>CM061348.1:138154328-139499828 GCA_030867105.1 Liasis olivaceus
GAAAAGCCTTGGGAACCTCAGTGAACCACAAGGCTACTTGTGGCCTATTGCTAATACTAGAACTCCATATGTTACAGAATGCGGTTGAACGGGTAGCAAATGGGATTGGATATGCGACACGTGTAACACCACTACTGCGTGAGCTGCACTGGTTGCCGGCATGTTTCCAGGTGCAATTCAAGGTGCTGGTTGTCACCTTTAAAACCCTTCATGGTTTGGGGCCGGGTTACCTGAGAGTCCGTCTTCTCCCAATAGTTCCTACCCATCCAATTCGGTCCAGCATGTTGGGGATGTTGCAGGTCCCGTCAGCCAAGGAATGTTGGCTGGCAGGGACCAGGAGACGTGCCTTCGCTGCTGTAGCCCCTGCCCTCTGGAACAGTCTCCCTTCAGAGATTAGGATGACCCTGACCCTGTTCGTCTTTTGTAAGGCCCTAAAGACCTGGTTATGTACCTGGGCCTGGACCCCCAAATGTGGTAAGGGCCCTGTTTCTTGGCTATACTGATACTTATAGGATAATTTTTCTTGGCTGCCATATATATTTATTTGTGTTGTATTGTACTGTTTTCATTGTTTTTATGATTGTTCGCCACCCAAAATCACTTGGCTGAGATGGGCGGCAATAGAAATTAAAATAAATAAATACATAAATAAAATAAACTTAGAGTATAACCACTAACTGTCAAACTTCCAGTTCAGTAACTCAGCATATAGTATGAATGTCCCCAGATCAACAAACCAGTCCTGCTTTCTCTCAGAGGTGGTAGAGATATGGCCATGGAAAACTTGCAAGTGCTTACATGCAGCACTCAGTAATTTTTCTTGGCTCACACCATAATATACACATACACGCCCCTATTCTAACGTGTTATATAAAATTTTAGGGCAGCAGCTATAGTCAGGAATCAGAATAGCACGTCGATTTTACTGGAATATTCAGAAGGCTGTTTCCTACTAGTTCCTTGTTAGAGGAACTTCCATTCTCAAGTTTGTAGCAATGGAGATCAAAAAGCATAAACCAAAGACTTACAAGAATAGTTTAACAAATAAATCTATTTGCAAATGAAGAATCTTTTAAATTTAGATACAAAACTCATAGTAGGGTAATTACCACTGGAAAAGCCTATTACATGCACTTTTAAAGGTGAGCTGACTTCTATTACAGAGAAGAACCCTGGTTTGTCAGTGACTGTAGCCTTATCAGTGTGAATCCAGGGCCAGTTCTACCAACTAGTAGACTGGGGAAGCTGCTTAGTAAGTAGAAGTTGAGAAACAAAGAGCAGCAGCAGCAGCAGCAGCAGCCACAAGTTTTGGGTACCACATTATCTGCCCTCTCATTTTCACAAGTCCACTAACCATACACTTAATTTGAAAGATAGTAACACTACAGCAGGGGACCCAATATGTCAATGGCAGAGAACATGTTTAGACATGCAATTCAAGGCTCAGTCCCTGATGAAAGTTTTTTTTTTTTAAAAACAGAACTGAGAAAGCCTAATATTAAGATAGATTGTATTTTCAAGGGTAGCCAGTACTAAATCAGGGGAGCCACTGATCTGGCATCTGTAATATAAGGTTTTTCAAACTTGGTGAAAAGACAAGCTAGTTAGATTCTGCAATAAACACCTTTTTGCTTTGCACCAGACCCCAAGATCTTTTCTCATACAGACCATTCCAAAACAAATAGGGGCCAGAGCAACCACAGGAAACATTCACACTGAACTATGCCAGTTCTACCATAGGATGGAGTCCCCCCAACCAAATCAGATGGAAGCACCCTGAAGTTTTCCCATAACTCTGACTGCCACACCTTGCAAAGAAGTATATAGAGCAACCAATCCTTTAAAATTGTCTCAATCGCACTGTCTTTGTTCTTACAGCCTTTTTGTCTAATCCCTATGCATCAGCTAAGAAAAAAAATCACTCAATACATTGCATATTTCATGAAGTCAGGATGGAGTGTGGAAAATGGGGGGAAAAAAACAGTTCCAGGGCTTAGTTCTTGCTCCAGTGATTCCTGTCTGAATATTAAGCCTTATAGAATGGATGTCATCCAAGGAGACTTGGCAAAATGCAGAGTAGCCCAGCAGCTCACATAAGACCTTCCAGAGGGAACTTGGAAAGGAAAACTGACCTCTGAAATCCAGAGAAGGGAGAGAAGTAGGAGAGTTTAAAATAAAACAGTTGAGTTTAGCTTCCATGCCGTAATGATAGATCACTCACTTTTGGCTTGATTGCAAGATGCACTCAAGTTTTCTATCAGATACCACCTGTTTTACCCACCCTCCTGCCTAACCAGTGATACACAAGGCTTACCTGTTTTCAAAATTCCTCTTCAATGAAGAGGCTTCAAAATGTTAAGATGTAAAGAGGGTAGAGCGCACCCTGCATATAGCGCATAAACCTTTTGGAAGGCAGGAAGCCATGTTTTAAATGCAGGAAACTGGAACTCTCCAGAGTGGACCTTTCCATAGTCAAAATCTCTGAGTCTGAAATAACTCCACTATGATCTATGGCAACCCCTCAGAGATAGTAACATTCACACTATTTTACCTTTGGTGACAAAAAAAGTACAGGCAATGCAAAGGGATGATAGATGAATTCCTTCTCTACAACCATTTTGGAGCAGAGAAGAGATGACACTTTGCAAGAACTATTTCAGTATAATATCCATAGCAGACATACTGTTTCTTCTCCAATCCTTCAAGCTAAGGTTTCCCATGTCTCAGTAGAGGAAATAGGCACTTCCTTAAACCCATGTTCTTGCCTCTCCCCACTAAATGATTCTTCTCCCCATCACTACATTCCACCCCTCCATCCCCTTAAAAAAGTATCATTGTTTCCAGTGTACAATCTAACAGCTACCTTATTATCTCTGATATATGCAGTAGCATAAGCCAAGGGCACAATGCAGCCCCTCCTTCAATTTGGGGGAAGGAAGGGGACAGAGGCTACTGATTTTGCAGATGGACTTCACAGTCCAGGTTCCAGTGTAATCCAAGCCTTTAGGGTCGCCAGCTTCACTGTCATCTCTTAGAATACACAGCTAGATCGTCATGACAATCAACAAAACATTAATATTTGGCTCTCCTTGTCATTACTCTATCCCCAAATGCATTTTGTGATGGAGCTTTAATCTCCATTTTACAGCTTCCTTGCCAGCGAAGAGGTGTGATCTACTTGAGGTACCAGCTTCAGGCCTAGGCAATGCCAACAAAACAGGCTCCAAATCTCAATGAGAGCCAGACTGAAAACAGAAGCAGCAATATCCTAAGTAATGGTTTATTTACAGGGAACAACAGGAAAGACAGTTAAATTTGGGTATCTGCTTCCACTTCTTGGCACAGATAAGAATGGACGGTAAATCTAGAAAGTACAAGGTTTTTAAAAAAAAAAACAGGATGATGGTCAACACAGGTTAAGGCTGTAATCCTTTTCACTATTACCTGGCAGGAAGCCCTGTTGAACTCAATGGGACTTGCTTCTGAGTAAACATTCACTGGAATGCACTATTTTACTCTCATTGTGTTCTAAAGCTACCACTGGCAGTGGGGAAGGGAGGAGGAGAAATTCCAATGATCTCTCCATTCGACATTGAGAACAGATTTTATTAAGAAAAATTTATCTCATTAAGCAGATACCCAGTTTATAGCCTGGTCTCTTTGCCACCAATCCCCTCTCTCAAAACAACCCAAACTCCAATTATCACACAATCATCTGCTCCTGGAAAGAAATTTGCATAAGCCTCAACATTTCTTTGGCAGGAGCAGGAAACAAAAATGCAGGCGAATGAATGTAAAATATGCAACACCTTCTTGCATACATTCGAGGTGCTTTATATTTTGGGAGACGATTTTTTTTAAATGCAGCCTTCTCTCCAAAGTGCAAAACATATGTGGAATTCCTGGAGCGACAGTCCCCCTTCCTTATCCCAGTTTTTTTTTAAGGAAAAGCTGTTGTACTAAGGGGGGTGGGAGGCCAAGGGAGGCTCACTCTTTTAAAAGGTAAGATAACAGGCAGACCATGCAACAAGTAAAACTAACCAGAATAAGGTAAAAAGCATGCTACAGAAGGGGAAAAAAAGATTCAACTCACCTTCAAGGGTAAAAACAGGGGCGATCCCTATTAGCATGTGCAAAATTCCTAGTAAAAGCAGCCACAGCCCCACTTCTACTCTGTGGGGCAGCATGTTTGTGCAAAAATATTTTAAAAAATAAAACCAGGTTGCCAGATAGTCCACGCAAGACGTACAGTTGCAGCGGCTATTTCTTCTTCGTAGCTGCTCACCGTCCCCACCTCTTCTTCACTCTCTCCTTCCAAGAGTCTTCAATTCTTTCACCATCCACTGAGGGAGAAATGGGAGGGGGGCGACGGTAAGGAAAAGCCCCTCTCCCTCCTCCTCTCTCCCTCCCAGCCCAGGAGATGAGAAAACCCAGCGGCGGCAAAGGCTGGGGAGGGGAGAGGAGGGGGTTCAGCCCTTCTAAGCGAGAAAGAAAGATTGCATGCAGGAAAAAAAAAAGGGGGGGTGATCAGCAGCAGTTCACTTCTTCCGCACTAGGTTAAAAACAAGCCAAGGTAATCGCAGTGAGCATCAAAGGTTCCAAGAATGATGCATAGGGAAGAAGGGAGCCGGGGGAGGGGGGCGCCGACAGAAGGGAAGGGAGAAAATAAAAAGGGGGTACTTCTGGACCCCGAGAGAGATGGAGACAGCAGCTCCTCTTCCTTCCCAGCCTCTCCGAGTGATGGAGAGGGGAGGGCGCACGGGTTGATGCCGTCTGCACCCCGGGAACGCTCTATGCACGACACGCTCCTACGCCTCCCGCCACCACTGCCGGACGAAGGAAAAGCAACCCCCGCCTGCCGCACCAAGTAGCCTCAGCCGCCTGATGGAGCTCGCGCCGCCTTCTGCCTGCCTGACGTCATAGGCTCCCAGGGAAAGGCAGGGGAGGGCGCTGCAAATGGGGGCTACGCGGCAGTGGGCTTAGGGCGCATGCGCTTCCTGATTCCCTGTTGCTGAATGGGGGGAAGTGGCAGGTCGTATTTTAAAACCCTCGAAGAAGGATTCATCACAATAGGGGTGGGGGCGCGGAAATGGGACGCACGTGGATGCAGCCTATACCCAGTGCAAGATAACTACAACCAGTGTAAGCTGGTTCTTCTGTCTACCCAAAAAGCCCCCCCCTCCCCGAACTAACTGCCCCTCTCCCTGGCAAAAATGTCACAGGGCGGCGCGCGCCCTCTTCGTTTTTCGAAATGTTGTAGCGTGGTGGTTTTTCCTCCTTACGACCCCCCCCCCAACCAAAAGCCACGAAATGCTGAGCAGCGTCCTAATGACAAGGACAGCCCCCTTCCTCTGGCACAAAGGGAACGCACGCCGGGGAAGCTGCTGGGGGTTCAGTCGCAAGAAGCCTTGGGGGGGGGAACCGCACCCCCGCGCCGCACTCCGAAAACACGCGCGCACGCACGCACGCACGTACACCCGCCTGCCTGTATTGGGAGGAGGGGAACCTGCCATACTCAGCGCGGCACACCTCTCCCCATTAGATAATGGGATGTGCGCAGGCATGCAAGGCGCCCAGGTCCTTGTTGCAAGGGAAGCTACCTCTGGCAGCAAGAATGCGCGCGGCTTTAATTCAGACCGACGGACGCGGCTAAAGTGTTAGAAGGAAAAGCCCCTCTTAAGATGTCAGAAAGGCGAAGCCCCCCCCCCCCCCAGCGAGGAAAAGATGTCCAGCGGGATGCCGGATTCCCAGCCCTTCAGCAAACAATAGAGACAGTGCCCAGTAAACACAGTCGTGACTCCGTCGCCTGCCAGTCAATGCCCGATGCTTTCAGCAGCGATTCCCTGCCAAGCCGTCTTCCAACCTGGCGACCTCAGAGCCCCCGTAATTCCCAGCCAACATGGACAAAGGCACCAGATTACCAAAGGCAACCTTACAACTTCAGTTCCCTAATTGATGCCCAAATCTCTGGCAGAAATAAATCCAAAGATGGCAGCCTGCTTTTCCATAGAGGGGAGCACATTTCAGTCATTTCTAGGAGATCATTTCAGTCATTTCTGTTACATAAAAATCTATTTTCCACATTATGTTACTAGGGGAATTTTTGAATGCATCATCTCTAAAAGGTTTAATTAAATCATGGTTTATTTGCACACGAACAGAAGTCTTAAATGATTCTTTTCATTCCCAAATCTAAAAGTAATGTATTTTAATAAACACCTACAGTACTGCTTTTCTATCAAAATGGTCTTATTGTTTTCCCACTTTTAATCTTACAAACTGCCCAGAATCTTGTAGAGTTGAGCAGCCACTAATTCGCACAAATAACATAAAACCCAAAGTAACTTAAACTTTCAGCATAAATCCAACATAAACCCCCCCGCCAAAAAAAGTTTAAAGTTATGCTCAGGATACCTCATCTCATCAGTATGTTAATAATAGCTGCCTTATAACACTGATTTAATCCATTCAAATTGCCTACATTGTGTGGCGGGGGCCTTTCTGAAACTCTGATCAACTTTTCCCCTCAGTCTTATCTAAAACCCAAGGAATTCCTCAGGAGTTTTGCACATGCTTTTCCCCTGAGCTACAGCCCCGCCTGACAATACTCTTCTCCATCAACTGAGAGGCGCTTCCTTATTCTTCGTATTCTTTGATATTTCAGTGCTGAGTCCAACATAGTAAAAATGCTGTATAGTTAAATGCAGTTTGGTTCTGGAAACCTGCCAACAGGTTTGTTTGTTTTTAATCTTAGTTGAATTACTAACTGTGATTCCTATTCCTAGCCCAGGAATTAAAGGGATTGTGGTGCCTCTGGCTTAGTCTTACTTAGTATTACCATGAAATAGAATTATTTTACTTTTCATTTCATTAACTTCATGTTGGTGTAAAAAGTTCCCTGTAGCATAGCTTGACCCTAGTCTCTCTGGATACATATTTTTTCTCCTTATACCCCCTACCTACCACACACAAAATCCTATCCTGTACCTTCCCACTAGGAAATTGTTCTCAGTCTTGGATCTCAAATGTTATTGAATTGCAATCTTCTCAGACTGCTGATTGGTTGGGTATAGTAGAAGATGTAATCCAATATCTGAGAAATTGGAAGTTGGAAACTCAGAGATCTACAGAGTCAGATAATAGAAACCAAGGACTTCTCAAAATACATGTACATACAGATGCACCATTAGCAGTATAGCTCATACATTAAGGTTCAACACTTCAGCACGTTTAAAGGTAGGTTATAAATCTAACAAATAAATATTTATCCTTTAGATTAGGCATGCTGAAATTATATGCCAAGTTCCAATATACAGTACTGTACAAAAGTTTAGGCAGGTATGAAAAAATGCTGTAAAGTAAGAATGCTTTCAAAAATATACAGTAAATATTAAGGAGATTTGTAGCAACTTAAGATGTACATCTACAGTATGTCTATTGTCATAAGCCAGATATTGCCATTCTTTTGAATCTAGTGGGCACATTTGGAATTTTAAGGCCATGTCATATCCAGACTTACAAAATGCTTATCATAACGGGCGTGATTAGTCACAAAACTCTTACTCACCAGAAAGATACTAGGAAGTTCTTCCCCAGCCCCTCTCCTTTCCAGTTCTACTTGTGTGTGATATGTAGTATTTATGCAGTAAAAAATAATGCAGAAGAAATTTATGTCAACCTGCTTAGCATTAACAAGTTTGTTGTATCATATGGATTCAAAATATTTCATAGAAACCCAGAGGTTACTAAAAGTGACACCTCATGGGACCTTTTAGAAGGGGTAATGGAACTGATCCACATTGGCCAGATGTTGGTCAACCTAACTAGGCCAGTTCAACATTTCTACAAACATAAAAACTAATAAATTGTTTGCTAGAGTGATTGTCAGTTCACAAAGTCATTTAGGCACTCAGATGTGTACTGCAGATCAGGTACAGATCCCCAGATCAAGGGGAGATGAGGGTCCTTCCTTTCTATATTTACATATGAGAATATAATAAATAATGTACCTATTCTTCTGTGATGGTCTAGTTTCCAGTAAAACTACTTCTCTGACTAAAGAAGTCCTGATTGGGTATATTGTTGAAATACAGAGGGAAGTTATACTCACCACAACCAAGATTACAGTAATTCAAAAAAGAAGGTACTGTGAGTTTTTTTCAGTGGCATAATATGTGCTGTCATGGGGTAATCTACTTATTCTTTATCAGGAAAATGATAGGGGATAAGCCAATTTGATGATAACTTGTTTTGGAAACTGCTTGAACAAAGAGAATTTAGAAAGATAATATCTTTTTAGAAAAATCTGAAAGCTATACTGTCAGTCCTTCAGAGGAGAAAAAAAGATGGTTTATTTCCTCTAAACTTGTAATTTCTATTTATGTGTTTTGCCTTTTTAATAAATTCTCTTCCCCTTTGACTTAGAAAATGCTGCAGTTCTGCTTTCCTTAAGTAAATTCTTACTTTTCTATTGCTTGTTGTACCTTTTGAGTTTTGCATTTTGTATAGCTGCATCAAATGTTCCTTGTTCCTAGATTTTCTTTTTAAAAATTCTGGTATCTTTTTAAAAAATTTTCAGTATGGCAACTTTGATATGTAGAATACATTGAACTTCCTTTTTAATATTGTGCTTGTTTCCGCTGCCATTACTACCACCATTTTCATTCCCACCTTACCTACAGGTGAAACTCGAAAAATTAGAATATCGTGCAAATGTTCATTTATGTCAGTATGGCAACTCAAAAGGTGAAACCAATATATGAGATAGACGCATTACATGCAAAGCGAGATATGTCAAGCCTTACTTTGGTATAATTGTGATGATGATGGCGTACAGCTTATGAAAACCTCAAATTCACAATCTCAGAAAATTAGAATATTACATGACATCAATAACACAAGGATTGGAAATAGAACAATATCGGACCTCTGCAAAGTAGAAGCATGCATATGTACTCAGTACTTGGTTTGGGCCCCTTTTGCAGCAATGACTGCCGCAATGCGGCGTGGCATGGATGCTATCAGCCTGTGGCACTGCTGAGGTGTTATGGAAGACCAGGATGCTTCAATAGCGGCCTTCAGCTCCGCTGCATTGTTCGGTCTCATGTCCCTCATCTTTCTCTTGGCAATGCCCCATAGATTCTCTATGGGGTTCAGGTCAGGCGAGTTTGCTGGCCAATCAAGCACAGTAATCCCATGGTCACTGAACCAGGTTTTGGTACTTTGGGCAGTGTGGGCAGGTGCCAAGTCCTGCTGGAAAATGAAGTCAGCATCCCCATAAAGCTCGTCTGCGGAAGGAAGCATGAAGTGCTCCAAAATCTCCTGGTAGATGGCTGCGTTGACCCTGGACTTAATGAAGCACAGTGGACCAACACCAGCAGATGACACGGCTCCCCAAATCAACACAGACTGTGGAAACTTCACACTGGACTTCAAGCATCGTGCATTGTGTGCCTCTCCATTCGTCCTCCAGACTCTGGGTCCTTGGTTCCCAAATGAGATGCAAAAGTTGCTCTCATCAGAAAAGAGGACTTTGGACCACTGGGCAACAGACCAGTTCTTTTTTCCTGTAGCCCAGGTAAGACGCTTCTGACGTTGTTTGTTGTTCAGGAGCGGCTTGACAAGAGGAATACGACATTTGAAGCCCATGTCCAGGATCCGTCTGTGTGTGGTGGCTCTTGATGCACTAACTCCAGCCTCAGTCCACTCCTTGTGAAAGTCCCCAACACTTTTGAATGGCCTTTTCCTGACAATCCTCTCCAGGCTGTGGTCATCCCTGCTGCTTGTGCACCTTTTTCTACCACACTTTTCCCTTCCACATAACCGTCTATTGATGTGCTTTGATACAGCACTTTGGGAACATCCAACTTCTTTTGCAATGACCTTTTGGGGCTTTCCCTCCTTATGGAGGGTGTCAATGATGGTTTTCTGCACAACTGTCAGGTCAGCAGTCTTTCCCATGCTTGTGATTCCTACTGAACCAGCCTGAGAGGCCATTTAAAGGCTCAGGAACCCTTTGCAGGTGTTATGGATTCGTTAGCTGATTAGAGTGGGACACTTTGAGCCTAGAATACTGAACCTTTTCACACTATTCTAATTTTCTGAGATTGTGAATTTGGGGTTTTCGTAAGCTGTACGCCATAATCATCACAATTATACCAAAGTAAGGCTTGACATATCTCGCTTTGCATGTAATGCGTCTATCTCATATATTGGTTTCACCTTTTGAGTTGCCATACTGACATAAATGAACATTTGCACGATATTCTAATTTTTCGAGTTTCACCTGTATATCATAAGCTAGTCCCAGAAATACTAGGAATAAAGCTTATGGCTGAACTCCTTGCATTTCTTTACATTGCTGGAATTTTCTTTCTTTCTTTAAAAGGAAGCCAGGAAAAACCACAATGAGTCCTCCAGAGCTGTATGTTTCAGTAATCACATGCATGCTGGTATGCAGAAGCTGGAGATCAGATAAAATTTTTAGAAAGCCTACGCACCTGAGGAAAATTTATTTCTTCACAGAACATCTTACATTTGCAGGGTCATAACTAAAGGTGGAACTCCATGTTTTCATGGCTGGTCCTCTGTCAAAGACTTGACAGAGACCATCATCTAATGATGACGATTTTAGAAAGCTTGCCATAATATACAGGTCCCCAGAGAGTAAGGAAGGAAAAGTAACAACAGGAAGAGGTGGGATAGGTTTGCATACATGCAACAACAAAAAAAACAATGGAAGCAACACTTTTGCATAACATTATAGCGTGCAAATATTGAAAAATAGTATCAGTTTATCTTAAAGATAATGGGCACATTGCAGCACTGTGTGAGACACAGCAAATGCCAAACAATGCTGACCCATAATGGTGCTTTAGATTAATCTTAAAATCATTGTATGAAATGTCACTCAAAATTACTATACTTATTGTTTCCATATCTGTAGAATAATGGCCCTCATTCATAATATCAATCTTTCTTTTTTGGGTGCTACCTCAAGAAGGACCAGAAGATGATGTACTAAAATGCTATTCTATGGTAGTTGCATTACTGAATCATGAGAAGCAGGAAGTTAATGTATTCAATGATTTTGAGTTCAGATAGTTGTGTGAATCAGCCCTTAGTTCATTTACAAAATCCCTAAAGAACATAGATAGGCTAAAGCTGCTCTATGTATGCAGATTATATTGCTCTAGAAGTGCATTAACCACCATATGCAGTTAGCAATTCTAAATTAGAAGCAAGCAAATTAGCAGGTTAGCGGACTAGTTAATTCAACATCTATAAGTGATGAATCAGTAAATCAAAACTGGGATAATTAGATTATGCAGATTATATTATTTAAATATAGTGAGCTCAACAAAAAAAATCAGCCTTATTTCATAGCTTATTTTTCTTCAATGTATTTCCCATATTAATTCCGGCATCAACAATCTCTCATTCCAGTGACCTGCCTATTGATCTCCTATTGTTCCTGCGACCTGCCCATTGTTTACAGCAAAATGGCCATCGTTTCATGAGAATTGTCAGTCATATTCATTAATTCACTGATACCCTATATAGAAACTTTCCAGATTACACCTGCAAGTATTCGGAAAGGTCTACCCAATGTTAGCACTGGCAAAGGTTGCAATGCCACTCTAGTTCGCTTCTGTATGGTAAATGGGGAAGGGGGATACTACCTTGTCCTTTGCCTCAGGCAGCAAAATATCTTGGGATAAATCTGTTGCTGTTCCCTGGATGTCCCAAGCTCAGTCCACATAAAATGAATATAAATACCCTTGCAGTTATGGAGACAATGTCATTACAGCTTATCTAAGGTAAAAAGGAAATTTTGGACCAGGGAACAGGCCCTGAAAGTAGGCAGATTGCGAGTAGCAGGCAGGCTGATTAACTCTGAGATGCAAACAGCATCACAGAGTGATTATTTATCTGGGGATAACATGCCAGATGTTTGAAATGAAAGCCAAATGTTCATTCTAGGTATCCACTAGCACATCAGTGGGGAGAGGGGGGAGAGACACATGCTCAGGAATACCAATGGTGAGGACAAATAGCTAATGACTTGGAAAGCTCTTGCTGTCTAAAAACAGAAGCCACAGCTGCCTTCCCTTGCAGAGAGGAGTGGGGTGTAGTGTAATGCCAGGCAGGCTTCTCAGGATGAGAGTGAACCTGGCTAAAACACAATCGATTGTTCATCTTAAAAGCCCATCTGTGAACAATAGGTGCTGGTGCATTCTAGAGCGATAAAGGCACCCTTCAGAAAGAACACATTTTATGCCCTCTCCCTGCTCACCTGCCTATACATAATGGGCTGGTTCTACACCTAATCATGCTTAGGACCAAGCTATTGACATTAATTAAATGTAAGTTTGAGATAACTCAGATTAATTTAAAGAGGCCCATTATAGGCAGCATTAAGAGAGGAATCTAGTGTTGCATGTCCAAACTTTGCAGTCAAATTCCTTCCTCCTGACTTCCTTTTTCAGCCTTTTCCATCTCCAGCTTCAGCCCTGGAAAGTTGGGGGGGGGGGGGGCTACTTCAAGGTATAATTTCTTCCTTCTTCTTCCATAAGCAGAAGCTCTTTCATCAAACATATGATTAGATTCTGTTCTACTTCTGGTTCTGGGGGTATTGTCTTTGAGTCAGTGTTGACTCCTGGTGACTGCCTGGAAAAGTCCTTCAGTTTTCTTGGCAAGATATCAGAAGTGGTTTGCCATTGCCTGCTTCCTAGGACTGAGAGAGAGTGACTGGCCCAAGGTCACCCAGCTGGATTTGTGCCTAAGGCAAAGCTAAAACTCACAGTCCCCAGTTTCTAGCCTGGTCCCCAGGTATCTAGCCTATACCAAACTGGCTCTCAATTCTGGGTCTAATCCCATGTAAATAAATCTTGCCCACCTAAGGCCTATCTAAAATATGCTTTTGAGTTGTCATCATAGTATGATAGCTAATAAAACTATGAGCCATTAGGTTTCCATTTTTGTTTGATGGAAAGATGTTGAAAAGGAAATTCTCAGTTAAACATTATATTCGTACACCATGGCTAATAATTTTCTCAGTATTTCAAAAATGATAAAATCCAGAGACAGGCATAAGAGCACCTCTGACCAAGAAGTGTGGGCATTTCCATAGCACTACATTTCTGTTCCCCAACCTCTATCATGCGTTTTGACCAGTGAGAACACAAATCAGCGCTCTCTCCAGCTGACCAACAGAGGCATGCCTCCCAGAGTTATAAACCTTTCTTCATACCCACTCCAGACAAGATGGAAAGCAGGTATTTTAATTTCCTTCCTTCCCTCCCCATCCCCCAGACGTTTATTTGTCTGGCTGCACACCAAAAAAAAAAAAAATGGATGGGTGCTGTGAAGGGCAACTGCTAAGCTGTCAATCATCCATTCCTTTTTTGCCTTGAAAAGACAGTCTGTCGGAATGAACCAGAGTCTTTGAGGTAAGGTGATGAAGAAACCCCATTTGTGGGAAAATATCCCATCTACCAGCTATGCAGACCTTCACTGTTTCAACTCAGAAGATTACATTTAGCAGAATTACATAAACCCTGCAGCTGAGTGAGAAAATAAATAAATAAGCTGCCAGATACAAACAGTTACATGAATAAGCACAGATTCAGAGCCAATTCTGGAGCAGTGGGTACAAAGGCCCTGTGAAGTGCTTTGAGGTGAATCATGCTATCCGCAGTTGAAATTTAATTTACATCATGTGGTTACTGCAGGGATGAAGATACTTTTTCAGTTTATTAGCAAAATTCCCACATGGGAAAGATCTCTAAGGCTGAATTCTAATGATGGGTGTGTGCAAAGGAAAAATGAGGATACCATACCTACCTATACAAGCAGAAACCAGCCATTTGAAGGAAACACATGTACCCTATAGGAATGTCTATGTCCTTTGCAGCAGCAAATGTGTCAGCCAACTCAAGTATGCAAAAAAACCCGTGCGGAATTAAATCCAGCAGAGCTTAATTAAAATTGCTGATTGTGATCTTCACAGCACACCCTACTGCTACTACTTAAGACAGAAATAATATATAAACAGATATATGAATTCTGTTAAAGCTAGAAAAATGAATTTAAGCTTACTGTGAATTAACAGAAACTTACTGAATATTATGATAATTGACTGTCAGTAGGGGAAGAAGAACTCTGAAGTTTTATTGTAACCAACTGGGACACTGAGAACATATAGCAATTCCAGATGGTTGAAGAATAATAGAGAACAAATTTCAGAAGACCAGAAAGCTGTTCCCATAAGGACAAAAAGGGAGAAGTTGGAATACTTTTAAAAAATACAAACCACATTCCATCTGTATGGAGATCAAAGACCAAAAAAGTCAAAGGGTAAGGATGTGCCTGGCAGGAAAAGCTTTGCAGACTGAATTAAAAGTATTAGTTGGCCAGATGAGGTACATGGACCAGAGGCCCTCGCTTTACTGGTTCACCTTGTTAAGCTAAAAACATGCAGCCGCCATATGCACTGCAAGGAGGATAATACTAATCTACTTCACATAATTGTTCTAAGCATTTCAATGACTCAAGATACAATGTTTTTAGCCCTCTAAAAACTATAAATATTTTGCTATTTATAAGTGCCTTAAAGAGCTAGTGCTGCCTGCAAAACATTCTCAGTGATTTCTCCATCATACAACGGGACACTAATGCTGCCTGTAAATACTCGTGTTCGCTCCATTGCCCCAAGCAGCCTACGAGCAGCATTAGCATCCAGTGTGCCATCAAGAGGTACTTCTACCAAAGTCATGAAAGAACTACCCAGAGTAGAAAAGCCAATGTAAACCATGTGGCAAAAAAAATGCCAGTTCCTCCATCACTAACTGAGTGAGTCACTCCAAAGAAGGCCAGTTGCCCATGAAGCCAAATAGTGTTTCACAGTTGACCTGATCTAAAGAGATCCACCATGACCAAATGAGGAGGAGGAGAAGCAAAGATGGCTACAGTGCGTAGACAACTGCACACAGATAGAAGAAGATAACTACCAAATCCAGAGCCTGAGCCCACTGTTCTCATAGATTCAAAGTCTCATCATTCACAATTTTGCTATTCATAGTTTTAAGCTAGGATGGAACCTCCATGAATTACAAGGACTGTTGTGATGCAGTGACCCTGGGAGTGAAAACGGATGCTTCCAAAGTATTGCAGAATAAAAACAGATGCACATTTGGGCAGTCTCAAATAAACTATTAGCACCTTTCGAACTTTGTTGGAAAGAAGATCAAAGCCAATAGGGTCTCCCCACCTTAACCTACTCACTGATAAATGAGGACCGAAAACATATAGCCAGTTTCCAGGATTCTTTAACTTAATGCCTTGCCTTTGGAATAAACCAGCTTATTCCAAATTTAATGGAATTTTGCTTCCTTGACTGTGAGCTGCTGTAGGGACCTAGACTGCCACTGTAACCTCCAATTTAAAACTGACTCTTCCACTGTTTTTATTCTACTTAACATCATTCAAATACATTCACAAAAAGTAGAGGAAGAATCTTACAGTTCAAACTTTAGATATGGAAACACCCACATGTACACAAAGGTCAAAAGTCTAAATTTTTAAAAAATATTAAAAAGTATAGCTTTATTATCTCATTGAGGGGAAGAACCTACAAATTATTAACCTCTCAATTAAACAGCAACAACAAAATAGTATAATTTCCATTAGTAAGAATGCTTGGGACAAAATATGTCACAACTCTGATTTAATAAATCAGCACTTTTTTTTTTAGTTTTTATATTTGACTTTGTAATACTGAGTTAAAAATTACTGAAGAAGATGTTTATTTTTTTTAAATAATAGAATAATCTTCCAAAGATTATTCTATTATTATTTAAAAAAAAATAAACATCTTCCAAAGATTATTCATGTTCAAGTCATTTGTTTACCTCTATAAATAGGAAATAAAGGACTCTATTAAATATATGAAGACAAATGATTAAATGGTGATGATATAACAGTGACAGTGATTCTCATACAGAGTCTACAGAGGACACTTCACTTAGTTGTTTATCCTATGCAGTCTGGTTTCATACAAGGGCAACAAGCCTTAGGCAGTATTAGTTTGACTGATAAGTTAGATTTTTTTTTAATCCATTCAATCATGTCTAATTCTTGGAGACTGCCTGGACGAGTCCCTGCAGTTTTCTTGGCAAGATTTTTCAGAAGTGGTTTGCTTTTGCCTCCTTCCCAGGGCTGAGAGAGAGGGACTGGCCCAAGGTCACCCAGCTGGCTTCGTGCCTAGGCAGGACTAGAACTCACAGTCTCCCAGTTTCTAGCCTGATGCCTTAACTACTACACCAAACTGGCTATCTTAGATATACATTCAGAAAAATCAGCAGTAGAGGTTTTGTTGAAAATGGAAAGCACCTTTGATATGCTGCAGTTCAAATCTGTGGAACAAGTTTTGGTCAAATATGGATTTTCTCTCTCTCTTTTTTAATTGGATCAAAATGTGGTATTCTGATCCTTCAACCAGAGTGATCAGAAATAGAATTCTCCCTCATTTATCAAGATTTCTCTTTATCTTCTCTCATTTAATTTGACACTGAAAATATTGGCCTAGTTTCAGTGAAACAAAGGACATCATGGGAATAAATGTGGCTAGAGTTAAACAAACACTGCTATTATATGACAGTGATTTATTATGTTTGATTGACAGTTAGGAATTCTCTATTGCAAATTTATAAAACTGACAGACAAAAGTTTGGTACAAGTTTGGTAAAAGTTTTCAATTAATTGGAGTAAGTCTCATATACTCCCTATTGGTTCTAAAATGCCCATGGAAATCTGTAAAAAATGATGTTTGACTTCTTTTAAATATCTTGAAATTATCGCTCCAAATGTCTTTATGTATGTAAATACTTCAAGTATTAGATTAATAGTTATATAAAAGATGGTTAAAAATCCCCATGAGTTTATTGGGAAAGATGTATGTTGCAAAAATGAATATTACTTCAAGATAGATATATGAACTTAGTGTGATTCCTTTATCAATATTGTAATTAAACATTTTAAAACCAATTCTTCCACTTTTTTTTATTCCACTTAACATCATTCAAATACATTCACAAAAGGTAGAAGAAGAATCTTACAGTTTAAACTTTAGATATGGAAACACTCACATGTGCACCCGCCTTGTCTCACTCCTTTACTGACCTGGAGCCAGCTGTATCGTCATGTTCTCTCTGGACTGTGGCTTCGTGCCTTATGTATAGTTTTCCCATGAGGACAATGAGATGTTCTGGGATTCCTATTTTCCTAAGGACATTCCACAGCTTGACATGGTCAACACAATCAAAGGCCTTTCTATAATCAATGAAGCACATATGACTTCTTTTGGGTATTCTTAGTTTTTCCAGTATGCATCAGCACTAATGTCTCTTGTTCTAATGTCTTTTCTAAAACCAGCTTGAATCTTTGACATCACTGGATTGGCAGGAACCGATAATTCATTCTCCTGCTTCATTTCTGTTTCTTAATCCATACAACTACATTTTCCTCTTTCACGTTTCCAACTTTGGCATTCCAGTCTCCAGTCATCTTGCTTGCATGTTCTGGCAATTGAACTTGAGCATAAAACTCATCAACTTCCTCTTCTTCTGCATCAGTGGAGCATATACCTGGATAACTATCATATTAAAGGGTAGTCTGCAAAGTCTAATTAATCATAGAATCATGGGGTTGGAAGGGAACTTGGAGGTCTTCTAATATTATTCAGTCATTGACTACATTGTAGCCAAGTATGTTTTTGCTATATCCTTCCTGACTATGAAAACAACACCTTTCCTTCTTTGTTTTTTGTGACTTGAATAGTAAGCAGTATGCTCTTCTGACTGAAAGTGTCTAATTCCAATCCATTTCAATTTGGTAACATCTAAAATGTCAAACTCTCTTGGCTAGGACTTAATACAGTAATAACAATGAATATATTATCTAAAATGAACTTCCTATTCCAATGGCACCAATTCCAGTTTCAGACAAAAACCTGCATGATTGGTGAAGAACAATCAACAGATTTATACGAAGCAGGGGGGAAAAATCTGCAAGGTTCAAAGGAAAGAAGTAAACTAACTTTTCCCAGTCTAAGATTGTACTATAGAACAAACCTCATTATCACATATAACAGAATGGATAAGATCTCTGAATAATAGAAAGAGCAGGTCTAGATAATGGACTTCATAGGTATCTATGGCACAAAAAAACAAAAGAAGAAAAGAATTTGAAGGGACAATAAGACAAAGCCTGTTAAAAATCTGGACTCTTTTAAAAGCAAGAATAATCCTGGCAATAAAACCACTAGCCTTACCATCAAATGCTTTTTACGCTAAGGACAATTACAACAAAAAAATGTAATTACAAATGCCAGTAGGATATATCCAGATTCAGAAAACAGATTAAAGACACAAGAGGAACTGCACAAGGAAGGAATTTACCATGGTTAACATATTTAAAACCAACCAGAAAAATAAAAAGCAATCTCAAAAAATAAGGAGGGGCTTTGAGAAAGATTACAGAAATTGAAATGCTTATATGAAACCAAGATCATTTACTAGGACATACAGTGGTACCTCAAGATACGAACGCCCCACCTTACAAAAATTTCGAGATGCGACCAGCTCCGGCCGCAAAAATTTACCTCAACATGCGAACTCCGCCTCAAGCTACGAACCGGATCCGCGGCCATTTGCCCTGCTGCCACGTGGTCGCGGCTTCCAAGAGGAAGTGCTAATGAAATCTGAGCGCGAGGACAAAAGCCCAAGGAAAGCAATGCAGAAAGAGGAAGTGCTAATGAAATCTGAGCACACGGGGGGGGGGGGAAGCTCCCGCTCCCGGCTGTGCGCGCGCACGACATAAGCCTTTCCCCCCAGCGTGCTGATATTGCTTTCACTGTGCTTTTGTCGCTATGGAGAAAGGAAACAGCGCGGAGGAATCAGTGGGGGGGGGAAGCTCCCGCTCCGCTGTGCGCGCTGCATAAGCCTTCCCCCCCATTGCTTTCACTGTGCTTTTGTCGCGCGCGCCAAGGGCTATGCACAAAGGAAAGAGCACGGAATTAAGAGGAATCAGCGTGGGGGTGGGGAAGCTCCCGCTCTGCTGTGCATGCTACATAAGCCTTCCCCCCATTGCTTTCACTGTGCTTTTGTCGCGCACACGCCAAGGGCTATGCACAAAGGAAAGAGTGCGGAATTAAGAGGAATCAGCGCAGGGGGTGGGGGGGAAGCTCCCGCTCCCGGCTGTGCGTGCGGGAGCCTTTCTCAGATTTCATTAGCACTTCCTTTTTCTGCGCTAGGGCTGACTAAAGCGCACCTGGGGAATTTCCTAGCCGTGCAACGCCGGCTGACACATTGAACCTTATGGGGACATGTGCTTCAGGATGCGACCAAATTCGGAGGGCGGATTAGCCGTATTTACATTGAACCTTATGGGGAAATTTGCTTCAGGATGCGACCAAATTCAGAGGGTGGAACGGATTAACCGTATTTACATTGAACCCTATGGGAAAACGTGCTTCAGGATGCGACCAATTCGACTTGCGATCAGAGTCACGGAACGGATTAAATTCGTATCTTGAGGTACCACTGTACTTGCAAACTGATGCTGAAATATAACCCAGAGACAGAACAAATTAAAAACTATATGATAAAATGGATGCAAGATTTGAGAGAAGTAATTACAGTGGACCAATGAGAGGAGTTATGGGAAAAAATGAATAAAATTTACACCAAACTACATTTATATATTTGATATAACAGGTTCTACAGATGGTAACACTTATCAGTTTAGTAGTGCTCAAATGTCTGAGCATGAATACCATGCCTGAACCAAAATGCAATTTTCTTTCTTTTTTGGGGGTGGTGGAGGTGACTTCCCTATTCCTAAATTGCTCTGACCTCACAGGGAATCCTTGAGTTACTATTGTGGTATATTATATTTTAGGTAAAAGTACAAGTTTCCTTGTAATGGATAGAACATTCTACTTAGTAACATTTGAGAATTCAGTTCCTCATTCAGTTGTAAAGGGCATTACAGGTAGTCCTCGTTTAGCAACCACAAGTGGGATCAGAAACTCGGTCATTAAGCGAAGTGGTCACTAAATGAGCCCACAACTGTGCTTCTGATCTCAGTTCAGCTTTCCTTTGCTTTACGGACCTGAGAAGATCATATACGCGAGGATTAGTTGTAAAGTTACTTTTTCATCACTGTCGTAACTGCAAATGGTTGCTAAATGAGACAGTCCATAAACAAGGACTACCTGTACATAGCCTTGGACAAGTTACAGTGCCATAACATGCCAACATTAACCATAGTTTATTCTATTAACCCAATTTGTTGGGATTGCATGAAAAGCTAAAACCATAAACTAGCTGTATGGGCTGGCATTATGTACAACTCTAGGATAAAATGTGATTGGCTAACATGTGGCTCATTCTGCTGTGAGAACAAAAGCCTTAGTGTAATTAACTTCATAAAACTGCTGTGAAATCAAAATGCAATAACCAAATATATATTGCTCTGAGCTCCTTGAAGAAATAATGGAAGTCAACAGAGATACATCTGTTTCCCTAAGAGGCAATCCTCAGTTTATTTCCTGCCAATGAAAGGCTATGAAGATTATATAGACTTTCCTTATTTTTACTGTCCAATATTTAACTTTCTCCCTGATTTTATCTGCCTGCTAAATCTCCTTTATTCCTCTGAAATAACTATGAATATTTATTTTATAAAAGATCTTTGTTCAGCTATTGTCCTGCCTTTTCTGGCAATAAATTTTAAACAGCAGATATTACTCAAAGCATGAAAACTGGAAAAAAAAACTTCTTTTCTTTTCACTGGAACTTTTCTTTCAGCTGGAGTATAACTGGACTATAGCACTTAGAATCCAGGAAGTCACAGAACCACCATCTTACTTGGATCCAAGATCCTAGGGATTCAATAACAACAAAACCTGTATCTATTGTTTGTGTGTAGAGAGATGTTTTCTGTTGTGAATAATTTGGGTAGCCAGAAAAAGACGCATATAGACTTCTCCAAAAAAATATAAATACAATGATCCAAGTGTCTTTTGGAAAAATATTTCTACACAAAGTTTGATGGTTATGAAAACTTTTCATACTGTGGATGGGGTAAATGACTCCCAGAACACCTATTTCACTTTAGTTAATATTTGATAAAGTTTGTCCTTTTAGTTAAACATGGCCAATGTTACATCATGGTGTTTCACCATGGAGAGATTATTCCCCGCATGACCTTTGCTCTGACACCAAGGTTTATGATAACCTTGTTTTTCCTGTAGTAACCAATATTTATCCTCCTGTTCATGTTTTAACCCACTCCATCCCTAGAGCTGTTAGCAAAGTAACAGCCTAGCTGACATACATCAAAAACACCCCACCCGCTGTTTTGTAAAACAGTACAAAAACAGACAGCCCATTTAAAAACAGAATGTATTCAAATGCCTCTAATATTTATTAAGCGAACCTCACTCAACTAAAGCTACAAACAAAACTTAGAGCTGAACTAGAGGTTATACGTGCCATTTATTTTAAACCCAAAGTTTGTTCATAAAAAGAAAAAGCAGTTTTTAGAGCAGATGGTTTACAGCAAAATCCTTTCAGTACATGCCAGCTCATGGTTAACGAAACCATTCTTTCCTGAATTAATCCACTTAGCTGGACTTACACAAGATCTAGAACCATACATTAAGTTGGATTTGTATAATGAGGAAGCCACATTTTAGCCTACCATGTTTATCTGTTTATTAGATTTATATTCCATCTTTTGTGGAAGAGCACGAGGTGCGATACATAGCACTCTGCCTCCTATTTTTCCTTACCACAACAACTCTGTGAGGTGAGTTGGCTTGAAAGAGAGTGTGACTGGCCCAAAGTCACCCGCTGAGCTTCCATGGCTGAGGGTAGACCAAAACCTTCTCCCACTCCTACTCCAACACCTTGCCAACACCTTAACCACTACATTGTACTGGTTGTGGTATGATGAACCAAGTCACTGGCTAGTTCACACATCCTGCCAAGTCATAATTGCTATGTTGATTTGAAACCAAGGGCCCAGCAGGAACACTAGTTGTTTCTACCTGTCCAATCTGGTCTGGCATGATGGCCATGCTTCAGGTCCTGTTGGCTAAGGAATGCTGGTTGGTGGTGCCCAGAAGGCATGTCCTTTCTGCTGTAGTGCCCACCTGATGTAATATTCTCCCTCCAGAGATCAGGATGTTCCCAAACCTGCTGGCCTTTCATAAGGCTCTAAAGACCTGGTTCTGTGCCCAGATCTGGGGCCCCAAGTGTGTAAAGGGACCCATCTCCTGGCTGTGTTAGCATTTGTTGGCTGTGTTATTTCCTCGGCTGCTATGCATTTTAATTTTTGTATTTATGATTGTAGTTGTTTTGATTTTTATATAGTATGTTCGCCATCCAGAGTCACTTGCTGAGATGAGTGGCTATACAAATTGATTAAATAAATAAACAAACAAACAAACAAACACTTGCAGGAAGCAGATATTATCTTAGCTAGGGTTTTACAACTTTGACAACTTCCAGGTATGTGGACTTCAGCTCCCAGAATTCCCTAGCTAGCATAGCCACTACTGAGAACTCTGAGAATACTGAGTAATCAATGAAAACTAACTGGAAAGTGAGACCAAATTCCTAGAGCGACCCTCAGCCCTCTCTTCTCCAATTGCATGGCATAGCTGAGTGGGGGAAATCAGTTTAGCTCCAAAAAAGCTCAAGAGCTTTTTGGGAATAAAACTAACCCCTTCCATCCCAGGTCCTAACCTCCTGTCTTGACCCTCTGAAGCATGTAACATAAGCACAACCAATATATTTCATTTGATTTGGGGCTTTCTGTGTAATGTGAGCCCAGCTGGGTGTATAAGACATTGTTTCTAGCTTAAAGTATCATGTAGATCCAGCAAGCTGTCTTTAATGCAATAATGCAACATTAAACAAACATGGCTTAATACAATATGTGAAAAGCATTACTACGTTCCCACATTGCCATGGTTTTTAAATTATTATTATTTATACCATTTGTGTGGCTGCCCATTTCACAAAAATTACTCTGGGCAGCATTCAAGGATTAAAAGCAACACAAACCAACCATAATACCTGTTGTCACAAACAACAATCCCAACTCATAAAAAGACAACATTAACCAGCAGAGTCCACTTAACCATCTGGCCCAAATACCTGTGGGTTCATTATAGTTTGAAGAAGCCATGGTTGCCTGGGTTTCTACAAGATATACCCTACCAACCACAATGCCTGGAACCACGTGTTACATTAAATAACACCAAATAAATCAGATTCTAACTTAGCACAGTATGTGGACTCAGGTCACATAAACCATGCTAGGGTTAACACTTTGAGATAGGGACAGAAGCACCATTCAGACAGTAGCTGCTGCTTTGATTGATTCTTCCTATCAGCCTGTTCAAAAGAAGTCACTTCCACCTGCCGCAGGGCAGGGCAGGTATAATGGTATGTGAGAAAGACCTTGAGAGACAGAGCAAGGAGATGCTGCCTAGGGAGTGGTCAGATAAGAGACAGCATAGCCCTCAGCTGCATAATGGGCGGAGCAAGAGGCTCAGAAGGGACCCTCCCTAGTTTCTCAGCTGTAGGGGAGAAGGTGGGAGAATTGTACTTTCAGACTAGTAAGATTCTGTTAATGTAGCCTTACAATAAAGTAGAATTAGCTCATCTGGTCATGTTTCCTGTCTGGTCTACCTGGGAAGGCTGACAACAGGGCAGGAAAGAAAGTCAGTTGGGTGAACACCACTTGCTGCCTCAACTTTGCCACTTTTCCGTGGAAACGTACATCTTAATATCTCCAGAGCAATGTCCTGGTTCAACCAAGTGTTATCTTCCTCACTGTGAGACAACCATCAATCCATTTCCCTTGTGCTCAGCAGTTCAGATTCAATAAATGGTTGGCAAAGTCAAAGAGCTGCTATTAATTGAAGGTGTTCAAATACAGTCTTCCTTTTCTGCCATTATTACGTCTTCATAGAGCATGCAACTGGAGCTTCTGAGTAGTTAGAGGTTTTTTACATCTTTCCTCACGAAGTAGAGGGGAAGAACAGCTCAAAGGCTTACTGTAACCAATTTGTAAGAGTTTGGGGGAATGAAGTCAATCCTAATCATTCTGATTTATATGCTACAGTTAGAATTGTATCAGTTGATAACACTTTGGCACCTGCTTATCCCATTAAATTTGATATTTCACTTTGTACAGCCTGAGGCTGTAGACAGGATTTTTGAAAAAGTGGGATCCATTACATACGTACTCAACCCTGAGAGCAGCCACAGATAGATCAGGCAGCGGGTAGGGGGGATGGGAGTAATAAATTTTCCCCATGTATAAAAAAGATTGCCATAAAACTATAAAGGGGGGGGGGATCTTTTCTTAACCCTGTGATGTTACAGAATTCACCAACGTGTTTTCCATTTCATTCTTGGTTAAGATACAGAGCAGCTTCTGGATTCAATATCTGTATCAGTTTGGGAACTGAAAGGTCTTATCCAATTCCAGGGGTAAATCATCCAACAGAGTGATGCCCTGCTGGTTCTGCTGGATCTTTCTGCAGTTTTTGATCCCATAATATTCTGGGCAGTGATATTCCTGTCCTTTTTGGCCTTGTTTATTTTGTGCCTGGCTACCTGATGAGTTACTGGAATCAGTAACAAATTAACAGGATAAGGAATCCATTCAAAATAAACCACACCGCTTCCCTCCACATCTAATTTCCCTCCCCCTTTCTTTTAATTCCTAAAAGAAATTGAAGTACCTCAGGAAAAACAAGGGCAAAGGCACCAAGGAAGGGTACAGAGAGGTAGCCCAAAGCTATGGAGATGCTTTAGGAAAGCGAAAGCTCAAAATGAGATGAGGATGGTGAAGGATGGTAAGAACAACAAAATGTTATTCTTCAGATGTGTTCAAAATTTAAGAAAAGGAAAGAAATAGTATAGCAGTACAGTATACTGATGCAGCAAAATACTAACAGGTAACCTCTCCAAAAAAGGACAGGGCCACTTGACTCTTTTGGCTAAGTGTTCTCCAAGCACGTTTTCCACCAGGTAGTTGTGAAGAGCAAGATGAAAGGATAAGACTGAAACTTGAGGCTGATAAAAACCTATCGGGGAATTCCTATTTATTTTGAATGAGTTAAAAACTCCAAGGCCAAATGAGTTGCATCCAAGGTTACTGAAGGAACCTGGTAATGATCTAGCTCAGCCTTTATACATTATCTTCAAGAAATCCTGAAGTATGGTTGAAATGGCAGATAACTGGAGGAGGACAAATCTTCTTATCTTGGAAAAGTGTGTGTGTGGGGAGGGGGGGAGAAGTTCCAGGGAACTACAAACCAGCCTAGAGATTCTGTAGTAGCTCATAAAGAAATCAGTCAGTACACACTTGAAAACAATGTGGCAATTACCAGATGTCAATATGGATTTGCCAAGAACAAGTCTAGCCAAACTAACTTCCTTAATATATTGTGGCGGTATCGTAGACATAATGCATCTTGATTTCAGCAAAGCATTTGACAAAGCACTCTCAATATTCTGATTAGCGAACAAATTGTGTATGAGCTGGATGACATGACAATTAAAGGGTTACGAAGACAACTCTAAAATGTTACTCACTCATCAGGGTTCCTCATCAAACTGGAGAAAAGTATTCAATGGGCTGCCACATGGCTCAGTTCTGGGCCCTGTATTCTTCCATATTTTTAATAATGACTTTGATGAAGAATGTAGAGAAAGCCTATCACATATAAGTTAGAGAAATAGGCTGAAAGCATGAGGTTTAACAAAGATAGATACAATATTTTTACATAGGAAACAGAAATCAAATGAACAGATGTAGGATGGGGGACAGCACTTGTAAAAATGATCTTCGAACAATAATTACAAAGTGAACGTAAGTCAGCACTGTGATATATCTATAAAAAAGACAAATGCAATTATAGATTGTGTCAGTTGAAGTATAATTTCCAAATATTAGGAAGTAACAGTTCCACCTTGAGTACTATATCCAATTCTGGGTACTGCACTTTAAGAAGGATTCAGACAAACTGGAGCAGGTTTGTATAAGGGCAATGAGGATGATCAAGAAGCTAGAAACTAAATTCTATGAAGAGATTGAAGGAAATGAGAATGTTTAGCCTTTATAAAAGAGAAGACTGAGAGACAGTATAATAGCACTCTTCAAATTCCTGAAAGAATGTCACGCAGAAGAAGGTCAAAACCTGCTCACTATTATTCCAGAGTACACACCACAGAATAATGGATTTACTTTACAGGAAGTCATATTCCAACTGAATGTTAGAGGAAAGTCCCACCTGCAAGAACAGTTTGGCAGTAGAACCCATTGCCCAGAGTAATGGTGGGCTCCCCTTCAAGTGGAGGCTAGACAACCATCTGACTGGGAGGCTTTAATCTAGATTTCTGCACTGAAAAGGAGGCTGGACCTGATGACCTAAAACACTGAGCTGCAACTACTCTTATTTTATAAGAATGCCTCTCAGGATCCAGCAGCATTGCTGAAAATGCAACTTAGGCACAAGGTCCTCCATCCCTTCCTGAAGCTAAAATAAAAATAAAAGCAGACAGAACAGATAATTTGGCATGCACCAAGAGAAATATCTGCAGGCATATGGGTGCCACATTTAGGATCGAGGTTCTAGATTTTTGTGGCAATCTGATTCACTTTCTTATCATTTAACAAGATCAGTAATATCACCGTGGGTGTCACATATCTGCCTAACTCCGCATTTCTTCTCCAGTTGTCCATAGCTACAGCCTAAAACGCTACTTCCCTAAATCTGGTACCATGCCTTTGGTCTAATCACTATTACTTCCTCTGGTTCCTGTGCCCCTATGTGTTCGCATGTTACAAGCAAAGCTTGAGGACAGATACTCTTACTAAAGGCCTAGCAGAAAGACCAACATCTTGTCTCTTCTTCTATCACTAAGAGGCTCCTGAAGTCCATACAGTTAAACACCAGACCCCTGTTCTGCAACTAAAAACTAACTGCTTTGCAGATATGAACAAGATGTTTGTGGCTGTCTTTGTATAACGTACTTGCTCATAATTAACTTAACAATGGCCTTCTTAATCTATCTATTTTCTGGATTCACATAACACACTGAACCCAACTAATTACATAGGTGGGTTTGCACAATGCCCTAGTAGTTTAAAATGTGTTTGGCTAGTTTGTGCTTCAGCATGTTATGCCATGGAAAGCTTCACATGCATATCATATAGCTGTTGCCAGGACATATTTGGAAGAGCAGCACTAATGGTTCTGGGTAATATCCAAACTTAAGGGTACTGGGATCATAGGTCCCAAGCCTAAGGCTGGCTTCTCCTGCTTGTCACACTGACTATTGCAATTGTTTGGGTTGATGTGCCCTGTGTTTACCAGTCAACGTTTTAGACATTGGACCAAGTTATCTTAATCCACTTTTTACAAAGAACTTCATGTTCTGCACATACAATAAACATTTTCTAGAACAGATAATTCCAGAAGACACCCAGGAAAAAGCAAAATAAATGTTTTATATACACTGGAGCTAAGTAAAGACATGAACCCTGTCTAGAACATGATTCAGTGTGGTGTGTTTAGCTGGAAAAAGTTGGAAGAAGGTTGAGTCCATGGCAAATCTCTGGCTTCTGGGCCCAGAAGAAGAAGCCAAGAAGGGCAGACTCTGAGCAGAACTGCAGAACAGAGAAGAAGGAGCCAAGAAGGCAGGATATATAGAGTCTGCCTCCACTTTCCAAACTGCAGGGACACATCTGCTTTCCATAAAGCTAGAGAGTGATTAACACTCGCTGTTAAAAGTGTGAAGTGCAGTGAAAGGAATGCACTACACTGCTGGGGCCTTTGCCATCCATTCCCACCCACATACTTCAATCTAGAGCAGAAATGTTGCCATTATTTTGCGGGGCCGGGGGATGGAGCCAGCTTTGGGATCTGGATGCAGACTTTGCACTCTCTGGCCTTTACCTCTTGCATAATTTTCTGTTTCAGAGTCAGCCCACATCACTGCAGCTTTCAAGGAGATTTATCTTGAGGCTATATCTTCTTCTTCCAAAAAGCAGTGCATATTGACTTGCAGTCTACACAAGCATTTCTGATAGCTAAGAATCAAAACTGGAAATACTTATTACACTTTGTTGAGCAGTGAATTAATTTAAATGCGTTCTAAGAGGCATTTTATATCTTAGAATTGATTCATGAAGCACTTTAAGAGAGAGGTCCCTTTTACACTGCATTGTTATTAGAAGACAATTAGACAATTTTTACACAGTTTGAAGCTGACCCATGGTCATTTTCATTGTCACCAACTTTCAAATCTTGGGTTAAAGGAGATATGTGCAAAATGTCAAATTCTGGAAGTGGACAATTTACTGTTCCTGGTGATTTACTTCTGGAAAGCATTCCAAGTACCTTCAGAAATAGTGAGTCAGTATAGTCTGGGAGAAAAATATAACATTGCAGAGTTCTGTACAAAGTTTCATTTTCAGAATGGGACATTATATACCTCTCTATCTGCTAGAGTGCATTGCATCTGGAGTGCATCTTAGTACGCTGCATGTACGTCTTAACCGGTGGGGAGCAGGCAATAATGTGTTGGCTTGCAAGGTAGTCCCTGGATTAGAAATCCTAGTTCATACTGAACAGAGTGAGCATGTATGGGATGAAACTAGTGTTTGCACTTGGGGCATGCTAGCTAAAATATGCCCAAACTGACCAATATTGCCTTATTGATTAACTCAGGCTGGTAATCTAGTCTACACCTTCGGTATATTACTGAAAAGTGTTACATGGAAGTCTCTATCAAGCAAAGCCATGGTGGATGGCAGAGGGCCCATCTGCTGACAACTGTGACATATGGAAGATTGTGACTTGGAATGCAAGGGGAAGAATTTGAATGCCTTATTAATCCACACTTTTTTTTTATCCAATATTTCTGATTCCACTATTTCTGCATCAAGGGAAATTTGTTCCACATCTATCATTCCTTCATTAACATCTTTTAGACAGAGTCTATCCATGGAAGCAGACATCATTACTGATATTGTTGATATTGTGGCTACTAATTTCTGGCCCCATTCTTCAAAAATCTCCTTTAGTATTTCAAATGTGACAGTATTTTGTGTCATTTTGTAAATTCCAATCCTAAAGGCAAGTTGGAATCTTTAGTCTCCTCTCGTGCCCCATTTAAATCACAAAGTCTCTAATCTCTGTTATGACTTGTGATAGTCAAAATAATTCTGGTTCTCATGGAAAGCTGTTTATTCTATATAGTTAATTCCAAAATCTTATAGTAAAAGTTTCAATATTCCAAATTTATCTGGACCCTTAATTCGTTTATAACTTTCTTAATTCAAAATTTTGTTTAGCTTTTTCCATTTATTTTTACATGCTTTTTGATCCTCGAACAGAATGAATGGAAAGTAGATGTGAGGGAAAAAGATGTGGAAGCCGCTTGGAACGGTGAAAAGAATTATATTACAAAGTGCCAAAAAAAGAATATAGAGTTACACTAATGGGAAATATTTATAAGAATGCTTTATGGAATGATGAAGTGAAAAAGACTATGGGTGAGAAAAACTGCACAGTGATTGCTGCAGAAAAGGAGCATGAGAGAACAATATTGTATAATCATTATAGAGAGAAAGAGCTGCAATGCAGTCAAAGAGAGCAAATGATTGTTTTTGAGGCAAGCTTCATTCTGTCTTTTTCAAAGCAGCCAAAAAACTCTGGAAACGAGCAAGAGTAGAATAAAGTAAAATGCCAATTTAACCAATCTAAACCCTTTTAAATTAGGTGTTTAATTTGATCATGAGTTTGACCAAACTATCATGAGTTTGACCAAACTACCGCATCTGTACATTAGGAAATCAACATTTATTTACTTCATTTATTTATTTATGGTCAACTCAAGGTGGTGACATACCTAATGCTCCCACCAACTCTATTCCCCACATTGACCACCCTGTGATGTGGGTAAGGCTGAGAGAGATTGGCTGCCTCCAAGCTGGCCAGCCACCTCCCATGCCTAAGGAGGACTAGAACTCACCACCTCCCGGTTTCTAGCCTGGTGCTTTTAACCACAACACCAAACTGGTGTTATCACTAAATGGAGGTTACTGTGGCATGCACAGCTCTGTAAAGCTGTAGCCATTTGAACGGTGTCTCAGTCAAAAGGACAGCCAATACTTGCTTTTTTTTTATTTTAAAGGAATTGGGCATCTGCAAAGAAATCATATTGCAAGGTTTCCTTTCCAAAGCTGGCATCCTAAAACAGTATTGCTAACTGGCAGTAGTTCCACCAATGGCAAGCATCCCAACCATCGCTTTCCCTGAAGTGCTACATCCGAGACCAAATGCAAATTAAAAATTAAGTCAAATGTTCCAGGAAGGTACCTAGAAAAGCAACCAAAATGTTGGTGAAAGAGAGAGAATTAACAAGGACCAAACAGCAAAACCAACAGCTAAAGAAAGAGGAAAAGGGATGAGAGGAAAGGGAAGTCTGAGAAAGGTTTGGATGGAGTTGATCTGAGGCATAAAGAGAGCTTTCTAGACCCCCACACTATTGGCCTCCCAATAGTAACTGAGTTTAGGTACCAAACTCCTGCCGCTGGAGACATGGATGGCAGGTGAGAGAAAGGGAGGAGGAGGTAAACACGGTCAATCATCTTCTCCTGCTGCTGCTGTGTGGAACCAGGAGAAGAGGAAACTGTAGCCACTAGCATGAACAGGAAAAGCCACCAGGCTCCTTAATGCACATAAGTAATTGTGGAGAAAAAAATGCTGCAAACACTGGAGTTAAAAAAGGAAAAAAAGAACTGCTTATCTTTCTGCCCAGAGGAGGGAAATAAAAGAAATTGCTGGTATGGCCTTCCAACCACATCCTTATTTTATGTTGTGAGTGAGCGTGTGATGGCTTGATAAGATACATTTTTTTAAACGAAGGGCAAACACTTCAGACCAACATTTTCTGTTCAGGGCTTTGTAGGGTTGGCCGAGCCCTGCGGCTGAGAGGCAAGGTGAGGTGGGAGCTGTTTCCAAGAGGGAAACAGACTGGCATAATTTTTGTGGCATCGCAACATTTCAGAGCATCACGAAAGGGAATCCAAGCTTTGCTGCTGTTTCAACTGCAGCTGAACAAAAATAAATGGGCTTCAGCCTCCAAGCTGCCAGTGTTGTGAGATCAGAGAAATTTGGAGTTCCAGACTTATGGGGAAGCAGTGGCAAACTGAAGATGGCTCCGCTCAGAGGAGTGGAATGAGGAGCCAGTGAACAGACCGGCTTCTTAGAATTCCTCTTTGGACAAGGAGAGGACTCGGAGTTGCCCATAAGTATTCCAGATAGAAGCTCCCTGCAAGGAGGCTGCAAGACAGTGGTCTCCAGTGGGTTTAGAGCTCTAGGAACCAAAGGATTGCTATCTTTGCCCAAGCCACAGTTGGCACCTTTATGGACACAGGGTTCACATACTTTGTTTCTTAATCACTTCTGGAAATTGCTTGTTAATGGCTTTTTGGATATTAAGAACCTTCAGAACAACAAGTTTCATTACACTGGCTAAGTTTCCTTCAATCCTTGGTGAAAGAAGTTCTATGCAAGTTTAAGGACTTACTTTGGGGTGGGGGGGAATAAACAGCAAAAGGGTGATTAGAATATTGATTTTGGAAAGTTATAAATGGACTAAGGGGCCAGAGGGATTTGAAATAAAATTTTGAAATTAATTACAAGAATTCTTCCCATGGGTTGTTTAGGATTCTATAAAAAATATATGAAGATTTTGAAATTAAGTACAGTGGTACCTCAGGTCACGAACACTTCTGTTCACGACCAATTCAGGTCACGAACAGCACCATTCGCAAAATTTTGCTTCCGTTCGCGAACTCCTCATCGAGTGACGAACAGGATCTGCGGCCACTTTCCCTGCTGACACACGTGGTCGTGGCTTCCTGTAGAGAGGGGGACTCTCCTTCCAAACAATAACTGCCTCCCCACCCGCCTTCCTGTCCTCCACGCCAGAAGTCGCCTCGAGCAAGGTTAGGATTCTCTGTCTTCATACTGTACTGTACTGTACTTTGTGTCATATTTTTGTGGTTAAAAAAAAAAGCATATGGTTCAGAACAGATTAACCATATTTACATTGAACCTTTAGGGGGAAATTTGATTCGGGTCACGACCAAAATCGGTTGGCAACCAAATTCGTAGGGATCAGAACGGATTAACCATATTTACATTGAACCTTATGGGAAAATTTGATTCGGGTCATGACCAATTCGGGTCGCAACCAGAGTCGTGGAACGAATTAAGTTCATGACCCGAGGTACCACTGTATAAGAAACCTTCCAATGGGAAAATGCTGTTGATTAGAAGAAAAAAAAACATAATAAGATGAGACTTCGAAGGTTGGACACTAGAGGGAACCAGAAAAAACTAAAGACTATAATTAAAGGAGAAGAGACCCATTAATACAGAATGGAGCAAAATACTATACTTTTGGAAGAATTCAAGGATATTTGGGACTAATGCACTCAGAAGTTACTCTTAAGATTGTCTGCTATCATAGAAATGGATTTAAAAGAGGTAATAGAAGAAGAACAGGACTTACTGGACAAGACTGAGACTGAGGCTGATTTGAATGTAGATTTAAAAATGACACATTACAAGAATGATATGGAAAAGACATGTTATACTGGATTTACAAATGAAACTAGCGGATGTCTTAATAATTAAAAGGGATATACAAATTACAAACCAGAAGAGTGACTTGGATAACTTTCTTATTTTGCATCTACAAAAGAGATGTGTTAAAGTTTGAAGGAGTTTCTGAGAAAAGACAACGAGAAAATGAAAAGAAATCAAGTTCTAGGATACTATTTAAAGGGGTTCAAGATTGTTAAAAGGAAAGGAATATAACGTTGGTTTATTTGATCAAGGTTTATGTGTGTGTGTGTGTGTGTTGTTGTTGTTTCTGGTAACTCTTAATGAATTTTTGCTGATGAGGGCTGAATGACAAGGCTTTCAAGATTTGTCTATAGACAATAGATGAGATATGGGAAGAAGAGATCTTTTGTTGTATTTTTAGAGAAAGTGGTAAGTTATTGTGTTATAAGAAAAGGAAAGGAATATAAAGTTGGTTTGTTTGATTAAGTTTTAAAATACTATATATATGTTATTATTTCTGGTAACTCTTAATGGACTTTTGCTGATTAGGACTGAATGATGAGGCTTTAAGAATTTGTTTATAGATAAGAGATGAGATACAGGAAGAAGAGATCTTTTGCTGTAGTATCAGAGAAGGTGACAAGTTACTGAAATTGTTTGTACTTGTGATGATGGGCAAAGTCATTGCTTTATATTTCTTTTTTCTTCATTATTCTTTTCTTTCTTTTCTTTCTTTTTTAATAGTTTTTTTACTCTGCACTTTTTATTTTTACTTTTTTATATCTTTTTTAGTTTGTATTAGTTTTTTATTTTTGTATCTGTAAACTTTAATAAAAGTATTATAAAAAAAAAGAAATTTGGAGTTCCTTTCACAGTGCTGTAGAATTCTTCTGTGGATATGCCAAGGGCTGCTTATTGACAGTTTGTGGAATAAACCACAATAATCTGAATTAACATAAATTAAGAAGCATGATTTACAAACAACAATGGTTGGGTTCACACAACATAGACTCATAATACATGAGTGACCCACACTTGTGACTCATACAGAAATGCTACCGGAAATTTCCTCTGTGGAGTGGGTAATGTTGCTAATTTGATGCTTCTGACTGGAAGGAGGCAAGCCCTGGAGTTAAGCTGCTGCACAGTTATAGGATCTTTGCATTAGGCAAGGCTCAATGACTCAATCACAGCTAATACTGCAGATCCAGTACAATTAACAGAATCATTCTGTCAACCTCAATGGAAGTTGACTGAAAAGCAGCAAAAGCAGATAGTTGTATCATTCAAAGTTGTTGACAAGTTGGATGGCCTTAAAATGTGAGTCAGTGAACGCTTGAATCAATATTGCAAGAATGGATAGCTACTTTTGATACAAAAGTCTCAAAAACTCCACTAAAATTCTCAGCAGCCCCATCCAGCATGGCTATGGATGATGTAGGCTGGAAGTTCAGACATCTGGAGGGCCACAGATTTTGACTACTGCTTTACATATTTTAAGGCACATTAATATGGAGAGCCAGTTTGGTGTAGCGGCTAAGGTGCTGGGCTATAAACTGGAATGCTATGAGTTCTAGTTCAAGGTGGAAGCATCAGATATGCACACCACTTGAGCTGACCAAATAAAAAGGTGGGATAAATAATAATAAATCTTCTTTTCCAGTACCAAATTTGAGAATGAAGTATTGATTCAGGTTTGTTGATTTTAATGGGCTTTGCTTTCTTCTTATTTGTAAGGGTCTCTTAAACCCTCTCGTTTCTCTTAGAAAGGATTCATGGCCTCCTGGTATTCAGAGGAATTACAAACAGTGTCTAATTGAGCTGAATAAAACCTTTGAAGAAAGTACTTTAGAATGTGCAGGAGCAGATATGAAGCATCTTTTTTCCCAAGCATTAAAGCAGCCATGTCTTTTTCCAGGTTCATATGACTACTTCAGAAGCTGTTCCCAGCTGTCTCTACATGCTTATCCCCACAGACTCACAAAGAGGCTGTTCTTGCACACGCACACACAAAGACAGCTGGGAGCAGTTTCCAAAATAGCAATATAAGCTTTAAAAAAAGAAGACCTGGCTGCTTTAATGATTCCAGAAGAGGTGCTTGGTATTACTCCCACATGCTCTAAAGCATTTATGTCTAATAACTCCACAGCCCTTGTGAGTGGAGTGTATATTATGGAGAAGTCATCATGAAAACAACCAAACATATGCTAGAGCATCTGGTTATGGCAATTGCATGGTAATTCAGGCAATGGAAAAGCTTGTTTTGTTTCCTTCCACTGAATCCTCAAGTACCTATCCAGAAAATTATATGTTTCAGCACTTGCTAACATCTGCCCAACATGGTTGCCTAACCTTAGAGTAGTCTGTTATAAGTTTGCTGGATATTTTGAGGATAAAATCGCTTGCCTTCATGTTAACTAAGACAACCTTTATGGTTTAGTAACTCAGATATAAAGCTCAGGCTACAGATACCTGCATTCAAAGTTCTGTTCAGCTACAAAATCCATAGAATGTCCTTGGGACAAAATCTGCTGCTCATTTGTAATTTCAAAAATATGATAACAGTGTTATGGTTGCTATAAAGGGGGCTTGCTCCTTCACAAACTGGCTGCCCTAGTGTCATGGCCACTCACAAAACCAGAAAGTCTGTGGGGACAGAAAGATGGTTGAGGACCTAAGGAGGTGTCATGTGTACACTGGCACCTTCAGGCAGCATGTGGTGGGCCAGGGACCCCAACCCAACCTATTGGATATCCGAGTAATACTTGCCTGAGCATTACAATAATAAATAATATGGGGAGACAGGATAGCTAAAAGGTAGGACACATGCTTTCTCAAACCCAAAGGTCTTAAATTCAATCCCTTTAATCTCCAAGTAGAGCTGGGAAAGATTCTTATCTGAAACCCTGGAGATCTGCTGCCAAAGTTCTCATTGGGTATAAGACATTCTGCAAATCGCTATTTAATACAAATATGGCTCTAGTTGGCAACAATATTGTAATAAGAGTAGGCCTTACTAGTATTACATATGTTCAGAAGAAATCTGAGCTTCTGCTACAGAAGCACACAAGATCTTCAGGGGAAAGGGAGGAGGAAGAACGTCAAGCCTAGAGGAGTTAACTCGTGGAAAGGGTGTAGCACTGACACCCCCTGCTGGCCACTGTTTAAATAACAGCAAGGTAGCAGGTAGGGTTCATTTTATACTTGGGTACACCCCATTAATTGGATTTAAAGTTACTAGACAGATGATTATTACTGTTTAGTGCAATCAAGGTACAGCTGTTACCAGTTTGTTGCACACAATCAAGATGATTCCCCCAAGGCTGTACTTCTGTTGTTAGATTGCAGCATCTCACTGCATTGGACAAGCTGCAGTTTGCACCTGGAAAATTAGCTTTTAATTCCATCTGGTAGCACTCATCCATTGTTGTTAGGGTTGCTACTTTTGTTTTTTGAATTAAGAAGTGACCTTTAAATTGGGTGGAAAAAAATAGGTGTAGTTTAAAAAAAAAACACTCATCCCTAGCATCCAGTTTTGCAAACACACTCGCTAGAGAGAGATTAAAGCACCAGGAGGAAAAACACAGCAAGCACTGCTTAATCCAAATGGAAAGTCATAACATATGAGTAAAATGCAACAATTCATCTAACATTCCACAACAGAGTGTGCCCTAAAATGTACAGTTTGCCATGTATCTAAGTATAGATTAGTAATAAATATCCATATACTGAAATATAATAGTAAATGTTAAACACAGTGGCATGCCAAATAAATCTTGAATAAAGTAGTGTATCTTAACTTAAATATGGGAGTGCATTTTTATGATTTAGCCCAGTCAAAATTACTTAATCAGAAAAAAATTCTACAAATATAACACTGCTTAAAGTAAGAAAAGATATGTTTACATTCTTTCACTTTGGTATTTGATCAGAGTTAACTCTATATATTTCTGAGGCCACAGAACTTCCCCATTCACTAAGCCAGGAAGGATGTTCTTCTTGGCCAAAGTGGGCAACCTTCTTGCTGATCAAGGACAGTCCTGATTTTGTGGCACATCTGAAAGTTAACTCAGAAGATCCTGTCCTGGTGTCAGACAACCAAGAGGCTTGTTGCCTCTAGCAGAATAAGTATTTGGTGTGGGAGTATGCTTCAGAGTTCCAGCTGCTAACATAAGATGTGGGCTGGAAGGAGAGAGATTTAATTGACTGGTTTAAAGAGAGATTATCAGGTGAAATATGAGATGAGGTAGTATAACAGGATACCCCTGACATGATGACTGCATTCATCCAAATCTGCTGATCATGATGGAATGTTTAAGAAACTGCAGGCAAGCATAGCCAGGAAAGAAAGGTGCTACAACTTGCTTTCATTCTTTCTGCCTCTTCCTCCTTTCACACATTGGAAAGTTTGGAAGTTGAACCCATGGAACACGAAGCCCACAGAATCCCATTCTCTGCCCAATAGAAGATGTGCCATTATACACAGGACCTATGTTTATACTACGGAGGGTCTGACCATTTCACATGAGAGTGCCTAGCTAAGCCACATATACCCCATGAAACATCAGTAAGGTCACAAAATTATGAGGAGGCATTTTACTAGCAAATACCCTCACTGATTCAGATCAGAATATATACTGTTAAAGAAAGTGCTCCCAGTCACTAAGGGCTCCAGAAGCTGAAGAAACCAAAACATTAAGTGAAGCTCAGACTTGTTGAACAACTCTGACATGACATTCTGTCATGAAAACCCAACCTGGCGTCAGAATCAAGCTTCAGGCCCCAATGGACTCTGCAAGGCTGGTCATTTCTAAGTGAGTTTCAGCCTGTCCACACTCCTGCCTTGGTGGAAACAAATGATGGCTAGTTCATACCTTCCAATCACTGAGCCTATGGAACCTTTGCAATTCAACATCAGCAATCACAGTGAATCCCTTCAACTCTATTAAGTCTCCCCCTTGAATTTCCAGTAGGGAATGGGCTCACACCGGGCTCACAAATCTGTTTATTTATTGGGACTATGATGGATGCAACACTCATAGCTTACAAGGGTCAGTCCTTCATCAATCATTGCTTCACAATTGGAGGGATCTTAACCTTGCCTTCAAGGTTTGGGAAAAAAATCAGGCCTTGCTTGTGGGAGATATTTTGGGAGCCAGAGCTTGACTCACTCCCTAACTCCTGTGCTATTTCTTGCTCTATATTGTACTCTGCTGGTCTCCCCACCCCGCAGGCCCCTTTGAACTATTTTCATAATGGCTTTTTTGGTTATTGCCATTTCTCTGCATAACCAAGTTTTGAGTTCAGTTGTTGGATACATCATCTCCGTCCACCAAATTATTTCTTTCATGGTGCAGTACAGAGGAGGGATCACTTGGTGTCCTACTTTTCATCTCTATTCTGTTACTATTATGTGCCTAAAAGGGTTAAAGCTAGAATAACCAAAAGCCGCCACTTCTGGGGCTCTCCATGCTAATTACCCACAGTTAATTACTCATTGTTTCCGGTGGCTCTGGAAAGTCCTGTGCTAGATATAGATATATACAGTAGTTAACGCAGATAGTTATTCAATCAATCAAAATTTATTTACGGCCCAAGACCAAACACAATTAAAAATCCAGCATACAGTACAATAACTATTAATAAATCTTACAAAAATCCTAAAACAATAAGCAGCTAACAGTTAACAACATGAGGGAGGAACCAGACAGTTTCTAACAGCTATAGCTATCTAAAAGAATTTTGCAACCTTGTAGATAGTTATTATTAAATCTTCTGTCCTATCTCTTGCCTGTTGTTTGTATCCCTCTCTCCCTGCTTTTGCCTGCCTTTTGTCCCATTTTGCCAATTAACTATCTTTGTTTATTTATTTATTGACGTTTGCTGATGTTTAATAATTAAACCAGCAATATTTTTTGCTAGCTATATTGAGTGGCCTGTGCACCTGCTCTGAACTGGATATAGGGACTGACTGGGAGTCATTCCGCACTGAAAGTTACCCCCAATAATTTTCCAACATAAACTGCATCTTGTTGTTGTTCAGTCGTTAAGTCGTGTCCGACTCTTCGTGACCCCATGAACCATATTGCGCCAGGCCTTCCTATCTTTCACTGCCTCCCTGAGTTTGCTCACTTTCATGCTCATTGCTTCAGTGATGCTATCTAGCCATCTCATCCTCTGCCGTCCTCTTCTCCTTTTGCCTTCCATCTTTCCCAGCATCAGGTTCTTTTCCAAAGAGTCCTCTCTTCGCATTAGGTGACCAAAGTATCTGAGCTTGAGCTTCATTATCAATCCTTCCAATGAGCAATCAGAGTTGATTTCCTTTAAGATTGACTGGTTTGACCTCCTAGCAGTCCAGGGGACTCTTAAGAGTCTTCTCCAGCACCACAGTTCAAAGGCATCAATTCTTCGGCGTTCAGCCTTCTATAACTCCTTTCATTAGGAGAAGTTTTTAAACTCCAGAACCTGTTTCACAACCTTTTCCTCCATTTTTTTTTTAAAGATCTGGTGGAGGGTGGGGAGAAATTTCAAAACAGAAAACCCTGGTTTCTTCTTTCCCCCAGACTATTTTTCAGCCCACACCTATACATCTGCACATCTATTACGAACCATATAATTATTTTTAAATAGAGGTGTGCAATATTCAAGGGTGATTCTGATCTGGTGTGGGCACTCTCTCCCTACTGTAGAAGAGCCCCACCTTTTCCTGGGTTCGGGTGGTGGCCCTGTGGGTTCAGGAAAATACACGTTTGAGTTCAGGAGGCAACAACTGGGTGCAACTAAGTGTCACTGTCCTGCCACCAACTCCTTAATGTCTCCTGAACTTAAACACATATTTTCTTGGGCTCACTACCATTTGTGCCCAAGAAGAAGCACTGTTTCTTTAAGAAGCAGCCTGTTGCATGCTTTGCTCCCCCACCCCACCCCTCTAAATTGTATCTCCAACTGGGCTCAAGGGTTTGTGCAAACTTAATCCTATGGTCAAGCAAAAACAATGATTGCAGGGAACAGTTCCCTTTTACAATCAAAACTGATACCCTTATGTACTAAAAGGAGTCTGGCAAGTATATCTACTTGGAAGAAAGATACGAGTTTAAAGAAAAGCAGGGTATCTTCAGTAGTTCCTTCCATAACCCTCCTCCCCCAATGTACAACAATTCTAGAATGATCAGGGAATAAAAATGATATTAAAAAGGATCCATGGATGACCTTTCCAACCTAAGATTGCACAAGAGATCCCCCTCAGCTTTTCCTATCTGCATTACTGATAATGGGGTCTTGGTCAAACAAAAACAGATGTTGCAGAAGAATGTCTCCCTACATAATGTCGTCAGAGCCATGAACTCATCCTGGGCCTTTCCTTTTGTTAATCAGAGCAATAGGCATAAGCTTGTCAGTGACTGATTCATCTGCTTTTCCTTGGAACCACATATTGAAGGACATCTGGAAAATCATTTTAGGGCTTTGAACCCTTGCCAAGCCAGGAGCAACCCAGTCATATGGCTCAACCTTTTCCCCTTTTGATCTTGCGGACCCTCTCTTGTTAGTCTCCCAGATCTCCTATCCCCCATTTTTCCAAGATGGGATTACTTGGACTCCTGATACTTTTGCCTCAGAGCAGAATCTCTTATAAAACAAGAAGGAAAACCCCACCACTCTCTCAGGCTCTGCTGAGATACACTTCCCTTCTCCTTTTCGTTTCCATCCTTAGCTTCACCTTAGTCACTCAGATGAAATGTGGAGGAGAGCCAGATTGGCTCTAAGCGTTTTTGCTCATCCCAGACTGAAAGCTCTTTGAGGGTTCAGAAGCCAATCCACGCTGGACCTGAGCCCAGCCAGTGATTGTCATGCAGGCAGGGATCCTTCACCGAGTTGTACAGACTTCCCGAGCCTCTGAAGCAACCCATCTGAGTTGAGTTTCATAGCCTGGAAAAGCCAGCTAGCTTCAACTGATTAGTTGAGACTAATATCCATTCTTTGATCTGGATTGAGTCCCCATCTCCAAAAGAACTGTGGTTTTTAGGAAGCCAAGGAGCATACTGAGCACACCCAGCCAAAGAGGGACCTCTTATCTTCCTTCCCTTCCAACTATTTGAGGATTCATCTAACATTGATCTCAAGGACTAGAACTCAGTGCACAAGCTGCAAAGGAAAAATGATTCTTCCCCCCCATCTCTTCAACTCAAAAACATGTCTTCTATTTTATTCCCATTTCTACCTATGCAAAAGTTGCTTCCCCTTAGCCTTATGTGTGAATGCTGCATCTTATAAATTTCTCTCCTTCCTTGCTGTGGCTGGAAGCCTCCAAAATTCTGTTTTTTAGTTCGTTTGTTTTTTTATGGCAATAAGAATCCCTGTGTTTCTGTTTTTTGCTTGCTCCTATAGCTGGATGTTGGATAAACTGAATCACTTAACAAGTTCCCCATTTCCCTCATTCTCTGAACTCCTGCCATTCCTTTATCTTGTGGAATTTAGTATTGAATCCAGTCTCCAATTTTCTTTTTGGATTCAAAAGGCTATTCTCTGGACTTTGGCCTTTCCTCACTGAATAGAATTTGCAACTCTTCAAAACCCTTGCCTTTCTCTCATTGTAACAAATATGCTACCTCTGAACTCCTTGTCTTTCTCTCATTTAACCATATGCTTAATTCCCATAGATATTTTTAATTATTTAGGTACCTTAAAATTAGTTTTGACTTCTGGCAAATGCCTGAACTAGTCCCTGCAGTTTCTTGGCAAGGTTTTTCAGAAGGGGTTTACCCTTGCCTGCTTCCTAGGGCTGAGAGAGGGACTGGCCCAAGGTCACCCAGCTGGCTTCGTGCCTAAGGCAGGACTAGACCTCACAGTCTCCTGGTTTCTAGCCTGGTGCCTTAAACACTACCCCAAATTGGCCACCCATAGATTATTACAGCTTTAAATATTTTTGTGCTTATTATTTGATTGCCTTAACTAATATTCAAGACTAATGAAGTAACTAAATTGTTTAGTTAATAATTATAGTTTCATTTTTGGACTTTTGGAATGTATAAGCCTGTTTAATAACCTACAGTGTAAAGATCCTTACAGAACTGGCACAGTGGCAAACCACAGTAATAAGCTGACCAACAGAAAAAGGGTGCCCCCATTGGATCCAAAGCACACATGAACACTTCAGATCCAAATACTGCACACTGATTTTAAAACCTGCATTCTGGTGCTGGAAAGATTTTTAAAAAGAGACACGTTTAATACAACCTGAATCTTGAAACAGCAGCCCAGATGGGGAGGAAACTACACTAAAAAAAAGTGGGCCCCATAAGATTAATTCATTTTATTATTCCATAAACTTTCAAAGATTAAGCCCACTTCATCAGATGAATAAATTCATTGGTCTCCACTGCAGACAGAAATGGCAGAAAAGTCATCTGCATTTTGTACTGTTGCAGAGGTGTGCAGGTAGCTGCCAGATTGCTTTTAGTAGCAATGTCTCCTCCTGTTTCTCTCAAATTACAGCACTTAGATGGCTTGTACCACGTGTTTATGCTGAAATTGCAAATCATAGAGTGTTCCAGTATAGATTTTGCCTAGAATGGGGCTTAAACTGCTTTGAACTTAATTGGATCACAACCATCTCTGAATAAGAATGAAGGGTCTTATCACTTACTGACTTGGGGCCTTTTCCCCATGAGGATTTGGTGCTCCCCACCCATCCTCCTCTAGGCAGAAAACTATGCTCTCATGAAATCAGCTGTCCCCATTGGCAATCCCTGTGCTGCTTTTCTTCCCTCTGTTCCCCTCTTTGCCAGCCACCTGATTTCCCTCCAACATAGCAAGCGCCAAAGAGTAACAGGTTTTATACACCTTGAAGCTATCCTTGGATGGTATCAGAATAAGAGGAGAAACACTACTTTACCTCCAGGACAACTGAGGACAACATAAGCCTGTCACACTAATTGTCTAGGGGTGAGATGAAAGCCATATGGGGCACGTAGCAGAAAAAAGATGTTGCCAGGATATGTTTGCTCCGTGGTTAAGTAGAAAGGCCTCTTATCGATTAAGAGTAAGTCTCCAGATCAGAGGTTGTACTGTATTTCTATGACAACTTAGATCTTATTTCAGGATAAGCATTTTGAAAAATTAGATACAAGGCTGTTGCGGACAGAAGGAACTTCAAGGAGTGTTCTTTCCAGGTCTAAGAGGATCCTAGATGAAATATCCTTTGCTCGGCTTGTTAAACCTGATGAAGACTTTCAGATTTATTAAGCAGTAGCAGAAATTATCTAGGGGCAGGTAAAAGACTATCATTTTTAAATTCAAGTAATGTCTTAGCACTTGGCCTAAGATAACTTCAGGGCTCCAATAGAAATTAAAGGGAGGTTGAATCACATTAACACTGATACTCTTTTATATTAATGTCCTTAGGAGATAAAATAGATCAGAGATGAATAGAAGACAGTAAGGATTCCTGCACAGAAGCAATTCAATTTGTCCAGTTTGGATTATTTTGGATCTTTGGCCAGTGAGTTGAACAAAATAAGTCAGCATTTTTCAAGTTCTATTGGGTCATTCTGCCCTTCAGAGTAATCTATTTGAAACGAAAAAGCCTGCATCAGGTCTGTTTGATGTCAGTGGTATTCGGAAGAAGACTTTTGAGATTATGTTATAACGAGAATAGAAGGGTTTGCCTGAATTAGGGATTAGAGCTCCTTCATTACAAATGTTTTTTCATTATAAGACACTTTGGAGTACATTAATACTGTTGTAGGAATGTTTAAGGCTTAGGAATTTGTGGCATTTTATAGTTAAGCAGATTACCCGGTTTTGATCCTGTAGGTAGCAGTAATAAAGTCTGTTTTGCTCTTGCCTTTCCATTTTAAACAAAGCAAAGAGAAGTAGGAGGAAAATTAAAATTATGGCAACTGAATGTAGGTGGCAAAAATCTGACCTCTAGATGGCAGCAAAGAAATACAGAAAACTAAATCTTTTCTGCAAGCTAGTGGTCATCCAGGTTTTTGCAATTCAGAACTAATAGTGCTATGAAAATAGAAGCTTCCAGAGGCAAGTTATAGATTATAACTATATATGAAATGCTTTATGGCTTGGGACCTGCAGACCTTACTGATCATCTTACAGCCATCTCATTCCCTGTACTTTCCCAGGTAGACCAGACAGGAAACACGACCAGATGAGCTAATTCTATTTTATTGTAAGGCTACATTAACAGAATCTTGCAAGTCTGAAAGCACAAATCTCCCATTGTCTCCTTTACAGCCTGAGAAACTAGGGAGGGTCCCTTCTGAGCTTCTTGCCCTGCCCACTATGCAGCTGAGGGCTATGCTGTCTCTTATCTGACCATTTTGTAGGCAGCATCTCTTTGCCCCGTCTCTCGAAGTCTTCCTCACATACCATTACAGAGGTCTTGAGGCTCATTCACTGTCAGCCCTTTGAAGTAGGCCCAGTCAGGAAGCAGACCACCACAAGAAATACTAGAACTCTGTTGAGATAGGCTGTAATAACAGAATCTTGGCAATGTTTCCCCTTCCCTCCCTCTTGTACCAGGCAGTCAAAACTGGGCAATCTTAAGTTCCTTTCTCACACTTTCCTGTTTTCCCAGGCTAAGCTAATATTTTATATATCTTTATATTTTTAAAAATATTTTTGGACATTATTCTGTATATTTTCATATATTTTTTTTACAGTCATTTCTGTACTCCTCTACACCTGGTCATTAAATACCTCACTATCAGTTATTACTACTATGTTATGGCTTGTTGTTTCTGGTTAGTTGAGCTGGATGATGATAACTCTGCCACTACGTATTTTTTCCAAGGTCATCTCTGTATTCCTCTACATCCACACAGCTGCTTTGCTGTGCTTGCCTCCTGTCCCAGAGCTGGAGGAAATTATGTCTACACGAATCACGTTGCCCCCATACTGTGCCCTTAAAGAGCATCCAGAATGGGTCCATGTGGTCCTGTTGTCTGGACAGCCCCACTGTGCAATACTGTAAGGACAATGATGGACACTTCTCTCTTATCTGCCCCTGCAGGAAAAGCTGCCACCAATAACTAAACAGAATGAGTGCCAGGGTGATGCTTCTAAGTTCCAGGCACTCTGTCCAATCCATTTTCTTCTGAAGGATGGTGAATCTGTCACCCTAATGACCACAAGATGTCAGCAAAGTCTGTTGCCTCTGTAAATTGCAAAGTAATGGTTGTCTGGATCTGTGCAGCCCCACTGCAGCCACTGTCAGAGGGAGTGTTCCTGGAGCTGGAATTCAAGAAAGGAGCTTGGGTGTGTGAGAGATGTATTTAGCTGTGGGGTGCTCTTTGGTACATCCCCATAACTGCTCCAAAATTATTATTGACTTGTTAGTCAGTTAACCCGGGTAACAGCAAAGCGCTGGGAAATTTGTCTCTCTTGGCTGCCATCTAGTGGTCTGGATGTGTGCAACTGAGATACAGCCACTGGGTAAGGGTCAAAGAGCTGGAGTTTGAGAAATCACTGTGATGATTCTTGTGCCAGATCACAGAATAAATAAGCACTGATCACCCAAAAGACTAGGAGAGGGGAAAACATGGCTGCAGGCTGAAGCCATATCTATACTGGGTTACATAGCGTGAACTTTTCCAAAGAACAATCCATGAGCAAGGAAAGGGGATCCCTGAAAGCAGTGGTCCTATCAGTTACACTTTCAATTGCCTGCATTAATCTGGGAACAATCTAGTCTATTTCAAGACTACACCATTTCCAGGTCAACCAGCTGACCCACCCATTTTTTTTTTTTAAAAAAAGCATCTCTGGAAGCTGTAATTCTGGTCTCCCTTATGCTGGTCTATAATAAAGATTTGATTTGATTTGATTTGATTTGATTTGATTTGATTTGATTTGATTTGATTTGATTTGATTTGATTTGATTTGATTTGATTTGATTTGATGATCTGGTTTCCCCAGTAGCCAAAACAGCACTGTAGACACAGATATGCAGCCAAGGGACTAGATGGAAGAGGGCCCTTCCACAACAGACTGGCTGGGCCAATTGTACCTGAGCTGATTGCCTTCCCACTCCCTATATCACCTCGAGCCTCCTCTTCCATGTGCCTTAGATTGTTTGCGCTATTTTCAGGCCAGGATACCTTGGACTGTCTTCAGTCTGCCTCTGCAGCGGGCTGCCAATGAGACAGAGGCTGCATTGTAAGGATGTGTCTTCAACAAACAGTAAGTGGGATATTCTTGTACTGCAGTGAGCAGGATGTGGCAGGGAGCCCTTGCCTTCAGGAAGAAGGCTTGTTTGTTCCATGCCACTGGATGGAGTGGGGGCCATGGTGGCAGGGCCCGGACTATGGAAGTCTCTCCCTTTGGATGTTAGAAAGGCTCAAACAGGTTTTGTTTATAGGGCGGGGGGTGCCTTTGAGTCAGTGTTGACTCTTGGCAACTGCCTGGACAAGTCCCTGCAGTTTTCTTGGCAAGATTTTCAGAAGTGGCTTGCCCTTGCCTCCTTCCTTGGGCTGAGAGAGAGCGACTGGCCCAACTTCACCCAACGGGCTCTGTGCCTAAAGTGGGACTAGAACTCACAGACTCCCAGTCTCTAGCCTGGTGCCTTAACCACTGCACCAAGCTGGGTCTCCTCAAACAGTTGGGTCATTTTAAAATGCCTTTTTATGACTTTATTTAGGGAGGTTTTAAAATTAAACAAGACGTTATGGGGGAAAAGGTAATGATTGTATTCAGTTATCCTCTGATTCAGTTTAAATTGTGAACCCTCAAATGCACACATGTTGTGGTGTTCTATAAATATCTACACTAAATAATGGGTGTGCTTTGGGTCTCCTCAATTAAACGATGTCACCTACTGGGGTCTCAGAGGCATAACTTCCATATCATGGCACCTGCCTTCTGGAGCAGAATTCCCCCAGAAATCCATACAGTATTCATCGTGATGATATTCTGAAAGGTGCTGAGAACCAGCTATTCTCTCAGACCTGGGACAGATTCCTGGATGAGCCCTGGTGAGATTCTCATGTTGTTTTATATTTCTTTCCCCTGAATGCATATAAACTATTTATCTGTTTCATTGTCCTGATTTTTTATTATGTAAAGCTCCAGGAGTCAGTTGGAGCCAGGCATTCTTTAAATCTATTAAACAAACAAATAAAATAAAATTTCTAGAGTGTTGAGTTTGAGTTAACAAAGGATTAAACTCCCCACACAAGAAACACGGGGGTTGCCATCCATATTGGGCTGCCATCTGCTTAACAGTAAAGAAACATGAAGGGCAGAAGCATGCTATGCTATATATTTGAAATATTGTGTATTTTGCCCTTCAGTCACAGCCACCGGTTGCAGGGAGACCTATGTAGGCAGTAGCACTGGGGGTGGCCTCAGGGTCACTGGGGCCCAGTAACTTCATTCCCTTTCAACTTCTCAAATCATCTTCTCATCTACAGTATTTCTTTTAAAGGAACCATCTAATTGGATATTCAAACCCATGTCTCCAACTGCAGGAAAAATTACTTCACACTGCATAATTTTTCTGACACTGTTCAAAATGTGTCTGGCTTCATCTTGGCATGAAACCTGGTGGGGGGAGAGAGGAGGAACCACAGCTAAACAGAGAGAATAGCTCCATCTGGTATTTTCTTAGAGGCGCTCTGTATTTGCATGCGATGGTGATGAGAAAGAGTCATCGATCCACCTGGGGCAGAGCTGTGAAGTTTTGGCAGCAGCACACTGCCATGCTGCTTTCTAGCTTCTCCAGATCTGGGAGAGCCAGAGGAGGCTCGAAGAGAAGTGGGAACCCCCCACATCCAAACTGCTTTGGTGGGTACATCATCTCCAAGCCCTCTTCTGAGATAGGGCAGAGAGGAAGGCATGCTTTCACATTCTCTCTCCCAGAACAAAGAGGCCTCTATTTGCACTTCATTAAGAATAGGCATTAACATTTTTCTTCCTTTTTTTGTTGTTGTTCTACATTTCTCTAGGACTCTTTTAAACATGGCAAAACCAAGAGCTCGACACTCACTTATCTGCCCTGACCCAATCTAGCAAATGGGTTCGGAAGCTTATGGTGGAAGAAGGAGAAGTGAATAGTCCCTTTTACTGTGTCCCCACTCATTCATTTTCAGTCAGTTTCACAGCAATTATTTCTCAGAGCAGAAGAAGGAGAGGAACCAGAGCATGTGTTCCCCTCTCTTCCAACCAATTAAAATTGGGAACACCTAAAACAATGCTGGAATGGAAAGGCTAACCTTTAAACCCTGAGGGATTAATTAGACTCACATACCACATTGTTGGCCAAAGTTCTCAAAGAAGTTTATGTTAAAGGCATCTCACTACTACAACTATGTTACCACAATTACTTCTGAAATGCAAATCTGAACAACAGCACATGTTTAAGCCACAACGGTAATAATACACTTTAATTCCAGAAGAAGGTCACCACTGGAACCCTGGGGCAAAGAACCTGGCAGATAGAGCATCACAAGTCAGATGCCCCCTACTGTATTGCGGAACATAGGGATGTGGATCATCTCAAAGCACAGGGAAGGAGATATAAGATCATTTTTCCAAACAATCACATCAAAGCCAGCATTTTAAACTGGGCCAAAACCAAGCTGGCAAGCAATGCAGCCCATTAAAGACAGGAATAAACAGAGGGCTGGCTGCCGCATTCCAAAATCCTCCAAGGTTCTGATTGAGCAGATGTTCTGTTCTAAAGACCCTAGTCTGGCCTCAGGACTTTGCAGCTTCAAGTACAGCCTCTGCACTGCATGCTAAAGTTGTACATGTTGAAGACTGCATCACTTCTTTGCATGCCTGATCAATGGCAAGAAATATATAACTGGAAGGTCTTCACACGGTTGTCCTGTGTTTCTTCCTTGGCTATTATTAATGAGAATCTGTTTCAAGAGACACCAGGGAAGTTCCTGTTTAATCTTGCTTGTGCTACCTTCTCTTCAAGATACAGTTTAGATAGAAGTGCGGCTTTTCTGTTTTCATGTATTTCTTAATAAATTTAGCTGTTAAATTCAAGTAGGATAAATGTCAGCTAGCATTGACTAATAGCGGGGCTAAGACCATACTCTGCATTAAGGCAGCAATATTATAAACATTTGCATTGTTTTTCTTTCCAATTGGATGTTCCACTTCTTAATTAGTACTCAACTTATGTTCAGGAGCTCATTTTTTAACAAGGGCTCCTGCTGAATTCAAATCTATTAAACAAGCATATATTGCAATGCTCTTCTCACTGGCTTTCAGGCTTTTAGAGTATTTTTTAAAAATCTTAAAAACAAAACATTACCTTGAGCATAGTTTTCAAAATGATATATAGAAAATGAAAATAATATAGATATATTGGACTGTTGCAAAAAAGGGAACTATGAAGAATGCTTGTGTCCCATACTCTAAATGCTGTTTTAACATTTGTCAACTTTCAATCAGCTTTGTAATGACAGAGAAGCAAGATCAGACATGATTCCATGTAGTCTAGTTTTAATTCTTTGTTTAAAAATTGAATCATAATTTTGAAATGGAAGAAAGTTAGATAGTGTCAATAGTTTGAGATATATTTATCCTTTAAATGGATGTGTGTGTGTGTGTGTGTGTGTGTGTAGTAGACCTAATTTGATGTTTGGGAGGTTTTTTTGCATTTTTAGTTTTGTTAAGTTGCTTATAGGTTTTTTTTCTAGTTGTTTTTTCTCTTTTTTCCCCTTCTCTAGATAGTTTAGTACAAAGTTTTTACTACTTTTTTTCTCTCTTCATTATATAGCTTTTTAGTATAATAGGTTAGGGTTCTTTAGATAATTAATATAGTTATATTGCCATTTAGTTTAAATATAATGCCACAAGCTCCTGTTTTTTAAATGAAATATTAATTGCAATGTTTTTGAAGTTTAGTAAAATAAAAAAAAAAGAAAATGAAATGAAAACAATGACTAATGTATTGCAGACAAAAACAGCAGAGCAATATCTGATGTGACTCTTCATTTGCTTACACAGTAAATTTTATTACATCTTAATTAGGTATTAATGTAAGTATACCAGTCCCTAAAAATAACATAGATATTTTAGACTATTACCAGACTAGAAGGAAAAACATGTAAGCCTGTAGCAGATGGCATATTTCTGTTCACACACTTCTTATATATGAAGAAGATCTTCGCACAATTCCATCTAGTGCTCCAGTTGTATCCCTTTTTGGGCTAGATGGGTTTAGCAACAGATACTTGTGCCTTGGTTACATCCTCGGTTGACCTCTGCAATGTGCTTTATGTGGATCTGTCAAATACAGGGCTAGAGGGCTAACTGGTGCAGTGTTCAAAGGTAATATGATTCTTGGTTTTGTTTTTTTTATCCGCACTCAATCATTACCGATTCTGCAGCAACTGCCTGGACGAGTCCCTGCAGTTTTCAAGGCAAGGTGTTTCGGAAGTAGTTTGCCAGTGCCTCCTTCCTAGAGCAGAGCCCAGCTGGCGAGTGCAGGAGGCGGGGTTTCCGTTGCTTTGTGCCTTTTTTGGGTGTGCGTTGCTTCCGCGTTACCGGCAACTGCTCCCCGTCTGCCGTGCAAGCGCCACCAGCATTTTCCTCCCACTGGGTTGAGAGTACCCATTTATCTACTCTCGTAACTTTTCGAGCTGCTGGGTTGGCAGGAGCTGGGGAGGAAGCAGGAGCTCGCTCTGCTGCGCGGAGCTGGGCTCAAACCGCTGAAGTGTCGACCATTTCTGGCCCGCAACTTTCAGCCACTGCTCCACCACGTCCCCTCATGATTCTTGTACTGAAAGACAAATACTGGTTGCCAGTTGCTTAACAGGCACACTTTAAAGTGTTGGTATTGACCTACATCCTTGGGTCCTGTCTGTCTAAACCACACGTCTCCCATTATGAACCCATCCAGTCCTTATGACTGACAGGAGAGGCCCATCTGAACCTGCCTCCTAGACAGAAACTTTTCTTTCTGGCATCTGGAAGAGGGCTTGACCTTTATGAAAAGTTCTGTAAGACAAACCAACAGACAGAGAGCACAGTAAAACACAATGCAGACCCTTAAACTAAGTCACAAGATTATGGAATACTATAATCTTGTATATACAGGACTGCTTATCTCATTATTAGAGTATATTATGTTGTTCCCAGGATTCTTCAATAGCTGCTCACACAGAAGGTAACAGCCTATAGTCAACCTTGGCTGTTTTCCAAAAACCTACTCTGGGTTGGCTATGGTTTGTACTTATATGAGAGACCACTAGTTAATCTTACTATTCTAAACTAGAGTGGAAAGCTAAGAAAAAAAAAATATCCCAATGGAAAATCACTTCCCTATATTGTTGCTAAAAGAACAACGTGACCATCTAGTCTGTAGAAACTGAACTTAATTTAAAGGGTTGCCATAGTTATATTTTCATTGAAAAATATTCATTATATTATCACTAGATGGCAATATAGCACTGCTATCATCCCTAGATTATTTTGGCCTTCCAAAACATATAACATATTGAAACAATACAATTAGGAATCTCACCAGTAGCTGGAACATTTGTGGTGAGAGAGAATCTACGCACATCGTGGGATATATGTAATGAATGCAGAACAAAGAACTCAGCTACAGATCATACAGTGTTCCTGTTTTAAATATTAGTAACATAAACATATAGTTGTATCAGGTGTTAGTAGTATTTACAATATTTGTGTAATGAGCAAAAATAAATGTGTTTTGCTTTCAGACAAGTAGTGACTTTGCAAGAGGATCTGTGAACTGCCGAATCAAAGGATCCTGTTTGCACACCTTGCTCTAAATGTCACATTTCCTTTAAAATAAATAAAGTTTGCATGTACCTATTAAATGTCATTGGAGAGATACATGATTAATGAGATGGCAGATCCAATTGCCACTTAGTCCTAAAGTTATTCTTCCGAGCTATTTAAAAGGAAATACAGCTTTTAAAAATGTACATTTATTTTCATAAGAGTGGCTAAAACAACCTTTGCACAATGCTGTCAGGATTTTCTCATGTGAAGAAAGTCATCCCGTTCCATGTACAACAATTGTTTCGTCTAAAGTTAATGTAAACAAAGCATCTTGTGACTGTGTTATGTTTTTTACTGCCACCTATTGTAATGTGTATGCTAGTTATTCAGTGGGGGGGGGGGGGTACATGCTGACAATATAACAGGAGGGCTAGATGCCCAGCCTGTCAGTCGTTTATAGTTTTATCTATCATGTAGGTTTTTATAGGTTATGTAGTTGTAACTAATAACCAAGTTGTGTGCCTCTTCTCTGAGAGAGTTTTTTAGCTAGAGACTTCGTTGTGGATAAGTCTTGGATGCTAAGATGAGAAGAAGTCTTTGTTATTTCCTATATTTTGTATGCAACTTGTATTTTATAAAGTTTTGCATTTTTATCAATAAAAACCAGTTAGTTTATATTTTCTGACTGGATTTTCTTTGGAAAGCAAAATATAGACATTGCATTTTGCACGTTCTCATGCTGATGTGTAATTTCCCTGAGAGCAGAGTTTTTGGGAGCTTTGCTGCGCTCTGCACAACAGGTTATGGGCCCAGGGCTAAGTCTCAGAGCCCAGAGGGGACCCAGGATCCAGAATCAGGACCAAGTGCCCAGGACTGAGGACTGAGGTCAGTGGTTCTGGAACGGATTCCAGGCGTGAGGTTCCAGGAATGATGCCCAAACCATGAAGCCAGGAGTGCTGGAAGCAAGGACTGAAATTCCTGAGTGAAGGGTGGTTTATGGATTTATTACCCTGCCTGTGACTGTTTCGTTTGAGGTTTGGATTTTTTCTCTGTGGTTGAGTGCTTGTTTTAAGTGAAATATGGCAGCAGCTCCACCTGCAGCAGTGAACCTTCCATTTGAAAGGTTGAATTCAAAGAATTACCAAACATGGAATATAAAGATAAAATCTTTTTTCATGAGAGAGGGGCTTTGGCGTTATGTAAATAACCCACCCCCAGTGGCACCCATGAATGCTGAGCAAGCTTTGATGGACCGTGCATATGGTAATTTGATTTTGGGACTTGAGTCTTCAGAATTGGTGCATGTTCGTGGTTTGGAAACTGCTAACGCATGCTGGGTGGCTTTGCGTGGGATCTATGCGAGGCAAACTTCATCTGCTATCGTACGTTTGACAAAGCAGTTGTATAACCTTAAATTGAAGCCAGGAGCTAATGTAATTGAGCACCTGAATAAGATGAAAACTTTGTTTGCTGAGCTGGCAGATCGTAATCTGATCCTTCCTGAGCAGCAAAGAGCATGTATAATTCTTTCGAGTCTGGATGATTCGTTTGATATGCTCGTAGAATCTGTACAGTCTTTACAGCCTGCAGATTTGACTGTGGAATATCTAACCAGCAGTTTGCAAGAAATACAATGCACACGTGATATGCAGACTAATTCTAAGAAAAGACATGATAATGTAAAGCAGCAACCTTCTCCAGCTGGCACAGAATGTGCATATTTGGTGAGAAAATGTTTTCGTTGTAATTCTACCAAGCACCTTATAAAAGACTGTCCTGTGAAAAATCAGCCTGCTGAGAGTTCCAGAAGGTTCGTCCGTCATGAAAAGCACCATTTAAGAAACAAGGGAGTACTAGACTGGTGTGTGCTTTGATTTCTAACAGAGACAAACGTTATGCTGATAAGTGGTTACTGGACTCTGGTTGCAGTGAAATCATTGTAAACAATGAGCAGTTATTATTGACTAAATGTAAATCTAAAATTCAACAGGTTAATTTGGCTGATGGTTCTATAGCCAAAGTAACCATGCAAGGTGAAGTGTTCATTCCTTGTTTGGGAGAAGTGGTTTCTGATGTACTCTGTGTTCCTACACTTGATTTTTCTCTTCTCAGTGTCCCTGTATTAACTAGCATTGGGTATTCTGTTATGTTCCAAGGTTCTGAATGCTATGTTACAAAAGAGGGGGCTGAATGTGCAAGAGGGAGAATGGTTAATCAATTGTATGAAATGCTTCCTAAACAAGATGTGTTAATTGGAAGTTGTGCTGTTAGTGTGTCTTTGCATGATAATTGTATCCATCATTATCATAGAGTACTAGGTCATCCTGGATGGAAGTGTTTGTCACAAATGGCCAAAGTGTATCCAGAACTGAGATTCAAGAAGTGTACTAAGTTTCTTGATTGTACTGTGTGTAAGCAATCTAAGATAAAATCTGCCCCTGTCGCCAGAAAAAGCAGCAGGATTTCTACAAGACCATTTGCTCTTGTGCATGCTGACTTAGCTGGTCCGTTTCCTCCAAGTGAAGGGGGAGCAAGATTCATGTTTGTTTTAGTGGATGATAAAACACGTTTCACATTTTGTTATTTGTTGAAACAGAAGTCTGAAGCATTCTCTCATTTCAAAGAATTTGTGTCTATGGTTGAAAAAAGACATGGATATAAAGTGGGGAGTTTGCAGACTGACAGAGGGGGTGAATTTATGACTCTTGAGTTTAAAAATTGGCTACGTAAGAAAGGCATTTTCCACAGATTAACAAATGTGGGCATGTCTGCTGAAAATGGGATTGCTGAGCACAAGATCGGCTTTCTGAAGGTAATTAAGGATAGTTTACTTTTAGATGCCCAGGTGCCATCCCAATTTTGGGGAGAAGCGATTTTAACAGCAGTATTTCTTACTAATAGACACTGGAATTCAGCTGTGAATGAAGTTCCTTATTTTTTGCTGTATGGTAAACATTCGTGCTTAAAGCATTTGCGTACATTTGGAACTTTTGCTTATGTACAAATTCCTAAGTCTCAAAGAAGGAAAAACCAACCAAAAACACATTGTTTGAGATTTGTTGGTTATTCACATGAGTCAAAAGCTTATCGGTTTTATCTGGACCGAGGTCAAGTAGTTATTTCCAGAAGTGCTAACTTTGAAGAGCCTTCTGAGTGGCAAAGGCTGCATTCAAATTCAGAGGTTTTTTTGCAGTCACACACAGATTTAGCTAGAGAGCAAACACCACCTGTTGCACCCTTCTCTCCGCAGATAAAGCAAGAAACAGAGGCTTTAGCTGAAGTAGAAAAGAAAGAGGAGAAAGTAGAGGAAATACAAGAGAGTATTGAGATTCCACGTAGATCAACACGAATAACAAAAGGTGTTCCACCAGAAAAATTTGTTATTCAACAAGTCAGGGTGTGTCAAATAACTTGTGAGCCACAGAATTTTCAGGAAATGTTATCCTTGCCAATTGATGAGCAAGATAAATGGAATGAAGCTATGGATACTGAGTTCAATGCATTAGTAAATAAGAATGTTTTTGAGATTGTTGATTTACCTGCATCAGAAAAAGCCATAGGTTCCAGATGGGTGTTTAGAAAAAAGCTTTTATCTGATAATACTGTTCAGTATAAAGCTAGATTGGTTGCACAAGGTTATTCACAAGAACAGTTTGTGAATTATAATCTTACATTTGCACCTACAGTTAGGCCTGAATCATTGCATGTAATGTTGGCCTTAGCTGCACAAAGAAATATGTTCATCATTTTGATGTAGATACAGCTTATTTAAATGCTGAGCTTCATGAAACTGTGTATATGAAGCAACCTCCAGGTTACACATGTGAGGATTCCCAGAAAGTATACAGATTGCGTAAAGCACTATATGGATTGAAACAAGCTGGGAGATGTTGGCATCAATGTTTAGATAAAGCTTTGTTGGAAATTGGTTTCAAGAAATCAATAGCTGATCAATGTGTGTATACCAAAGGAACTGGGAAAGACTATACAGTACTTCTCACTTATGTTGATGATTTCTGTCTTGCTACTAGTTATTTAAACTTGGTAAAAGAGTTTGCCAAGCAAATGGAGCAATATTTTAAATTGAAAGATCTAGGTATGTTAAGATACTACCTTGGGATTGAAGTGCACAGAGCTGAAAATGGAGAAATCTATCTAAGTCAAAAGAAAAAGATAGAACAGTTGTTAATACACATGGGAATGTCAGATGCAAAACCTGTAAAAACTCCAATGACTTGTGATTTTTTGAAAAATGAAACATGTGAAAAGTTGTGTGAAACACCTGCAATGTACCATTCTGTGATTGGTTCTGTACTACACCTAGCACAATGGACACGTCCAGATGTATCTTATGTTGTTGGGATTTTGAGCCGTAAGGTGGCTAATCCTACAGAACATGACTGGCTAGGATTGAAAAGATTAATGAGATATTTAAAAGGTACAATAGACCTTTGTCTTAAAATGTCAACTAATGGGTCAGAAAAGCCTGTAATTTTTGTTGATAGTTCATTTGCAGAAGAAAGTGACAGAAAGTCCATAACTGGGTTTGTTTGTAAATTTGGTGAATCTACAATTGCGTGGAAAGCAAAGAAGCAAACCTCCATTGCCTTGTCTACTGCAGAAGCAGAATTTTCAGCTTTATCAGAAGCAATCTGTGAATTAAGATGGTTTTATCAATTATTCACTGATTTAAACATTCAAGTGTCATTGTCTTATACAGTGTATGAAGATTCTCAAGCCTGTATAGGGTTAGCTAAAACAGAAAACATTAGAGCTCGTACAAAGTATGTTGATGTAAAGTATAAAAATGTGAGACAAGCTATGTTAGAAAATTTCATTGATCTTGTGTATTGTGCATCTGAAACAAATCTTGCAGATGTATTTACCAAACCAATGCCTATTGTACAACATGAAGCAATGTTAGCAAACCTTGGATTAGAGCAAATGTAAATTGTTTTTGTATTGCTGTAATCGGTTGCTTGTACTATCCTGTAACAAGTGTTGTTGTGTCGAGAACGGGCTGAGAGGGGTGTCAGGATTTTCTCATGGGAAGAAAGTCATCCCGTTCCCTGTACAATTGTTTTATCTAAAGTTAATGTAAACAAAGCATCTTGTCACTGTGTTATGTTTTTTACTGCCACCTATTGTAATGTGTATGCTAGTTATTCGGGGGGGGGGGTACATGCTGACAATATAACGGGAGGGCTAGATGCCCAGCCTGTCAGTCGTTTATAGTTTTATCTATCATGTAGATTTTTATAGGTTATGTAGTTGTAACTAATAACCAAGTTGTGTGCCTCTTCTCTGAGAGTGTTTTTTAGCTAGAAACTTTGTTGTGGATAAGTCTTGGATGCTAAGATGAGAAGAAGTCTTTGTTATTTCCTATATTTTGTATGCAACTTGTATTTTATGAAGTTTTGCATTTTTATCAATAAAAACCAGTTAGTTTATATTTTCTGACTGGATTTTCTTTGGAAAGCAAAATATAGACATTGCATTTTGCACGTTCTCATGCTGATGTGTAATTTCCTTGAGAGCAGAGTTTTTGGGAGCTTTGCTGCGCTCTGCACAACAAACGCATCCAAGAATAAAAGATGAACCATTTCTGAGATCCAACATGCTCAAAAATAGTTCAGCAAAAAATAAATAAACAACCGGTCTATTTATTTTATAAAGGCTTTTTTGGGGAAGGTGGGGTCTTTTCTCCTTCATCAAAGTCCTGCACCATTACTTGGTTTATTTATATCCAGCCTTTTCTCAGAGAGGGCCAGGCAGCATTCTTGAGGTTTTTCCCAGTTTTTATCACCACAACAATCCTGTGAGAAGGAAGGGCTGGCAAGGAATGACTGCAGGGGACTTACCTTGGAAAGGTAGATAGAAGATATTATTTTAGTGACCACATAAAACAGAACACATATAAACTAAATTCAAGGGGTGGAAAACCCATCCACATAACCATCGAACATGGAAAAGGTGAATATTTGTATAACATACTATGAATTCTAATACCTGTAGTCCAAAGTGCTGAAGTAATTATTAAATAAGGTATTAGAGTACTGGGATTTCAGTATTTCATTCCTACATACAGAAGATAAGAGAATCAGGTATGAGGATGACAGTCATGTGTGATAGTCAGTTGTTTACGTACATGCACAGCAGCTATACAGAACTTTGAGAGCCAGTTTGGTGTAGTGTTTAAAGGCATCAGACTAGAATCAGGGAGACCGAGAGTTCTAGTCCCGCCTTAAGCACAAAGCCAGCTGGGTGACCTTGGGCCAGTCACTCTCTCTCAGCTCTGGGAAGGAGGCAAGGGCAAACCACTTCTGAAATCTTGCCAAGAAAACTGCAGGGACTGGTCCAGGCAGTCGCCAGGAGTCAAGACTGATTCAAAGGCGCACACACATGCATACACACAAACAAAACTTTGCTACATTATAGGCACCTCTGAATCAGCATCAACCCAAAGCAGCAGCTTTGCTACCAGCAGTGGCCTGCATTGCACCTGAGGCCTGGGGCCCAAGAGCCCCCCTCAACACTTTCCCCACCTGGCCTGCAGACCATTGAAACAGTGGGTGGAGTATTTCACCAAGGCCTGGGGAGATTGAAGGGGGGGGAGGCACTAAAGGGGTTTGCCCCTGCTATGTTGCTGCTTTCGGGATCTTGCCAAGGTCTAGACCAGCGTTGTCCAAACTTGGCCACTTTAAGATGAGTGGACTTCAATTCCCAGAATTCCCCAGCCAGCATGGCTGGCTGGGGAATTCTGGGAGTTGAAGTCCACTCATCTTAAAGTGGCCAAGTTTGGACAACGCTGGTGTAGATGATGGTAAAAATGGATGAGTTGTCCCAGGATGAGAATTCTTTAATCCATCCTCTCCACAAGACTTGATGGGGCTGGATGTGAGCTCAGCTAGAGCTACAGATGTGATTCCCTTGCATATGTCTGTGGGTTGCAGATAAGTGGAATAGGCTGGGTTTAGGGAGCAGACAGGGCAGCCACACATTCGAGTGCTAGTGAAGTAAATGAAATCTAAGAGAAAGGGCTGCTTTCTTTTATGATCATCTCATTTTTTGTTAATGGATTTCTTTTCTTTTCCCTCTTTTTTCCTGCCCCAGCTTGTGCCACATTTCTGTGGTTTATGGGGAGGAGTGGTCTGGGGACGTATTTTTTATCTTCTTCCCTTGACACCGGCATCCCCATTCTAGTAGGATGAGATTTTGGGAGACAGAGTGGAAGGGTGTAATGGTACGTGGGATTCACCTTGGGAGACAGGAGGAAAAGCCGCAGCCTAGACAATGATCTGATAAGAGAAATTTAATTTATATTAAATTAATATATTAAGTTAATAGACTTTATTTATATTAAGTCTGAAGGAGGAGGGGTGATAAAATCATCTCAGAAGGGACCTTCCCTAGTTTTCGGGAGAGTAAAAGTGAGGGGCAGGAGGGGTATTTTCAGACTTGCAAGATTCTGTTAATGTAACCTTACAAACAAGATAGAGCTAGTACTCCTGGTTGTTTTTCTTGTCTGGACTACCTGGCAAGACTAACAAAGGGGAAGAGGAGGAGGACCCATTCTGACATCACAGTCCCACCTCATCTCATCTACCTGGCTCAGCTTACCACAGGTCTTAATGCTGCTCTGACTGACTGACTAATCAATTGATTGCCCACTTGTTTATCCCACCACAATCTAGAGACCTGGCAGCTTGCATAGAGTATCAAACCACACAAAACATCCATAGTAATACAGTTATAAAACAGTAAAACAACACCACCCAAACAGAAAACTACAGACAATAGAAATAGAAAATAGTTGGCCTGATAAAATTAAGAGAAAGCTCTCCAGAACAACGCTGTCTTTAAAAGCTTCCAAAACGTTAGCAAGGAGGGAGCGGATCTGATCTCAACTGGGGGGGGGGGGGGGGGGGGCTGTCCAGCATCTCCTAACTTCTGCCCTGGGAACTCCCAAAAATGTGGGATCAATAGCAGATTCTCTTTGTGTGATTGAATTGGTCAGGCGAGTACTGGTTGGAGTAAGTGGTCCTGTAGATATCCAGACCCAAAGCCCTAAAGGGCTTTATAAGTTAAAGCCAGCACCTTGTTCAATGCCAGGCCATTCTCAAATTAAAAAGATAATATTTGTTTTCTTATAATAGATCAAGGGACCTCTTGGTGTGTATTAAGGAGACAGGACAGGACATGATGAAGGGTGGGGCTTTGGGGGCCCATATTGACAGCCATCTCTGCATTAAAAAAAGGAAGGTGCAGGCCTGATGGACAGGAAGGGGATAATAATCCATAAAGATATTGTCACTCAAAGCATTTAAGGATTCAAAGGATTCTGTTCCAAAAGATAGTGTGAAGCAGCATTCTGGTTTTTCCCCCCAGTTTATTCCTGCTCCTGATAAAACACATAGCAGTAGTCGTTTCATTTCCAGTTAAGCTTCACAAGCGTAATTTACAGCTTTTCACTGCCCTGCATATGGGCACAAATAGGTTTCCCTCCCCCTTTTGACAAGACAGTGTGTCAAAAGTACGTGAAAGCACTTTTTCCCCTAAATTCCAACTTTCAACTCTAGTCAACAGTTAGTATATAAGGATGGTCAAGTAAGGCTTTGACTCTGGACCTTCCCAAACCAAGTCCCATAACTTTATCATTTCATGACACCTAAACCTATGGATTAAGATAAACGTATCAGAGTTGTTTATGTAATTAAGTTTTAGAGGTCCATAGAATTCAGAGTGACCAATAATAAAATACTATTTATAAACTTTTGAAATTCTGAATTTCAAATCAGAACCCTCTTTGTTACATTATATTACAAATTTAAATTCTTTGTCCTCCTCCTCCTCCTCTTCCTCCTTCTCCTCCTTATTGATGAAATGTACAGTAATACCTCGGTTCATGAACGCTTCTGTTCATGAACAATTCGGTTCATGAACAGCACTGTTCGTAAAATTTTGCTTCCGTTCGTGAACTCTGCATCGGGTGACAAACATGACCCGCGGCCATTTTCCCTGCTGTGACACGTGGTCGTGGCTTCCTGTAGGGAGGGGGACTCTCCCTCCAAACAATAACTGCCTCCCCACTCGCCTTCCTGTCCTCCACGCCAGAAGTCGCCTCGAGCAAGGTTAGTGTTCTCTCTCTTCATACTGTACTGTACTGTACTTTGTGTCATATTTTTGTGGTTTTAAAAAAAAATACATATGGTTCAGAACGGATTAACCGTATTTACACTGAACCTTATGGGAAAATTTGATTCGGTTGGTGACCAAAATCAGTTGGCAACCACATTCGTAGGGGTCAGAATGGATTAACCATATTTACATTGAACCTTATGGGAAAATTTGATTCAGTTCGCGACCAATTCGGTTCGCGACCAGAGTCGTGGAACGAATTAAGTTCGTGAACTGAGGTACCATTGTATATGCTACTCAACTCCAAGTGACTCTGGGAGGTTTACAAATAATTTAAAACATTAAAAAAAAGATATTAAAAACAACAAGAAACAATACAAACGGTAAAGATAGCAGGATGACAAACTAAGCAGAAACAAAAGACAGCAGCCTGGGTTAAAAGGGGGCCTTCAGTCGCACTCACCAGGTCTTCAGGCCCCTTCGAAACACCAGCAGGGTGGGGGCCCTTCAGATCTCGGAGGGAACTTCATTCTGGAGAGCAGGCACTATGACAGAGTAGGCATGTTTCCAGGGTCCTGACAGATGGCATTGCTTAATTGAAGGAACCCAGAAGGTGCCAACCCTGTCAGATTGAATCAGCTGGGCAGATACTATGGGAGACAGGTGTTCCCTCAAATAACCAGGCCCTCTGCCATGTAGGGCTTTACAGGTATCAACCAGTATCTTGAATCGCACCCAGAAGCAAACTGGAAACCAATGCAGCTTGTGAAGCAAAGGCGTATTTTATTGCATTTTTCTAAAGTGTTTTAAAATACTTTCAAGTGTAAAGAAAATGAAAACTGAATATTCAGAGAAGAGTCCTGGGATTCATCTGAGGACAGTGCAATTCTTTTTTTTTTTTTTTTGAATGGGTTATAATATTTCCTAAACTCTCTTTTTTTTCTTTTTTCTTTGGTGAGACAGGGAGGCTAAAGAAGGAAGTTTATAGGTGTTTATGTAACAATCAAAGTGTAGGGTTTAGCTCCTGAAAAGAAAACACAAAGTCAGAAAAATCCAAGCACCCCACCATAACTATCAAACTTATCTTCCTAGAAGTGGTAACACTCAAGAAGAAATACCTTTTTTTTTTTAATAGTATTTTATTGAAATTTTAAGATTACAAAGTTAAAAGTTAGAAATGAAAAAGAAAATTGAAAATACAAATTATAAAGAAAAGGATAAGAAAAAGTGAGATAAAGTAAAAGAAAAAGAAAAAGAAAAAAGACATGAAAAATAGATAACTTCCAATCTATCTCTGGTCTTAGGAATAATAAGAGTGTCAAAAGTGCTAGTTTTTAATGCATTAAGTAGGAATAATCCTTTGTCAAAACATATCCCATTACATTTATAATCTAATCTTCAAATCCCCATGTAAGCTTCGCCCCGCCTGCATTTTGCAAATAGTCCGTCAATGGTTTCCATTCTTTAAGGTAATAATTATTTGAGTTTTCTTTTAATAAACAAGTCAGTTTATCACTTGATCCTGATGAATAAATTTTACAAGAATATTCTTCATTCTTTCCGCTAAAATTGTAAATATCTTATAGTCATTATTCAATAGAGATATTTGTCTATAATTCTTTGTCAAGGTCAAATCCTGTTGATCTTTTGGAATCAAGGTAATGTGGGCTTCTTTCCACGTTTCTGGCATTACACCTGTGTCCAAAATTGAATTCATAGTCATTTGTAAAGGAAGGCAAAGCTCCTCCTCAAAATATTTATAGTAAGCCGCTGATAAACCATCTGGGCCAGGTGCTTTTCCACAGTTAATTTTCTTAAAGGCAGTTGACATTTCCTCTAATGTGATGGGATCATTAAGTAATTTTCTCTGTTGATCAGTGAGAATAGGTAATTTTTGTTTAGACAGATATTTATCAATATCATCTGAATGAACATCTTGTTTTTTATATAATGATAAGTAGTAACAGAAAAAGACCTCTTGAATGCCTGCATTATCCATTAAAGTCTTCCCCTCGTGTTGTATTTTAGAAATTAATCTTTTCTGTCTTTGTTTACACAATTTATAAGCTAGCCATCTACCTGGTTTATTCACAGATTCAAAATATTTCTGTTTCGTAAATTTCAACTGAGTTTCTAATTCCTGTATCATTAACATTGACATTTGTTTTTGTAAAAATTTAATTTGTGTATTCAAAGTCTCATCCAATGGATTATTTCTCATCTCAATCTCTTTGTTTTTAATTTCATCTAAAATCAGTTGCATCTTCTCTTGTTTTTTTCTCTTCAACTGGGCATTATATTGAATGAAATAACCTCTCATATAAGCCTTGCTAGCATCCCAAACAGTCTACGTGTTAGTGCCTTTGTTCATATTCAATTGAAAAAACTCTCTTACCTTTTTTTTACAAGTATCTACTATTTCATTTTTCCGTAAAATTGTCTCATTTAATCTCCATCGAAATGTACTCTTTTTCCCTTTAATAGTCAACTTAACAGGATTATGGTCTGAAAAAATCTTAGGTAATATTTCAACTTTAGTAACATCTGTCATCAAAGTTTTAGAAATCAAAAACATATCTATTCGAGAAAAGGACTTAAATCTCTCAGAATAATATGTATATTCCTTGGAATTTCTATTTAAAAGTCTCCAAATATCTTGTAGATCCAACATGTCTTTCAAATCAAAAAATGTTTGGGGTAGTTTTCCTTGTTTAAGTCTCAGCCCCTCTGGGGACTGTTTATCCTCCATTGGAGAAATCACCCCATTCCAATCACCCATAAGGCACCAATTCTTGTACTGTAAGTCCATCAATTTATCCATCAAATTTTTATAGAATATCCCTTTATCAACATTTGGGGCATACAGTCCAACAACTAGTGTTTTGACCCCTTGTATACTAATTTCAACTGCCACATATCAAGAAGAAATGCCTTCTCATGTGCACACCTACCTGAAATTGTTTTGGGTTTTCAGGTATACCTGCATTTTTGAACTACGATTAGTCAAGAGCAAGTTGTTCATCCATTGTCATCGATGAAGACTGCGACACCATTTTTTTTTTTATCATGTTAAGACTGGATATGGTGTATCTGAAGATGACTGATCAGGCCAATTTAAAATTCCCTATAACCTGTTCCTTGAGATCAAGTTGAATGCTGCTCAAAAATCAGGAAATCCACAATTGTGTCTGCGTGGTTCAGCAAGGAATTGTAACCCTAGGAAGTGATCAATTGTTGATCTACCCACCTGGAAGTATGCTTATTCAGCATCAATAATGTCCTCCCCAATTGGGTTTGCTAGGAGTCAACACTGACTTGATGGCACATAATCAATCAATCAATCAATCAATCGTGTTAGAACTTTCTTAAAGAGTAGGTCCTGTAGATGATTCTCCTATTTCTCCTAACTCCATGGATATGGCCTCTGGGAATGATGTAAATTCTCTCCTAACTTGCTTGATACTGGAGTGCCTCCTTTTCTTATTGAGCAGGACCATCCCACCTATTGAAGATGTTCTTGATGATGATTCAGGTGCAGAGGCTTGATTGTTTAGTTCAGGGGGATTGTCCTCTTCATACAAAGGTAAAATAGTGTTTAATTAATTAGCAGCTGAGAACACTGTTTGTAACCTTGACTTAATATTGTCAAGATCTTCTATGTCTGCTCTTCCTGGGAAAGCAAATTAGGGTATTGTAGTAGCTCACTTTTTTCTTGCATCGTGAGGAGTTATCCAAAGTCTTGTTATATAGAGCAGTTTTACCAAATGCAAGCCTTAAGCCACCCACCCACCCACTTCTGATTAACACTCTTCCCAAAGCTTAGCAGAGGACATGCACAGCTGTCTTGAAATACCTTTGCTCAAGTTCTGTAAGTGGCCTCTGAGTCTTAAAATCACTTGAGGAAGAACTGATTATTGAAAAGTCATCCATGGGATGAGGTATCATCAATATGCTGATGATACCCAGTTATACATCTCCATCCCAGGTAAGGTGAGTGATGCCATGACCACCCTTTCGCAGTGCCTGGAGGCTGTGGGGGTCTGGATGGGGTGCAACAGGCTTCAGCTGAACTCTGGTAAGATGGAGTGGCTATGGATTGGAGGCCCCTCTGTATCCAAGGATTTACCATCTTTGGTTTTGGACGGGGTTGCACTGCCCCGGACAGACCTGGTGTGTAATCTGGGGGTCCTCCTGGACTCACGACTCCTACTCAAGGAGCAGGTGGCAGTCGTGGCCAGGAGAGCCTTTGCTCACCTTCGTGTGGTATGCTAGTTATACCCCTTCCTGGATCAGGAGGCTCTCTGGTCACTTACTCATGCCCTGGTCATCTCTCAGCTAGATTATTGCAATGCAGTCTACATGGGGCTACCTTTGAAGAGTATCCGGAAGCTACAGCTGGTCCAAAATGCGGCTGCACAGATAATTCTGAGTGGCCCAAAAACAGCACATATAACACCTTTACTACATGAGCTGCATTGGGTCCCAGTGCTTCCGGGTCCAATTCAAAGTGTTGGTTATCACCTTTAAAGCCCTACATGGCATGGGCCCAGGTTACCTGAGGGACTGTCACATCAACCTGGCCCACCCGGTCAGGCAGAGAGTGCATGTTGTGGGTCCCATCAGTGAGAGAATGTCAACTGGTGGGGCCCAGGAGGAGAGCCTTCTCTGCCGTTGCCCCCACCCTCTGGAACATTCTCCCCTCAGGGGTGTGGCAGGCCCCTACCCTATCGGCCCTCCATAAAAAATTGAAGACCTGACTCTGCCAGCTTGCATGGGGGGATAGCAACTCTACCCACTCCTAGGGGTGGCTAGCGCCTCGATGACACTCCCTGAGTGATCGCCAATTATTTCGGATCTTTTTATTTTTTATTTATTATTGTAATTTTGTAATTTTAATTGATTTTAATTGTTTTGTAAACCGCCCAGAGTCATTTAACGAGATGGACGGTGACAAATTCGATAAATAAATAAAAAATAAATAAAATAAAAGTCAGCATTAATCTCTTATGACTACAGTGACTAGGCAGCCATATTATCTCCATTATTTCACGAACATATTCTGCTTCTGAATTGCTGGGACAGAGATTTTACAATAGCCGATTTTGTGTCCCATCTTTGATTATTTATGTGGATCATTGCTACATACAGCATTATTTTCTTTAATAGTAGCACATGTTTCATCTTGTCTCTTGATGCTAAAGTTTGTATTTGCTTATTTGTTCCATGGCCCTGAGATGTGGTACCTTTATCTATATGAGGGCTTCCGTTCTCAGATTCAAATCCAGCTTCTTCTTCTACCACCGTTTCATCATCGGATGATAAGTAGCTTATCAGATTTCCAGTCTAATAACGTAAAATACTTATTAAGCATTGGTACAAAGGGCACTTACATGTTTCTTCCTCTGTGTTTAAAAATTCATGAATTTGCAGCTGTTTGTCAGTAATTGTTTCCTGAAGCATTGTGTTCCTCTTGCAGCATGTCTTGGGGCAACTCCTGTACTTGGTTTTTGTCATATTGTTGTTATGTTGCCAGTCATTTTCTTGCTGATTTTGTTTTCTGTACCATTTAGTTCAAAGGCACAATATGGAGTTTTGAAGCTTATGCACCTCCCACAGATAGTATGCTTACTGAGGAAATAAAATAAAGATAAAAGAATAAAGGAAATAGAATAGAATAGAATAGAATAGAATAGAATAGAATAGAATAGAATAGATGTAATAGTATGTGGGAATGACCTTGGGAGATAGGAGGAAGAGCCGCAGACTAGGCAATGATCAGACAAGAGACATCTGAGCCTGTAGAAGGGAAGGAGGCATGGCAACTATCTCAGAAGGGACCCCCCCTAGTTTCTTGAACTGTAAAGGTGAGGGGGGAGAGATGTACTTTCAGACTTGCAAGATTGTGTTACTGCAAATTTACAGAGTTAGTGCTAATGTTCCTAGGTATGCTTCTTGTCTGGACTACCTCAAAGGGCTAACCAGAACAGAACAGAACAGAATGTGTAACTGATCTGCCAGCTCTTTCAATAGGAAGGTCATGAGCTCAGCTAAGGAGCTGCTTCTCCTCTGCCATATTAACTTCTCGATAGAGGAAAGTTTGAAATGATACACAGCCTGAACTTATGGTCTTAACTGAAAGGTGCCTTTGGGCATGTTTTGTATCCCTGCCTCTGTAATGAAAGTTCAGTCTGTCCTGGCACTGGCAGCTGCCACATATTATTATGGAATAGTACTATAAACATGATTCCCTTATGACCCTCTACAGAAGCGAAAGCTGGACTTTGAAGAAGCAAGACAGGAAGAATATTGACACTTTTGAACTTTGGTGTTGGAGATGACTCCTGAAAATACTGTGGATAGCCAAGAAAACAGACTGATGGATCATTGAACAAATCAACCCAGAGTTTTCACTCAAGGCACAAATGACCAGGCTCAGATTATCTTACTTCAGACACATTATGTGAAGACCCAGCTCTCTGGACAAGGCTCTGATGCTGGGAAAGGTGGAAGGAAAGAGAAGAAGAGGGCGACCAGCAGCAAAGTGGATACTCTCGGTTACAGTGGCAGTTGGGGTGAGGGACCAGGTTGGGGACAGATCATCATGGAGAAAATCTACCTATATGGTCACTAGTGTTGACAATGACTTGATAGCACATAATCAATCCATCAATCATAAACATGTATAATGCCCTTTCCCCACTGGGGCCCTCCATTTTCCCACCTATAATCCTCCGTCTGTATGTCTGGAGAGCACTAAGTTAGGAACGCCGGTCTCTAGGGATTCCCTAGTAGGATTGGGAACTTTTACTTATTACAGGAGAGTTGTAATAGCAAATAGCTTTTCCACGGCTCTCAGTACATACAGTGCAATGGCAGACTGGTATGTGCAAACTGAATAAGCAGACAATAAAACCAAGACAGGATAGTAGAAACGTATACTTTGTCTTTTCCCATATTCGTTTCTCCTTTTACATCCATGTTGTAAACAATTCAGGCAGTCCTGCAAAAGTCTGGAAAGAAACTATTGCAATCAGCTGGATACTTTCATTCCAAATTTCAAAATATTTACTGGGCAGTCTTCCAAGGCAATCATGCACAGGAATGCAATGTTAGACATATTTTTATGACCAAGGCTTAAATTACTTGAATGTCTCTCATTTTATTCCTTATAATATTATTGAACTGAAGGCAGTATTATTTATAAGTCTCCCACAAAAGTCCTCAGGAAAATGTTTGCCATTTTTAAGACATTTGGTTTTGTTTTCGTTTTATTAAAAAGTGTCATTTCCAGCTTTAATTCCATCTAAATTATGAGGGTTAAATGCTGAAGCCTGGGTTTTTATCCCCCCCCCCCCCCCACACACACACACAGGTAAAGCTTCAGGATGTTATTCCATGATCTGATGCTTTACTTCTAAGTCACAGTGACGAGTGAACCCATGTTTTGCCAGCTGTCGCAATGCTGTGAAAAAGTCTTCCCCATTTTTGTAGCATGACAACAATTACTGGCAAATTTCAACTTCTGAACTTTTATCTTGTTGTCAGAATGCAAGGAACCCATCTTGCACAAACCTTCCAATACTGAAGAACATCAATAATGCGACCAACACATTCCTGTGAAATGCCAAGCTTGAGAGCGATTTCTTTTTGAGTGATCCACTGATTGTCCTTAATTCATTAACCTTTCTCATGTAAACCTTGTCAGTTGCTCTCACAGGTTGTCCATTTCATTCTTGATCAAACAAGTCTATTATTCCCAGTTTGCCATCTTTACATTTTTTTGGCCCAGCAACACACAGTGTTCACATCAACAAAGTAATCACTATAAATAAACTGCATTCAGTGATGAATTTCAATTGGACAGACTCCTTTCTTAATCAAAAATTCAATCATGGTTCATTGCTTAAAGCACATGGATAAGTATTCACTGCAGACTTCCTTTAAAAATAGCAACACAATCTTCCTTCACAGCAACTTCTTGCCAACTAAGTGAAAGAAGAGATGCTAAGGAGCACATCAGAGCCGCTAGCACATCAATACTGCTATCTGTTAGCAACTTATAACATTGGAGGCATTACTTTTCATTCAGCTCTCATATAGTGTATTGAGATACTCTTTTCAATAACCTAACAGTGATCATTGGGTATATACAGTATATATGTTTGCATAAATTGAATCGCAAAAGAGATATCTGAATCAATAATTGACACACTCAAGAGCAAATCCCTAAAAAGCAGTAGCCCCCAGAAGAGCATCAGTGAGCCCTTATTCCTCAGATTATTTGCTCACTCAAAGGCAGGAGACATTTGCAGTTTGAATGGTGGCACACACAGAAGGAGACAAATGGAGGAAAGTCTTTGGAGCAGCAGGTTTTACAGAGAATATGGCTGCTTTAATGTTTCAAGGAGTATTTCACTTGTGTCAAAGCACTTTCTGAACCTCCCCTTTCAAATGCTTTGAACAACCCAGTAACTAATACTAGCAGATAATATTAAACATCCTGACAGATCACTTTTACATAATCATCTAGACTTTTCCAGCCTTGCACCTAGTACTAGGACTACACTCCCAGAATTCATGGCTAGTGAAGCACAAGGCTTTGATTTCAACTTTATCTACTAGAATGTCTGTGAGTTTCACATAGACTACATAAGTGTGATATAGTACCTGTCCATCTTCCCAGGAAAAGCTACAAAGGTAAACTGGGCCACAGAGGGGATGGCTCTTCACTTTGACTTCTGATGAATAAGTGTTTTGTGACTGAATGTGGCAATCATTTTGTGAAAGTACCCAGGACTTGCTCCCCAAATATCAAATCAGCCCATAGCCCCAAAAGATTGCTTATATCAGGCAGGATTAGGGTGAACAGGCAAAGGAGGACACAGACAATTAGAAAGGAGGACAAATGGGGGGAAAGGAGAACACACAGTTTAACTTTCTTGGCATCCACCCCAAAAATTACAGTGAAAAACTGCAAAAAAATGTACTTAGGTCTGCATGTATATCAAATGACTTTTTTCATCCTCAGAAAGATGTTTTTTCAGTTGCAGGAATGTGCTAGAGCCTGTTAGGAGGCAAAAGCCTTCAGTGTGTAACTGATTAAGGTTTTGTCAATTTCAGGCAGCAGCAAGAAGAGTACTAATCAACTAATTAAAGTCACAGAACTGAGCTTGTTAACTTTCACTTAGCGCTCATTAGGGAAGTGCTATGCCAGAGAAAAGCTGTTCAGGAAGAGATACTCAAAAATTCAGACAATATTTGATTTTAAGGCTGTCAAGGACATGAGGACAAAAAGGAGGACATGTCTTCCTTTGGCCAAAAGTCTGATAACCCTAGGCAGGATGGGCATGCTCTGTGTTCCTTTGGTGAAGCAGTGTCACCTGGTGAGACTAGGAAACCTGCAGACTCTGTCTGGATGCCTGCCTTATGGAACAGCCTCCCCTTGGAGATTTGGATGGCCTTGATCCTGCTGGCCTTCCAGAAGGCCTTGAAAACCTGGCTTTTCCTCCAAGCATTGGGGATGGGAAGTTAGTAGAGCCTGACATGTGTATGTTTGTTTACGTTGTTAGATGTTTAAGGGGCCTCATCCAGTTTTTATTATTATTATTATTATTATTATTATTATTATTATTATTATTATTATTATTTGTTTTGTTTGTTTATTGTGTTTTATTTTCTCTTCGCTGCCCAGAGTTCCACTGGTTACATGGGAAGCCTATAAATATAGGAAAGGAAAGGAAAGGAAAGGAAAGGAAAGGAAAGGAAAGGAAAGGAAAGGAAAGGAAAGGAAAGGAAAGGAAAGGAAAGGAAAGGAAAGGAAAGGAAAGGATTCGTTTGTATCTTCTGACCCTAATATAGAGATGGGCAACCCTTTGCAGCTAGCAGGTAAAAAAATTTTTAAACTTCTGAAGGCCAAAGAGACTGTGATGGGGATATCAACACAAGGGACAGTTCCCAAAGCTTCAGCCCGTATTTTGCTCACTCATCCTTTTTGTCTCCCTTTACGTTATAGGACTGATGAAACAGTAGGGTAAATTCTTCCTTACTTCCCCCATCCCTGATAATTGGAAGCCCCTTGAATTCTACTACTGAAGCCATTATGTCTCTCCTTCCTGTGCTAGTGTAACAGGAAGGTTACATCAGTGTCTTCATTCCCTCAAAAGCAGCTTAAATAGGCTCTTCAGTTGTTTTCTTTTCTGCTGATCTTGCAACACTGAAAACAATCTGAATCAGGCTTCACCCTTTCTGGGCTGCAGATATTCAGATAACCACAAGACCACAGCAAAGAGATGCAGAAAACTACTTTAATGACCTTAAACTGTATGTATCATCTGCATACAGAAATAGAGTTCAGGGTATCTGCCAATTATGCAGGATAAGTAGTTGAATGAATCAAAGTCTCAAAGTCATTTATATACTAATATATTGATTATGTGCTATTAAGTCCATGTTGACTCTTAGCGACCACCTTCTCCAGGATGATGATCCTGGCCCTTCTGGTCTTCCAATAATGCAACTATCATTGCTATAATTAAGTCCATCCATTTTGCTGCTGGTCATCCTTTCCTCTTTCCTTCCACCTTTCCCAGCATTAAGAACTTTTCAAGGGATCTGGGTCTTTGCATGTCTCTAAAATATGATAATTTGAGTCTGATAATTTGTGCCTTGAGCAAAAATTTTGGATAGATTTGTTCTATGATCCATTTGTTTGTGTTCTTGGCTATCCATGGTATTCTGAAGAGTCTTCCCCAACATCAAAGTTCAAAAGCCTCAATACTCTTTCTATCTTGCTTCTTCACAGTCCACCTTTTGCATCTATAGAGTGTCAAAAGGGAAAATCATTGCCTGCACATTTCTGATCTTTTTAGGTATAGACATATTATGGCATCTAAATAAAACAAAAGCCCTCCCCACCCAAAGAAGCCCAAATCAGATCCATGCAACATCAACCACAGGAGAAAAAGAAAGAAAGAAAGAAAGAAAGAAAGAAAGAAAGAAAGAAAGAAAGAAAGAAAGAAAGAAAGAGGGAGGGAGGGAGGGAGGGAGGGAGGGAGGGAGGGAAGGAAGGAAGGAAGGAAGGAAGGAAGGAAGGAAGGAAGGAAGGAAGGAAGGAAGGATTCTATTACTGAATTGAGCAGGAATTTGTGTCTTTCTATTCTCCTCTCAGAATAATGATACATAACAACACTGTATAAAGTTAATTATATCTTTAAGCTGATAATTAAATCTAGACCTTATATTAATATATTACATCATCTCATTTTTTTAAGAATGCAAAAGACTTTTCAAAATTTGATAGCAAACTCATATCCTAGATCCATTCCTTAAAATCAGGAGAGTAAATTTCTTTCCATTTACTGTATGTGAAATTATTTTATTTTTTTTTGCCAAATGTGTTTAGGTTGTTAAAACCAAGACTGAGGTCCTTAACTATACTTCTTTCTCAAATTGTATTAACATATACAGCAATCTGAAACCAAAACAAGGCTTGAAAACCAAATCATATGAATTAAAATATCTTCAAATTTCTTCCAACACAACATAAGAAATCCAAAGCCCATCTCTTTTTGAACATTCTCTGAGGGGTCCAATAAACACAAAATAATATTTTCTGATTAATTTCATTTTGAAATATAGGAAGTGTATTTTACATTTCTGGTTCAAATGCTTTAGTAGCCTCCAAGGTACTTGCAATTTTAGGTTCCTTAAGAGAACCTAAAGAGCTTGAATGGAAACCAACAATTCAATTTTATAAAGAATTAAAAAATAAATGAAAGTTAGCGTTAGTTATATATTTGAATGGTGGAATGAAGAATTGGAATATTGGGTTTTGGAGAACTAATGGGTCCAGGTATTAAGATTTATTTATTTATTTAGCATATTTATATGGTTGCCCATCTACCAAAGGCACTCTGGGCAGCAAGCAGATAAAAAAAGAACCAAAATCACTATTACATTAAAAAGACCAAGTTGAGGTCCCTAAAAAATCTCAGTAACAACATAGCAGATATAGCTGTACTCACAACAGAGATCCATTAGCACCCAGGTCCCAGTGCCTGGGGGAATAGCTAGATCTTCACAGCCTTCCCAAAGGTCAGCAAGGTCTGGGTCGTCCATATCACATGAGGAGAGGCTGTTCCACACAAGACAAACACTGTGACAGGGAAAGGGACACTGCTTTACCAATGGGACCTGAAGCATGCCCACTCTGCTCAGTCTGGTGGGAAGGGCAGAAGCGTTGGGAGAAGAGGCCAGCAATTAATTTGGCCCCACGCCATGCAGGGCTTTGACAACCAGGATGTTGAATTGTACCTGGAAGCCTACTGGAAGCCAGTGCAGCGCACATAGCAGCCATGTTATGTGGGCATGTCAGAGAACACCCAATACTGTACATGCCACTGTATTCCGGATTAGCTGAAACTTCTGTATGCTCTTCAAGGGCAACCCCATACAGACTTCATTGCAATAGTCCAAACAGAAGGTGACTAAGGCATGAGCAGTGCCTCCCAATCTAGGAATGGGCCATGAGTCCAAGGAAACTTCCAAACTATGCACCAACTCTGTCTTAGGGAATGTTACCCCATTCAGGGTTAATGATAGAAGATCACTATATGCAGGGGGTCCTAAAACCCATGGTCATTCAGCTTTGTCAGAGTTGAACCGAAGCTAGTTTTTCTCCATCCAGACCTCCACTGCCTCCTTTAAGGCAGGTGTAAATCACACCATCCTGCAAAGAGGCATCCACCACCACAAAGACCCTGCCACATGTCACCTCCTGGGAGGCCTTGACTAGCCAGAACAGTCATGAATCTAACAGATACATGGCAGAACTCACAGTCCCCAAAACCCTGTCCACTTCCTCAGGAGTCACCAGATCGAGCCCGGATAACCTGCTAGAACTGGGCTCCAGTCTTGCCCAGCTCTGTTCCTACTTGTTGCATGGTGGAAGACCATTTTTATACTTTTCTTGAGGAATGTAGCAAATCAAAATTAAATCCTCTCTTCAGGATTTGGGAAATTGTCAAGTGTCAGATGAAAAGAAGAAAAAAATTATATTTCTTTTCTTTCTTGGGCTGCACAGAAGGTGGAAAGAAGAATATTCTTAGCATAATGATTACACCAATAAATATTGTCAATTATTATCCTAAAGCAACAGCAGCAGAACAAATTTAACACTGAAATTAGAGGTAGTTCCAATGTCTTTGTGTTTAGTTTCTTTTACATTCAACGTCATTCCTTTTTTATTCAAATAGGAAGGTTCAAATCAGCATGGAGCTCAGTTGGCTCCTGTCTGCAATTTTGCAAATGTTAGGGACACATTAAGACTTCACGGGGGGGGGGGGGGGGGGGTTCTTGCAGAATTTCCTGTATGTCTTGGAGTTTTAACAATGGACAGACTTCTCTGTCTTTGCCAAACTGCAGGCTGTCTTTAAGCTGTAATAAGTCTTATGACTGAGGTAGCATAAAAGCATTTGTAATAAATGAATAAATCATTAGACAACACATGTGAAATCTTCTTGCCAATTTCCTTACAGTTAATCCCACAGGTTCTGCAGGCCAAACCATTCCCATGTCCTATAATTACTCACGTGGACAAGTATTATTACAATGGGGTAAATGGAGCTTCAGAAATGGGCAGCATTACAAATAAGGTAAAAAAATCATGAGAGAAACTTGCAGCCAAGAAGCATTTTCCAGTAAAAAGGATCAGAAACAATTTCTCCCTAAGTTAAAATAGGATCGATTCTATTACTGCCTCAGTTCTTAAATTCTTTAAGTTTAAGTAGCTCTTGCTGTAAAATGAGAACGTAGAGATTCAAGGGCAGATTAAGAATAAACCCCAAAGGCATCAGACAAGGAATATTGGAAGGAAAGAGAAAGGCTGTATTTAGAAAGAGATTGATGAAGAAAAGCATACATTAGAAAAAAGGTCTTATGTAAAAGATGAGGGATATACTTAATAGAACGAAGTGTCTCGTTTGGTTAATGGCTTTTCCTCTGGGCATGAAAACAAAAGATTCCCAGATGATACAGATATTTGCCTTCTTAGTTATCAAAGGGTTTGCCAGACTAATTAAAGAGATTCCAATAGAAGCGAATAACTGTAGCTCAGGGTTGACCTGTGGAGTCCTTGGAGCTCTCTGAGCTTGGTTGTCTGCTTGGGGATGTTTCATTACCCAACTAGGTAGCATCATCAGTTACCTAGTGTGTGTGTGAGGGACAGTGAGGTTTGCTGCCTGTTTATATATAGTAGCTTGCCCTGCCAGTTTTGGTGTGAGTGTGGTCTCCTCCTTGGTGGTGCCTTGATTAGTATTGTTTTCTGCCTGGATTGTTTGCCTAGTGTTCATCCCTGCTTAATCTGAGCATTGGCTGCTGGAGGAGACGTATTCTTGTCTTTTTGTTTCTTTTACTGCCCTTGTAATAAAACATTCACAGCAAGCTGAATTGGCCCTGAGTGGCAATGGGAAAGAATTAGTCACAAACTTGTGGCCCAGTAAACCCAAGTTGTTAATATTCACTGTCCATATCTCAGTGACATGCTGACCTAGTAGGAAAGGATAAATAATGAGAAGGTTACATGGACAGGTTTATAAAACATTCCAATGTCATGCTGTAAATTACACTGTGTTTACTTTTCTCCTTTGCCTTGTCTTTGAAATGTAGTATGCTAAAGGTGTGTAAGTTATAGTTCCATTGTTGATCAGGGCTACCCAGCAAACTGCCAATGCTTTGTTGGGAGCTCAGTGCACCCTGTTTTATTGTTAGCATGCTAATAAAATTGTGTTGCATCTTCAGAATGATTTGGTTGCTCTAGGTGAGCCAGGTTTTGGCCACAACAGGTTTTTTATTGTGTCTTGAATGGTATGTAAATGTGGTTTATCTGTATGGGTCTATTGATGGCTGATTTGTCTAAATGCCAAGCTTCCAGGAATTCCCTTGCATTTTTGGATTTGGCTTGATCTAAAATGCTAATAGTTTCCCAGTTGAAATTGTGTGTTGAGTCTGTCCATGTGTTGGGAGATTAAGGAGTTTTTGTCATCTCTTCTGACTGCTGGTTGGTGTTCGTGGATGTGCTCTGCTAGTCTTCTGGCTGTCTATCCTACATAGGGGCTGTTATAGTCATTGAATTGTATGTTTGAGATTACTCAGTTTTTTTCTTCTTGGGTTACTGGGTCTTTTGGTTTGCTTAAGATGTTTTGGAGGGTTTTAGTTGGTTTGTGTGCTACAGTGATGTTGCAACAGTATGTGGCAATGACCTTGGGAAGCAGGAGGAAGAGCTATAGACTAAACAACCATTATGTAAAAAGGTACCTCAGCCCACAGACTTGCAAGACTCTGTTACTGTAACCTTACAACAAACGTAGTGTTAGCACTCGTGGTCGGTGCTTCTTGTCTCAATTACTTTGCAGGGCCGACATCAATCTTGCAAGTCTGAAAGCATTTCTCCCCTCCTTTACTTTTACTTTCCAGAAAACTAGGGAGGTCCCTTCTGAGATGCTTCCCATGCCCATTTTGCTTCTGTGGGGTGAGATACCTTTTGCATGACAGTTTTCTAGTCTGCAGATCTTCCTCCTGCCTCCCAAGGTCACGCCCACATACCATTACAGATGCCAAGTGATTGTAGCAGTCTGTTGATTGCTTCTGAGATGTTTTTGATGTATGGGACTGTCATCCTTTTCATAGTTGTGTTGGCTGTGTTGTAGTGCGTTGTGTGGTCAGGCATTTTTTTATAAAGTTGTGTGAGAGTTATTTTGTTGGAAGATATTGTATAGATGGTCTGTTTCCTCTTTCTAGCATTCTGGGTTCCTGCAGTGTGTTTGTGTTCATTTGAATAATGTTCTTACATAGCTTCTTTTATGGGAGGTTGGGTTGTTGCTTTGGTAGTGGAGCATTTGGTTAGTGTGTGTTGTTTTCTGATTGTCCTGCTTTAGGTTACTAACTCACACACACTCAGTAGCTAAGTGAAAATAGCAATTTCCTCAAGACTGAGTAGATAAAAGCAGACAAAGAAAGGAATGTAAATCAAAACAGAATCTCTGAGAAAGAAAGCTTGCCTGGGTAGTTTCGCTCTCAATAGGAACACACAGAAGAGAAGTCAAATCCAGTCCAAAGTTCAGAGAGCCAAGTCAGATTTCTTAGCCAATCCAAAGGTCAGGGTTTCAGGAATCATGAACAGAATCACAGGAAAAACATGCTAGAGCAGGAGATCAGACAGTTGTTTCCAATTGAGAAACATTGGAACTGGGGGAGATGGGCGGCATACAAATTTAATAAATAAATAAATGTGGGTCAGGGCTATCTCTTAAATCAGGCTGCAGACAGCTGTCTTTAATTAAGAGAGTTATTCCCTTCCTTGGCAAGGAGCCTCATTGAGCATCTTTGCTCTGCTCTCCGCTCTACTGGCCAAGTCGGAGGGCTTGGGGGCCATACGTCATCATCTGACTGTTCCAGCTGTTCCGATGGTACCTGTGTTTGATCAGCCTCAGGTGATTCCTGCCTTGGTGTCTCCTGAGGCTGACATTCCATTGGTTCAGCTGGAGCAGCTTCTTCAGAGTCAGTCTGAGCTCTGGGCCATGATACCAGTAGACTTGAATTTTAATTTGCCATTGTTTCCTCCACTGATGAGGATATTCAGGAAAGATAATGTGTTGTTGTTTTCTTCTTCCTTTGTTAATTTTGTTCCTTTGAAGGAATATTGTTGATTGTTGATTTTCTGGAGGCACTGTAGTGGATAATTGATAGAATATTTGCTTGCCTCTATGAGATGTCCAACTTTTTTGTGATTTCGTTGACTATGTTGAGTTCCCTGGTAACAAAAATGAATGTCCTTCTATTAAATCTGCCATGATCTTGTCAAGGCCCCACAGTCAATCATGCAAATGCAGAAGCTGGATATTTGAAAAACCTTAAGTCAACTCTGCTTGGAAAGGTCATCCTTGTGTCTGTCTAATATCATTTTATTCATTATTGCCCAGAATTTGAGACTGAGCCAAATTGGGGCGTAGTGCAATATGGGGATAGGGAGAAAATCAAGTAATACACTCATCTGAAAAACAAAACAAAGAAAAATCCCTCTCAGCCAAAACCCCCATAATGATTCCACTAGTTTCTTAATTCTTGGGGATTTTTTCCCCTCTCTTCACTTACAAACCTTCCTTGCAGAAAAACAACTTCTACAGGTGAAACTCAAAAAATTAGAATATCGTGCAAATGTTCATTTATGTCAGTATGGCAACTCAAAAGGTGAAACCAATATATGAGATAGATGCATTACATGCAAAGCGAGATATGTCAAGCCTTACTTTGGTATAATTGTGATGATTATGGCTTACAGCTTATGAAAACCCCAAATTCAAAATCTCAGAAAATTAGAATATTACATGACATCAATAACACAAGGATTGGAAATAGAACAATATCGGACCTCTGCAAAGTAGAAGCATGCATATGTACTCAGTACTTGGTTTGGGCCCCTTTTGCAGCAATGACTGCCGCAATGCGGCATGGCATGGATACTATCAGCCTGTGGCACTGTTGAGGTGTTATGGAAGACCAGGATGCTTCAATAGTGGCCTTCAGCTCCGCTGCATTGTTCGGTCTCATGTCCCTCATCTTTCTCTTGGCAATGCCCCATAGATTCTCTATGGGGTTCAGGTCAGGCCAGTTTGCTGCCCAATCGAGCACAGTAATCCCATGGTCATTGAACCAGGTTTTGATACTTTTGGCAGTGTGGGCAGGTGCCACATCCTGCTGGAAAATGAAGTCAGCATCCCCATAAATCTCGTCTGCGGAAGGAAGCATGAAGTGCTCCAAAATCTCCTGGTAGACGGCTGCGTTGACCCTGGACTTAATGAAGCACAGTGGACCAACACCAACAGATGACATGGCTCCCCAAATCAACACAGACTGTGGAAACTTCACACTGGACTTCAAGCATCGTGCATTGTGTGCCTCTCCATTCTTCCTCCAGACTCTGGGTCCTTGGTTCCCAAATGAGATGCAAAAGTTGCTCTCATCAGAAAAGAGGACTTTGGACCACTGGGCAACAGACCAGTTCTTTTTTTCTGTAGCCCAGGTAAGATGCTTCTGACGTTGTTTGTTGTTCAGGAGCGGCTTGACAAGAGGAATACGACATTTGAAGCCCGTGTCCAGGATCCGTCTGTGTGTGGTGGCTCTTGATGCACTAGCTCCAGCCTCAGTCCACTCCTTGTGAAAGTCCCCAACACTTTTGAATGGCCTTTTCCTGACAATCCTCTCCAAGCTGTGGTCATCCCTGCTGCTTGTGCACCTTTTTCTACCACACTTTTCCCTTCCACATAACCTTCTATTGATGTGCTTTGATACAGCACTTTGGGAACATCCAACTTCTTTTGCAATTACCTTTTGGGGCTTTCCCTCCTTATGGAGGGTGTCAATGATGGTTTTCTGCACAACTGTCAGGTCAGCAGTCTTTCCCATGCTTGTGATTCCTACTGAACCAGGCTGAGAGACCATTTAAAGGCTCAGGAACCCATTGTGGGTGTTATGGATTCATTAGCTGATTAGAGTGGGACACTTTGAGCCTAGAATATTGAACCTTTTCACAATATTCTAATTTTCTGAGATTGTGAATTTGGGGTTTTCATAAGCTGTACGCCATAATCCTCACAATTATACCAAAGTAAGGCTTGACATATCTCGCTTTGCATGTAATGCGTCTATCTCATATATTGGTTTCACCTTTTGAGTTGCCATATTGACATAAATGAACATTTGCACGATATTCTAATTTTTCGAGTTTCACCTGTAGTTGATGTATTTATATTTAAATATTCCCTCTATTTCCTTAACTTCTGGTTCTCCTACCTTTCTCCCCACCCACACAGTCAACAAATAAATGATCAAACCTCTTAAACTCACTACTCCAGAAATTAAACTAAACTCCAAGTCATGGTGAAGTTAAAGATTCCTTAAACAGACAGAGAATGCCCATTTTGCAAATAAGAGAAGAGGCAGAGCTGGAATCTCCAGACATCAGCTGCCAGTCAAAGCAAGCTCCAGGCAGTTTCATTGTCTAAGCCAACCTGGGCCGTACCTTTTAACCAGAAAAGTTTAGAGGGATGCAAAGAAACTTATCAAGGGGTGATTCCCTTGCCTTTCCCTTCTCATCTAAGATTCTGTACTTTGGAACTTCTACATTGTAATATTCCACCCTCGAAAATCAACAGTATAGATATGTACTGCAGATCTGTGTGAACTGCTTTTATTTATTTTACTTCTTGCCACACCATCTTTCTCCCAGTGACTACACCCAGCTTCAATACTGAACCTTCATCTGAAAGCAAGACAGATGTAGCATCTTGTGATGGAAAAATAGTAAAACAAGGCTGGAAACTCTTCCCCCCGCCTCTCCTGCAGCAAACTCTTTACTCCCCCCCTTCCCCCTGCCTCTCTTTCTGCCCCCCTCCCCCTTGCAAACTTTTTCCCCCATTTCCCTCTGCCATCCGCCCCACACACACTTGCACATGTATAACAGAATCAGTCCCAGGCTATGGCATGACCCAAGGATGGCCATGTTTCTGCTGCTGAAATAGCCCTCTTAATGATATCACACTGAGATAATGGGAGGGCCATCATCTGTCTGCTTAAGGGTTTGTGGAAGGGGCAACCCTGATGAGGAAATCCTTTATTAACAAGTGAGAAATCGCAGGAATTCCATTCTCATTAAGAACACATGCCTGTTCTTCCCAACATTCCATTATGTTTTGCAATAGATTCCTTGACTCATAGAAAAAAATCCATCAGATCCCAAGGATTTCCTGCCTCTCAGCCCCAAAGTGTATAAGAATCTCTGCCTTTCTATTGTTCAGGGTCTCTCTTTCTTGGAAAGCAGGCGCCCAATGATCATTGCAATAAACATGGTTCTTCTCCTCAGCGTTGTGCTTTTGTCTTTGGCAAAAATTCCACAACAATTTATAATCAGTTCTCTTGACCTCATATCCATAATTTATCCACCTTTGTCCTTGTACAGTCCCAGGTCTTGCTACACTGCCTCATTGTGGCATGTGTGTGTCTGTGTTGTATATATTCATGGGAGGGATGAGTGAAGAATGCTGGGAGCACATGCCAGGAATATATATTCCAAGCAGGGACACTCAGAACAAGATTATTCTAGCTACCCAGCTAAAGCAAGGGCAGCAGCAATAGGAAGATGCTAGAGGCAAATTATATTTTAGTGACAACAGCAAAGGCATCATTTCATACTGCATGGGAAAAGGCAATGGTAAACCACACCTGTATTTTACAAATAAAACCACATGGATAGACAAGATAAAATGGTTGACAATATAGTGCTGGATGATGGGCCTCTCGGATAACACCCAACATACTACTGAGGAATTGCTGAGGATCTTTCAGAATACTAATGGTGTTTATGACGTGGCTAGATTAAAGCCTTTGGGACAACTATTTGCTGATGTTGCTACACAAGAAAAGATGATCAGAAGCTCCAAAGATTGAATTGCGGTAAGAACATGGAATGTAAGAAGCAGGAATGTGGGAGAGCTCAAGTGAAAGATGAAATGAATGGATTGCACATTGACTTCTTAGGCATCAACAAATTGAAATTAACAGAAATTGACCAGTCAGAAGATGATACTCTTTCCTACTCAGATATGAAAATCAAAGAAGGAATGGTGTTCCTTTCATAGTCAGGAAGGATATAGCAAAGACTGTACTTGGGTGCAATGCAGGCAGTTAAGCATTGCAGACAACCCTTTAGTATGACGGTTATCTGAGTTTATGCTCCAACTAGTGATGAAGAAGGGGAAGGTGAAATTGAAAGAACATGCAAGCAAGATGTGCTGGGTCCAGGTCAGAGAGATCCTCCAGTTGGCCACTTGAATGATTCTCCACCTTTCCCTTCACTGGAAGGACCAACAAAATCTTCAGCAAACACTTTCATGGCACATCCAAATAAACTCCATCAGAACTACAGTAAATCTTGGCATTCAATTTACACAATAGGTCCTTCCTGAGCAGGTGTATGGGGTATGATCTGAGTAAAAAGGAATGTTTAGTGGTCATGGGTCCCAGTTGCACTCTGAATGGTTCAGATAGTGTGATGGAATGGAATTATGAAGGCCAGGCTCAGGGAGAAAAACATTTTCTTACATCTCCTGAGGAGCGTGGGAGATACAAGAGGATGAGACTGGCACCTCCCTGAGGAATTCACAATGTTGTGGCTGGCATTACTTGGGAGCTGGGGTTTCAGTCTGGGAAGATTCTTGTTAGAGGTAGTAGCTAATAAACATAGCTGAACTGACTTTGCATTGTCTCTTGGAGTTTCTTGGGCTAGGCCTGACATCAATCTTCCCAATGTTTTTCTCCCTGAGCCTGGCCTTCATAATTCCATTCCATCACAGATAGGAAGTAAGACATTCCTACTCCCACAGCCTGCATAGACTTGTCTGAGGCAGGGAGATTAAGATTAATAAATTTGTAAAACAGAGACAGTTGCCCCAGTGTTTGTTAACAAAGGAACTTTCTGACCAGAAACAGACACACATGCAAAAGGACCAGATGGTCAACAGTTACAAGAACACACTCTTTACTAATGGAATTAGGGCCCTGCCTTTCCTAACAGAAAAGTGCTAGGTTAAAATTCTCCTCCAGCGCTCCCAGCTGGGTGACCTTGGGCCAGTCACTCCCTCTTAGCCCTAGCAAGAAGGCAAGGGCAAGCCACTTCCAACAATATACCAGTGTAGGCTTTCACAGCCAGTATCTTTTGGGCAATGTTGAGCTTCAGAGTTTAGTGACCGTGGTCTAGACAACAGATTTCCTAATGTTTCACCACCAACTGTGGCTGGCATCTTCACAGGCAGGGACTGACTGGGCTCCTGTATTCATAGCTGGCTTCTTCATCCTTGACCAATCAGGAACCGACGCCACCAAAACAACAGCCCTCACCAACCTGCACCAATCAGAAACCAGCTCAGCTAAAGACCAATCAGAAGCCAGGTCAGCTGGCTATAAAAACAGGAGCCCAGTCAGTCCCTGCTCAGCTGCCTTGCCTGTGAAGATGTCAGCCACAGTTGCTGGTGAAATGTCAGGAAATCTGTTGTCCAGACCCACAGTCATTAAACCCTGAAGCTCAACACTGCCCAGCACTTCCAACAATGTTGCCAAGAAAACCGTAGGACTTGTCCAGGCAATTGCCAGGAGTCAAGAGTGACTCGAAGGCACACACACACAGAAAAAAAAAGGCAAATAGATTAAAAGAAAAAGTATAACGCAGAGTCATACATGTAATTAGAGAAGCGAGTGACACTAGAGTAACAAATAGGCAAGAAATCTGTAACTTGTAACTTTATGTATCTCAGACTCTGAATATTAAGGAAATTAGTGATTATTTAAATAACTGTGTCATTTCACCTTGACAAGACCACCACAGAGAAGAGTTAAACTGCCCCTTCACAAAAGAAGAAGAGGTACAAGAAGTTATTTCAAATTTGAAAAGTCATAAGTCACCTGGCCTGGGTAGTTTTAGAACCTTGTTTTACAAGACACTGGGAGATATGTTAACTTCCAAATTAGTGCTTCTTTTTAACTCTGTCATAAGGGAGAATCTAATTCCAGAATCATGGACACATTTCAGACTAACTTTGTGTCAGAATCTTCGCAAGCTTTAATTGTAGACTTTATTGTTGGCTTGTTTGTTACTTGCTTTTTACTTGCTGCGGTTCTGCCATTGTAAAATGTGGGGGATGGGGAAATGGATGGAACACGGTTAGAGGCAGATGGTCCCTTATCACAGGCTCTGGAATGCTCAAGGCCGTATCAGTGGGAGAATGAGGAGACTAAGGGGGGGTGAAGGAGGAAAAAGAGTAAAAAAACAACTTTTGGCGCGCATAGGCTTAGTCTTAGCAATGCTTTGGAACTGTACACTTGTTCTCAATAAATGAACTTTCTTTTGAATCAATATTGGTTGCAAGGAAAGTTACTGGACTTGGGAGCAGCAGGTGGCAGATCGTTACACTTTGCTTCTTAAGCATAATAAGGATAAAGAACTACTAGAATCTTATAATCTTGGTCCCCTGCTCAACCAAGATTTAAATCTGTTTGGCAAGAAGGCTAAATTCTTTTATAAAGTATTATATAAATTCTGACCAACTAAATTTGGATTAAAGGCAGGCAGATTGCAGATCCAAATTGTTACATTCTGAATTACAGGTAGTCCTCAGCTTATGACCACAATCGGGACCAGAACGTTCTTTGCTAAGTGACGTGGTCATTAAGTGAGTCATGCCCGATTTTACAACTGTTTTTGCTGCAGTCGTTAAGTGAATCACTGTGGTTGTTAAGTGAATCATGCAGTCATTAAGTGAATCTGGCTTCCCCCATTGACTTTGCTTGTCAGAAGCCCCCTGGGATGGTCGCAAATGGTGATCACATGACCCTGGAACACTGCAACCATTGTAAATACATGCCTGTTGCCAAGCGCCCAAATTTTGATAATGTGTCTGCAGGAACACTGCAATAGTCGTAAGTGTGAGGACCTGTCGTTAGTCACTTTTTTCTGTGCCATTGTCACTTTGAACAGTCCTTAAATGAATGGTCATCGAGGACTACCTGTATCTGCATTATAGCAGAAACATTAAAATTCCCTTAGTTATCCTCTTTAGATATTTTTAAGGTCTTTGATCAGCTGCAGTGTCCTTATTTGATTATATTGGCAAACCACCTTCAAATGGGATCTGAATTTATTAACATTCTTGAACAAATTCATGGTAAATCTTTTGCAACAATCTGACTAAATTTTTGGAATACTGAATCATTTGCTATTTTTATTGCTTCTTCAGTGCCAAATACAGTAAAGACGGTTTTCTACTCTCACACCTATTAATTATTTGTTAATCCTGCTGTGATATTTTAAAAATTTTACTCCTGTTTTTATTCTCTGTTATTATTTTACTATATATTTGGTTGTCCATTTTATTTTGCATATTTTATACAATATATTGATTTATTTGTGGATGATATATTAACTTTTGTGAATTCTAGGTAATAAGCTAGATACATTAGGATGCAACTGGAAGAATTTGCAGAAGTATCAGGGTTAACAATAAATTTTCAAAAGTCACAATTGATGTTCTTCCATACCTGTCCTAAAAGACAAAGCATTTTAAATATATTATTGGAAAGGAAATCCTTCAAATATCTAGAAATTAATATCACCCAAACCATTAACAAACTACTACTAATAATTTTATCCCAAGTAGAAGAAAATAAATTTTAAAAAAGAAATGAAAATCTGGGATTAGAAATATTTAAATATTCTGAGTCAGATTTCGGCAGTTAAAATAATGACTTTTTAAAAATGATTTTTTTAAAAAAATTTCAAACACTTCCAGTAGAAGTGCTGGATAAAATATTAACACTGTGGCAATGAAAATATGAACTTTTTTGTTTCAATAATAAAAAATTAAGAATTAATAGAAAGATTATATATAGACTTCGGAAACAAACATTATGGGGAGTTCCATTTTTAAAATTGCTTTCTACTGCCCCCACTTTGGGGAGATGTGACTTTAAAAACTGTTTGTGTTATATTGTCCCAAGAGGGAATTTGCCAATGGAGTAATGGTTCAACCACATGGGCACCAACCCCAGTCTATTTCATGGAACTGGACCCTGCAGGCTGTTGCAGCAGCCACTTTGTTGACAGAGAAATCACAAAGTTTTTGCTGGGACACATTCTCACAGTGGCTGTCCCCTAGATGGTTTATGCTTTATTGGGAAATACACACACACAATGTTTTCCCCTGAAAGATCATCTTGCTATTGAAGGGCATTATTTTAATATATGATTTTGTATTCTATATATATATATGTTTTACATGGTGTATAAAGCATACATGTAACAGTGCACTCTATCTTCTAAAGGGTTAACTTGCTTTTGCCTTCTGATGAGTATAGCATTTTTTCTCTCCCCCCACCTTATCTCTTTGTTGAATGCCTGATTGTCCTTGAATAAACAATTAGCTTGGTACAAGCTTAGTAAAAGTTGCAAAGAAAGACGTCCTGTATTCCTCGAAGAGATAAGGAGGTAGGCATTTCCTTGGTAACAGGACAAGAAAGTTAAGCTGACTTTCTCCTTTTGGGATCCACTTTTTTCCCCTCCCCAGACCACCCCTGCATTTCCTTGTATGGGTATGAGGGATGTACCATCTGATTAAAAGTTTGATACATCTGTAAATGTCTATAAATTTCTGATGCTTGTTTTGTAAGGTGTGGTCCAGTCAATATACATTGCCATGGTGTAGATTGGCTCACCCAGCTGTATCTTGATCAAAATACGTCTGTTTACTTTCAAAGAAGTCTCGTCTCAAGTTTTTTTTTATATTTGGCTCTTTAAAAACTTGGGTAACAAAAAAGAGTGCCTTCCACTATGAATGGATTTTGTATGGATTTTATTAGCTGGTAAATTATTGCTTTAACCCGTTGTCTACCTTTAAATTCTGCTTCTCTCTGTCTGACCCACCAGAAGGTATCCTCGTGAATTGCCACATGATTGCATTCTCTCCATTCTTTTGTATTTTGCCTCCCTGTCCAGATCCTTTTAATGCCCTTTTAATGGAAAACCCTGATTGGACTTTCTTTTCTGATGGTTTTTATCTTCTGTGTGCTGGATATTCTGTTTACTTCTCATGCTATATTGGAGTCTTTCTTTTTCCTTAAAACTTTGTTTTACTCAAGTGGCTGAACTCATTGGCCTTGCTAGAGCTTGTTCTGTACAATTTTTTGCCATCTCTGCAAGTTCCATTATCTTCACCAACCATTCCTCCATTGTGGGTAGTACTAAGTCTTTCCACTTTTGAGCATATAGTAATCTTGCTGCAGTTATCATATATAAAAACAAAGTTCCATGACTTTTTTCCAGCTGTCCATCCATCAATCCCAAAAGGAAAGCCTTTGGTTTCAATTGTATATTAGTCTTTAAGATCTTCTGAATTATATTTGCATCCAAAACTTTCTGGCTTTTTTACACATCCACCAAACATGATAAAATGTCCCTTCCTGTTGTTCACATTTCCAACATAAATTCAAAGTACCTTCATACATTCTAGACAATTTCTCTGGTGACATATAGCAACAATACATCATTTTATAAAAATTCTCTTTAAGATTAAAACAAAGTAAATTTCAATCCTTTCAACCACATATTTTCCCATTGTTCCATTTGTATATTGTAGCCAAAATTTTTATCCCATTTTATCCTACATTCTTTCACTTGTTCTTCTGTTTCAAATTTCAACAGAAGTTTATACTATTCTATTCTATTCTATCTGGCAATAACATGTTCGTCATTTATACATAGTTCTGTTTCAAACTCAGTCTTACATTGTTCAAAATCATAAAATCTTTTGTTTACTTTAAACCTTTCTGGAGTTGTACATATGAAAACCATTGCTAGAGCTTGTGAGTTGGCAGATGGACAAATTGTTCCTCTTTTACTGTCTCAAAATATGCCTATGGAGTGTGTCATTTGTTTGGTGTTGTCTGAGGCAGCAGAAATTCTTCACTTTGGCTGGAATTTCCATCTCCCTTTTTTTCATGCTTTATTATTACCATCTAAGGTTGCCATGGTACGATGTAAAGCACATTGCCATGACTTGTCCAAAGTTCTAGTAGAAACACCTGTTGACACGGCAGCTGCACTGAGATACACACTGGCTACTATGATTTTGGCTGTGATCCAGCCAGCTGAAGACTTGACTCAAGCTTTACCTTCTGTGGATGATTTAAAATTATTACAGGAGGGAGCCAGACAGAGTGAGCATCCTCACTGGAGACATGTACAATATGACAGGGACCTTCATGGAATCTAGAGACACCCAGACAGAAAACCAGCAGTTCCAAGACAACTAGTAAAGCACTTGGTCTTTCTTTCTCATAAGCTTATGCCAAGAAAGGAGATGGCACTGTCTATAATGGCATATAGTATGCACCCTTTGTTCATTGAAAAGCTCAAATTACATATTCCTCTTAGCCTGTATAATGTGGCTCCAGGTGAGCCTATCCAGCCTGCAACTAGATCATGGTCACAAATGCTATTTCAAGTCTTTCAATTTGCTTCCTTGGGCAAATGGGTTTCATTATCTATTGGTTATTGTATACGCTTTGTCAGGGTGGATGAAAGCTCACCCCTGTGGTTGCCATTACTGAAAGATGCCATCACTGTAGCAAAGAAATTGTTGGTTGAGTTTATTCTTGGGGTGGGGGGTACCTCTCTCTTTAAATTATGATATAGGAACAACTTTACCAGCAAGGTAACAAGGGTTATTTGCATGGCTACGGGGGTTAAACTGCAGTTCCACACACCTAATCAGCCTTGAATGTGGAAAAATAAAAATAAACTATTGGCTATATGCACATTACAACCATTTGCAGTGGAAGGGGGGATTGCAATTGGTTGCTGACCTTCCAAACTATGCAGTTTATCAGAATAGAGATACAATTGCTTGGGAATGTGCTTTCTTTTCTTGTGGAGAAAAATGTGTGCTCAATCATCACCAAGCAGACACTATTTACATTTTTACCTCAATCCATTTTCTCTTCGTGTATGTATTCACTTAAAGGTAATATGAGGGCAGGAAATACTTCTAATTGTGAATATATATTTATAATTATTATTTACAAGAAGGGTGGGATGTTATACCCTTTCCTTGATCCAGAGGCCCTTCAGACAGTCACTCCTGCCCTGGTCACTTCATGATCTGATTACTGTAATGCGCTCTACATGGGGTTGCTCTGGAAGTCCACCCAGAAGCTACAGCTGGATCAAAAGGCAGTGTCACAAGCAGTAATGGGCACCTGTCAGTATGCCCATGTGTCACCACTGCTGCGTAAGCTGCATTGGCTGCCAATTGGCTTCTGAGTGCAATTCATGGTGCTGGTGATTACCTATAAAGCTCTGTACGGCATAGGGCCTGGATATCTGAGGAATTGCTTATGTCCAATTGTTTCTGCCCACCCGGTACGTTCCGGCAGAGTGGATGAGCTCCAGGTCTCCTCTATTAAATGTTGTCATTTTGTGGGACCAAGGAAACGTGCCTTCTCTGCCGCAGCCCCCACTCTCTGGAACAGTGTTCCCCCCAGAGATAAGGAAAGTGCCCTCTCTCCTAACTCTTAAAACCTGGCTTTAGTCCCAGGCCTGAAGTTAATGTATTATTGTATTTGGGGGGCCTGTTTTGTTTTATTTGATTTGTGTTGCTTTTAAGATTGTTTTAATCTGGGCTGTCTGTGTGGTTTTATGTTTTATCTATTTTTATGGAATTTTTTTTTTTTTTTGGTTTCGTATGCCACCTAGAGTCCAATGGAGGTAGGTGGCTATAACAAATTTGAATAAATAAAAAATAATAAATATATTTGGGCATAAGAGACCTATTATTGGGTGAGGGGGAAGAGCTAAGGCAATTCACAAGATTTATTTCTTCAAATCAATACAACTGAATTAAACATTATGCGTTAATGACAAAGGATCTCCTAATTATTTGTTGTTGTTGTTGTTCAGTTGTTAAGTCGTGTCTGACTCTTCGTGACCCCATGAACCATATTGCGCCAGGCCTTCCTATCTTTCACTGCCTCCCTGAGTTTGCTCAATTTCATGCTCATTGCTTCACTGATGCTATCTAGCCATCTCATCCTCTGCCGTCCTCTTCTCCTTTTGCCTTCCATCTTTCCCAGCATCAGGGTCTTTTCCAAAGAGTCCTCTCTTCGCATTAGGTGACCAAAGTATCTGAGCTTGAGCTTCATTATCAATCCTTCCAATGAGCAATCAGAGTTGATTTCCTTTAAGATTGACTGGTTTGACCTCCTAGCAGTCCAGGGGACTCTTAAGAGTCTTCTCCAGCACCACAGTTCAAAGGCATCAATTCTTCGGCGTTCAGCCTTCTTTATGGTCCAGCTCTCACAGCCATACATTACTTCTGGAAAAGCCATAGCTTTGACTATGCGGATCTTTGTCGGCAAAGTGACGTCTCTGCTTTTTAATATGCTATCTAGGTTTGCCATAGCTTTCCTCCCAAGGAGCAAGCGTCTTTTAATTTCATGGCTGCAGTCTCCGTCTGCAGTGATCTTGGAGCCCAAATAAATGAAGTCTGTTACTGCTTCCATTTCTACCCCTTCTATTTGCCAGGGATTGATGGGTCCAGATGCCATGATCTTAGTTTTTTTAATGTTGCGTTTCAAGCCAGCTTTCGCACTCTCCTCTTTCACCCTCATCAAGAGGCTCTTTAGTTCTTCTTCACTTTCTGCCATTAGGGTGGTATCGTCTGCATATCTGAGGTTATTGATGTTTCTCCCTGCAATCTTAATTCCGGCTTGTGATTCTTCCAGCCTGGCATTTCTCATGATGTACTCTGCATATAGGTTAAATAAGCAGGGTGACAGTATACAACCTTGTCGTACTCCTTTCCCTATTTTGAACCAATCGGTTGTTCCATGACCGGTTCTAACTGTTGCTTCTTGGCCCGCATACAGATTTCTCAGGAGACAGGTAAGGTGGTCTGGTATCCCCATCTCTTTAAGAATTTGCCACAGTTTGTTGTGATCCACACAATCAAAGGCTTTTGCATAGTCAATGAAGCAGAAGTAGATGCTTTTCTGGAACTCTCGTGCTTTCTCCATGATCCAGCGAATGTTGGCAATTTGATCTCTAGTTCCTCTGCCTCTTCGAAACCCAGCTTGTACATCCAGTAGTTCTCGGTTCACGTACTGCTGAAGCCTAGCTTGTAGGATTTTGAGCATCACCTTGCTAGCATGTGAAATGAGTGCAATTGTGCGATAGTTTGAGCATTCTTTGGCATTGCCCTTCTTTGGAATTGGAACGTAAACTGACCTTTTCCAATCCCGTGGCCACTGTTGCGTTTTCCAAACTTGCTGGCATATTGAGTGCAGCACTTTAACAGCATCGTCTTTTAGTATTTTAAATAACTCAGCTGGAATACTATCATCTCCACTAGCTTTGTTGTTAGCAATGCTTCCTAAGGCCCACTTGACTTCACTCTCTAGGATGTCTGGCTCAGGGTCAGTGACCACACCAGCATGGACATCAGGGACATTAAGATCTTTTTTGTATAGTTCTTCTGTGTATTCTTGCCACCTCTTCTTAATCTCTTCTGCTTCTGTTAGGTCCCTGCCTTTTTTGTCCTTTATCATGCCCATCTTTGCACTAAACCTTCCTTTGATATCTCCAATTTTCTTGAAGAGATCTCTAGTCTTCCCCATTCTATTGTTTTCTTCAATTTCTTTGCATTGTTCATTTAAGAAGGCCTTCTTATCTCTCCTTGCTATTCTCTGGAAATCTGCATTCAGTTGCTTATATCTTTCCCTTTCATCCTTGCTTTTCGCATTCCTTCTTTCCACAGCTATTTGTAAAGCCTCATCAGACAGTCATTTTGCTTTCTTGCATTTCTTTTTCTTTGGGATGGTTTTAGTTGCTGCCTCTTGTACAATGTTACAGACCTCCATCCATAGTTCTTCAGGCACTCTGTCTACCAAATCTAATCCTCTAAATCTATTCATCACCTTCACTGTGTACTCACATGGAATATGATCTAAGTCATGCCGGAGTGGTCTAGTGGTTTTCCCTACATTCTTCAATTTAAGCCTAAATTTTGCAGTAAGAAGCTCATGATCTGAGCCACAGTCAGCTCCTGGTCTTGTTTTTGCCGTCTGTATAGAGCTTCTCCATCCTTGGCTGCAAAGTATGTAATCAATCTGGTTTCGGTATTGACCGTCTGGTGATGTCCATGTGTAGAGTCGTCTCTTGTGTTGTTGGAAAAGAGTGTTTGCTATGACTAGCTTGTTCTCTTGACAGAACTCTATTAGCCTTTGCCCTGCTTCATTTTGTACTCCAAGGCCAAACTTGCCTGTTATTCCGATTATTCCTTGACTTCCTACTTTAGCATTCCAATCCCCTATGATGAAAAGGGCATCTTTTTTTGGTGCTAGTTCTAGAAGGTGTTGTAGGTCTTCATAGAACCGGTCAACTTCAGCTTCTTCGGCATCAGTGGTTGGGGCATAGACTTGGATTACCGTGATGTTGAATGGTTTTCCTTGGATACGCACTGAGATCATTCTGTCGTTTTTGAGGTTGTACCCCATTACTGCCTTTCCCACTCTCTTATTGACTATGAGTGCAACTCCATTTTTTCTAAGGGTTTCTTGCCCACAGTAGTAGATATAATGGTCACCTGAATTAAATTCACCCATTCCCGTCCATTTCAATTCGCTGATTCCCAAGAAGTCGACGTTCAATCTTGTCATCTCATGTTTGACCACATCCAGCTTGCCTTGGTTCATGGATCTTACATTCCACGTACCTATACAATATTGTTCTTTACAGCATCGGACCTTCTTTTCGCTTCCAGATACATCCACAGCTGAACGTCCTTTCGGCTTTGGCCCAGCCGCTTCACTCTTTCTGGAGCTACTTGGAATTGCCCTCCGCTCTTCCCCAGTAGCATATTGGACACCTTCCGACCTGAGGGGCTCATCTTCCGGCGTCATATCTTTTAGCCTTTTAACATTGTCCATGGGGTTTTCTTGGCAAGGATACTGGAGTGGGTTGCCATTTCCTTCTCCAGTGGACCACATTTTGTCAGAACTCTCTGTCATGACCTGTCTGTCTTGGGTGGCCCTGCACGGTATAGCTCATGGCTTCACTGAGTTACACAAGCCCCTTCGCCACGACAAGGCAGTGATCCATGAAGGGGCTCCTAATTATTGTCCCCTCTAATTATTGTCCAACTCACTCCTGTATTGAGATTTGGGTAGTATTGGTGAAGGGCTTAATTATCAATTATATTGTGGGGTTGATGTATCACCCTCTTCCTTAATCAACATTTCACCATCTTTTATCCTTGCCTGGAAGTATAATAAAAAGTATAAGGTACTTATTGATTGACAGGTTTATTTTATATTTGTGGAAATTGAGTTTATAAAGCCTTGCCCTGGGATAAACATGTAGACATTATATCCCAGAGTTTCTGTAATCTGGGGCTTGACTTCAGATCTTGTTTCAAATTTGAGAAGTTTTACCCATAGAAGCCGTAGAATTGTACTTGGTAAAGTTCCTATATTGGAAATCAGGACATCAGGCTTTCACAAATTTTTAAGACTGTTACTCCCCCATCTAGGGTTTGCTGAAATTGAGAAGGCTTTGCATTGAATATCAGGAAAGTTATTTATTTCAATCAATGTATATGGTTGCCTATCTCACAACAGTGATTCTGGGCAGCTAATATAGGATTCAAACTCATAAACTCAGTAAGACAACCAATAATTATCTACTAATAAATAAATATATAATGGCAACCGTGGATGACAATCATCACCATAAATAACCATCCATCTCACAGGCCCCATTAACCTCCCAAACCCCATGTCTAGGAAACCAGCTATGCTTTACAAAATGCCAGCAGAATTGGGGCCAGCTGGATCTTGGGGTGAGTGGATATGGTGTTATAGAGGGCAGGTGCCATAACAGAATTGCCCACTTCCTAGGTCCTACCAGATGGCATTCCCTAATAGATGAGACCCACAGTGTTTCCCTTCTGTTGGACATAGTATGGTAGCTAGAAAGGGGCAGAGACAGGCAGCCCTGCAATAAATACAAGTAACTTGGCTAGAGCATATTTTGGATTAATTTAAACCTTGCAGGATGAAATCACTTCTTTAGCATGGATAGTCCTGCAGAACTGTAGAGCCTTAAATGCATTAACTGCAGCTAAGGGTGAGCTTGTGCCTTGTTGCATGTTTTTATGTACATAATGGTGGGAATATTGAATAAAACGTCCAGATTTTAAAGAACACAATAATGTTTTTTCATACTGCCCCTAACCCAACACAAAATCGATTTTGGAATTTTTCATGGTTGTAATCACTTTTCCCAAATTTGGGTGCTTGGGATAAAATGATTTCGAAATGGATTATAACTTTGTTTTCCCCTTTAATTTTAATTTTGCTAGGGATCTCATGTGGAAGATATTTAATTGAAATATTTTGCCTCAAGTGTAAATCAAAATTATGGCTGTCCAAACAAGAGTACTGGGTTTGTATAATCAAATGAAACACAATAAATAGAACAATTTTAAATTTATATGGATCTTAGAAATAATTGTAAATTAGAAATAATTGTATATTATTTCATGCTCCCAGGGTAGGGGGAGGAGGAATTTGTAAGAGGAATTTGGGGAATTTAATTAGAACCCCAATTTTTATGTTTTAATGAACAACTTTTGTAAATTTAGTGAAATAATTGAACAGGCAGCATTGTAAATTCAGCAAAAGCAATCAGGAGATTGAAATCCACAGCTGTACCTGAAGTAACAAAGTACTAACAAAATAAATGAAAGTGTTATCTACAAGAATGGAGTATTAACTGCAAGAATGGAAGCTAGCCATTAAGCAGTTAGATAGCTGGGAACTGCTAGTTTTTAACACTGGGAATGAAGATTTTACAGATGACGGCTAGCTAAGATATAACAATTGGATTGCAGATTCTAAGGGCCTTTGTTTAGGTAAAGGCTCTGTTGTTTAAAGAAGGAAGATTTTATTGTATCTGCTTTTCATTATAATTTTAATATGCACATGAATTTAACCCAATCAGCAGGTTAACTTCATTAATTATAGAGATTATGATTAAATGGCTATTAATGAATTGTAATTATAATGTAACCATTAGCATGGGAGTGATGATTTGCAGAAGTCTACAAAGAGGGATTTTACAAAATTATTTTTAACATTTCAAACAAGTACTGTATGAGTCATGAAGGATAAAAGACATGTTAAAAGGATAAAAATTAAAACACATATAAGATACAAATAAGTAAACATGCAATCTGAAATGTCATGGATATTAGTGTTTTCAATATGTCACTCATAAAGTTATGAAATATATCATTTTTTGAAGGAAGAACTAAAAATTACTCTTAAACTTTAAATAGAGAAGACCTGTTTAATACAGTAAGAATCACTAACTAAAATAATAGGCTGTAATAAATTAGATGAACACTGAAAATCAAATATCTCATAAAACTGAAATTTAGACTCTAAACATAGAAAAACCCAAATCTGGGGTGTGGTACAAAGCTGTATATTAAGTTATAGGCCAAAAATAGTTGCCAGCTGGAACTGAATTCTACCTCCGATTTGCCTTTTAAACATTCTTCCAAGGAAAGAATCAGACATCCTTTCCAATAAGAAATATGTAATATCCTTGCTGCAGTTAACATATACAGAGCTAATTACAAGCAATATTCAGTTTGGTAAAATCCTTGCTGCAGTTAACATACATAGAGCTAATTACAAGCAATATTCAGTTTGGTAAAATTTAATAAAAATATTGCAGGTTACAGAGGAATTCAATTTTCAAAACTGAATCCTTTTCCAAAATTGTTGAGCTTTAGAACATTGCAATCATATGAAGAAAGAATTTAATCTGCTGTTGTTTTCAACATTTTTAGAAAATGAATTCTTCATTTTAGCAGTCAAAATTGGAGTAATGTACCAAAGGTAGAACATCTTGTATCAATTTTCTCTAAACATAATATTCAGGGTAAATTTAATATACTTCTTCCATTTAAATTCCTGTTGTTGCATCCCTACTACTGTATTCAAATTCTGCATCCATTTAATATACATTCTTTGATCCTTTCTGATTCTGAGTCATATAGTTTATAAATTAAACTCAGCAAATGTTCAAAATTGTATGTTATAAGATTTTGTAATTTGATGGCTTGTAACCTCACCCATCTCCAGGGTTTTTGTCTGTTGGCCTCCAGCACCATAACTGACAATAAATCATTTTCTCCTTCATTAGTTTACGATTTAGTGTGATATATAAACCATAGTCAACAATAGGAAGGCGTGTCATATGTAGAGAATCCAAATCCATGAAGTTGTGTGCTCTATGCAACTAGCTAACACCCAACACCCAATTAACTGTAGCTTGAACTGGCTGAACTGATACACTGTTTTCACTGATTTCTATATTTTCTTCCTTCTGAGGGAAGTGGAGAAAGTCTTAACATGCTGCTGCTGAATGAGGATGTGAAACTTCATCCAGATCAGATATTCTGAACAAGTCAACCTATAAATAAGCTATATTAATGGGAAATGTGTCAGACATGAGAAGTGTAGATTGTATTCTTTCAGAAAATACAGGCTCGCAGTATTGTGGTAGTTCCTGATCCAGTATCCTGCCATCAATAGCCTGTAGTGAATATTATCTAAATAAACTATTTCCTGCAGAGTAATTATCCATCCATTAAGTAGTGTCTTACGTCGAGACAATGCCTAAATGAGACCAATTACTGTATTGTGCTCTTTGTGTGCATCTTTGAAAATGGCCCAGAAATGTCCATTTCTGCTTGTCTGGCTACATGAAGCTTAGAATATCAATTTTGCAAAGCTTCAGTGACTCCCAGAAGAATTCTGATTAATTTAAAACACTGATGGTGATTATGCAAAAAGATTTAAAAGTACTGAAAAGAAATACACCATAACATTCAGAAAATTCTGAAAATAAAATATGAATTAAAACAAATTTTAACTCTATTCAACATCCACATGAGGCCACTGGGTGAGCTCATCCATTGCCATGGGATAAGGTATCATTAGTGCACTAATGAAATGTATCATAAAATTAAATAGTACACTAATGATACCCAATTATATATCTCTGCCCCCAGTGAATTAAGCAATGCCATGAATGTCTTATCTCAGTGCCTGGAGGCTGTGAGAGTCTAGATAGGGAGCAACATGCTTCAGCTGAATCCTGGCAAGACTGAGTGGCTTTGGGTTTTGGGGCCTGCCAGTTCTAGGGCTGTGCCATCTTTGGTGCTGAATGGGGTTGCACTGCCCTAGACAGATCCAGTGTGCAATCCTGGGGTCCTCCTGGACTCATGACTCCTGTTTGAAGAGCAGGTGGCAGTCGTGGCTAGGAGGACCTTTGCACGGCTTCAGGTTGTGCACCAGTTGTGCCTGTTCCTAGATCAGGGTGCTCTGCTCACAGTCACTCATGCCCTGGTCACCTCTCAACTGGATTATTGTAATGCGCTCTACATGGGGATGGGTTATCTGAGGGACCACCTCTCCCCAATTATATTTGCCTGTCCCATCAGATCCTGCTGTGGGTCCTGTCTATTAGGGAACTACATTTGGTGGGTCCCAGAAGGTGGGCCTTCTCTGCTGTGGTGCCTGCCTTATGGAACATTCTCCCCCCAGAAGTAAGGTTAGCTCCATCCCTGCTGATTTTCCAGAAGTCCCTCCAGACCTGGTTATGTCATTAGGCCTTGGGGGGTCCCAGGGGACCAGTGAGATCTTGAGGTGGCTCAGTTATTGCTGTTAGCATCAATTCTCTCTTATGCCTTGTTTTTTAAATTTGTAATAAGGACTGTTTTTTATATGTTCATTGCTTATAACCTTGTTGTACACTGTCCAGAGTCACTTCTCGTGAGATGGGTGGCCATATAAATTTGATATAGAAGTAAATAAATAAATAAACCACAAATATTTTAATCAGGTGTTGTAATTATACTGTATGTGAGTAAGACCTTGAGAAATGGGGCAAAGAGATGCTGTCTAGGGAACAGTCAGATAAATGAGGGCATAGCCCGCAGCTGCATAATGGGTGGAAAAAGAGGCTCAGAAGAGACCCTCCCTGGTTTCTCAGGCTGTAAAGGAGATGGTGGGGGATTTGTACTTTCAGACTTGCAAGATTCTGTTAATGTAGCCTTACAATAAAGTAGAATTAGCTCATCTGGTCGTGTTTCCTGTCTGGTCTACCTGGGAAGGCTGACAAAGAAATTTACATTTATAATTTCATTTATAATTTCACAATTTACTAAGACGTGACAATGGTGAGAATCAACCTGGCACAATATTGGCAAAGAGAAACCTACAGAATTGGGAGACTAAAATTGAAGAATATGCAGCAATGGAAAAATTCTGTATATATTCACAGCAGAAGTCTAGCCAAATTTAAGCAGGAATGCTTCCTTTACATACAACATACCATGCAGCAATGCAAGTTAAGCCACACAGAATATGGTTTTTGAAGAAAAAGAGAAACTGTTTAAAATAATAACAACAACAACTATGGCAAAAGAAAGAAGAGATAGTACCAATAGTTATAGGTGCCTTAGGTGCAATCCCAAAACATCTGGAGCACCACTTGAACACCATCAGCATTGGCCATCAGTCAATTGCAAAAGGCAGCTTGACTTGGAACAGCTTACAACCTGCGACGATACCTTTAACACCATCAAACAACAACATCTGCCTATCCCAGGTCCTTGGGAAGGACTCGATAGGTGGATAAAAATTCCAAATCCAGTCTAAACATCTGGCTGACTGTGCAACCAACCATAATAATAATAAATGATCTGAACAGAAATGCGTAATAATGGCCAAAGTAAAGTATAAAAACATCCAAGTAGCAATTAGTGGCTAGAAAAAAAAGGAGGGGGGAGAAAGAAAGGAGGAAGGTACTAAAATACCCTTTTTATAATTTTTGTTAACCTTTTTTGCTTTAACCATCATTTATGTATATATAGTATATTATTTTTTTCCTTTTTCCTTTTGCTTTTTTTGTTTGTGTGTTTTATTTAATCAATAAAAAAGAAGAGAAGTTAAAAAAATTAAAACAAAAAAAAATCAGTACTGTAGATTTTTAGATGACAGGTAGTCCCCAGTTTAAAAATGAGCTCCGTCCCAAGGTCTGTCCTTAAGTCAAATTTTTACGTAAGCCAGAACAGTATTGTTGTATAATACTGTATGAGTAGTATTGTGTAAGTAACTCAAACAACTGTATATTTAACTCAAATCATTATGTATTTAACTCAAAGTTTGCTACAATAGGCTCCATTCTTATCTACGGGTTGTCCTTAAACTGGGCACTCCTAACCCCGGGGCTACCTGTACATGTTTTTCAACAAGGGATAATGACTTCATTGCATTTATGTTATTGGAGATGCAGTAAAATTCATGTTTCATTTAAATGTATTGCTCTATTTGGGAAAGAAGTTATCACATGCATTAACTTAACTTTGAAGATTTAATCTTTTCAGATGTCTATATCCTTTTGAAGTTTATCACACAGGTGTTGACATCTGGACAGCAAAAATGGATTTTCTCTACCTTACTTCTAGCCAAAAGACTTATTGTTCAGCATTGGAAAGACAAACATATGGCTCCAACTATTCAGTGGTCTGCAGAATTGATTAATATAGATTAGCTATGGATGACCTATAATGAATTATGGCTTCCATTTATTTAAATGTTTATTGTACAACTTTATATACTGTATGTAACTATGTTTGTGAATATATGCCCTGTATGTTTTTGTTTCTTTGTTTAGCTTTTTTCCCTTTTATGATTTTGCATTTTGTTTTGTATTTAGTTAATAACATTTTAAAAAATTAAAATACTGATTTTTGTCTTCTGAGGCTGCTGCTGGATTGCCAGTTGAGGTTGGCAGGTTGGAAAACAATTCTTAAACATTTTAATTGATTCTATTTGCTTCTAGTCACAATTCAGAGAACCCATGCTAGCTTACAATTAACTATGTAACTGAGACCCTGGATAACATGAAGGAGCACCTTCTGCTATGTGGATTTGAATATTGAGGGCCCCTTCATAGACTTTTCGCTAGTTACCTCCTCCCTCTCTGAACTGAAGTAGGTGGCAACCAAGTAATTCTCCTTTTTAATCATGGTTCTTCCTCCCCACCCACATGCACACACACAGCCAAAAAGGGCACACTTGGAGATACCCTTCTCAGGAAGGCATCCTTGGGATCTATTCTTTTTGGCAGTAGGCAAAACCAAATGCTGTGCCACAGCAACAGCCGTTCAAAGCCACTGAATATGAACATCACCTAGGCTTCAAATGCTCTGTATAGGACATTTATGCTAAATGTTTTATATTTTAACTCTGTCTTTGGTCTAGGGCTGCACATAAATTAATAAAATAAATTAAATATGTAAAAAGTGATATTTTAGTAACGCAGCTAAATACATTGTGATGCAATTGGAAGAATTTGCAAAAGTGTCAGGGTTAACAATAAATTTTCAAAAGTCACAACTGATGTTTTTCTATACCTGTCCTAAAAAACAAGTATTTTAAATATACTGGTGGAAAGCAAATCTGTCAAATATCTAGGGATTAATATCACCAAAACCATTATACACCACCAGGAATTAATATCACCAAAACCATTATACACCACCAGGAATTATCTGACAAATAGATAACTTCAATAGGTACACTTCATCTGAATACTTTTCATTTTTGTCACTTCTTGATCCCAGTCTCACTTTCTTTTTGGATTAAACCCTTGAAGTACATAAACCAACAGCTTCTCTCTAGGATCCTTTAAGGACTTCCTTCTCCCCTGTGAATATGCCAGCCTCCTTCAAGGCTGTGCTTCAAACCAGCCCCTAGTGTGAAGCATAAAGGGAGGTGACACAGGGCAGGACTTTCTTGGCTGTGGTGCCAAACCCCTGATGCTCATTTGCCTCACTCTTTTCTTCCTGGTTCAGTTTTCAGGCCGCTACTTACTGATTGACTGATGATTTGAATTGATTTGATTTCGGTAGCACTGATTCCAACCAGCTCTGGGTGGCTCGCAACATATTTCGCCTCCTCTTTTGCTTCTCTTGCTCTTTTCCATATAATGAATATTCCCAGGGAGTATTAAAATGATGACAGATTGATTTTCTTTCATTTTAAATTATTATTAGTCATTTCAGAGACTTTTAATTGAACACTCAGTGATGAATATCTAAAAACAAAAATGAATAAAAGCTTGTTTGTATACATTGTGGCTCTGGAGAAGGAACGGTATAAATCCAGTCCTCCCGCAATGTGTTGGTGGCATTTTGGAACATCGGTAATAGCTCACAGAAAAAGGAATTGTAATTCATAAATGCCTACAACTGTTGTAGAAATTACTCTTACTAATAAAACCATTTTCTATTTTAACTATTTTCTACAAGCTCTTTTTTAACTTTCTGTTTCCTATTTCCTTTCTGTCCAAGCCTTTTCTGCTTTCTTGCTCCTGGCTGGGCTTCTGGATTCTTCCAAGTCTTCGCTCCAGCTGAGGGAAACGGCTAGAAGGATTTTTCCCTCACACCAAGTCTGAGGGAAGGAGAAAACGTCACTCTTGCCCCAGTTTGCTCAGCTGCTGCCTCCTTTCCTGTTGCCTCTTCCTCAGCAGGGCTGACTATCCTTCCTGATAGGGCGGCAGGCAGCGGATGGCAGCTGTTACTGCTGCACAGTAATCAGAAGGGGGGAAAATGGTTTCTGGTAGCTGCGCAGTAAAGAAAGAACACCTCTGTAAGGGTTCACTAGAAGTTCAGCAGTTTACACCATCCTGGGTAGAGAGCTAACAGGATAATGAGCTTTAGGCGTGAGTGCCCAAGGAAATTATGCTGAGGTAGCTTGTATTTTCACCCTCAGTAACGAGTGCATAGTAGGGCAGTGTGCAAAAGAGTTAACAACGCCCCTGAGCAAGGATCAGGGAGTAAATGATATAAGGCAACTGAAAGTGATAAGGGTGGCACGCACAGGTGTCTCTTTAGTATCTGTAAAAAGTGTAGGTATGGAGTAGCGGGCAACGCAAGCCTATCTGTGAACTGAGAATTCTACACTCTGCAAAGCTTATCGCTTTGTGGCTAAAGAATGGACAATTTATGACTTTGTATCTTGTTGCAAGAATGTATAAAAACTCTGTTAACTTGAGAGCACGTATGCACACTTTAGAAAATATTCCTGTGCATCATCTTGGTTCTGTGCAGAATAAATATTTTATTATCTCCACCTTTAATGTGTTTTATTGGGCAGAACTGCATGCCAGGCTAGAACCCCCCCCCCCCCAGCCCCCAGAGTTCCTGGGACAACGTTTCCTTTGACTATTTATTTAACCAATTCTTCATCAGGTCTGTAGCTGCAGAGCTCCCAGGTGGACATCTTGTCTGTCTCTTCCTCCCCCACCTGCCCAATGCTGCTGTTTGATTGGCAGCTGTGTTGCTTGGTGATGGGGGAGGGCCAAGAAGGGGAAGGAAGGAACACAGGTGCTTTCAATCTGCTCAGGCAGTCGGTCCTTCCACTGCAAGTACAGTGAAAGCAAGAGAAAAGGAGTAAGCCAGAAAAAAAAAAAAAACGGAGTAAAAGCAGGGGAACAGGGCCAGAACAAAATGCTGATGGACTCCCCCTTCGTTGACTGTGGCAAAGATGCCTACTAAGTATTCTGATAGGAAAAGTATGGGCGAACGATCCAGGCAAGGTAGAATATTATTGGCTGAGCACTCAGAGTTAGATTTCAACTGCATAACACAAGGTTTCTCAAAGTTGGCAACTTTAAGATGGGTGGACTTCAACTCCCAGAATTCTCCAGCCAGTTGGGGAATTCTAGGAGTTGAAGTCCACGCATCTTAAAGTTGCCAACTTTGAGAAACACTGGTGTAACAGTTACATATACTTTAAAATTAACACCCAGTATATAAAAAGAAGCTAAAATCAGGTCCAATTCATGTTCCTATAATCTAAAATAACTATGTAATACACAGTATCAGTGTAATCAAACATAATTTATTACACATTTTTTTAACTCTCATGTGAATCAGCTTAAGAATGGATCCAAAGTGTTTCAATATTTGTGCCAATGAAACTCTCTTATACAAGTACACATTCTATTTTCTGACAGAGACAAAATGATACAGTATGTTGGTGGGTAAGAGAAAGAGCTACATTATATAAAGTTTCACCTCATTCACTGTTTTCATATCGGAAGCTGAGATTGAAGACAGATTAGGAACTATATTTAACCAGTAATATCTACAGATTGAGCCTTTTTTTCTTTTTTTGAGAAATGCAAAGTTTTATACTCAAGCCAACATTTCCAGTATTTGAACATATGCTTAGAAAAGGTAGAAAAGAATATTCTTCAAACATTTATAAACTAGTAATACAACCAGAAATTAAAAATACAAAATCTTTGAAGAAGATACAGGAAATATATTTTGACAGAGAAATAGAAGATAAATGGAAATGTGTACCATATGGAAAAACTCTAGATTTTGACTGTTCTGCACTGATTCTCCCTGCCCTTCCTCCTCTGTTTCAATGTACATATAGGCCTCCTAACCACAACATTTGGTTTCAGATGGCAGGAAATTAGTAAACAGATTATGAAGTTTGAACCGGATAAGAAATTGTGAAATACGAAAAGAATTCTGTTGAGAAGAACATAAATACAAGGACTATGGTGCAGCTTTCTTTTCCAAATGTAGCTATTCCAGTTTCAGGTTAGTTTTGGCACTTGAGCTGAAATAAAATACCCGCTTTGAACCAATATTTTTTCAGTTGCTTACATATATTGAAAAATGAACAGGTTAACTATTTTTATTAACAACTTTTATTAATAGTTTTCAATTTTGAAACTCCCATCTTGCTGAATTATCAAACACAATAGTTTAGAGTCATTACAAACAATTGCAGTTCAATAGGCAGATGATTCAGATGATTGAATTCAACTTCCACTGGAAATAGTAGGTTGTAAATAGTAATGTCTCTCAATGATTACAGTTCAGTCCAAAACCAACTCAGTCTAAATTTAATCCATTAATCCATGGCACTATTATCATACCCTGAAGCCATTCACTTTAAAGATGTTTGTATATGTATGCAATTTTTTGTGCTTTGAACTAATTCTTGACTCCTGGCACCTACATGGACAAGTCCATGGAGTTATTTTCAGAAGTGGTTTGCCCTTGCCTTATTCCTAGAGCTGAGAGAGACAGTGACTGGCCCAAAGGCACCCACTTGGCTTCATGCCTAAGACAGGACTAGAACTCACAGTCTCCTGGTTTCTAGCCCAGAGCCTTTAATCACTATTCCAGATTGGTTCTCTTAGATGTCCATTAGCTTTCTTTAAATTGTGACCTGCAGGATTAAACTGTATATTCTCTGTTCTTCCCCAATTATTTTATATATCAAATGTGTCAAAAAGAAGTACTCCAAACATGTGCAAGGTTGGTTTTGGGACTCACAAGTATGGCATCCTCATGACAATAAAAATAAAAAGGATTTGCTTCTGCTGTCCTGATGTTCAAGACATGTGGAAATAAGCACAATAAAGTTAATATAGATTTTAAGTAAAAATACTGAAACAAGCCTCATATACCAGATTGGCTGGCTGCATCCTAGCACAAATACTGTGTTTAATATATGAAGAAAAAGGGAAGCTGTAGAGAGCAGAATGTGCCCCACTGGGATCACAACCTATTTATGGCTCCCTCAATGCTAATCCAGCTGTTAAGACTGCTCAGATCTGCTGCTCTGTGTGATCTTTTGTTGGCCCACTGAGCAGCGAATTCTCAATTTGGGGCTGTACTTGCACTGCTTCTCCCAAACCTGATCTAGTTAATTCAGTACCATTGAGTCAGGTTTGACTCCTAGTCAAATATGGGTAAATAGTTGCTTTCATGATCAGTCTTTAGTAACAATTTGTAATTCTTCCAAGGACATTTCAACAAGCTCTTTGATCCAGGTCATCTTTCTTTTCCATGAACCACCCTTTTCTCTATTTTCCTCAACCTTGACAAGCGTATTTTTTTTCTAGTCCATCATCTGCTGTCATCACATGTCTAAATTATGTGAGTTTCCATTTACTGAGTATTATCCCCACAAGGGAATCATCTCATTTTATTTGGACCAGGAGTAATTGATTGTTTTTATTGAAGTCCTAATTGGTAGCAGCTGCCGGCTCTCACTCCTTTTGTTAGAATGATGAAAGCAACATCACAACACAATCCCTGTTTCTTTCAGGTGGGGATGCAATGTCATAACTCAAAGGGGCAGGGTTTGTGTGACAATGCCACAGTGCTGCATGTGTCACTCTGGCCCTTCTTGTTCCCCCTCCCCCTATGAATGCCATTGGTCCTGATACAGGTGACAAAACCATAATTCAAAGGTGCTCTTTCTTATTATCCAGTTTCCATAAGCATGTGTTACCACTGGGAAGACTAATGCTTCTATTCTGATTGGTGTTGTTCTTGAAATGTCCTTACAGTATTTTAATAAGCTCCTCTGAGTTGAAACTTTGGTTCCCATCCATTTGAGGAATATCAATTCCGTATTTGTACCAAATCCATTAAATATTTAGGTACGTGCATACCAAAAGATATAACTCAGTAATATGTAATATAAATAAAATATATAAAGAAGTTTCTTCAGATATGGATAGATGGGAGTCATTAAACCCTACCCTTTGGGGAAAGGTAAATGCTCTCAGAATGAACATTATTCCCAGATTAATTTATATTCTGAAAGGAATTCCTGTTCAAATATCTGGAAAACATTTTCAGCAAATAAATTCTTTGTTCAGAAAATTTTTATGGGGTTCTTCAATTCTGAGAATATCTTTACAGAAAATGCAATTACCAATTAATGAGGGAGGATTTGGTTTTCCATATTTGGAGCTATATGATCAAGCTTACCTATTGTCAAGTATTTAATACTGGAAGCCAACGATTAGTATTAATTTTCCAATTTGGGCAACTTTGGAATATACATATACAGCACCTTTGGTTGGATGGACAGTCACTCATGCCCTTGTTATCTCCCAAATAGACTACTGCAATGCGCTCTACATGGGGCTACCCTTGAAGACTATCCGGAAGCTACAGCTGGTCCAGAATGTGGCCACGTGGGCTATTTTTGGAGCCCCAAGAAGGGCCCATGTAACACCGTTGCTCTGCGAGCTGCATTGGGTACCAGTTTGCTTCCAGGTCCAATTCAAGGTGTTGGTTATTACCTTTAAAGCCCTACATGGCATGGGACCAGGTTACCTAAGGGACCGCCTCTCCCCTATGTCTTCAACCCATCCCACCCGATCGCACAGAGAGGGCATGCTTCGGACCCCCTCAGTAAAAGAACTCCATCTAGCGGGGTCCAGAAGGCGGGCCTTCTCTGTGGTAGTCCCCACTCTTTGGAACATTCTGCCCCCGGAGGTGCGATTGGCCCCCTCACTCCTGGCCTTCCGAAGGGCCTTGAAGACCTGGTTCTGCCACTTGGCCTGGGGTGGGGAGGGAATACTTCAAGCGTGGGGATGGCTAGCCCCATAGAGGCCGCTCTCCACAGCTTGATTTGCCATCTGCTTGGATCTTCCTTTCTTTAGTATTGTTTTAAATTTTGGGTGTTTTATGTGTTTTACATATGTTTATAGTTTTAATGTCCTTTGTAAGTCACCCAGAGTCCCCTACTGTGGGGGAGATGGGGGGGGGGGGAGAAATCCACTAAATAAATAAATAAATAAATTAGGATCTAAATACAATAGAACTCTAGTATCTCTGGAAACAGTTATGTCAGTTAGAAAGCTATGGAATGGAATGTCTAATAAAAAAATATTCAGTCCTTTTTCCCATGCTAAATTGACTTTAAAGGGAAACCCAACATTAAAAATTGGGAAGAAGATGGTGATATGGAAAAATTGGATGGAAGTGGGGATATTGACTTTGGATCAATTGATAGATGATGAAGATGAATTTTTAACATATGCTGTGTTAAGAGTTAAATATCTATCAGATGGAACTCAATGGCAATATTTACAGTTACAACATCTGTTAACAGCATTGTTTGGACCAGCAGCATTTTCAGCTTCTGAGACACCTGAGATACTAGAACTTGTTAAATCCTTTAAACCCTAAAAAAACCTACTATTAGTTTTTATAGATATTTGTTATCAATAAATCAATTTGATATGCAGATGCTAAGGGATGAGTGGAATAAAGAATTAGAGGTTTCTATATTGCCTAGACAATGGGACAGTGTATTAACTTCTATAGAAAAGTGTCAATGGACCTTAAACTACTACTTATAAAACAAAAAATAATATTTAGGATTTATTGGACTCCATTACGTTTGTATAGAAAAGGATTGTCTAGGGCAGTATTTTGTTGGAGATGATGTAATAAGGACAATGCTTCTTTAAAACACATATTTTTGCAATGTCCTATACTTACTAAGTTTTGGGAGAAAGTAGTGGACTATACAAATGTGACTGTGCAACAAAAGCTAACATTTTCAGAGGATAATATTCTCTTGAATTACATACCTAGTACTTGGAATTTGACAACTGGACAACGTAAATGGATTCTCCGTGCCCTTCCTATGGCTAAAAGACTGATATTGCAGCATTGGAAAGATAAATGTATGGCCCATTTACTCAATGGACTGAAGACCTGATTGCACTTGCCACTTATGAGTAGATTGCCTATAGACGTAGACTTTGTATGGACAAGTATAATGAAATATATTCATTTATACAAAATACAGTACATTAAAAAAATGATAGTCATATAAATGTATTAGAAATATATACATACTTGAATAATATTTGCATTAGATAAGTATATATAGAATTGTAACTGTTTACTGTTATAATGACATATCATACTATGCTTTTTTTCTTTGTCATACTTCTTTCACTTTTTTGTAAAGCACTTCGTATGTTTTTTCTCTTTGACAATGTATCTATCTCTGTCATTATCATTGTGTTTTGCTCTTTTTCTGTTATTAATTAAAAAGCAATAAAAATAAATATTAAAAAAGCTTCTCTGAGTTTATCATTACTTTGTTCTCTTCTTTACTTCTCCACATATTGTTCATCTTTATCTGCTCTTCAGCCTAAGAACCCAAAGCTACCATCATCACTTCTTTGCCAACTGTGAGTTCACTAACGCACAGGCTGACATAACCTTCATCTTCCTTTTTCTTAATATATATACGTTTTTATTAAAGTTTATATATATAAAAACTAATAGAAAACTAAAAGACCTACAAACAAAAAAAAAGAAAGAAGGAAGGAAGGAAGAAAAAAGAAAGAAAGAAAGAAAGAAAGAAAGAAAGAAAGAAAGAAAGAAAGAAAGAAAGATGGCTTTCCCCTCCCTCCAAACAAGTATATGCATTAATAGTAATTTCTCTAATATTACTTTAAAAAGCTCTCTTCATCCCCTTTCTCATCCCTAAACAATAACTGAATTATGAAAAATATTCAACAATCTAATCAGCAAAAGCATTAAGAGTGCCATTAATAATAAACCATATATTTTAAGCTTAAACAAATAAGTCTATTTTGCATTTTAACTTCTAAACTTTTTTCTGAAAAATAATACCTAAAAGATCTCTCCCCTTAAGCATGCAAAAGACCAATAATAGTCACATATGTATTTTAAACTAAACGAAATAAATCACTTTTACAGGTATAAATCATCGCCTTATAATCCTGGTCAGAAAAAGAAAATTCAATATTAACAATTCAAGATCAAAACACAGACCATTTAACCCTGATCTGATAAATCCACTTTGAATTCCTTTCTCTTCTTTTTGAGAGGCTCAGTCTTCAGTCTCTTTTCCAAATAAAACCCCAAATAGCAACCTCTTATCATTCTCTCCCTATTTTCAGAAAAGGTTTCAGAGATTTGGTGTTTCCCTTCTGTGGGTCCAAAATAGGATAATTCTTAAAGTCACTCTTCTGATCCATTACAGCTTCTTTCTCCATATCATTCTCATAATCAGGCAACTTTGAGTCCATCTTCAGATCCACAGCATCTTTTTCCATATCTTCCACGCCTCTCTTATAATCTGGCATTTCTTTAAAGTCTGTTTTAGAATCCTTATTCAAGTCATCCTCCACTGCTATTTTATCCAATAAAACCTTTTCTTCTTCTACAATGTCTGTTAGTCCCAAATTTACAAATAGTTCCTGGACACATTGATTCTAAAGAGCTAAAAATTCTTTTTTGAAAGAAGTTTAAAGTTTAAAGTAATATTTATTCGGTCAATGACCAGCAACATAAAATTAATAAAAATCAGAATAAAAGATAACAGAAAGAATCAGACTAAATCAAATAAATACAATTATATATAAAAAGCTGTAAAATAGAGCAATTATTTATGTGAAATAAAACAATTATAGTATAATCTATAGATCCCTATTACAATAATAACGTAACATATTTATTTACCTAAACATTCATAGATCCAATATATTAAAACTATGCTATAAAATATATATCCTCTGAAAATTATTAAAGGATAACTAAACAAAGTATAGGGGAGATAAAAATATAAATGAAAATCATTACTTCTTTAACCGGTTTTGCCCTATTATCATTGTAGCAGCACAAAATCTAGCTACTGCACGAGTAATGGCTGGATTTGAGTCCTGAAGAAGATGGTTCTCATAAAAACTGTCTGGTCTTCCTAGAAATCTTTCTATTAGAGGATAGATATATATTGAACTAATATCCCCGTAATATTTACAACGTAATAAAACATGTAAGACGTTTTCAACCTCCTTATTACCACATGTACAAATTCTCTCTGCTAAGGGGGTTTTATTATACATGCCTTGCAGGAGTGCTGATGGAAGGATATTAAATCTAGCTCTAAAAAAATGCTATTCTAAGCTTAGGAAAGGTTAGGTGTTTCAAATAACTTGCTAGTTCCCATGTACCCCGTCTTATCCGATTTCTATTGTAAGAAGGTATCCTATTAACTTCTGATTGGAACTCCATATCCCTTATTCTACTGATAACCAATTGCTTGACTTGATCATAATCTAAAGATTTTAAGAACAATGGCAAAAGCCCATATAAAGCCAGCTTGTCCTCTATTGCCTATTTCCAGGGAGAGGAAAAGTTATTAATCAGGACTAGAGGGGTCAAACCAAGTGGGAAGAATTGAGTTTTCAACCAATACATTAGCATCATCTTCCAGGTCCTAACCTGAAGTTGAGGCATTCCTGTTTCTAGTCTCAACTGGGCATTTGACGTTCCACTAGGTGCAGTTAATTTGTATGGTTTCTTGTAACTCTTTCTTCAAGAAAATTCCTGTTTGTGCCCCATAGAGAATTTGTGACAATGTTTTCAAAAAGTTTTAAGGTTGCAGGGACTAATTGTCCTCTGCCTGTGTAAAAAAAATGTGTAATAGCATTTGAGGACCTAAGGACTGATTGCACCACATAATTCAAATGGGCATTCCAAGTGGAACACCACTCCAAGGTATTTAAATGTATTAACCTGTTCTAAATTATGTCCTTCCACCCTCCAAGAGTGGCTGAATGGCTCTTTTAGCGAAGACCAGGATTTTTGATTTGTCAAAATTAAGAACCAGATTATTTTGTCTGCAGTAGTTTAGTGTTGCTGCAATGGCTCTTTTCAATCCAACGGGGGTTTGTGAGATAATAATGGCACCATCAGCATAAAGAGGTATCGGTACTTTATGTTGTGCTAGAGTGGGAGGATGGGTATCCAGATTGTGAAGAAGATCAATCAAGGAGTTAATGTAAAGATTAAAAAGGGAGGGGGCAAGAATACATCCCTGACATATCCCTTTCTGCACACTTACTAAACCAGATAAAGTCCTTAGAGGGTTACACCTCACTCTTAAGGTGGAATTAGAGTATAGTTTCTGTATAAGATAGAGGAGGCATCTATAAATATTTGTATTTTTTAATTTTTCCCAAAGAGCACTTCTGGATCTTGAATTAAAGGCCTGTTTAAAGTCAAGAAAGGCCACAAAGAGGGAAGATTTCTTTTTATATGCATATTTTTGTACAAGGTGATGGAGCACCAAGATGTGACCAATTGTTGATCTCCCCTCTCTGAATCCAGCCTGTTCATCTCTAATTATTCCCTTTGAGAGTATCCAATCTTGTAACTTATAGTTTAGGTGTTTAGCATATAACTTGCTGACTACATTCAATAAACCAATGGGCCTATAATTACATGGGTCATTTTTATTGCCTTTTTTATAGATTGGTACAATAATTGCCATTCCCCAGTCCTTTGGAATATAACCAATCTGGTCTATAAATGTGAAGAGAGATGTTAGTAAAGGTGCCGCCCAACTAGAGTTCCTTTTAATTATTTCGGGCAAGACGCAGTCATCACCGGGAGCCTTGTTACCCTTAAGGGATTCAATCAGCCGGGATACCTCTTGTACTGTAACTGGAGGCCAGTGAGGGGTTTGATCCAGATTAATCTGACTCTCATTCATGTCACAAGCAGGGTCCGTGTGCAGCCCTCTAAAATATTCCTCCCATGCGTGAGTTGGTACCTGATTAAGTGGGGGAGGGAGTAATTTTCCCAGTCCTCTAGTGATATGCCAAAAAAGGGATGTATCTTTCATCCTAACTGAATTAATTTCTGCCAAGATTCCCTCAATGCCGTGCTTTTCTTTTCTTTTAAAAGGGCCTTGTATTGAGCCTTTAAAGACCTTAAAGAACTTTTAACTTTTTCTTTGGCTGCTTGCTGTTTATCAACACACTTGCCCCGGGTGTGAAGGTTAACTGCATCTGTCTCATAAGCTTTTGTAAAAAGCTTAGAGTAAAAGATCTACATTCATACTTTGCACAAAAGCTTCTATACCTCCTTTCATCACATCCAGTTCATGTTTTATGGCTGAAAGCTGCTCAAATATCAAGATCACAGTTTGCGTTGTGAGCAAGCATTGTTTTGCCATGAACTCTGTTGAGTTTTCCCATGGAAGCGTCTCCATATTCTGATTCTGATTTTGGTTTTTATTTTTATTTTTAGACTTAGTTTCAGATCCCCTGTAGCAAGTATTTAGGCTAATTACATGGGGTGATGACACACAAGGGGAGCCCTTACAGGAGTCCTGGCTCCCATTTAGCTCTTCCCTAACAGATAGGGAAAGGTCTAATAACTTTTCCAACTCTGTTTGAAGATCCCATTCTAGTACTTCAAATTTGTTGGAAGTGGGAGGGAGATTTATTTTACTTACATTTCCCTTTCGTGCAAAGTGATAATCAATTCTTGGCTGTTTAGCAGACTTCAGTGGAGGAAGGGAGCCCGGACTGACAGTGCATCATTTCTTTCTTTTTCATATATCCATCAAATTTCACACAAGGTTCTTTATCTGTGCAATCATCTTCACAGTGATCTCATCCAAATGAAATTACTTAAGTTAAAAATAAATCCAGTAAAAATAAGTCCAGTAAAATATTTAAAAATGATTAATATTATTAGACTAGCAGGAGCTATGAAAAACATGTCAGAGGAGCTGGCCCCTCCTGCCTTTTGAAAGAAGGATACTCCTCCATTATGTTAAAAGAGATATATTGCTCTAGTCTCTGTTCCCTCTGATTTTGAAAGCTCAGTCTTAACTTGTGTTTATTTGCAGAAGCAAAACTTTCCCAGGGCAGATTTTCTTGCACTTAAATCCAAATTCACATATTGTATTTTCTTAAACATTTAAAACAGTCCTTAAAAAGCTGTTTCAGATCCACCCAGCCTCTTAACTATTCCCAATCAACATTCTTAATTTGCTTTCACTGTTTCCATTTTTTAAAAATCTTTAAACTCACTCTAATCTTCTTTCTCCCAGAGTAGTAGGAAATCCTCCTGCTGTACAGCAACTTGTCTTTCAGGAGGTTTTTGATTGCCAGATAAACACTTTCAGAGTGTTCCATCCACTAGAGATTGCTAGACTGCAATCTCTTCACAGGGATTCTCAATAAGGAATACCTGTGGGTGATCCTGTCAATCTCCTTTACCTGGAGATGATTCCAAAGAGCTGAACCAGTGCCAGTTCCTGTAATTGCCATGGGTGTCGGCTCCACAAAAAAAACCAGAGCATTCAATCAGCCATTTCTTCCCCGGAAGCTCACTTTCCTCTTCCTAAAATTTTACAATAACCCAGATTTGTCACTTTCCATTTTTACTTTTATTATGTGCATTTCTACATTGTTACTTTCAGTAACAAAATAATGTCATCTGCAGATCTCAGTTTGTTAGTGGTTTGACCTCCAGTTTTGGTTCCAGCTGTCATTATTTTGAATGCTGCCATTCTTACCAAAGCATCCACACAGGATGGGGAGAGAAAATGACAAAATTCATGTTGTGCCATCATGTTGCAAGCTGTACTCCTTTTGCGCATGCTTCATCACATAGCATAGCTTGACTTAGCTTGATGGGAGCGGGTGCTTTTGTCATTGTTACCTCTGTGAGGGAGGGAATTGTTTTCTCCAAATGATGCTGCTTTTTGGGGTCTTATTTCAACTTTTCACTGTTTTTTATTTGTGTTAAGCCACCCAGAATCATTGGAATTAGGTGGCCTAGAAATCTGAAATATATATCTAAATAAAGTGCAAAGATTTCTCAAAAGAATTATCAGGTATCCTAGCACAGCCATTAACCTTAATATGTTCACATTCTGGTTCAATCTGTACAAAGTTCTTGCTGTAATCAGTGAGATAAATTTCCATTCTGTATTTCCATCCTTTTGCTTTCTCCAAGTTTTGTTTTATGTCAGCTATTTTAACCTTCTTCTTATGACATTTCTCTTTCCATGTATGATTATTTTTCTTTGTAAGATCTTAAGGAACATTTTACTTCTATGAGAAATGTGACCATTTTCTTGCATATCCTTCTTCGAAATTTCACAATCTCTAAGCCACATAGTCTTGCTCCGTATTAAAATATGGATCCTTTGGATCCTCGCCCAGCACGTCTGTTGTCATTATGCAAGGAGTTTATGGGAACTGGCGTAGTAGACATAACACCTCACTAAGGGAGAACAGGATGCCTCCTTGCCAATAGAAGGAAATGGTTAGACCTCTGCTTATGAGGCCTGTCTTGGATCCCTTGCTGATGCGAAAATTATAATCCAGTTTCCAATCTTCCATGGTTGAGAAAGAATAGAAAGTGTGGTGGCTAATCAGCTTCAAGTAATCTTGGGGGAAGCAAGACCCATTTCAAATTGGTTTTAAGTGGGCTATAAGGCTGAGATTGCCTTGAATGGGCTGATATGGGACTGACAGAGGGAATGTGACTATGTTGCTTCTTTTAGGTCTTTCAGCAGTTTTGATACCATCAACCATGATATTCTTTTGGGTTGCCTAAGGGATGTGGGTGGGGGACACTGCACTTTCTCCCAGGTAGATCTCAGATGGTGGTGTTTGGTGGCAGTTGCTCCTCAAAACAGGAACTTTTATTAAAAAAAACTATCAGGATTCAATTCTGGTACCATTACTTGTTAAACATTTACATGAAACACTGAGTGAGGTCATCAGGTGATTTTGTAGTGAATTTTATAAATATGCTGATGCACATATCTATTTCTTTTCCCATATCATTGTTGTCAGGAGCACCTGTCTACCAACAATAATGGACTGGCTGAAGGATAATAAATGGAAACTGAATCCAAGAAAGTTGGAGGTACTCATTATGAGGGGTTTTGATTTGGAAAAGGGGATAGATTGTTCTGGATTGAATTAAACTCTTGTGGAAAGAACAAGTATAGTAATACACATTGGGAGTGCTCTGGAGGGCTTGTCAGCTGGGACTAATACAGCAACTATTCCCATTCCCTGAAGAAAACAATCTCAAAATTGGTGACCCTGAGTTTCTCCTATGCCATCCCCCTCCGCAGGGAGGCTGGACCCATGCGATTGGTCTGCTCCTGGTGCCTGATGGACCCGTCAGGGTTTCAGAGGGAGCTGGGGGATATTCCCATGGACCTGCTGCACGGTCCAGCGGAGGCCCTGGCTGCTGCCTGGAATAGAGAAGCGGCCGGGGCCTTGGATAGGATCGTGCCTTTGCAGCCTCTCTTGCCACGTCAGCCCCGACACTCCCCGTGGTTTATGGAGGAGCTGAGGGAGCTGAAGAGGGTTAAGAGACGCCTAGAGCGCCGCTGGAGGAAGACAAGGATGAAATCCGACCGAACACGTGTTAGAGCCGCTATTAAGGCCTACATTGTGGCGATAAGGGCGGCGAAGCGGCAATACTTCTCCGCCCTTATTGTGTCTGCAGAGTGCCGCCCGGCGGCCCTGTTTGGGATCACCAGGTCCCTCCTTGGTAAGGGGGATCTGGGGGTTCACTTGCAGGGCCGCATTGAGGAATTTGCAGAGCACCTGCAGGATAAAATCGCTCGGATTCATTCCAAGTTGGACTCCGAGCGTGGTGCAGGGTCTGGGGAGATACCAGGGGATCGTTCTTGCCTTGTTATCTGGGAACGGTTTGATCCTGTGGTTCCTGAGGAAGTGGACAGGATCCTCCAGACTGTGAGGGCCACCACTTGTCATCTGGACCCATGCCCCTCCTGGCTCGTGAAAGCAGCTCGGGAGGTGACATGTGGTTGGATCCAGGCGATGGTTAATGCATCCTTGCAGGAGGGAGTGTTTCCGGCACCCTTTAAAGAGGCGTTGGTGCACCCCCTCCTCAAGAAGCCCTCCCTGGATCCTACTGTACTGGACAACTTTCGTCCAGTCTCCCACCTCCCCTTTTTGGGGAAGGTGGTTGAGAAAGTGGTGGCTTCGCAGCTCCAAAGGGTCCTGGAGGAAACGGATTATCTGGACCCCTATCAGTCAGGTTTCAGGCCCGGCTATGGAACGGAAACGTCATTGGTCGCACTTATGGATGATCTCTGGCGGGAGCGGGATGGTGGAAGTGCGACCATCCTTGCTCTCCTTGATCTCTCGGCGGCGTTTGATACTGTCAACCACGGTATCCTATTGGGACAGCTCAGGGATATGGGGGTGGGTGGCACGGTTTTGTGCTGGTTCACCTCCTTTCTCCGGGGCCAATCCCAATTGGTGGTGATAGGGAGCGAGAGGTCCCATCCTCGGCCCCTCCATTGTGGGGTGCCGCAGGGTTCGGTTCTCTCTCCACTCCTTTTCAACATCTATATGAAACCGCTGGGCGAGATCATCTGCCATCATGGGATGAGGTATCATCAGTATGCTGATGATACTCAACTATATATCTCCATCCCTGGTGAGGTAAGTGATGCCGTGACCGCACTTTCTCGGTGCCTGGAGGCTGTGAGGGTCTGGATGGGGAACAACAGGCTCCAGCTGAACCCTGGCAAGACGGAGTGGCTGTGGGTTAATGGCTCCTCTGTATCTGGGACGTTGTCATCGTTGGTTCTGGATGGGGTGGCGCTGCCCCAGACAAACCCAGTGCGTAATTTGGGGGTCCTCCTGGACTCACGGCTCCTGCTCAAAGAGCAGGTGGCAGCCGTGGCCAGGAGGGCTTTTGCACAGCTTTGGGTTGTGCACCAGTTACGCCCTTTCCTGGATTGGGATGCCCTACGTACAGTCACTCATGCCCTTGTTGTCTCCCAGATAGACTACTGCAATGCGCTCTACATCGGGTTACCCTTGAAGAGTATCCGGAAGCTTCAGCTGGTCCAGAATGCGGCCGCGCGAGCAATTTTTGGGGCCTGAAGAAGGACCCATATAACACCTTTGCTCCGTGAGCTGCATTGGGTACCGGTTTGCTTCCTGGTCCAATTCAAGGTGTTGGTTATCACCTTTAAAGCCCTACATGGCATGGGGCCAGGTTACCTGAAGGACCGCCTTGCCCCCACGATTTCAATCCGTCCCACCCGATCTCATAGAGAGGACATGCTCCGGATCCCTGCGGTAAAAGAACTCTGACTAACGGGGTCCAGAAGGCGGGCCTTCTCTGCTGTAGCCCCCGCCCTTTGGAACATCTTGTCCCCGGGGGTGAGACAGGCCCCCTCACTCCAGGCCTTTCGGAGGGATTTGAAGACCTGGCTCTGCCATCTGGCCTGGGGCGGGGAGGGAGGACATCAGAAATGGGGTTGGCTGGCCCCTTAGCGGCCTGGTGGGGCCCTATTGGCCTCTTGGAGTTTTTAGCTTTTTATTTCTATTCTATTCTTGTAAATTTCTAGTTTTTATAACTTTTATAATTTTTAAACTTTTTATAATTTAATGATGTATTGTGATTTTAGTGACTGTAAGCCGCCCAGAGTCCCCCGTTGTAGGGGAGATGGGCGGGGACAAATCAAATAAATAAATAAATAAAATAAAATAAAATTACCTCCAGACTGGACTATGTGGTCAGATTTGTCTCTGGGACAGCTCAGAGAGATTATATTTCTTAAATATTTCCATTGGCTGTTCATAGCTTCCTAAGCCAGATATGAGGTGCTGTTTAAACCCCAATATAGCTTAGACTAGGATTAGCTAAGACAATGTTTCTTTGCATGATCCTCACTGCTCATTAAGAGAGTCAGAAGAGCGCCATCTTTGGGTACCACCCAGTCATCTGGTGGTGACTGGGACGCCTCAGATCTTAACTTCTAGAGGTTATGGAAGCCCTTCCAGTAGATATCAGGGCTGGGGTATGTACAGGAAGAGTAAAAGAAGTTGAAATGCCATCCACAGCCCGGCAATGAAAGCCATGCTCCTTTTTAGGTGAATCACACATGCAGAGCATCTAGATCAGGGTTTCTCAACCTTGGCAACTTTAAGAGGTGTGAACTTCAGCTGAAGTCCACACCTCTTAAAGTTGCCAAGGTTGAGAAACCCTGATCTAGAGAAACTTCAAAAGTCCTCTTTTCAGCCTGGATTCTAATAATATCAGCCTTTAATATGAGATGTGTGTTGATTTTAACCTTTTTAATGTTTTGAAACGCTTTACATTTTAAGGCAAACCACCCTAAACCATTTAGAAGGGGTAATATAGATAGTTATATATAATATAATATATATATTATATTAATAAATATATATATTATAATATATATATTATATATATATATATTAATATATAATATTAATATTAATTAATATAAAATAAATAATATATAATAGTAATATAGATAGGTAATATAGATGACTAAACAACAATATAGATAGTAATATGCTTTAATAAGCTCGGTTATTATTCGGTTCCAAGTATGCAGACACAAATACTGCCCAGCCTTTCCGGGAAGAAGAAAAAATGCTCTTTCCGAATTCCTTATATTTGCTAGAAGAAAGGACGTCGTAAAGCCAAGCTCCACATCAGCGCCTCGCCCCAACCCCCGAGCCTATCCCAGCCCTTTCCTTCTTCCTCCATCTCCTCTTGTTGAATTTATTATTTTACTTTCACTTCTGATTTAGTGCGGCTGTGACGGCCGCCTGCGCCGCTGCGTCGCGCCTCGTTTCCTCTGGTCGCCCTCGCGGCGCGGATTCCGGGGATACGAAATCAACCGAGCAGGCTTCTCTGGTCGACGGAGAATTGGAACTCTGGACTTTACCGGGTGGATTACAAACGAGGGGTTTCACAGAAGGCGAAGCTTTTGGAGGCAACCAAGGGAAGGGACGTCTCTGGTGCAAAGGTACGGAAGGGGGTGGGAACGACATTAACGATGGAGGGAGGGTGGGATCCGATGCGTAGAAGCAATAGACGGAATGTTCAGGAATTCCGGAGTTCCGCAGTGGGGTAAAAAACAGTGACAGGTCCGGATTGCAGAGAAAGTAATAATTAAAATAAATAAATAAACTAAATTCTTACTATCATTCAGTAGCGCTTAAAACAGTAATTAAAAAAGCAGCACTTTAAATGATTTAAAAATGATTTAAAAAATCGTAGTAGGTTGGCAGACCACACAGAAACGTTTGAGTGGTTGAACTGTAGTTTACTTCTTTATGGAGTAGTACATCTCACTGAATTTTTTTTTTTTTTGAGAAAGCAGGAATAAGATTGCTCTAGTACATGCTTGCGTTTCCTGCATAGTACTGTTTTAAAGTTGTAGAGCTACAATTTTGTTAAGTGTGGTTTCTTAAGCAAATGACAGTTGATTGAATTACATATAGCACTAAAACGTAAACCATAATTTACTAGTCACAGTGAATATATTCACCTATTGCAGTAAGCCCGAAACAAGTAAAGCGCATTACGATGTGAGAATCCAGCTAGAAAGCTAAGCGTTCTTTAGGAGATAATTTACGCTTGATTCCTCAACCTACAGTTTTAATTTTATTTATTTATTTATCACATTTGTACAGCTGCCCGTCTCACATAGTGACTCTGGGCAGCATACATAGTAAAAACAGTCCAAATGCATAAAAACCATTTAAAAGCAACCAATTTAAAATTAAACGATAGAACCAAGATAAAAAACAAAATGGCAAAACTGCATGCAGGAGAGTGCATTCAATGAACTGCCCTATGGCCATCCATCAGGCTCCACTGTATCAAGGGATCCCCAAGCCAATGACAGAACCATGCTTTGAGGGCCTTCTGGAAGGCCAACAGGGCTGGGGCAGGCTCACCTCTGGCGGAATGACGTCCCACAGGATGGAGTCCATGGCAGAAAAGGCTTTCCTCGTAGGTCCCATCCAATGAAACTCCCTGGCCGATGGGACCCATAACACGCCTCTCCTGCCAGACCTGAGGGGATGGGTAGATGTAACCAGGGAGAGGTGGCCCCTCAAATAACCTGGTCCCCAGAAGCAAACTGGCAACCAATGCAGTTCGTGAAGCAGAGGTGTAACCTGTTCAGTTCTTGGAGCACACGTAACTCCCAGGTCCCTTTTACACGTACTATTTCCCAGTCTAGACCACAGCCTCAGTACTCCCTGGAAGTCTCCCATCCAGGTGCTAACCAGGTGCAACCTAGTTAGTTCTGTACCCAGACAAAAATCAGCCATGTGCTGCCATCTGCTTCGCTGATTCTTGTCTCTGAGATGAATGTATTGCCAAAGGAAACATAAGATCAGAACTTCCTCTTGGGATTTTTAGATAAAGAGCTGGCTTTTGATAGATTGCCCAACTCCTTCAGCTCTAAAAACCAACATACGGAAGGAATAAGAATAGAATTGTTAATTAATTAATTAATTAATTAAATTTGTATACAGCCCATCTCCCCCAACAGGTGACTCTGGGTGGCTCACAATTAAAACCAAAAACCCAAGTCATTAAAAAAAATACCAAGTAGATAATTAAAATTAATTAATCAATTAAAATCCAACTATAAAACAATCCCAAGACACATTAGTTTAATAAATTAGTTGGGGCATGAAGAGTATAGAGATCATGGGTAGAGTAGCAATATTGAGTAAGACTATAAAAAGGAGAAGGGAGGGAAGAGAAAGGAAGCTTTGTTTGGTGTTTCTGGCTCAACAAGAGGTGGTCTGTATGTATCTGTATATGTTTAATTTTAGCGGCTTGTGGCTTTGAGCCTAGGGTGACAATTATTTTGAAGAGCTGAAAATGGCTTGCTAGAGGAACCCTTCTACGGTACTGCATTCAGTGAAATTGACAAGTGGGAGTAGGATCGTGCTCATGAGGAATCCTGCCTATGTGTGCCACCCATAATAAATCTTTCCTTTTACAAATATAAGGTCAGAAAGACGCATGGCTACCATGCACGTTAGACTGGTAGTATGGTGGGGCAATTCTTCCAGTGTTTGGTGAATGGAGGGTGGGAAGTTGTCTGAATGCCTGTAGAGGCTTTGCTTCCTGTTGAAACCAAGGCCTGAGAGGACAGTTGCTGTGGATGTTTTAATAGAGACAACGAATGCAAGCCATTCCTCCTAAACCCAAGCGTCTCTTTGTTAGTTCTCTGTGTGTTCCAGCTGTGTTCTGGGGTGGAGGATGCTTCTTCTGTTATATTTTCTGAAATACATTGCAGCTACCAACCCATTCAACTCTGTAGAATGGTGAGGAGCAAAATGTTTTGGACCACTTCTGATTCTTCTTGCTCTTTCACTTCCAATCAAAGAAGTATTGTAGAACAGAAACTGTTCTCTTTTGTGATACATGTCAGGAAGCTGTGACAACTTTCTGGGGGTGTAGTTGCAGAGATTGTAAAACTTATCTGTATTATATTGTGTCCCCAGAAGGTTAATTTCAAGATGCTAGAATACACTGTGCTCTTTATATGAATAGAAGGAGCTTCCTGCCCAAATATCCTGTTTGTCCTCCATGCTGTAAAAGGTCTTCACGTGGAGGATTGAGACCCACAAATGGGCCATACTATGACTAAGTTGTGTTTGTGTAGCATGCTAACCCAGAAACCATAGTTTACAAATCATATGGCTAAATCAAAACCAAATAAATTGCATTATATGGTTTGGGGATAGCATGTCACATGAACAGAGCCACATGGTTTAGCATGTTGCGACCAGAGCTATGCAATCATCACTATGTTATTCAGTCTGGTCTTTTTGTATCTTTTAAAGAAAAACATCTGGATTTCCATCTTGTGCTAAGTTTATGTTATTTGTAATGATTGATGTAACATGATATATGACACTCATTGTGATTTCTAAGCCATGGCTTATGGCTTTATTCAGTTTGTGAACTCAGCTGTTGTCACCTATTCAACAAGCTATGGTCAAAATAAATCAGTGCAAAAACATTCCAAGACCCCCTGAGATCTCATTGTCAGATGGGTTGGCAATCTACACAGCAGTGCCTGAAACAAAGCCATGATAACATCAACATGATGACATTATTATTTAAATGCCACAATTACATACTTTGGTCACAGTGTCTCACATAAGAACATCAGTTATGGCATTTGCATGATGACATGATCGTACACATGTCATAATTTCCCATCCCTTCAGAGACCCATATGAATATGTGTTGCTTCACTCCATTCAAAATGAGCTTTACTGTACATGGGATCTCTTTGCTTATTCTGCTGAGCCCCTTCCACCAATACTTCCTTGTTGGCACCATTATTGAAGGACTCAAAGGACAAACACACTGCTTGTAGGCAGGTTCAGTAAAATTCAAGAAATGAACTCCACAAAACCCTAACAAGGTTACTGTAACTTGAGTTACTTGAATACTTATCCCCTCACCCACAAAGAAACATTGGATTGCCCAATATTTATTCTCAAATATGCCTCTGCAATATGAGCATTTCTCAATAATTGTAAGTATTTTGCCAACATAAATAGGGTGATGAAATAAGCCTCTTCTCTGCAGAGAGACACATCCGGAGATTGTTAAAAGAATATGGGTGGAGAAAGTTGGCTTCAAAGTGGTACCCAATTGCAGATGAGTTCCAAATTTTCACAATTCAGGGTCTCTTCCTCTCTGAATGTTGACATGATCTAGCACTACCACACAGTTCCCCCTATTAAAACATAGGTTGCCCTAGGCCAGCCTCCTGCATCTCAGGTGATCCAGGTAGAAGATAAAGCAGGAGGCACGGGCTTTTGCTTGTATTGTTCCGTAGTGGCCACCAATATCTTTGTGGCTTCTTTTTTCAAAGCTTCTTATTCTGGTGACCACTACCCCATCTTATGGTAACAAATCCTATATTTAAACTGTGTGCTGCTTAACACCATTATGAGTCAGACTTCATTATCTCACTTCCCCTTAGGACATAAGATCTTAAAATGTATTTGCTGTTGCAAAAATCAATGGAAAAATCATGCTTGTATCCCCTGGCAAACAATCTTCAAGGGCTGAAATTTTGGCCTGATGGGCTGTAGAGATACAGGTAGCCCCTGGGTTAAGAATGCCTGGGTTACAGATGACCCATAGTTAAGAACAGAGTACACAATGATTTTGAGTTAAATACACAATGGTTCAAGTTCATTACACAATACTACTTATACAATAATACTGTTCCAGTTTACGTACAAACTCAACTTAAGGACAGACCTTGGGAACGGAACTCATTCTTAAATTGGTGACTACCTGTACTAGGTCTCCTTCAGAAATAGGCTGTGGGTTCCTTGCTAGATATTTGCTTTCTTTTTTACAGGAACCCTCCAGTCCTTGTTTTTGTTGTTGTTAGTTTCTTTGCAAAATAACAATTGTACAGGCAATGTTCACTTAGCTCATATGAATGAGCACTGGGCTCATGTACGCTCTTAACTGCTCAATCCTGGAGGTAGAAAACCAACAGTGAACTGTTAATTGCTTAATGGTTATTGTCTTGTGTGGACTGCATAGCCTTTGATGGTGGCTGGAATTCTTACAAAGCTCTGTTGTGTTAAGAGATGGACTTTGGTATGATTCAGCAGAACATGACCTTTTATATTACAGAATTAAGTAAGACTGTACACTTGGAATCACTTAGCCCAGATTAGATATGCCTTGATCATTGAAATAATCTGAGTAAGTGAAGATGTGTGAGGCACAGGAATCTAGTTTGTTTTTTAAAGCAAAGATAAAAATACACCCCCCTCCCTTTTTTCAAGCTAATTTAGTGTGTGTATTTCTGATACTCTTATTTACTTGGCAGAAAGTGCATTTTGATCATTATCAGCTGGAGCTTCTGCTTGGGTTTAAAAATCTGGGTATAGAAGTTGTGAGACTGGATGTAAACAAGATCTGTCTGAACTATGTGTTGGCAAAAAAAGAAGGAAAACAGATGAATCCTGTTCCAGTTAAGAGGTCAGGGTGCTGCAGTCCAAATAAAGCAAGCAAAATCAAAAGATGAAATCATTCTCAAGTTGGGCTATATCTACAACTATCCAGCTTATTAAAACATCCCCCCGCACCCCCCCCCCACACATACAGAGTACCAAAACATTCTGAACTGAAATATTCTAAATGTTTACTTCATTAGTCAATTGGTACCCATCTTTTTGTTTGGCTTATTAATAATTAAAAACAATAAAATCACACAGCCAGCAAATCAGCACAGAACAGATGATCAGAACAGTTCACAAACATTTTGAGAAGTAAAACAGCTCTTCAGGGGCCAGTAAAATCATTTAAGCAGAACCAAAACATATGGTTCTCAACTCAGTGACAAGGTTCGGATATTGTGCTAAGCCAAGCTGTAGTTTGTTTGGGTTGGCTCAACGGGTGCGCTTGTGACCACTGCAAATCTTACCAGCACTGTGTGATCTCGAAGAAAGCCAGTAGGAGTCAGATCTAGGTAGCATTGGATAGAAGGCCACCAGGAAATTCCTGGACTATAGATTAGTCTGGGAATTAAAAAAATTGAAAGAAGACAATGGGAAACAACTTCTGCATTGCTGCCAAAAACCCAACACAGAGTCCAGCTTAACTCATAGGAATTGACCTTTTTTACCCACTACAGTATGTGGGCTACGGGTCTCCCTCCAGCACTAACCTTCTATTCAAGCCTGCCTTTGCAGTTGTAAAGAAACCCAGCTTAAAAAAAAAAAAGTTAATAAATACATTTGTGGATTGCTATATTTTGCAGCTGTAACCAAATTTAGTCAGGAGGATTTGCATGGAATACACATTGCTCTGCCTCAAGGAAGGAGGTGATGGGTGTTCAGGAGGACAACATCTAGAGAACAGCCAACCCAGTCTTTACTGCAGTGTTCTTCTTTTCCTCTGTGCTATAGGGAGGTCAGAAAAAAATCAGTTATTGGGCAAATTGGAAGCATATAAGTAAATATTGAACCTGGGGATTGGACTCTAATGCTATGTATTAATTATGCAAAAGAATGAATTCTCAAAGGGGCTAGAAAAATACCTAATGAAATACAGCTGTCAACATGCCTGGTTCCAGGCAAGTGCTAAAAGTGATTGATGTAGCTGTTTGTATTTGTCCAGCAGCCTGCTTCTCATATAGGCTGAGCGGCCTTGCTGGCTCCCATAGAGGAAGTGAAAGAAGAGAAAGCTATGGTAGTGTTTGCTGGTTGCTTGGAGACTTAGTTTAATTTCTTACAGAGTTTTTTCAGAGTGGTTCCCGTGATGACCTTTTATTACTCCAAACATAATAAATCTTTTGGGCTTAATCTTTGGGCGGGTGGGCGCTGTCTTCTGTTGTTAAGTTTTGTCTTGGTTTTAACTAGCTATTGTTTAAGAATTTATATTGAATTTTATTATATACTGTGAATTTTCTGTTTTGGTTGAAGAGTCAATTTGGTGTAGTGGCTAAGGCACCAGATGTGGGGATATGGGAAGATAGAGGCCAGAGGTGGGGAGTGAAAAATACTCTTTCGTCTCCTGAGCCGAGAGGGAGAGATAAGAGGATGAGGCTGGCACCTCCCTGAGGAATGCAAGCGGTATTTACTGATTGACTCTGGGAACTATTTCCAGTCTGGGAAGATTTCTGTATAGAGGTTGCAGCTAATAAACATTGCTGGATTGAATCTGCATGGTCTCCTGGAGTTCCCTGGGCTAAACCTGACACCAGGCTAGAAACCAGGAGATCATGACTTCTAGTCCTGCCTGAGGCATGAAGCCAGCTGGGGACCTTGGGCCAGTCCCTCCCTCTCAGCCCTAGGAAGGAGGCAAGGGCAAACCCCTTCTGAAATCTTGCTAAGAAAACTGCAGGGACTGGTCCAAGAAGTTGCCAAGAGTCAACACTGACTGAAAGACACAAATTTCCCTTTCTTCCCCACTCTATTTGATCCATCCTGATAAGTTTTGTCAGGCAACCCAGAAATGCAGCAAATAATGAATTGACGTATTAATTGACAATGAATAAATAGTTCAAAATAAGGTATCACTCCATTTCTAAATCATCTCTTTTGTTGTTCCAGCATGCTTCCAGGGACCTGAAACATTAAAGTTTCAGGTTAAAAAGGCAGATGAGAATGTGATGTGTGTGTAGAACTAAGAGCAAAGGCAAAATCAAAGGTATTCCATAAATGCTGATAAAGCAGAGTTGGGCATCAAAACAGAACATTGGCATCCCGCCAGCCAAAGTGGTATAATTTTGTTTCAAATAAATGCCATCATTAAATGGCAACTTGGTAGTATAATAGAGAAAGTAGAGAAATGCTGGGGAGCCCATATATGGGAGAATCAGGTTTTGTTGTATCATTGTAGTTTGGGATCACTTCATAGAACTAGCGACCCTTTTTATTCTCAGAGGGAAAGGGTGGGTAGAGACACTTTCACTGTTTCTTGCAGACCTTTCTGGAAGTTGAAAGGCTTTCCTCGAATTGTCTGGAAATTGCAGACAATTGAGTAACGTCATGTGCTCACTGTTCCCGCAGTTGTGATGCTGAGTTTGGATCTGAGTCTTTCGAGTGTTGTCAGCAAGAATTGCTGTGCAATGGGGTTAAAATCTTCTGATACAGACCACATGCTATTCTGTAGCGTATCTTAAAATAGCATATCCTCTTACCCTCTCTAGTAGCAGACTCCATCTGGTTTATGGAAAACAACAAATCAGTCATTCAGAGCTGTTTCATCTTCCTCCTGGGTTCAAAGAGCGTGAAGCTCCTGAGTCAGTTCCTGTTGGATTTAATTTCCTTTGGAAGGAAGAAAGCATAAGAACTGGGTGGTGGTGTTTGTGATATTATTTCTTTACAGATATACAAGCAGAGCAGAAGTGGAGTCAAAGAGGCACTTCTACTGGGCATGTTTCTGTTACTCTAGATCTGTTCCCCAGAGAGAGTTTCACTGTCAGTATCTCTTCAATTTGCTGCTCACTGTAGTTAGGAACAATGTCAAAATCTTCTTTCTTCACAAGCTGGGTGCTAAACAATGGTTTGCTTTAATCTTGGTTTGTTGAATAAGCCACAGTAGCTGGGGTCGGCAGTGTACCAAGCCAAAAACCATAATGGCTGAATTCATACAATATGTTAAAAGAAAACCAAACAAAACATATGTGAAAACCAGCCATTCATACATACTTATACCTAACTAAGACTGTTTTCTCACTAGTTACTCAAAGCACCTACTGGCACCCAGCCATTGCTGGGAGGCTAACCTCATTACTTATATCAGTACAATGATGATTGACTAATACTATAAATCAACAACTCACTCAAATCATTCACTGATGATTTATCTCTATAAATCATGAGTGAGGAGTAGCCTGTTGGTTTGATACCACTTTTCCTAACTCTGCTTATGTCCAAATATCTATTGAAGTATTTGAATTATTTACCACCAGAGGCTAACAGGATAGCTGAGGCTGATGGGAATCGAAGTGTAAAAAGTCTGAGGGTCAGTATCCTAACCATTAACTCCATTCAAGATATCTAATCATCCAACTTCCTAATGAAAGACATGCTCAGTTAATGGCGTCTATATTTTATTATGCTAATCAGCATCAAGATAATGTGGTTTATAGCTAGGGAAGCCCCGATGGCACTTACCTTTTAGTACATTAACCTAAGTTACAATCTCACCTGGAATTTCTTGTGTGAAAGCCTCGTTGATATTAATGGAGACTGCATGGATTCTCAGTATAGTGGTTTGCATCCATTCTAGCTCAACCTTCTTCAGCTAGGCATCCTCCAGATGTAGTGGAATGCAGTTCTCACTTCAGCATCTGGAAGAGTCCAAGCGGGAAAGGCTTCTATGATTTGCTCTGTATCTGTGGGGATGAGCGCAGGGAGAGGCCAACCAAGAGGGGTCAAGAACGTTCTATCATCCCCCGAACAGCGAGGGAGAGATAAGAGGATGAGACTGGCACCTCCCTGAGGAATGCTAGAGATGTTTATGGGTTGACCCTGGGAACTACTCTCAGTCTGGGAAGATTCTCTGTATAGGTTGAAGCCAAATAAACCTTGCTGGATTGAATCTGTATGGTATCCTGGAGTTTCATGGGCTAAACCTGACAGTATCTTTGGGTACAGATTTTTTTCTCCCATACTTTCTTTTTGATGCACAAATATTATTGCAATTCTGTGTTAAACTAGAGCTCTAGATCCCTATTCTTGAAATCTGGCCCAGGGGGAGAGTTAAAGGATGGACATGAATGTTTTTGTACTAAATATTTGGATAAGGGTTCCTAAAAATAGATAGAAAGAAGGATAGATTCTCTGACTGGATAGTCTGAAGAAAAACTCTACTTGAATCTCACGGGATAGCTCAGTGGCAGAACAAGTTGAAAGACACATATACAAACAAATTTGGGGTTGAGATTTACTCCAACCAATGGGGATAAAAAACTGTTTTTTCTATATTTGCCTGTGGATTAAGTGTAGATCCTAATCTTGTCCCAAGAGTAATGGATTAAAACAGGGTGACAATTTATCTGTCATTAATAATCTACAGATTGGGTTCACAGATTGTGCTAAACCATGTTTTGCTAGGTCATGGTTTGTTTAACCATGGATATTGAATCCATCACCACCAGATAAGTTCGAACATTGATTGCACTGACTCATAAAGTATGGCTGACAAACCACAAGTTTAAACTTCAGTTTGCACAATATGTTAAGGCAAAGCCACATTAAGAGGTAGCAGAGTAAATGAAACCAGCAGATGGGGGAGATTTCTAAGCCAGAAATTAGACAAGAAATGTATACAGTTCCCATTATTGTTATTATTATTAATTAAAAATGGCTGGAGAAATGGAAAAATAGCTGGAGGGAGATAAAAGCTGCCTCACACATTTCTTTCCAATATTTTGTCTATTCTAGTAGAATGTGGTCTGTTCCCACAGTTTCCCCAGGAAATTGTTACATGTCCTGTGCATAATGGTTGATTTGCCATCAATATTATTGGACCAGGGGAGTGTCTGACAGATATAGCTTCATCCCTTTCATTTCTTATCAAATACCACAGAAATTTGGCAAGATAGCCTCTCATGACAGAAGATGCTTGGTTCTCCTGGATAGTTATACTGTATGCACATTTGCATGGAGTCAGGTATTTTAAAGGGGAAGACTGTTGGAACTTCTAAACGTAGAGAGATACCAGGGTGTGTGCTCCTTTTTATATGGTGCTTCAGGACTTTTGCTTTGTCTACAAAAAACGGGTGTATTTGGACCATCTTGCCCCCAGAGGTGAGACAGGCCCCCTCACTCCCGGCCTTTTGGAGGGACTTGAAGACCTGGCTCTGCCGTCTGGCCTGGGGTGGGGAGGAAGGTCATCAGATATGTGGTTGGCTAGCCCCCTAGAGGCCTGGTGTGGCTTCCATCGGCCTCCTGGATTTTTCCTCTTCCTTTTACTCTGTGTAAATGTGTTTTTTATAAATTTTAACTGTATATTTATTTATTGTTTTAATATGCTGTAAGCCACCCAGAGTCCCCCATTGAGGGGAGATGGGCGGGGCTAAGTTTGATAAATAAATAAAATAAATAAATAAATATTTCGAGACGTAGCATTATTAAATAATACATTAGAATCTTCATTTGCTTTCTGGAGTACTATCTCAGGTATCACAGTCCACCTGCTACGCTTTGTACTTTTGCTTCTTTCGCAAACTGAGTCCTTTAAAGGCTGCTGCATTATGCACCCAACATTGCAAAAGAAACGTTCCACATTACAGAGCTAATATACTTGAAGCTACACTTTATGATGCTTTGCATGTTCCTGTCCCATACTCACTCTCCTACCCCAAACTGAAATATGTTTGAATGATATTCTTAATTTTCCCTGTATTTGGATTATAAAACTTAATAAAATGTATGAGCTTGATAAGATGACATCAGTGTCTGGAGTAACACTATTAAAGTCTTAGAATTGGTGTTACATTCAGTCTTTCTTATCGTGAGTGAAGAAAAAAGGTAGTGTTACACACGCTGCTCCCAGGTTCGGCTTATGGTCACTCACTCACACACTCACAGCCTGTTGAGGCACGCAGATCTTGTCAGCCCCCCTTGCTTTCTACCTGGGTTTTCCAGATAGGTGCGGCTGGAGCAGACAAAACACACAGCCCTGGTCAACAGCCGGGAAATAATTGGGGATACACACAAATCACACACTCACAGCCTGTTGAGGCACGCGGATCTTGTCAGCCCCCCTTGCTTTCTACCTGGGTTTTCCAGATAGGTGCGGCTGGAGCAGACAGACACACAGCCCTGGTCAACAGCTGGGAAAGAATTAGGGATACACACAAATCACTTCCAGCCGAACACTGAGGCACAAGAGGTTCTTTGTAATACACGGAGACCCAGTGAATTTAAAGTAACAGCAAAACTTTACTGGTTGCAAGGTACATTTGCTCTTTCTCATACACACACGCACGTGCTCATCCACACTTACCAACGTCCTTCCCAACTAGGCTGCCAGGCACTAGCTAGAGGGACGGAAGCCGCCAAGCAAAGGTGACTCAGGTGACTCAGACGACTCAGACGACTTAGAGTGGGCGGGCTTTGGGACCCCTTTTATCCCCAAAAGTACAAGTTGATGGGATTGGGGTGAGGGTTTCCATGTGCTCAGGCCCAACTTCCTCTTTCTGGTTCAGGTCCTTTGTTTTTCCCTTAACGACTTGCTTCCTTCTTATCTACCTCCCCCGAAGGGATCCCATAGATAAGTTTCCTGGCTTTTGTCCTCTCTGCTTACGTGCCTGCTTCATCTTTAGGTTATGGCAGCTTCAGCCTAGTCTCACAGTAGAAGGGGCTTGAGGGCATGTTAATTTAAAATCTCTTGTATTCTTTATGTCCTTTCATCCCAAAGTCTTCTACTATTTTTTTAAAAAATTGTTGCAGTCTGATATCTGAGGAGAGTTTTGTCTAATTTCTTCATTCATGATTAGGGTATTAGTGAAACTGAATGGATCTAAAACTTACCAAAAATCTTGAGACCATAGAATGAAAGAGTTGTGCAATTGGAAGAGTCTGCAAAGATAACCTAGTCCAGTGGTTCTAAACTTTGACCCAATTACCCTTTTTCCTGATCTCAAATAATGTTATTACCCCAACAAAAAAACCCAGACTCTGTTGTTTTAGACAAGCTCTTGGCAGCAGCAGTCCCAAACTGGACCCTCAATTCACAAACAAGCAATTACAAATTGTTCCATTACCCCAGTATATGCCCAAATTACCCCTGTGGGGGTAATAACTCCCAGTTAAGAACCTCCCATCTACAAGGTTGAGTCCAACCTTCTACAGTGTTCTGATAAATCAACTAAACTATTCTTGAGAGATGGTTGTCCAGTTCCTTCTTGAAAATCTTCAGAATGGAGAATTTTCAACCTACATTGGTAGACTGTTCCAGCATTGTACAGATCTTACTGTCAGGAAGTTTTTCCTTATTTTTAAATCTAAGTAGTTCCAACTTATACCCAATATTTCTGGTCCTAGTTTCTGTGGCAGTGGAAAATAATTTCTGAGTAAATTCTCTATGGCACCCTTTTATGTACTTGAACAGTGATACCATATTTTCCCTCAGTCTTCTTTTCTCCACACCGAACATCCCCAGTTCCTTCAGTCTGTCTGATAGGGCATATCCTCAAATCCCTTTATCACTTTTGTTGCCATCCTCTGAACCTGCTCTAACTTATCACTCTCCATTTGGAAATGTGGTGCTCAGAGTCAAGCACAGTACCACAGGTATGGTTTCACTGGTGCAGAGTAGAGGGGAATAAGGACCTTACATGTGTTTTATAGTGCTTCTAACCACAGCCTAAAATTGCATTAGCTCTTCTGACAACTGTCTCATCCTACTGTCTCATGTTTGGCTTGTTGTCAGTGACCATACCCAGTTCCTTCTCCAGGATACAGTGGTACCTCGGTTCACGAACGCTTCTGTTCATGAACAATTTGGTTCACGAACAGCTCCGGCCGCAAAAATTTGCCTCCGTTCGCGAATGCCGGATCGGGTTACGAACAGGATCCGCGGCCATTTTCCCTCCCGTGACACGTGGTCGCGGCTTCCTGTAGGGAGGGGGACTCTCCCTCCAAGCAGTAACCGCAGCCATTTTCCCTCCCGCCAGGAGTCGCGTCGAGCAAGGTTAGCTTTCTCTCTCTTCGTACTGTACTTTGTGTCATATTTTTGCGGTTTTTAAAAAAAAAAAAAAATGGTTCAGAACAGATTAACTGTATTTACATTGAACCTTATGGGGAAATTTGACTCGGGTCGTGACCAGAAATCGGTTGGCGACCAAATTTGGGGTCAGAACGGATTAACCGTATTTACATTGAACCTTATGGGAAAATTTGATTTGGGTCACGACCATTTCGGGTCGCGACCAGAGTCGCGGAACGAATTAAGTTTGTGAACCGAGGTTCCACTGTACTGCTTCCAAGCCATGACGTCCTGTATGTGTGGTTTATATTTTTCTTTCCTGCACGTAATACCTTGTGTTGCTCTCTGTTGAAAGACATCTTGCTTCTCTCAGCCTAGTCAACTAACCTGCCCAGATTAGATTGAATCTCCTTCTTTCTTCCTGGGTCTTGGCCAAATCTCCTAGTTTTTGTCATCTGCACATTTGAGAAGCAGTATGAAAGCAAGTTAGGAAAGTACAGTATGCACAGCATGGCTTCTGGAATTCTTTCCAACTCTTTTAAAAACAGTGGCTATTGGAAATATCTGTATTTTCTTCATAATAGTGTAAGACGTGCATCTCTGTACGTGTGTTTTCCTCACATCGCACCTGTTTGTGTGCATTAGGAAGAACAAGACTGCAGCATGTGACTTTTGAAATCTTGCCATCTTCTTAACAGCATCTCCATCATGTAACTGGGAAGGAGGGGGCTTAAGAATGGAGCTGTCTAGCCCTTGCCCATCTGCTTCTCCCATAGGAATGCATTGGGGATTTTTTGGGGGGGGGATTTTTTATCCCCATCGGATGGAGTAACCCTAGTCCTCAGCTGGACCCATCCCATTTTCAAACATAGACTTTCTTTTGCTTGCTGCTTCTTCCATACCAAATTTGGTCCCATTCTGTTATGTTTTTGGAGAATTATCCTGCTGAGGGGCAGAAAGGCAGACACACACAGAGTCTATTTATGTCTCTTTTTTCACGACATTCTGTTGGGTTGAAAAGAATACAGACAAGAGAAGCATCTTCCTATGAGCAAAACATTGTTTTTGTCCTGGCTTGTGAGTTGGCTAGGAATAAGGTTGGGAAGTGAAGATTCTTACAATAGTGAGGACATTATCTGTAAGGTAGTATCCAAGATATCTGTAAGATAGTGTCTAAGGTAAACATTATCACTATCCTTACAAACGTGTGGACACTATCTTACAATTATCTTACAAGAATTCTTACAATAGGACACTGTCAAATTCAGATTAGTGGTTTCCCTGATTTGGGGGAAATAACCTTAGCTAAAATCTGAAGCTAGGTAGGTAGGCTGGGGGAATTTACTCATCTCCAGCAATGTCTTTGCAGTGCAGATCTGGCCTCAATTACAGTTTATATCAACTGCCCCACCTTGCCTTAATGAGGCTCCCACTTACCTTTTCAAAGTCAGTCTGAACTCCTGCAGATGTTCCAAGGGAGGAAGGGCTTTTGCCTGGCTTGGAGAATACAACTCTAACGTGGGAAGTTTGCTTTTGGTGTAGAGTATTGTGTCAAAATAGCCATGCAGTTTGTAAAGTGTGGCTTATGGTTTAGTGGAGTAGGTAGCCTTTTCAGTAACTGACAGTTTAACCAACCATTGCTTACCATTGTGCAAAATCTCTCTGGGTTTGCTTTCAAAGATGGATTTTTGCCACAACGTTCCATAGCAGATAGACTAGTAAACACAAGAGTCTTGTGATAGCCCCACTAGCCAAAGGCCAGGTTATGTAGGGGACTATCTCTGCCCATACTATGAGATCAGACAGGGAAAGCATGGCCCAGGTCCCGTTGACTAAATGGTGCCATCTTGTAGAATCCCAGAGATGTGCCTTCTCTGTCACTGCTCCTGCCCTCTGGAATGCCATTCCACCTAAGGTATGTTCGGCCCCGATCCTGCTTCCCTTAAAAGCTTTAAAAACCTGGCCTTTGATACGGACTAGCAGCCAAGGCAATTTACGATCCCACTTGACCAATGATGGGTGGCTGAAATTTTCTTCTTCCTATATTTCCTCAACATATTGGTATTTCTTATGACCCTTTTAACTCTGAACGCCAGTTTGAGTCTTTCTGATTTGGTCTCCTTACAAACCTAACAAATTATTACAAAATTGTTATCACTACTAGTTGTTGCGTAGGTCTTTGGCGGACTCTCAGATGCACAGCGAACAAGAAGTGTGCAGGGTGTGGCAGCTTACAAATATGGCTTTCTCTTTGGATGTTTCGTGCTGTTTTCAGCTGTGTGTGTTCCTCATTGCAGACTTAGAGCTAAAAGCCTAGTCTGCAGAGGACCAAAGATCGTAAGGTCAGTGTAAACAAGGCAGAAGAGAGATAATACAGCTGGACGGTTTGCTCAGTACGTTGCTCAGATGGGAACAGAGAGTTGAGGAAGTTTACATCAGGAGGTCTGCAGTGTTTGTGGCTTCTTTTTCCAGTCGGACACAAATCCTTTTCCTGTTGTGCGGTGACCAAAGCACAAAGATAAGCAACAGAGAAACAGGTCTTGCTTGCTTGCTTGCTTCCTTATTTCTCTGATGCAACTGAAGAACTGAAAGCCCATAGCAAACATCTGTATTTTTACAGCCCAGCAAGTCTGTTTGAGTGAGCAACACTGCATACCCTGACTTCCTGAGTCAACAGAACCGAACCCTTGTTTGTCTTTCCCCTAACTCCAAGTGTATCAGGATTGAAGGCAGATGGCTTCATACCAGTCAAAGGACACTATGCAGCTGTTCTGCTTTTTCCTTCCTAATTTGTTTTCACTGTTGTAGTAATAAACAATACGAGTGAAGAGAGAGGGAAATACCGCAGGGCTACAATCTAGGGCAGTTCCATTTCATTTGACTGCATTTTAATTATTCTTGGAGAGTATCCTTGCTTCATATACAAACAACTGCATTTGTTGTCCATCACATTGGCTTGCTAGAGGTTTAGCTAAAATATGATAAGACTGATTCCCCCACCCTCCACTCTCCAAACTGTGCATGCCTAGTGGGACCTATTAGAGGTTAGCAGATTTTACTATGGGACAACTTGAGGACCTTTTTCTCCTGGAGGTGTGATGCAAGGGTGGGAAATGGGATTGGAGGAGGAATTGGAATCAGAATCATCATAGCTGTATCCCCTTTTGCTGCTACAGATTTGTTAAATATTCAGTTTATAACTTAGCAGCATTGCTTCTACTATTTGGACAATTATGTCATGTTCCCTAGGCTGGGAAAGGCAAAAATAGAGAAGGAACCTTGTTTTTCTTATGAGTAGTTGAAGCGCAATAGTTGAACTTCAGGAGATCTATCCTGGATTTCTAGAGCTGCAATCTCAGTTTGAATGCTTTTTAGCTTGAGCTGGACTCATGCACATAATTTAGGAGATGGGTGCATGATGGAAACAAGATGAACATGTTTTGTTTTGAGGCACTTGCATTCTCTTTGGGATCTAGTTCAGGGTTGGAGCTAGCTTGCTGGAAACCAGCAATGCCACTAATGCTTTTTCCATGCCAGGTGTAAAAAAGAAGCGTGAGGAATATTGAGCTTAATAGAATATACTGTACATACGTATGGTACTTAACATATTTAAGAAGTCACACCATTTTAAAGGAGACTCGAAATGTATTGGGATTCCATGAATCATCAGATGCATTGTGAAAATGAGAGGAAGCTGAATCAAGAGCAATTAAGAAGAAAGCAAGAGGATGCAACAAGCCTAATTTGCATATGCAGCTGGGAGCTTTGGATAACTCAGAGTTCACTGAGTACTTCTGCCTGAGGTGTCTCAGTTCCCTACAGGAAATTGGATATAAGGCTTTTCGTCACATGCATTTCTGCACTGGCTGGGTAAACCCTTTTTCCTGGATGTCCTTGCCTTCATTTCATCCCCAGCCTGGGAATGAGACATTTTTTAGTCTTTTTTGCCTATACTGGTATTATAGTAGTACTTCCCCCCTTCTTTTAACAGCATCTGAGGACAGCTTCGAAGTTTTGCCTTAGAGAACAGTTCTCAAACTTTGCAGGGCCCCAACCCCCTAAAAGGATAGAACTAATGATTTCACTGGGGATAGGGCTGGGCATGAAATAAAAAGACCTTTTACTTTTAATAATTAAATTTGAATCTGACTATCACCAGGGGTTCTCAAACTTTGGAGGACTGTAACTTCTTGCGGGCTTGCATAGGCAAAATGGGAAACGGAGTCCAGAATGAGTCTTGACAATGTTCCCACTTGGCCTGCGCAAGCTTGATTAGGTTTTAAAATTATTTATTTATTGTGACTTGCCCCCAGTTGTGTCCCAACCCATAGTTTCAGAACCCCTGCCTTACAGGAAAATCAGGTGACTACCAGCAAATGGGAACAGTGGCACTAGAGGCAGGATAGAAATCAGCAGCATAGCTTTCTGCCAACTCAAGGATGGGTGGAGAGCATTTCCCTTCAGAGAAATGCCCAAAAGATAAAACAAATTGGCTGCAGTTCAGTGTTTGGCATTCAGGGATTCAGTTCATGCCATAAATTAAGCCATAGCTTAATTTGCTTGGAATTTATGTGGTTGAATCCAGCTGTTTGTGGTTTGAAAATTGGTGGCACAGTACGTAAGTCCTAACAATATATCTGCAGAATAAATAGACTTGATAAGAGATGTTGGCTGACTCAATCATAAGACTCTGGGCCATGAACAACAAGAGAAAAACAAATTTAACCCCAATCTCATTAAACAGCCCCAATGACATCAAATGGCTGCCCACAATTACACTATGAGCCAAAGGTTTATTGAAGAAAAAGTGATTTTCAGAGTTTTTCAGAATACAAGGAGGGTCGAAGCTATGGATACCTTCATGGGTAGTATGTGCAGGAGATACAACAAAAAGCCCTGACTTCTAGCCCAGACTCCTTTCACCTTACATGGGATGAAACTCTTAGAAGATCCTCTCTTGATGTTCAGACTAGATTGGCAGAATCATGCTTGACAAGGTTCTTTGTACGGTGTTTTTGATGCTAGAATTCAGGGTAAAGTACAGAATCCTAGAAACTGTGATAAAAAAAACCTTCCATCCCTCATTTGTTAATTAATTCATAAGGTGGAATCTCCTCAAACCGCTTTAATCTCTTCTTCCCAAGCTTTTTCCTGACTGTGCTGAGCTGAAATGTATGAGATAAGCTACTAACAAACCCTTCTCTTATCTCTTGCTGGTTTGTGTTAATCATTCCTCCTGTTATTTTTCCAGCCTTCCTCCAATCCATCATACTTTCCTACAGTATAGGGAAGTTTGGAGGCAAGACTAAAGTTGTCAAGCACAGTTGGCTTGAGCGATTTTTTTTCAAGCAAAGACTCACCACCACTTTCTTCAAAGCAGATAGCAAGCAGCCAAGAGAAACATGGCTCTATCACACAGGAGGCAGAGTAAATCTTATGTTGTGCAGAGTGCAGCAAAAATCCCATAAATCCTGCTCTCAGGATTCACGCCTTGGACATCATTCCTGGAACCTCACACCTGGAATCCTGTTCCTCGGAACCACCGACCTCAGTCCTCAGTCCTGGGCACTTGGTCCTGGTTCTGCATACTGGGTCCCCTCTGGACTCTGAAACTTAGTCCTGAACCCTATGCTCTGAGTGCTCTGTGGGATCTGAGCCCTGGTATCAGGTATCTGGGTCCATAACCTGTTGCGCAGAGTGCAGCAAAAATCCCATAAATCCTGCTCTCAGGAAAATTACACATCAGCATGAGAGCTTGCAAGTAGCAACGTCCATATTTTGTTCTCCAAAGAAAATCCAGTCAGAAAATATAAACTAACTGGTCTTTATTGATAAAAATGCAAAACCTCACAAAATGCAAGTTGCATACAAAATATAGAATATAACAAAGACTTCTTCTCATATTAGCTTCCAAGACTTATCACTGCAAAGCCTCTAGCTAAAAAACACTCTCAGAGAAGAGGTTTACTACTTGGTTACTAGTTAAGACTACATAACCCATAAAAACCTACATGGTTAACTGTACAAAGCAAAAACACACTGAAGCCCGGGCTGGGCATTGTCGCCCTCCCCTTATATTGCTAGTATAACACCCCCACTGAATAACAAACACACATTTCAGTAGGTGGCAGTGAAAATCATAACAGAATCACAAGATACTTTGTAGTCTCAACACCCGGTGTTGTATAGCGAACGGGATGATCTTCCCATGAGAAAATCCTGATATCTTATAGAGAACCTTATCAATTTCTTGTGTGTTTGTGTGTGGGTGTTTGGGTAAATTGTGAACAATTTTGTTGACCTCAGACAATTGTTATTTGAATTGTTGTGAATTTTATTGCTTGGTTTTAATTCATGTGCCACCCAGAGTCATTGTTATGAGATAGGCAGCTATACAAATCATTTAAATAAATAAACAATCATGGCACCTCCTTGGCATCATAGCTGCTGCCGCCGGACCTAAAACTCAGAAAGACAATTTTCTAGCAGACGACATCCTAATCATTGCCCAATTGGTTCTCAGTATTATACATCAGGTCTTTGGGTATTGTAGGCGCAGCACCAAATTAACTACTCCATCACATTGTGCTTTAAATACTAGATAAGTGTTGGCTTTTAGTAGAAGCAACAGCAATTCAGTAACACAAAATTGCAGGATGAAGGGAATGTAAGAGGAAAGGTGTTAAAAAGTGGAGGACCTACAATAATCTTTCCTTTCCTCAAAGAAAGAGAACCCTAAATGATATTGCTTTGTCTCTTATCTATAATTTTGAGGTTCTTTGCTTTTCTTAATAAGAGGACACTGAGAACTTTTATAATAGAAGTAAAAATGTTGAATGTAAAAGTTTGAAGAGCCAGTCTACTAAATAAAAATTGAGGATCAATTTAATCCAATGTTCTCCTTCCCTTTGTTGAGGGGGAAGGAGGGCAGGGTTTCTCTCTGCTGTTCTATTTCAAGAGGACCTAATGTACTATGGAACTAATGGCCTTTGATCATAGCTGGTTTCTATAACCTTTTTCTAAAACACACTTTTGGAACTTAGAGAAAGCTGTGAATAAACTTTAGGATCTTGGCCTTGGCCAAAAATAAAAGAGGTAAAAAACCAAAAACGGCAATGGCAATTGTAAGCTTACTCATTGTAGTGTGCAAAGTGTTAGTTTTTACATTCTGAACTAGAGAAGAGCTTCTTGGAGGAAAAGACAGTCTACTCAAAAGGGATTCAAGCATTACAGGCCAGGAAAGCACTCTTAACCAGATAATTGCAAACTTTGGTGTGGAGTTGGGACTCAGTATGCCTTCTGTTAGAAAGACTTTGCTTAAGATGGATTTCTAAATTAGTATTTTTTGAAAAACGTCAATACTTTTCCTTTGCCCATGGCAATTAGTGTATATACATAGAATTACAACCCCCCCCCACAGAAACTGATGTTTTAAAATATAAATATATTTCACTTGTTATGAACTATTTTCCCCCTTTTTCTTTGTTTTGTTTTTCCTGTTCATGTGTGTGCATATGTGTGAGTGAGAGAGACAGAGACAGGAGGAGGGATTTGTGTTTGGGGAGAGAAACGTTGGCAAAGGGGCAGTTGGGATTTGCCAGATTAAAAAATAAATGGAGAAGGGATGTGAGTTTGGGTTTATGGCAAAGAGATGACATCTCATATTTTAAAGGATTCTTTGCAAAAAAAGTTCATACTTGTTGGAGATATGATAGGAGCTAGAATTTTCCGGAATAAAAATGTTGAGAATGTAAAGTGACAACTGCAATTTAGGACTGACTATGGGAAACATAAAGTGGGTTTTCAATTAAGCCATGGAAAATGTGGGAAGAAAAAGGCTCCAAATTAAACTCAGGGTATAAAGTGGGACAGTAGTCTTAATCGTCAGAGGCAATAATCTGTTATTTATTTATTTTTTAAATTTGTATGCTGCCTGACTCTCGATGATTCTGGGCAGCTCACAAGTAAAAACATTTTAAAAAATACAGTGAGAAACAAAAATAAAAGAATAAAAGATGGCAAAGATGACACGAACGAGACAGGGAGGGAAGGAAGGGAGGGAGGAATGGAGGGGACGCACACAATCCAATGGGGCCTTCTTTCACCCTCACCAAAGGCCTGAGAGAAGAGCCAGGTCAGTTCTGTTGTTACTGTAAATATTCAGTTCATTCTGCTGGGTTGCTTACTAGGAAGCTTCAGTGCACCATACCTAACCCTGAGTTCACTATAAAACTTAGCTTGATTGTTCTACCGTTTTCCTTCCCTCCTGAATCAGAACTGTTAACCTCTGTTTGTGTCTTATGGTTTCTTAAAAGGTATCCATGGTGAAATTAGCACCGATATAAGCAGATTCTATGAGCTATGCTGGCAGGGATTAAGTCATTGAATTCCAACACAGTTGGATGGCGCCAGTTGGGGAGTTGATATGAACAAGCATAGATCATCTTTTCTGAAGCTGCTGCTCTACTGATTCATAGACCATGCTTTAAATGATAGGAATTATAGTACAATGCACCTAGAGAGGTAGGAAAGGCTGTATTTGATTTTGCTTTGGGACTGGTTTTGGACTGGGATTAGTGAAAGAGGCCCCTCAAACAGTAAATGAGATGTTAATCAGTACTGTATGCTATAACATCTCCTGTGTGATGGATTGCAATAATGAACGTTGGCTTTTACCACTTTAGATGACCAGTACCAATACGTCCCTGTGGAGCTATGTCTCCACCATGTCTCCAGAGCGGTTCAATGGCTTGTATGAAGAATTTCCTCATACTCTACGTTGCCTCCTAGGGGAGTGGCTGGAAACTGAGCCATGGTAAGTCTGCAGAAAAAGGTAATTACTGGTGGGCTTAATCATCTCTGGTAATGTATGGTTTTTATCCCGTGCTCCTAATGTGCAGGAGTGTATAACTTGTCCTACTTCCAGATCATTTTATTGACAGATCATAAATTTGGAATAGTCCCTCCTTGGAAAGAATTGTACTATGGATGTCATCTCTAGATCATCATTACATTTCAGGCTCTGACTCAGAAATCATCTTGGTCAGTCTCTTTTATAAATCCATGGGTAATATGAAGATAATAGAATAAGATGGGTAATATGTCTCCTTCTTCTTCAAACCAGATCTTTCCAAGAAGATTGGCAATGCTGAGTAGGGCTTAAGGGAATGGTGTTGTTACCCTTCTCTTGGTTTGTGTGATAGGTTAGGTTGGGGAAAGTCACAGGCTCAGGCAGGAAATGATATATTCCGTGAACAGGGTCTTTCTATTATCAAAATGTTTACAAACTAAGTTTTCATTCAAATCCAAGCTTCAAGCTTCTTTTGTTACCCCTCTGTCCTGCATAACATTTAAACCTATCGTTTTGTTCTAATGTAGAGTTATAACCTTTACACTGTTTCCCATTATCTCTTATTTCCCATTATCCATTGGATCTAGACTTTTTATCTTAGCTCTGTCCTAATACTATCTTAGTTGAATCTTTCCATGATGTCTGGGATGTAGAGCATCTCTGAGCCTGGATTCAGAGTCACTTGAGTGCTGAGCTGTAGCACTTGGATTTTCAACTGGGACTGGGGCTTGGGTTTGCAGGTGGGTGGAAGAATTGAGGTGTTGGCAAATATCTCTTTCCTGGGCTGTTTCTTCACCCTCCAGCCTCTTTAGAGTATCTTTAGGGAATCCCCCGGTCTAGTTGCTGCCACTACCCTGGGCCTTATCTGCCAGCAGTCCAAGCTTCAGTGTAGCATAGTCGATAGTTGGAGCCTTGGGCCTTCCATCCTGGATACCAGTGCATTGGGCTCACCTCAGTGGGGTTTGTTTGGCCCCTTCTCAGGCTCCTTGTCGGTGCTGCCTGCTGCTGTTGTCCAAGCTGGACTTGTTGCTGCCCTTTCCACTTGCTCCTCTAGTTTCTGTGCTGTTGTCCTGTCCACCTGTGCTCTGGACTGTTGCTGATGCCTTTCTGCTTTCTACTGCTGCTTACCACCATCATTAAGTTTCTTCTCTTCTCTCCGCTGGCACTGCTCTGCCCATCACTTTCAGGACTTCAACTTTGATTTTCAGCTTCTTTTCTTATTCCTTGTTCCTACTTCTTTCCTCCAAATCTCTTCTTACTCCCATCTGTTCTTTCCCATCTTTTTAAAGGACCAGCTTCTCTATTTTGGCAGAGTGGGAGTTTTAAAAGATAAAGGTAGGAGGAAGAGCGCAAGGACTTTGCCGCTGTGCATCCATCCTTCCCCAGTTTGAACCAGTTGAGTTTAGGAATTTTGAAGAAGTGGATGGTTTGGGTGCAGAGGTAGTACCCTGGACTTAACACTTCTTTATTCTATTCTTTCTGTCCCATTTCCCTGCCTGCTCCCAATGTTCTCCCCAGGGAATTCATCAACAAATCAGACTCTTTCTGTACTCTTCTGGCTGGAAGGTTGCTGTCTGCCATGGTGGAGAAGATACAAGATCTCGCCAACAAGAATTGCAATTCTGCTGCTCAGATTCTTCAGTTTGTTGCTAACATTGAGGTATGGAAGGCTGTAACGTGAGTGTGGTATGTCACTGAAGGGATCATCTTCGGTCCTGCCAGAATGCACGGATTTTTTTTCTGTGTCATCCATTGTAATGCTGAATTCTGTTGCATTAACTTCCACTCTCTTTTACGGACTGCAGAAGAGACCGGGTTCTCTTTCTACTGTTGTTTTTAACATGGTAGAAAAGAGGCATTGGATCTTAGCTTAACTAAACTAAACTAAAAATTTCAGACAGCACTTACCCTAGATTAAGAAGAGAGATGTCTTCTTGCCTGGGATGAGGCAAACGATTACAAAGATTGCTGATAGTGAGTGCTTTACTGTCTCATAGCTAAGTTGAGTTTTTTTAACATAGAAAAAAAAAGGCCTTAGGATAGTGGTTCTGATTATTTCATTTACCAGAAAAAGGTGAGAATGGGCATATTTATTTCCTTGTAAATCTACAGCTGCAGCAGAGAATCAACAGCCAAGCATAACATGCAGGCTGCTGCTTGAGAAATTAACATCTGATTCTCAGTCAACCAGTGCTCAGCTATTGGCCTGTAACTGGGTGCATCAGACTGTGCCCTCAGTTTGCATCAAACCACAAATCTCCTCCCCTCCACCAAAAAAAAAAAAAAATCAGAAAAAGTAAATTGCAAGCTTCCTGTTGGTTTTCCATAGGGGCATATCTCAACTTGTTGGTTCTGAATTAACAACTTTTTAGGCAGCCATGCCGGTGGCCATGACTGCACAGAATGCCCCGAGCAAAATACTGTTTTGATTCATTCCTGCTTCTGCAGTGGTACTTGCTTTTGCAGACAGAAGTTTCCTGTTTGTACAGAATCTTGAAAGTACACCAGAAGGAAGCCAGGACCACATGCAGAAATTACCCAACAATGATGATTGATTGCTAGGGGGCTCTTTGAGCTTCAAGAATGGAATCTAACCTACTTCTGGTAATGTTCAATGACTGTCTTGGCCTGGTCTTCCTTCAGCAGTCTTCGGGAAGGGCTTTTTAAGAAAGGGAAGTATCTAGATCCTAACGCCCAGGTAAATTTCAGAACTGCCAGGCCTCAATTGAAGTTGCAATGCAAGAAACATGAGTACATAAACCTGGTATGTATATGTGGTAGAGTCCTGGAATGACTGAATGGATTGTACCAGAATGGCTGGAGGATCCCAGTTCTGAATGTTCCATAACAACTCAAAATATGGAATGTTACCTAGGAGTAATAAACCATGGTGCCTCCATCCCTTTTGTAAGCAAATAAAATCTGCATTGGCCTAAGAATAGTCCTCTCTGCACAATTTGTTTATGATCTAGGCTCACTTGAGTGGTATAGGGAGGTGCTTTACCTCCTAGAATCTGAAAGTGATGTGTTAGCCTATTTGGCAATTCTAGGGGATCTTGTTATGGGAAAAACAACATAGTGGATTTTCCCAGAAGTAGATAGATGGATGACAAGTATTAATGGATGCCATCTTCCTAATAATTATAGAGCAGATATCGGAAAGATCCACTGCAGCTGGCGACTGTTATAAAAAGGATCTTAGAAGCAGAGCAAACAGCAGTTCAACAGCAGGTAAGAGATTTTCCACATCTGTTCTCTGAGACCTAAACAATTGCCCTGACTCTTAAATCCCATCTGCTGGATATTGGCTAAAAATGGAAGCAGTGCAGCTGTTTATTGCTAAGGAGCCCCCACAACTTCCAGCAGTTGCAAGACCCATTCCAGACCTTGACATCCCCAGGTTGCTCATGCCCTCCATGATATGACCTCCGCCAAATACTACTACTGTCTTTACCTTTGTTTGTAATATCAGCATGAGGGATAAAAGCTATGCTAAGAATGTGCTGGCTGGGTTCTTCCCCTCCCTGCTATCCTTTGCCTGCTGACCTGGGACATTCCGCTGTGTATAGGATCTCTGGCCTGATGTCTCCTTCTGGCCTTTATTACCAGAAATAAATAGTTCTGTCCTGAATGGAACTTAGCAGGGAGAATCATGTCTCATTTCTCCATCTTGCAGCATCAACACACTCCCCTTGTAATTGAACGTCAGCGAGAAGAACTGATGTTTAGATTCAGCCTACAGAAGCTGCAATACAGAGTTCAGGAGATTCAGAGTCTCCAGGAAAGCTTACAGCAGATGAAGGGCAACACCAGAGGTGAGGACAAACAAAAAGAGCATTTAAGAAGTCTGGGCACTGAAAACATTGAAAATAATGTACAAAAAGAGACGTCCCTTCCAGTCTTGTTTGCTTGGTGCACCTACTACAAAGAATCTTGGCAGCAGACCTGTCCATATTTGATGCTAGCCAAATATGGACAGCCTAGGTATGAACCACTTTAGTGGATCAAACTCCTGTCATATTTTATTGTGACCAGTATAACTGCAGATATTGAAAAACGAGACACTTTTAATTATTACATATGCAGGCAGAACGGGGGTAGAGTATCCTCACTATTAATAAGCAATTTGAGTTTTCAGCGTTGACCTAGTGAAGAAAATATCAATGTAAGCTGCATAAATATCCCCCCTTAAAAGAAATATTTTTAAAATTGAAAGGTATTCTTTCTTACGCACACAAGTATGCACATACACTTTTTTTTTTCATAGCAGAGCACTGATTGGCCCTGTCCAAATTACATTTTAGAAGCAAAGAGCTGCTGGGCAAATCAGCAAGGCTGGGAGGGAGAGATGTGCTGCTGCAGAAATGGCCATATCCTCTACCTCTTCAATCCACCAGTGGAGGAAAACACAACTGAGAAAATTCAGAAGTGGCAAATCCATGTCCTGCTATTGGAGCTGCTGTGGACCTTCCATGTTATTCCCATGTTTCAGTATAGCAAAGAGACCCTGCAGATATGCACTGAGTGGTGACTGGTGGTGGTGACATCCCTCAGACACGGAGAGGCCAGGTTGATGGGAACATGCCTTTAGGATAGCTCCCTGCACCGTCACCTGTACACTGACATGACAACATCTGTTGAGTTACTTGGTGTGCCTGAGGCTGGGTTTTTTAGTCTCCTAATTCCTGTTTGCAATGACTGTTCCAGAACACTGCAGCATAGTGAGAAGGGAAGAGGCATCACATATAGCACAGTAACCCTCACATAGCTCCTAGATGTCTAATCTTCTGGGACAAGAGTTGAAGACTTAGTGAATGAGGGAAAGACTTTGGCAAGCAGGAAGAGAAGTCAGAAGAGATAACAAGGGATGTTACAGTGACACCCTGACAGCAGCAATGTAGTCACTTTGCTTACTGTATAGGACATGGAATTAGGAATGGGGGATGTGCCTTTGAGCCCTCTCTCTGGTCCAGAACAGTGCTATTGGAGCTGCTGTGGACCTTCCATGTTATTCCCATGTTTCAGTAGAGCACAGGACTCTTCACTAGGTCCCTATCTGAGCCAGAACTCAGTTTAAAATTCTGGTGCTTTCCAAGATCTGATTCCTCTTATTTCTTCCCATTCTCCTGTTTCTTTTTTATGCTCCTCTAAACAGGGCCTTTTTTTTTTTCAATTCCTTCATCCAGGGTTGCTGTTTCCAAGTTCTGGGCCTTTAGGGGTCTAGACTTGTGACCCTGAAATAGCTCCCTTCCTCTCTATAGAAATGTTATGGCTTGTTCAAAGGGATTTAAAGGCCTTTTTATTTGATTAATAGGTTAGTGTAGGATATGGTTATTCCACCCTGTTCTTATTTACCTGTCAGTTTTACATTAACATCTGCTTCAGATTATGAATGTAAATACACTCCTAAGCTGGCTATGTTATTGGATTGATTTGTAATTACTGTGGTTTTTTTTTCATTTTTCTTACCATACCTTGGTAAAGGCATGTCATCAATAATGGTAAACTGTTATTATTATTAAGCAAACAGAAGGGACAGGTGCCTTCCCATTTTCTCCCGGCTTGTCCAGAGACAAATAAATGAAGCACTTCCCTACCCATTCAACAACAGACAGAAGATAACAAGCATCAGTATATTAGTACAGATCTGATCCATTTTATTATCAGCATTTACAAAAGCAATCAACCCATGCAGAGATCTGGACATGAAGGGCCAAATGTGACTTGGTGTGTACCTGGGCATGTGCATGGCATTTGTCAGGAACACATTATGCTAAGCAAGCCTTTTCCCAGGATTGTGCATCAACTCCAGGCAACAGCCATGCAAGTCCAGAAAAAGATACAGCTATTTTAAAGGATTCTCTGAATTGCATTTTGTCATTTGACCTAGATCACTGCATAGCCTTAAAAGGCAACATTCCAATCAGTCTTATTTTTTAATTGATTATTTTAAAACATCCATTGGGATAAAAATGTGTGCAGATATTCCTCGTTTAGCGACCAGGGTTGGGACCAGCAACTTGGTTGTTATGGTAGTGGTCATTAAGTGAAACCGCAACTGTGCTTAAGAACTTACTTCAGCTTTCCTTTGCTTTACAGACTGTGAAGGTTGTAAATGTGAGGATTGATCATAATGTTATTTTTTCATCACCTTCGTAACTGTGAATGGTTGCTAAATGAGGCAGTTGCTAAACGAGGACTACTTGTATCTCTCTGTCATTTGCTATTTTTATAATATGTGTTCATGTTTCCCTAAAATGTATGGGTTTTTTTTTAGCATAAATGTCATTGTTTCTCTTTTTAATGTAAATGTTAGTGATGGAAATATTTTAAACAACAAACTATTGTTTTTAATTTAACTACCTCTAAAATATAAAGTTTCAAATCTTGTAACCCATTCAAAAATATACTTTGGGGGATATACAATTTTCAAGGGTTATTTTATGATGATTTTTATCTTGAAAATATAGACACGAGTCAATTTCATTTAATCAGATCATAACTCCTTCCTGCTCCCACTAGCAAAATGGTGGGATAGTCTATATTAAAGTTTATCAGTGGAGACTGGTCACAGAGGAAATCCACTGAGTATTGTTTTTCTACTTATTCAGTTCTATAAATGGGGAATTTTGTGACTAACTCTCAATAAACTCTTTCTCAAGAAAGAGAAAATGAAGACCTAAAATGGGTACAATAACTAGCTTGTACATGAAGACGTCCTATAGTTGTTAACCCTGCATTTGTGATCCTCAGCTCCTCTGCAGCAAAACTCACAGGACTGTCAATTTCCAATGCAAGAAAACCTGCAAGCAAGTGTAAGTCACCAACATTACAAAGGGTTAATTTATTCTGGAGTCTTGAGTTTATTTGCTGTCTTATTTTTTAAATTATTTTTTTCTGTCTTCTTTTTCTGCCATCCAAGTTCTGAGTCCTCAAGGAAACTTCCATATCTAATTCTAAACAGTCTAAAACAGTGTTTCTCAACCTTGGCAGCTTGAAAATGTGTGGACTTCAACTCCCAGAATTCCCCAGCCAGCATGGGGAATTTCCAAATACCATTCTAGATCAAAGAAGATAGCAAGTTGAGTTGGCACTTTCAATAGCATCTCCAATTACTGAACAATCCATAGAAGACCAGCTTGGTTATCTTTTGATGCCAGGTAACATTCCCTAAAGGCTTTTAAACTTCTGTACAGTGGTACCTCGGTTCACAAATTTAATTCGTTCCGCGACTCTGGTCGCGACCCGAAATGGTCGTGACCGGAATCAAATTTCCCATAAGGTTCAATGTAAATACAGTTAATCCGTTCCGACCCCAAATTTGGTCGCCAACCGATTTCTGGTCACGACCCGAGTCAAATTTCCCCATAAGGTTCAATGTAAATATGGTTAATCCGTTCTGAACCATGTTTTTTTTTTAAAAAACCGCAAAAATATGACACAAAGTACAGTATGAAGAGAGAGAAAGCTAACCTTGCTCGGGAGGGAAAATGGCCACGCTTCCTGCTTGGAGGGAGAGCCCCCTCCCTACAGGAAGTCACGACCACGTGACACAGGAGGGAAAATGGCCACGCTTCCTGCTCGGAGGGAGAGCCCCCTCCCTATAGGAAGTCACGACCATGTGACATGGGAGGGAAAATGGCCACGCTTCCTGCTTGGAGGGAGAGCCCCCTCCTTACAGGAAGTCACGACCACGTGACACGGGAGGGAAAATGGCCGTGCTTCCTGCTTGGAGGGAGAGTCCCCTCCCTACAGGAAGTCACGACCATGTGACACGGGAGGGAAAATGGCCCTGGATCCTGTTTGTCACCCGATCCGGCCTTTGCGACCGGAGGTAAATTTTTGTGGCCTGAGCTGGTCGTGACCCGAATTGTTCGTGAACAGATGCGTTCGTGAACCGAGGTTCCACTATATTTAGACCATGTTGCCCTTAAGAAAGATATTTTTTTTTCTTTGTGATATCTTCTTGGGAAGCCTGTTTTAGTCTTTCTACTGTTAATAATTCTTGCTTTGTTTTATTACACTTTTTGAGGCACTAGTTGTTGTCTTTTTACCTGGTTACCCTGAGACCTATTAGTTCTAGAACAAGTAAAACCTCCTAGAAATAAAAGGAATCAAACCGAATGCAAAACAAAAGGCACTCGCTAGACTTATGCCAAAAGAAGTAATTAATTGCACAGTTAGTATGTTTTTCTTAAATATGGAACTTGGAGTGTATTGGACCAGTTATTATTACCAAAGAAGGTAGAGTACTGCATACATACAGTCTCAATTCCTTGCTAGCCTGTCACAGGAGAAATAAAACAGAACACGAGGACAACATCCTCATTAGGGAAAATTGAGAAGATCTTCTGCTAACATAAGAGGTTATAGATGCCTTCTTTCAAAAGAGGAACAGAAGACAATTTTCCATTCCAGGAAATGTCTGCAGAAATATAGCTTTCCTCGAACTCTCTTCCCCTATTGATACGTCAACAGCTTCTAATAAATGTTTTATTGCCAGTGAAGACTAGAACCCCACTGGTTACCAAGGTTGAGAAACACTGGTCTAAAAGAACAATTAAACCACTTAAGCGAGCCTTCTAGTAAAAATGACTAAAAATAGCAGCTCCCTAATAAGATAACAAATAAGAATAGCAATTGTCATTAAAGACTCAAACAAACTGGGTAGACCTTTAACCTAGGCTCGCTCTTTGATTATGAGAGCACTAAGCTAATATGATTCAAAAGGATGTTCCAATATGGGGACCTATCCTAGAGAAGGCCCTCAGTGAGGCTGGCATTAATTTTTGTGGGGTTCTAGTCTTCACTGGCAATAAAACATTTATTAGAAGCTGTTGACGTATCAATAGGGGAAGAGAGTTCGAGGAAAGCTATACTTCTGCAGACATTTCCTGGAATGGAAAATTGTCTTCTGTTCCTCTTTTGAAAGAAGGCATCTATAACCTCTTATGTTAGCAGAAGATCTTCTCAATTTTCCCTAATGAGGATGTTGTCCTCGTGTTCTGTTTTATTTCTCCTGTGACAGGCTAGCAAGGAATTGAGACTGTATGTATGCAGTACTCTACCTTCCTTGGTAATAATAACTGGTCCAATACACTCCAAGTTCCATATTTAAGAAAAACATACTAACTGTGCAATTAATTACTACTTTTGGCATAAGTCTAGTGAGTGCCTTTTGTTTTGCATTTGGTTTGATTCTTTTTATTTCTAGGAGGTTTTGCTTGCTCTAGAACTAATAGGTCTCAGGGTAACCAGGTAAAAAGACAACAACTAGTGCCTCAAAAAGTGTAATAAAACAAAGCAAGAATTATTAACAGTAGAAAGACTAAAACAGGCTTCCCAAGAAGATATCACAAAGAAAAAAACATCTTTCTTAAGGGCAACATAGTCTAAATATACAGAAGTTTAAAAGCCTTTAGGGAATGTTACCTGGTGTCAAAAGATAACCAAGTTGGTCTTCTATGGATTGTTCAGTAATTGGAGATGCTATTGAAAGTGCCAACTCAACTTGCTATCTTCTTTGACCTAGGATGGTATTGGAAAGGCACCCAAAGCAGTTTGCTTCTTGGTGCAGAAACGCTGTCTTTCTGCAGCTTTCTTAAACTCCAAATTGCTTAAGGAGCATTGAGAAGGTCACAATTCTCATCACTGTAGGAGGAATTCCACTTCATTTCTGAGAGCCACATCATTTCTCCCATTTGAATAAAGCTCCAGAAAATTGATGTACATCCTGATTATTAATCCATTTTTAAATACCAACAGAGGTTGTCAAAACTGGGCCATGTAATGTTCAAGACAAGTAATGTATATCCTTTAAAGAAAAAGAAAATACAGCTTTGCTCTGTCAAGTTTTAAAAGATACAAGCGCTCCTGTAGATTAGAGCAGAAGCAATCCCATGGAAAATGAATCGAAAAGGCTGTCAAGGATAAGAACATTTGATATACAAAAAATGATACCAAAATTGTATTGGTATTGGAACGGGTCACAAAAGCAGTCCAGCAATTACCTACGGTTCTCTTGCAGCTGTCTAACTATTCAACCAGAGCAAGAAGGATAAAGAGGTCCTCTATGGCAGGGTTCCTCAACCTTGGCAACTTTAAGATGGGTGGACTTAAGGTTGGCTGGGGAATTTTGGGAGTTGAAGTCCACCCGTCTTAAAGTTGCCAAGGTTGAGGAACCCTGCTCTGTGGGGCAGAATTTCATATAACCAGAAATACTAAAAACTGGCCTGAAATATTGTGAATGAAATTGTCCTGCAACAGAAGTGCAATGCAGAGTGCAAAAAAATGTCCCTCTCCAAAAGCAGTTGCCTTCACAAACTTTTGTTTGGTAACTTAGAGCATAAACCAAGCCAGGAAAAGCCTTAAAGAAGCCTGTGACTGCCCCTGATTTGTAATGGCAGTGTTGCTTGTATCTTTTGAGTTCAGCTTCATCAGCTCCTTCTCCCAAGCAACCGGGCTAAAACCTATGTTTTCTAAATCAAGAATGAGCAATGTTTAGATGTCAGTAGCCATAATCCCACTTGGGAAAGTCAGTTTGTCAAAGGATATATGCTTTTTACAGTAGATAAAGCCAAAGTCAAGAGGGGATGGGAATGTCCTTTGTCCTTTATTCCTGATTTTTCCCCTCTCTCCCTGTCTCTTTTCCCCCCTCCCTCATGTATTTATTCATTCTCTCTCTTGCACACCCACATACCCACCCATTCATTTTCTTCCATTCAGTTCCACTCCCCATCAACCCATTGATTTCAGCCCCACTAAGAAGTAATGAGGAAATAGTAATTTGGGCTACATGAAGATTCCTGGGGCTGGCCAAGTAAACATCCTACCTGTACACTGCTAACAACATCCTGTTAGTATTTTTTCCATACTTAGTTGAATGTTGAGCAAAGGAAAAATGTCTGGGGTGTCCCAGACCCTTCAGTGTAAACAGTTGCTCTTCCAAGCTCTAAATGAAAGTTGACATGTTGGGTCAGATCCTACATGTGGGTTGTCTATGTCTCTTCCTAGCAGTCACACAACATACATGCCCTTACAGAGTTCTCCACTGCATATCTGACTGATACTAGACAATGCATGTCATTTTCTTCATCTTTATTTATTTATCCAATTTATATAGCCACCCATCTCACAACAAGTGACTCCGATTTACCCATGTATCGCTTCTCTTAGTCTCTTCAAAGCCTTCAAAGACTGTTCATGAAGATGGACAGTGAGTTAGAAGAGGCCAAGAAGCAGGTCCTGCTGAGACTTCGGATTTGGAAGAGACAGCAGCAATGGGCTGGGAATGGAAGTCCATTTGACGAGGACTTGTCCCCACTGCAGAAGAGGTGAGTTTTGCAGAAAGAATACATTGCATTTTCTCAGATATGATATGTGATCATTCTGAATCTGTCAGAGGTTTAGCAGCCCAACTTTTTGAAGCTGCTTAAAAAAGTAGCTGAATGCAAAATTGGCATGGCAATGTCTCTCATGGGTCCACTTTGTCTGATAGATGTCTGTGGTTAATACAGGTAGTCCTCGCCTAACGACCACAATTGGGACCAGCATCTCAATCGTTGAGCGAAGCAGTCGTTAAGTGAGATGCCCATGTGACTGCTTCGCTCAACAACCAAAATCCAGGCACTCCTGGTTGTGATCGTTAAGCGATCTCCTGGGTCATTAAGTGGACGGAGCGAAAGAGCTGCCTGCCGTGCAGAGCTGAAATCCTCCCGGCAGGCAGCCCTTTCTCTCTCAAAGTTCCTAAAGCCTGCCAAAGAGTTTGCCCTCTCCTTCATGGATGGAGGGGAAATCCTTTGTGGTGCTGGAGGAATGGAACTCAAATCTTCAGGATCCGATTTCCATTCCTGCACGTCGCCGAGAGATTTCCCTCCATCCCCTCTGCTTTCAAACTTCCCTGCATTGACTTCCTGGGGAAGCTGGTAGAGAAGGAGCTTGGCAACCAATTGTGAATGCGAACCAGTTGCCAAGCAGCCAAAATGTGGCCATGTGACTGCGGGGGGGGGTGGTGGCGGCGCAACGTTTTACAACAGCCAGAAGTGCTTTACAGGCCATAAAGCACCTTTCTGAGGCCCTCGTAACTTCAAACCATCGTTAAACGGACAGTCATTAAGCAAGGACTATCTGTATTACTGTATCTAGAGGAGCCTAGTGGTGTTGGTAGAAGTGTAAATCTCTACGTTTGCTTATCAGATCTTACATATACGATGGTATGAGTCCTATGTATCAAGCAAAAGAAAATGTCTAACCTCCGTACTCAGCTAATCCAAGTTCTCTGATAAAAAAAGCTAACCTCTGCAGCTTATGCTGATAATGCAAACTGAATAGATTTGCATGTGTCCTCTCATAGTGACTGCCTGGACTAGACCCTGCAGTTTTCTTGGCAAGGTTTTTCGGAAGGGGTTTGCCCTTGCCTCTTTCCGAGGGCTGAGAGAGAGTGGCTGGCCCAAGGTCTCCCAGCTGGCTTCGTGCCTGAGGCGGGACTAGAACTCACGGCCTCCTGGTTTCTAGCCTGGTGTCTTAACCACGACACCAAACTGGCTCCTTATAGCTATATTCTGCATGTTTTCTATTTGTCATAATTGCGCTTGATTTACTAGACGCGTGGAGCTATCAAGAGCTATTCAAATACTGAAACCAGTCCCAACCACTGGTATTTTTATTCAGCACCCCATCTTGTTTCCAGTATTTTAACAGGTATTATCCCTTTTATCTCTTTCATCACAAAAGCAAGATATCTACTCTACAAAATTGCACATGACATACAATCCCTTCTAGATGGGGCAGCCATATAGATTATCTGGAGAGCTCTCTTTTGAGTCCAGCGCCTGTGCCTGGCTGTTGCTGATCATGAGGGATCTAGTGCAGCCAAAGGCCATATAAAAACAGGGCACATCCTTAATACTTGGGGGGAAAAGTGGCTGCTGTCCCCCTTGACCAGTTTGCTTTACTTTTAGAACTTGGGTAAATGTGGTTTGGATGGATGTAGAATTTCAGTTCTGGGAGATAAAACAAATCTGTCATGTTTCTAACAGGTTGGAATGTCTAGTAGATATTTGCTTCCAGTTCCGCCAGAAGTTGATCGCCTCTGGAATTGAGCTTCAACCTCATATTCGAGAACATCTTGATGATATATTCAACAGTCTTATCCAAAAGTAAGGAGAGTCCCTATTTAGAAGTACTTTCCTTCCTTCCCACTAACATCTACTTTCATACTATGTGTGGTATGCGAATTATTGTGCTGTGTTGCTTGGCTACTCTGGATCATGAATTGTCAGCAAGAGAGGGTGGGGATATCCAGAGGAGATCACAAGGGCATTCTACAACTGCTCTGGTGTGTTTTTTTAGGAGCTTTAATAGTTGAAATTAAGACTTCAGCCTAGCATTAGACCCTTGGTTCGATCAGCTTTCTGTTTCCTAGGTGTGAAATGTTACTAGAAGAGAAACATTCAAGAATATTTTGTGTACAAATGATGTAGAGCTGCACTCTTGACTCATTTCCCTAATTTGTTGCACATCAAAATCTTTGCAATGGTTGAGTATAATTGTCAAGATCTAGACAAGTGTTTCTCATCTCAGCAACTTTAAGATGTGTAGACAACATGCAGGCTGGGGAATTCTGGGAGTTGAAGTCCACACATTGTGAAGTTTCTGAGGCTGAGAAACACTGATCTAGACACTTGGTTTTGGATATCCCCAACCTGATCCTTGCTTTCCCATTTTCTCCCCATTCTTCATCTTCCCAGTCACCTGTATTTTTATTTGTTTTCAGTTGTTCATCCATTATAGTTTAGTTTTAGAAAAAGCTAAAGAGGACGTAGAGCTACGGTCTAAGGTTCAGCCATCCATCTCGTGGGAAGCTTAGTTCCCTGCTACTCCCATAACTTTCCCACAACTTTCTTTTGCCTCTGTGCTGCAAACTGGAGCATATATTCCTACACTGGAGTCATATTTGGCCCTGGAGCTATGAGTTGTGTGTATGTGTGTGTGTGTGTGTGTACGTGTGTGTATACACACACACACACATCTACACACATATGTATATATAGCTCTTCTATATATACACACACACATACACACTTGTATGTCTCTGTATAAGATAAGCCGTTAGCCTAATATTGTATTGGACACACTTAAATATTTTGAAGTGCACACCAAATTTCCTTGAGGAAATAATTTACTTCCCTTAGTTCTTAAATGCACTGTATTTATCTTTGCATGATTCTCTGAAATAAAAAAACATTCTTTTGATTAAGCTACAATTCTAATACAGGTTAAAGCAGGCAAAAATAATATAAACATCCAAAATCAAGTTACTAACCCATTTCTTGACCAAGGTTTGTAAACTACCAGGAAATCTCATTTTTCCAGAGCTGGATAAAATGGACTTCATATACAACAGCCCAAATTCACCTGCAATTTGTCATTTGTGTCATGATTTGGTTTTGTTTTATGATCCCAGCGCCCTTTGGAATGCTCATATCAATGATTTGGTATGAGCATTCCAAAGGGCAGGGGAGTGGAGAAAAAAGGCTATAAGATTTGCCCTTTGTGGAGTCCTAGGGGTTCTCTGAGCTTGGTTCTTTTCTTGCAAACGTTTCATTACCTGGCTAGGTAACATCTTAAGCACTGAAGATGTTACCTAGCCAGGTAATGAAACGTTTGCAAGAAAAGAACCAAGCTCAGAGAACCCCAAGGACTGCACAGTTCAACCCTGAGCTACACATATTCACCTCTATTTGCCCTTTGACCTGGCTTCCTGTTAAGTTCTGGAAACCTTCCCTGCCGTTTGCACTCACCTGACTGTTTGGGATCATATCCTTCTGACAGTGTAAAGCAAAGGAAAGCTGAAGTAAAATTGTAAGCACAGTCGCAGTCATATGATTTTTCACTTAGTGACCGCTTTGCTTAAAGACTGAGTTGCTGGTCCCAATTGTGGTCACTAAACAAGGGCTACTTGTAAAGCACAGTCAGACTTGCCAAGACTGCCATCAGCCCCACTGTGTAGACCATACCAAGAGATCAACTCCACACAAAGGCTAAAGCTACATTGATTAATATTGGGCATGTTGTTGTTGTTGCTGTTGTTGTTATTATTATTATTATCCCACCTTTACATTTGGTCAACTCCTATCTCCTATTTTTCCCACAGCAACAACACTGTGAGGTGGGCTAGGCTAGGAGAGAGCAACTAGCCCAAAGTCACCCAGCCAGTTTTCATGCCAAAGGGAGGCCTAGAACTCCCAGTCTCCTGGTTTCTAGGCCAGCACCTTCATCACTACACCAAACTAGCTGTAGTAATAGAATCTTGCAAGTCTGACTGTGCTTTATTTAGAGGTGAATATGTGTAGTTCAGGGTTGAACTGTGGAGTCCTTGGGGTTCTCTGAGCTTGGTTCTTTTCTTGCAAACGTTTCATTACCCAGCTAGGTAACATCTTCAGTGCTGAAATGGGATGGGGTTTGCTCTCTATTTATGTGCTGTGGCCTGCCTTGCCCGTGCTGGTGGGGGTGGGGGTTTTGTTTTGCTCCTCTGGTGGTTCTTTGATTGGCATCTGTTTGCTGCTTGATTGTGTGCCTAGTGGTAACCTTTGCTTATCTGGGTGATGATTTCTGGTGAGGTGATCTTCTGGTCTTTTGTCTCTTTTGAATAGTATGTAGATGCTGTTAATCTCTATGTGTCTGTTAATTGCTGCCTTGTCTGAATACCAGGATTCCAAGAATTCTCTTGCATATTTGCAAGAATTCTCTGCATGTGCTTTATTTCCACACACACCCCAAACTTAATACTCACGTGAATTAGGAAGGTGTCTTTTGCACATGCCGTTCTTCTTGTTTTGAACTTAAGCCATGTTTTTCCCCTTCTCGCTTTGGTAACATATCTGGCCTATTTCTGTCAAGGTCAACTTCCTTATTTTCAGCAAATAGCCCTTCCTCCTTCTATGGGACCTTTTCATATGAGAAATTAAGCTCTCTTACCAGCAAAACCAGCACAAAATATTTGTTTGGGTTTCTGCATGTACACGTGAACAGCCAGCAAGAAACATGGCCGAATGCACACTATCACACAGTGCTTCCCCTCTCATAGGGCCTCCAGTTGCTCTTCCCATTCTAGATCCGTTTTCTCTCCTGCCTGCTGTCTTTATGAATGTGGACGGGGAAGAGAGTAGGGTGAATATTGAAGCCTGTTGCTGCTGTTCTCAGAATTGGCTCTCCCATTCTTGATCCTGACTTGTGTTTCCCTCCAGCTCCTTTTTGGTGGAAAAACAGCCCCCGCAAGTTCTAAAGACCCAGACCAAATTTCAAGCCAGTGTCCGCTTCCTGCTGGGACCTCATTTACTCAAGCATCCGCCAACCTCATTTCTGGTCACGGCTGATATTGTGACTGAGAAACAGGCCCGGGAATTGACTGCCAACCATTCTGCCTCTGTCTTCAGGTGAGGGGAACCATCGCAGCCCCAGTGCATGCCTCCTGGTGGCTTTGTTTCCGAGTTTCTTTTTTCAAAGGATGTCACTTGATGGTATTTGGGGTGGAAAGGGAACCAAGGCATAGATTCTTAAACACAGATCTTGGTAGAATGAGAAAATTTTACTTTTCTCTTTTTTAACATGTTTAACTTTCAAAAGGTAAATGTTGTGCATCCTCTAGCAAAACATGGGTGGGCAGACTTCAGACTTGTAGGATTGACTTTGTTCTTCATTTGCTTTTTACATGAGAACGTAGATTCACTAACCAGAGTGTAGTGTGAATAAAAATTGGCGTAGAATTAAATAATGTTGAACTTGATTATCAAATGGATCTCATAGTTCTTCCACAGAAAATAAGCCTCTTGCAGTATTTGTTTATTATTTATTAAACCACTTTATATAGCTGCCCATCTCACCACAGTGAGATTTCTCCTTGTAGTTACTCATTATAAGAACATTTCTCCAAGGAGAATTTAGTAGTTGCAAGTGTTTTTGATGTCCTTCCCATCCTTGCATTGCAGGCATAAATGAATATGCAGGGCTGGGTTGGATCCAACAAATATACCTCAAGCAGAACCACTGAGTTTCAGAATTGGCTGAGAAAAATCAGGAGGAGTCTGACAAGTTTTTTAAAAGGCAGAAGTTTCCTGAACTGCAACTCACTTCATCAGATGCATTTCATCAGCTATAGCTCAGGAAGACTTCTTTTAATAAAACGTGTTAGTTAGAAAAGGTGCTACCAGATTCTTCCTGATTTTTTTTGCTACCACGGCTCTCCTACCTACAATGTCTAGAATTGTTGTCGTATCTGCAGCTGACTTCCGAGTTTCAAACCTAGGTCGGAAAAAAATTCCTCTTTCTCATGCTGTTTGGCCTTCTGGTCTGATGCTGTAGCATAAGAGTTGTGCAGATGAAATCGCACAGTTTTCATGAGCAACAGGAGCAAAGGCACTAGGATGATCCTGGAAAGGGGATTGTGTTGCTGAAGCAGAAGAGCCCCTTTCTCCTCCGTTGTCAGCCAGCAGCTGCATAGGTGAAAAGCTAGTCCTGAAGTCTCTCTAAATGCCCTTTGCATGAATTTGTCTTACATTTGCGCTTCAAGATCTCCTTCTTCCATTGTTTTATCACCAATTATTCCCTTAGGCTAGTTGGAACTACCTTATTTGGATTATTAACACCCCCAAGATCTGAGGATCAGAAGCAGGGGCATAAACATATAGTTAGACTAGGATCACACATTAGAATAATCTGGGGCTTGCAAAGCCAGAGCTTACTGATTAATCGACAAACCGTAATTGTCCGAGATCATGCAACTTGCTGAGCCAAAATCATACATCCCTTCGCAGCTTGAGGTGCCATATTTTAGAGTGAAAGAACCAGGTGTCAGTCCCAAACTGAGTTTATACTCAGCTTATCCTAAACCTAAGAGTTTGGTTTCAGTGCCAGACCCGAACTAAATTTCCACTACTCCTAGTTATTACCAAGTCAGCAGTTAAGATAAGAAAATTCATTTCATTTTTGCTACTGAGAAACAAATGGGAGTAAAAAAAGAAAAAAAAAGCCTTGCCAATCTATGACGCATGACTCTGGAGTCTGGCTTAAATCACAAGTCACATAGTCTGTCTATTAGTGAGTAAAATTGTACTATATAAACTGTACGCAGTACAGTAGAAAGAGGATTCATCTGGAGGAGTACAGGTGAAACTCGAAAAATTAGAATATCGTGCAAATGTTCATTTATGTCAGTATGGCAACTCAAAAGGTGAAATTTTCTGAGATTGTGAATTTGGGGTTTTCATAAGCTGTAAGCCATAATCATCACAATTATACCAAAGTAAGGCTTGACATATCTCGCTTTGCATGTAATGCATCTATCTCATATATTGGTTTCACCTTTTGAGTTGCCATACTGACATAAATGAACATTTGCACGATATTCTAATTTTTCGAGTTTCACCTATATGTGGCTGTGAATCCCAAAAGGCTATTTTGCATAGAAAGCTGAGATAAGTTGAAGTAGTTTAGAAGTTTCTGGGAAACGGTGTGGGGAGGGCAACCAGGAGATAGCATTAATTTTGCCAGCTGGCATTTGGGCATGCCAAGTTAAAAGGTTGGCACAGACAACAGCTGTGCTCAGGCAAATAACATGTAAAGGTTATAACCACTTAGTTTAATTGTTGATCCCATTTTCTTTGTTTTTCCTCTCGGCAAACTCGCTCTGCATATGAGGCTAAAAGGTTTGTGTGTTTTAATTCTCCATTTAGTTAGTATGCCAGATTCTTGCCAACATCCAGTAAATTTAATTAAAAATAATCTCAAAGCCCATGCTAGGCTGCAACACAAACCAAATGAAATCTGACGTTTTATTTTTGATCACATGAAGTTTTGACCAAGCAGGCAGCATTAAAATATTTGCAATAAACTAATGGATAAGTGCTGGGATCTGTTCACATGAACTGCTTTTAAATGCGCTTTCAGGGTTCTGTATGTGAACTGTTTCTCTCGCTCTTTTCTTGCTGCCTTAAAGCAAAGGTAGAGCTGCTAAAATGAGGAAAGATTTCTCTCATGCAACAAATGAATACCTATAGTAATTTACAGAAGGTGGAGAGGGTGAAATAATTAAATGAATAATCTTCAACCCAAACAATATCTGTGGATGGGAGAGAGAAAACCTCTCATAATAGCCTGTCCAGAAAAGGTTTGCAATTATATTTAATAATATGGTAAAAGATAAATATATAGGCATCTGCAAATACTGAGTGTACAAAAGGGGAAATTAGTCGTTTTAATTCTGCATACCTGCCTATTAGTCTCCAGTACAAAAAGCAGTCATTCTGTTATTTCTTGACAGCATAATGTGGTGGCCTGTTTCCTCTCTTCAAAACTAAAGTTTCAAAATGAAATACTTTAAAAAGACAAAAATAGTTTTAGTTTCTATCCGTAGGAGAACTGTTTTCACCACAGCATTTAAACAAGGTTTTGGGTGGGAACTCTCCCTTCAAAAGTTGGTTTTGTCATAATGAATAATCACTTCCTGGTAATGAAGGAGCCCTTTCTGTTTTCCTCTTGGCTTCAGTGAAAGCACCGGAGAGATCGTAAACAACACGGCATCACTGGATATAAACGCCTCCAGCAATTCTTGCAGCGCTCACTTCAAAAATTTGGTAAGCAGAAAGAAAAAAAGTGAGTAAGAGAGGTCAAGCAGCCTAAGTGGTGGAATGGGGCTGTAAATCGGGATGGCGCTATTGGAAAGATTAGCAGAGATAGCAAAATTGGGAGAAGGCGGTTGGCCATCTCTTTCATTATGTGTATGCTCGTAAGCTCAAATTGGTTTACGAGAAATCTCAGAAGCAACTTGCATTCAGAGCACAGCCAGATTGCACCATTATTAACTTTAGAAATGTAGCGGTATTGGGGGTCTTCAAACCATCATTTGGGATGATGTAGCTTGGGCCTGATTCATACCTGCAGCATGATAAGATGCCGGAAGTGGTAGGAAGGAGTGTACCACTTCAGACTGCTGAGAGGATACTCCCCCATGTAGATAACAGTAAGAGAAAACTGGGTACAGCAGAGAGAACATTTCTAATCCAGGTTTCTTCCTCCTTTTTTCCTCGTAAGGGAGCATTTTAAAAAATTATTTTCCCCTGCCTTCGAGACTGTTGCTTTCTTATCCTCATCTCATTGTACTTCATGTGTGGACAAACAGCTGTTACCGCTACCAGTCAAAAGGCACCTGCAGCTTTTCTGTCTTGCCCGACTTAACGGAAGGTTACAAATGTGACATCTGAGTCCTCTATAAAATTCCTTGAATGAGCATCCATTTGGGTTGCACAGCGGTCCAGATTCAAAAAGGAAAGGGTGATTTGGTGTGTGCAAGGGTTCATGTGGCACACGCTGGCACCTCCTTAGACCAAACGTATCTTTTCCTAAGATGGTGCAGCAGCTGTGCAAGCCCAGGGAAAGATTCAGCTTCTTTAAGGAGTCACTGAGAGATGTAATAGAAGTATCCTGTGGCTGGGAATCACTTTTTCCCCTTCAGATCCAAATGGCTGCACAGTCCTACAAGATACGCTTTGCTTAGAAGCAAGCTTGGTGAGCTTTGCAGTTCAAGAAGGCCATGGGGTCAACAAACGATAAGCGGGGACCTAAGATTTGGAACCGATTTTCCCATGCAGAAGTTAAGCCAACGGAGATTTGCTCTTTCTCGTCTTTCAGCTTCTCAAAAAGATCAAGCGTTGTGACCGCAAGAGCACAGAATCTGTAACGGAAGAGAAATGTGCTGTCCTCTTCAGTGCCAACATTTGCCTGGGGCCCAACAAAACCAAATTCCACTTACAGGTACCTATACCATGTGGGGGCTGTATTATTATTATTAGGACTGGAGTTGTCATGTGCTGCTGATCTTGGTTTATTGTTTCCTTGACAGAGGGATACAAATTGGTTAGGGAAAGCCTGTGGAAAGAACCAAATACCACTAGTGCCATTCTCTGTGCTTCTCCCTCCCCTCTTGAGCCATTTGGCCCCGGAGACCTAAATGGGGTGGAGAATTCTAGTCTGGCAACAAGAAGATTCCATGGGGCAGTACCACGATTAATTGATTGAATATGTGATCCTTTTTTCCCATGGGAATTTCCTCCCCTTGCCCCAGGGTTCTTTCAGTAGAACTTTACAACACCGGTGTTTTCAATAATGGTATCATTAATCATGCATTAAGCCCAGGTTCCAACAACAGATGGACAGCTGGCTGTCAGCCCAAGTGGGCCAGAAATTTGTATGAGGTCCAAACAGATAAAATCAAATTTCACAGCAGAATTAGAGGGGCTGGAGTAAGGATATGAGGGCGTTTTTTAACAACAACAACAAAAAAATGGGCTTCACAGGATCTAGTATGGTATGTCTCCATATTGCATCACCTTCCCTGCCTTGTAGTGAATTGACCTTCACTGCAAGATTCATAGGTCGGATTTGAATACCCTGCTTTTCTGAAAGAATCGAGAGCTTATGGAAGCTGAGATAAGTAGAGAAAGTTGGGAAAAATTGACAATTAGGCGGATCCTATCCTAAACTCTTTTGTTCAATATGGTACAGTAAGGGAAGGCTTCAGATAGCTGGCCCTCTCTTTCATGCCATCACTTCTTGCCCCATAGTTGCCCTAAAACTAGTTTAGGCTGACTTGAGTCCTGCACAGAAACACTCCTGCTGGGAGCTAAGGATAGATCTTGAGGTGTAGATCCACTTTGGGTTTTAAGCTGATCAGTCAAAGAGAGATGTGAAGGCTCAGCTGTAACGAAAATCATCATCCGTTAACTACAACTTTTTTTCACTCCTTCTGTTCTAGGTTCTGTCGCTGCCCGTTGTGGTGATTGTCCATGGAAATCAAGACAACAATGCCAAAGCTACCATCTTATGGGACAATGCTTTTGCTGCTCCTGTAAGTGGCAGATGCAGGCTGAATTGCAAAGCTCTGCTAATTATTAGGGGCAGAATTAAATGTAGACATTTAGTTATTAAAAGGGTAGATTTTTTCACTTTCCTTAGGGAAGGGATTGGGAACCTGTGAGTCTCCAGAAGCCCAATCCAGCTCATAAAAAGGATGTTAGGAGCTGTTCAGCAACCTCTATCTGGCCACAGGTTCCCCATCTCCAGCCTAGAGCCTCTCCGTTCATAATGCCAGTAGAACAGGATCTGGTGGGGCAGTGTCAGGATTAGCCCAGGAAACTCCAGGAGACAGTACAGATTCAATCCAGCAAGGTTTATTGGCTTCAGTCCCATTACAGAATCTTCTCAGAGTGAGAGCAATTTCCAGGGTCACCCTCCCAACCTCCCTTGCATTCTTTAGGGAGGGGCCAGTCTCATTCTCTTATCTCCTCCTCCTTGTTCTGGCGATGAGAGTACGTTCTTAACCCCTCTCGCACTGACTCTCACAGGCAGTGGGATTTAGAGCCCATGATCAGGATTCAAAACATTCAGGGTGAAATTCATACTCAGCTATGAAAATCACTGGATGAGTTTAGGCCAATTGTGTCTTAGCCTGACCAATGTCTTAGGGTTTATGTGAGAGTGAAAGGATAGCAGAGATTGGGGAAAATCATGGACACTGCCAAAACTTCTCAAAGGAAAGTGGGATATAAACTAAAATTAATCCCTGCCATTTGCAAAATCTGAGAAACCTGGGGCCATGTACAGTGGCTTCTCACTCCACCATTATTCCAGTTTCTGGAAAGGAAACTCTTGACATAGACTTTCTCCATGTGGCCCAATGGCTTTTCATATTTCAGGCTGAACTGTAACATGGAAACCTAATCATAGCTCCATTGGTATAAACCGGCTAACACATATTGGTAAGGCAGTGAGAAACCAAGGTAAGATTTAGAGTTTCTGTTCTTAGCGAGGGTTATTTTTTAGTACCAGATCAGCTTTGGGGGAAGATAGGATATGGGGTTCTGTTGCCTGCTATAGTTTATAGCTGGAGTGTGATGTTGTGTCTTTTATTCTGCTCCAGGATCGCATTCCCTTTGTGGTGGCTGAGCGTGTTAGCTGGAAGGCAATGTGTGAGACTCTCAACCAGAAGTTTCTTGCTGAGGTGCAGACCACGAAAGGTCTACTCAAGGAGCATTATTTCTTCTTGGCCCAGAAGATCTTTGGTGACAACCTCACCAGCCTAGAGGAATTCCAGAGATGTCACGTGTCTTGGTCCCAGTTCAATAAGGTCACTCAATGGGTTTTGTTAGAAGGGTGATATGATAGCTTGCTGGGCTTATAAGGTCACTATCATCTGCATCTCATACTCACCTTGCAACTTATAGGAGATGCTTCCTGGTAGAGGATTCACATTTTGGCAGTGGTTTGAAGGCATTCTTGACCTCACCAAGAAATACCTGAAGAACTACTGGTCTGACAGGTAAGGAAATGAATGGATCAAACCAGGATGCATTAGATAACATAGTGGTTAAGGTGCTGGACTAGAAACCAGGAGACTCTGAATTCTGATCAGACCTTAGGCATGGAAACCAGCTGGGAGACTTTGGGCTAGTCACCGACTCTCAGCCTAACCTTTTACGGTTAGTAGGATACAGGCAGCCCCTGTGTTAAGAACAAGATCTTTCCTAAGTCTAACTTTAACTTGAATATATATGTAAGTTGGAACTCGTACTTATGAATGGGCTGCTTGTTACTAAATATGGCAGACGGTGTTCTTCTTCCTTGAGCCAATGAACCACTGAAACCACATGTAAAGGTATGTGAGAATGACCTTGGGAGATGGGGCGAAGAGATGTGACCTAGAGAATGGTCAGATAAGAGAAAACATAGCCTGCAGCTGCATAGTGGGTGGAGCAAGAGGCTCAGAAGGGACTCTCCCTAAGTTATTGGGTTCTAAAGGCGATGGCAGGAGAATTGTATTTTCAGACCTGCAGGATTCTGTTAATGTAGCTTTACAATAAAGTAAAATTAACTTATCTGGTCATGTTTCCTGTCTGGTCTACCTGGTAAGGATGATACCGCACAATGTTTTCATGAACCACTGAAAACAAGCTGTACATTAAAAATGCATGGCTTCAGTGGTTCTTGAAAACATTGCATGGCTTCAGCAGTTCATTGGCTCAAGGAAGGAGAATGCTGTCTGCCATTTTTAATAGTAGGCAGCCTGTTTGTAAGTGTGAGTTGTCCATAAGTTGCCTGTATAAATAAAATAAATAGTTATTAGGAAACAGGATTGGGAGTGAAGGTCTGAAAACATAGCTTGCTTTCCTCCCAATTTTTTTCAATATAAGAAAGCATATTTATTTTCCATGTCATTTGAATCCTAATACTGGCCCACACGGATAGTCACAGAATAAGAAAGTTCAGCTATTTTTTCCAATTTTGCAATCATGGGGGTGCACTTTTTCCTTTCAATCATTACTACAATTCTACAAGCCCTGCAGTGTTGATTATTGGCTTTCTCCTTTGTTTTTCCCTCTGTCTCCCTATTTTGTTCATGCAGACTGATAATGGGCTTTGTCAGCAAGCAATATGTTTTCAGTTGCCTGAGCAATGCACCAGCTGGGACTTTTCTGCTACGTTTCAGTGACTCCGAGATTGGTGGCATCAGCATTGCCTACGTCACCTACTTCCAAGATGGTATGCCTTTGTGTAGGACAGCTCCATATTCCCAGAGCTGAAAGCAGTGGAAATATGTTATGTCTCCGTTAGATAGGTGATCTGCATCTTCATCACTTCGATGAAATCCTATTAACTTTTACTTGGAAGTAAGCCTTGTTGAAGTTGAAGCTGCTGCTGCTGCTGCTGCTGCTGCTGCTGATGATGATAATTTTACATGCTGCTTGACTCCCACTGACTCTGGGCAGTTTACAATTATTAAAACATTTAAAAAACAGAGAACAATTCAAAAAACCCCCACGAAAACAGCACAAGACAAATTAACAACAACAGCGGCAAAGAAAATAAACCCAGAGGGCAACAGAAAGGAAGAAAGGGGCATCATTGTCCTCTCCAAAGGCCTGGGCGAAGAGCCAGGTGTTTAAGGCCCTTTGAAACACCAGCAGGGTGGGAGCCGTTCAGATTTTGGGGGGAACCTCATTCCAGACAGCAGGTGCTGCTACAGAGAAGACACACTTCTGGAGTCCTGATAGGTGGCAGTGTATAATTGATGGAACCCAGAGTGTGCCAACTCTGCCAGATTGAACTGGTTGGGCAGATACTATGGGAGACAGGCAGTCCCTCAAGTAACCAGACCCTATGTCAGGTAGGGCTTTATAGGTAGCAACAAGCATCTTCATTCACACCTGGAAGCAAACAGGCAACCAGTGCAGCTCACGAAGCAGAGGTGTTACATGAGCGTACTGAAGCCTACAGATGAAGTTCTTAAGCAATAAGTATGTTCCTGAATTAAAAGTGGGAGACAGAATCATACATCTCTGATGGAGGCAGACTTGGAGATGAAATAGTATTGGGAAGATAGATGGAGTATTTCTCCTTTTTTTCCCCTCTTGGAATATATCCTAGGAAAAGACTGGTGAATTTGAATCCTAACCTAGCTAAAGTTAATAGAATCACATCACGATTGGCAAAATCTCAAAAGACGTGTGCAGTCCTCGTTCAATTTAGTATCTGTGATGTTCTAAAATATGCCTGAGCGATCACCCCCTGCAATGTAAGATGCCACTGAAGGAAGGGCCTCCATTTTAAGTCCTGTTGTCTTAGTGGCTCTTTTTATAAGCAGCCTACAAATGAAACCACAAGAAAAAACATGACTTGTGCACATTCAGCTACTGATCCTCTGTCAACAGTACCCTTAATTCTACTTGGAGTGATCATCACAGGTTCAGACTGTCTTTCATTGCCTCTTATAATAAGCAATGTTTTATTAATTTATTTAATTCAATATATATGAGCCTGACTCCAGACTGACTCTGGGCAGTTCACAATATAAATGTTCTGGATTGGCCTTCTCCAACCTGGGAACTTGATGTTTTGGGATTTTCTTTTTTCAAGAAGGTGATTGGAGAAAAAGTTGGGGTATGTGCTTGACTGCTGGGTGGTTGGTTATGTCTGATGGAACCTGGGAACGAGATGGCTGGTGATGGACAGAGGTTAATGATAACATCTGGGTCATAGTGGGCAGGGGAATATATGATGGGAATCTGGGGGCAGGCCTGTCATGGGGCAGGTGGAGTCAATCTTTAAAACGCATTCTGCCTTCCAGCCCACAGTATTCAGCCCCAGTGCTAGGTTAGCAAATCCTTGGTGGCCTTGGCCTCTGGCTGCTGCTGCTAAATGTCAGGTCAGTCTGTAACAAGCTTCCTTCATCCATGATCGTACTGTGTATATGGTGGCTGACCTGGGTTGGCCCAAACGGAGATGCTCCTCTCTCAGAGTTGTGCTCATCTGGGTTTCAAATGTGACAGCTATGAACCCAGGATGAAGGGGTGGGGTAGCAGATGTTACCCAGAAGGCCCTAACAGCTTTTGGAGGCACTGTGCTGCAGGTAACTGGATGTGAGACTCTGTGGTTGAAGTGGGACTCCAGGGAAGAGTTGGATTTGTTATTGATGTATTGGCCTCCCTGCTGTAGAGCAACATCCCTGCCTGAGCTGTTCAATTCTGTTGTTCTGTTGGCAGTAGAATATTTGAAACTAATGGTCCTTGGAGAGTTCGATTTGCCTTCATGTGGCAGAGAGTCACAAGAGCAACCCAGGGGTTCATGGCCATCATGACAATCATGGACCTGTCCCAGGTCATTGAGGGCCCAATACCGACAGGTGGTCACATGTTAGATCAGGATTTGTCTCAGGGCAGTTGCAATGTGATCTGAACATGGAGGACATTACCATCAGTCCTTTGTCATGGACAGATCACTTTTTGGTTGCTTTTCAGCTCACTGGTGTTGCCCCCTCCCAGCCAAGTAATGGATCTGGATAGATTTCAGAGGAGTTTGGTTTTTTTCCTGGGGATCTGGTGAGCAGTTTCACTGAGGCCTTAGTCACCACCTGGAATGGGTGGGTGTCAATGGCCTTAGGTCAGATTGCTTCTATATGGCTTCTCCCAGTTCATTGATCCTGGGGGTTTCACTGGTTTTTGAGGAGTTCTGGAGGACAAAAGGACAGAAGAGGCTCCTAGAGTACTGTTGAAGAAAGACAAAGAGTGAATTATGACCAAGCACATGTAAGAGCCCAAATTAGGGATTACATCTAAGTGGCAAAATGTACTTATTTTTCTGCTCTCATCATGTCTGCAGAGAGCCAACCTATAGTCCTTTTTAAGATGACCCATTCCCTTCTGGAGAAGAAAGGGTCACAAGAACATGTTCAGGACTGCTATGAGGAATACTTTGGGCTTCTGACAGATAAAGTCACTTGGATCCACTCAGAATTAGACTCCCAACTAGGCAAATCCAAGCTAATTGAATGAGAGATGTCTTGCTCTGTTACCTGGAAAGTGTTTGCTCCTGTAACTTCTGAGGAAAAATACAGGGTCATTGAGACTGTTAACATGGCCACCTGTCTTTTAGATCAATGTTGTTCCTGGCTAGTGAAGGCCTCCCCGGGGTGGTTGGGAAGATGTAGTAAATGCATCTTTATGTGAGTGGATGGTTCCACCTGCCTTGAGGTGCATCTCCTCCTCAATAAGTTGTAGCTGGATCTAACAATTCTGGGCAATTTTTGTCCAGTCCCCAATCTCCCTTTTTAAGGAAGGTTGTTGAGAAGGTGACCAGGTTACAGCTTGAGAAGGCCTTGGAGGAAATGGATCGTCTGGGTCCTTTTCAGTTGGGCTTCAGGCCAGGACATAGTATGGAGACAACACTGATCATACTTGTTGATGGTCTGTGGCAAAGCCAGGATGGAGGTGATGTGACTGTCCTGATTTTCCCTGATTTCCTTTTGATACCATTAATCATGGTATCCTACTGGATTGACTGTATAGGTTCAGTGGGAGGCATAGTGTTGCAATGGTTCTCCAGTTCCAACTGGTGTTGATGGGAAAGAGATTCGAACCTGAGTCCCCTGATTTGAATGCCCCGGGACTCGACAATCTCAGCCCTCCTGTTTAAAAACTACGTAAAGCCACTGAGTGTGGTATTCATTGACATGGGGCCTGGTACTGTCAGTATGCTAATGATACCCTGCTGCCCATCTCGATCCCAAGTCAACTGAGTGATGCTGCCAAGGTCTTGTCCTAGTACTGTTGAGATCTAAAAGGGAGGAAAAGATCTGAGCTTAACCCAATTTGTATGCTGCCCAGAGTTGGGCAGTCTTATAAATTTAAATCAACAATTATAAATAGGATTCCCAGGCAAAGGCCAGACTGACTGGGAATCTGATAGATGCAAATCCAACCCATCTAGATGTTGGGGGTGGCTGCTCTGGAACATAGGTGTACTTTTTTGTGTGTGTGCGATGGGCTCACATTTTCATTTCTTCATGGGCTGTTTTCTCTTCCTTTGTCTTAGGTTCCACTCAGGTGGAGAATATCCAGCCGTTCACGGCAAAGCAATTGTCCATTCGTTCATTGGCTGACTGTGTTCTGGATCTCCCACAGCTCCATATGCTTTATCCTAACAGGCCCAAACATGAGGCTTTCAGGAGGGACTACAACAGTGAGTGGTGGGGAGAAGGGCAGGGGAGAAGATGCTCGATATTTTACAAGGCTCTGAATGAGCTGTTCCTTTCCTGTTCCCAACAGGCAGGGGCAGAATTTAACATTTGCTGGAATATATCTGGTTGAAAGTCAAGTTGCAGGAGGGAGGTTTGATGCACAGGAAGATGGAAAAAAGAGGCCTGACAGCAGCCACAACAGGAATTCTCTTATTTAAATTATTGATTTATTTTAAAATTTTCTTTGCACTTACTTTCATCCAAAAGGAGATTTCCTGCCAATATACAGGAAAATCAGAAATGCAATCTAAATAGAGCAGTACAAACTAAACAATAAGAGATTAAAATGGCAAGGCATAATTTTTTTTCAATTAGTTAAGGACTTTAATTTACATTCAGAATTCCCAAAGAAAAAGCTGAAAAGAGAACAAGACTGGCACCAAGATATCCTCTAAGAAGTTATTCCAAAATTGTTTTGCCACTACCAAGAAGGCCCTCTGTTTTAGAGATTATAAATCCATTTTCTGTGTATATGGACTATAGCAAGAGGGCCTTCACTGATCAACTTTCTTTTTATACTGAGTTTTGGTTTTTCACTGACTTCATATTTGTCCAGATATATGTAGTAAAGAACAAGGTTAAACTAAGTTTGAAGAAAAGAGCAGCAGAATTAAACACAGAGAGGAAAAAATTGGGTTCTATGCAGATACCGGAATTTTAATCTGGTGTATGTATATGTATATGTATTTATTGTATATATCTTATGCAAGGGCAAGATTCTATATGTCCCACAATCAAAATAACTAGAAATGTTTGGAAAGTTAAATGCAATTTTGGTGACTGACTGAATTGGAACTTGACAGCTTAATATGCACATCAGAAGTTGGTGATCCACTTGTGTAATGCTGGTCTTAGTTCAAGAAAATTATCAAAATATAGTAGAAAATATGTATTTTGACAGAACATATATTAAAACTCTGCAAGCAGGAGCAAATTTTGGCAAAGGTTTTTATAAATCACAAAGTAATGTAAAAGTGGGACAAACAAGAATGGATTTATAATAAACACATATAAAATGTCATGGACCAGATAAGGGTTGATTTGTGTCTAATTGCCCTCCCCAGTTCCATTTTGCATCCAAGACAGAGCACACTTTCAGCAAATCCGTAAGTTTTCACACATAAACGTATGTAGTTCAAGTCACAATGATGGGTAATCAAAGAAAAGGTGTGACTCGCAGAGCAGGTAGCAACTGAGGTCAGGCAGAGCTTTTGCTGTATGAATCAGAAAATGTGGAGAGACTCATTTTTATAGATAAAAAGCAAGCCTTTTTTTTTTAATGGCTCAGAACCTGCTTGAAGATTCTAAAGATAAGGCAGAGCAGGTCACATGATAAGTTCATCTAGTATTTGGATGGTGCCTCCTAAGTTGAATTCCTGCCTGGACTATTTCCAGTGTCCTTATATGTGAGAACGTCTGTGAGACATTGGATGCATCAAACCCTTAACTCATGCCTACAACCCAATCTGGTTAGTTCCCAAATATCTTGGGACTCTACCTTCCAAAATTCTGCAATTGATACGCTGGAAGATCCCAGGCTGGAAACAGCTGCTATAGAGGGAAGCAACTTCTACTGAGGGCTTCCTCTTGTTGCAAAACCTCCTTGAAATTGCTTTCTGTATGAAAAATATAAACTCATTTGTGTGTTGAGAGGCTAAAATGTGGTCATGTTTCTTCCCACAGCAGAGACACGAAAGAACACCAGCAGTTACGTCCCAGCCAGATTAACAATAACTGTAGACACGTGAGTGTGTGAATTCTCCAACTTTTTTCCTCTTCTCTTAACATTCCTTGGGATTGGGTGCAAATATGTTGACAATCTTTTCCTAACTAACCTCTCCAGTAGTAGACAGTGAATTCAGATCTACCTTAATGTAGATCTGCTGAAGTGAAGGGAAGGTTTGTAAAGCACTTTGCCTTGTCTTTCAGCCATGTCCCTTTTGCCCTTAACATTCTTCCATGGCTATCTTACTGGACTTCCAGTTTGGGCTGCTTGTCTCTCTCTCTCCCTTCTTACCATGGGGAATGGAGCCCAATATAACATCATAAAGCTGTTGAAGGAAGCTAATGGATAGCATCTGGGTAGGTTTTTATTGTATGCCACCCAAAGTCACATTCATGAGATGGGCAGCTATATAAATTAGATAGATAGATAGATAGATAGATAGATAGATAGATAGATAGATAGATAGATAGATAGATTTTACCCTCTATCAGCCTTGATTTTATCCTATTGGTACCATTTTGAGCAAGGCAGGGGAAAACAGATCAGATGTGTCATCTTTAGATCAGGGTCTGTAAAAGTACAGGAAGTGACCTGGCCTCACAAATGGATGTTCACATAAACTGTGTTTAATTCCAGACCCTGCACATTCCCTACGTCAATTCAGAAACCAGTTGACTCTGTGGGCAGTTCTAATGTGAATCTTGCAGTCCATTCTGATTCAACCTATCATGAGTAAGTATTGACTTACTGGTTAATTGCTGAGAATCCTACCATAGTGTGTATGTTATATAATGAACATGTATCTATGAATGTAATGGTATGTGAGAAAGACCTTGAGAGGTGGGGTGAAGAGATGCTGCCTAAGGGAGTGGTCAGATAAGAGAGGGCCACAGCTCTTTCTGAACTTCCGCAAAGAGATATGGAGAAAAAAGAACCCTGAGATGCAGCTACTTATGCAATGCTTCAAAGTAGGATTGACGTCAGCATCAATGTCTTCTCTCTGATTTTATGAAAGGGGAATTGGGATGTGAAAGCGCTGTGGTAGGTTTCTTTTTTGGTAGTGCTGACGTGTATCTTGACGTGTATAGTTTTGATCTGAAGCAAAAATGCTGATTAATTCAATCTACATGTGTAGAGAATAAGGAAGATGATCTTGACAGAAATATGCAGGAACCATTACCTAGGCAAAAGGGGCTGAAACATTTTTTTATGTCCAGAACAATGAGATAACATTCAGAAGCAGCTCAGGCAGACTGGAATATAAGAAGGAGGAAGAAGTATGACACAATAAGACTTGTAAGATCGATGTCAGCTCCTCTAGGTAGACCAGACCAGGAAATCAACTCCACAGGAAGGCTAAAACTACCTTTATTGAGACTGGCTATAATAATATCTTGTTGTTCTGAATTTAAAGACGTTTCAGCCCCTTTTGCCTATGTAACAGTTCCTGCATATTTCTGTCAAGGTCATCTTCCTTAGTATCTCACTATGTCACAGGTATAGGAAATTAGTGACTGGATCCCCTCATCTCTTTTATTTGCTAAAAGTAGTGACTCAGAGGGTGAAGGTGGACGTTGGCTGTAATGTGAATGAGAACAGATGTTTCATTTCCCCACCCCATATTAATTTGACAGCGCAACCCCCCTGCTCTTTTATGCAAACGTGTGCATCTCCAACAGTGTATCAATTTTTTTAGGCTTCAGTGATCTGTGATATTGAAATACAGTGAATCTCTCCCTGCTTTGTAAAAATGTTCCCAATTCTGCTTCAGACCTGTGTTTAGGAAGGACATGGGTGCATAGATTTGGAACTCTGCTTGATTTGGGTGGAAGGGGAGATGCTTCAGAGGAAATGTGTGATAATTAACCACTTTCTCCTGTGCCTGTTGTTTCTTTGCTGCAAAAGAGAAGAGCAGAGAAATGACGCCTAGGGTTTCACTAAATTCCACTGACTAATAGGTTGGCCTTATTGCATTACTGATTTTCAGAGTGATTATAGATGCATGTAGAAGAGGAAGTTCCTGCTTCTTCAGAAAATAGATAAGGTCAGATCTCAGGAGAGTTTATTGAACTTTATTTGGCATAATTTCTTGCCAAGATATAAACCTGTATAATCAATAAGCACATGATGCTTAAATATTACAACTAGAACATTGTTGATTTATAAAATATTTGAAATAATTCCTTTAGGGTTTTTGCCATTTGTTCAGTGGCTCACGGTAACTTGAGCATAAATACAGGTAGTCCTTGACTTACGACCATTCATTTAGCCACCATTTGAAGTTACAATGGTGTTGAAAAAAGTGATTTGTGATCAGTCCTCAAACTTACGACTGTTGCAGCACCCCTGCAGTCACATGATTAAAATCTGGGCATTTGGCAACTGGTGTTTACGATGGTTGCAGCGTCCTGGGTCATGTGATCACCATTTGTGACCTTCCCAGCCAGCTTCCGACAAGCAAAATCAATGGGGGAATCATGTGATTCACTTAATGACCATGGTGATTTGTTTAATGACCACCATAAAAGTGTCATAAAATTACATGCAGTCACCTGACACCTTGCTTAACAACTGCACCACTTAACGATGAATATTCTGGTCCCTATTGTGGTCGTAAGTTGAGGACTACCTGTAAATTATAGCAAACAATGTAGTCCCCATACTAAAGCCAGTATTGCATAATAGTTTGAAGCTGGAACAAAGAAAGTTTAAGTTCAAATACACGCTTTGCCATGAACCCCAGTTCCATGGACGAGTCACTGGCTAGGTTCACATATTGCAGTAAGCAATGTGGCTTGCTTGGTTTTGGCTTAGTGCAGCATCTGAATCCAAGCAATGTGATCTATAAACCTAGCTTAGTCATAGTGCCTAGGTCAGCAGTGCAATTTCCTGAGGCATCATGATGTCCATGGCATCTTTAAATGGCATATACAGAATTCCCACTTTAAAACAAAAACAAGGCTGAAATCTTTTGAATTTATCACATTTCCTAAGTTTGTAGCATTTTCCCGTGAGATCTTGAAAGATCTGAAGGGTGAGAATTGAACCATTTATTTATTTGGCTAGTTTACATACCTTGGCATCATGCAAGATAAAACATGGTGCCTGTTGTCTGAAAATGTTATATTATATTATGCAAAACCCACTATACTGGTTAACCATCATTAAACAACTCCTGGCTAAGAGTGATATGTGAACCTCGACTCTCTTTCTCCCCAGCCAACCTCTCTCAGAAGAGTGGTGTGAGGATAAAAAGAAGGGAGGAGAACCATCTAGACCAATGTTTCTCAACCTCAGCAACTTTAAAATGTGTAGACTTCAACTCCCAGAATTCCCCAGCCAGCATGCTGAAGTTGCGAAACACTGATCTAAACTGTCCTAAGCCACTTGAAGGAAGAACAAAGTAAAAATGCAGTGAATAAAGTATGAAGGTAGGGTTTAAAAAAACAAAACAATGCAACCAGTAGGTAAAAATAAGTAAAGATTTGTTGCTATACCCCCTAGCTCTATACGTTTATTTCCACACACTTGATAGAATATTGGGATTATTCTGACCAGTATTTGACATAGCCTTCCTCTGTGTTTGCCACAGCCAGCCAGTGATGGTTCCATCATCTATAGGGACATCTCTAGCCAGCAGCACAACGTATGGAAGCTCACAGTTACCACTGTAAGGATCCCTGGCCGAGCAGGTCCCTTTCTCTTTTGTTTGTCTGTCTCAGAGAGGCGGGGAGCAGGGAGGACACTGACTGAATGTTATACAGGTAGTCCTCACTTAACGACCACAATTGGGACCGGCAGCTCCGTTGCTGAGACATGGTTGTTAAGCAAAACATCATGTGACTGTGCCAGACTTACAACATCAGTTCTGCTGTGGTTGTTAAGCGAATCACCCATGGTCGTTAAGTGAGACATCACATGACAGCAACTTGCAATTTTACTGCTGGCTTCTCCATTGACTTTGCTTGTCAGAAGCCAGCTGTGAAGCTCACAAACATTGATCACATGACCTTGGGATGCTGCAACTGTCATAAATGTGCACTGATTTTGAAGCACCCAAATGGTGATCACGTGACCATGGGACACTGCGGTGGTCATAAGTTTGAGGACCAGTCATAAAGTTACTTTTTCAGTGCTATTGTAACTTTGCACAGTCACTAAACAGCAGTCATAAACCAAGGACTAGCTTACTTGGAACTCACCAAGAACAGAAATACCCAATCCAGCAAAATGTAGAGAGCTGGCATGATATATAAAAAAAGTTTATTAAATATGCAATATGAAAGCAATAAAAATAGCTATTTGCCCAATATTAATATCATACATAAAACCCAAGGCTAATTTAAACATAATTGGTTAATCAAAAAAAGCACATTTATATATTGTATGAACTGAATGCAAGTTGGCTTCTTCATTGTGGGATTGTTGGCTTGGGCAATAAACATATCAGCCCAAACTATCTAGAGGGCAAAAACCTCAGTGTCATTTTCCATTTCACAGGTCATTTGGCTCTGGATCTTAAGTTAGTACTTTCTGGCAATGTTAGGATTTCCTGTTCCACTTTTCAGTGTTTAGAGCTGCATTGTATCTACTCTTTCTTTCTTCTCATAGTGAATTAATGACTTGCTCATACCCTTTGGAAGATGCTTCACCCCTCGGTCCAGTGGATTCATATCCCATGTACCAGGACATAGAGATGCCAGACCTCTGTATATCCAGTGAGGACACCATAACATACCCAGGGAATCATCAGCTCCATGTGCTGGAAGACCCATTAAGGTGAGTGTAGATGGCATCTTGCAGGTGGAAAAGAGGGTAAAGGCAAAGAGATTCCTCGCTGACGGGGCTTTGCAATTTTCCTTTTTCCTCCTGTGGTTTTATCTAAAGGCATGTCATGGCTGCTTCTAGAGTCCCGAGAAATCATAGTGTAGGGAACCTGCTATAAGATTATTTCAAATGACCTCCTTTGAAAGGATGACAGTTCTCATGGTTCTTAGTTGATTGAAAATCTGAGCAAGCTTCAAACTAATTTAACTGTTGACCTCCTCAATTACTGGTATGTGGACAGCAAGGGGAGTGTTGCTGAGGTTAGCCATTGAGAATAAAGAAGAAATTGAATGGCAGGGAAAACAGGGCAGGTGCAAAGTAGAAGGTGCAGCTGAGAACGGTAGTTGTTGGGCTGATGCAGTTGGTTTGGCTACTGATAAGAAGCCAAGGAAGCTAGAAAATGGAATGGCAGCCATGGGAGAGGAGCTGGGTTCAAACCTGCAAGTTCTTGAACAGAAGCCAAGAAATCGGGGAGGGAGAATATAATGACATGGCAGCATGATCCATGAGAACTAGTTCCTCACATTCACTCCCTGCATATTTTCTTTCCAGGGTGTCCGAGACCATTTCGCCACCTTCCATTGAAGAATTTGAAAAGCTTCTGCATCCAGACCAAGACATGCTTCACTTTTGTCAGAATACAGTGTGACCAATTTTTATGTGCTTGTCATCTTTCTAATATTGGAGATACTTTAATGGACCTTTTATGTACTTATTCCTACCAAGCCTGGACATAAACAGTGATGGCTGATAACCCTTGGCCCATCTGCATATCTACTTCATCCAGTTAGATCCTTGCAAGCTCTTTTGAATCAAAACTGGTTTCAGTTGTGGGCTGTCAGGCACGTGCCATGATACAGCTCTGTTGGGGACACTCCATCCTTATCATCAGCTCAGCCAATGGAGTAGGAGAGGGGCTCCCACTCACGTCTCCTTTGCTGTTGACAGAAGTGTCTGGGGGGAGGGGACAGACATGGTGCACTAGTGCCTCTGTGTGCTTTACTACTTATCTGTGTTACCTCTGGATTGCAAGGAAGAGTTGGTTTTTCAGTTACAATAGATTGACTTTTATTAATACCAGGAGCCAAGACTGAAGATATTTCATCAGAAACTTCAGGGAAAAAAAATTGTTCAATCAGTTTAGGCAGAATCTTGGTTGGGCTGCTGATTCTTTCACGTATTCACATGGGACACTTGGGCATATGAAAATATTCCAATTGAGTCTTCATTATTTTTCATTTCTACTTTGAAAGAGGAAACACTATAGTTCCTCTCAGAATTTAAAGATCCAGAGTCCATCTCCATATCAAACAGAATTGTTAGGTAGAGTGAAGTGACTACCTCAGGCCAAAACAAGGTGATGAGCAATGGTGGGGAGGTATAGAGTATCACGTGGCCTGTCTTGCACATTAGCCAAGCTAATCTACTGCCTTAGTTATGGTGGTGGATTCAGTCTTCTCACCAAGTTTTTGTCAATAGGTTGTGGGTGGAGGTAGTATTCAATTTTCACCTGCAAGATGTTGGAGGCTAGCTGTAACATGTTCTGGGCCAGCTTTGCAAATTTGCAGTTCCTCTAAGTTAGGTGGAGCCTAGATTCTCTACCATCTTTTTTCTGATTCAGAGTGAATGTTGGGCTGTTGAGATGTGGACTGGAACACTTGAACCATTTTTCCTGGGTGGAACAATGTAAAATTCAGATTTCCCCCATATCATCAGCTGGCACAGCCCAACCTTTTCTACTAGATTTCCTATTGTACAGACTATTCTCATTTGCCAAGTTCTGGTAAAAGGTGCAATTTAAAATAACCCATAAAATAAGACTTTATTCCAAAATAACAAAATAAATAATCTACTGTACACATTACAAAGGAACGGATGCTAGTTTTCCTATAAAGACACACAGGCTGTAGGGTAGGAGGTGGGGACTTGACCTAATGGCAGTTATTAATGTTACCTTAACAGTTCAATATTTACCTGAACAATGTGTGTTTTGCAAGTGTTTATTCCAGCAAATGTTGCCTTCGGAGTGCTTCGACAACAATATTGAGTTAATATTGTTCCATCTATCTCATACTGTGGTTATGCCATAATTATGAGTAAAGGAGAATGAAGGAATCTATTTTTCTCAGGGAAAGTACAATCCCTGTAGGGGAAACTGGTTCCTCTCCTGTCCCAGAGCCAGACAAAGGTACAATTCCCTTCCTTTTCTCAATTCAGCATCTCCCCTATCCCCCATTCACTTTGGTAAGAAGAGGACTATGCCGTTGAGAAAGCCTTGAGTTAGGAGATGCTCTTCTCTTCCCAACAAATAACAGAATGGTTGTAAAGTTAATGTTCCCTTAGAGCAGCAAATTGAATTACAATTTAACCCTGTTGCACGTATATTTATTAAGGGCACCGTATCCAACTTGTTCCGCTCAAGAGGTGGTAATTCCAAAAATATCTCTGCTGATTCCCATTCAAGAATCTCAGCAAACACAGCAGTTACTATACACCAAACCGTTGTTGGTCAGACATGAACTTGAAACTAGAAAGGGATATTCACCCGGTAGACTTACAAATTTACATTTCTAAAATATTCAGCCTGGGCTTTTCAATCTGTACAGTTTTTCATTAGCTGATTTTTCTTGTCTATATGCAACTGCTTCAAAATGGAAGATCCATACAGGATCTTCTTTTCTGCACAAAGAGCAGCAGGGCTGCTGCTTGATCAACCATACAGGATGCCATCTTTGCTGTTCATTCCTCTTCCTGCTTACAGTGGTAGGGAAGAAAAGTAGAAGCTCCAAGAATATGAGTGGGAAGCCTTAGGAAAGGAGTAGGGGGCACTGAGAGAGAATGAGGTTCCACTGGGCTCTCAGCAAGTCCTCCTTTCTTGGGTCCTTTATAAATTCATACTGTTGTGGTAGAAAAGAAATGCCAGGCAAAAGGATTCTGAAATCAATTCACCTTCCTGCATCTATGCTTTCAATATGTTACAAAAATTAAAGCTGCTGCTGGATGTGAAAGCTGGGATGCAGCTGGATGTGAAAGCAGTTGTCACTAGTGTGTGCCCGTATCCAAATGGCAGCAGCTCAATCATTACTTTTAATGCGGTAAATTTCTAGCCTCTCTAGAGCCATCTAGGAAACAAAGTACTTCCAAGCATTCCAAACTGGGCTGAGCAGCAATTAGCGCTTTGGATGATTAACCACGATATAAAGTCAACAGGCAAGAGAGGTAATGAGGATACTTTCAGCAGTGTATACAAGATAAAAACCAGGAAAAGAGAAGTTTGGGGATGGGCAGAATGCCCCAATTCTTTTGGGCCAAGGACTGTCCTTGGGCTTAGAGTGACTACTGGGGCCACATTCCAGTAAGGGGGGGGGGGGAACAAAAATTAAACTTAGTTCAATTTACATATTTTGAATTACACTGAAGAACAATTTGAATTAAATCAATTTTTTTTGTTATACAGTTAGCATTGTAACCTTCTATGTCTTTGATACATTTTTCCCTTCTGTCACATCAAGAATTATCATTTCTATGGCAATTTGCAAAAGGGTTTGCAGGGTGTGTGTGCTACAAACAGTCCTGGGGATTCAGGTTCTGCACATACAGAGAGCATCTGTGACAAAGACAGAAGGGCAGTGACAAACGTGTTTTGTGTGTATGCGTGTGTGAGTCAGTGTGGTTGAAAGTAATGGGGGTATGGGGACAATTTGGGAACAAGATGTGTTTATGGCCAATCAATTAAATGCCTTTCAATAAAATATGTACAGGATATTTATGTGCTTTTTTATGGCTGTGTACCCCTCAGTTTCAAGTCTCACATGGGAGGAAAGGCTGTGGGTAAGATTGACCTTCCATTAGTCCATCAGAGGGCCAGAGATTTGGTCTACCTGAGCTCATACTATCAACCGTAGCCAGGGCACTCCTCCTTGCTGAGTTAAATTAAGATGGTAGGCTTCCTATAAGATTCGCTATCTGTAGGTCCATGCTCTTCTGTTTGTGAACCAAGCATGCTCTCCATTTCAAGAAGAGAACAGGATAAAGGAGTTGGTTGTGCTAATATGACAGCTCGCCTTCTGCAAGAAAGCCCCACAGGCATCCTGGGGGTGATGGAGAGGACAGCCTCCCTCTTCCTGGCAGAGGTCTGTCTAATGCTCAGAGCTGGCTGGAGTATTATTGCTTAGTGGGTGAGCGAGGGTACCCCTGCTGCTCATTGCCGGCTGGTGTCTGGTTCCACCTTAATGCTGTTTCTTCTAGCCTCAGGCTGGGCTGCTGGAGGCTGGCATCTCTCAGAAAGAGTTTCCCCAAACTCTAAAAATAAGAAAGAAAGAAAGAAAGAAAGAAAGAAAGAAAGAAAGAAAGAAAGAGAGAGAGAGAGAGAGAGAGAGAGAGAGAGAGAGAGAGAGAGAGAGAGAGAGAGAGAGAGAGAGAGAGAGAGAGAGAGAGAGAGAGAGAGAGAGAGAGAGAGAGAGAGAGAGAGAGAGAGAGAGAGAGAGAGAGAGAGAGAGAGAGAGAGAGAGAGAGAGAGAGAGAGAGAGAGAGAGAGAGAGAGAGAGAGAGAGAGAGAGGAAAGAAAGAAAGAAAGAAAGAAAGAAAGAAAGAAAGAAAGAAAGAAAGAAAGAAGAAAGAAAGAAAGAAAGAAAAGAAATCAAAAGTTAAGATATCCTGATTCATTTCAAAGCACATCCATGGACTGTGACACAGACATATAACCCACTCTGGCACAAAGAAGAACAGTTCTATGGGTTTTCTACTTGAGCGCTGAAGGAATCCAACCTTCATTTTTCTCTGTTGTTCTCCAATGGCTACCGGATAAGTTCCCTATGGACAGACTTTTCCTCGCCAACAATTTTGATCCCATAAATGGATGCTTTTTAAAACTAATTATCAAGAAAGTTAAAATAACTGGGTGGGGACTTCTCAAATAAGAGACTATTGATTGTTTTTTTTTTTAATCTGTGAGATAAATTGTAAAACTGGCTAGGTGATCCTGAGATGTATATGACCTCTCCCATTTTTCAGGGCCTAAACTCCCACTTTGGAGGCCAAAGTCAAGGTAAATCTGCCTGCTATATAGCCTTTATTCTTTTTTTGATTCCTATCCCACCTCTTGAATCTGAAGAGTACTCAAGGCAGATAACAAAATTTAAAAACAAAATTAGAACATTAAAAATGAACAACAGAGATAAAAATCAACCATTAAGTACTAAAGCCAATGTAAAGCCTGGTGAAAAAGAGGTACCTATATAGTGTTTCTAAACACTGGGGTAGGGGGCAAAGACAATTCCTGTGGGACTTGGTGCTTTTGGACCAAATCTGCCTGGAAAGCATTAGTTTGCTTGTCTTTTTCCAGCCAAGCGACTAGTTGACAGCCCTTAATTTGAATTATCATTAGCAAAAAGAATGAAAACATCATCACAGAACTAAGACGTATAAGTGCTTTTGAAAACTTTACCTCTTGCATTTCCTTTGATATCTTTTTCTTTTTAAAGCTGTATGTCATAATGGAGATTCCACTCTTTCCCAGTCCTTCCAGCGTTTTCCCAGAACATTTTGGAAGGAATCCAGAAACTAAGAAGTTGCTATGGGTCACAATCCTGTTTCTCAGTTTCTGAACCACACGTATTTAGTGCCCAAAACGTTTGCCATCTGCCTCACTAAAGCTGGCCTTTCCTGAATCATGTGCAATTGCTTCGTTGCCCTTTTAGGATCTCCATGTTCCAGAACACAACCGCAAACTGCAAGATGAGCCCAGCAGTATCTCTTATTTCAGGGAATTTGGTGAATCTTTTTAGAAACAACAGCCCCACCCCCACTCCTCTAATTAGACTGCAGCTTCCCTACCACCACATACAATCTGCTCCCTGAAGAAAATTTGTAGTTTTGGCCTTTACTAAACAGTGACCATGTTTCCCCAAAGTGATGCAACAGATCCTCATATAGATGGAGACTGTAACTCTTCTCGTTCTAAATTACATCCCTCATTCTCATTAGACTCCCTGATAACGTTATCGTCTCAGCGTTGACGGACAGCCTTTCTCTTGCCATCCCAACCCTGTGCTGCCCATCAAATTCCAAAGGAAGCATGAAGAAGGAAGCAACCGCTTACCAGGCATCTGGGGTTTTCCTGGCAAACATGGGCTGAGCCGTCCCACTCGCTCGTGTGACACCAGCCGGGCCAATCTCAGCCCTTCATCCATCAGTGTCTGCTGCAGAATGTGACGGCTCCATAGCCCTTGGGGTGGGAGGCTCAGCAGTGCATCAGCTGTGTTGGGGGGTGGCGTAAGCCGGGGACAGGATCCGGTAGCTGTGGAGAAAGAGAATCAGGAGGGGAAGGAAATGCCTTTAAGTAAAACAGATTAAATCAGCAGTATACTGCTCTCAAATAATCTGTCCTGAGCTTCAGATAACTAGAATAGGCCCAAAAGTAACAGGGGAGACCTGGTTCCCAATGCTCTATTCCACTCTGGAGTGATTGAAAAAAAATGTTGAGTTGAACTTAAAGGCCGGAGAGAGGAGAAAGGCAGATTGAGATTCCACAAGTATCCCTCTCACCCTATGTGTGCTACCACCCCACTTCCCCAGAGGAAATGCAACACCTTTTCCTAGATGGTCCGTTAGGGAGGGGAAGGATGACTCTACAAAAACCAAAGGAGGTGAAGCTTACAGAATATAGGTTTTCCATAAAGGTTTATCAACCTTACATAGAAAAGCGAAGATGTATTACTTTAATCCAGTGTTTCTCAACCTTGGCAACTTGAAGATGTGTGGACTTCAACTCCCAGAATTCCCTAGCCAACATGCTGGCTAGGGAATTCTGGGAGTTGAAGTCCACACATTTTAGAGTTGCCACAGTTGAGAAACACTGCTCTAAGCATACTCCAAAGGCACCTTACTGTTTATGTCACGTCTGTCTCATCCTGAGCCTGTGGCAGAAACAGCCTGAAGCTGTCTTGAGTTGGTACACTGTTAAAGTGCTATTTTACCTCTTCCCCCAACACAAATCTTGTCCTAAGAACCAGGGCCAGATTAAGGCCAACGGATGCCCTAAGCACAGCCCAACAATGGTGCCCCGTGGCCCTTCCACTGCTTAACTGACAAAACATTAAGACTCAATAAGTACTGAAAACTAAAGTGGAGTGTGGCAGTGAAAGAATTAAGGGTATGAGAGCTAGGGGGAAAAACGCTGGGGCCCCTCCTTCCCTTGGTGCCCTCGGCAGGTGCTTATTTTGCTTAATGGTTAATCCAGGGCTGCTAAGAACTATCTCTAACGCCTCAGGCTAGGGATAATGTGGTTGGGAGCAAGGATCGGCCCAGCTGCTGTTGGCTACTTAAGCCTGCTGCAGGCAGATTCATCGATATTCCTGTGAAAAACCAAAACCACCAAGGAAAATAGTTGTGCTTCCAAGTAGTGGGACGTGCTGAGGCAGGTTGAGAAAACCTCTTCCTCAGCTCACCAACACATTCCCTACCTGCCCCCACAGAAGGTTTGGGAAATATCAACCTCTCAGGAGATCAATAATCTTATTAGAATAATTACAGTAATATTACTTCTTATTTTTCCATTGACTTCCATGGAGTGTTTAAGAGAGCAGGAGGAAGCAGAACAGGATGCCCGAACAGCACAACTCTGTAGTTGTGTTTCTTGTGGAAGAGACTAAGTCTTACAGTATTTTTTTTTTCTTTATACTGGCCAGTGGGGTGTGTGTAGAGTGCGGGATGACACTGGCTGGAGTGTCTCCCCACTTTATGGACAGCAACTGGTGGTTGTTTTTTCTGCCAGTAGATGACCCTGGGTTGGAGGACAAAGGAAGTCAGGAACTCTGCCATAACTATCCTGAAACAGTTCCAAATTACATCTTTTAAGGCCACAACGCTGCCCTGCCGAGTTGTCAGACTTGGCTGTGGCTACAGTGCAATTTGTATCAACATATTTTTCTGCTGACTCAAGGATGGGAGGAATGCATGTTAACACAGCTGTGAGGAAGAGCCTGCTGTCTTCACATTGTCTGGCCCCTGAAGCCATGATTTACTCCACCAATGTTGACTGACAAACTATAGATGCATTCAGACATGCTAGTCCATAAACCATGGTCTACAGACCTATTGCCAAACTTCACACAATATATCCGACTATAAGATAACATACTTCATTTTGATTCACACATATAAAACTCGGCAGAAAATCTCACAGTATGGGAGTTGCAAGGCAGGGTCAAACCATCAGTGTCTTGAAACTCGTAATCTGTTTTGTTTGGGAGTTGCTCTTCAGGATCTCCTATTAGCCAAGATGACTGACACATGAACCAGAGGTCTTGTGCATGGCACCATATGTAATCTACCAAACAGCTGGACATGCCCATCCTTAGAATATTTGGAAATGAGGCCTATCAAATTCTGAATGAGCAGGAGATCAAAACTGAGAAGTGTATGGATACACTTAACATAATACTGTACACATTTCTGAAAGTCCTAGAGGAGGGAGAATATGAGAAATATCACCAAAATATATGTTTAAACTAGTTTTAAAACTACCTGAATTGGTGCAGATTCCTCATTTAGTCCCTGGGATTGCTAGACTTTTGTTTAACTGGGGAGAATTCTGAGCCAATGATCTGCAGTCTTCCCCAAAAGTATAATTCCCTGTAACTGCTAAGCTAGTTTAGTTAAGGCACATATAGAATTTGATACTGAAATTAAAAACAAATGTACTTATATTATTTGAAAGAGATGAGTGTGTGGGTGTGTGTGCAGGTTTGCAGGAGAAAGGAAGCTTGTTTCAGTACACTCATCATTTTAAACTATCATGTGGTTTGTTTGGTTTTGGTTTCTGGAATGTGTGAACCCAGTCGTTCTATTTGTAGACTATGATTCACGGCTTAGCATGCCGTACAAACCTAGCCAATAATGGTTTCTTCAACAAAGCAAATGAAGTTAACGGTACTTTAGCTTATGTCAAGATCAGACAGCAAGCAAGACAGTGTGAAAGGCGGGAGGGAACTGACATAGTAAACTGTACAAACTTCATCTTATTGTACATAGTAAACTGTACAAATTTCATCTCTTATTCAACCAACTTGTAATTAAAGCAATGCACATGGGATAAAATGTGATTCCAAATTGCACACAAGGCTGAGCACTTTCCTTGCTCTTGCGAAGAGCGTGCAAACTGGTGCATCAGAGTCACTATTCCAGGGACAAGATGGGTTCTATGAACAGGAATGACAACACTTTGTGTGAACCCTAACAAGAAACAAATCCTCTTTTGTAGCTCTCGCTTCACAGTCTAATTCCCTAGTTGCTTCCTTAGAGCCCAGAACACTCACCTTGCGAATGTCCGTCTAAGCTTTCCCCAGACAAGCTGGCCGTGTCTTCCTCTGTGCTGGATCGGTAGGGAGGAAGGAAGGGTTCACAGACCAAGGGAAGCTCAGGGCGGCTGTGATCTGCAACCTGCTGGGGGAATTGCCAGAAAAAATAAGAGGAAAGCTGCCAATTTCATCTTCTCCACTAGAGCTGTGAACTTCAACATTGAAAAGTGCTTTTATTTATATTTATTATATAAATATATATTTATATTTAAAGCAAGCAATAAATATGACATTAAATATTGCATTAACTTGCACAAAATATAATCTTGGAATAACCTGAAATGTATGGCAAGTGTTATACATGCAAGATTTTAAATCTTGAATTATCAGCCAGTTGGCTTGCCTGAAATCATGTTGTATATGGATTAGCATGACATTTCCTCCTGCACTTACTTGCACTGGTATTAAATTCCATTTCATCCTTCTAGTTATGAATGATACTAGAAAGGTGGGGTAGGAATTTGATAAAAATATCATGGAGACTTCTTTTTTGGAGCTTGGAACTTCAAAAAAGGATTTTGGCCAGAGTTCAGCACACAAGGAAATGGTTAGCCTTCATCTCTCTAGCCTGCTCCCTTCTGATCTGCCTACTCCCCATCAAGACCAGTATGTAATTATTTTTAAATGTCTCCATTAAAGAGGACCCTCGATTTCCTGAAGCAGCAAGAGGTACACCTGTTCCCCAATCCTTAAAATCCACTCTTCCCCTCTGCAACTTGCTATGGAGCACACTTGAGGGTTTTGATGATCAGGTAGAAATTGGCAGAAGTTATGCCTGTCTCATTCAATAGGACAACGGAGGACTGAATAACCTTTGCATGTTGACCTGCAGGGTAGAAAATTGTCTGAACAGCATGAGAGGGAGCCCTCATTAGATGGGTGAGCTTCATGGAGAAGAGCAGTTGGTTTATTCTATGTCTACCCATTTCTACAGGTGAAAGGCATGGAAAGACATAGCTTATTCAACTACAAGTCCCGTCATCCTCAACATGGTCAGTGGTAAAGAAAAATCAAACCTGTAGCTTGTCAACATCTGGAAAGCCACTGCTTCTCCACTCCTGACATATATTTTTATGGTATTTTCTTTGGTAACTCAAAGCATATCTCTTATCTTTTTTTCTCTTGTGTGTATACATACAGCTTATCTTTTCCACTTACCTCCTGCTTGAGGCGCTTAGCTTGTCCACCACAGTTTTCATCTGGACGCAGTCTGAGGACAAAAGTCATAAAGGAGTTAGCATGCCCAACTGGGTATTATATCCAGGAAATCACTTCTAGCCTAGTCACAGAATTATTCATGCAATGGTCCACATGTTCTGGACTATACTGGTCCAGGACATGTGCCTGTGCCAATTTAGCATTTACAGAAATTTGCAGCCTGGGTGGATGCTGGAATGAATATAATTTAATGGCCTGGTATAAAGAAATAAAATATTCATGACATCATAGAGGCTAACTATCTTTTGTTAGGGTTCCATTAAATAAGGCTTAATACCAGTTGATTTAATATGTTAAACCAAGATTTTCCCAACCAGTTTGCTAAACAGGCCATAATGAACCAATCTACATACAAAGCTTAGCAATAATGGCTAGATCTGTTGCACTAAGCTATATTTTTGTTCATCATGGTCTGTTTGATCTGGCCTAACTGGATAGGTTCACTCATCACACTGAACCATAACACATGGTTCACAAGCTGTAATGGTTGAATATACACATTAAAGCAGTGCTTCCCAAACTTTTTCCTTCATTACCCAAAACCGCTTATCAGAAAGTCCTTTTTACCCAATATAGGTAAAACACTAACTGCACAGAAAAACATATATGACAAGTGAAGAGAGATTGGTAAAAAATAGGAAGCAAACAATATGTTTGATGAAATGACTTTATTTTAAACATCTCTAAACATTTTAGCAGCCACAAAAAAGTGGGTAAATATTCACCATGAATATTCCATCACCCGGGTCCCGGCTACTGAGAAAAATGCCACTGCTCCATCTTATTTACTGTTCCACAACACTGGGAGCAATTGGAGACAGAGCACACCTCACATCGTATTTGGGGTTCAGCAAACAGTTTTGTGTTGTTAGGAAGGCAAGAGGGGAAAATCCTACTTCACCCATGGAGGTGCTTGGAAACGGCAATAATTGCATCACGACCTCCCCAGCTACCACGGGATATCCATCGTGAACTGTTACCCAGAAAGACTCCAAACGGTCCTTCTTTTCTTCAAATAACATTTTGCACTGACTGCTTGACCAAAACGCAGTCATTTGCTCTGCAAAACCATGAACACTATCAAGATTTCAGTCAAGTCACACAGAAATAGTTTTACAATCCACTGATATAGGCCTTTCTAGTTCAGGAAAGTGTTCCTGAAATGCAGAGATAGTTTTGTTAAGTGGGTGATCACGTCATTCTTGACGTCACTGAAATCAACCCCATCGGCATCCTCCAAGAACAAAGGAAGGGTGGGGAAGGATGCAATGTTATGTTGCTCTGCTTTTTTAGCCAATACTCGAGCTTTTCTTCAAATGCTGTCATTTTTCTCACTTGCAGAAATCCTATTTTCCTTTTCTCCTTGAAGTTGCAGATTAAGTGCATTTATGTGGGAGAAAATATCAACTAAATAACTAAGCTGAACTAACCACTTCTTGTTGGAAATTCTTTCAACGAGAGCGTGCTTCTTTTCAATGAAAAGCATCTCAATTTCAGTCCTCAGCTCCCAGAAGCGATTCAGAACATTCCCTCTTGACAGCTAACAATTCTCCATGCAGAAAGCAAGGTTCTTAAGTAACAAATCAGTTTCAGAACACAAGGATCTGAAGAGCCTTGCGTTTAAAGTGCCTGTCTTGATGAAGTTCACTATGGCAATGACGTTTTTCATGACTTTCCTCTAAACCAGGAACAAGACCTTTGATGGCCAGAGCTTGGCGATGAATCATACAATGTGTTGACAGAATTTTTGGGTTGCATTGCCTTGCAAGAGCTATAAAGCCTGAACGCAGACCCAACTTTGAGGGAGCACCATCACTGTTCATTCCCACACAGCTTGCAGAGCAGAAGATCTTGTTCAGTCATGGTTTCAAACTTATAACGGACGTAGACCATCAACTGTGAGTCGTTGGAGACATCTGTGGTTTCATCCAGTTGAATAGCAAACCTATCACTCCAATTAATATGGGAAATAAGTTCTGCCTTTATGTCTCCAGCAATTATTTCAATTCAGCGACTAACGGTATTATCTGACAATGGCAATACTGCCACTTTTTGTGCCTGGTCAGACCCCTATATGATTTCATTGATGCAAATAGCAGCTGGCTGGATGAGCATTTCCCCTATTCAATGGGTTCGTGTGTCGTTACCCAAAGAAAAACCACTTTTACCCAATTTTGGGTAATTTACCTAGGTTTGGGAAGCACTGCTTTAAAGAATATCAAAAACAAATAAACCACATTACTGTTTCTCATGATGTGTAAAATAAGCCCTTGTTTTAAACATAAGAAACATAAGAATCTCATCATATGAGATATGGTCTTATATGATGAGAATGTGTTTTAGTTAGTCTTGGGCTGAGATTCTCCACCTTGTGTCCCAACATTCACATTTATGAGAAAATCCAACCTTTCTCTACAGAACTAATTGCAGCATCACATGGTTGCTGAAATCAGGAAACTGTGACTTATTCCAACCATGTTACTCAAAAAGGTGTCAAGGTACAATTTCATATCCTGATTTGAGAAGTTAAGTGATCACAGTTGGCACAAATCCTAATTCCTGATTTGCAGTTGTAAAAGGGAACAATGATTAGTTCAAAAGTCAAAGCAGAAACTTTTTAATTCACTTTTTAAAACATCAGAATAAAAATGCATCATAGGAAAGACACTGTGGATCATAATAAACATGTACAAATTCTAGGCCCCAAATTTCAGCTCTAACAGGTGGTTTCAAAAAGTGAAAACAGAAGTTTTTGATCTCTTCTTCACACACATGAAGCTGGGGATGAAAATATGATAAACCAAGGCTCCCGCAGGATTATTCCTATAATGCTTAATTATGGTTTCCTATTTTCTTTAAACCAATTACAAAGACAAAGAAGTAGCACATTAACAATACAAGGTCTGTTTTCTGAATGCCTGAGATACAGTGGTACTTCAGGTCACAAACGCTTCTGTTTACAACCAATTTGGGTCACGAACAGCACCGTTCACAAAATTTTGCTTCCGTTCGCGAACTCCGCATCAGGTGACGAACGGGATCTGTGGCCATTTTCCCTGCTGACACACGTGGTCATGGCTTCCTGTAAGGAGGGGGACTCTCCCTCCAAGCAATAACCGCCTCCCCACCCGGCTTCCTGTCCTCCACGCCAGAAGTCGCCTCGAGCAAGGTTAGCTTTCTCTCTCTCCATACTGCACTGTACTTTGTTTCATATTTTTGTCGTTTAAAAAAAAACAACCATATGGTTCAGAATGGATTAACTGTATTTACATTGAACCTTATGGGAAAATTTGATTTGGGTCACGACCAAAATCGGTTGGCGACCAAATTCGTAGGGGTCAGAACGGATTAACTGTATTTACATTGAACCTTATGGGAAAATTTGATTCGGGTCGCAACCAATTCGGGTCGCGATCAGAGTCCCGGAACGAATTAAGTTCGTGACCCGAGGTACCACTGTACTTTTGGGATAAATGTATATAGGAAATTAGCATCAGTGGGGAGAGAATTAACATAGGTGGACAAGTCTTAGTTCAGTTCCAGCTCAGCAGAGATCAGTTTGTACCAATATTCAGCAAGTTTCACATCTAGCACATATTTTTGACAGCATGCTCAATAATATAGGAATCAAGGCCAGATGGAATACAAGCAAAATGCTTTTTTGTCTGTCTGTTTCTTTGGGGCCCTTTCCCCACACCACAATTAACTAGGACAATGAGGAGGGTTTAGAATGTTGTGAAAATAACAAAAATGGGTCAAATGACCCATTCATCTATTCATCACACATACACACACAATCAAGCTGGATTTAGACCTAAACAGATTCTGTCATGTATAGAGTTAAATGGACTCTACCCAGGCCCTGTGTTGTGAGAATTACTACCTATGGTGTTAACCACTGTTTCTCTTGAGATCAAGATCAAATTCTAGGGGCATCATGAAAATATCTCCAAGGGACCTCTCCGTGTTGTGTTGTTGTTGCTTGTTTGTTTGTTTTACCATGCACTCTGCGCTCACACAAGAAGGTGAAAGATTAGAAGAAATGGGAGGTGGATAAGTTTCCTTTGCATCAGTTTGTAGTGTCACTGGTACAATTATACAACTTTTTTTAAAAAAAATTTCCTCCAGGGAAAGAAGGAAAGGGGGAAATGGGGTGAGAAATGACAGCATTTTCATCTTCTTTGCAGTAGTGGGAGCACCGCACCAACCCAAGCTCTGCCATTGCAAACTGTGCACTGCCAGCACATGATGGTGACTGGACAGAGCGGGAGAGGAGACAATTGGATTTGTGATAGGGGGATGGGGTAGTTGCTGCGTTTACACAAAATGCTTCATCAAGAGGGGTGAAGACCTGAAAGATACAGTGTTCTTTCCTGGCTTAACATGCTAATTGAACCCAGCCCGTTCAGAATATTTCTGGTTCAATGTATTGGGCAAACTTAGAAAATGGTTAGTTCAGTAACTAAGTTAAACATGTTGTGTGAATGCCATCAGTAACTGGAGATAATTCTCACCTATCATAAATTAGGGAGCAGGTCTTTAAATCAGGTCACATGTTAAAATATTTCTGACTCTTTACCCCTTTTGAAGAAATTAAGTTTCTTCGAGCAATCTGAAAGGGACAGTTATGAAGATATGACTAGAAGCAATAGCAATTTATTCCGCTACTGAGAATTTTCCCAGCAAGTTCACAAGCATTCAAGAGGTCACAGTCTCGTTTGAGAACCCCCCATCACTAACCAAACCACAAAGATCTGAGTCTTACCTAGAACCTTTAAGCGAAGATAGGTAGCTGCTCTCCCGAGCCACCTGTCGTGACAGTGAGAACAATTCCACGCGACGCAATAGCAGTGAATTGTCCCGCAGACAGAACTGGGCAGCGGCCTCATTGATTGTGAGCTGGGAGAAAAGAGTGAACAGAATGATTCTCCGAGAAAGCACACAGGATCTTAAAGAATATTACTCCCCAAGCATCTCAGTTTCTGACAGCGTGGACCAGTAAATAAGCTTTTAGGAAATGCAGAGATCATTCAATTAAACGAACACTCCCTTCCTATATGTTTCAGCTTTTTGGCAAAAAAGATAATGATTATAGCTTCGTTTGAGAATGACCATCTCCTTCATTTTTAAAGTTGTTTTAAAACTAAATTTGTATCAAAATGTAATTCAGCATTAAGTATTTATTTACCACTTGGATTATTTTATGTACCCCATGTCTGAGTATAAAAAGAAAAGGGATGAATAGATCACCAGCCCAATGAAATCTCATTTTTAGTTATCATATTTTCTATTACATTTATGACAGCATATATTATCCTACATATTAATTTTAGTTCATCACCATATATTATTTTCAATATTAATGTTAATCATAATTTTTTGTAGTTCTTTGTACATTTCAGTCCCATGAGGATTTATAGTTGTACACTATACGTTTAATGTTTTAGTAATCCTGCTCAAAGTTTGTATGTACAGACTGTTGCAATGGGAAGAATCATAATCCCCTAGTTTTAAATATTATTTTATGCTAGTCTTGGACTGAAAAAAAATCTTTAATTTGAATTCTTCCTATTTGCATTTTTTGTTTGGGTTGCCTGTAGGAGATGACAGCTCCATTCATTACATCGCATGTAGATTCACAGTCGGTAACTGCATTTGAAGCCTGTTCATTATTATTAGCAGTTTTCTGAATGTTAGTATTTACATTCCTACTTGTATCATTACTTATAGACTACATGAACCATTTTTAACCAATGATCCATTTTCGTGAACCAGGCACTGGCACTGAACACAGAGAAGCTGGGGCTGAGGCACCAAGCAGGTTCTGGCCTGGCCAGTGAACATGAGAAGGCAAGTCTCCACAGACCATTGATGGTTTATAGACTACAATTTGAAAATTATGGATGTTTAAAGTAATAGCATAGCCTTTGAGGTGTTTGGGAAATTCTGGCATGGAAATAAAAAAGGGGAGGGGAGGGGAGGGAAGGGAAGGAGGGAGAAGAAAATGCTATAAAGTACACTGTTAGCTCAGCTTTGTCACGTTAGCTGGAGTAGTTCAACAATGATTTAGGGCAGAAGTTCTGGTCTAGGATAAGACAGAGGAGGCCACTTTCAAAAAGTAACTCTCAGTGAATCAGAGGACATTCCTGTTAGTGAGTGAAAGACTGGAAGGATTCATACTTTGCAGTTAGTCTCTAAGGTCCTACTCCTTGGTTCTTCAGCCAGAATACTGAAGTTGGTGGTCCCACCACTGTGGAACTCTATTTCCATAGAAGCTTTCAGACATTGTTTAAGATCTAAAATTCTGTATCATTTTAGAACAATTCTACTGCCTTCATTTTATAGGATAATACAGAGGACTACACCAGTAAAGCTTCCTTTGAGTTAAGCTCAGTTCTCAGTGATTACTTGGACACATCCACACAGTTTTCTTCATTCCATATGGGGATGAGTTGCCTTCTCTCAAGATTTTTTTTAGCTTCTCAAGTCTAGCCTACTCCCCTGGTATATCCTGAGGTCCCCCATTCAAGTGGTAAACGTGTCTGCCCTTCCTTAGCTTCCCAGTCCAGATGACGTCAGCCAGATGCTGCCCCCAAAAGACTGTACAGATCATCATCATCATCATCAATATTTGATATTCTTTAAGCTGCCAAACATATTGAATAGTTTAACTAAGTAAATGACATTCCTGAGTTTGTTATGGTTGACCAGTATACCTTCCCCTGGCTCACCTCATGAAGGGTGAGCTGCTTGCCCTCACATCGCCGAGTTTCACCCCGTCCGTAGATGGCACTGTGACGCCGGATTTCTTCTTCTTTCCGAGGGTCCCCATTGTCCATCTGGAAGATATGCCCCACCGTTTTGGCCAGCTTCTTATTCAGCTTCAGGAGGGTCTTCAACTCCATATCTCCACTGCGAGGGCAGCTGCGCAGCAGACGATCCACCCCCTCAGACACTGCGTGGGCCAGCTCTGGATCGAGATGCTCAGAGGATGAAGGGGGCTCACTGGGTGAGGTCACCCCCCCTTCTTCTTCAGACTCGGGGTTGCCCCAGTGCATGGCTGGCAAGGGGGACAGCTTCTCTCGTGACTCGGAGGGGCTCTTGGCAGGGGACGTGGCACTGGTTTTGCCAGGGATCTCTCCTGGACTGGTGTGCCCATTGGTGAGTGATTTGCGGCCTCCGGTCTCGGAGATCTTGAAGAGCGGTATGCTGCTTACAGGTATGGAGGGCACCGGCTGGTTAAAGAGACCAGGATTGGTTGCCCACTCCCGGAGAGCCTTCTGGAGGCGCCGGACATGGAGGGGCTTGGTCGCCATGCCAACCAGAGCCATGATCTCCAGGAACTCTTCCTCACCTGCCTCGCACAGTTGCTGCACATCATCGCCGCCCTGCTGGATGAAGGTCTCGTAGTAGGAGAGGAGGTTGGCTCTCTGGAGGACACGGTAGAGCTGGAGTTCGCCCAGGGTGCGTGGCAGCAACAGTGCCATTGCCAGTTGCCTGCAGGGGTGACAGAGTGAGACCATGAAGGCAGAAGCGGTGGCTGTAATGGAAGGAGGGCAGTGTCCCTCTCTATTCTCCACGGTCCAGGCAGAAGAAAGAAGACACGCTACAGAGGGGAGAAAATGCAAAGTACTTCTTGTGCACTAAATTTGCAAGTTTAAGTTAGCATGTGCTATCAGAGTCACGAATTAAGGGGCTCTTCTTTTTCTTGTGTATCGTTATGTCCTCATTCACATAGGAACAATGGCTTGATGGGCGTAAGCAGATAACGTGCACTGAAGTTTTCCTTCCAGCAACAGTCTTTCTTTGGGTGAACCAGTCCCGAATCTGGCTGAAGGGGTCTAATCCAACCCAGGAGTCTTCTGAGGCTCTACTACAATAAACAGGTACATAGTCTCCTAAGTGCACCATACCTCATATATTCCCTGCTCCATAACCTCTTACATCACTGCCATCTTCCTAGGGCAAATAAGGCCCAAGCCTTTTCCTTTCTCTCTCCTCCACGCTAACAGCACTGCCCTCCCCTCGCTTTCTTGGAATAAAGTCCCACTGTGCTTAATGGGGCGCGCTTCTTATTAAGTGTATTTTCAGACCGCAGCTGAAACTTCAATTGCTCTTTAAGATCTTTTTTTTTTTGGCTAACAGGAGAATTTGATCTTGACACTACAATTCACTGGGGATACACATTGTCCATCCATCCCACACTGCAACTCCAAGCTCTAATACATCTGTCTTGCCATCAAATGAAAGCTCTTGTCCTCCATTTCAGGTTTCTTCCTCTGCACTATGAGGATTTTCTCTTTACTAGAACTCTTCCAGTACAGTAAACTACCCTAACTTACAATTACAGCCCTCCATGCATAAAAGTCTTTGTCTTCGCACTACCAGCCTGATCAGCACTACAGTCAACCCTCCTTTGAAAACCCAGTGTGGTATCTTCAGCTGCATAATACACATGCACACACATACAAAATCTAGATTTTCTGTACAAGCCAGAAACATTCCACACGCTCCTCTTGCTGGGTCAGGTAACCAATATGCACACGCACATCAGACTCTTCTGAATGCCCACTGCTTGTTCCTTTTTTATCCACCCTTGCGCACACCATATCTTCTCTTGCAAGGCCATTAAAGCAGTGAAGCAATGGGCTGGGGTGGAGTTGGCACTGCATGGATACTAAGAGAGCTGCCATTATTTTATTTTCCTGAAAGAGGCTAGAGAGAAACAGTGGGCTGAAGAAATTTTGACAATACAAGTGGGAGGTATGTGGGTGTGGAGGAGAGGGAGGCTAATGGAGAATGCAATTGATGGTTGTTGGATGGGGTTAGGAACCGACACTAGCCACAAACTTCACTATCCTCCTATAGTTCTTGCTAGCCTTCTCTGGAGATGCCAACAGGGTAGGCATTATAAGTAGTTATCCAAGGGCTCCAAACACAATACTGGCTGGCTTACCGTCTTTTGAAGCCACACACGTTACCATTTAAAACACAGGAGAGAGATTATAAAATAAGTCAAAATTCTAAGATGACTAACTGGAATACAGATCCTCTAATCCCAATACCTGATTTCTCTGGATAAAGTACTAAGGACCAGGTGTTTATGACAATGCACATCATCTTAACTTCCATCCATTTTAACATCAGTATTTCTATCCCAGTTAGAAATCTCAGAGATAAGGTTGGCTTTTATCCTGGCCCTTTTTTCAAATGCTAACCTAGCTGGGGAAATTAATCTCTTCCGTGCTGCTTACTCATTCTCAGATACCAGTGCTGGTATGATTTTCTCTGTGCACAGTGGTACCCCCCCAAATGCCCTCCCATTTCCTTTCAGGTTTAATTTTATACAAGGCGGTGTGGTGCCATCAACTTCAGATCCTGGCTACATACGAATCGCAACATTCAACTCTCCGGAATACAGACTGAAATATATATATATATATATATATAGAGAGAGAGAGAGAGAGAGAGAGAGAGAGAGATGGGAGTGTTTCTGAGCCTGTGCAGAATCCACGGGCCCGTCGGGCTTAGTGTCTCCAGAGCAGGCAGCAAACAAGGTTGCCAGGTGGGGGGCGTGGCTTCCACGAAAATAAGCTTCAGCCCCGACATCTTTGAGAAGATGTAGGCATTTTCACCAGGAGCACCCTTTGCATCCGAGCAGCTTCTGAAGAAGCAATTCACTGAAGAGATGCGAGGCGACGGGGAGAAGAGGCTGGCAGCCGATTCCTCCTTTGCAGATCCTGCCTGCCTCGCTTCCCCCCATAACTTGCTTCCAGTCGCTCCCCTGCTCACCCCACCTCTCCTACTCATCCGCGGCGCCTCCCCCACCCCGCTCTTTCCCTCGCTCGCTCCCTGTTGCAATCTTACCGCGCCACTGGATTTCTTCGAAGCCCGGTCAGCGGGCCCGTCAAGCATGAACCCGAGGCCTCCGAAGCCTCGCCGGCGGCCGCACTTCTGGCTCTCCGCGGAGAGGCAGAAACAGAAGGCGCGGAGCTCCCAACACGGCAGCCCTGTCCAGCTTCGACGGTCGTCTGCGTCCCTCCGCCGGAGCTTCGCTGTCCGCCCCCCCCTCCTCCTCCTCCTCCTTTCCCTCTGCGCGCCTCGGCGCTGAGCCTTTGGCACGGAATCGCCTCCCACGCCGCCGGATTTACAATGGAACGGCGGCGGCAGCGGCTCTGAGCTGCTGCCGCGCGTGGGAGGGTTCGTGGGCGGCAGGCAGCTTCTGCCTCGGACCAGAAAAACTGCAACAGCAGCATCAAGCAGCCTTCCCCGCCGAAAGCACCGGGCGGGGGAGGTACAGTGTTTACCGCCCCTCTTCCCTCGTCGCAGCCTCCAGGACGAGGAAGAAGGCAGGGAAAAGAGTAGGGTCCCTGTCACCACCTCCCTTTATTGCCCCCAACTTCTTCCGCTCGCCTTCAGCGCGGGCGTTTGGTGCGCCTTGGAAAGAGAAGGTTAAATTGTTCCAGAGACGGACATCAGCGTGTAGCTTTTCTTTGCTACGTTTTGCAAACCTGCGCTTTGGTTTCTGTGGTACGCCCCGTCTCGGTGAAACGTGCAGGACGTTCGTGTGCTTTAAAAAAGCTTATTTCCTTCTCAAGCGTCTGTCTGTCGCCGCTTCTCCCGCCTCAGTAGGTTCCTAACGCGTGCACGATGTTTGTGTGAGTGTGCGGGCGTGCGTGTATGCAATTGTAAGCGACCTGTCGGTTCGCTCACTTGCCCATGGAAACGTTCGGATGCCTATGGACAAGCTCGGTGTAGTTTTTTGGTGCACTTATATGGGTGCTGCTTACACCGTGCGGAATAAAGTTCCGGGATTAGAGGAAGTTGCTGAGAAAAATAATACATCCATTCGTTGTAGACATGAGGAGTTCCAAATACGAGGCCCAAATCAGAATATAGTAGTTTGAGTCAATATTTCCCAACCTAGGCAACTTATTACAGACTTCAACTCCCAGAATTCTCAGCAATGGCCATATTTGGCTGAGAAATTCTGGGCGTTGAAGTGCACATATCTGGAAGTTGCCCAGACAGGAAAACATTGGTCTAGAGTATTTTTAAGAGAAAGCACAATAATCACTTCCCAGTCCCTAAGCTGTTTTATGCTGAATTCAGTATCCATTCTACTGAAATATGCTAGGAAACATGTTAATGTTTCTTTGAAAAGCAAAGAGAGTGCTTTAAAAATCCATTATTTATTGATGTAACATATGGGGGATGGGGAGAACACATCCATATATTTCCCCTCTGCCAAAAGGTGCAAAAATATTGTCTGGATAAAAAAGCAAGGCTGCTTCCTTTCCAGTAACAGAAGAGGCCTATGTATGCAATTTCCTATCCTTGTTTCCTTAATAGTACACAATCTAACTTTGGTGGAGAAAGATTGCTTATAATTTTTAAATATCAGAAAAGGTATTTCTTGATACTAGAGAATCATGCCTGATTATCGATCTTAGCTGCCATATTGGAAACACCAAAAGCCAGCTCATGCTGTTTATTTTATTTATTTAGGGCCTTCAAGTCAGCGTTGACTCCTGGCGACTGCCTGGACTAGTCCCTGCAGTTCTCTTGGCAAGATATCGGAAGTGGTTTGCCATTGCCTGCTTCCTAGGTCTGAGAGAGAGGGACTGGCCCAGGGTCCCCACCTGGCTTTGTGCCTAAAGCAGGACTAAAACTCATGGTCTCCTGGTTTCTAGTTTGGTGCCTTAACCACTACATCAAACTTAGCCACATATAATTCTCTGGGGCTGGCAGCTGTTCAAGACTTCAAAACGGATGGATCTTCCCTATCGCCTTTTTCATTCTTTTAACTTTAAATGGCAAATCTGATGGGGTGGGGGCTGGCCCTACTATGAGAGAGAATGAGGCAGGTCTCTCTCATGAGTCATAACTCCACATTGTTCTTCAATATTATTGTACTGCCATAGACAGGAAGGAGGAATGGTACTTGTGGGATTTTCTGCATCATCTATCAAAATTATTCAAGTGTTATTGGGTACTGTGTACTGTGATTTTGAATGAAAGTTGGGATGGAGGTGCCCTTAGCTATTTTAAGCAGATAGTAAACGTTTTGAACAAGTTGCCCTTCTTGTTTATTCAATTATTAGTTGTACTGTTTCCCAACTGCTATACCAATAATGCCAAATTTCTTTACCTGCTAAAGATTTCTGAAACGCTTTGGCTCACAGCCTGTCCAATTAGATATTTTTAAAAATCTGAATCATTTTAGAGCTTGCCAGTTTTCTGAAACAAAAAGCAAACATATTTGTTCATCTCGGATGTATCTTGAAAAGCAGTACTGTATAGAAATGCTCTTATAAATTAATGTACACATTCCTTCTCACTCCATACTGTCAAAACCCAACCATGATTTTGCATTGCCCATCCATCTAATGCTGAAGAACTCCCAGTTCCTTACAATCCTAAATTTCTACTTTCCTTTGCAGCTCGGATTAGTTTATGGGTTTATTTTTGGATCCTCTTTGTGATACAGGAAACATCACTGTGGGGTTTGCAGTAACGGAAGTTCCATTCCTTTCTCTGCCACCCATGCACTGTGCCTCCCCCCACCCACACACACGCACTTCTCCTTCTGATAGCAGTGTCCAATCTGTTACAGGTCTCTTGGCTCCTCAGCAACAGAGCCATTCTCCGCATGCAAAGGAAGATGTGGGCAGCGAGCTTGCTCTGCGGAGGTGGAGTCCTTTGACCAACTTTAGCTACTGAGAAAAGATTTCTATTCAGAGAGGCCTGAGCATTAACATACAATTCCCACTAAGTGGCCTCTCACAGGGCTCTTGGCAGCATTTTCCCAAGGAAGGGGGGGAATTCCAAGCCTTGAAGCTCTCCATGGCCAACCGCAGGCCCAGGCTGTTTGAGCTTGGCATCCCCTAAATTGTGCCTGAATCCCAGCTTGTCTCCAAAACTCCACTCAGACACAAGAGGACGCATCAGGGTAAGGGACGATGCTGGCTGCAGGGCACGATTTCAGTCCCTGCTTTGCAGCCCTTTATGTACATAGCTGGAATAACAAATTTAATAAAGCTGCACTGAAAACAAAAGTTTGAGTAAACATGCATAAGATTGGAAGGAAGGAATGTACATGCCATACAAACCACGGGTTGTTTAATCATTGTTTAAGCCACAATAGGGTGGGTGTGTACAATATGGGTTGTAAATCACAATTTATGGTTTAGCATAAGAGCTGGAATTGCAGCCTAAATCAATGAAACTATATTGCTGTGTATCATAATGTACACACACACGCTATCATTTGGTGGTGTTATGCACTGGTGACCAGAGCTTCAGAGGTCACTCTGGGGTGAGCACCAAGATCGGTAGCTAGCTTACTTTCTTCTTTCTTGCCTATTCCACGACGTTTTACTTTGCAGTTGGACACACAATAATGGGGTGCTGGCAGTAGCCTATTCGTATTTCCAGCAGCGCTGTTTCTTTAAAGACAAGCAGTGATGATAGGAACAATGGTGAGGGGAAGGCTTGTAAATCAATTTACCTTAGAGCCAGCACGTAACACACTTTGCAAGTGAATTCTTACAGAATACGAGGACAATACTACTGGACTATTCTGCAAGATAAAATTACAACTGCAGCATAGTTTCCCATCCAGCCGATCAGGGCCCTCCTTTCACTTTTATGAAACAAGATGTGAAATGGGGGGCGTGACCCGAGTTAAAATTCCTTCGGAGAAGCAACGGGGATGCGATGCTGCAGAAACACTGCAAAGATCTTCATATCAACTGCGAGGGACGACTCTCCCCACTCTCTTGGAAACGCGAGCTCATCTACCTTTCAAAAAAAAAGGCAAGAAAACCAATCTAGAAGCAAAAAGCACTTTCCTTTCGTTTGCCAACCCACGGCCCTCCCGGCGCACCACCCCCACTCCTGTGGTCGGTCTTGCCTCCACGTGTCGGCCTCCCCCGCGCGGGACTGACGCACATCCTGCCGCCCACGCGGGCAGTGGCGCGCAACGCGTTCTGCTCGCGGGGCTTGCTTGGAAGGCGCGCGCCCACGCCCGGCCTCTTGCTGTCCCTCCAGGCGCTAATAGGAAAGGAGGGGCGGAAAGAGAAGGGAGAGGAACAATTATCGGGCACAAAATAGAATGGATCTTTCTTCCTCCCCCCGGCCCCCCTCGAGAAATAGCCCTACTCAGGGAAGAATAAAGCGAGGAAGTCGAAATGCGCTTAGAGCTTCTGCCCTTTTGTCAGGGCTTTGGCGACCCCGCGCGCTCCTACCAGGCTTTTTCAGCGGGGCGCCTGAGGAATGGAACCTTCGCCTTCCCCAACCTGGCGCCCTCCAAATGTTTTCTGCTACAACTTCGCAATGTATCCCAAACGCGTGGCCTGGCTGGGAATTACTGCAGTCATAGTCAAACGCATCTCGAGGACTGCCTACCTTCTCCCTGAAGATTCATCATTAGGGACTTAGTTTTCAAGAGCAGGGTGACAGGATGTGGGTGGGCATGTTCCCCTCTGTTCACCTATCTGTTTACAGCAGTACTGTGACGGATTCTGGAATTCTTTTCTCAGCTCTCGTTAGAGAAGCAGTGCTTGGTAGTTGGAGCCCAGGTCGGCTGTGGGGTTTTTTTGTTGCTTATTTGTTTAGACATTACCAAGACTGGCAGTGGAGTAGCTAATGTTTCCCATTATTTGTAAAGGTAGTCCATAGTTAAGGACGCAGTAGCTAAGTGCAGAAAGAAGGGAGTGGTAGGGAGTGGAATATAAAGTTCTGAGAATAGGATAAGTGCTATTAGTATAACCCCCATAATTAAGAGACTTACAATCTCATGCTTTCTTTGAAGTCCATTAAACTCAGTGAAATTTACTTCTAGCTAAACAAATACCAACTTTTGAGCTGTTAGCCTAATTTTAACACAGGCAATAACTCTTCTTGATAATGAAGACATCAAAGTGGTAGATAGCTTTTGCCTTTTAGGATCAACTGTCAACAGTAAAGGAACAAGCAGTCAAGAAATACAACACATACTAGTACTTTAGATAGAGTAGCCATGAAGGTCTTAGAATAGATGTGATGTCTGTAGACCTATGAAGATCGGAATAGTGCAAGCCATTCCCTGTAACACTCTATGGAAGCAAAAGTTGAAGAAGCAGGATAAGACCAGTATTTATCTTTTGCTCTTTGGTGTTGGAGACTTCTGAGAATATCATGGACAGCCAAGAAAACAAACAAATGGATCATAGGACAAATCAACCCAAAGTCATCACTCAAGGCACAAATGACCAGGCTCAAATTATCCTACTTTAGAAATATTACGCAAAGACCCAGCTCTCTGGAGAAGGCTCTAATACTGGGAATGATAGAAGGAAAAAGAAGAGGACCATCAGCAGTAAGGTGGATGGACTGAGTTACAGCGGCGATGAGTACACCATTGGAAGACTTGAAAGAACAGGTTAGGGATAGATAATCATAGAGAAAAATCTGTTATGTGGTCCATAAGAGTGGACAACAACTTGATGGCACACAGTCAATTAAAAAATTGATTGTTCTCCCAGTTTCATTGACCGCTTCTGAGAACAGATAAGCGCCTTCAGGCATTACCTAGGGAGCTAAAAACCTGAATATGGCCAGCTTTTCAGCTAACAGCTACCTGAAAATCCTATAAAGCCATAAGTTACTACTAGTTGCTAGTTGCTCATCCAGAAGTTTCCCTGCATATTTAGTGACCATGTGCTTTGAAATGCAAATAGCTGGGTGGGAGAACAATCATGACCAGTTGCAGCAGGTGGGGAAATTAACCCTTTACTCCCCTCCTATATTTGTGATGAAAATGCTTTTTTTTTTTTTTTTGCATTGGACTGGAAGCAGAGGTTTTGCTTGTGCCAATCATCTATCCATTCCTGGAAGGCTGTCTCCTTTGCAAATCATCCAAGATGGAGTTATGTTATTTGGGGCTGAGGTACCAAGGTTTCTGTATATAAGGACCTGAAATTCTTCAGTCATCTTCAGCCTCTGATGGAATGAAGAAATAGGGGTTCATTCAGAATGACACAGTGAACAGGAGAGAGATGTGTTTATAGTAGCTTACCCATCTGTCAGATCACAGGCTATTTCCGATATTTTGCATCTGCATGGTCTCTGGGATGACTGTGGGTGAATTGGCCCAGTGTGCTAAAGAGGGCAGGTGCACCAAGCCCAGAGCAGAGCAGTGGTGGGCAGTGTGTGGGAAGGGACGTAACAATCATGTTATTAAGAAAATATTTGACATTAAAGAACTGGGTCATGTGGGATGAAGGGACAGGATTGTGAAGCATTTTCATCCCACATAGTTTTTTTTTTTAAAAAAAAAAAGCTCCCAGCCACCCCCCTGAGCCTTTCCTGCCCCCAGCTTTAGCCTCCCAGACAGAGCCAAAGAGAAAAGCAATTCACATCCATTCTGGAAAAAAAGGTTGTTGCCTCTCATGCGGGGCCTGAATTTCTCTCCCTCTCTGAAGTTAGAAGCCATAAAGAAACCTGCTTTGCATTTAACTCATTTGCACTCATGCCTTCATGTTTCAGGCTATTCCTTAAATTATGAAGGACTGTTATTTTTACAAGAAACCTAACCAGGCATGTGTGGGATATTTTATAGCATGATATACTTAACCTTTGCAGCAGCTGCATCTCACCATAGAGAAGCCTGTGCATCTCCATTATCAGGGTTGCAAACAAAACAAAACAAAAAATTCATCTGCCTGGGAAAAGTGTTCTGCAACAGACTTTGGATATCAGCATTAGGCAAAGGAAATCATCCTGGATCTTTGGTCCACCTGCCTATTTACTGAATGGCAGCAATTTTGAAGAATTTCAGATGAAGATTTTTCCCAGTCCTAACTGGAAGTGCCAGAATCTGAGAGTTTGGATATTCAGAGCATGTGCCCTGCCATTTAGTCACTGATGTGAGGTACCGAACATTTCATATGCATACTATTATTGATTAATTTTTCCTGGTTTATTTTTAATCTCCAAGATTACCAACCATAGCAAATTCTCTTCTGAAGATGGCATTTATCGATCTGTTCCCTTTCTCAACCTTTCGTTGGAAGTTCAAGTGTCTCCTAATTTTATACCTATAACAACCATTCTGTCAAACAAATGGGTAAGACTGACTGGCTCAGAGCCACCCAGTGTGTGGGACTTGGACCTGGAATTCCCGGGTGCATATTCAGCATCATAGCCACCACAGTACATGGGCTTTTATCTGCATGTGGAGAAAGGATGTAGCCAGCATCAACAGTACATGCTGGGAATATTACTCCCCAAACAGCATGAAAAAATTGGAAAAGTTATGCTGAATTAAACCAAAAACCTGTGCCAGCAGCATTGTGTCCCCACAGTGGCAAGGAAGGGCCCTTAATCCAACTAACAAATCCTTCTTTTTGCCCTTTCTCTTTTGCCTTGAATGTGATTTCTAGGAAAGCTTTCCTGAATTCCATCATTAACATTAAATAGGTTTTGTATGTCTCTTCAGTGAAAATTTATCCTGCAGTACAGCCAGGTCTATCTGCTCCAAGACAGGAAAAATGGCATTTGATTCACATACTGTAGTCATAATGCGGTTGTTTGGTTTAATATGTTGTGTGAAATCAGCTGTTATGACTTATAAACCATGGTTTATGGCTTTGAAGAGTATTATCTCAATAAATAGATACTTGTTTGACAAATTATGAGTAAACAAACCATGGGTTATATGGGAACCAGTTATTTGAGCATATATGCTTAGAATAATGTCAAGATCTGTTTCTCTCTCCCCCCCCCCCCCATTAATTTCACTTCCATTCTGGTTTCTTTTTACATCTGAGATCAGGGGTTCACTTTCTGGACTGGTGCCATCAGGGGTTCACTTTCTGGACTGGTGGATGATGCTGTGACTTTGGCACCAGAACAAAGGTTACCGATAGATATTTTAGGTGGCAGTGGTACAAATATGCTGTTTTCTGAGAGCATCAGTTGTCATTATCCCTGCCAGAGAAACTACAGAACATGAAAATAGGCTATGGAAGGCAACAAAGGCTGCCTTATTTTTCATGTAAGCTAATGAACTTTACTGCTGGGCTACTTATGCACTCTTAAAAAAAAGAAGAGGATTTAGGCTGAAATTCTGTATTCGTTTATCAGTGACTATATTCTACTGAATTGAATGGAATATACATCTCAGTATCCTGGTATAGGCTTGCACATTAATTTCTAAACTGAAAGCCTGCAAATTTTGATAAAGTGGCATAAAAATGGGAGCAAGATTGCTTTCTCTAGTATCCTGTCTTAAATATGGCAGTTCATACAGTTGCTGTTGTTGCAAGTGTCTAATATACAACAAGGCGTGGGGAAAAAATCCAATGAATCTGTTTTTGTATGTATTCTTCTTAGATTCCAAATTTGACAAATATTCTTTTTCTCTATATGATAAATATTTAAATATTGCTTGCACCCCATCATGTTCTGTTCTATCACTTAAGCACAACCTTCAATCAATATATAAAAATAAATAGTATGTAATCAATACCATGCATAAAACATGCATGTTTTAAAAAATTCAGATAGCAGGTGTTTAGGTGAGCTGATGATTATTGGAACAAGCAGAGTAGAGGTGTTTGTTTCCTCTGCATCGTGGATAAAGTTACTCTTTCTGAAGCAGCTATTTGTTTTGGAAATATAATTGCAATGCCAAAGAAGTAATATTTCTTAAGTCCACACAGGGAAGAAAAAGATTAAACTTTGCTTGCTGTACTCCTGATAAATATTAGCACCACTACCAACTGGTGGCAGCTATTTGCATTTTCTGAAACATACCTTTTTAAAATTAGTTCTAAAGATGTATTTGAGGTTACATCTATTTGGCCTTAAATGCTGCACTGCAACCCTAACTGATAAAGGAGCGATACAGAGGTAGACACTGTGATTTCTTTAAAAACTTGTGAGCTATTGCAGTTACGCAGAAAGAGGATTTCCTGTGGCTTCCAAGGACATCAAAAATCCATTAGTCCTTTGTTTTCATGATTTCTGAGTGAACTACTATTGAATAGTAACTGTAGGTTCTTTGTAACTGACAATTGCAGACAAGGGTGACACATACTAAGCCAATTAAACTTATTGAATAAATCACAACTGGCTGTTGATATATGATGCCATAAATCTATGATTACAAACTCAAGTAGCTGAGTTCACGTAATACATCTTAAATATATTGTTGGCTTTGGCTTATCATTTTGTGTTAACGCAGACCAGGAAAGCACACTCAAAATGTTGATTACAGCTGCCATATTGCAAGCAATTAAATGGCAACCATCATAAAGTTCATCAATGTCTCCTCAATCCGTGAAGTAATTTCTAATTTGTATGCTGACTGTTTATTTTGTGATCTACCATTTGGACTACAATAGCAGTAATTTCTGAGGATGCCATAATCTACATTTGGCTTCTGAGAGTTAAAGGAGATTTAAAAATTGACACTTTTGACACCTTCCACATTTAAAAGTATTCTGTTTAGAATTGTACACATCTGCCCTGCTATGCAACCTGTTCCTATTCACATTTTTGCAAACTGGGTATTCGAAAATTGCACTCCTACATAACCTTTTCCCCCTTTCACTGTCATTTTTAAAAATCACCTTATTTTCCTACCTTCAGAGATCACTCAGTCAGAATAAAATAAGTCAAAATATGTGAACTAGTTCCTCTTTAAAACCCTGTTGATGGTATTGTGAAAGAATATAAAATGAGATGGCTGTCATTATGCATACAAATGAAGGATATATTTTTTTCTCCTAGGTACACTTTAAACCAGAGCCCAAGACACAAGTTGAAGCAAAAATTAATTTATTGACAAGTTCAGCACTGGAGGCCAGGAAGTAAAGAGGGATGGATTATAAGCCTCCTTCATGGACTTATTATCACTTCTATTTGGTTACATCACAGTTATAGTTAATTAATAACTCTGCCAGTTCTTCATTCAAAGATTAGGTCTTAGGATGTTACCAGCCAGTTTAGAAATCCTGGCATTGGCCAGCCAAGCACAATCTCAAATGGAGAAGAGAGAGACCGTGCATGCAACTAAGAGTCATTCAAACTACCATAAGAACAAAGGGAATGGCTTCTGGTCAGGAGAGACCCGTATCAGCCACTGCTTTGGCCTACTGGTTTTTAATATCCTGGTTCCATTGTTCCAGGTACGTTGAAGGCATGTGAAATTGAAGTTTAATCCCCATTGCAGTGCAGATAATTTACTGCACTAGTGAAGACAGCCCCCCCCCCGCCCGCAACTTGGAATAAAACCAGTCAACATTTTTGTTTTCATTACAATAATGGCATTATTTCAACAACAGAGGTAAGCCTCTGTCTACCCTAAAAAGGTACAGAAAATAACCAGCAAGAAACAAAGCCCATTTGACCTAGGGAGCAATCCATTTGCAAGGTTTTGAATAGACTTCGCAATCATGATCTGGCTGTGGGCTTTGCTGATTCCCCCAGATTCACACTGGGTAATTTACAAACAGAATGGGAAGAACTTATGATTTGAGCTTCCTGATGAACGGTGCATACCATACAAATATTATAGATTATGCCACCCCTCCCCCTTGTTTGCATGAGTAAGCTGATGAAAAAGACAGGCTAAGCGCTTTACTAGTTGCCTTGAGGCAACTGGTCATCTGTGTGTTTCCAAATCCCATGAGGGCCCCTACTGTACCTCACATGCCTCTGGAAGTAATACTCGGTTGGACCCCATCCTGTAATAGTTTTAAATCACCCAAAGAAGGCAAGATTTGACTTGGGTCCTTGGTTTGCTGAATTGCATCCAAAATTATGGTAGCTGGTGGGCTTCTCAATGCAGCTGTACAAACTACCATGCCAGCACATCTCTTTCCACTAGTAATGAGAGAATCATGCTGATGTGCTTTACACCAAACTATAACAATCTTGGAAGGCAGTAATAAAGCTTGCAATAAAGCATGAATAAAAGGAGTGTGGAAGGTGGAAGTTCCAGCCAAAGTTAGCAACTTTCTCTAAAGAATATCAAATAAACAGCAAATTCCATAAGCATATTCTGAGTCAGTAATAATACTAACATTTGTCTAATTAGTAACTCACAGGCTCTAGTGAGTCCAACAAGTTCAGCCACTTGAATGGAGTGTACCTCTGGAACACAAAAGATTTCATAACACCGTGAGAAGAACAAACAGAATATTTGGCGTACAGTTTTCCAATTTATTTCAGAGACAAGAGGCATCATAAAAAATAATCAGGTCTATAACAGTGAAATGAGTAGCATCAGCAGGGATAGAAGACAAAAACCACATTAGGATTGGAACCACAGAATGAAAAGAAATTGTATAACAGTTAATGGTTCTCAAATCCTGAATAAAACAATGTAAGGGCCCTTCCTTTTCATCTATACTTTCTGGCTTAGGTACAGGGAAAAAGGGGTGTTTGCAGATGGTAATGTAGGGATCAATATCTTCTGGCCAAGGTAGGAGGCCATTAGAGGTGTTATCCTCTTATCAACCTTAGAGAAAACATGATATTGTAAAATAGAAGGAACTTTCCCTGAGGAGGAAACCAGTATTTTTACTGGAATTACTGTTTGTAAGAGACTTACATCATGAGAAGAGGTAACTCACAAAGGATGGTCTAGATCAGAAACATCCTCTATTTCCTCTTCTGTAGCAAGGACCAGCAACATTTCTGGCAATGTTTGTTTCTGGGACAACCAAATAAACTCTATCTGAAGTATAATACATGTAATGCAAATATGCAGGATAGATCTTTATAAATCAAGTTATGACCCATGACCCCACAGTTTGGCAGTAGCACCCAGTATGGTTGGTCAAATGGTTAACCATAACCTATATGCACCTGAGGCCCCTGAACAGATTGTTGCCACCAATTTTTAAAACCCAGCACAACAGCTTTACAATATATTGGGTCCTAATGGCATTCTGGAAAATGAAGATGGCGATGGTTGTCATAGTAATTTCACTTGGTGTACTTGGCTACATTTCTGCTAAAGTGAGTTCTAGAGGTAAGGCATCAGAATGAGACATGGCAGGCTGAAAGAACTTGCTAACTTAACCCTCAAAACTGGCAAAGATGGCGTATGACGATGGCACTACTAAAAATCCCACTGCAACACCATTTGTAAAATGGAGCTCATGTTTCTGAGGTTTGTTTAAAATATAAAAAAATCCTCCCACTTCTTCCAGCAGAGATTTCCGGTCACATCAGGCCTTCACTGAAAAGGGCCTTAATTTTAGCACCACCAATTTTTGATAGGCTTAGTGAGAGCATTTCAAGGATGGATTTTGAAAGCAGTTTTGACACTGTGATGTTCATTTGTTATTGTGTATCGTTCTTTTTAAAAACCTTTGTTTATAGTTTTATGAACTTTTTTTTGGCTTTATAGGATTTTTAAACTTTTGTTTTTCTATTTTTTTCTAGCTTTTTTTTTTGTTTTCTGTATTTTTCCAAACTTGTAATAAAGTAATTTTTTTTTAAAGCCATTGTGCCTATTGTGTATGATTTCCTCATTCTGTGAGGAATCAGAGGTGGAGAGGTGTACAGCAGTTGTCTTTGAACTCTACTGTATAATCTGAGTCCCACAAAAACAACAGCGCTCCACTCTGGTTTCCCGCCCTTCATAACTGCTACACCCAAAAAGTCCCAAATCGTGGTCTGTCACTCGGGAGGTTATTGCTAGTGCGGACGCTCAATCGTTGTTAAAGGAATCACTCTGCACTCTTGCAGACAGAAAAGTCACTTCAACTTACGTCGCCTGTCACGCTTCGACTGCTAAAATACAGCCGTTTCCACCTGAAGAAAAGGCGGGGCCCCCGTCCAGGCTTCTCAATTCTGTCTCTTCGATTGGTTGAAAGGTGTCAGCTTCCAGCCAATCGGGGCGAGAGGGTGGGTTTAGTTCATGTCGAGCGGCTTGATCCCCTCGTTGAGTGGACATCACTTCTGCCCTGCGTTGTTGAGAGGCGTTACCTCACAGAGCCTCAACTATGTCCTTTGATTGGCTTCTGTCACTTCAGTCAACGTGACCGTTGGCAAGGCGGGTTCTAAGACTTTTCGTCACCCCGCCCCCTCCAAGTGGCTTGTCATTGGCTGGTGCCACTAACTGTCGCACAAGCGGAAGGGCGTGCTCCGTGGCTCTCGCTCTCCGATAGGCTGCGAGAGGCACCGCGAGGGGAAGTGTTATTTTACCATGGGAGGCGGATGAGAGACTGGAGGGGAGGTTATGGCGGGAGAGACGAAAACAGCTTCCGGGCCGCATGGCTGTCGCCTCCTGTTACGGGTTGTGGTTCTTTCGATCCTGGCGCGCGGCTCCGGTAAGCGAGCAGGAGCGCGTAGTGGTTAAGGGGAGCCCCCCGGCTGCCCCCTTTGCAGCCTCCTCCTGAGCCCCTTTCGGTAGCGGGGGCTCCAGGTTCCTGGGTGGCGTTGTTGTTAGTAAGCGATGATGCTCTGCAAAAGTGGGCGTCTGTTGATTTCTCAACCTGAAATCCCCATCACAAAGCACTTCTTATCGTTTAGGACAACGAACGGTACTCTGGGTGCTTTCTCTAGGCCAGCCTTTCCCAACCTGGACTTCTCCAAATGTGACTTCAGTTCCCAGAATTCCCAGCTGGGCTTGGGGACTGAAATCCCAGCACGTCTTGAGGGTGCCATGTTGTGAGAGTTTGGGCTATCCCGAGGATGAATTCCCCTCAGTCTAGGTCTGTAAGGTGATTTGAGGGGTAGGGTTGCTTGGACTATGATAGAGATGTTTAAACTTCTGTGGGAATCAGGCTTCTTAGCAAAGGTGAATTTTGAAGAAAGAAAGGTGAATAAAAGAGCCGGGTAGTGAAATGCCACTTGGATGACCAGGGTACCCCAGGGTAGTGTGACAAGACAGTATGGGCTATGTTTTGAGTTCTCACAGAAATATCCAGGTGGATTATTCAGTAGAATTGATACTCTGTAGCATAACTTGTTTTCCACCGGGTTGTGACATCTGTTGATACTGCCGATGCACCTCTCCAAAGTTGAAGACAAAAAACGCCACCTAGAGTCACTTGTATGGTGAAATGAGCGGCATATATAAATTTGAAAAATAAATCAAATAAATAAGATGTTTACATCTGGTTATTAGCATATTGTTCATGAATATCATACGGGGGCAATGTGGCTAATGGTTATTTTAGTGGAATTATAGTGGCTAATTTATGGTTGTTGGTGTCCTTACCAAGGGGTAAAAACCCAATTAAATCTTTTTTAAATCTAAACGTGTTCAGATTGAGGCTTAAGTCAGATTTCTTTTAGTGTGCTCTGTGATTTGATGTTGTAGTATAGGCAAAATGGATTGTGATAACCTGGGCTTTTGGGTGACTACTTGCCATTACTATTACCAAAACTCTGTCTTAGTATATATGTGGGGGGGAAATCGAGAGTGCTATGTATGCTGCCTTGAACTTCTGAAAGAAATTTCAGCAGGATATAAATGCAACAAATAGATAAAGGCAAACATATTGAAATTTTACTAGATATGACAATTCTGATTTTCATTTTGTATAAATCAGCCTGGTTGTCTTAGTTCCTATGGCATTTCTTCATTTTGCTAATGTATCTAATGATTTTTCTTTGTTTGGACTCCTATAGATGAAGTATTGTTACTTAAAGAACATCAAATACATGTATATAATTTGTCTGAAAAGTTTTGCTACTCAAATAAAGTGATCCCAAAATGGCATGATATATGGACCAAAATTCAGGTAAGAATTGGATTACCTTTTTTTTTTTTTTTGCAACTGAGGTGAATCTTAGCTAATTTTCATGTCTGCATACTTGTCTCACAAAATTAAAGCGAATAACTATAGATTCTGTAAATGTATCCAAAGTAGCTCCAATAGAGATTTAATTAAAACCCTCATTATCTTTAGTTTCCTGCATCTTTCTAGTTTGGAGTGTGTGGAAGGTGAAAGGCAAATTATAAATTCAGAGATGTGTGCTGAATTGCTAAGGGATCCAACTTTCTGTGTTATTATCATTGTGTTAATGAGAATGCAGCTGCTCAGATAGCTGCTGTCTTTCTCCTTGACTTCACAAGCTATTCCATTAGATGCAGTCAGTTTATATACATTTAGGGAAAACTTTAATCCAAAAATATCTGAGTGTTATAGAATTATATTCCATTCAAGCAAACTTTGAAGAAAAAGATCGGGGACAGTCAAGAACAAGATCATATTCTGTAGCTTAGTAATGTTGCAGCACCACATTGTAGTTGCACATACAGGCTATGTATTAATATATATCTGTGCTAGAGGTTGGGAATGGAACTGAGTCAGATTGTATTAGTAGACAATTTCTTCCTCCGTAAGATCTCTTTTGGATGTTTGTTGTACTTCTCAGTTGATTTCACAATGAAATTTAATATCTGTCTCCTTTCTCATCACGGAATTAAATGTGCTTTTTCTCTATAAATAAGATGCTTGTTTAAGATGCTAAGCTTTTTCAAATTTCATTTGGCAGTTTTTCAAAGGCTCTATTCTTTAGCACTTTCCCCTGAAACCAGTCGTTATATATTTTGTAAAGACAGTGCTGCACAACTGTTGCCAAATGTAATACTGGCTAATTCAAATAACTGTTGAACAGTAACATTATGAAATCTCTGCATTAATTATGGAACTGCACTTTTTTTTTTTTTGCCATCTCCTTTTGTTCCTGCAGATCCGAGTAAACAGCACCAAGATGATTCGGGTCATCCAAGCTGAAAATGAGGAAAAGCTGAAAGAACTGGATGGATTTAGTTTATGGATCTATATCGGCTTGCTCTTCAAAGAGAAGCTTAATAACACTTATGTTAATGTTGATATTTTCAGTAAAGAAACCTGCTTGAAAGTTGAGCTCCTTGACCCACACTCCACGTACACCATCAGTGTTACTCGTAGTAAGTTTTTTTTTACTTTAGTTGTTCTCATATTAAGAAATTAATCATATATCATTGCTAAATAAAGTAGATTAGGCTGATTCTGGGAGTTGTAGTGGTTAGGCTTTCTGATTCTGAAGACAAAGAGAGGAATATAAGAATGGTGACAGGCAATGTTATAATGTAAAATCTTTACTAGATATAATGCTGTATATAAGATGGCTAGTAGGAACTGATGCCAGCATCTGCTTAATTGATAAAACATTTTGGAATGAACATAAGTTCTGTTTGTTGAACTTCTCAGAACAAAAATTTGGCTTTATTCATGGTCGTCATTTTCCTAAAATGGAAGAAGGTATGCTTGAATAGACTGCTTCTCTCCCTTAACCCAGTAGCAAGGTTTATGAAAATTAGGCTTGTATGTGATTTCATGTATGGGATAGAATCCTAATCCAGTTTCAGTTCTATGTAATGTCAAGAATAAGAGTTGAAATGTGCAATATTTCAGCTTTTTAGAAGATTTTAGGAAGCCATCAAGTTGATGTGATGAGAACACCAATATGGGTGGGACAAAAGTTCCTGGCAGACAACCCAAGAATCCTTAAGCCAGCTGGCAATGGCTGCTGAAGAGGCATGCAGTATGGTGGGGAAAAACCAGCTGGCCCATTGTGGCATGCTCACACAACTAACTGTAAATTAAATATAAGGAAAAACTTTCTAATGGTAAATTCTATACAAGAGCCAGTTTGGTGTAGTGGTTAAGGCACCAGAGTAGAAACCAGGAGACTGGGAGTTCCAGTCCCACCTTAGGCACAAAACCAGCTGGGTAACCTTGGGCCAGTCACTTTCTCTCTGCCCTAGGAAGGGCAAGCCGCTTCTGAAAATCTTGCCAAGAAAGTTGCAGGGACTAGTCAAGGCAGTTGCCAGGAGTCAACACTGACTGGAAAGCACTAAAAAAAACAACAACTATACAGCAGTGGAACAGTCTACTTGTCTGTGGTGATTTGATGGGTTTTTCATCTCTGGAGGTTTTTAAGAAGAGGCTGGACAGCCATGTCTCAAGGATGGTTTCTTTGGTTTTCCTTCACAGAGGGTTGGGCTTGATTATCCTTGTGGTCTCTTCCAATTCCACAATTCTGTGATCCTGCAAAATTAGACTTGATTTGTCTTCTGAACATGCTGCTTGGGTCCTGGGAATTTTTTCATGCATATTTTATTCAGTATTTGTGTCTGAAGAATGTAATTATCCTGGATAGGCAAGGAGAGTTGAATACTTTTAGAATTATCATTGACTTTTTATGTATATACGTTGCATTCTGGAGCTTCAAGGCAGCATTTGCTATTGCTAGGACAAGTCTAATAGGTGTAAGCCTGCAGAAATAAAAGAGAGGAACAACCTATACAAGGACACGCTGATTTTGTATATATAGTACTGTGCAAAAGTTTTAGGCAGGTGTGAAAAAATGCTGTAAAGTAAGAATGCTTTCAAAAATACATATTGTAATTGTTTATGTTTATCAATTTACAAAATGCAAAGTGAGCAAACAGAAATAAAACCCAAATCAAATCAATATTTGGTGTGACCACCCTTTGCCTTCAAAACAGCATCAATTCTTCTAGGTACACTTGCACATAGTTTTTGAAGGAACGTGGCAGGTAGGTTGTTCCAAACATCTTGGAGAACTAACCACAGATCCCCTGTGAATGTAGGCTGCCTCAAATCCTGCTGTCTCTTCATGTAATCCCAGACAGACTCAATGATGTTGAGATCAGGGCTCTGTGGGGGCTAAACCATCACTTCCAAGACTCCTTGTTCTTCTTTACACTGAAGATAGTTCTTAATGACATATGTTTGGGGTTGTTGTCCTGCTGCAGAATAAATTTGGGGCCAATCACAAGCCTCCCTGATGGCATGGCATGATGGATAAGTATCTGCCTGTATTTCTCAGCACTGAGGACACCATTGATCCTGACCAAATCTCCCACTCCATTTGCAGAAATGCAGTCCCAAACTTGCAAGGAATCTCCACCATGCTTCACTGTTGCCTGCAGACACTCATTGTTGTACCACTCTCCAGCCCTTCGGCAAACAAACTGCCTCCTGCTACAGCCAAATATTTCAAATTTTGACTCATCGGTCCAGAGTACCTGCTGCCATTTTTCTACGCCCCAGTTCCTATGTTTTCGTGCATAGTTGAGTCGCTTAGCCTTGTTTCCACATTGGAGGTATGGCTTTTTGGTCACAATTCTTCCATGAAGACCACTTCTGGCCAGACTTTTCTGGACAGTAGATGGGTGTACCTGGGTCCCACTGGTTTCCGCCAGTTCTGTGCTGATGGCACTGCTGGACATCTTCCGATGTCAAACAGAAGTAAGCATGATGTATCTTTCATCTGCTGCATTAAGTTTCCTTGGCCAACCACTGCATCTGTGGTCCTCAACGTTTCCCGTTTCTTTGTGCTTCTTCAAAAGAGCTTGAAACACCAGTCTGCTTTGAAATTTTTGCCTGGGAGAGACCTTGCTGATGCAGTCTAACTACCTTGTGTCTTGTTGCTGTGCTCAGTCTTGCCATGGTGTATGACCTGTGACATGAAACTCTCTTCCACAACCTCACCTTAGTAGCAGAGTTTGGCTGTTCCTCACCCAGTTTGAAGCCTCCTACACAGCTATTTCTGTTTCAGTTAATGACTGTGTTTCAACCTACATATGAAATTGATGATCATTAGCACCTGCTTGGTATAATTGGTTAACCATACATCTGACTCTAATCCTACAAGATCCCTGACTTTGTGCAAGTGTACAAAGTATGCAAGTGTAAGAATTGATGCTGATTTGAAGCCAAAAGGTGGTCACACCAAATATTGATTTGATTTAGATTTTTCTTCTGTTCACTCACTTTGCATTTTGTAAATTGATAAACATAAACAATTACAATATATATTTTTGAAAGCATTCTTTACAGCATTTTTTCACACCTGCCTAAAACTTTTGCACAGTACTGTATAATATCTGTCCACTTTGACACACAATTGTTCACAGTTGCTGAGCTGTGTGTGAGTGTGTATATGAAGTCCTGGGGTATAAAATGTAAAGTGTATGAATTGGTTTTATTATGCAGTCTGCATTTTTCAAACCAGTTGGCTCTTACTTGGAAAAAAAGGGAATGATGGGAAGAACTACTTTAAAAGAAAATATTGTTTGCCTTTTTCTAGGACTTTACAGCAATGGTTTTTAGTAGTTCTCAATCTTTTATTCTGGCAATCACTTTATCAAAAATCTGGATACAGCAGTAACATAAAGACCATATATTGAGGGGAGGATATTTATACCTTTTACATATATCTGCTGTTATGTTCCGAATAGTTCAGCCAGCTGATTAATTTAAAAAATTATTTCTTGTAGCACTTGATCCCAAGCTCTTCGTTGTTACATTTCTGGGCCTTCTGCTGTTTTTCTGTGGTGATTTGATGAGTAGGTGAGTAAAAATCCAGTTCACAACATTTGCCAGCTTACAACTGGTAGCCATTATAATCTAGTAAATGCCTATCTCTTCTTCAGTTTGTGATTGTATTCATTTGTCCCTTTGCACCGCAGAGTACTTGGGAAATATCAAGTCTTCTTGTTTCCATGGGCTTCCATGTGACAGGATATTTTTGTCCTCTGCTTTTTTTTTTTTTTTTGAGTAGTGAAGGGGGACATTTGTGAAGTCTCAATGCTTGTGCGTCATCATTTCCAACTCTTGCAAGACTTCCACATATTGTTTGCTCTTTTAAAGAACTACCATATAATTTGGCAGCCAAGCTAGAGTCTGTCCCTTTGGAGGAAGCTTTATGGCTCCTAGTTATTGGAGTACTGTTCACTTTTCCTCCTGCTGCTATAATTTGTTTTCCCTTTGTCTTCCTCTTTATCCATCAACCCTTGCTGTAATTTCATTTTGTGGCTACCAGCCAAAAACCTAGAATTCCTAGAATTACTGTTGGTACGTACTTATTCTGCCTTTCCCTGTAATAAAATGTTGAACTTGCTGTCTGTGTAAATTTTCGTGCGCAGCATCTGAAATATTCTTTCTCTTTGCAGAAGTTCAGTCTTCTTCTATTCAGCTGGAGTAAGCATTGGCATGCTGAGTTCATTGCTCATTGTTGTCTACGTAATATCCAGGTTTGTCCCCAAGGTGGGTTAAAAATCTGATCACTTAACTATATTAGAGGTTTTGGCAACATTCTGAAAGGTACAAATTCTGAACTGGCCAGTGGCCTTTCGACTTAGTAATTTTGGGTGTGGTAGTCTAATAGATATGGAGAGTAATGAGTTAAGAAAATTGATTCAAGCTGAACCTCTAAATGCCTGCCTCATTTATACTATTGAAGTGAGCTTGGAAACATGCAGGGAATTATACCCACCTAGTTAGGTTTAGAAAACAATTTCTCCACAATTTCACTACTCATACTGTGGTGCAGGTCCATACGCCATTTAATTTGGCAGGTTGGGTAATAGTTTTGCTATACACTGATACTACTACAGTTCTTTCATTAGCACATATGGAGCTGAAGAGAGCATTACGAGCTTTAGCTGGTTATTGTAAGAAGGGAGCTTCTTGGTAAACTACCAAAAATTAAATATAATGGGGTCCTGAACAAAAACTAAAAACATACCATTATCGGCAACTAAATGGGCACCAAATTGAACAAGGAAGGACCTCTAAATATCTAAAATCTTATTCAGTGCAGTGGGTTCCTAGAATACAGATAAATTTGTATTTCAATAAGTTCAAAAGCCATGCTCATATTTTTTAGAATTGAGTGGAGTGGGAAAGTTTTAATTTCAAAGGTTTTATGTATTTTTGAGGTTCAGATTATAGCTCAAGTGTTTTATGGGCTCCAATTTGTTCATATACAGCAGTGTTTTTCAACCTTGGGAACTTTAAGATGTGTGGACTTCAGCTCCCAGCATGCTGGCTGGGGGAATTCTGGGAGTTGAAGCCGAAACATCTTAAACATCTTAAAGTTCCCAAGGTTGAAAAACACTGATATACAGGTATTGATTATGGTCCATTGGAGATAATACAGAGTAAATGTTTAAGTGCCCCTGATATATTTCTCATACTTTGTTAGAATCTGTAAGCTTTTAATTAAAGAAAGAGTTTGGTTTTAAATCTAAATTATTGGATAAATACATATAATATTTCTTTAGACTCCTTCGCATCCCTAACCCTGATTGATTCAGTGAGAAAAATTTTAAATTATCTAAATTATCTTAATGATGGGAGTTTCTTGCCTCATTTTGTAATTTTTCTAGAGACAGAATTAAAAATATCCTAACACAAAGAGATATAGAGTTCCCAGGATATTTTTGCCATTATTTAACACAAGGAAAGCTTATACTCTATCTCAGTATCTACATCCATGCTGGACTATAGAAGAGCATTCACTTTGGCCCATTTTAACACTCTTCCATCTACATTATTAGAGGGTAGATTCTGCCATTTTTCACTTAAACACTATCTGTCTGCAAAGAGAAAAGCAAAAGATTAATTGTCTGCTATTAGATCAGAAAGACTCAATTATGAATAATGTAGCAGATTTTGCTTAAAAGTGATATAGGAAAAACAGCCTTTGATACACGAGTGTTAAAAGGAAGCAGGATAGTGATGTTTTAGCTGTACATCTTAATGTTTTTATTTTTAACTTTGCACTAATATTTTTTGTTTGTATTGTGTAAGCTGATCTACGAACCCATAACTAAGATGACCCATACTCTTCCTTTCTGATTCCCCATTTACAGTTCCTTAAAATGTTTGGTTTGTTTTGAATTAGCAAAGTAAAAGAGTGTGATAAAGCCTTCTGTTTTCTTTTCCCACTGGGCAAGTGACTACACTGGATGAAAGGGATACCAGTATAACACAATATTGTTCACTAAAGAAACAGAGTCAAAGAAAAAAGCATGGAGAATGTGCCTTTGGTGTACCTGAGAATGATCAGCTTAAATCAGATCAGTGCTACTTCCCCTACTCCTCATACAAAAAATTGTAAGCAAAGACTTGAGTATTAAAAACAACATGATAAACCTGTGCTGGGTGGGCCCATCTTATGTGATGTCTCAAATCTACACAGAGAATATGACATGCTGCAGTTGCTGCTACATTTTGAAAAGTAGGCCTTGAGACATCCAAGTGTTTCAGATCAGTGTGTAATAAAAGCTTCATCCAGAAAAACATATGTTATGATGACTGGATGGATCTGTTCATGATTGAAAGAGCACAGCCAGTGAGTGCACTGTGTGAAGCCTCCATATTAGAACACTCAAGCTGCAGGTGAGAGAAACTCTCAAGAATGCCAAAGTAGTTTTCTCTAATTGGTAACTTTTTTTATTTCTTTGTTCTAGAAGAGCCCTATCTATCTCATGATTCTGGGAGGCTGGTCTTTTTCTATTTACCTTACCCAGTTGGTCTTCAGAAATCTGCAGGAAATATGTACATTGTACTGGGAATATCTACTTGGTGAGTAGATGGTAGCCTTCAGTTTTTGAGCTTGAGGCCGTTTTGCATACTTCTGAGCTAATCTAGGTAGGGAAATAACCAGAAGGTGACTTTCTTAAGCAACGTTTAAGTAACTACTTTCTAAATTGGTCCCAAGGTCCCAATTAATTTGCGTAAATAGATTCCACAGGTTATTACATTTCCTAAGTATCTTAGGAAAAGTACAAAGAATTCTTTCTGCAGTAGTATATTTGGTGTCATTAACTAGAAGAAGATAACAAATCTTATACAAATTTGTGAATCCATGATAGTATAAGACATTGAGGATGGAAGTTCTGGAAGGAAATAGTGATATTAGCTACACTTTCAGAATAACCTGCCAAAGAATGCTAGTTATGCATTCCTCATTGCTTGTCATATAAAACAAGGACTAGATTTGGACTGTATTTTTATTCTCTATTAATAAGGACTTTAAAATTGTAACTGCACTTATAATAAAAAAGAAATTACAATGTAACTATAACAGAACTAAATAGAAAAACAGAATATAGAGCTTGCAGAATCAATAGGATCTTTACCAACTATCAAAATCACTCTAATTAAAAAGAAAAAAACCCAGAAAGACATCTTTATTTAAAAAAATACTCAAAAAGGCATAACTATCCAACAGCATAGAAACAAAAAACCCAATAAATGCCTTACACTACTGATGGAAAGCCATCTGGACCAACAGCCTGGCCACTTTAAGTCAATGTAGCAGTATCACTTAATTTCTGAAGAAATCATGTCACAAATAAATAGCTTGGTCATGGGTAATCTTTGGAAGGTTTATTTACTCTATAATTCATTAATCTAAGACCCTTGAATTTAGGTTAAAAAGATTTTAAAAGGCTGGTTTATCAAATTCATGTCAGTATATGTTTTATCCTGAGAATCCTTTATAATAAAAATGATTCTACTATATACATACTGGTTAAGCCTAGAAGCTAGTAATTTGGCAGATTTTTTCTCTCACTCCCAATAGTCTTGCTTGATTTCATTCAATAAATATTAGTTTCTAGAGCATGAAGTTCCATTTTATCAGACATAAAAGCATTATATAATTCTGGCTTGCAGTGTCTTACATAATTTACTGAAAGTTCCTTAACATGATTTTCCAAATTATGATGTGTCAGTTTTTGTTTTTTCTTTCTTTATAAGCATAAGCAATTATTCAACCTCAAATAGATGCCTTGAAAGCCTCCCATATAATCACTACGGTTACAGAATGAAAAAAAGCTTATACTCATGTTGCATACTCTATAAAACGTCAAGAGGGAAACTTTCAAAGACTATCTTGAAATAAAAGATTAGTGTTATTAACACAGCTGATATTGTTTCTGGAGCATGATCAAATATTGCAATAAGATTTATACTACAATTATAGGCCAATCTGCTAAAGTTCAAGAGACTGAAAAACAATCCTGTCAGGAACGAGTTTTATGAAGAATTGGGGGGGGAAGTCTGTTCTCATTGTGATGTATTCAGAAGCTGCCATATGTCTACCAATAAATAGGCTTGTAACTAACACTTGCCATAAATGAGAGCTCAACTTACCTGAAACAATATTGCAATCAAGCAAAGGATTCAAACTTGATTAAAATCAGCACCAGAAGATAAGCTGAACAGCTGTGTAAGACATCCGGATGGTCTTTAGTGGGACTATTTGATGAATTATTAAAATTTCTGAGTTTTTTTCCTGCTCCAATACCAAATATTAGAAGAAACTTTACTTTGTCTCCTATGCACATAATATTTTATAACACTTCTTTTCTTCCCTCCATTGGTAAAAAGTAGGATGCATTTCTTTTGGATCAGCATCCTATCTGTTGTAGACTGTGCTAGTTCGATGTTTTGTAAGATACACTGAGTCAAAAGCATGAATTCTTGCATTTTATTTCCTTCTGGCTTCTGTGTTTTGGCTGTATGCTAATGCCCATGTTGTTTGGAACAGATCTGATGTTTATAACCAGTGTCTTATTGGCTGACTTAGATGAGCTAAATTATCCTGAAGGAGTAATTCATGGTGATAGTGAAAATCCAGATTAAAAATAATTCTTTTTCTTCTTCCACAGGCTACCTGGTCATCGTAGGGTGTGTAAGCTTTGCTGTGTGCTACAAATATGGTCCTCTGGAGAATGAACGGAGTATAAACCTCCTCACTTGGGGTCTGCAGTCTTTCGGCTTGCTGCTCCTTTACCTGAGCATTCAGATACGACATATTGCCGTCATCTTAATTGTAATTGCAATCTGCACTAAAAACATGGAGTACCCAGTCCTATGGGCCTATGCCATCTACAGGTGATGGATGGGAAACCTGGGTTTGCTCATCCTAGAAAACACAATGTAATGATAAGTACCTTAAGAGATCTGTAGGGTGTGTGCATGAATATGTTTGTGCGTATAACACTGTTCCAGAAATGAATGAATTACGTTTTCAGTTGTTGAAATTCTTAGCGTATTGTTCATTCCTGGCTAATTCTCTAGTTCCTATAGTTTAGGCATAAAGGCTTTTCAGATGGCAGACATCATTATGTGATTTTCCTGGAAGAGAAAGTTGCCAAAAAAACCTCTGAAATTGCAAAATCTCAAGAAAGAACACTGAAATCTCAGAGAGTTAGTCTGTTTTTTCAGTTTTGGGGCACCATTTAAGGGTACCATTGGTTACATGATATCTGCAAGCACCGTGAGGTCATCGTATGCTTTAAATCCTCTAAAGGTGAACAAACTTTTTTTTTTTTGCTTCAGCAAGTAAAAATATGGTGATTTGTTCAACACACCAGTTTAGAAGAGGGAAATGAGACTGAGATCTGGTTCACATAATACACTAAACTGGAATGTTTGTTTAGGTTGGGCTTAGCATGTTGTGTGAACTGAACCACTGTAATAAATGGTTTAGTGTGTTGAACAGATGTCATGATCTATCTCTTGAGCATTTGGGTGGCTATAAAAAAATTATTTTTCTTGCGTCTTCACCACATCCTGGACACACTTGTAGAAAGCGCTTGCTCAGAACTGAAGGGAAGTGTATTGTTCATTGATAAATACCTTTTGCCAAACTTTAAAAGGTAATTCCTGCTATAATTTTTAACATAAGAGACAAAACAAAATTAGGCACATGGATGACAAGCAATTCTTAGATGCTGTAGAACATTATGGAAGTTTCTTCTGGCAAGAAGTAAAATTATTGGTGAGGAGACCACTCTCCAAAAAGAAAAGCCAAGTGACAAAAGGTCCCAGCCAGCCCAGCAGAGGAGGCCTCAAGGCTCCTTTTCTTTTTCTGTGCAGCCTGGTGGAAGAGCTGGTGAGGGAAGCAGGCTTTGGAATAGGAACAGGTCATGACTTCAACACTTTAGGCTGAATCACTGGCTTCATATGGCTGTGTGGCTTTTGCAAGCATTTGGCAAGAGAATCTGCTTCTCAAGGTTCATTCTTATGTGAGAGCCAGGCTCCTGATCTATGTCTTGTGTTTTGTAAAATATTGATGTAGCTAAAAGATCTCTGGGTGTTGCACTTGAGAGCTTTGTCTAAATACATATGTAAGATCTTTTGGGGAAACTATTGAGTGAGCTATTTTTTTAGAGGAGTGGGACACAGCTGATTTAAGATAAGCCATAATTGTGGCTAAAAAATTTGTGGGGGAAAAAATGAGGGCTGACTAGCTAACATGCATTAGATTGTGGAAGATCCTACTCTGTAAGTGCTGCTGAGCAAAAATTAGTCCAAGTTCTCAGGAAGAGACTCTGTTGATTTCAGAGCACCATTCCAATAATATTTATCAAAGTCCTATGGCATGCTGAAGATTAATAACAGTACAGTATTATCACAAACATATACAATAATGTTTTAGTCTTTCTTAGATATTTATGCAAAAGACATAACATGACTGGGAACTGTTACAGAATAATTCAGTAAAACTGGGAGGACAGTATCCCTCTCCAGAAGGCCTGGTTCTAGAATGTTCAGCTTTGTCCCCAAGTTGAAATAGGGTACAGTTGTGAGAGTGTGTGTATCAGGTATCATCTCCTAAGTGGTTTGAAAATGATTGCAAGGGGCCAGTCTTCAGTGTTCAACTTACAGGTGCTACTAACACCATTGCTGTCCTAGCAGGAAGGTGTTCACAACTCCAGAAAAGCCTAGCCCGCCACGTCTATTGACTGAGGAGGAATATCGGATCCAGGGGGAGGTAGAGACACGCAGAGCCTTGGAACAATTGCGGGAGTACTGCAGCAGTCCGGAATTCTGTGCATGGAAAGCAGTCTCCCGCATCCAATCTCCAAAGAGGTACTGCCCAAGAAGATCACCAGAAGGGAGGGTTGAGCTATAATGTGCTATGGGGTCATCTTGTAATCTTAAAATTTTCAGAAATCCAATTTAAAGCCACATCTGTGAGAGGAAATGGGACCAGGAAAAGGGATGTGGGGGAAATCGGATTCAAAAGTGAATCTAGGTTTCTTCCATGGCAGGAAAATCCATCCAAGCATACCTTTTGTGTGTATATGCTATACCCAAGCAGGGTTTTCACCTCAATCTAGACTTTGTCTTGCAAGCACTTGGTAAAGATTGCAGAGCTACATTGTGTATAATAAAAATTATAGGAGTGGTCAGGGTTCATTAGTTACAGCATTGCCTACATTGTTCTCTTTCTTTCCTCCAGATTTGCTGACTTCATAGAAGGTGCCTCACATGTCATCCCCAATGAGATTTCTGTCCATGAACAGGAGTATGGGTTGGGGGGTTCCTTTCTAGAGAATCAACTCTTTGAAGAGGAAGATGAGGAAGGAGACTCCAGTTTTGATGATGAGGATTGTGTGGGCGCATCATGGCCCCAGAACCACCTAAATTTTCAAGATAAAACTGGCCACTGTTGATGCAAATGGATTGACTGATGCCCCTTATTGATCCCCAGGTTTACTGTCTTCTGCTACAATGGAGGATTGCTATAGAAAGCCTTTTCTGTATGGCATTGCTTAACTAGCTGCATAGGCTTGGCAGTCTCTGAGTGGAAGGTGTATGACAGGCCCCTAAAGCCCTGCCATCTGTTACAGACCATGACATGATCATGAACTGCACTATACTTGGGATATACCTCAATATCCTGGATTAAATGTCTTACGAACTACAAGTTGGTCGGAACCTAAGCTGTCAGCTGTGAGTAGGCTAAGGAGTAGGGATATGGAAAGCTTACCGAAAGCCAAGGAATAATGACAAATTATGTTGCCTTGATAAAAAGCAGGCTTCCTGAACAAAGGTTTGAAAGTCCAGCTGAATTTGATAGACATATCCTAATTTTGTGCCATGTCTCCTTCCTGGGAAGCAGTAGATGCTGCTCTTTGAAGTTTGGTTTTCCAGGGCGCCAACAAAGATTTGTGGGCATGCTGCTCTTGCTCCAGTGACTGCACATTTCACTTGTTGGCTTAATTGTTGCCTCCTAGGTTCGGTACACCATAAGTCTGAGGCTATTGCTTGTTGCAGAATGCATAATCAGCTCTCTGGGAACCAGCAAGTGGCTAGGCCTCCCAGGGAGGTCTCTCTCCTCCTATACCTGAGAATTGCACAAATAGAAATATTTTAAATTATATAACTCAGGAAGGGGGTTGCTTCAACTAAAATACTTCCTGTAGAGATCCCATGTGTTCCCTGTTGTATAATATAGCTTGATTTATTTGTAGCCTTTTTGGTGAGGTTGTACAAAACAGACCATACCAGATATGAGCCACTTTCAGTTTGGAGAATTAATTTCTGTATGGCTGGATCAGAGTGATCTGGAGAAGAAACAACATTTTGGAACACTGAGTTTTGTACAAAACTGCTTTTTGGAAACCAAAGCTTTGTGATCTTCAGCAAACCCACTATGGTTCAGATTTAAATCATCTTGTTTTTGCCCTAGTAGTCCTCAATGGTACTGTAATCCTGTGAGAAAATTCAGTTGTATCTGGATAAGGACAAGGTAATAAACTCATAGTAGGCGTTTATACCCATCCAAAATGTTTGTATTTATAGCCATCCAAAATTTATTAACTCATAAATTGGTCATGTAATTATGCTTTTCAGTTTCTATTACCCCCACCCTCGCTTCTTGTGAGGTTTGAAAGAGCTCTAATACTCCATTCTTCTATTTTCAGACCCTGTCTGTTTCCTAGTCACCAAACTGATCACTCAGTTTGGTTATGCAAGGATCTGTTATTTTAATCAAGATCAGAGTTGGTTCCAAAAACCAGAAGACAGGGAAAACTGATCAAACAGTAAAGCTGACATACTATTTTTTTCCTGTTTGAAATGTAAAGAAAAGGCTGTGCTCCATACTGTATGTACACTGATTGTGTAAAATGATGAAACCAATGTGTAACATTAAGTAGGTCACAGATTTAATCTATGCAGTACCACTTTACTTAATTTGGGATGTAAGCCATGAAGGTCTTTTGAACAGAATAAAATCTCTCTCCCAAATGGTCAAAGCTAGTACAATATAACTAAGTTTTTAGTCAGTGAACAAACAGAGGGTATTTTAATGTTTTCTAACTTGAGTTATGAACTTTTTAATAAAAAGTATGTTTTTGTTTAGTAGGAAATGAAGTTTCTTTGTATTATGTCACTTGGGAAGGGAGGACGCCTAATCCTGCTTACTCTCATTAGTACTACAACTTGCATAATTCATCTGCAAACAAACATCTGATATCCCCTTGACTATGAAAAGTTTCTGCCATGAAAGATTTCCCCTGGTGTTTTGTGGTGTTGTCCTGGAGCATTGTGTGTGGCATACAGTGAGTGAACTTGGCAGTGAGCTTCCGAAAGTGAAAAAGAAATGCGTTGGTCCTCAAAAATGCTTCCATGAGCCATTTGCTGATATAGCCTGGTCAGAGTGCAGAGAGATCTTTCCTGACAGACACACTCAGTTTTACAACTGATTTCATTGAGAGGTGCTCAGTGAGGATAGGTGAAATGAGTTATGAACAGCACCTTGTATGTTTTGCTTGAATTTGGCAAATGGATGGTTGACAAACTTGATTCAGTAGTTTCTAGCTCACGTTATGTTGTTGCTGCTTTCGACTGACCTATCATTCTACATGCTTAAAAGTCCTCCTTTCGAACTCTAAATCAGCCCTTTGCAATGCCTGAAACATCTCCCCCACTCCTGTGTTCAAAAAGCTTCTACAGTGGTACCTCGGTTCACGAACTTAATTCATTCCGCGACTCTGGTAGCAACCCGAATCAAATTTTCCCATAAGGTTCAATGTAAATACGGTTAATCCATTCCAACCCCAAATTTGGTCACCAACCGATTTCTGGTCGCGACCCGAGTCAAATTTCCCCATAAGGTTCAATGTAAATAAGGTTAATCCGTTCTGAATCATATGTTTTTTATTTTTAAACCACAAAAACATGAAACAAAGTACAGTACAGCACAGTATGAAGAGAGAGGACGCTGACCTTGCTCGAGGCAACTTCTGGCGTGGAGGACAGGAAGGGGGGTGGGGAGGCAGTTATTATTTGGAGGGAGAGTCCCCCTCCAAAGGGACATCGGGGACCTCCTTCAGGGGTTTCCTCTCTTTGCCTCTTAGCTGCACGCTCAGTTCTGGGGAAAAATCTGTCTAAAGTCATTTGTTTTTTCCTGCGCTGCATAACCCTCCGGAAATGAGAGACCACGTTATCATTCATCAGATTCAACACTTTGTTCGTTACAGTTATGTTGGGGTGGTGCTTCTCAAAGAAGTCCTGGCACGCATTCCATTTTTCCATAATGGATTTAATCTCGGCACTGCTAACCTCCTCCCTGTCTTCCTCAGTGGAATGCTCCTCACCAAGCGCTTTCTGCTGCTCACTCCGGAGCTCAGCAAGTTCTTCCGTGGTCAGCTCCTCCTCATGGTCCTCAACAAGCTCCTCTATGTCTGCACCATCAACAACCAGACCCATAGTCTTGCCCATGGACACAATCTCCTCCACTACCTCTGCATCAGACCCTTCACGGTCACATTCAGTGACACATTCTGGCCACAGTTTCCTCCAGGCTGAGTTTAAGGTCCGGCAGGTGACATCTTCCCAGGCTTTGTCAATGAGGCCGATGCAGTGGAGGACATTGAAATGTTTCTTCCAAAACTCTGCCAGAGTCAAGGATGTTTCCTCAGTGACATTGAAACACCTGGTGAAGAGCGCCTTTGTGTAGAGCTTCTTAAAGTTGCTGATCACTTGCTGGTCCATGGGCTGCAGGAGAGGTGTCCTGTTGGGGGGGAGGAACTTGACCTTTATGAAGTCGTATTCAGCATCCATATCGTCCACCAAGGATGGAGGGTGTGCCGGGGCATTGTCCATAAGAAGAAGGCACCTTTCAGGCAGCTGGTTCTCGGAAAGATATTTTTTAACGCTGGGTGCGAACACCTCATGCAGCCATTCCATGAACAACTGCCTTGTGACCCACGCTCTCGCACTGGCCCTCCACATGACAGGCAGTCTGGCCTTGTTCACATTCTGTTCCCTGAACACACAAGGGGTCTGGGAATGGTACACCAGTAGTGGCTTAATCTTCAGGTCGCCGCTTGCGTTCGCACACAGCAAAAGGGTCAGTCTGTCCTTCATGGGCTTGTGCCCTGGCAGTGCCTTTTCCTCCTGCGTGATGTAGGTTCTGTTTGGCATCTTCTTCCAGAAGAGCCCTGTCTCATCGCAGTTGAACACTTGCTGAGGGATGTATCCTTCCGCCTTCACGAAGCCCTCAAATTCTTCCTTGTAGGCTTCTGCGGCAGCCTTGTCAGAACTGGAAGCCTCTCCATGTCTTGCCACATTGTGGATGCCACTTCTCCTGCGGAATTTCTCAAACCAGCCTCTGCTGGCTTTAAATTCCTCACTTGCTGCACTGGTAGAGGGGTTTTTCTGCAGTAAATCACTGTGCAATTTCCTGGCTTTTTCACAGATGATAGCTTCACTCACGCTATCACCTGCCAGCTGTTTCTCATTCAGCCACACTAACAAAAGTTTTTCCACCTCTTCCAGCACTTGTGGTCTCTGCTTGGTTAACATCGTTACTCCTTTTGCCACATCAGCTTCTCTGATGGCATCTTTATTCTTCAAAATAGTCGAGATTGTCGCCTTCGCCATCTTGTACTCCGAGCCCAGATCAGTCACACGAATACCACGATCGTGCTTTTCTACAATTTCCTTCTTCAATTCAATGGTTATTTTCTTCAAACCCTTATTCTGACCAAGCTTGCTCTGCACCTTTTTCGGAGCCATGCTAACAAGCACACCAAAAAGCTTCACAGGACGTCTGTTTGCCACCGCGATCTCGCCTACAGGAAGCCGCAACCACGTGTCACGGGAGGGAAAATGGCCACATATCCTGTTTGTCACCCGATCCGGCGTTCGCGACCGGAGGTAAATTTTTGCAGCCGGAGCTGGTCGTGACCCAAATTGTTCGTGAACAGATGCGTTTGTGAACCGAGGTACCACTGTATATGGCATCTTTCCCCTTCGTGCCTCCACAGCTCTTAACACCAAAGGATTTGCAGATATCAGTCCTTGTGGTCAAATCTGCCTCACTGTTTCTCCCTTCTCTAATTCCAACACGAAAGGAAGTTATGGATGGTATAGATGAGTAGTCTGGCTTTTAGGATTAGCTGACTATCTGAGATTGTTGCTCATTTTTGGGATACTCTGCCAGCGAAGTTCAACACATGTTTTAGGATGTCTAGCTTAGGGCAGGTAAGCTATTGACAACTGATTTAATTCAGGAATTGTGTTAAGAATTCTTTGTTAGCTGGAATGGGGTGACTGCATAAAGTGTTATTGGATAATACCTTTTTTAAAGTTGCAGACTAGCTTTCTGTGCAGTATGCTTGTAATTTAAGAGGGCAAGGCTCAAGTCCACATATCTTTAACCACCAACAGTCTGACCTTCAGAGCTTTCATGCTTGAGCAGTTACTCGTATTTAAAGCTCACATTTAAAATATTAAAGGTTAAAAAGTCTTGTTTTCAGTATCTAAAAAGACCTGTGATTCTGAGGCTGCTATGCTATGTCATTTATCACTACCTTGATCATAAATTATAGTTTCAGTTCAATATGGATGTAGGCCTGTTCAGATGCTCTTGTCTAAACCAGCCCGAGACGACAACATGGGAGTTGTAATACTGCGCAAAGAATCAAATGGTCATGGGCTGCATTTAGTTCCTTTCAGTGCAACGAAGAAAGAGCAAAATCTTATCTGAAAGGAATGGGAGAGAAGTGAAGATAATGGAGTTTACATGTACATTATAATGTGGTTTATTAGTTGTGAAAGTAGCCATTGTGAATTATAAATCATGGTTTATATGTTAACGTGATATGTGAACTCAGCCAGAAGCAGAGATGTGAGCCAGACCATTTTCCCACTTTAGGTACGTTTTGCAGTTTCAAATAATCTTTGTTTTCCTGGTGGTTGTTCACTACAACTGCATATTGTTTTATTGCCCAACGCTGTGCCCAATATTCCAATAATTTTCTCCACAAAGCTTTTAATGTAATGTTCAAGGTGCCAAATGGGCTAGATTTGATTATTTTTTCACTTTAAATCATGTAGCCCAAATCCTTGTGCAGACTATGGATATTGAGATGAACACTGTATCCTGATTCAAAAATCTCCCCCAAACCCAGTTCTAGCCACAAGTATTTTTTGTATTCATTCCCATGCCACCACCCCTTTTTCAGTTTTGGGAAGGAGGTTGTCTTACACTTGCATGCTTCTCTATTTCAGGGAGTTGCTTAGGGATTTCAATTTTCTTTTGGAGGAGCATCCAGGAGATTGATACAACAAATGCTGTGTTTTAATTTAAAAAAAGTTCTTTGTTAGCTAGAATGCTAGATCCATTGTGTTGATATGTAAGAGAGCATCCATTTGGACAGCCTGCCCGTCTTGCCAGCTGCATAACTGGGGCCTTTTCTTTGCTTCTCCATTCCATCTTTCTAAACTAGCTTTGTTTTCAGATCTCTATCCAGCAAAGCACTGACACCGACAGCCTCTTAAGGGCCCATTTAGAACTAAATAAAACCTCTCAATTATTAACCAGATACCTCATGTTTTATAAGTAAGCAATCTGTCAGTTATAAAGAACAATCAATTCCACTTGCCAGCAAATATTACATTTTGAATGCAACACAGTGTTTAAAAAAGCTCTCTCCCAAAGAAATAAGTTTAGCTTCCTTGCATCAGGGATTTAAAATATCACTAAAAGTGGTGGCATAATCATCAGATTTATTGAAATCAAGGATAGTAAAACATATAGAAATTGAGACCTATCTGTTTAAACACATTAAATTAAAGCATGTTATGGCAAATAGGGGCAATCCATCATCCGCTGCTTCTCGTGTGGAAGGCAGCTTCAGGTTTTCCTGTCATCCAGAGAGCTCTTTACAGGATATGCTGGGGGAGAGCCATGAAGTACAGTAGAGTCTCGCTTATCCAACATAAACGGGCTGGCAGAACGTTGGATAAGCGAAAATGTCGGATAACACACAGTAACGATTGAGTGCAGTAAAAAAAAAAACCCAATCCGCTGCGCCTGTTGCAAACGATTTTTGCGTTGCGGCGCCACACCGTCAGGAGCAACAAGAAAGAGTACACTCACGCTCGCAAACAAGTGGCACACTTTTCTCGTCGCCGATTTATGCGTGTTGTGTTTTTTTTAGGGGCATCGGATAAGCGAAGGTCGGTTAAACGAGACTCTACTGTAGAACAGAGGGGAGAGTGTGCAACAACATTAAAGCTACAGCTAGAAGTTCCATAAACCTCATTTCCAGTATCCTGCAGCACTTTCACTCTCTTGCTTAAATTGTAGATGTTGGCCATGTCAAAACCTGGCCAAATTCAATTTTACTTCCTCCTATGTTGCCCTTAATGGGTACTACGATCATGCTGTTAAAATCCCTTCCACAAAACACATCTACTTTGGTAGGATGTTTAAGATAAATCCTGGTCTCTCCCTATGCATTTTATAGAAGGTAGTCCAAGTATACATACTGCACCTCCAGGAACTGGCTATTCCTGCTCCCTTTACTGGTATCAGCACCTAGGATAGATGTCACATCAACCAAAGAAAATTGATTCAGGTGCCAGCATTATTGCTGTAATGCAGCCACCGGTAGCTTATTCAACACAGCCTCTTCAGTCACGCAGTTAGAAGACCCCAATCTGCTGTTTCTCCAAGGCATTCAACCCAGTCTCCTCCGTTCTTTGGTGGGGTATTATCAGACACAGTAACAGCTCCAAAATTATCCCAGGGAAGGCAGGATCCCAGCAAGGCAACAACTGTGCAATAAGTTACAAGCAAACATTTTCCATAACTGTTCTAATAGGACGAGTCCCCTCAGTCAAGAGTCCTGCTGCTGGACCACAGTGGCCTCCTTTCTTCCTGCATCCTCAGTCACTGTTAGCAAGCAGGCAGAGGGGGCTCTCTTCCAGCCCCTCCAACCGATGGCCTCTCTTATCCACACACCAGCACCGGCCTCTCTTCTGCCCTTTGGAGGCCCGGCACTGTGGAGAAGACAGACATTTTTCAACAGTAAAGTCACTTTCTTTAAATATTTAGAAAAACCAAGGAACAATAGCCATTGTGAAACACTAGATTTATACGTGAAAAAACGTGGCTCATCTGAAGCATTCAAGTGAATGGAGCCAATCATAATAAATCTGAATTATTTGCTGCTCAATACAGCTGCTGCTGAAACGAAGTTCTTCCCGCAGGAGAAAAATATGCAGTGGCTTATCTACGTTAAAAAAGGGAAGCTAGTTCTCTAATATGTAACCTTGATCTCTGTTAGCAAGAAAGATGAAATAACTAAGGCCAAGACAGCCACTGAGCCTTCTACTATTACTGAAAAGCACAGAATTGATCCGCAGCACATTTGCAGAATGTTCTAAGTGTTACTCAACCTTGGCAAGTTCAAGACATGTGGACTTCATCTCGCAGAATTCCCCAGCCAGCATGCTGGGAGCTGAAGTCCACATGTCTTAAACTTGCCAAGGTTGAGAAACGCTACTTTAAGCCATGACACTTCAATGGGAATACCCCTGCTGCTCTCTAAATCCCATTTTGCACAGCTCCCTGACTGCTGCTCATGGTTTGCTAGCACTTTAGGGAGTTGGTTGGATCAGGATGGAGATTTAGCAAGTTGATTGTATCTAGACAGCAGTCCTAGTGAAACCATGCTTGGGGGATCTGGAATCTGGGAGGCCTCATTGAACCTTGCCATCCTGCAAGGAGACAGTCCCCCTGAGTTCCTCCTATTGAGTCAGAACCACAGAACTCAGCTGGATTTACTTCTGTACAAGCATAAATAGTTTGAGCTTTTAAAAAGTAAGAGGAGACAGCTCAGTCTTCCCCTAAGTGCCACAGGGGTGGTTTGGCAGAATGCACGAACCCAGGCATTGGGGCTTTCTCCACTAGACTTAAAACCATAGCTCAACATAATATGTGAACAGGTCAGGGAGCAAGACTGGTAAATCAGTTCTGGGTTACTGCTCTAGTGCAAACTGGAGAGCCCCAGCAAGCACACTGGGCTTTGGCCATTTTGTAAATCTCCCACCCACCCTTTCTCCCACACTACTACCGCCACTGTGGGAAACTCTCTCTCTGGACTAAGTTCTTTGACATTCCAGCCCAAAGCTGGGTTTTGCCTGCACAGTTGTGTCACCCCACAAAGACCCAGAGAGCTTCCTTTGCTTTTGAACAATGTTTCACGTGGGTACCTGTTTCCGCCTATAAAAGCCTCTGGTGTCACAGTTGGGAATGAAGATATCTTCGCCATTCAGGTAGAGGGGGGCCTTCAGCTCCTGCAGGATGGCTGCCAAATGCATGCGGCAAGGAGCCTGTCCAAAGGAAGAGCAAGTCAGTGACTGAAGTGACAAAAACGTTGCACTGCATGGCGATGGGCAGGCCTTAAACATAGACATTTGGCTCTAGGCAATGTTAGCAGCACTCTACACATGTGGGGGAGGTGACTCTTTCTCCCTAGCGTGCTGCCTTTTAACTCAAGGTATGTGCTTGGGCATCTTTAAAAAGCAGAAGCATCTCTTAGCAATCTCAGATGTGTTACAAAAGCACATGCTTTTCTGAACATGGGGGTTGGCAGAGGGAGATTGAGAAAGAAATAGAGGCAGGTCAGTAAGAGCAATGATGCGTAGGCCTCTTAGATTTGCGAGTGCCAGCACCGCTGTGACGCAAAGGCTGTGAAGAGCAAGGTGCGTGAATTCCAGCAAGGCACAGGAGGAAGGAAAAGGCAGCCCCATCTATTCTCTTCCAATGTTTGGTGCCCAAGATCAAACCTCTCATTTCACCCACCGTATCAAATTCCTGTTTAACACCATTATTTAGGGGGAGCTGTTGTAGCTGGGGTTTGGCCACAATGACATCTGGCAACGGGTCCTGAATCTGAAGGGAGAGAGGTTCTGGAGTTGAATTATCCGTCTGGTAATTTTCCCTTCGGCCATCACCTAGAGGGACAGAAACAGAATTCAGATTAAAAAAAAAAGTCAAGCAAGGGCAAAAACATTCAACGTCAGGTCCCTTCGCTCCAGCACTTTAGGGCAGTGTTGTCCAAACTTGGCCACTTTAGGATGAGTGGACTTCAACTCCCAGAATTCCCCAGCCAGCATGGCTGGCTGGGGGATTCTGGGAGTTGAAGTCCACTCATCCTAAAGTGGCCAAGTTTGGACAACACTGCTTTAGGGTTTCATCACAACTGGAACAGAAAGAAACGACAAAACAACTTTGCACCAACTTTGTGGAGAAATTCATCAAGGATATTGGCTTACGTTGAGGGCTTGCACTCTCATCAATTCTCAGCCTAAAGGAAAAACAGACGGACGTGTTCCCTAAAGCTCAGTTTGCTGTCTACTGGCAGGGTATTCTTAACTCCAGAAATAACGATGCTACTTACCTGCCATACAATGTTCAAGATGGATTCATCAGTTACACACTCCAAAAATGGATCATTTCAGTTGTCTTCCTAAACTACCAAGACTAGACCACAGATTTCCCCCCTTTACCTTCAAAGTGTACAAGACCATTTAAACAAGGCAAGACAGGTATGCAGAGCATGACTTGCCACAAGAAGCGTCTATGCGCAGCTGCCAGCTGGATCCACCTTTTTTTTTTTAACCTTTCCTTGCCAATGTCTCTCACCGTAACAGTTTTCTCCCATCCTCTTTGTTTTTTGGAGAGTTTGCGTTAGGGCAACTTGCTGGGAGAGATGTAGCCTTCTCTGAAATTTGCCTATCCCGTTGCCAGGTGCTCCAGCTGCTTGATGCCTTGGCTGGGGAAGAAACACGGCAACAATTGCTCATGTGGCTTGGCTGCGGTTAGCAGCACTGCCTCACGGGGGGCTGAGCCTAGTGCCTGTCTTATATCAGGGCCCAATGGAGCTGTATTGGGTACTGGCTGTCCCGCTGCCTGGCAGCCATCCTCTCCCAGATCTCATTGCAAGTCTGGGGGTCGAGTCCTCCAGGTTTTGGTGTTGGAAGGTAGAGCTAGGTAGTTGTGGGTGTTCGTGGCCCTGATATACAAGCAGCCACATCTTGGACCTGGCTTTTACCTTGGAGTAGATACAACAGACTCTGAGAATGGAGAAAATTGTTCTTAGTCCTTTGCTGTGCTTAGACCACCATCGGGCTTGCATGCATTCGATCAACACACGGGACTTCTGCAGGAGTGAGGGACCTATTAAGTCTGCCCCAGACACCTGATGAACCCCTTGGGTTTTTAAAGGGGGGTGGGGTTTCCCAGCAAGTTTGCAGGCAGATCTGCCACGCATCTTACTGACTCCTGGGATACCTAGATGGCAAGGGCACTGGAGGAGATTGTGCCAAGTGGCCTCTCTTCCTTGCAGATCCTTGATAGGCTCCCTGATTTACTGAGGAGCTGTGGGAAAGTTGTGGGTAAGAAGGTAAAGTAAATAAACGTTGCTGATGGATAGACAACATCCCAACCCCTTTACATGATCTCTCTCCAACGTTCCATTGGGTTGGAAAAAATAAGATAGGAATGCGTGCAGAGCATGGCTTCTGGAATTAATTTCAATGCCATTACCAGCAGTGGCCACAGGAAGGAGCTGCAGTGCATTATATCTGTACAGTACTTTCTCTAATCAGGATAGGTGTGTGAGAGAGAATGAGAGAGACAGGAAGGGGTGTGAGTATCTCTTGTGTGTGTGTATTTGTGTGCCTGTAAGAAAGAGGTGGGGTCCAATCAGAGTGGGTACATAAAGGTAGCCCTTGCTTAACAACCCTAATTGCGATCAGAATTTCCATTGCTAAGTGAAGCAGTCATTAGGTGAAACATCACATGACCGCACCGCTTAGCAACGACAGTTCCGGTAGTCCCAGTTGCAGTCATTAGGCGAGGACCTTATGCTTCTCCTGCCCTGCCGCACTCACCTCCACTTCAACTCCCCCCAACGGCCTCTCTCTCCCCCCTTCTCTGCCTTTTTGGCCACTCCCAGCTAACCTTTGCCTTCTTCTGCCTCCTGCTGCTGATGAGGCACACCTGTTCTGGCCCTTTGCGAAGCAGCTGCTGGCCTTGTGTTGCTTCACGAGACTGCACACAGCCAGCAGCTGCCTTGCAAAGGACCAGCAGCTGCCTCAGCTGGGTGCCCATGTCAGCAGCAGGAGGAAGACGGCGAAGGTCAGCTAGGGACAGCAGGGTTACAGAGTGCAGGGGTGGTGTGGCAGGGCTCCCAAAAGGGCAGAGATGGGGGGAGATAGGTGGGTGGGGATTGTTGAAGCGCACTGTGCGGTTGTAAATGCAGGCTGGCTGTCAAGCACCCAAATTTTGATCACGGGACAGTGGGGGCACTGCAACGGCTGTCACTTCGAGGACCAGTTGTAAATACCATTAGTTCAGCGCCATCGTAACTTCAGTCTCTGAACAAATGGTCATTAAGCAAGGACAACCTGCATTTGTTGCAAGCTGCATACATTCCACTCTGGGTCACATGACCGATAGAGATGGGAGCTTAGAATGGAGCAGTCAGTAGCATTCCAAGCCACTGCTCAATTGCCTCTTCTATGAGGATACACTAGTGTGTTACTTTTCCTGGAAAGTATTTCTCTGCAGCCCCCAGTGGATCTAGCCCATTTTCCAATTCAGTCTTTCTTTTGCTGGCTTCTCCTACATCTTCCAGGAGTCACCACTTTCACGAAAGTTACTTGTTCTTTCCATGTTTACAATTACCCAGTTATGGTCTTCCTCAGGGTCTCTAAACCAATTAATGCCTCCTCACCACCAGCCTGGCCCCAAGTACCAAGAGCAGCCCAGGAATTTCTGGATTATTGAACTTTTACTTCAGACCTGAGAATAGTTCAAAGACCAGGTTTTGTTATGGTCGCCAGAACCCCCAGGTGGTGTGTAGAGCTGCTCCCCAATTCAAATGTAGTAGAACATTATATTCAAAGTTATGTTCTTTCCCTGCTCTCTAAATTACAGGTGAAACTCAAAAAATTAGAATATAGTGCAAATGTTCATTTATGTCAGTATGGCAACTCAAAAGGTGAAACCAATATATGAGATAGACGCATTACATGCAAAGCGAGATATGTCAAGCCTTACTTTGGTATAATTGTGATGATTATGGCGTACAGCTTATGAAAACCCCAAATTCACAATCTCAGAAAATTAGAATATTACATGACATCAATAACACAAGGATTGGAAATAGAACAATATTGGACCTCTGCAAAGTAGAAGCATGCATATGTACTCAGTACTTGGTTTGGGCCCCTTTTGCAGCAATGACCGCCGCAATGCGGCGTGGCATGGATGCTATCAGCCTGTGGCACTGCTGAGGTGTTATGGAAGACCAGAATGCTTCAATAGCGGCCTTCAGCTCCGCTGCATTGTTCGGTCTCATGTCCCTCATCTTTCTCTTGGCAATGCCCCATAGATTCTCTATGGGGTTCAGGTCAGGCGAGTTTGCTGGCCAATCAAGCACAGTAATCCCATGGTCATTGAACCAGGTTTTGGTACTTTGGGCAGTGTGGGCAGGTGCCAAGTCCTGCTGGAAAATGAAGTCAGCATCCCCATAAAGCTCGTCTGCGGAAGGAAGCATGAAGTGCTCCAAAATCTCCTGGTAGATGGCTGCGTTGACCCTGGACTTAATGAAGCACAGTGGACCAATACCAGTAGATGACATGGCTCCCCAAATCAACACAGACTGTGGAAACTTCACACTGGACTTCAAGCATCGTGCATTGTGTGCCTCTCCATTCGTCCTCCAGACTCTGGGTCCTTGGTTCCCAAATGAGATGCAAAAGTTGCTCTCATCAGAAAAGAGGACTTTGGACCACTGGGCAACAGACCAGTTCTTTTTTTCTGTAGCCCAGGTAAGACGCTTCTGACGTTGTTTGTTGTTCAGGAGCGGCTTGACAAGAGGAATACGACATTTGAAGCCCATGTCCAGGATCCGTCTGTGTGTGGTGGCTCTTGATGCACTAACTCCAGCCTCAGTCCACTCCTTGTGAAAGTCCCCAACACTTTTGAATGGCCTTTTCCTGACAATCCTCTCCAGGCTGTGGTCATCCCTGCTGCTTGTGCACCTTTTTCTACCACACTTTTCCCTTCCACATAACCTTCTACTGATGTGCTTTGATACAGCACTTTGGGAACATCCAGCTTCTTTTGCAATTACCTTTTGGGGCTTTCCCTCCTTATGGAGGGTGTCAATGATGGTTTTCTGCACAACTGTCAGGTCAGCAGTCTTTCCCATGCTTGTGATTCCTACTGAACCAGCCTGAGAGACCATTGAAAGGCTCAGGAACCCTTTGCAGGTGTTATGGATTCATTAGCTGATTAGAGTGGGACACTTTGAGCCTAGAATATTGAACCTTTTCACACTATTCTAATTTTCTGAGATTGTGAATTTGGGGTTTTCGTAAGCTGTACGCCATAATCATCCCAATTATACCAAAGTAAGGCTTGACATATCTCGCTTTGCATGTAATGCGTCTATCTCATATATTGGTTTCACCTTTTGAGTTGCCATACTGACATAAATGAACATTTGTACGATATTCTAATTTTTTGAGTTTCACCTGTACCTAACTTGTTGACAGGTTGAAGAGAACTCAAGTGCTGGTATTCTTTATCAGAAAGCATCAAAAGGTTTTCCCAGAACCAGCTATTCCCCATTTGTGGATTTTTCATACAGGCCAAGGCAGTTATTTCTAACACTGCTAGTTCTTTTATAAGTCCTTGCACACAAATGTATACTGTGTTGCATGAAGATGTAATCCTGCGCACCTACCACAGCACACTTTGTCCAATTGCCACCATAGATTGCCTACTTGCTGATTCTGAAGGCAGCCTAGAGACCCCCACATTTGGGTGAATAGCAAATACATTATTTCAAGATTCATTCATGAGTATTACCTAGGTTTTTTTTCTAAGCAAGGGATCTGTGCCTCTTTGCTTTGATGGAAACAGGTTTGCCTAAGACAGTATTTCTCAACCTCAGCAACTTGAAGATATGTAGACTTCAACTCCCAGAATTCCCCAGCCAGCCATGCTGGCTGGGGAATTCTGGGAATTGAAGTCCACACATCTTAAAGTTACCAAAGTTGAGAAACACTGGCCTAAGACCTGGATTTATATTTTCGAAAATAAGAAGCCAAGAACCATTGTCATCCCAGCCAGCACTGGGAAAAGGCGTTGGTTCAACTTAATATCATCTGTCTACCTACAGACACCATCTGCAGATTCTTCTCCCATTCCATTCAAGACTGTAAACTGGTACAGACAAAGCTTTAAAATTAGCCATGTTATCCCTCTCCCTTTTCCTTTTTTCTATTTCCCCACTTATAAATTCTTCACACCCAAAAGCTTGGGTAGTTTCATAAATCCTGTGTGGGCCTAACCAAGTATTTCCTTAACCTGGATTTTAGATATATTGTTTCTCCTAGCAGCTAATACTGCTGTTTTGGTATGGTCAAGACCATCTATCATATTGAACTTCCACCTCTGCATTTCATATACAATCCACCAGAGAAGCCCATTCTAAAGTCCTACCATCTTCAGTTTAATCTGGATGGCAGATACACCACTAGATTAGGAGAGACCATTTATGGCTGCCTAAACTGCAGGAGCAGGAAGAAAAATAAGCAGATCTTCAAAGAAAATGCCTTCTGAATAGACTCTAACGCCAGAGTTTTCATACCAAGTTCTCTGTGGTATCGGAAGTCATACGATGATACAGTTGGGTAAGATTGGCACTTTTAGGCAGGATACGGTAAGCATCTTTGGAATTACAAGCATCTTATGAGCTTTCTCACAAAGCGGTTTCCACGGTAGGCGTGGCCGGACACAAAACACCCATTATGAGAAAGCAATGTGTGGGATTGGCTGCAGAACATTACCATTTAATCTTTTAATTAAAATAAACAAGAAACATCTACATGAAATCGCTGGGTGAGATCATCCGCCATCATGGGATGAGGTATCATCAATATGCCGATGATACTCAATTATACATCTCCATCCCAGGTGAAGTAAGTGATGCCGTGACCGCCCTTTCGTGGTGCCTGGAGGATGTAAGGGTCTGGATGGGGAACAACAGGCTTCAGTTGTTCAACCCTGGTAAGACGGAGTGGCTGTAAGTTAATGGCTCATCTGTATCTGGGACTTTGTCATCTTTGGTGCTGGATGGGGTAGCACTGCCCCAGACAGACCCAGTGCGTAATTTGGGGGTCCTCCTGGACTCACAGCTCCTGCTTGAAGAGCAGATGGCAGCCGTGGCCAGGAGGGCCTTTGCACAACTTCAGGTTGTGCATCAGTTACGCCCTTTCCTGAATTGGGATGCCCTTTGAACAGTCACTCATGCCCTTGTTATCTCCCAGATAGACTACTGCAATGCGCTCTACATGGGGCTACCCTTGAATATCCGGAAGCTACAACTGGTCCAGAATGCAGCCGTGTGGGCTATTTTTGGAGCCCCAAGAAGGGCCCACATAACACCGTTGCTCCACGAGCTGCATTGGGTACCAGTTTGCTTCCGGCTCCAATTCAAGGTGTTGGTTATCACCTTTAAAGCCCTACATGGCATGGGGCCAGGTTACCTGAGGGACTGCCTCTTCCCCATGACTTCAACCTGTCCCACCCAATCACACAGAGAGGGCATGCTCCGGACCCCTTCGGTAAAAGAGCTCCGACTAGCGGGGTCCAGAAGGTGGGTCTTCTCTGCTGTAGCCCCCGCCCTTTGGAATATCTTGCCCCCGGAGGTGAGATTGGCCCCTGACGCCTGGCCTTCCGGAGGGATTTGAAGACCTGGCTCTGCCATCTGGCCTGGGGTGGGGAGGGAAGACATCAGGTGTGGGGATGGCTAGCCCCATAGAGCCCTGGCATTTGCTGCTCTGAACCATCAGCCTCCTGGACTCTTTCTTTTTTAGTAACTGTTTTGTACAGGTTTTATGTTTTATGTAATTGTATATTTATTTATTGTTTTAATGGGTTATGTGAGCCGCCCAGAGTCCTCCATCAGGGGAGATGGGTGGAGATAAATTTAATAAATAAATAAACCTTTAAAAATTGTTCAGTGGAGCAGGGAGCTAAGGGAGATGCCCCCAGGTAGCAGATTATCTTCTTCAAAATACAGGATGTGACCATTATTCCAGAAAAAAATGCCAATGATTGACCACTGTAAGATAGAAAGAGGGTTTGGTGGTTATAACATGCTGCACCAATTTCATGAAAGTGAAACATCCAAGATGCTAAAAGTCAAGAAACTTGTCAGATTAATTAGGAACACTAGAAATGACTACATTTACCTCACGTGCTTGGTCTGACAGAATGAATGCTAGGATATTGTTTTTCTAACTACCATTACTTTTTTTTGGCCACAGAGTAAAGGTGAAGGTGTATGATCCCACTGAGATAACCATTCAACAGACTTTCTGAGCATCTCACATACACAACAGTATCTCTAGCTTTTAAAGGCTTTTCCTGCACTAACAAAAGCTAGAAGCTTGGTTTTAAAGAAATAGGAGAAGCATTCTGGTGGATTTACAAAAATATTATTCTACAGGATTGTTTCTGCTCATTTAAAGTGCACTCTCCACATATTTACTCAGAATAATACTCAGCCTAAAGTACAGTTTCAAAAAACAAAAATCCTAAAAATGTCTATCCAAAATTTAATTAGGTGAGGATAAAAATATATCATTAGGTATATCATTTGCATGACCTGCTGACCACAGTTCTATCAGCTGGCTTTCCTTACACCTCCAAATTAAGACGCTTAGAACAGCCTTTCCCAACCTGGGCTCTCTAGATGTGAAGAATTAAAGCTCCCCCAAGTGATCCCTGGCTGGGTATTCTGGTCCTAACATATCCGAAGAACATCAGGTCAGAGCAGTCTACCTTACAGTTTGCTAATTTGAAGGAGGAAGGAAAACTCTCTAAGTAGCAGCCCGTTAGAATAAAACGTTTAAAAGAAATCAGTTTCTTCCTTTAGAGAAGTCAGCTATGGTCAACCCCCTCCCTTTTGTGTGTGTGTGTGTATGTGCAAACATTTGAATTATAGAAAAGGTGAATTATAGAAAATAATCTGCACAAATGTAATCAGGTGGGCAGGCAAAGAACTAAGTAATATGAGACAAAGACAGTGTAACCGCACTGCACTGGAATCTGCTGAGTACCTTTCAATATTTCCACATGAGCTCTTTTCTCCAGAACTGATAGCATTTACTTACTCTAGAAGTCTGGAGAATCCAGAGAATGTTGGTGCCATAATATTCCATTCCAGGGCTCCGGCTTTATTATTTCCTTTTTTTGAAGATAGGGCATAAGTCTGTGAGAATCCATCCAATCTTATAGGGGACTGGCAAAATGCCATTGCCATGCCTGGCTGCTGCCTTCGTTGACTGCCTATCTACCATCCCTGGCTTTTCATCCATGAAACTATCTCAAACAAAATTAGAATTCTAGCAACCAGTTCTCAAAGACAGCAAAAAGAAAACTTAAGTGAGTTCTTTCCTTATCTTAGCTAGTAGACAGTGGCTCACTGGACATTTCATTTCCATGGGTTTATGTTAATTCTTCAAACCTCTGAAGCTTCCCTTTTGGCATTGAAGCCTAATGAAGCATCCACAAATAAAACAAATATACACTGAGGGTATTTTAGCTTGGAGCTACTAAGGTTGGCATAGCAGCACCCCCCGGCACTAAAGGACTGTGGAAGGAGAATCCCTTCTGACCTCCAAAATGCCATTTTGGGATTTTAAGAGATAGGCAGGCAAGGAGACAAGAGGATCAAAGAATGCTGGTTCTAGAAATAGTGGATTTTTTAAATAGCATCAATTAACATAGCCACGTACAAAGATGCACCTGTCAGGATGATGGTAGGAATGAAACAGTTGGACAGTAGTATGCTGTCTTATGGCATCGGTTCCTCATTTATAGCAGGCTTGATTTAAGATACTAGTAATAACTTTTAAAGTGCTAAATGTCTGCGACCAGTTTATTTTCTGGATTATGTTTACCACTTAAGCCCCTGGTGAACTTTCAGACGGGTGATGGAAACCGTTCTCTGGTGCAACATTTTTAAGATCAGAGTGATGGGCATGAAGGAGAAGGTCTTCTTGGGGTGATGCCATAGCTAGGGAAGTGAGTCATTGTTTGAAGATGGTCAAAAATTGCCTCTGGGAATAAAATAAGGGATTTTTTCCTTAAAAAAAGATGCTTCAGTTATACTTTTGGTAGGGAAACTTCCTTGCACTCAGCTTCTATAAGGTTACACCTCATAACTCATAAATCCCAACAGACAAGAGAGACTATTGGCTCCATGGCTTAAGAAAGGTAGCATTAGTTCTTCTTGGATGCAGAGGTCACTCAACAGCCATGATCCCAACAGTCTCAACCAAGAACCAGAAATCTCACTGCTTGAGGCTAAGACTGTCTGGAGTAGGGGTGAGGGAATCTTTTTCTAAATGAGCCACTTAACAGGGGAAAAGAATGCTAACTGAGGACCCATGCATACAAGGAGGATACTTCCAAAAATGTGAACTGGGCCAGCTGACAGAAAGTCTGATCCCAAACTCCCTCATAACACTGTGGGTCAGGCCAATTTTCAGTTGACCACTTTCAAAGTTCTTCTTAAGTGGAAGGCTGTGGGTCACTGAACCAAGGAAGGGAGCATCGCAAGAATGGTGTGTGCTTCTGGCGGGCTGACAGCTGAATTCATGCTTTAAAACACAGGGGAAGATGGAGAGGGAGGGATCCCTGTGTGGGAAGGAACGCAGCAATGAGCCAGATCTGATCTGCAAGCTTAATGTAGAGCCTCTGCATTATGGGGTGAGGAAGTGGAACCACAACCCAACAACCTCAGGCCACACAGTTAAGGGCACTGGATAATAGGAATGGTAGCCCCAAACAGCAGGAGAACCTCAGATTGAGTGCGAGAGACTTTGGGGTTTACCCCATATTACTGCTAGAGGATCATTAAAAGATCCTCAAAACTAGTCTTCTTCAACCCAGAGTCCTTCAAATGTGCTGGACTCTACCATCCACACTCTATTAATGACTGGGCTGACTAAGATGAGATCTGAGATCTAGCACAGACAGAAGATTTTAGATTGGGGCCGTTGGTTTAGAGCAAGCCTTTGCCACAAAATACGAGCAGTTGCCACCCTTCCTTCTATCATCTTTCTGCAGCAGGCAAGCAAGTTTTTATTTAGGAGCGTCTTTGCCATTTAAGGTGATTTGGTGGCTGAGGTAGGTACAACTGTCTGAGCCCTGGCGGTTTCTTCGCATTTTTTCTCTTCCAAAACGGAAATACCAGTCCAGGAATTTAAGTTCTTTTGCCCACTGTTTCGCTATGGATATTTTGATTTTTTTAAAAAAAGATTCTTTGTGTAACTTTTATTAGCCCAATTTTGCTGCTGAAGTATGAATCAATGGACATAGCCCAGCAGGAGCCATGCAAACATCGCTTGGCAGCACAGCTCATTTTCAGCTTACTAATGAGGAAGGAAGGTTAATTTACTCGCAGGTAGCCAATTTTCAGGCTGCGCTTCCTTCCATGCGACTGATTGAAGTCACAAACAGCATCACCCTCTGAGGACGCACTCCTGCACTGAGTTAGGTAAAGTGCCAGAGATATTTACATCTTTGGTCCTCTTGCCACAGACCAATATCAGCACACTAGAGCACAGGGCAGGGTCACAGTCCCTATAATTTCTAAGCATAAACCGAAGTCAATAAAAGGGGGACAAGACAAGCACTGACAGATCCAGCCTGTGCTTGCATTAACCAAGTTCAAACCTGATCTTCCCTTTCCCAGAGTGCGCTTCTGTCCACCACAAGCTAGTGGATACTTGCATTTCACAAGTGCAAAACCACCAAAAACTTCAGGGATCCTCCCATGAATTCACTGGCTGGGATCCTCTTAAAGCAGCCTTTGCCACAGCCATCAGATGAACTGGGACCGCTCCTCAGGAGGCTGGAAATACCAGAACTGGCAGCCCGGGTGCAGCCCAGGGGCACCACGTTGAGGAAGGCTGCGTTATCAGTTAGGTTCTTCAGCTAGAGAGGATGACGTGCTAGCAAAATGGAAATAGTTATCTCTCTCCCCCCCCCCCCCCAAAGTTTGCACTGAATCTAGTACTTATTTTAAGCAAGGAGTAAGACAAGCAGCCCCAGGGATCTGCAGTGGTTTAACAGTGGAGTTGGGTGGCCAATACATTTAAATAAATAATTATAACAACACCCCCTCCCCAACTAAAAGATTCCTGGCTGTATACAGAATACACTGCCTTTAATTTTCTGCATCCTGGAGATGTTCTGTGTTGGGGAAGGGAGGGAGCCCCAAAAGTAACAATTTCACAGCAGCTGAGAGGAGAACATAAATCGTTCATCAAACGATTCTTGGCGAAGAAAACGGCACGGTTTTTCCTAACAAGCATATACTGTCAATTTTATCCCTTACTATTTTTTTCTCCCATGAAGACAGCAAAATGTGCCTGCTTATCTACAAAGCCTCTGCGAAGAAGTACAGTCTTTTCGCTGCTCCAATTCATTCTCCTTTTCGATTTCACCTTATTCAGAGCCGAACCTTGGCATTAACCCGAAGACAAACTGGGGGAGGGAACCTGAGAAGCTTCTAGTCCTCAAGAAGCATGAACTTCAGTTCTAAGTCTAGTCTGAAGGAGCGCCAGTTCCTTTCCGAACCCAAGAGGCTTATATAAATAAGACAGGGAAGATTGGGTCAAACCGGGAACTTTTAAAAGTTCAAAGTTCAGCACAATTATACCTTTAAAAAATACCCAATAATTCCGCACAGGGCTCGCCGTACGACCGCTGCAGTTCATATTTCTCTTAGAAGTATACAGTAAAACCACACAGAGAAATAAAACTGGGGGCGGCAGGACTTGAAGCGAGCATACAGAGTTAGAATATAACAGCCCAGCCCAGCCCAGCCCAGCCCACCGTATTTTATCTTTGCAATGCAAACCCAGATTCCTTATTTAGCAGTAAGCCCCAATCCAGAGCTTACTTTTTAGGAACAGCGCTCCTCATTTCAGGCTGGAGCCATTTCCTCCCTGGCGATTGATAGCCCGAGCAACCATCGCCGTGTCGTGCATCCATAATAACAGAGCTATTGCCCAAACGCCGGCTCCAGAGAGCAAATGGCCTTAGTTCCTTTGCTCCAGTTCAAGTGCAAGAACGATTCTTTTCCCAGCGTTTCCTCCCACTTCATTAAATCGTTCCGCTCGCAAATCCCACCGTAGCGCGGCAGGGTTTTTTCCCCCGCTCCGGGATTACCTACTGTCCTTAAACCGGCCCATCCCGAGTTTGCAAGACCCGGAGCCGAAGGGGTGGGCCGCTTACCTGCAACGGGCTCCATCTCCGTCTGGTTCTTGCTGCCTCCCTTCTTGGCTGACGCGGCCGCTGCCAAACAGACGCCCTTCCCGCGCAGCAGGGCGTGCAAAGGAGTGCGCTCGCCAGGCCGGGGGACGCAGCGCAGCCCGTGGGCGCAGCTGGGCGTGTAGACGCCGCAGGACTCGCCCGCCGCCCGAGCCCCGCAGGCTTTCTCGTCGTCGCAAGTAGCCTTATGATCGCTCTCGGGGGAGTCGCAGCCGGCCGGAGAAGAAGGGCAAGCGGCCCCGAGGTCCCCGTCGGGCTCCGCCGCCGCCGCCGCCGCCGCCACGGCCGCCGCGCATTCCGTCGTCGGGGCCAGCAAAAGCAGCAGCGCCGTCCCCAAGCAGCGAGCGAGGAGCATCGTGCACGCGGCGGCTCGAGCGCTCGGAACAGCGCGCTGCAGCCGGGCGCGTCTTAAATGCCGCGTCCTGCCCACGGCCCGCCGGCCTCCTTCCGCGCCAGGTGTAGCCAGCCCGGCTGGAAAGTCGCCAGCCGGCAGGGTGTGGCTGCGGGCTGCCAAAAGCCGACCGGCGTTTCTCCACCGCTCTTCCCTTTTCTCCTGGGAAAGTGAGCAAGCCAACCCCTTCTAGCAAGGAGATCCACTCCCATTGAGTTCAAAAGCTGAAGTTTTCAGTGGAGACGCGCGGGGAGGGGTCGAACTGTGCGAAGTGACTGCCTTCCTGGGATGCAGGAATAGGACTTCTTGAACCTCGGGGTAACCCGTTGAGAGCAAGGCAGGGGTAGCCAAAAGAACGCGGATGTAAGAGCCAAGAGTCCCGATTCAAAAGCCGTGCCCAATCTTGCCTATCTCCTGGAGTTGTGGCCTGGGTGTGGGGGTGGTGGGGAGTGATGGTGATGTTGGTGCCTCCTAAGCTTGCTTTTTGAAAGAGAAGACCCCTTACAGTACTCAGCTTTTTGGAACTTGTTAATAATTATAATCACAATAATCATAGTTATTATGGTCATCTATAATCATAACTATGATCAATAACTGTGATCACGATGATCATAGATGATGATCCTATATTGCGACTTTTTCACCCTCGTTGCAAGGACGGATCACGAACACAGTCTGCAGTACAGTGGGCTTCTATTGATAAGTAAATAAATAGAGGTTAATGCTTTCCAAAAATTCCAGGCATGCAGAATTTTATTTCATTTGTTTTCTTTGAATTGAAGAGCCTTTTAAAAGCTGCTATCCAATTTCAGTTTATCTTGCTGCACTGAAAGACACCCGGAGGCTTAAATCCTGTATGCTTTACTGCTTCACCAGTTGGATTTCTTCCTAACACAAAGGGTGGGGGGATATATGGGTGGGGGGAGAGAGAGTGGAGTGAGAAGCCTCACCCTGAGCCCTATGTGCTTGCTTGCGGTTTTATGCGCAATTAGTGGGAATAAATCGTTGACATGTCTAAGGTGAATCCTGCAGGATGATTAGAGATAAGATATCTAACCACAAAAGTGAAGTGTAAGGTGAATAAGTTCTTAAGATTCTCCCCTTCCTTGTGGCATTTTTTCATGCAATGTCTTCTCCTCTCTCCTTGCAACAGCATGAAGTCAGTTTTAAAAACCAATCTCCTTGCTTCTCCACCCTTCATAGCAGCCTGCCTTTTCCCTGGCAAGGAGATGACAATAACACTTTCCCAGCTGAATTCCTGCATTCCGGTATTTGTGAAAAACACAGGTGCAATGCCAGGTTCACCAAAGTGGCAACTGTATTCTGCAATGAATCTTTCCTCTGAGAGAGTGTGTCAGCCTGTATCAATAGCACACTTTTAAAGCAAACGATTCCAAATTAATTCAGTGGGGCTTGAGACAACCTATATAAGTTAGTATTGCCATGCTATGGCTCTGTTCACACAGATTCTAGTTCATGATTGCTGGGCATGAGGGCACTGATAGCACTACTGTTAATTCAAATCTCCTTCAGTTCCACTCTTGGGGAACTTCACTGACACATTAATGTAGCTGTTTTTGGCAGAAATACAGACGTTCTTTGCCACTGCCCTCTTCCATGATCTTTTTCTGACTTCCCAGTCTAGTCTCCAGCCCTGGAATTTCCTGATAGTCTTCCACCCATGGATTAACCAGGTCTGACCTGCTTAATTTTACAAGATGGGCCAAGATCAGTTAGTTGCTGCCTTCCAGACTTTCATTTTTTAGGCAAGCTACAAAGCGCTAGGGCCAGACACTAGCAAAATATTTACCTATCTGGACCCCAGAGAAATGGCGGGGCGGGGGTACAGACCAATGTTTTGTTTGGAAGCATGCCCAGTTGCCCAAGACATAAACCCAAATGTAGGTTGGGGTAATAGCATCCTATAAGATTGAGACGGATGATGCCAGTAATCCCCCCACCTTTACCTTCTGATAAACTGGGTATTCTGGGATGGCCCATGCCCACCGTAGCAACCATTCTGTGAGCGAGCCTGCCGTGGGAGCTATTTTGAAACAACAGCAACCTCGTGCTATCGAAATTCCCTTTCTTCCCTCCAGCTCAAAAGTAAGGCCTACCAATGTTCTAACCATATTGTTTGCTCTCTCCAAAAATCAGGGAATGAAAACCAGGGGTTCATCAGCTCTGTCCAAGCAGGCACACAAGTCTTGTAAAGCTACTTTTCAAAACCAACCCAAGTGATGGATATGGTTGTTATTATTATTCTTTTTGTAACAACGGGCCAAGAAGGGAAATAGCTGGGCAATTGGATTACACAACGGAGTTTTAACCATTCCAAACATTCTGCCTGGATTGAAAATGAAGTAAGAATAGGAGGGGGCAGAGAGAAATGAAGACAGCCCATCTTCAAGTCCCAAGGAACAGCGGGAGGAAAACAAACAGGCCTTGGCCAGGAAATTGTTGGCTGATTGCAGGCTTTTTGTTTGTTTATAAATGAAACAGTTCTGAAAATATTCCCAGAGAGTTAGATTAACTCAGAGGGAAGGGAGGTAGAGCGCAGTTGTTAAACTTAGCCTGATCTACTTTACAGGGTTGCAGCGAGGATAAAATTAGGCTACCAGATTTGGGCTGCAAAAATCCAGGCAACCGGGGGATGGGGGGCAGGTAAAATGGGATGACTCTCCCAACCCCTTCCTCCATATATCTTAGCCTCCTGGGCAGAAGGGCAAGCTATTTTAATTAGTTGCTGATGAGGTCACACATTGTCCAAAACCAAGTTTTGTTTACACATGATTTATTCAATAAAATGCAACTGGCTAGGTTTGTACAACACACTTAAGTTAAAAACTAGAGCTTCCAAACCACATTGGCTGGGTTTGCACACAACACATGAAGCCAAAACAAAGCAGACCACAGTATGGCTTATTATCCGGACCTGGTGCTCAAAATGGTTGGCGCAATCAGATGTGTTACACAAACCAATCTGATGACTCGGCTGCCTTCTTTGGTGGTACAGGACATGTGGTGAACCCAGACAACATAGTTAATTTGGGGCTCTGTGTGTAGTGCAGACCCGGGGATTAGGTTAGCTCAGTCAACTGCAGTTTAGTTCCTGTATAACTAACAGGAGGGCAGCTCGGAGGGCAAATGTTACTCCTGGCATCCCATTTACAGCCCTGGAGCCCCACTGAAGTAGGGAAGGCTGAAGATTTGGGGTTTCTGAGTACTTCTTGTGGAGGTTCGGGGTTGGGAAGGGAAACCGTGCCATTAACCTTGCAGAGGTTTACAACTCTCCCTGTGCTTCTTAAAAATTCCAAACATTGGGAAAATTGATTTCCCAGAGGTTCTTCCAAGATAAGAGTATACAGAAATAAGGACAGTATCTTAACCCTCTGCGAGGCTCTTGCTTCCACCGGGAAAAAGGGCCGAAACTCTCAGTCCCACCCACGCCCTCTAAAACTCCTAGCCAAGACATGAAAGTAAAATGCAGCTGCCCACGCTGGAGGTTACCTGCCTCTTCTAAACAAGAATTTAGGACAAAGTCATGCAGTTCAGTGCCCTCTTCTGCATCCTGACTTGAGGTTAACAGCTTGCCTGGGCACATCGACCGTTTAAGCCGCATTGAATCGGTGTTTCCTAAATCACCCTGCTACAGGTGTGAGGGGAAATAAGGTGCCCCTGAGCATGTGCAAAGAACAGCTACTTCAGCGTTCATAAAGTGTGCCAAGCACCTAGCCAGCTTCTGTGACTTCACCAACCACTTGATCTGTACAGCCCAGATGAGGTGAAGCTCTACCGGAGGGAGAGAAGCCTGTGTTTTTCTCTGCATCTGGCTGCAGCTCAGGAAATTGGGGTTTTCCAAAGGATGGCAGTCCTGCTAGTCAGTAAATTCTATCCAACTCCAGAGAGATGGGATGCAACGGATGAACTCCAACATGGGCATGCCAACTTAGTAGAAAAAAGTCCAGTGCATTGTTCCCGAGCCACTGAAAGAGATCTCTGGCTTTCCAGAAATCAGTGGATGGAGCTAACTGAAGGCTCAATGCTGCAGATCAAGGCACTGATTCTGGCTCAGCTGCTGCTAGCCTGGTTGCCGGATTGGGTGACAGAACATGCTGAGCCATAATGTGCTGTGTTTGGTTTATGCTTGGCATGTCTTTTGAACCCAGTGATCAGGGGTTCCAAATTGGCTTCTGGCTTGACACGCCATATTCATTTAGTTGTTCTAGTGTTTTTCAACCTTGGTAACTTTAAGATGTGTGGACTTCAACTCCCAGAAAGCCTCATGCGGGCTGGGGAATTCTGGGAGTTGAAGTCCTCACATCTTAAAGTTGCCAAGGTTGAAAAATACTGAGTTATTCTAGAGGCAGTTTTGCTGGCTGGCCCTGGCCCTATGGTTGCACAAAAGGGGGCAAACTGCGGCTCTCAAGGAGATGCACATTTAAGAACATGTTTTTGAATGAACCGGGCCACCTTGGCTAGGATTTACAAGACTTCATGGCCATCATTAGAAGATCACCACAGGCTGGGCCACAAGTAATGCTATGCCATAATGTGGCTTGTTTGCTTTTGGCCTAGTTGGCTTTGGAAATTCAGCCAAGTCTGGCTTGTGCAATAAACCATATTGGCCTAATGCAACACATGAAGGTACAGTTCGTTCCTTCTGTTCCTCCCCTCCCCATTACCATCTACTATTCCCTCTCGGGGTAAATATTATAGTCAAGAATACTCCATGTCTCCGATGAAGTGCTGCAATTTCTAAGAGCTCTGTTTGTTTCATATCCTGCTTTTCCGCAGGAACTCCAGGTGATCTCTCATTTTTTTTCCAGCTGTGACCCAAAGTCAAAGATGATGTGTGATAGATGATGTGCTGTAATGGTGAGGAGGTTGGAGATATAGATAAAAAGTCCACCCCAACATGTATCTCATTTTCTGTGCTTTCTATTGTTCCTTCCCAACACAGCCCAAGCAGACTGTATAACAAGGGTGGACTTTTTATCTGTATCTCCAACCTCCTCACCATTACAGCACATCATCTATGTTCACACACTGTGCTGACCTATGGCTTCCTGAACCATGGCTAAGTTCACACAACACATGGAATCACTGGCTGGATTTGCGCCATGCACTGAGTCATAAACCCAGCGATCACATTTTAGCCTAGCATGTGCAAAGCCAGCCACTGGTTCTCCTGCCTCAACACCCTGGCTGGTCATTAAGGTGCTACAAGGAATCTGCTTCTGCAGCCTCAGAGTAATATGGATGCCCCTCTTGAAATGCAGCCTGGAATGAAATCTCTCCCTGCCAGCTATTGCTCTTGCACATTCAGAAAAGATCACCAAAACATACTGAGTGCACATGCCCTTTTATAGCCTTGGAGCAGACCTTTGCAAAAGCCCTTCTCTACTCCCATCGGCAGCATTCCAGAGGAATCTATGCTCCTGACTTCTGGCACTTGATCGCCCTTGTGCCGTAAAAAAAGAGACCAGCTCTTGGGAGCCAGAAGAATGCTTCCCGACCCTCAGAAAGGACAAGATGTGTTTTTCAGGAATGATGCGGTACCACCCCACTCCACCCTCCTGCAACTGCAGGCCCTATTTGGCTAGCATGAAAAGGCTGCGAGGTTTCAGGAAGAACAACGCTGGGGAGGTGGGTCCTATCAAGATGGGCCAGGTCCTCTTTGTGGCTCATCTGGGATTCCAGTTACATTGATCTGGAACATCTGCTGCTGCTGGGCCTGGATTGCCTGAGAAGATGAGCAGAGGATGGGACTTTGCTTTGGGGAGAAAAGAGGCCATTTTTTTTCCATCTCTGGAACGGGTGCCTGGCATTCATAAAATCTAGAACTTGGAGTTGCTTGATGGTATTACTGCTTGCTGTTAAAGAAAAACTAAAGTACGCTTGAGTTAAAACCAGTGACATTGTTTTCACTTAGAGCATACACTGTACTTGAAACTTGTAACCAAATCTGACAGATTGACGAAGTCAGCCCTAATACACTGTCATAATTCCATTGCTGAACTCTTCTTGGCTGCTGTTACCAGAGTGTTTGAAATCAATTGCTGGCATCCATAAACTGAGTGCCAGCTTTATTAAGACTTCCTCTCCTGCCTGCCCCATATTACTTCTCTGATACGTACTGCTGCCGTAGCGGACCTTTTTGCTGAAATTGCCATCCTTTGTACCCTTTTTTTTAAACCAAGTGTCTAGACATCAGTGTCAACCCACTGCATTCAGCGTTCTTCTCTTGTAGTTTGAGACTTGAATTGTAGAACTGTTTCAAATACTATCATGTGACTTCAAAAGGAGGTAGCCTGTCCTAGGGTAGACTAGTGAAGTCCTAGGGAGACTTTTAAGGACCCTTGTCTCTTTAGTTACATCCTTCCTGTTTGCAGGCACGGCTTATTTCATTGCTTTTTGGGATAGAGAGTTAGGGGAGTAATTACCTGTGATTTCCATGAAGATGGGGATATGGCTTTACTTACTGGTGTATTTTAATTGCGTCTTCTTTCATTTCTCAAGTAGCAAAACAGCGCCATTTCTCCATCAGAACTGATTGCAAAAGACATAAAATACAAGGAAACCAGTAAATAAAGCCTACCTAGAGAAAGTGAAATGGACACCAGGATCATCAAAAAAAAAAAAAGTTTTCTCAAGAGAATATTTCTAATCCACTTTTGCCAAAATCAGCATGAAGAAATAAAGTAAGCAGAATCTAGCTGGCTATATGTAACAGCTGTTTCTTTACTCAAAACAATTTTCTCATAAAAAGGTTGAATAAAAATAGCCACGTAGACCACCTCTTCCTGGAATGTGACTTTCTATCTGCCTGGATTCTTACATGATGCTAAGTTATTGGGGTTGGTAAACAAGGGTTTATGGCTTAATGCAATGTGTGAATCCAGCCAATTGTAGCTGAAGTGAACAATTCATGGTAATGATGTATACCTTAGTACAATGCTTGAAACAAGTGAGTTTAAGACCATTTCATTTGGTTCTGGCTTTTCTGACTTTTGTCTGCTCTGGAACTTGAAAACTACTTTGCTGAATCTTGGTTACAACCTTTTTTTCCTCTTCCACAAACAACTGATTTCCTAATGTCAGTATAAAGTTTAGAGCATAGCTGGGAACTGATCCCATCCATGCATTCTTATCCATTGCTCTGCCTCCAGTTCATACCTGCCAAGCTTACAATATCAGCAGTGTGTTGCTGAGCTCTTTGGGCCTTAAGGAAGGAAGAAAAATGACTGTAAACACAGATACAAGCTTCACTCCAGTATCTTCTTGCAAGTCCTGATTTCCATCGGTGCTCTGTCTCAAGTCTTCCCCTGAGCTGTTGGAAGAGGGTCAGTTAACAAACTCTGACATGGTTATTGACCAGACTCTAACGATGACCCATTTACACTCCTGGACAAGGGCTGTTGCCTAGACCACGGTATATTTTTCTGGGTTTGGCTGCCAGACGTTGTTCCTCCAGCTTCTAAGCTCTGGGTAGAAGTAGGCAGCCAAGATGCTCTTGCAACTTGAGTTCTGCAGCGTTTTAAGATTGCTCCCAAAACATGCTAATCCACTTGCTGAATTTGTACACCCCACAACGTATGTTTGTACAACACAAACTACACATCACTTTTTAGTCTAGTATGCAGTGCAAATCCAGCCCATGTAGTTAAGTGTATAGTTCAGTGTATCATGTGAACTGAAACTGGACTGAGTAGATTGGGGATAAGTATTCTGTGTGAACACAACCAGTGAACCACAGACTAGCCATCTAGAGTTTAGCCTAGAATATTGTACAAACCTAGCCTAATTTTGCTTTTCTGTGCCTGGAACAGGCTCTCAGTACTACAGTGGCTGGGCTCATACAATAGACTAAGTCAGGCCATTGTAGTTCATTCAGCATATCAAACACATGATTATATAAACCATGGCTTAGTACAGTGTATAAATGCAATCAGTGCTTCTCTTTCTGCATCCATACCCTCCCCCAAATCTCTAAGAACTGTTGAGTTTCAAGTAGGAACATGCAACCTTTTCCAGGCCAAGGATGACATTTAGCCTCTGAATGGCCCACTGGTGGCACTCCAAAGAGGAAATGGGACAAGGACAAAGAAGTGGACAGGGCGAAGAGAAAGCTTTCTTTCATTTAATCTAAAGTAAATATAGTTCATAGAATTACCCCCATGGATTTAATAGTTTTTTTCCGCCTTTTTAACCACATTCACGTTTTGAGTCTGGTGGCAGCTTTTTAGGGCCCAGTGGTGCACTTCTCTTTAAGAGGAGAAATGCTGAAATTCTCAAAGTTCAGTGCCCGTTTGGCCCGCAAAAAGCAAGCAACTAAGCATTGCTATCAGTAGCAGAACTGGGCTCCTTATACATGACTGCATGTGGTAAGCCCTAATGTAGTTTGGTTTGACTGAGCTCAGTGTGTGATCTCGACTGCCTTCTAATTTTCTCCCCTCCATCTATTTTCAATAGCAGAAAGTGTGCTAGCAGCCCGTGCACAGCTAATGAAAAGCTAAGAAGCACACTCTGCCTGGCTGGCTGCCTTAACTAAACCACCAAGCTAGCCGATGTCTGGATTTTCACCAGTCATCTTGAAAACAGGATTAATTGTTCCATACCAAAAAGAAATATTACGTAATTGAACATCATGTCACAACTTTTGGTTCCCACTTCCCAGCTTAGCCCAGGTTATGCAAAAGCAGCTGTCCCTTAATGCACAAAACATTTTGTGTGTTTTTCTAAGGAAAATGTTAGATATTTAACTGTACGATAACCAGTCTTAATAGCTTTCACAAAAGGGGCTACTATTTTGGCTGGGTTTATATAACACATTAAACTATAATGTGGTTTGCTTGGCTTAGCATGTTGTATGAACCTAGCCAATTAACATACTTTGATTAAACAAACCATGGCTTAGTAAACATACCAAAATTAAGCCATGGATTAGTAAGATATAAGAATCCTATTTCAGAGCTTTCCTTCCATACAACATGCAGAAGCCTATGGTTTTTAAATACCTACAATATGCTGCTCTTTAATGACATCCAAAATCTACCTAGTGAAGTACTACTGGCCTGCAGAACTAGAATCTGCCTTACTGTCCATCATGCAGTAAATCCCTAAGATATTATAACGACTTGCCTTGTCAAATAGCAAAAGGCAGATTTTCCCATGAGCAGATACCAATTCAATCAACAAGGGAAAATATAAAGCAGACTGAAATTCCCTGAGTAGGCCAGAAGCCAGGCCATCTGTTTTCACCCAGACAGGTAGAGTTTGTGTAACTTCCCCCTCTGTGTTTCAGCTTTAAGGCTCATGTAGTAGCGATCCTCCTAATCCTTAGTTCCAATCTAATGCTCAAAGTCCTGGGCCACTTCTGAATTGCTGCAGGCTGTCAAAGGATAACTAGCCAATGAAGGGGTTTTTTTTAAGGTTCCACTCCAAAGCAGTTGGGATGAGAGCCCCACTGCAGTGCTGCAGAAGGCAAAATGTTCTTTGTAAGAATAGCAATAGCAGCAACACTACATCTAGATGCAGGAGTTATGGCTGGAACGGCAAGAAAGATGGAGAATGATTCAGAAACGAAACTCACTTGTTGGGAGGGTGTAATGATTCTTTCCTTACCAAAAAGTTGGGATAGCAGAAAGAGAACAGCAAGAAGAGAGAAATATTATAGATGAGTCTAGATGGGAAATTGAAGTGGGTTTTTTTTGCCTTTTCAAGTTACAAAGTACTGTATGCCAGACAGTGCTGATTATTACCCCCTCCCCCCATTTTTAACATTAAAGGCAGCCACACTTTTGAGTTACAGAGATCTATCAAACAATTACTTCCAGGTTGGGGAAGGTAGCAACAGGTTATTCTACATTAAGACCCAACATGGTTTCATTATAAAATGGCAACACTATGTAATCCCTTTAAGGTACTGGTTTCCAGATGACCCCATCAGATGCTTTCATCTCTGTCACAGCAGTTTTAAAACAAGTTTCAAAAGTCCCAGGTTTGAGCAGAGGCTCATTCTAAAACTCAGTACTAGGACAACAACGGATTGCGGGAAAGCTGATTTGCACAAGGCTGACACTCCCCTCTGCCTTGCACAAGAATTCAGACTATTATATTTTTGTGAAAGTGTTGAATATCTACTTTCTGTTAAGAAATCCCTGCCTGTCTTCATCACCTGCACAGGTCCCAGAATCCTTGTAGGGAAAAGTTAGCACTATTCATCTCTTAAAGCCAGGGCTTTCTTAAGACTCTTCAGAAAAAGTTCATTTAAGATTCCCATCCTCCTTTTTTATTGCACTGCATGTTAAAGTAACTTTTTCTCCCCAGCAGTCAAGTAGGGAAAGAATAAAAGGAATTAACCCTCTGGCTCTTACTGTGTCTAATGAGCCATACTGTAATATTAAGTTATTATATTTACATCCCTCCTTTTGTAACACAAACTCCAGGTGCCCCCTCCTCTCCCCAACAACTATCCTGTGAGGTAGGCTGGGCTGAGATTGACTGGCCAAAATCACCGTGAGCTTCCATGACTGAGGGTGGACTAGAACCTGGGTCTCTCCAGTCGTAGCCCAATACCTTAATCGCTACAGCACACCGCCTTGAATGGAAAGTATTCATTTATTTCAAATACTGAATCATTCTTTCAACAGGACTCCCTCCGTGCGCGAGGCTTGGATTGACTGCCTCTACTGCTCGCTCTAAAACGTGGCCTGATCCGAGCCTGTGGCAGACATGCCCTACAAAACACGAGGAGCAGAGATCTGGAATAGGTGACAATAATCATTTGGTAACCTGTGCCTGGCGCCTTCCGGCGTAGATTTTTAATCTTCCCCAGCCAATCGCGTTGTCGGGAGTTGCAGCAACACGCTTAGAAGGCGCCAGGTGGATTCAGCCCCCACCCTGCTGCCATCCAGCAACCTCCGGCCACCGCTCCGCCGCCCTTCCCTTTCGTCACACAGACGAGCTCCGCGGCCCGAACCCCCCGCCCGCACAGAACGGCGTCATCCGTCTCCATTCATACCTTCCACACAACTTCCCTCGCCGCCCCATTCACCAACTTCCCTCGCGAGTTCCGGGAAGCAGGACGTCGCGCCTCCTCGCCTTCTCATTGGCTTGCGGCGGCAACCGGGAGCGGCGACATCAGCTTGGAGATTGGCGGAGCAAGCGGTGATAGGCGGGAGAAAGGGCGGGGAAAGCTGGGAAGCCCGGATGTGAACAGGGTGGCAGTAAACCCAGCCGGGAAGCGGCTGAGTTAATAGCCGCGGGAGAGCGAGGCTGCGGAGGGGAGGGGCTGATGGAGGGAGAGCGAGGGCCTCTCGGGGTAAGGGCCGCTTTGGGCGTCGGGGCGACGGTTGGGGGAGCAGGGAGAGCGGGGTCCCTGGGGAGGCATCCCGGGCAGGGGCGTGGAGCGGCTCCTCACAGCGCCAGGATGTCGGTGAGGGCGTGAGAGGCTCTCCGTTAAGGGTGAGGGTCACGGTTTCTTCTGGGTTTGAATGCCGGGCGCTGTGGAAGCGATGGCGGGCGGGCGGGGGCTCTCTTTCTGACCGGAGACCAAAAAAATGGTGCAGGGAGTGACACGAGTCCTTTTCCGCCCTGGAAACCCCGGACTATATTTAGTGATCAGGGCAGACCTTCTGCATATTCTCAGAGGCACTGTTTTCCTTGCTATCCCTGTTTCACACTTGAGCCTTGATGCTCCAGTTCTGCTTCTGGAGCAGCAACGGAACCCCCCATGTTAGAATGAGTGAAAATAGGGTATAACGGGTGTATTGAATTAATTTCATCTCTTCTTTTTTTTTTTTTCCTCCCAGGGAACTTAAGGTGACATTTTAGTTTCATAACAGCCCTAGGAGATAAATTTGGTGAAGAAATACAGACCAGCATAAGGCTATTTGGTGAGCTTTGTAGCCAAGAAGGGATTTTAGAGAAGTTAATTGTAGTATACCCACATTACTGTGCTAGCTGCTATAATACTCTTGTATCTCTGGATTACTGCCAGCTGTGGTCTCAAACATAGGGCTACCAGATGTTGGCTGCAAGGATCTGGATGACCACTAGAGAGCAGCAAAGAGATACAGCAATTCTAACTGGTTGCTCTCCTCTAGTGGTCAGCTGGAACCTTGCAGAATGACTTTAGATGACCTTCAGTTGTGCTCTACTGCAGCTCCTAAAATCCCAGCTAGCCCAGCCAATAGGTGTTCCTGAAAAAAAGTAATCAGCATCAGAGAATGTAATGGCTGCTGGACTGCCATGAGTGCAGGAAGGGAAAGCATAACTGGATGGTGCTGGTAGGCTTTGCAGTATATGTGTAAGTCTCCAGTTTAGTCCAGATAGGATTGGAAGAATTCTTGTATGAAATGCTGCCAGCTGTTGGTCAGATGTCAACAATTGAATTAAAAATTGCATTTTTTTCTATAAGAGAAAATAGATTTCTACTTCTAGGGCTGGAGAAGGCCACATGGCTCCTGAGCCCCCTATTTGTGGCTTGTAGAGCCCCTCCTAACAAGCTAACACATTTCACTGCTTGTTGAAAACTGGAAGTGAAATTTCTTGCCATTTGAAGTTGAAAAGATAATAGAGTTGTGCCACTCGTAGAATAGACTTGCCACATTTTAAAAGAAAAAGTCCCACAAAATCTGGAAAAGTTTCTGGATGTGTGATATTGACCTACCAGGTGGACCTCTTCACCTCATCTTATTACTTTCCCTATTGCAGCTCTCTCCCTACCCCTACCCCCAAATTATTCAGTTCCTAACTTCCAAGAGCTTTCATGCCCTGGTCTAAGTAGTGTTATAGCAGGGAGTAGACAGATCTCAACAGCTGCATATAGAACCCAAACAAAAAGTGACAGATAACATTTTAAACATAGGTGGTGGAAGCATGGAAGTGGGGATATGGAAGAAGTTGACTCTGGATTGGCCAAGTTATAAGACAGTATGAGACGATATTTGATCTAGATGAAATGGTAGCAGTAGACTAGGAAATGTTAAATAAAATTCATGCTTTTCCATGGAAGTCACTGAGTGGCTTTGAGTTATTTCCCAGGATATCCTGCCTTGCTTGTGTGTGTGTTTTTAAGCATCTTTGTATTGAAGTCTTAGAGTTTGTGATAACAGGTATGCTCATTTCACTAGGTTAAAATAGTATGAAATGCTATTGTGAAGACAAAATGGGGCAACCTTGATGGCAAACAAAAGCAAACTATATACAAGTGGCAATGTTTTGAGAAGTGGCTTATCCCAAAACTGGGTTTATAACTTATATCCAAGATGTACCGTATTTTTCCGACAATAAGACGCCCCCATGTACAAGACGACCCCCATTTTTCCAACCCAAAATTAAGAAATCAATATTTTAAAGATAGTGCAGAACACATTTTTATTTAGTAATTAGTTAACATTGACCTGATACATTCGGTGGGAGGAGGTCCAAACCGTCTCTCTGCAGCTCTATTTCCAGGCTCTTTTGCATAACTGATTACATTCAAGCACGAGTGAAACTGCCGATAGCTTCTCTCTGCAAACAGCCTTCTCTAATTGGTTTGTTCAGCATCAGCTGACGTCAGTTGCATCAGGCTCATGATTGGAGGAAGTCTGTTTGGGAGACAAGCTATTTCACTCGTGATTGGAGGCTAGCAATAGGAGGAAGCCCATTCGCAGAGACAAGGTATGGGCAGTTTTGCCACCGCGCGATTCTCTCCTTGGCTGACTTCCTTGAATAAGACGCCCTTCAATTTTTAGGGTAAGGATTTTAGAAAAAAGTATCGTCTTATAGTCGGAAAAATACGGTATATGAAATATGGAATTGAATTGTTTCAAAGTGAAAAAAAAACCTTTGAAAATTTGCAAGTTTTCACCTGGTATTTTAAAACAGAATTAACATTATAGTACCTGATATTTATAATATTGATTGGAATAATCACTCCAAAGGATATTGTATCACAGTAGTTTCATGAGTATTGGGTGTTAACTGAACTGGACAATTAGGAATGGGATAGTGGAGCCAAAATCTATTAATCTATATCTGACTGAGAATCTTCATAGATCAATGGGTATTGAATTTATTTTAAGTATATACAAGCTTGAGATTACCACCAAGAGCATTAGGTTGAAATCCTTGTGACTCCCAGACACCTTGATAGCCGTATCCTCCATTGTCAATTACCAGAGCTTCTTGTGGTTGTAGTCGAAACCATCTGAGTGCTCTAGGTTGCCTCTTTCCATAAGGCTTAGGAATACTCGACTTGGCCATAATAAAGCCACGTTTTACAGTATCCTGGCTATAATCTCTGGATTCTGGAATGTGTTGTGACATTTCTTCAGATGTTTAAACATGAACATTTCCCGTAGGTAGATCCTTACAGCTATAATGGATGATTTAAACCTGCACTACAGATTTCTGAACTGGAGGAGGAGGATCCGAGAAATTCGAGAGGTGCGAGCCATCCGCTACCAAGAAAGATTCAAACATATCCTTGTTGATGGAGACACATTGAGGTAGTTTATGATGCTGAAAGTCTGAATGTTGAAAGGAACTTGAATGGGGGATGTCTATCAGATGTTTAAATGTCAAGTGGAATGTGCTCAAGCACAGGGAGAGTGAATATTCTCTACTGACTCAAGCACACTTAGAATTTCTTTTTACTTTTTCTGGAAAGGAAATTTAATGTTTACAGTTTTTTTTAAAAGGACTGTAGAAGGACAAATCCATTGAATGAATACGAGCAATTAAAGACAAATAATGTCTTATAGCTACATTCTGTCACTAAATTATTTTAACCTGTGTAATATCGTTGCCTATAGCAAGGATTTCAGAAAACTTTAGTCTCCTGACTGAAATGTGGATTTGTTTTTGAAAATGCACACTATTTCATATTTCTTTAACAAGTTGGCTAGCCTCCAAGACAACTTTATCTAATTCTAGTGACCCTAATGAGAGCTAGTTTGGTGTAATGGTTAAGGCGCCAGGCTAGAAACCATGAGACCTAGTCTTGCCTTAGGCACAAAGCCAGCTGGGTGACCTTGGGCCAGTCACTCTCTCTCAGCCCTAGGAAGCAGGCAAGGGCAAACCACTTCCTAAAATGCTGCCAAGAAAACTTCAGGGACTAGTCCAAGCAGTTGATCCCTCCCCCCAAAAAAGTGACCCTAATAAACTAACCTAAAGGCTGGTAAAATAACGCCTACTAGTTTTTTTCCACCCAATAAAGAAAAGAAGATAATGTGTTTCAAATTGTAATAAGTATTCAGTGGTTTAGTTTTGCAATTCTTTGCTGGGTTTTGGATTCAGTATGTAAATACATATGTGTATATAGGTAGTCCCCAGTTTAAGAATGAGCTCTGTTCCCAAGGTCTATCTTTAAGTCGAATTTGTATGTAAGCCAGAACAGTATTATTGTATAATACTGTATAAGTAGTATTGTGTAATAAACTCGAACCATTGTGTTTTTAACTTGAATTTTGCTATCACAGGCTCCATTCTTAACTATGGGTTGTTCTTAAACCAGGCATTCTTAACCTGAGGACTACCTGTATATATGTTCAAACAATGTGAATTCTGTAGTTCTAAATCAGAGGAAGTATCCTATACAGCCCCTTTTCCCAGTTATCCAAATTTTTGCGAGATTTGTTATTTTCAGTCATCTTACAGGAGCAACATTAATCTGGGGGGTGTATGTATGTTTTATCCCATCTTTTGGAAGGATGATGGAATGCTTAATAGTGCTCTGTTTCTTACCACTCTTCTGGATAATTCAACTCTACTGGGGAGTCCTGAGTATTTGCAATGGCATATGAATATGACACAATATACTTCTGATTGCAAAATTTTGGATTCTGTTGTCTGGAGAGCAGCAAATCTTAAAAAAAAAAGGAACTGGCCAACTCTGGTTCCCATTATCTGAGATGAAAGAAGTGTCTGAAATGACTTTGGGAATGGTTAATTCCTCTTGTTGCTATTAAGCACAGAAGCCTTGCAACCCAAATACTGAAGGTCACTAAACATTCCTAGGCCAGAATCTTATTTGTTTTCTCTCAAAGGTGCTTCTGGCCTGTTAAATATGAATATTTTTTAGGGGTGGATAGAATGTTGAGCTGGGCACGGGGCCAGACCCTGAGGATTAGTCATCTATAGCCTAGCATTTGTATCCTCCTTGGCATCAGATATCCAATCTTACATCTTTGTTTTATTTCTGTCCTTTATAATGTCATATATTGTGGCTTGAATATCGGAGAACCTGACCTTGTATCTTTTCTGCAGTTACCATGGGAACTCTGGCGAAGTTGGTTGTTACGTTGCTCCTCGCCCGCTGACCAAAGACAACAATTATTTTGAGGTAATAGGTTTGGCTCAGCCATCTGGGAGGTCTCTTTCAACAATACTCTTATTGTGGGTCCTTCCTTCTCTTTCTGTTACTTGCAAGCTTAGAACTGTTCAGTGCTAGTTATAGAGAGGCAGAGTTTTGCTGAATGTAGACTAATTTTAAGAGACTTTCCAACGAGGAAACAATTTGACTGTAGTATAGGTTGCCTTGGTTGTGAGTCGGTTTTCTTTCCCTGTAGGTATTTCAGCAGCGCCTAGGTGTCCTCTGCTCAGAGACGTTGTAGTGATAAGATTCTGGCATTGACCCCCTGGAATTCTTCAGAGTTGCTGCTGACTGGCAATTTTTTAATGAGACAGAAGAGAAAGAATTATTAAATATATAGGAGCAAATCTTTTAACTATATTTAGTTTATTTAGCTTAATTAAATTTAATAGAATATAATTGAACTTTTTTTCCTAGCTCTGTCTGCATTTTGGGATACAACCTATGACATGCCATTCAAGAGCTCTTAGCCCAAAATGGTTGTGCAGCTTTGGTCCAGGTGAACTCCAAGGCCCTTTTTCGTTCAAACATTCTGTGAATCTTCCCTTGGACAGTGGATTTTTGGGTAAACTGTTTCTGTTCCAGAAAGCCTTTTTTTTTCAGCTTTCCCTACCTGCAGGTCAATACTGAAGGCAGGCTTTCATAACCTGAGACCCAGTTTGGTGTAGTGGCAAAGTTGGCCTAGAATCCAGGAGACTGTGAGTTCTAGTCCCACTTTAGGCATGAAAGCTGGCTGGGTGACTGGGCCAGTCACTCTTTCTCAGCCCAACTCACCTCACAGGTTGTTGTTGTGGGGAAAATAGGAGGAGGAAGGAGTATTGTGTTTGTTCACTGCCTTGAGTTATTTATAAAAAATAATAATAAAGGCGGGATAAAAATCTAATAAACAAACCTGGGGCCTCCCAGAAGTGTCAGGAATATGCTCTTGGAATTCGTATCTTAGTGTGGCTGTTGGGAATGCTATGAGTTGTAGCCCCAGTGTAGCTGGAAACCATCAGGAAATAGATTTCCTAGAATAATCAGAAAGATAATTTTGCTGAGCAAGAAAGTTGGAAGGAAATAACTTCCTTGTATAATAAGCCACTGTGCATGAATACTGAACTTCTTATGTAACCAAAACAGTTGACTACTGTCTTGAAAACAGAAGCGCTACATTTTGTTGAGGATCCATCTCTAGTATTTAGTAGTCCCTTGGCCCGCTTTGTAGATCCTTGTGCAGGGGAGATGGTTCTGAATAATTTGGGAAAAAAGTTAATTAAAATATATGTCCTTAGCCTTTATACAGACATTCCACAACTTAGTGCCATCTGAGTGGCTTTGGATCACAATTCTTATTAGCCATAACCAGCATGACCACTTAATAGGAGTTTACAGAGGTTTTCCAAAATTATCTGTAGAGTTCCAAGTTTTTAAAAAAAAGCTACATTAAACCACATTTCAAGTACTTTTTATGCTTCCTGTTGCAATCCTTTCTAGAAACCCTGTGCAAAATCAGAATTATATAGGTATGCACAGGGTTTCTAGTAAGGATTAGGAACACAAAGTATTTTAACATGGAGGTTGAGCGATGAGTACCTTGTTTAAAACAACTACAGAGTTTGTGTCAGAAAAGGTTGTTCTCGGAACTTTTTGGCTTGCAGTTCATTCTTTGAAATGCTACTCTCCTGTCTTGGATGGACAAATGAGATGGATGTCCAACATTATATGATATTTTTTATCCTTGGCTTTTGTTCAGGCAGTTGGTAAAACAACACATATTCAGTCCTTGGCTCCTTTTCATGTTTTCTAAAGAAACAGCCATCCTCCTTGGGAAAAACTGCATGAGTGAAAGGTCTTGATGCATCCATTCTTTCACCTTGTTCTAGGTATCAATTGTGGACAGTGGTGTGCGTGGGACCATTGCAGTGGGACTGGTGCCTCAGTACTACAGTTTGGACCATCAGCCTGGATGGCTACCGCATTCAGTTGCCTACCATGCCGATGATGGCAAGTGAGTTAACAAGCTTGGCTTGCCAGAACTTAACACCCATCCTATGTATGTTGCTTTGTCTAGACAGGTATAAGGAATAAGTCAGGCTATCCCTCAGTTAAAGAAACCACAGTCAGTTAAATGTTGGATTATAACCACTGGCTGGACTGCCTGGACATGGAATGGGAACTGGGAGTCCCTACAAGAACCATGATTTTAGCATGCGTACATGACACCTCCCTGCAGTTAGCAGAGAATAGGGATGCTTCTTTTGAGACTGTGCATATTCCTGTATTAATAATGGCATTTTTTTTTTCATTTTAAAAATCTCATAAATTAGACCCTTTTTATATATATGTAGGTGAAACATTTTTTAGTTCATTCACTTTGTTGAGTAATTGCTAAATGTTGGATGCCTATAAAGAACTTGTCATAGTCATGTATTAATAAGTATATATCTGTTTCATCATGTATGGATGTGTGAGAATCTGGAATAGGCGGTAGTATTCCAACTTGTGAAAACAGGATGAAATAGAGTTATGGATCTATCAAACTGGGGGCTGTTTCTGTAGGATTACAAGACAGACTTACCTGTACTATTGTTTTTGTGCATCATATCACACTTGCATGCTGTTGACTAGTTGTTCTCCAGGAGAGTCATTTAAAGTTCTCTGTGAGATTTACCTGAGTGTTCACCCATCCAGACTTTACAATGGCCGAGCCAAGGGACGTCAATTTGGGACAAAATGCAACTCTGGGGACCGGATAGGCTGTGGGATTGAGCCAGTGTCCTTTGAAGTCCAGACAGCTCAGATATTCTTCACCAAAAATGGAAAAAGGGTGAGTTTCAGGGACTGACCTGAAGGCACCTATTGCAGCAGTGTGGGTAGGAGGAAATGTGGGTTTGGTTTGGTTTGGTTTGATGTTTTGATGAAACAACTGCCTGGGAATCTCATATACATTGTCTTATGCTCCCAAGTGAAGAAGTTGGGAGTATAAATGAAATGGACATGTTCTCACTCCCCCACCCCCAATAAATTCAGTGGCTTCCCCAAAGCAATCCACTGAAGTTCATGAGTAAGATTTTATTAGATCCAGGGGTCTCCTGCCTGTCATTCTTGAAACCATTCCACAAAAGTTAAAGAGAATGGGAATGTGACAGAACTACAGATTGTACAAATTAGGGCCCACAAATGTGGGTCAGTTTGCATTTTTAAATGGTTTCACACTCAAAAGGACCATGTACTTACCTATAAGAAATTTGGCATACCAGGAAAAGAATAATATCTTTTTTTTTTTAATTAGGTGGAAGAATTCAGAATTATGTTTCTCCCCCTCCACTTGCAGTCCGGAATGGCACAACCCAAGATCTCTGCCAGCTAACTCTGCCACTTCATTCTGTATATTCTGTAGAATGGCTTTTTGGTGTGTTTAGTTAAGTAGAACCAACTATTCTATGATGTTGCCTCCTGTTACAGGTGGGCTCAACAATAATGCCCCTCTCACCAGAAGGCCTCTTCCCAGCTGTGGGAATGCATTCGCTGGGTGAAGAAGTCCGGCTCCATCTCCATGCAGAGCTGGGTAGTGAAGAGGAAGATGACAGCATTATGATGGTGGATAGCTATGAGGATGAATGGGGACGACTGCACGACGTGAAAGTCTGCGGCACAGTGAGTGAGCATCTTTGGGGAAGGAGGCAGAATGCCAGAAACTGAGGGTGGGAGCTTTTCTGCAGGGAAGTCCTTGAGTAAAGATCCACTGGAGAGTAGCTGTTTGTGTTTGTGAGCACGGGAGTGGACATCCATCAATATGTTATCATCCATAAGATCTCTGATCTCTATAAAAGGAAATTAGGTGACCTTTTGTTAGCATTTTTACATGCAGAAGTGAAAAAGGATTACCTTGAAATAGAGTTGGTAGCTGTTACATACTTGCAATAAAGTATATATATAAGTTTGCAGATAAGAACAAAATCCTTAAACCCAGCCCTCATCAAATAACTTCCTATGATGGGCCAGCAAGCCTCCAGAATGTATTCTTGGTGATGGGGAATTTGTTCCTAGGGAAACAACAAAGACAGAGAGATAGCAGAAGGAAAGTGATGTGTGCTCAAACTTGCTTAAAATTAAAGCAATATACAAAATGGTTGAGAACTTTAGAGGTGTATCCTGTAATTTGGCATCAATAGTGTCCCTGCTCAGGGCCTTCTTTGTGTATATTAAGTATCTTGGAAGCAATGGAAGGTGCGCTGTGAAGTTAAGGGAAAAACTCTGTTCTCCTCACTACAGAGGGAAGTTTCTGATTGCAGGTAAGAAAAAAGGATGCGTTTTCTTTTTTTTCACCTCCAGAGTATGCCACCCCCATATGCTTACAGTTCAGAGCTGGCAGCTGTTCCCAAACTTAAGTCCATTAATACTATACAGTGTAGTAGGGGAAGGCATGGAGTGGGGAAAAGGCACAGTCAGTCCCATTTAGGATTCCAGCAAGCTCTTGGTGCAAGCTGAGTTCCCTGCCGAAAGATGAAACCACGAAGGCAGACACCCAATCACTTTGTTTCCTTTTTTCCCATTTGAATCCCTCCCCCCCCCCCACTATCCCCCTTAGCTAATATGAGCAGCATGCCAGGTTTCTGTTCAGAGTGACTGGGACTTTGAATAGAAGAAACCTTTCTTAAGGGTGAGGAGATTAAAGAATTTTTTAAAAAGGGGGGGTTTTTATGCTCCAGGGACAGGCATAACGTCAGGGAGTTGGCCATCTAGGCAGCATGATTTTTGTTGGCTCCTGTCAGCGCCCAGACCAGCGGAAGGATCGGCCTGACCTCTCATGCAGGGTCTTGGAGTATTGCGGAATGCATACAGTGAAACCCCCAGAGCTGAAAAACAGGGTTTCCTGTTTTTCAGTATGGAGTTCTGTGGGGCCTGTGGTTATTACTGTTGTATTACATTCTCTGCAGCTCAACACATGGTGATGGACCAGCTCCTTTGTGATATGAGAAACCAGTGGCTTGGGTGCCAGTACATTGGCTGCTGTGCAAGATGACAATTCAGGCTCATACTCTGAAGTGCAGCATTGGCAAGCCAAAGAAAGGGTGGTCGTCTGCATTGCAAGAGCAGGATGTGTGGGCGCTAGCAGAAGATAGCTTCTAATGGCAAATCCGGGGTCCTGTTTTCAGACAGGGATCTTGGACTGCACTGACAACTTGCTGAGGTCCAAAAGGGAACTGCTTGTGCCTGGACCTGCTCATCTCTTCCATGTTGCACAGTTGCATCAAGAAGCAGACAGTGGGTTAGCAGCTGGGAGGTCACCCAGCATTCCTCCTGGGGCTCTGACTGTGTCCATGGGCTGCCAGCTGCTTCTTTCTGTCCTGGTACTTTGAGACTTTTCTCACTCGCATTTCAAAACATTTTGTCCTGTCTCTTGTGGTCTCAAATTGATGTTTGGCAGCCTGTGAAAAAAAATCTGAAATCCCAGTGGGGAGGTGAAGAAAACGGGCTTTTCCCTTCTTTGGAGACTGTGGGATAGACATGATGACATAATCCTGCGCTTGTCAGATCCAGCTAGTGACTTGGTGTTGCTCTGGGCACATGTTGCAAATGCTCACTGGTGCATTCCTCTTCATTTGTGGCTCATTTGGGAGCCCTGCTCTCTATGAGCCTACATTAATTGCCTTAGTCTTTTGGTGTATCTTGTTGCTGAATTCCTCCTAGTATAAAACCAGAGCCTTTATGAAGTGGTGATGGCCCCTTATGGAGGCACCATGATAGAGTTACAGACGCATTTACTAAAAAATGATTTATTTTAACTGCTTTGGAAAGCGCTCTGGGATTTACAAGTCTTGAGAAAGGGAAGGAAATTGCAAATTACTTGAGTTCCAACCACTGGAAAAAATTGCTAAGCGTTCCTATCTGGCATCATCCGAGATTCCAGTTGGTATTGTCCACAGATTCCAAGGACATGCTTGTAGCTATAAAGCATAGAAGTGTACACAAGGTGGTGGGGACTGAGAGAGAAGAAGCTGTGTTAATCCTCACATCCAATAATATATACTTTCTCTTTTCACCTTCCAATGGAATTGTGATTAGTGATTGGGAGGGTTGGAGTTAACAATATGGAGTTAAAGAAATAAGGATGCCTTCTCGTCTCCAAATGTTGAAGGTACTGCTGTGGCATTGCCATCTTTTCTATCTCCTGAAGCTCATATAGGTGTGTTTTCTGATAGAGGACAGAAACTGGAATTTTCTGTTTAACGGAATAACTGGCATCTGTCTTTTGTGATGGTCATAAAGCCAGCATCAAACACTAAAATGTATCTAGCATGGCTGTCAACACTGGCCGTTATCACTCTTAAGCAATCTCCTTTTGCTTAAGAAAGTAGTCAGTGATGGAGACTTGCTGATTTTACATATAAAACTTTGTGTCTCACACAGTCATAGCTAAGAGAAAAGAATTTGAACTTGAGGGGATAGGTGGGAGGACAGAAGAAATATTAAACACTAGAATATTGTTGTCATATTACCCTTTCTGCAAGAGCCATAAGGGAAGTTTTTGGAATCTAGCCTCCTTATAGCTAGCAGTTTGATATGTATCAGCAAATCGTATAGTCTTATCTGCATAAAAATAAAATCCTTTAGTCTTTCTTTTGACATCGTCAGGTTTGTGCCCTTGAGAAGAGTAAATCAGGATAGATGAGCTGGATGAAATGCATTTTATTTTTTTCAAAAAGTGATATCTTTGCCCAAATTGTAGTATGTTCAGATATATTCATATTTAATTCAATGTTATTACACAATTATAGAGCTCTTATTTGATATATCAAAATGGCATAAAAAATTAAAAGTTATGGAATGCAGTTCAGTAGGAAATTGTCAAATATAATTGAGCAGAATAATGAGAGAAACACACAAAAAGCTTCTTCATCTTCAACCTGAAATTTTAACATAAGCTGAGTGAAATTTAATGCAGAGTCTATGAATTAGGCAAGGCAAAAAAAAATTACCTTTATCATAGATGTAAATTGTTTCTGCATATGAAAGAATATTAAAATGAAATTATGAAGAAAAATGTATGAACTTTCTTAGTTTATATGTAATTGCAGAATCCCTATGATTGGAAAATCTTTTCCATAATTTTGCATTCAAAACTTTGCCCAGAGTTTCCTATGAGTTACAAATGGGGCCTTCAGTGGATAGCAACACAAGGCACAGTTTGAAGACCATTTGCTATTTTGTGTAATCTTTGGAAGGCCAATGCCTCTGGGTGTCTATACATTTGCAGGGTTTTATGCTTTGTGTGTGTGTGTATATGTTTATGTTCTTTCAGAAAATCTCTTTGTCTTAAATGTTTTCCTTTGTTTTCGGAGTGAGGGGTAATGAATTGATACCCATGCTTTCCTGATTTTATTCGAGTTATGGCTAAAATGATCTATCTATCTTACATTTTCATTTGTAAAGAACAGTGTTTCACATAAAGTATATATTTTTGAAAGGTAGTATAAAACTATCTTAGTTTTAAGATATCTTTTCAGAAAGCACATTGCTTCTTTTTATCTACCCACCCACCCAAACTGATGGTTTCATACAGTCTGAGCAGTTTGGCCCCATATGTAAAGAATGGGTGAAGGCATTGGCCTCTGCAAAATAAGTGATAAAATTATAATCCTTGCAAATGCTTATAATCCACTTCTCCCATGTTTCCACTGAAGAGCTTAAGATATTTAATAGCAACAGAAACCATAAATGAACTGTTAAAATATCCTTTACAATTTAAAAAAATGCTATACTGTAGCACTAAAAGCTGCAGAGGATAAAAGAACAGTAATAGTCAAAATATTTAAAGTATTCATATTCCAGAATTATGTGTTTAAAGATTATGGAGAAAGACACAATACATGTGAATAACTGTGCAAGGTTATAAGCAGACTCTGACAGCATCTGGAATCTGATATCTATTTAACAGCCAATCTCTAGTTTATAGAACATTGTTTAGTTCTTCACTATAGGTTAAACAAAGTGGTCCTGTAATGAAGTGTTGTAATGCAGAATGCTTGAATCCAGGCTGGCAGTCAGCCATGCTTCTTTTTCTGGATGCACCATTACTCTTCCCAGTTTGCTGTATTTTCCATTCAGTCCAGCAGTCAGCATTCTATAACTGTGTAGCATGCTCAGGTCTCATTAGTTATTTTTTAGGGGTGTTGTACTTTTGCAAAACTTAATTTCTTCTAAAATGGTTGATAGTTCCCTACTATGAATAGGTGGATTTGGACAAATAAAGATGTCCCTGAGGAGAATGAGTTCACTGTTAGCTTTTAAATCAGACTTCTCCAACCTGGGGCTTCCAGCTCTGTTGGGTTTCAGTTCTCATAAACCCAACTATCATGGCTAGAGATTGAGCTATCTGAAGAATTAAGAGAGTTAGGGCAACACATTTGAAGGATAACAAATTGGAGAAGGCTGCTAGAGGTTAATAAACATATTTGGTGGCATCCCAAGTTGGAAATGATGTCCTAAGCGGAATCCTATCTTTCTTCAGAGGGTATCCACGGGCCATAAGAAATTTTGGTTCTCTTTTCCCAAAAGTGGTTAAGTGGGTTGAAATCTCCACCCATTTTTCAGTGTTGTAGAAACTTATTCAGACGCTGCTGGAAAAGGAGGTATTTCCATGAATGTGCTGGGATAGAATTTAAGAGAGATTTGTATCCATGGATATTTTTAGCCTTCCCATTTCACAGCATATTGCATCCAATGGGGAAAAGTATAAGGCAGTGCTGGAGTGGGTCTGGGTAATTTATTTACAACCTGTAGATGAGAAAATGCAGAAAATAATTAAATGGACAAAAAAGAAAAAAGTACCACTCTTCTCATCTGTTTGTCCACAACTACTTTGCATAAGGTAGTTCCTCTGCCTTATATATTTTGCTTACGCACCAGTGAGATTGCTCTGTTAATATTTTGGTGTTTTAAGACTACTGATTGCTTTAGACTGTAATTTTATGTACTACCTTATCTTTATGTCTCATTGGACTTAGCAGGGTTTATCTCTGAGTAGAGTCCTTAAAGATTTTTCAAGTTTGACTGTTGTTTTTTTAGAAATGCAGAATTTTAAATGTCACTGCCATCTCCCTGGAGCATAGGGAAGACAGAACAGAAGAATTTTAAAATGCATGCTATTGATGGGCCTGATTGAAAGAAATCAGCCTTCAACAGGAATGTGGTAACTATAGCTTGTCCAGAGTGCTAGAGAAGTGAAATTTTCAAAGGAGATTAAAATTGGAGAGCCTGAAGGTTTGCAGACTTTCTTTGGTGTTTCTGTTGAGTTTGTGTGAGATCTGCCTGCTTGTGTGAGCAATAGAGGGACATAGCAGGATCCTGGTCTGGATCACTTCACGCTACATTTGGGGTACGCATTTTAGATTGAGCACCTGTAAGAACTTCTTAACAACTTCAAAACAAGCTCATTGTGGTTCTAGTCCATCTGTTCCTTGCTCTGCTTTTTTCAGTCTGAAGCAGTTTAACTATTTCTTTGTTCATCAAATGTGTACCTCACACTCCCAGCAAGGCTGGCTCACAGCACTCCTTATGCAAGAGAACATTCAGATGTGTGAACCTTCAGTTTGTGCTTGTGAAAGGTTTCATCCATTCTGCCATCTTTTCTGCTCCTTGTTTTGTTGAAGATCTGGCTCTCTGCGTGAGAGGACAATAGGCAGTTAGGTCAGTGGTGACTATACCTAGATTAGCCTTCCAATGAAATAAATGAAGAGGTTTATTTGCAACTAGTGTATAGGCTTATTTTTCAGCATCAGAAAGTAGAATGGAGGTAGGAGGAAGAGTTAGCACTTTGCTAAGAGGCAGAATGCATATTACGGTCAAAGTGGTATGGCACCAAAAGATCTCCATCTAGTGAGTCATTCCACTTCCCAGCTGTATTGCGTGCAAGTGTTTTGACACTTGGAAACTCCCAGCACAAAGGGGCAGATTCACATGGTGACTCATTGCATATGTTCTATGGGTCAATGGTGACCCAGACATGTGCTCTGACCCTGACGTCCAGGCTTCCAGTAGCTTCTTAGGCTGTAACCTGAGAAGGACCCAACGTGACACTGGGGTGAAGGCACTGCAGCTCTTTTGCTTGCAAACCAGGCTGCCATCTGGTGTTTTGCAGTAGACAACATCTGTAAAACTGAGCTTGAAGAATTGCCAAGGAGACATTCCAGACCTTTTCTGGAGAGCCTGTTGTTCCACAAGATTTGAAATAGTGATTGGAGGTCAAGCTTTCAGCCAAGATACGCTTCTGTGGAACTCTTCCCCTCAACCAAGACTCTTGAGTTGTTTGCCTGTACCAGCTCTGCCCTGTGCTGTCTGCTGTTACTGCACTTCATAAATGCTGTGCTTTAATGCTGTCTGGTGATTCTAGTTTATGCTTTTTGCCCTCCACTCCAGTGTCCTAGAGGGGGAGAATATTAGATCATTGTAAAGGTTGCTTCACATTAAATCTGGAAAACTGCAATAATCTATAAACAAAAGAACACTTAAGCACCCCGGTGAACCAATGTGACAGAAGAAAAAAAAAATGAAATAACCGATAAAAATGGAAAAGGGCTTTCATCAAGTGCCCAAAAGATACCAAACTTGGCCCTGGGAGAATCTCTCCTAAGGAGACAGTGCTAAAACTGAGATACCAGCCACTTCCTTTCAGCAACTATGTGTCACAGCAATAAGGTTTTGGAGAAGCTTCTTGAACATGAGATAAAATCACATGAGAAGTACAGTAGTTGTGAGATGCCTGGGTACCATATTAATAGAATTTTAACAGTGACTTACAGATTGAATGACAGTGTGATAGTAGTGAGTCTGGCAAGTATTACATGTTGTACTGGTGATCATTTATCAGCTTTATTCCAATGAACTGAACTGTTTACAGATTCATCCCATTACAGTGGTCCAAGAGAGAAAATACATGTATGAAGCAAGTATCACAGGCTCTGTATCACATACAGCTTTTTGTATCACCCTAACACTGGGCACTGGATGTCCACGGCTATGGTTATGCTTTCTGGAAGCTAGGGAGATTGCCAGCTCAGGCAGGTAAAACATGTACTTTTGTTCTTTAAGAACAGCGTTAAACCATTGGTTACATTGGGAGAAGGACTGCAGTGGAATTTAAAGCCTGGCATTTGATGTAAGACATGAATGTGTCCCTTAAAATGCTTTGGAAAGTGAGTATTTCTTCTCTGTTAAGGAGGCACCTGGGAATCAGTAGAGAGGTACAATGGCAGGGTCTCTGATGAAATCATCAAGGGATATGTGTACCTTGTGGTACCTGGACTACCTCTGTCTTAGGCTGAAAGCATTGAAGTGGTTAGTCAATAGGCCGCTGTGTAGAGATGGCCTGCCCAACACTTCCCAGGACAATACAGGTGGCCTCTAGAGAAACTACATAATAGTACATAGTGTTCCATCTTGCTTTCTCTTTCCTTTCAGCGGGAGGTAGAGGATCTGGCTTAATGAAAGTCAAAAACCAACATCCTGTGTTCAAAAAGACCAAGTTCTGCCAAGTTTGAAGGTCAAGTTTCCTTTGAGTCCTGGTAACTTCCTGGACACATCCATGCAGTTTTCTTGGCAAATAATATAGAAGTGGCTTGCCATTGCTGCCTTCTGGGATATTTTTTCATCTTCCCAGTCTGGCTTATAGCCCTGGGATTTCTGGTTGTCTCTCTTTCAAGTGCTAACCACTTCCAGCCCTGCTTAGCTTTTTGAGATCAGCTAATGGTGGCTAGGTGGTACCCTCTTGCTGGGCTTTGGCATCTGTTGACTTTCTTCAGAGTGAATTTAACCAAATACACAGTTCATCCAATTGGTATTTCAGAGAATACCAGCCTTGCCAGGAATTTTACTGGAAAAGATTGGAAGGTGGTGTGATTTATAGGAGCAGGGACAGAGGAACTTGTGCTGTCACTTTGAAAACTTTGTCCATTCTGGCTTCAAGTCTTTAACAGACTTCCTACCAGCCTGAAAGTAGGTAGGCAGCCTATGACCCATTGGACTGCATGTGGGCCCCCAAGTATCCCTAGATCTTGGCCCTGATGTTGAGTGGCAAATGTTCAATTCTGGGTGTGTGTTGTTGTTTTCATTTTGTCAAAAGAAAACATTCTACCCCCCTCCAAAATGGCCGTTTACCTGGTGATATTTTTGAACAGACCCTCTGATGCCACTTTTGTGAGATAATGATGATGCAAAACTACCTTCCTTCTAATTAAGCAAATAAGGGTCTTTTTCCCCCAGCTAACTCAAGTAGAGTAAGATCCATAATAATAAAATGTGATGCCAAATAGAGAGGTGTATGGTGTATTTGAGGCTTCTGTAGCTCATACTGAATGAAGTGGGATAATTGAGTTGCAGGATTACTTTCTGGTTGAAGAAGTATGCCTACCTGTGGAAAAGAAACCAATCAGGAGAAGAGTCAACTATCCTTGCAGGGACATTTTTATGTGGAGGGGAAGCACTGGAATGCATCCTCCCATTTCTCCATCTGTAGTCCCATAATCCAGAATTCATGTCAGTCCTTCTCCTAGGCTTGTTCATTTGAAACAACTGGCTTGCAAACAGCAAGTTTCCAAAACCCTAGCAGCAAATCTACAGCAACTCTGGTTCTTCTTTGGCTGATCAGTGGGCTTTGGGCTACTCTTGCTCATCTGCTAAGTAGCAGTTTGATTACCTGTTATAAAATGTATCTTCTTTGCTGCTGCATTTCTTAGATAACTTTATAAGTGAATTTGCAGTGACTGTTGTGAATATAGCTAAACTAACTGGGTAACACCCTAGGTATATTCTTGTTGCATTACATTTCAGGCTTTTCCCCTTGGGTTGTTGGCAAACATTACTTACTTTATAAATGCATTGCTGGAAAATAATTCTACCTAACAGTTAGTGTTTCTTGCTTGGTTTGCCCTGATCCTTAGCACTATTGTGGAGATTCAGAGTATCAGGGCCATGCTTATGGAAAATTGGTTTAAAACCCATGCAACTCAGAGCTTTGCATATTTCATTACCAAAACCAGTTCAACAACACATCAATTGAACAAATTATCTTTTGGCTTGGAATTAGGTCTGCTGTCTCGTTCAGACTACCTTGGAATTGGATTTGGGGTATATTAAGGACAGATTTTTCTTGGCCACCCTGCTTGGCCTAAATCCGGAATATGCTACCAGGTTTAAGTTCCTTCAACTGCTGCTGGCTGAGGATTGGTCTCATATGACCAGCACAAAATGCGGGGCCTGCATCTGCTTATCTTAGAGGCTCACCTGTTTATTTTGGACACTTTCTTGCTTGGCCATCATGTTCTTGTCTTTGTCTGCTGGAAACTTCCCCTTATAAACTAGGGTTTAAAGTAAAGTTCCATCAAAAAGCTGTCTGGATAGAATTTCTTTTCCATAGTTGTGGGTCTGCCTGCAACTTAATATGCAGTGGTGGAGGTGCAGGTTTGGGCTAAAGGTTAGAGAAGAGACAGGCTTGCAAAATCATTTTTGTGTCTAACACTGCAATTAACCAGGATAGCTTTGAATAAAACCACCATGTTCAGAAGTAATATATATTTCACTTATTAGATGCCACAGAGAAGCAGTCAGTGCCTTTTTTATTTCAGATAGATAGAATTTGTTTGTTTGCAATATCTGCCTGGGCTCTTTTCAGAGAAAAAAAAGATGAATTAAGATTTACAGCAAGGTAATTCTTATCCCCAGTTCTGAAACAAGGGACATGTCACCAATTCCTTTCCATGTACCTTTATTGTGCTCCATGCTAGCCTGTGTATGTTATATGAACCACAGAACAAGGGAAATGCCCCACTCTACCTCCTTCCCTGGTTTCAAAATTCCCCTCTTTTCTTACCCTCTTCCTGTTTCGGCTCTTTTTGTGTGATTATAGTGCATCCCTTTCCAATGTGTGTTTGGGTATTTGTGAATCCTTTTCATTTTTTGTCTCCTGAACTAATTTTACTCACACATACTAAATTCCTAGCTAGTATACCTCAAGACCCTGGATAGGCCATGTCCACTGTTAACGTGTGACTTTTGTTTTGAGAAACAATGAGTAGATGTGGAATCTGTGGCCTGATGTGTATGTACAAAGGAGAGTAGGTAGTGAGCATGAAAGAGTGTGCATAGGTGGGAGTGTGACTAGCAATCAAGCTAGTAGAAAGGTTTGGCAGTTTGATCCTAGAGAGGAGTTACTCCCACCACCAACCCTTTATAGAACCTCTCCAAGGTGGGACTTTATTGCAGCGTAAGGTCACATAACCTGAAATTTAATATCCTAAAAGAGTTTGGAATTGGTTAATGGAGGAAATCAGATCTGAGAGGAAAAAGACCCTTTGTGGATTGAATGCAACACTAAAATAATGTCCTGTGTAGTCTGACATGGAGCTAGTAATGGCCATAAGTGAAATTACATAAGGCCCAAAGTGACTTATGGAAGCCCTCCTTTCTTAACATTGCGTGAAGCCGTCCCCTAAGCAGGAGATCTTTTGGCTCTCTGAATGTTTGGGGCCATATCTTCTAACAATCCCTGCTAGCCAGACTTCTGGAGCGGGATGTTGGAAGATATAATTCAGCAACATCCAGAGGCTACCTATTTCCCATATCCTGTACATTTTACAGGATGTACAGAACCAGAATTGCTAGAAGTTTTTCTCTTTCTTCATTCTGTCCTCCATCTAGCAATGCAAGTTCCAATCATGTGAACTCCATGTCTGCTCTCTCCTTCCCCCCTTTTCCACCAGGCTAATGGAAAAATAAAATGCATAACTTGAATTCTTCTCTCAGACAATTTTAATATTTTGTTTATTAAAGGGCAGCTCTTCAAAGGTTGGACGTGGGTTTTCAACACACTGTTGGAGTGGGAGGTGGGCTTGGATTTGCCCCACGTCTCTTGGAAGGGATTGTCTGTTTCTGAAAATCTGGGTGTCTTGGAATTTCGCATGTCTGGATTATAATAGCCTGGAGCCATCTCCTTTCCCGGGGTCACCCTGCTGTAGGAATTGGAAGGTGAGCAATTTTCTCTTTCCCTTCTGATCCTTCACCAAATTTCAAACTACAGTAGACTCTGGTATGACCAGCAGACAAACCTGCTTTCTTCAGCTAGAAATCTCCATTATTATGGCAGCTCTCTCTTTTCCTTTTGCATGATGCATTTAATTTTTACTGCAGTGGGTTTCAGAGACACTAATGAAAAAAAGCAAGCTACTTCTTGTTGGGCAAAGCCAAGCTTAGCCTTGGGTTTTCCTCTCCCACCATTTTGAGGTGGGAAACATGAGAAGACTCTAGCATATGCTTAAAATGGCCCAGCTGAGGTGGCAGCATTTGCCTGCTCTTGCAGGAGCTAAGCAGGGTCAGTGTGAGGACAAATGCTGACCTTGAAATCCAGAATTGTAGGCTAGACTGGCTACAGTCCCAAAGAACACAATGAGAAAATACTTCTGTATGGTTGCTGAAACTCAATACTGTATAGACACTAGGAGTCAAGCCTAAGCTAATTGTAATGTAATTCATTGGAGAAAAACGTCATCCCCCCCCTCCCCAAAGTTCACACCAGAAATCCCAACCCTGCCCACATGGTAATATAGCACCTCACCCACTTTGCATTATCACTGAGCCCCCCACGGATCTTGGCTTCTCCATTAAATCCGGACCTTGATCTCCAGAAAGTCCATTCTAGCCTTAGTCTTCATTTAGTCTATTGTGTGGTGGTCATGGGAGCAACAGCTGTCTTTGGCCTGCTCCTTCCCCATCTAGATTTTGCACTGCTCTGCTTTGTGCAGATGACCCCTGCTAGAATTTGCTGGAGTTAGCATGATTTTGTTTTGCAAGGCACTTGTACTGTTAAAGTAAGCTTCTCTCCTGTTTTCCACAGGGAAGAAAACACAGAGAAACCTGTTTTCTCCTAAATATCAGCTTATTGTGTGTGATAGTTTTGCTTAGTGGCCCATTCTTCAAGTCACTGGGACTTTTATGTTGTTTGTGGGGAGGGGAAATGTTAATAAAACTCCTCAACCTGGATACTTCTTTAGAATATTTTCTTTCCTGAGAAAAATACCAAGAATTCTCAGTACAGTTCTGATTCTAGTAATCATGAGAAAAGCACGAAGGACAATGAGGTTGAACTTCTTCAGCTGTCAGCAGCTCAGTGGCTGACATGGTGCGTGCTTTGAAATTTTATCTTTAAAACAATAGGGGCTAGAAACTTTTATTAACCAAAAAAAAAAAAAAATCTTGGAGTCCTTAATCCTCTCTCCAGTTTAAGAAACTGGATATGCTTGGCACTCTGACAAGATCTGCTTGCCACTGATAGAGCAAGTGTGTTTTCCTGGGACTGGACTGAGTAGCATGACTCTACAGCATAAACAAGAGATTGGGGCTGGGAAGACTGGCTCAGATATTCTGCCTTGCCTGCTTTTGATGACTGGATAAAAGGCTTGTCATTGAGAAGGAATTAAGGTGCTTTTTAAAAGAAAAAAAAGGCTTCTACAAGTTATCATCTCTATTACAATAATGCTGTTAGCCTGCTGTGGGGCTGGCTATCAAAATTTTGCAAGTTTACCCCGACCTCCTTATTTTTTTCTGTGCAGCGAAAGGAACACTGCTGCATCTCTCTCATCCTATCCGGATTGATTCTGGGTGAGAGATCATGCAGCTGCATCTCTTTAGCCTGCAAATAAAACTACGGGGCTGATTTAAATCACATTTGAGCGATCCGGTCTTTCTGTGTTTGTTTTACTTTCATCCACAGAGCAACTCTAAGTCATCCAGCCTAGATAGGGGGCCAAAACTTGTTTGGCTAGGCAAAACATGGAAAATGATCTTAAGGGCAACACCTTATTTCTCCCATTGAAGGAAGGGTAAGGGTTAAAGAAGAGAAAGTTAGTTTCTAGACAAGACTTTTATCTAAATATATTAAAATATGTTCTTCCAGTTGAAGGTGTGAAACCCCAGGCTACAAATACTGGTGAAGGTACACCTGTGTCTTGGTTCCAGCAATGTTGCAGCTTCCCTAACTTGGAGCATTCCAGGTATATGTTAGGAGTTCTGGGACTTGTAGGCTCAGCATTTGTGGAGGACTCAGCTGGAAAAATCTGCATATGGGGAAAAGAAAACTCAAGAGTGGAATCCCTGGTGCCTGGGGTACAGATGACCCGTAGTTAAGAAGGGAGCCTGTTGTAACAAAATTCAAGTTAAATACACAATGGTTTGAGTTAATTACACAATACTATTTATACAGTGTTATACAATAATACTGTTCAGGCTTACATACAAATTCAACTTAAGGACAGACCTTGGGAACAGAACTTGTTCTTAAACTGGGGACTACTGTATCACATTAGACGCTTTGCTAACACTGATGCCAATGACCATGCTGTTGGAACATGAAATTTAACCATGGCCCCTTAATCAAGACAAGTGTGGAATAGCTAAGAATGCGGCATAGTTATTGCTAGCTATTACCAGGCATTTAATATGACCAGCATCTGGAGGAGATGGAGAACAACCTTTTTGAACAGCCAATAATTGTGCAAACTTTAAAGGAAAAAACAAAAATGCCGGGATGTTATTTCAATATCAGTAGCCACATCAGATGGTAAATAACTAACATGCACCCACTTATCCCTCTTTATTCAACTGTCATTCCTCCAGTCCAGATTGTCATTTGTGTGGGTTTGTTCTTACTATGAAACTACTGTAAAATTATTTTAATTTGTAAGAGTAACTGAAAATCTTCCTGTAAAACTATTACTGTGACGAAAATCACTGGGATGAATCTGAAATGGGCGCAAGAGCATTACTTGGTCATTGTTCTTCCTCCAAGGATAGATCCTTGTCAAGCTTGCTCACCCCTGGTGTCAAACTGCTTCCTGATCCAGCTATTTGAAATGTTTGCTTTCTGCTTAGATGGATGAGCAGTTCTCGGAATTCTGCAGCGGCACGGACAGCCAGTGGAAAGGGTCAGCGGTTTGCATTTTTTCCACGCAGCTGCAGAAGCCAGGAAAGTTTGGTTCAACATATGGCTAGGCTTCACGAGGGGTGTTCTATGCACACAGGCAAAAACGAGCCCCTGAGGTTCAGATTAGGCATTCTTTTGGTGGCTCTTTATCACCAACGCTTTGCTGGCCTAATTTATGGGTTGAGCATGTTAACTTGAAGGGCACATGCAGTGGTTAGTTTCAGTTTCTCCCAGGAGATGCATGTGATTCTGGCACTCGTGGCGATGTTTCCCCGCAATCCATTTGCTTTTCTTTAAAAACAGAAGATTTCTAACCAGTGTGGCTCGAAAGATAGACTGGAAGGTATGCGTGAAATCTCTGGAATGTATTACTGGCAGCCCCATTCTTGGGCAAAACTGGTGTTAGGTGTCATGAAAGGCCAGCAAATTAGAGTTTAATGTGCTGTTGTATTTGATTGCCAGCACCATAGAAAAGAGATACTTGTGGGATGTTCCGCCTCCGGTGCCAATATAACTTGGCTGTCCTTGGGTACAGTGTTCCTAAACTATGGAGATGGAGATGTCAACATTTCTGTTTGGTTTCAAATAGCACAACATTTAGGTTAGGCTCTGCTGTATTAGGACCCGCTGGGCAAGAGGTCTAGTTGTTCGGATAGGGGCTTTTATGCTCTGCATAAAAACCTCCTGGCTCCTCATATTGTTAGCAGAGTAAATGATGCAAAGCGAAAAAGTTTTTGAACATTTATTCAACTTCCTCAGTTTACACAGAATTATCTGTGTTCTTGGTGTAAAAATATGTAAGCTGTTTTGCAATGCAAAAAACAAAATGGGATTTTTGCTTCACTGCCACTAAATGTGAATCACCTTGAACAGGATTTGAATAGGACTAAAGGCTGTTTAGCCCTTTCCGGGTGTTCAGTAATAAGACAATTTCTTATATGAATGTGACTAATAAAACTGCTTTTGCAAACAGTGCTTAATGGACATTAGCCTTCATGTGTGCAGTGCCAACATTTGAAGGGAGAGCCTGTGCATATTTATTTATTCGTCATATTTATATGGCCACCCATCTCACAGAAAGGGACTCTGGGTGGCATACAATAAAAAACAGTAATATAAAAAACAATTAACAAATCCAGAAAATTTTAAAAATTGTGATTAAAAGGCAAAGAGAGGGCAGCAGATGGAACCACCTTAACAACTCACCAGTCCCTTGGGGCCCTCAGGTTTGATGGCATAACCAAGTTTTGAGAGACTTCCAGAAAATTAGCAGAAATGGAGCCACCCTACATTTGGGGGGGATGATGTTCTATAAGGTGAGTGCCATGGCAGAAAAGGCCCATCTCCTGGGTCCTGCCAAGTGTAGCTTCCTGGCAGACAGGACCCACAGCATACCTTTTCTGCTGGATCTGATGGAATGGGTTAATGTGATCAAGTGGAGACAGTCCCTCAAATAACTCGGCCCCATGCCATGAAGGGCTTAAAAGGTCAAAACCAACACCTTGAATTGGACCTGGAAGCAAACTGGCAACCAATGCAGCTCGCGGAGCAGAAGTGTAATGTGTGCTGTTCTAGAGGCACACATAACTGCCTGCGCTGCTGCATATATTATGTGCAAGTTAGCTTCCATGCAAACAAGGATCCTGGAATGTCAGGTCTTTGCTCATGTGGTATCTCTGTGCATCTGTAATTGCATACCTGAGTCCCGTCCTTTTGCAGTGACCTCAGTGAAGTTTATTGTATATTCTCACATGCTGAATATTTTTGTTGATAGCTTGGATAAGGATATTGCTGAAGGTCAAAAGTTCAATCCTGTCACTTACAGGCTGCATATTTGGATGGGCATAAGTAATATTTATTTAAAACCTGTGTGCGGGAAATTGGTCTGAGATTTATAAAATCTGTAATGTGTATCTGGTAGACAAGGCACCCTCAAGAGGGAAGAGGAATAAAGCAGGAACCAAAGAGTACTTCCTAAACTGAAAAATAAAGCAAACAATCCTTAAACCAGAATGAATATATAAGTATTGCTTTATAAAATCAATGTCAAAATGATGGTGGCATATACGCTAAGGGTAGCCTCAGCAAATGAATAAAATGGAGCAAGAATTAATAATACACTGAGCAGCAGTTGAATTTACTGGTATATATTATATAGTTTAATGACTTGGTTGAAAATTTCCTATAATCAATATCCATTTTTGAAAAATCAGTTTCTCTTAATTGTCTTGTTTTACGTTTGTAACTATTTCAGGTTTTGCAGTGAGATCAAGATTTGCTGATCTTCCAAATTATTGGAACCTCTTAACTTGGAGGTTCCTGTGCAATAAGACAGAATGGTTTGTGGATGCATGTCTTGGACTCCCACTTCTGTTGTCGGCAGCATATTTAAAATAAGAGAAGAATAAAATGGGAAAAGCAAAAGCATTGTTGTTCTGGGGATATTTTCCGTCTTGTTGAAAAGCAGCCTTGCATATCCACAGAAACGGATTTATAATATTTGCAAGGATAGGATTTTCCAGGTTGTGGTTTCACATGTTACTCTCAATTTGATTGTTGTTGCACACTGTTCCACGTTGTAAGGCACACAGACTGTTTAATTACTGTGCAGCGACCAAGTCTAATGAATGCTTACCATATGGCTCTCTTAATTACCTTTGGGCTCCCTTGTTTGCTCTTTTGCTGGTCAAGCTTCAGAATTCTCTGTAATTAATACAGAGGATGTTGATAGGATTATGGCTGCCTGTGGTGACTTCAGAAGATGGAGTGTCAGGCCAGATGGGCTGTCAGCTATTGTCTTGTCTTCTCTTTGCAGCTCTTGGAATATATAGGGAAAGGGAAGAGCATCATTGATGTGGGTCTTGCACAAGCTCGGCAGCCTTTGAGTACCAGGAGTCACTACTTTGAGGTGGAGATTGTGGATCCAGGAGAGAAGTGCTACATCGCTCTGGGCCTTGCCCGCAAGGTAAAAGAGCCCTGGGGAGGAAATGGGTGCTGTTCTGCCGTTAGAGGTTCCATCACTGACTCGATGTTCCCAGGTGTGCAGTCTCAACATGTCTGCAGGGCACCAGATTGGGGGAAGCTACTCTGTGTATGTGTGAGGATATAAGTCTGCTGTGTGTTGTCTATGAGAGGGAGGATAAGAAGTCCCCTTTAACATGGAGCTGCTCAGGACCTCTTTTCCTTGTGGTCCAGGTCCTTATGGCTCACTGAGGGCTGTGTAATAACAGCACAACTTTATGCCAAAGCTGTTGGTTGGGGTCTTTCCCATGTGGTTCCCTCTCTATCTTCTGGGGAAGTACCACAATCATCAACAAAAACGATTGCAGTTGCCCACAAAAGAGGCTATAGGGAAGAGCTAAGCAAGGACTTAAAAAAAGACCTAAGTTTGTTTCTCAGTTCAGCTTGCATTCCTTGCTCTTTTTAACATTTTTGCAAAACTGAAGATGGTTTGGCAATATCTCAGAATCTGCTTAAAGCTGGGGCTTAATTTGACCAGTTTGAGGCTTCTGTATTAGGCCAAGCCAGGCAGCAGATGTTTGAAACTCTCCATGTGAAATGATGAGTCACTGTGTGATCCAGCTGCCAAATAGAAACCATATCATATAGTCTCTGTGTGGTGTTCATAAGGGATAGGATGGATCTAAAATAAAGCAGTGATGGATAATGAAGGAAGTAACATTTTCTCTCATTGGAGGGCAGTTTGGGCAATTCTTTTTAAGACTGGTAATTGCATAGAAATGCTGCAGCAAGGATGCCCTTCTCTAATTATTTGTTCTTTTTCTCATAATATGAAATCAGGGTTCACCAACAGGAAATCTAGTCCCCCCCAAGCTAGCACTCCATCTCTGAGGGCTATTTCAATCTTCTCACCCCATCTTTGTGCAATTTGTCAATTTTAGTAACTGCAGGGTTGTGGTGAAGCTTTTGTAATGAAGCTATGCCATAGCAATTTCCCTGAGACCAGGCAATTGTCTAGACTTCTGTTTCTTTAGTAGGTTTCTGCCACAACTCCCACTTGCTTCCAAGGAGCAGATCAATATCTCCTGCAAAATACAATAAAAAGCTAGAATCCTCTTCCTTCTTTGTTTCTGTAGGCATGGCACTTTGTTTTCCTTTGATTTCCCCTTAAACCCAAATGAGTTTCTCAGAGAGGTGGTGGGCTCTCTTTCAATGGATATGTTCAAGAGCAGGCAGGATATTCATCTCTCAGTGATGTTTTAATTTGGATCCCTCCCCTGAGCAGGGTTGAACTCATTGGTCTAACTGGCCCCTTTCAACTCAAAGGTGGGGGTGGGTTTAGGCAGGTGGAAGAAGAGATTGTTAAAAATTCAAGTTCAACTTGAAATTTTGATTAATGAAATACAATTAAACAAGGGAAAACATTCCAAATGAACTGTGAGTGCCATTTATCATATTTAGGTATTGTAGTTTTAACTACATTCACATGAAGAATGTTCAGCATTACAGCTGTGTCACCAGGTAGCAATGTTCTTTCCTCTTGATTTTTGCTTATGTTAACCTGCAAAGTTCTGTCTGCAAAGTGGAGGTCCCAAGTTAGCTGCTTCTCTTCCACTTCCTTCAGACATTCATCTGAACAAAGATAATGACATTTGGAAAGATCAGGGTAACCCTTAGCAAATGTATGTTCCACCATTGATTAACTACTTTCTTCAATCTGTTGATGCCTCTCTGTCCTGCACACCATCTTCTGCTCTGGATTGGCTAAGTTAGCCTCTTTACTTACTGGCGAATTCCAGATAATAAATGAGAACCAGGCTGTACTGCATATTGGGGCTGGATTGGCGCCTGTCCCTCTTCCTTTCTTGTCCGATGCAGCCATCTGGTTCTGTTGTTTGCCTCTACGCATGGCCTGGATTCATGTGGCCTTTGAGACTGAGCCAGTTCGCTCTCTCCTCCTCTTGCTACAACAAGCAAATCCCAGCAGTCATGGGAGATCCAAAAAAGAAAGAACTGGATCAACATCCTTTCACTCTCCCTTGAGTTCCTGATTCACAGGAGAATAACTTGCCCTGAAATGATCTGGCATTTCTACATCTGGTGTGTCTCTGTGCATAAGTAAGGATGGGGTGGGGGGCAGGCAAGGGAGTGTGGATATAACCAGAAGCTGCTTTGTGGGAATCCTGCTTCAGTTTGTAAGGAAACCAGGAACAGCCATAGTGAGTCTTAGCCATGGCCAGGAACAGAAAGCAGAAAAAGAATATGCAAAAACTCTTGATTAAATGGTAGTGAATAAAATCTCCTTCAAGTCAAGCTTGATCCCTAGTGACAGAATTGGATCTGGTTAGTACTTGGACAGGAGATCATTAGGATGTCCTGGAATTTTAGGTTAGATGGGGAATTTGAAAAACATCCTGGAAGAAGGCAATGACCAACCACCTCTGTTTTGTGGCCACGGTAACTACATGGATGTGATCTAGATAAATGTTTCCCAAACTTCTGATAGTTGGGACAAACTAAAAGATTTACTTAGAATGTGATTTAGAATTAAATGCTGTCAGAAAAACCGGCTATATACCTTTCTGCTTTATCTGACTTGGGTTGCATCCTTGAACTTAGTCAGCGTGTCTGTATCATGAATGGCAGAAGGATCTGGCCATGATTGATGCAGAATGGGGCTGGAATTGTCTGTCCAGAAATTAAATAGAATGAAAGCAGTGAGACCAGACAAGTAAATCATACAGGAACAACAGATACCCTCTTCTGTGAATGAAATCTGAAAACATCTGACTCATTTTCATGGCATATTAGTGTGTCCTGACACAAAAGGAAAGACTAAACAAAAACTAATCATCCCATAAAAAATCTCTGTAACCACTTATATATCTGTGGGCTTCCCACTGCTGCCACCCCAAATCTTGAGCAAGAATGGTTAAATATGGTTGTGCTCAAATTCCCATCACCCCGAACCAGCATGGCCATTAATATTGATAAAAAATGTAGTCAGGAAATGTTCAGAGGACCAGATTCCCTACCCTTGTTTTAAGAGTGCCAAGATGTGAAGAACTGTGGTATCAAGTCCATCCAGTGTGGATGCAGTATAATTGATATCTTTTCTGTGGAGATGAGCTACTTAAGTCATCCTGGCTTTAAAATTAACATGCTGCCTTTTGCCTTGAAGACTACAGGAGGCGATGGTAGTCGTGTAATAGCCATAAACCAGACTAATGCTCATAGTCTCTTCTGGGAGAAAGAAGGTCAGGGCCTTGTTCGATGACCCCTCTGTGCTAATTGTAATGACACCAATATAAAGAACCCTTTGTGACTTTCTTTAGAATGATCACATGTTGACTTTCATGGGTACAAAGCAACATACAGAAACACAGGAGAATAACTTTCTCCACCCAGATGCCTTTTTGCTGTGCTTGACTGCAACTCTCACCAGATCCAGTCAACAATAGTCAGTGGCTAGGGATGATGAAAACGTTAGTCTCGCAGTGCTAAAGGATGCCAGGCAAGCGAAACAGTAAACAAGGTCTCTAATATTCCTAAAACTATCAAAGGACCAACCGGTATAAAGTGCATCCTCACTGAACAAAGGCTTTCATCTCTGGGTTAATCTCTGATGCCACGTTATGTGGCCTGAGCTGTGGAGGGCTTAACACTTGACTCAACTGTAGAAACTCTTCTTTTTTGCATTAACCAAGGTTCCAGACATGAAGAAGATAAACAGTATAGTGACAAATCATTTTTAAATTAAGGAAAAGTAGTGTGGCACCTAGAAATGAAGACTGTGAATTAATTTTTTTCCTCCATAGCTAGTCTCTCTTAATCTTGCCAGTTTCTTCTTTTGCTCCTTTAACTAGGTTTAATTCTAGCCTAGCCCGAGCAGCAGTGGCTTGTAGTTTTTAAACTCTGGGAACGTCAGGAGATACTACGATGTTGGTTGGTCTCCTGTGCGAGAGTTTTGGCAGCTCCTAGGAAGGCTTCCCTCCTTTTCCTTCTGCCACTGCTTGTGATTTAAAGATTTTTGAGCGTGATCCCTAAAGATTAAATTGTCTGTGCTGTCTTGCAGTTCCCGCACAGGAATGCCTATTCCAGAGCCTCATCCTGTTCTTGCAAACACACCCTGGTGCTGGAAGGAATAAAGGGGCCCTAGCTCGCTTGAATTTAAACTTGCAGATTTAAAAAATTCCACAGAGGAAGTGAGAGCTTTTGCTAAAGAGATGCATGCTTGTTTGTTCATACATGCCTGTAGTGAAAACTTGTTTTCTCTGTGGCATTTTTTGCCAAAGGAAATGTGATGATGTGCAACTGGCTGTATTTCTCCTTTGCCCTAGGATTATCCAAAAAATCGGCATCCTGGCTGGAGCAGAGGGTCTGTAGCCTACCATGCAGGTGAGTATCCAAAACCCAGCTTCGACTCTAATATGAAGAGCAGTTTGGCTGAATCACATGTTAGATTTAACTTTGCTATATTTGCTTTCTCTAAAAGAATACCATGGAGATGTCAGCTGTCTAGCAATTTACAGAAGTTAAACAGTAAAAACAGTATAATTGCAGTAATTTAAAATGTTACATCACCTTTTGAAATACTTTTTGAAACACAGAGCCCTTGTTATCCTTTGGAAGGCATTTGAAGATGAAAATAGCCTGGTCTGAGGATGAGGATTCCTTCAGTTATGGTCTATAGCTTTCAACACCCTGCTTCTTGTAGATGCTCACATAATATGTGAAGATTATGTTTTTCAGTGCAGATGAGCTAAGGATGCAAAGATGGTCCTGGGATCAGTCTCCAGATAGATCCAGAATGTAAAGATTTAATGCAGTTTTCATGCACCATACTGTGCACCATGCTGTGTATCATACTGTGCACCAATGTGACATTTGAACATTGAAGCTTCGTGGAGTTGTTGAATGTTTATTTTTAAAGCTAGCCTGTTGGGATTAAGTATGTTTGAAAATATGTGTGAGTTTATTAAATAAAAAGTAATTGATTCCTCTGAGGGAAAAAAAGAAAATTCACTATCAACACTTGGATGAAACTGTTAAGGTTTGGCAGTAGGACTGGATAGGAGACTGAGCCGAGGTCAAAGGTTTAATCGTATATCCTCAGTTGCTCTCCTGACATCTAAAAGAGATGAAAATGGGAGTATGCTAAATTCTTATACGAGTTGGAGTTGTTGTTTTTTCTTGTCTTCAGTGAATAATGTTAAAGATTGTGATGCCAAATTTGGAGTGATTTTTCTGCACAGTGGATAGCGAAAAGGAGCCTTGTCACTCTACAACTTCTGAGTGTTACTCTGAGCTTCTATCTACTTGTCTTGATTGTTTAAATTAAGATATGGCATGGTTGGCTAATTTGTTAGGGCAGTTAATCATTTAAGCACCACTGACTGGTATGAATAGATGTCTTCAGTTGATTAGAACAGCAAATGTTTAATTTTTAGGATTAATTTGTTAATGTAATTAATTAATTTAGTTAAATTAGTAATTTGTTCAAAAAAAAGAAACAAGTATTATCATATAAAAAGCCTTCTTACTGGACATGAAAAAGGAACAATTTCTCCTTTAAAATAATATTTTCCACCAGTATTTCTTGATAGTTCTTCTAAGAGAGAGAAATTGCTGGCCAGGGCAGGAGGATCCTCCTTATCTTCCACCTATCCACTCATGGAAGTTATCAGCTAGCATTCCTCACAGGCTGATTTAAGCTTTGTTTTTCCTTTTTTAAATTTTTTAAATTAAATTTATTGTACTAATACAGACTTTGAGGTTTCTGCTGGTATCTCCATCTCATGACTGATTGGTGGTGTTCTGGCTATGTAAGGATCCATACTTAGAGAACACCAAGAGCCCAACAGTTTGAGCCTGAGCTACATATATTCTCCTTTATTGGAATAGAAGACATAGCCAAGCGTAGATACCACCTCTCATGAACTGAAGCTATGTCCTAGTTCCCTGTAGTATCGATCCTGGTAATGGCCAAGAAGCTGTTTCTAGTTACCTCAATGCATCATTCTTAAGCTTTTCCTTAGGGTTCTCTTCATTATCTTCTGGGGAATTCCTGAAAACAGTTTAACACTTGACTTGACCCTTTTGATCCTTCTCTCCTGCTCTTCCTATTCCTACTTTGTTTCAGGTTCACACGTGATCTGGCTTCAGCACAGCTAGGGGTTTCTCATACTCCAATGTCATATTCACCTCCATTGTTTGTCATGCTGGCACAAATGTTTCATCTTTTAGCTTGGCATTTTTTCATCATATGGTAGAGATACACATGTGTAGTTTTGCACTCAGCCGTTAGGCAACCATCCGCGTTATAATAAATAAAAATGATTCCTTACTAAAACCAAAGTCCTGTAATTAGATAGTGAAAGTGAATCTGAGTCTACACCATTCACAGTAACAACAATTAAGTCTGCATTAGCAAACCATGGTTAAGATAGTGATTCTCACTAGTAATTTCATGGGAACTTCTTTCTACATGTCATCCATGCTTAACTAACTGAGAATTATAATAGTTGAAATCTGGTATACCTGGAGGGCATTGGGTTGGGGGAGATCTGAGAAGATCAATATCGTTTCGTAATTTGTGTGGGTTCTTAACTAGGGCTAAGGGAGCAAATTGTGGTTAAGCAATTTGTCTGCACTATGCTTCTGAGTACTTCAGAGAGAAAATAATTACCTGGCAAACAATCTAGATCATTCCAAAAACAATAGACTAGATAAACTAATCTGGGGAAGAATAGAATAGCTACGGGGAAAGCTAAAGCTCCAGCTGCTTATCAGTGATTCATTCTTTCCTTCTTGGCTGCTCTGATCTCATCAAATACTGTTGTTGTATTTGCAAGCTGAAGGACCAGAAACTAACAATGAAATTCAAAACCTCAGAACTCAGCATATTTGGGATGCTTATAAGAACAAGATCCAACAGTTCTTATATGCCGTTCTCCTTACAAATAGTGCCAAATTTACCATTAAAAAGAAGCCAAAACAGATTAGTATGGGGTGATTTGGCCAGCTGGCCATACATCTAGCAAAACTTGTCTCATGTTGGGGTCTGTTGCTAAAAGCCTCTCCTTTAGATATCGGTTTATAGTCAGTTGGCTCATACAGGTGTGGGCGCTTTGTTTTTGCCCCTGTAAAAGCTAGAAAATGTCCCAGATTTTCTAGCTATTGCATTCGGTTGGAGGGTTGGCTGATGATCTTTTCTGTATAGTCTTGGGTTGAATATTTTTTCAACTTTTGGATGCAAAGGACACATCATACAGACAATCAAACAACGAGGTAGCTTTACACAGAGGCACATTTAAAACAGGCAGGCTTTCTTCCCTCCAGCTCTGCTTTTAGAAATAATGAAAAACAGATGAAGGTTTCAGAGCCACTAATTACAGGCAGCCATCTTTGTGGACTTTATGCAGCCACAATGAAAGGTTCTTTTTCCCATGATGCCTCAGGTAGACAAAGGCCCTCCTCCTTCTTAAGAACTTCACAATGAGAATAAAAGAGTTGAAGCCAGCACCAGAAAAGAGCCATTTGTGGCTAATGTGTGTCATCTTCTAATAGAGTAAAATAGTTCACTCAAAGAAGTACATTCCTGAGTGAACTGTTTTTCTTATTCGGGAACAGAAGCATCATGAGGCCCCAGGGTCAACTTTAGCTTCTGAAAGTCTTGCAAAAGTTGCCACCAAATTGTAATTTGTAATGTGACAGAGAGGAAAAATTAAATACATTGAGAATAACTCTGCTTGATTTAATTGTAGCCAAGTAAAATCAATTTAGTCTTTCTGTTAATCCTGCTTACTTTCCAAAGTGTGGGCCAACTTTTGATCTCCCTTTTAGAGTAAGGCACTGAACTGCTTTGCCCAAAGAGGATTTATGGAGGATTTAGGAATGTACTACCCTGTTTAGGTTGGAGCAATTTGGCTCCAGGATAACTGTTCTCCCCTACCCCACTTTTTGGAGCCAGAACACCAAGGATCACTTTGGTTCTAAGTAACCCACTTCCAGAGATGCATAAATCACACTCAGAACTTGGGGGTCAACCCCTCTGAGAAAGTGGGACATTCTAAGCAGAATCACTCCAGCAGGCAACTTTTGCGTGCCCCCGCTTGAAAGAAAGGGAAATGCCACGCCAGAGAAAGGTTGTTCAGTAGCCTTCCACTGCTCATAGCCTGCGAGGACTGGTCTTCTTCTTCGCCCTTTCCCCATTTTTCTCCATCAGCTGCTGTCCTCTTGATCCTTCTTCTTACGCCTGCTGAGCAGAGGGGGATTCCCTAAAAGGCGCGCTTGCTGGCCAGCCTTCATTATTTGAGACACGCTCTGGAATGTTTGCACAAGATTATTCTCAAAGTTTCCTTGGCAGCAAGGGGAAATATTTACTGCCCGTTTGCCAACCAAACCTCCCCTCTTTCATGAAGACAAAGGGTCTTGGCCACGTGCCTCGTGTTCTGGGCACCCGCATCCGCTGCATAGCTGAAGTCGGGGAGAATAAACGAGCACCAGGGCCTTTCAAGTGGTCTCTGCTCCACCTCACCCTTCCCTTCTCCTTTTGTTCTCCTCTGCCCGGAGGAAAGGAATTGTTCTGACCACTGGGTTTCAGAGTCGTCTGGCTTTGATCATGGGTGGCAAAACCTTTTTTCTCTCTCTTTCCCTTGTTGGCCTGGCACAGCAGAGTGCCTGATTGGCTGGGCCAGTTTGTTTAGCCCTGGAGGGACCGTACAGTAAATAGACACTACGGGAAACTCAGTTTTGGGTAGGCGTACTGGGCTATCTTGCCAAAGGACGCCTGCCTGAAATCAGAGTTGTTTATAAATCAATATTCAGAACTTATAACATTGGTCTATTTGTGATACACAAGCCATGTTTGCATGAACAAGGAATCCTAGATTGATACTGGCTTTCCAGTACCAATTGTCTTGTATTTTGACAGCTTTGTTCTGGGGCATTAGGTGCTTCACAGCAGCATTCCCTAACTTACTATCCTTCAGAAGCGTGGCTCTCACCCTTTAGTTCTCTGGCTACACGTTCTGAGAATTGTACTTCTGGACATCTGGAGGAGGGTGGGTTGGGGAAATGATTGTATAACAGTGGTAGCGGAATTGAGCAATTCTGTTTATTTTAGGAACCTTCTAGGGGATGAGCATAGTCAAGAATGACATAAGCTGAAGAACTGGTAATCCAGGAGTGATCAGATTTGCAAATCAGCCCACAAAATAGTCCTTGCTTGCAAAATCCTTAATTGTATGGCAGGGTTGGCAAGGAGAGTTGGAGTGGCCTGTCCCTCCTACAACTGCCAGCAGCCAGTTTCATTTCTATTTGTTGGAGAGGAAGGGGCTTCCCTTCGCTGGCAGCCTTCTTGTTTCCATGTTGGGTGAGGAACGTGTCTATTCAATCTGTCCACTTGCCAGGATGGATGTCCCAAGCATTCATCTCCACAGCATTCCCCATTGCTAATGGCTTGCCTTTACATTGAAGCTTGGTTTAAATGGCTTTGAGCCTTGCTCCAAGGATTTCCTGTCAGGTGAAGAAAGGGGTGGAAAATGCTCTATTGCACCTTTCCCAGTACTTCCCCAGTTGCTTGGTTGAAGAAACCTTTTATCTACTTCTCTTAAACACATGCGTTTTACCGTTTGTTCTGTCCTGTTTCTTTACGGCGTTGGAATCACGAAGCCTAGAAAAATAGAGTTCATTGGCCAGCTTCTGAATGTTGAGAAAAAGGGAGATAGACAATCCCTAAAATCCCTAATTTCACCAAACCACCAGGTGAACTGAATTTGTCCCATGACAGATTCTCTGAAATCTCTTCCATCCCTGACTATCTACTCAGATGGCTGGAGTGGTGCTTGGTGGGGAACTGTAGCTCAGTCTGATATTTCTGCATCTGGGTTTTGAACTACTAGCATTTCCGGCAGCTTCTTTTACTTTGCTGCTATTATGTAAAGGCAAACTGAGATCCAGAAGTTTCAAATGGTAGTTGGTGTCCCTTTTCTCTTTTACAGATGATGGCAAAATCTTCCATGGAAGTGGAGTGGGGGACCCCTTTGGTCCCCGTTGCTACAAAGGAGACATTATGGGTTGTGGGATCATGTTTCCACGTGACTACATCCTTGATAGTGAGGGTGAGTATTTAGACTTTTGCTAGCTAAAGGAATAAAGAAATCATAATGTAGCAGGTGGTTCTAGATTACCAGCTGCATGTATAGATGGAATTGGCCAGCGATCTTCTGTAGATCATGTTATACTGGGGTTAGCAACTTGCAGCCTCTCAGCTGAATCTGATTCATTGGAAGGAGGTATTGCTAACCCCACGGTTATGAAAAGGGTTGTGCAGATGGAGTGGTGGCTTGGGATTTGCTGTCCTGTGTAATTGTGTCAGGAGTGGGACACCCTTGGTTGGTTTGCCGGTCTCCAGTACAAGCTAGTCAACAACCTGGACTGTAGAGGCAGTCTTGTCAGCCAGGTACAATCCTGGAAAAGTTGCTTTTGAAATCTTGGAAGAATTGGAAGATAGTGAGTGCAATTGAGGAAAAGCAGGTTCATCCATCTTTGGGTGCAGCCCAATCTTCTGGTGGTGACTTGGAACTGGCCTTTCTCAGTCCTTACCTGTAGGGCTTCCAATACCAGGGGAATTACCTTCTTTAGACATGATCAAGCAAGCCTTCTTTTCAGCCTGGCTTTTAATAATATCTAGTTGTTCAAATGGCTCTAATGTTGGTCTGAATCTGTGATCTTTTAAGGTATTTAAATTGTCATGTACATCAACCTAAGCTCTTTTGAAAGGTTGGTGCGGTACTGAAATACTATTACGTAAAAATATATGCAGCCAATTATTCGCTGTCACAAGTGACAAGACAACTACATATTTTAAAAACCTGGATTAAATTGATTTGTGGTCACGGTGGGACTGCAGCTTCATACAACCTCAGGCTGCACCTAAACTCTGGCAGTACACTTTGGCTTATTTCTGGAGTCATGAAGCTGCTGGCCAACGTTTCCTCTGCCGTTTGAGGACTCTGGAAAGATGGCGGCTGCCATCCTGTCTTACATGCTTAATGCTGAAGCAAAGTGCTTGACTGGAAAATCAAAGGAAGCAGAATTTTCTCTGGGATGGGAATGGGGGGCAGAAGCAACTAAAGGTTTGCATGGCAGCCATGAAACTGAGAAAGAGAGGGTCTGTAGATGCTAAACAGAAATACTTGGCCATCAAATCATACCTTAATTTCTGTGCTGGGAATCTAGAGTCTGTTATCTGCAAGAGTTACACAGGGTTTTGGGTGCCCTATAGGTGACAGTGATGACAGCTGTGATACGGTGGCTATCAGAGCCAAACCACGGGGAGTGAGGAATGTCTTGTATCTGCATCAGGAGGCAGATGAAGATGAGGATGAAGAAGATGATGGGGAAGATATGGAACAAGAACATGAAGGCAAGAAAGTAGTGGTAAGTGCCAGAAAAACTTGTTAATAAGGTTAGAACAAGGCTGGATGTTTCTGCAGTAGCTAAAGCATCAGAATGCAGCGTTTCTCCTACCTAGAGTGGGTCTGCTTGGGTTGAATAATTGTGGCTGCAAGGCCAGGTGATCCCAGCTTTACTTCTGTTAGGTGGAGGGATCCTATGAGCAGTTTCTGCTATTGAAGGAGTAAGATTAAAGTAGTAGCAGACACTGCTCGATCACGATTGGGACTTAGTTTACCACTGAAACTTAGTTTCAAACATAGGAATTGTTATTAGTCTTGGAATGCAGCTTCCCAGAGTATTACATGGGTTTCATTTTTCCTCCTAGCCCATAGATATGTAGTGGTACCTAATGTGATCCTAGAAACTAAAGGGATATAAAAAAGAAAAAGCAGCATTTCTACTGCTAGGGATGTATTTTCTCATGACTCATAAGTGCTGAAAAATATAAACTTACACTTGATTGCCATAAAATTCAGAACACTATTAAAGGTCACAGAAGACAATTTAAGAATTTGAGTTTCTTTTCTCATAGTTCTGCTTGTGAGCAGAAGCATGAGTCATGAGAAACTGTTTTTGTGTACTGGTGTCCACGCATGAACTTTCTCTTCAGTATACGGTTCTCTTGGTTCTTAATGCTGGGCCTATTGGCAACTTCATTTCTGTGCTTTTAATGTCCATGTTCAGAATATGTCATACAATCTAGCTGTGAAAGTTCAGAAATCGAGCTCCTTTGATCTGGTCCTGCAGTGTGACATTTGCAGCACTTGATAAATGTCACCTGCTTCTTGTGATGTTAGTCTGCAGTCAGAATGGAAGGGATCTCCTCTGAAGCTGCTCTGCCTGGAAACAGCTCGTCTGTTTTATATCTTTCTCAGGGCTGTCACTGTGTAGGTAACAGTCTTCTTGGAAGCAGCCATACTATTTCAGATGGTAGGTGAGATGCGAATGGGGGCATTCTGTCAATGCTCTTTCCGTCCTTTCTGACATATGATGTGTCCCATCAGTGACGGTAATGGGAAAGATTTGACTCGAACTTCTGGGACACTGGAATTGGCTAGACTCTGGATTAAGGGCTGCTTTTGACAGTTTTGTTATTGCATATTCAAAAACAGGGTTTTTTTTTTTAAACTTTCAGTCAACTAAAGTTGAGTGCCAAGAGCCTTATTCACAGTTCTTAGTAATTTTCACATGACAGATTTTGGAAGATTTGTCCAAAATCTGATCCAGCCAATACAGATTCAGTCAGGGTCAACCTGTGTTAAAATTCTCCATTTCTTTTTCTTCCTATCCCTGCTAGGTGTTCTTCACACGCAATGGAAAGATTATTGGCAAGAAAGATGCAGTGGTGCCATCAGGGGGCTTTTATCCCACCATTGGGATGCTGAGCAGTGGGGAGAAGGTGAAGGTGGATCTGCATCCACTCAGCGGCTAAAGATCAAGGGCTGGAGAGAACAGCTCTTCTGCCACTCGGCCGGCTGCCAGATTGCTCAGGCTGTTCTTCATTGCGACTTCAGCCATTGCCTCTAAGGGTAACCTTTTGGATGTGGGGCCACATAGAGATATTTGTCTATCTAATGCCACCTGAGCCGCCTTTCTTGTCTCTTTCCTGTCTGCTTGATTGCAACTGTTTAATACTGGAAAAACCTTGAGGCTCTTATTTCCAAGCGGGTCAGGGATTAGTTCCTGGAACAGAGTCCCTATCTCTTTCTGCTCTAATGTTCCATTAACTACTGTTTCTGAGGGCAGGACAGCTCTTGAGTTTACATGGTTGAAAAAGAGACCGGGATATGGCCTAGCTTTGTTCAGCTCTGTGGGTGTCCATGATCCTCTTCCTAAGGGGATAGTTGAGTTGCAGATGGAACAGATCAGCTCCTCTTTCCTATTGATATGAACCATTTGCATTATTATATCTAGTACACCGGACACTGATGCTCCTTCTCCAGCTGCAGGCCAGCCCCACAAAGTCTTATCTGTAATCTGTTTTTCTCCTGAGCCCATCCAGTGCAGAAAGTTCCTGTGTCATTTTTTAAAAAATATATGGGCTCCTTAGGTTAACCTAAGCTGGCTTTTAGAAATTCCCAGGATCCAACTTTTTTTTTCGAGGAGATTTGGGAGGATGATGGAAAGCCGGGGAGAATCTTTCTTGGACTATACTTCCTTACTGATGTTTGAGAAGCCAGGACCCAGCACTTCTGCGCCTTTTTGCAAATCAAAGTTTACAGATGAAGTCTAACTAGAGTCTTGACGAATTCTCTGCTGTCCTACTCAGCTGATCTCGGGGCTGGGGGGTGGGGTGTCATTGGCAAAATTGGAGGCAGATGGTTTTCTGCCATCTCCCACTTATCCTGAGCTGCTGAGAGTTCCCTAGTATTTGTTTTATATGTTGGGCCAGGCTGGCATCGAAAGGGTAGTGTTTGATCTGGGTGCAATGCTGCTGTATATCTCTGTATCGATGGAGAAGAGGATGGAATGTGAATTCTGTACTGTAACTTGATTGTAAAGTGTTTATTCTTCACCCTTCATTTTTCTCTGCTGAGGTTAACAAGGGCTAGTCCTTAGGTATGTAGGCCTGCCCTTCCTTTCAGCAGCTCCCTTGTTCTCTGCATTGTATTTGCTCTGTCATAGCCCTACCCCACTGCAGAATTAACGAAGGCTTATGGGAAGGGTGAAAACCTGTCTGGATGCTATGTACGTGGATGTGATCAAACAATGACAGGAGAAGCCAAAGAGTAGCAGCTGCTTTGAGCCACGGGACAAAGGGCACGTTTCTGTCCTACCTTCTTTTAACTTCTCTGCCCCTGTATTTTCATGGGCAGTCTTGCTGCTAAAATGATAATCTTCTGGGAATTGGGGATTGAAGAGGATGGTCCTGGAAAATCTTTGTGTCGGCTCCCTCTGGTGGTGAGAATGACCTGACTTCATTGTGACAGTCCTGCTTTGTATGTTGGGAGAGGGGGAGCAACGTTAATTCGGTCTCTTCCTTCTGTGTTCGTGTCTTACCAGCAACCCTCCCTGCCTCTTGCAATTATGAGAAGATTGTAATCCGTGCTGCTGATGGCGGCTTTCTCCCCATCTGCTGACGAAGCGATCTGGCATCTGGTTGCGGAACGCAAGGATGCAGGGTTGCCGGTGTGCAGGGGGACACCACAAGCTTGTAAATGTGCTGCTGACTTAATTGCTACACCAAGCCTTGGAGAGTGCAGATGCTGCTCTCTCTGTCCTGTTGTGTAGTTCGTTCTTCAACTCTGCAGGCCTGGCTTGAACAGAGTTCTCCTCCCTTTAGCTCGGGGTGCCTCTGCTGCATTTTTGTAGCCAGAATCTTTATACACTCAATAAAGTTGGCATTTCCACCTGGAAAGGCTGCTGGCTTCATTAACAGTTTTTTTTACTGCTTTCTCTTTCTTATCAAAGTTTCTTTAAAGGTGTATTTCTTAATTTAAAAGCATTTTCTATCTAAGAAATGTTTAAACATTGTACTAGCCACAAAAGAATACTTAAAATGAAATTGTTTCAGTACTTTACCCTATAATGCAGTACGTTTTTTAGGCAATGGGGAAAAATACTTTCCTGGTCATTACCATTTTACTAAGGTGGTTAATGGTACTGACCAGAAAGCTTTTAAAAAACTAGTGCTATACTCTCACAAAACTGCTTCGAAGTAGAACTTTAGCATTAGAGAAGGGAAGTGTTATAACACTATAGTCTGATTAAAAATAAAATATGCTGTTCAGCAAGACTGTTCAAATGGCAGGGATCAGAAGCTCACAGCAATGCCACAGTGATAAAATATAATGATACAATACCTTTAAGTGATATTAGCCTTTCTGATGCAGATGATGTAGGAAAATATATTTTAAAATTCATTCCTATGGGAATATATTGATATATGTGATTCATTCATATATAAATGCATTCTAGAATTAATAGCAGTAGCATGTAAATATGTGTACAGGTAGTTCCCAGTTTAAGTTCCATTCCCAGGGTCTGTCCTTAAGTTGTATTATGTATGTAAGCCGGAACAGTATTGTTGTATAATACTGTATAAGTAGTATTGTGTAATTAATTCAAACCTTTGTGTATTTAACTCAAATTCTGCTACAATAGGCTCCGTTCTTAACTATGGGTTGTCCTTAAACTGGGCGTTCTTAACCCGGGGACTACCTGTATTTAAATGGTACTTTTTGAGTGAACTTTTTATCATGAAAAATTATAGCTGGAAAATATGTTATATACAGTTACAGAACAAGGAGTAGCATTGAGGGTTTCTACCACTGGGGGGACATTTTTCTGCATTTTTAAAGAAATTTAAACCCCCGAAGCAGCTCTAGGAAAATTCCCTATAGGTAACATGAGTATATAGGCCATTGTGATGCCACAATCATGTCTCCTCTAAAGCAAGCAGAAATGGTTTTCCTGCCTTAGATGACTAGAATTTAGATTAAAATGCCTGCAGGCATTTTAGCAGTATAGTCTTCTCTGTTGCCTACCCATCTCTTTTTTTCCTACCACATCACACAAGGACCTCTTCCAAAAACCGAAGCAGGACACTCCCATTTCTTTTCCTTGTATGTTAATTTTGAATAAACAGGAAATAGGCTGTCATTTGTACACAAGATAAAAATACAGATATAAAAAATAACAAATAGTGCTGCTGCTTTCTCTCCCCTGCCCTCCCTCCCCCTTCACACATATATATACATATATATTATCACGACATCTCTCGTTAACATTCAGATATAAATTCTTTAGTAGACAAAATAGAACTCTGTACTAAACCCAACCCTCCCCTTCCCCCCCTTTCAAAGACCGGAAGGCAGATTTGGAGATCAGCAGAACCGTTTTCACTAGCTGCTCTGATCTGTCCTCTGCTGCCGCTGGCCCATCTTGAATGCACCAGTGGGGGGAATCTCTTGCTTCATCATCAGAGGTGCCTGAGCAATCCAAAGACATGGACGTCCACCAAGCACAGGTACTTGTGCTGGCATGCCTTAACCAATGGAAGGTTTGTTCGACCGATTGCACCTAAGCACACGAGGGATTAATATTTATATTATGCTAATAGTTACTAGGAATACAATTCTCAATTGGCTGGTTTTTTTAAGCAACCTTCTAGTTGCTTGACTGGTGGGGAAGAAAAACTGTAAATAAGCAGGGCTGTGCTTCTGGAATGAAAAACTCAAACCAGAAAGTTACCTGTAAAATAGGACTGCTGTTATATCAAGGATTTTTTAGCACTTCGTGTCCTCTTATGCCTTAATCCTGTGACAGGTCAGATATTCTGCTGTATGCTATACAGATGCAAAGATAGACTCTTAAATAGTTGTATAGGAAAGAGAATTCTGAGAGTCTGAGGAAGAGTCATTAAAATGGATTTTGAGCTATAAAATTGCTAAAATTAATGTTGATCACCTGTCCATGCTCTTATTATACTTTGTGAGTTTTTAAACTAGGCAGATGTCTGCATCAGGCACACCAAAAGCAAAGAATATTGTTCAATGACCAACTAATTGATCTTTGAGAAATGAGCTGCATGTGATATATAGTGTTCCCCAACCAGATGTTTGGATTACAACTCCCTGCTTAGAACTAGGAGTCAAACTCAACAAGATGTCCAGATAATTTCCTATGAAATCCAAATAGTTTTAACTGTTGAGAACCAACGAATCCTTCTTGGACCTATTAAGTTCTAACTTCCTGCTGCTTTCTGCTTTGAATAGAAATGGGACCAATGCATCTTGTTCACCCAATTTCTTTAATCCGACATAGTGGCCTCTAGTCTTAGCAGTATCTGCAACGTCTTTGTGAGTTGAGAATCAACTCTGCCCAACACTTACCCTTCATCACATACAGTTGCCTAATGTTGCACATGTTTCTCCATTATAGAACTTGGTGGCCAAGGAATTTAAGACCTATTGTCAGTTGGGGATATTTTACATCAACAACTTATGTATTATGTGTCTGTTCCAGCTTCTCATCTCCATAGCACAGTAGAATGTACTGTGTCTCACACAGTTGGGAGTATTTTCACATATGAAGTTTTTCTTGTTTCAATCAATTTTGCAATTTCAGTGTAAAGCCTACATTGGCCAGAATGCTCATATGCATTACGGATAAGGGTTAAAAGAAGATGCAATCTTTAGTGAGTTTCTGGGACTACTTGCGAATTTTTGTGTTCACCCTACTTGGATACCATTTCCATGATATTGAAGAATTCATGATTTAGCTGTTGGTTTTTCCTTCCATTGCTAACCTCAATTCAAGATGAAAAATCAAGCACTGGAGAGAGTTCAGGAGTTATTACACTACAGTAGCAGCTTGCACTAATTGTATCCCAGATCAGAGGTTCACATAGAGCAGCACTGAACAGCAGCACAGTTGCTTACCCAAACATGTTGTGTCTTGAAGGGTACAGGAAACTGAAAAAAATAATAGTAGCTTAACTCCAGGCTTCAGAGACAACAACATTGGATTAGAGAGGTTTTCAGGCCCAATAAATCAGTAGGGCTAGCAACCAATTAAGAAAAAACTGGAGGGAAGTTTTTCCATTTTTTAAAAAGATCATGCATTTAAGAATCCAAAATACCAACTGTACAGCTAGAACCTGAGTTTGTAAAATTCCAAGGATAATTCATTGCTTCTTATTGAGCTGGGCACCACTTTGTCTCAACAAAAAAAAACAAGTTTAGGATTTGATATGCCTTACTAATAAAGATTGCCACACTGAATCTGCATGTTTGGAGAGAGACAAGATTGGACCTCCTGTGTACTGTTTATCCATTACAAAGTGGCATGCTTGTCCAGATCAATGCTGTCTCCAGAAAGAAAAGGCCACCAGATGGTCTTTCCAGGGTGGTGTAAACACATACAGACTCTAGTTGTTTTGCAGCAGAGAAAAAAACTATACTTGCCACCAGAAGTGTGGTGGTTCTTAAATGTGCCCCAAAGTAATTTAGTGTGACCTTTGGCCTGGATAGAGTAATCTCTCTCTCTTCTTCTACAACTGTACAAAATGCTTCCCCATCCTGGATGCTTTAGAATGCATTTAACTATAGTCAAGTCACAATACCTTGATCTATGCTTATGGAAGAATTAGCACACTATCCTAAGTTGTGCAGTTTTCACCAAAGTTTTTGTTCCTGGGTGTTTCCTGTGCTAGCAAGCAATGTTAAGAGAGAAATGTGCACTTTCTGTTGGGATCAAGTGGGCCCTTTCCCCACTATACCTGGTCAGTGGGTTGTAGGAAAAAGGGAATGGACTAAAATGGAGAGAGTAGAAAACTCCTATGAGTAACTCTATGCAGAGCTGGCCGTCCTGTTCCCATGTTGCAGAGGATTCCACAAAACCTCATAGGCATCCAGAGAGGCAGTCAAGCTGGGGAGGAAAGAATGCCATGTGAGAAGCTTGGAGCAATTTCCAAGCTGTCTTCATCTGCGGTGAGTACCCAGCATAACCTTGGTGATGAAATTGACAATGGCTGATGCCGGTTGCTCGGGATCTAACTCGGCAAAAAGATGGCAGACATTCTCACATGGGTTGCCCTGTTTCTTGGCCACAAAGCCGAAGATCCTGCAAAAGACAGTTGGCACACGTCAGCAATAGTTGTGGCTTCTGCTGGCCTTGATTTCCACCCTATGCTAGTCAAGGATCAAGACCACAATTCTGTTTCTCCATTGCTTATAGTAGGGGAGGGGGTACAAGGGAGGGGGAGATATCAGACCGGTGTCAGCAGCATTATAACAACACCAGCCCTATCCTTTTTCTATGTGTATCCTGATATCACATGCAGTTTCAAAAGGCCATAACACTGCCTTCATCATTTTGACAAAAGAAGTGAGTTCCTGTGGACATTGCTGCTTATAGAAGTGTTGCTGCTCAGCCGCGACGGGATCACATTAGTTCTGTTTACACCATGTACTAAGCCATAGTTTTAACTCAAGGGAAGAAGGAGAGGAAATACCTAAAACATCACAAAGAAGGAACATTTTATCACGTGTAGTGATTATGTAAAAAACCTCAAAAACACTGGAAAGTAACAATCAAAATATTCAGAAAATCCTAAACGTAACATCTGAACTGAAATCACAAATGTATTTATGTGGTATCATTCCAGGAAACAAATGAAAAACATCACCATTTATGAACAGCCGCAAGAACAAATTTGGCGCGTTGGAAAAAAAGGAACCTTGCCGATGATACCAGGCTGGGAGACCAAAATGGGAGGATATGCAGCCATGGGAAAATTGTCAGTATATGTCCATAATAGCAGTATAATGCAATTTAAGCAAGAATGGCTCCCTTATACCACACATTACATAGCGGGGCAAATTTAGATATTTGGAATATGGTTTCTAGGAAAAAAAGTTATGAGGCCAATCAAACACAAGAGACGAAAAGACATAAATAGATACCAGCAATAATCATCAGTGTTCAATGTGAAATATAAATATCTAGGTTTTGGTCAGCAGTTGGGGAAACAAATGGAAGGGAAGGAGAGAACATGTCACTAGAAAGTTTTCCCATAATGATTGTTTTTTCATCCTCAGTAGTTGTTTCTCTTTGCTTCATTCTATTGCCACTATCTAAATGTAGACTTTTCCCCCTTGTATTTCACTAGTCTAACAATAAAAATGAATTTTAAAAAAGGAAATATAAAATATCCTTGCTTAAGCTCTGACAGACAATCTGTTGCTTTGGGGCAAGCAGGACCGAAGCCGTAAAAAGGGAGGCAAAACATTGACCCTATGCTTTTCTTTAACAGAAGCTAGAGAAGCTAGAAATTTTAGAAAGAAAGAGGTTATACTAACAATTTTGCTAGTGATAATGGCCACTCAGAGATCCAAGAATGAATTAAAATGAAGACCAATGAACAAGAAGGGTTGTTTGTTTCACATGTATGGTTTAAGTATAGTTCTGTTTATTTGTCCATATGGAAAAGGAATGAATGAAAAAAACAAGAATGAAGTATTTTAAGTTGAAATAAAAGGGTGATGAGAGGTTCTGAGTGTGGCATAGATTTAGATCTTGAGGGAGAAATAGAAGAAAAGGAAAATAGGGAACCAAAGAGAATGAAAATAGAAAGAGAGGGTATGTGCCTTGTATGAAAAAAAAATATTACAAGATAAATGATCTCCCAACAGAACAGAAAGTCAGCATAAGGAAAGATTATATAGAAGCTGCTTGTAAAAATAATTGTGTTACGAAGTGTCACAGAAGTATGTGGACTTAACACTAATGGGAAATATGAAAAAGAATACTTGGTGGGATGTTGAAGTGAAAAAGCTATGGATAAGGAAAAATGCATATAAAAGAATGTAGGAGAAGGTGAAGGAAAAAGATACTGTATAATGCATATGTAGAGAAAAAGTTGCAAAGAATGTAAGAAAGCAAATGGTTAAAATTAAAAGAGGCAGAGAAATAGTGAACAATTGTAAGTTAAACATAAATGATTAAAAACTTGAGCAAACAGATGAATTTGTGTACTTGGTAGAACATTTATTAAAGATGAGAAAATGGGCAGAGAAATGTTTAGATATGCAAATGCTAGTAGAAAGCTAATAGATGATAGGACTGTAGTAAGAAATTAATTGTTATCAAAAGAAGCAAAAATGGCTGTGTATAACTGCACTTTTTGCCCACTTTCAGAAGTTGGTTATGTCAGGAGAAACCAAAATATGTTTCATGCAGTGGGAATGAGGTACTTAACAAGTGTGTGTGGTGAAAAAGAAGAAGAAAGTCATGTGTGTATAGGTTCTGAATGAATGTGGACTGAATACAAAATGGAATGCCTGGTATGAAAAAGTACATTGAGTGGTTGAATCACATAGAATTATTGAGGATCAAATCATAAAATAAATACATGAAAGAAGAATGAATGGATTGAGGGGAAGGGAAAGACTGAGAAAATTATGATTGAATGAAGCTGATGAGAACCCCAAGAAGAGAGAAGTGAAAATTTTAAGAATAGAAGGAAATATGTGCATTGGTGTATGAATGTGGTGAAAGCTAAGATGGTTTGCCAGGGAAGGTATGATGAAGGAGATTGTACAGGTAGTCCTCAACTTATGACCATTCGTTTAAGGACCATTCAAAGTTACCACAGCACTGAAAAAAGTGACTTATGACCAGTCCTTGCACTTTGACTGTCGCAGCATCCCAGTGTCACGTAATCGCCATTTGCAACCTTTCCAGGGGGTTTCCAACAAGCAAAGTCAACAGCAGAAGCCGGATTCACTTAACAATCACATTATTTGCTTAATGACCACAGCAAAAGAGGTCATAAAATCAGGTGTGATCCACTTAATGACCACATCACTTAGCGACAGAAGTTCTGGTCCCAATTGTGGTTATAAGTCGAGGACTATCTGTAATGGTGTTAATATAAACTAGAAGTTAGTTTTCCTTTTTCTCTTATCTCCTATATTTAATTTCTTTTGCTCATTACTTCTCTTTTCTGCACTTTGCATGACATTGCCTACCATGAAAAGGAACAATGTATGTATATAGGTCTACGAAGTGAGTGGGAGGAGAAATTGATCCTGCTCCTTAGATGATGATGTGGGAAAACACATCTAATTGGAACAGCAGATCTTTTAAGAAGAAATCTCAAATGCTTCCTCTCTTCATGAGGACTGCTAATCTAATTTGTCCATCAACACAATGTTGCCACCTTACAAAAGGAGAGCTTAAATGTTGGTAATAGACGGACTTGAATGTCACAATGGGGGACCTTTCAGACTAAAATCTGACCCAAACAAAGTCTTCCACATTTAAGAAGTCAACCTATTATACAATCTATCAACATGCTGCTGTATGGGGTGGTATTAAATTAATGCTTTACTTGATCTTGGACATGTTATCACAGCTTTTGGTCTTTCCATTACTTACTTGGCTGTAGTGCCATCTGTGTTGGCCCACCTAGAGTTAAACATAGAGTTAGGTTAAGAAAATGCTCTTCAATAAATTGCCCCTGGGGCAAATTCACAAAACACATCCCAGGAGCAGTCCTGCTTCACAGAAAGACAATGTACTTTGCATAAAAAGGAAGAAAATTGATACTCCTGTAATTAGAGCAACAGAAGTTAAGTCAGGAGTGGGAATTCGTAGTCCTCAGAGGTTGATAGATCCCAACATCTTTCAGTCTCAGCCAACATCACCAATAATCAGAGGTGATAAGAAGTGTAGTCCAGTATTACTGAGAGAGCTACATGCTCTCCACTCCTCCTTTAAATAACTCTCCAGGTTTAAATATCTCCACTTACTGAAATTTCAAGGAATTGAGAATTGCATAGTGAACTTTAATGTACTTCAAAATTTTAAAAACTCAAGTTGTGTTTGCACAGCGCTCTTGCTATCATTTTGTACCTATCTCTGTTGAAAAGGGCAGAGGTATAATATATTACTCTAGAGTTTGTTAATGTCACTGAAGCAGTACAACTAATTATCCTTGTGCTTTTGGCACAGTCACCACAGCAAAGATAGGAAACAGAAGAAATCAAAGCAAGGTTCTTTTTACCAAATAACACAGAGTATTTTGAAATGAAAGTAAGCTGAAAAGTAGAAGTAACCCTTTAACTGCAGTGAGCTCATAGCAGTTTAGCTGCAAGTCATGTTCGACAACACATCTCTACATATGAAGAAAAAAATGTCACTGATGATGATCCCACAAGCTTAGCACTTTTTCATCCCAAGGATCCTTGCAATATAAAATCCTGCATGCATTCTGAATATATTTGTGTGCATATATACAAGCACCTTATAATGATGGTCATAGTGCAAATAATAAGAGTTGGTTATGAAATGAAATCAGATGAAAACCACCAAACCAACTCATAATTAGAATTTCAAGAAGTCACCAAAATGAAACTATGGGCCCTATTCAGTAGCTGCTTATTACAGCCCCTGGTTTGTGAACACTGTCTTCTAAAGGCCAGGAGCAATCACACAGGCTACTTCACAGTAAACTGTAAAAGCTACTACAGACATCTTGGTCTCATAAATCGAACTAATAAGCAAAGCACTGTTAACCACCACAGCATACAATGGGTGGAAATATAGGGTAGACACTGAACACAAGCTGCGCTACATTGTCTCAGGCTATTGGCCCAACAAACTCACCATCGTCTGCGGTGACTGCTAGCAATTCTCCAAAGCATCTTCCTTGGGATGCGGAAGATTAAGCCTGGCCCTTTCTGCATATAAGATATATGCTGTGCCACTAAGCATCCAGACTGACATGGCTTTTCATGGACAAAAGCAGGGTGCAAGCTATGCAAGAACCAGATGAAGATGGTGGTTACCTGCGGTCCTGAGGATCTGTGCTGCAGAAGGTAACGCTGTTGACTGGATAATGACGCCGGAAAAACAGCCTATGGGAAGAAAGAAAGACTCCTGAATACAGGGGGAAGACCTCCCCGCAGCTTCTACCTTAATAGAAGCCAGCAGTGGGAAGAGGGAAGAGAAAAAGGGATATCCAGACAAGTAACAAGACATGTCAGCAGGGAATAAATGCGAGGAGCACAGAGATGACCTTGGAGAATGAATGCAGTGGTTGTTAGCAAAACATGAGCTCAGCCCAGGAAATCAAGGAAGTGTGAGAAAGAAAGAAAATTGCCCACCTTAACTGTCTTTGGTATAAGAGGGAGGGAATGGGAAATGTCAAGCTTTCAAGATTTCAGTATCAAAAAAGTAGAGTTCTAGTCTTTCTTGCGTCTGTTTCCTGACCTGGCCTACCTTGAAGGGCTTATACTAAAAGAAGAAAGGGCTTGCAGCTGCAGCAGACATAAAGGAAGGGTACCATGGTGCCCCGGAGCACAGGCTGGCAGACTTACTTCCTCTGGTTGTCTGTGAGTGTGATGCCCTGGGCTGACACCTTGAAATGAACAACACTGGCAGAAGCATGGGGACTAGCAGCCAGGGTACTGGTGGTTGCCTTCGCCACGGCCTGTGGCCCCGTCAGGGACTCTGTTTCCACAGAGCTCAGGTAAAGCACGCTGCAGGCTGCAGTTTGGGAATGGAGGGGGGAAAAGAGTACCACATCAACAAAAGCAAGGGGGCCACCAGAATGATTCACTGACATGACCCCACCCCAGGGATCTTCAGTTTGCCCATGCTCCTAAAATGATGTTCACATGAGGCTTTTGATGCACAATGACCCTGACTATTCACAGCATTGTATGGATGAGTCAGGAGACGTCATCTTTCATTCATAGCCCTGCCATATCTTCCCACCTTCCATACTAGGAAAGCTCTGTTAGGAAGGGACATACTCAGTGGCCATGTTTTCCTTTTTATTGGAAGCATCCTGTGGATTCCTATGGGGTCCCTTATTTAATTCCTGAAACTTAACCCTGAATCAGATGTTTGACCGGGGGGGGGGGGGGCGGGGGCGGGGGCAGGGAAGAGTCATCTGGGGAGGGGTGTGCCTGCAGGGAAAATTAGTAGGCAGAGAAAGAGTTAGGACCTTCTCTCTCAGCCATCATTTTTCTCTACCAAATTGTATCCTACCTTGCGTTTGTAGCTCTTTCACAACACTAAGGGCTCCCCACACCCAGTAGTGGCTGCCAATTGTCCTATTACAGCCATAAGGTTTGCCATCTATTGGCATCAAAGATATTCTGGCATATCTTCCCATCTTTAATGTATGCCCCAGCTGCAATTATCCTGGAAATGCCAATGTAGAGATGAGGAAGATTTCCAGCCACCAGGAGACTACATTTTATTTAGCAGTGAGTGTTGCTCTTTGCCGATCCCCTTGTGACTAGCACAAGCAAGATAATTGGAAAATGAATTGGCACAATCTATTTACATTACAGAATGTGGCTTTTCTTGAATTTGGCTTAGCCTTGGTTAAGGGTTTACATCCCAGAATCAAATAAATAAATAAATGAAGTAAATTAATACTACTCTGTCTGCCTACAACTGTTTCCCTATAATATTGTCTGAATAAATGAGCCTTGCTTCCTGCTATTCATATTTTTAACACTGCTGTCTCTCTTGAGGGTTCGCACACCCACTTACCCTTTGCCCCTTTTTTCCCCCAATGCTTACCTGCTCCCTGCTTCAACAAATCAGCAGCAGTGCTCATATTGGTGGGAATAGCCAGCTCTGGTCTTTCCTCGGTGAGATCTGAAAAGCAAAAGTCAGATAATGTAGAGCAGTAATAGGTATCTTCTACACCAATGTTTTTCAACCTTGGCAACTTTAGGATGTGTGGACTTCAACTCCCAGAATTCCCCAGCCAGCATGGCTGGCTGGGGAATTCTGGGAGTTGAAGTCCATACATCTTAAAGTTGCCAAGGTTGAAAAAGACTGATCTACACACTACCTTCCAGCTGTTGGGATTACCATTTGCTGGGCTAGGATCTGGACATGCATCTGGGAAAAAGCAGGTCCCTCTGCTCACTTGACTTCTTCTGGATGAGGTTTTCATGATAAAGTTGCTCTGATTTATAGCCCCACTCAGAGACAAGCAACCTGTAGCTCCTCAGACTTTCCTAAATGGCAACTCTGAGCAGCTCTCATCCTTAACCATATAGGCTGGAACTAGTGGCATTTGTTCTCCTCCCACATCAGCCTATCAACGTAGCCAATACGGCACTACACAACATTATCATGGAGAGCAAGAAGTGAGAGAACTACACTGGCTCAGGAAGTTGACTCTTGTGTCATGCCTCACTCATTCTTGTTTACTCTTAGAACAGGGAGTCCTCAATCTTTTGGGGCTATGGACACATTTGGAATTAGAAAACATGCAGTGGGCTATCCTGCAAGATGACTGTGGAGAAGACTTGCTTATTCACAAAATGGTCACTGTAGGGAAACGATCAATTACAAAGCATCAATTTTCCTGAAAGTTATTTGCCACTTCACCCCAGGCATCCACCCCGCAGTACTCCTTACAACCCCTGTTTAGATTTGTCCTTTTTCTGTGTAAATGGGAACACTTGTAAACATTGCACAAGGCGGCAGCCATCCATCATTTTATTTTCTAAGAAAACTTATGGAGCCTATTAAGAGCTCAAAGGCATTCTTGGAAATAAAGATGTTGGTGGCTGGCATTTTCCTTTGCAACATGCCAGATTCCCATTTTTAAAATTAAAGTCTCTTGGTTTAATGTACAGTACAAGGCAGATGGAGCAAGGAACCTGGACAGTGTCAAGGAGGGAGGCTGCAGCCCCACGGATGTCCTGGTGCCACCTTGGGGACCACTGTGTTAGATGCCCAAGACATGTAATTTCTTCCTTAGCCTCTGTCTCCATTCATTTCATCTACCTCCATCACTTTCCAGTCTCTGGGCTCTGAGCAACTTCCCACTGGCCTACCTTTGCTTGGGATGCGGAGTTGGCAAGGCAACGAGAGGGGGGTGATGGAATGCTGGGAGACCAGCGCTGGCAGGCTGCCTGCAAAAGGAGCGAAAAATCTCATGTTGAGTCAAGGGTTTGCCTCCCATACTGTCTTCCTCAACATAGCACCCCCAACCCTGACCAGTTATAATTTGTTTAGGAGCCTCCCCAAAGTGTCACTCATTTGCTCAGAAGGTGCTTACATGGTGGGAGCTATGCTATTTTTAATCAAGGGCTAGGCTTGATTATAATTGGGCTATATAACTGGGTGGGGCTGATGCCAGTCGTGGGTGGCATTAAACCAAAAGTGGGTGAAACAGCCAATTATTTCTCTGACGTCCCCTATTTCCCTCCCCACCCTTCCCTCCCTTTCCAAGCCAGGAGGTTGCCAGGGCAAACAGACACAGATTGCTCATACCATGAGTCTGAAATGATCGTTTTTCAGAATAGGCTGAGAGCTGGATGTTAGTCTAATCCTGCAAGTTGTGCAGCCGCCTACGGGAATCTTTTCCCTTCAAGGCCCAGTGTTACTTACCAAAATGGGGCTCGTTGTTACAACCCTTGATCTTCACCCCTTTGGGTCCCGTCTCGATCAAGAAGTGGCGCACCAGCTGCTCCGCAGGGTCTCCTGAGACAGGAAGGGACATCAATTAGTGATGGTGGTTCTCTTTCCCCAGATTTTTGTTTCCTATCTCGCCTGCTCCCAGAGAAGAGGCTGAAACGGAGTTTATCCTGATGCTGGCAGGGCCTGTCACAGCTTTGTGGAGAGGATAAATGGTTAAGGAACAGCATGTGGGAGTCTGGGACCAAGACAGCATTTGCTCTTAGAGTTGTCAAAGGCATTTCTCAATGCTACGTGTAGCTGACAATAAGACGCAACTAAGAGGGATGATAAGTTTGTGAAGGGTGGTAGTCATATTGTTCTAAGTCATTGGAAGGTAATAATATTGTTCTAAGTCATAGTTTAGCTTCAGAAGCTACTGAACCACAACTCCAGGCAACACCAGCTAGGCAGGCCTACAGTGAGGGGTATCAGAAGGTGTCGTTCCCCAAAAATCTGGAGGGCCACAGATTGCTTAGCTCTAAGCAATTTGAGTCTTCCATATTCGGAAGGCTGAGCTTGGTGATGGGGAGGGGGGCTGGAGAGTGTTGGTTTGAGGTTGTTTTTTTTTTAACCTTTGGTGGAATGGTTGACGCTGCTGGGTGGAGGCGTTGCCACCTTCAGAGCCAGGCCATAGGCCCCCTGGAAGGAGTTACTGTCCCGAATGAGGAAAGTGCCAGGTTCCTTGTCCTTCAGGAGAGCAATGGCTGTTCAGAAAGAGGAAAAGAAAAAAGACGTCAGTGATTAGCACACAGAAATCCACAACTCTTCCAGAGCTGGATGAACAACTATATTAAACCTGGTAATAACCTTTGGGCTGAGGGCTACATTTGGCCTTTGTGGTGCCAGGAGCCATGCAACAAAAATCTGGCAAGGCCAGGATGAAAACTAAACCGATTCAATTAAAATTAGGTAACTGCAGTTAATATGATTACTCCTTGTATTTTTAAAGCACAGTTCATTTGCTTATGATAACAGAGAATGAGTCAAGTCTACAAGGGTGATAAGAGGTTCTGAACGTGCAACAGATAATTTTTTGTGTAGTGTCAAGAGTGAATGTTGGGGGGGAAATGGGCATGGAAGAAAAGGAAAGAAGTAAAAGAAGCTAGAGTGAAAGTAGAATGGCTGCAGGAAGAGAAACAATGAGTCCTTTATTTTTTTAAAAAATAAGTATTAGATGATAGATTAATCTCCCAAGAGTCAATGGAAAGTAGATGTAAATATGGAATCTGCTTGTGAAATCATGTTATGAAGTGCCAGAGGAGTGTCTGGGGTTATGCTAATGGGAACTATGAAAAAGGATGCTCAGCAACATGAAGTTAAAGAAGCAGTGGAAAAATGCATGTAAGAGAATGAGGGCTGCAAAAAATGAGATCAAAAGAAAGATTGTGAAATTGGAAAGAGCACTGATGTGGACTGGGATGGCCAGTAGTCTTATCTGGCTTATAAGATGGCCTGATGGAAATAGAAACTTTCATGCTGCTGGTAGGAAAAAGCTTAATGCCTTAGCAGTCTTTTATTGCAACTACAGGAGCATGAAACAGTTGCGCAATGGGGAAAAAAACATAAACTGAGAAAGTACTGAACTATATAAATGTAACTGTGCGACAAAAGCTGATATTTTCAGAGGATAATATTCTCTTGAATTACATACCCAGTGCATGGAACTTGACAACTGGACAACGTAAATGGATTCTCCATGCCCTTAGTATGGCTAAAAGACTGATATTGCAGCATGGGAAAGAGAAATGTATGGCCCCATTTACTCAGTTGATTGAAGACCTGATTGCACTTGCCACTTATGAGTGGATAGCCTATAAATGTAGACTTTGTATGGACACATATAATGAGATATGGGACTCATTTATACAAAATACAGTAGGTTGGGAAAAACATGATAGCCATATATATCCATTAGAAATATATAGGTACTTGAATAATATTTGTATTAGATAAATATATATAGAATTGTAACTGTTTACTGTTATAATGACAATGACATATCATACTATATTTTTTTCTTTGACATACTTTTTTCACTTTTTTGTAAAGCACTTTGTATGTTTTTTTCTTTGACGATATATATATCTCCATCATTCTTATCATTGTGTTTTGCTTTTTTCCTTTTTCTTTTTGTTATTAATTAAAACGCAATAAAAAATAAATATTTTTTAAAAAACAGAAACTATATCTGTAGACCTGCCTGAACTTTGCAGTTCAGATTCTTACATATATGCCCTGTCCAGGCATACACAGAGTATATGCTTGCAAGGATTAATCCTTACGTGACTCAGTGGGTGAAGGGAGTTGGACTGAGAGAGAGAGAAAGAAAGGTGTTTGTGTGTGGAACAGATGGAGGCATGAAGAGGATGGAATATGTATGCGTGTTTTACACCCATCATCTGTGCACAAGACCATTTTTACTGTATTGGTCCATCCAGAACGATGCAGTGAAGAAGAGTGTGGTTGCATTCTCCCACTGCTCAGTTAATTGACACAGATGATCTGACAGGGCTTTAGGGAATGACTGACTACATGGATGATGAACAGCAGCCCTTAGCAATGATCCCCCTGAGCCAGCTCCAGACCCAGCAATATTCCTTATACCCTGATCCATCCAGCATGTGGGAGACTAGCTGGGAAGGGGGACTTAAGGCGAAAGAAGCAAAAGGCATGTTTTCACTGGAACTGCAGGAGGCAAACTACATCTTGCCCATAAATCTGCAACCAGCACGACACATGGAGTGGGGTCACCAGCTTGGACTGTGGTGCTTTTTAAAACAGGAACATTCTGTACAGGGAGATGGAGGCGGGCTGTGCATAAGTGTGTGGGATTGGCTGCTCCAAATCAGGAACCGTTCCTGCCCTAGAAAGAAAATGTCAAATACTGGCTGTGTTAAATCACAGCCAAAGCAGCCAAAATTGTTTGGGAGTTGCATACCTTGGTCTCGAGACAAATGGGGCTTGTACCAGAACTTTGACGTGTCTTGGACAAATTTGACGCTAACCTGGTTCTCTTGCTGGAGATCTGAAAGAAGCAAAACAGAAGTTCCCTCTCCAGTATGCAGGCAAACATAAGGACTTAACAGACTTAAAAACATCCACAATAATATTTGCTACTGAAGGCTAGGGATGGCTAGATGGCTAGTGCTACAGAGGGCTAGAAATGTTTCACTTACATAATTAAATTATAATTTTAAAGGACTGTAAAGTACTAAGTCTTCTTTGAGTCAGCCCGAGTCCTGCTACTTACTGACACGTCCATCCATGTAGTTTTCAAGGCAACAGGTATGGAAGTGATATACTGCTGTCTTCTAGGAAGATTTGTTTGACTTCCCAATCTAAACTACAACCTGGAATTTCATGGTGATCACCCACCCAAGTGGTAACTAGATCTGACCCTACTTAGCTTTCCAAAATCAGCCATGGGGACTAGCTGTTGCCACCTAGCTGGCCTAAATAAAAGAGAGAGAGAGAGAGAGAGACACGAAAGACAGACAGACAAGGATCAATCATAGGAACATTTATAGAAAGCATTGCCTTCTGAAGCGGCAGAGTTGGAACAGCCAAGGAGAAAGGGCTGTACCATCTCAGTGTCTTATATATTGGCCCTTTTGGAGAAGTCCTGGGTAGCTGCAGAGAAATTAAGGGTCTGAGCCAACCGAAGGGCACTAAGAAAGCAGGATCAAAGCATAAAAACAAAGTCCTGAAGGCAATAGCTAATTTTTCCCCCACCCTCTACACCCCAAGTACCTGCTTGGAGAACACTACCTGGGCCAGGTGCACTGCCATCAGGCACCCCAGGGGCAAAGGTGACATGGTGAGCGGAGCCTGGGCTACGGCCCGGCGGCGAGTTCCTCTCCCAGGTCCTGGTGGCCAGTAGGTGATGTTTCTCAGGCAGTGGAGGCTGCTGGTTCTCCCGGGGCTGCTCCCGGCTGGCAGGGCTGCCCTCTGTGCCTGTGTAGTAGGCTGTTGCAATGGGGAAGGCTGGAGTTGGTGAGCTCTGCATGTCAGCAAAGCCATAGCTGAGGGCCGGGGACTGGATGCTGAGCAAGCAGGGCACAAGAGAGGGGCTGGTGTTGGAGCCACGGGGAAGGCCCTTTGCCTCCCGTTCGTCCCGCTCGCTCTGCAGCCTCCCGTTATAGACAGCCGGGGCTGGAGGCGAGGCTGGAGCGCCAGAGACTGTCCTGCAGCCAGGAGGGGGCTGGCTGGGGCAGGGAGCCTTGGGCATGACCCTCTGGGGCAGTCTCTCCATGACAGGGCCTGGCTGATGCCCCACAGCTTCTTCAGGGGGCCCCTCATGGGAGAATGGCACTGTGGCACCGGGGCCAGGGACATCAGAGCCATTTTGGTGCTGCTGCTGCTGCTGCTGCCCTTCCAGGAAGGGAGAGTGTTTGGCAGTGGCTGAAGGAGGCACGTGTGGCGGGCTGGAAGCACAGTAATTGCGAGAGCACAGCTGTGGCGCCTGGAGGCCGGGCCTCTGCGAGGCTCCGTTAGCTTGTGTCCTGAAGGCAGGGAGGTGCGTGAAGGGCTGTACTGGGGATAAAATCTGGGGTGGGTTGCCTGATGGGGTCATTCTCTCAGGGGCTCTTTTGTACCCAGGAGAGGGTTGCTCCTCAGGGTTTGACTGGAGCATGTTCTCCAGGGGGCTGGCGGTCTTGTGGCAGAGCTTGTGGGATCCAGGGCTGCAAGGACAACAAGCATCCAATTAGTAAAGTTTAGCAGGCAATCAGGAGGAGTCTGGGAGCCCCTTTGCTGAAAAACACATTTTATGAAACGTTGCATCCGATGAAGGGAGGTGTAGCTTGCAAAAACTTCTGCCTTTGAATAAAACACGTTCATTGGGAAAGGTGTTCCCAGACTCCTCCTGATTTATTGCCCCCATAGACTAACACGGCTCTCCTCCTATCATGCTTGGCAGCTATGCCTAATATACAGAGAAAGACATTTCCGGGAGTGGGGTGAAACGCATCCTTTCAAATCCAACAGTGCAGACCCCAAAACAGAAATACCACATATAAAAAAGGACCAAAAATAAAAGACAGCCTTACAAAATAGGTAAACAGCCATTACTAGTCCATGAATTTGCTTATTTAGACCAACTGGCCAAATCTCCCCTCTTTTTAAAAGTTTCCTGGCCTGACACTTAAAAGCAATTTTCAGCTTGCCACAGACAAGCATTCCTTACAAGTTTGCATTTAAAGCAACCATCATAGAAAGTAAAATAAAAAGACTTCTAACAAAATTGTTGTATAGATACTTGGAGTAGTGCATGTTAATTATTTCTTAATATCCTTCAGCCATGTCATAATCAATGTGGGTTATGTGCTCTTAGCCAAGGTTTTCAAGCAAAAGAGAGAGCTTTAATTTGTTTTGGCAAGTTCTGCAAATACAGAAGTATGTACACGTGTTGGGACAGGAGGTCAAGTTTGATTTACATCAGATATATTTGACTGAAACAATTACTATTCATCATTATTTAATACGAAGTGGCAACATCTGCAGTTCAGCATTCATATAGGACTAACTGCCCGAACGTCTGCCAAAAATATGCATTAAAAAGGCAAAAGAAAAAAAAAGTGGGGGGGGGACGGCAAATACAGTAAGAATTTTAAAAAATAACTCCTCACATTTTCTGAAAGTGTAACACACTGAATCTCAAAGTAGCCAATCTCTTTTTAGCCTGTTTATGCAAACTCAGCTTGTAGAGACAGTTTGTGGTTTGATGTGTTGTGCAAACTAGAAAACCGAGTCAAGTTTAACTCAACAATGGACAAGCACGTCAGCACAACCCCAACGCGGTAAAAGCAGTCCTGGTCAGGCATAACAAAAGCTATCAAATCCAGTCCTCTCCAGCTTGGAGCCTTCTATATGAGTTGAATCACAGCTCCATACTCTTTGGCTATCACTGAATCCTGACATAGTCTGTGAGTTGTCACTGGCATAATCAACCTTCCGCAACTTGGGGCTCTTCACATATGCTGGATTTCAACTCCCATGACTTCTAACGGGGTGTCTGCCTTGGGGGACAAAGTCAGCATGAAAGTTACAGTCATGCAATTGAAGCCTCATCCCCCTTTTTTATATATCACAGCCACCCCTGCCTTCTAAGCCAATATATCTAGGCCAACCATAATATACCAGGTTGGGAAAAGCTGGTATAGTTTATGGGCTTTCCTCCAATGTGGAGACTGGGACCCAGAGTTGTGCACTGTTAGAGGATATTCACCTTTTGCCTCCCTGTATGGTCCCTATCTGACTCGTAAGATAAAAATTTGCCTTAAACCGAATAAGACCATTTTTCCCCATCTACCTCAGTATATACTGATTGGCTGTAGCACTCCAAAGTTTTCAGTCCTACCTGATGCTATGGCTTGAATCTGGGACCCTTTGCACAAAGCATATGCTCTGTCAACAAGCCACTCCCTTGCTTTTTATTTTAAAAAAGGAAACTCTGCTATTTATTTATTTATTTATTTATTTATTTATTTATTGCTAACCGATTCAATAACATTTCATCTGTTTGGGCCTTCAGTCTGAGCACACCACTGCAGTTTGCGCTACTAGGGCAGCTTTCCCCATCTAGCTCCCTTCAGATGTACTGGCCAGCAGTCCCCATCATCCCCTGCCACCATGTCCAATCCCCTGGGGATTTGAAAATCCAACATCTCTGGAGGGCACAAGATTGGAAAAGGTTGCAAAATAAGTGCCTGGAAACTGTCTGGACCTACTGACCTGCCACCTTGTGCAGTCTTTCCCATCTTTGACATCCTCCAGTTGGGTGGCTTTTATTCCCAGGATTTTGGGAATACTGCCATGGCAGCAATAACTAGGGAACATGGGGAGCTGATCCACCCACCTCAAAGGTATTAAGACCGGGAAAACATCACAAGCCTATTTGTGGCTACCAGTCTTGACAGCTTTGTTTTAGATTGATTATGTGCTGTACCATCAAGTCAGTGTCAGCTTCTAATGGCCACCTAGATAGACCTTCTCCAGAATAATCGGTCCCCAGTTTGGCCCTTCAGGTCTTCCAACAGTGCACCCATTGCTGCTGTAATTAAATCCATCCACCTTGTGGCTGGTTGTCCTCATCTCTTCCTTTCTACCTTTTCCAGTATTACAGATTTCTCAAGAGAACTAGGTCTTTGCATAATATGTTCAGAATATGATAATCCAAGACCAGTCATTTGCACCTCAAGTGAGAACTCTTGATGATCCGTTTGTTTGTTTTCTTGGCTATCCACAGCCAATATTTACATGGTTCTATATCATAGGAAGCAATCTCTATGTGGGACTATAGTCCAAGGAATATTACTGTTCTGTTCCCCAAGGAAACCTGACAAATGTCAAGGAACTGAAAGGTGTTCCAGAATAACTGCATTGCAAGCACAGATTCAAGCATAAACTCAGAGTCAAGCTAGTTCTGACTTCAACTTATACCACTATTCCCTAGCAAACGATTAGGAAAGCTCAGTGCGCACAGACATAAGATACCTGTTGTTGTTGAATACCGGACTGCTGGTGTGCACAGGCATGGGAGAGCTAGACCCATCTGTACAAGCAGCTTGGACCTCCTGCCGATGATGCTGCAGGGAGGTGGGCAGGTCTTGCCAGGGAATGCCCTCCCTGCAGTCTTGCAGCTCTAAGGAAAAGGAAAGGAAGACACGCACAAGACCGTCAGTAGAGGCACACACAACTTCATATGAAGCCAGTCCCAAATCCTGGGACTTTGAACCAAGCATCCCTTTAACACTGGAATGGAAAATGTCTGGACCTTCCCAATATTGCTGAACAACTATTCCCAGGACAGGTCAGCAGTTGCTACTGGGAGCTCAGCAACATCCAGAAGACTACTGTTCCTCTGTTCTTGTCCTTCCCTAGGGAAAACCTAACTGACAGCAAAGCCAGACAACTAATTTGGGACACATTGTATTTTTTAAAAGAATATAGCAATGGAGCGTTGGACTAGGGAAAACCCAAGTTCAAATCCTATGAAGCTGGTTGGATGACCTTGGGCTATCTGGTCCTATTCAACAGAATTTACCTCAGTGGTTGTTAAGAAGATAAAACAGAAAGGAAGAGGTGCATTGTATATGTTGCCTTGAGTTCCTATTTGTGAAGGAAAGCAGGCTATAAATGTGATAAAACATCAAAAATACCATCTTAGCAGGTTATTGCTAGCCCCCCAGAGGATCCTAGGAATTGAAGTTTTCTGAAGGCCTAGAATCTCCTAACAGAATTCTCTACACCAAAACACAATACTGGATGCCTTTGACAGATACTATGAGTCAATCTGTGCTTATGGTATAGTAGTAGTAGCAACACTAGTAGCAGTCTTTGTTGTAGTTGTTCCTCTTTGTTGTAGAGAACATATCTCAGCAAGTAATTTGCTGACAGTTGCATGGTAATGCTTTGGTCTAAGGCAGCTCGCCAGATGCTTGAACCAACCCTGTAGCCATGGATGGGAGGCAGTTTCTAACTTTGTAAGCAGCCCAGAGTCATGGAAGTGAGATGGGCGACTCTATAAATTTAATGAAGAAACAAACAAACTGGGCAGAGTATCTGACACTTTCCTATCATTCTTTCTTTGCTTGAAATCTCATAGCAGGGAGAACAGCATATTCCAAGGAATGGATAGTTCAGCAGTACACCACTTTTTGGAGCTACAGCCAGGGCACTAAATCAGTATAGTTCATATGATTATATTCCATGCATTTATTTTTTTCCCTTCTGTCACATTCAACATTACAGATTGGGGGCCACTTTGATTCTTCAGATCATGTGGCCCAGAGGCTGAAGGCTGTATACCCTTGCTTTATTCCCAAGCTCGCCTGCCCGTGTTCATGCCAGTTCTACTTCAGGCACATTTATCAGAAACACATGATTCAAAATCAGAGGGAAGAACTTTTCAGTAGTTGTGTCTGGCAAGGAAATGTCTGATAAAAGAAGTTTGTCTGGGGCCTCTGTGACATTCTTTACACGGCAAATAGCATTTTTATTTACTCTCATATTTTAAGTTAACATGTTTTCTTCTGCTTTTCAAAATACCACATTTTCTTATTCTTATTTAGGCTATATGATAAAAACTGAGCATACTCTCTACCCTAAAATATAGAGGGAGTGCAACACAAAATATAAATGTTTTAGATAACTATTAAAAACAACAGATTACATTTTTCCTTCAAAATCTATGCTGAGAAAAGCTCAGTTTTGCTGCCAGTGGGCTCATAGAAATAAAAAAGCCTGCACATGTTGATTTATTTTATTACTTAGGGCCAGGAGCAAGGAAATGCACTGGGGTCTATCCAGTTCAAGGTTCCCTGAAACATAGGGAAGAAACAATATCATAATCAAGGAACCACCAAGTAGGAAGGGCAAGCTACTGTATACAAACAGCCAGCAGACCCCACTCTCCCTCATACTGATGATGTTATGTAGTTGGGTAATGAAACGTTTGCAAGAAAACAACCAAGGTCAGAGAGCACCAAGAACCCAGCCGAGGGCTCTTTCTGAACCTGGTCACTTACATTCCTAAGGATTAGTCCTGGTGGTTATTTCTAATGTTGTCCTTTTCTAGTCCCAAAGACTCCATTCCTGGCTCTTTAAAAATATTATTATTATTATTATTATTATTATTATTATTATTATTATTATTACTGATCATGTCAGGAAAAGGATTCACCGTTCTCTTGCCTCTTTCTCCTGGCCTTGGAGAAGGAGCACCTTTACACCTGACACTCACCACACGATCGTTCTGTGGATGGTGGCAGTAAGTATCCATTGTTGCCCTCTGGGAGCTCATATCCATGCTTCCGGGATGGTGGATATAGCGGGCTGGCTGGTGAAATGGAGCCTGAGTGAGGAGACCCCAAGTACCCTGAGGTGTAGGGGGAAAGGCAGGGCTTGACTGGAGCTCTGCCACAGATATATGGTGGTACTGGAGGGTAGGCTGAGCTATAGCGAGGATAAGGAAATGCCTCTGCATTCTCTTCTGTTACTTTGGGCCTCTGGTGGGCTGGATAACCATGGCCTAGATGGGTGGCCATCATGTTGGGCTCAAAGTTAAAAGCCTGATGATGCTGCCCATGGGGCATGGGATGGTGCCCATAGCTGGTTGGCATTAGAATAGGCATGGGCTGCCCACCCCGGTGAAGGGGATGATGAAGCAAGGATGGCCTCTCGACCCCCCAGAAGTCTGGTTCCTGATCCAGGTGTAAGTTGTAGAAGGAAGCCATGGGCAGCCTTGATTCTTCTTGTGCTACCTCTTGGCAATCTTGGCATGGGCATAAAAATGTAGGCTGGTCCTCCAAAATAAGTAGCTCATTATGCTCCCGCCGATTAGGGCTGTGAGGAGGCAGCAGTTCAGGGCCATAGGGGTAAGTATGGGGCTGTAGGCCCTCTGAAAGGGAACGAAACACCCGCCGTTTTTCCTCATAGCCCTCAGAATGTGGATGAGAGTGGCCCCCATTATAGATGGGCTGCCGCCGCTCCAAAAGGCTGTCCGGCCTATAATAGGACATGTTGCGAGGTCTCTCGGGGCTATGGGAGCAGTAATCCAGGCGACAAGAGGAATGGCGGGCCAGGCCAGAACGCTGAGGTTGGTAGGGGAAGGAGGTTCCTGGTTGACCTATGTCGGAAAGTTCATCTTCCAAGATGGCTGTTTCTCTCTCTTTAGTGGCAGAAGGGGAAGCCGAATGAGAACCAGTCCCCTCACTTAGCTGCTGAGGCTGGACACCAAACCCTCCCAAGAGCCGGTCCAACTCTTCCTTCTCAGCTGGTGTGGGCTGTGGCCTGGATGGAGGTGTGTTGTCTTCTGCCTTCTCAGTTAGCATAGAGGAATGCCCTGAATCACTGCTAATGGACAGGAGGCGCCCACCCTGCTGTGGAGGAGACTCTGGGCTTCCTGGACTGCCATTACTGGAGGAGAAGTGACTCAGCTCACTTTTCTTCTTGATCCGTGCATACAGGCTTCCATCTAGAGGACCCCGAGTATGTAAGACATCTGCAAAGGAAAAGAGGGGCACAAGGTTAGAGGGTTGTAGAACAGTTCAGCATTTACTGCCCTCATGTGGTCTTGAATTTCCACATTGGGCAACTCATAAATTCATAGGTTTGGATGTTTATGCTTGGAATATTTGCAGGAAAATCTGTTATTCTCTCAACTTCTGCTTTAGTGGCTCTGGCTTTTCCCTAATCAGTCAGAGTCAGAAGCCACATTTGTTATTGGCTTCTGATCCCCAGCTCATTTGAAACCAGCAAAAGATCCACAGTAAATAAACTAGGAGAGCAATTTCTGTGATTGGTTTTCCATTTCTGCTAGCAGGAGGAACCAAGAAGAGTGACAGAGAGGTGCATGCAGTGTGCTACTTTCTCAAGATTATGCTGGAATTATGTGAAGTGTGAATATGACCAATATTTTGATTACTTGGAGCAATATCTAATCTGATTCATTCTTGTTGTTTGCAGGGGGGGATTGATTGTAAGGCAAGAAATAGAAGTATAAATAAATTCAGATACTGGAAAGAGTGGCAACTCAGTCATTAAACGAAGCAGTCGCTAAGTGAAATTGCAACTGTGCTTATGATCATTACTTGAGCTTTCCTTTGCTTAACAGACTTGTGAAGGTCATAAATGCGAGGACTGGTCATAAAGTTGCTTTTCCATCATTGTCTTAACCCCAAACAGTTGCTGTGCAAGGTGGTTGCTAAATGAGGACTACCTGTACATGCATTTGCCATGCATGTTATACAGCTGAATCCCATTATAGTGAAAAGGCTAGTCTGAGTGCTATAAAGCCATTGTGTCTACTTTCCCCCCATGCCTGGACAGTTGCTGGGAGAGTTAAAAATAATTTGAAAGAAAGGCTGATGTTTGCAGAAGGTACGCTTACATCTGTGAACAGGAGAAATAACAATAGAAAGTGGATTTATATCAAAGATAGTGATATTTTCCTCTGAAATTCTTTGCCCTTTTGAAGGGCAAACCTATGGATGACTGAATTTCACTGAGTTCAATGGAGATTATTTCCAAATAGCTAGGACCAGAATAATATTATTGAAAGCTACTACCACTTTCCATCTTTAGCAGTAAGCAAGATGAGGTCATCTAGAGGTTGGTGGGCTGCAATTCTCACTCTTCTTCACCGTTCACCATGTTGGCTAGGGTTGAAGCTCAAACAACATTTGGGGGGCTACATAGTTTAATGCAGAGCTGAATTCAGTTTTGCAAGGTCTACTTTGCTTTTTTAGCTACACCCCAAGATTTGTCAGCCAGAATCTGGTATAAAGGAACTACTTAGAAATAAGGAATTCTGAGCCCAGGAATCTGAATGTCAGAACTAAATTTCCAGTCTTCCCATATAAAAATCAACCCCAGTATAGTCCAAACTTAAAAAAAAAAAACTTTATTATTTTTTTAACAAAACAATCTTTAATCTTAAAGTATTTTTTTAATTAAAAGTACAAACTAAAAATACAATCTAAGAAGGGGGGGAGGAAAAAAAATCTACCTTATATTTTATATTTATCAATAGTCACTGGTTTACCAATGAATTCACTACTATAATATGAACAATCCAAGATATTATTGTAAGATACCAAACTTTTTAAAAAAAAAAAATCAGCAACAAAATTAATCTATTACAGTAAGTTGTCCAAGGATCTTCCAATGGATTCCACCTCTAATTTAATGGCACTGCTTAAATTTAAGTATTTAGCCCAGCAGAGGGCAATAGTCCACTACTGCATATCCAGAGATGCGTTTACTTTGAGACATACACACACCAAGCGGGCTTAAGAGGCCATTATCCACCCAACCATTAATCTAAGTCACCATTATGCTTCATCCGCCAAACGGCTACAAAAATCGCATTCTGAAACACAGCTCCCTTTTCCAAACATCAGTTCTTGCCGGGCAGAAGGAGGAAGTTTGGAGTCCATCCTGTTGGAGTTTTTCTGGGATCTGACGCAAACATACCACAACTATTACATTGCCATTTCACGACTCCTGTTGGTATTCTATTTGTTTTAGTTCTTAACAGGTTTACTTTAAGTGGATGTTGGGAGGAAACTGTAAGCACATAGGCTGAGAAAAAGCCAGCTGGTGGAATTACAGCTCCCAGGAGTGCAAAAAAAAAAAAAAAAAGCCACTGAGATCCAGATCTTTATACGCACGTATGTAGGAAGAGATGATTTCATCTCTCGGCCCAGAATGGGCTGGTCTCAAACTCTTTATAAATCAAGAGAGAAGGAAATGAGATCAACTTAGTTCTGATGTGCTGATTGAGCTGGGCGCAGCACAGACTTGCAAATGGCCACAGCTACTGGAGTTAACATCCAACCACATAAACTAGCCTAAAGCCAATTCACAAATGCAGAAGAAAGCCCCAACTTCAGCCATCTTTCAATATAAAGTAGAAAGCATGTGCAGCTGGTTCTAAACCAGTGTTTCTTAAACTTTTTTCTCTCAGGACCCCTTCCCACTTTTAAAAATTATGGAGGATCCCTGAAAAGCTTTTGTTTGTATGGCTTATATTTATCGATATTTACCATACTAAAAATGAAAATTGATGCATTCGCTGCCGTGACTGCTTCTCAAGATTGTTTGATGGGATTTTAATATTGTATTATTTTTCAACATAGGCTGGCCAATAATTTTGATTTTGTGGGCCCCTGAGAGAGTCTTGGGGGACCCCCAAGGGTCCTGGGACCACACTTTAAGAAGCACTACTCTAAATTAACATCCAGTTCTGGGCGCTGGTAACCAACATTCTGTACTAATGATTTGCTCAGTTCTGCAATATGTACGCATTATGCCAATGTTTCTCAAACCTTTTACAGACCACTAAATAAACATTCAGAAAATGCAGGGATCACCCATTTAAACAAAAACCCCTTCCTCCTTTTCTTTTTGTCTAGGAGTTCACCTTTTCACATCATATAATGATTATAGTGGCATTTGTATATTCCATCCCATTCTCTTCATTTTTAAAGGCCTTTTTAAATTAAAATTGGGACCCCCAAAATTAATCCAAAATTATTTAGGTACCACTTGAATTATTTGATGTAGCTTATGTCAACAACTCATAGCCGAAACTTGCTGGTCAGAGATGCTCTTCAATGGAACTCTTTTTTGGGGTTCAGCCATTGATCCATGTTTGTGAACCAGCTGACTGGCAGTAAATATGGGAGGAGGTGGGCTCCCATATGACAAGCAGGCTCTGGCATGGCCAACTAACTGGCTGTACCTTACCTATCCAGTACCTTAATATAAATTGCTGCTTCTACTGTAGAATGGAATAAAACCAAGCCCTAAGGCTCAGTTAAGCCCCACTCTACTCACCCTCTTTCAATCTTCAAGCAATCATCCACAAACTAGTTTCATAACAGTTGTTCAGTCTGAAGCAGAGCTCCTCAGGATGCCAAATTCTGCCTATTATTCTCCCTTGCCCAGATGCGGAACAGCAGCCTTGCCAACATCATGTGGCAATGGGGTTCTAAGCACTATGAAGCAACTAGAGCAGTGTTTCTCAACCTTGGCAACTTTAAGATGCATGGACTTCAACTCCCAGAATTCCCCAGCTGACTGGGGAATTCTGGGACTTGAAGTCCATCCATCTTAAAGTTGCTAAGGTTGAGGAACAGTGAAGTAGAGGAATCAGGCTCTTTATACCTTCCAGGCTGTCCTCATGGTGCAGGTTGAAGTTCTCATAGGAATCCCAGCGGACTATAGGATCAGAGATACTGTAATCCACGGCAACATCAGCATTGTTTCTATAGGTTTCTCGGCCTGTGGGAAAAAAGACAAGGTGGGTCCAGGAAGATCAGCAAGCAGTATGCTTTTCTATGACCAACTTGAATGAAACAGCGTAATTCCATTTTTCACAGCAAAGAAGGAAAATGTTTATTGCGCATCACCCTTACACATAGGTGTGGAATGATTATCTGGGCATGTTTTTGTCTGATCTAGGCTACTCTACAGGCTCACCAAACTCAGTGTCAGGGACCGGCACCATCAACCTGAGTTCTCTAAAAGGTTCACCACTTGCCCAGCTGTCAAGCCAAAGTGCCAACTATAGCCACTTTTCTCACCACTAACGTGCCTGCCATTTTAATTGCCCCACAGGGGATTTTGCTGCTGATTGCAGCATATCGTTGGGGGAGATGGGCGGCATACAAATTTAATAATAATAAATAAATTGTTGGTCAAGTTACAATGCAGCTAACTTTTTTGGAGTGCTTTTGCACCTGCTTGCCAACACCAAGCTAAAACCTGGGGAGGGGAGAATGCCATCGAGCCCTCGCCCAAGTGCATCCCCAGTGCAGACCTCCGCTTTCTCCCCTGTAACTGGAAGGTTGCCAATCCACAGATGGAAAAAAATAAGATGTTCTCCTGGTGACAATGTTGAAAGCTGGGCAAAATTGGTCAGCTTCTTACAGTGGGTGATTTATTTATGTCTCTGGGGATATGTAGTTGATCTTTCACTGATATGCACAGGAACAAAAATAACAAAGCAAATTCTGTCATTCTCGCAATCCTCTTCGTAAACATAGACATATGAACTAAGAATATACTGAATATCTGGGCTCAACACCTTCAAATGAAAACCTCCGGTCTTTAGGACATGGTGATCTTTAGCAATGCTACAATCAAACTGTCTTCAGACCACTATTTTCAAAAGATGCCATAGATCAGACATAAGAAACTTTGTCACCCAGTCCCCCGAACTGCTGAAAGACACCGAGCACCATCTGATGACTTGAGGACATCACCAGGAGAAGCCTAGTGAAAAATATCTGTCCTCTTTTTCATGGGTTGGGGGTGTTTGAAGAATGACATAGGAGTATGTTCTTTCAAAAGGGGGATAAGGGTGAAAGCGAGAGTCATTTGTCTCCCTGAGGCTTCTCAGTCCCATTCTCATGTTTATTTTGGGGGGGGGGGGGAAGAAAGAGAAAACATTGTGATACCACTGAAATTTGGCCTCTGAGGAAGAGGTCAATTAAAAATAGACTTGTATTGATTTTCATTCTACAGAGCAAAACCTTCTAGCCTGTGGTTGTCCTCTCTTCTTCTTTCCATTTTCTTCGGCCATCCCAACTCTTTGTCACAATCACAGAATATATTTTACCCTGACCACAGCATCAATTGGAAAGCCAGAAAACATATAGCAGGAAAAGCTGCTTGGCTCTCTCTGCTGCCAAGGGAGCTACCACTGGTGTGATAAGAGAAAGATTCTAAGCAAACAGAAAACTTTCTTATCTCCCTGTTAAGTCCTGAGCTCTTGAGTGAAAGGTTAGATGTTTAACAAATACCTACAAAAATTAATAGATCTCAAGGCACTTTCTCTACAGACAGATCAATAAAATTTTCAGGCCAGCAACCCAAACACAGCTCCATGTTTGGAACTGCATGTGAGAGACCAAAAGAGAGAGGTTTAGGGAGACTCTACTAAGCTGTGATAAATGGCTGGTGATGCATTCAGTGGGCTGGTCCTGCTCTAAGCTGAGCTTTTTCAAAACTGGTGCCCTACAGATGTTTTGATTGCAACTTCAAGAATTCCAGGCCAAATGAAGGCTGAGAATTCTTCCCATCTGGAATACTGTTTTTGATTAATTCCATGCCTCCATCATATTTATCTGTTTGCATTTCTACTCCATACTTCTATGCTGTCTGGCATCGGCAACCTTCCACTTAAGCCTAGCTTTGCTTTACTTCAAGCAAGATGGATGCCTTGGGTACCAGTCTTCAAACTGGACCTAGATCTTTCTTCTTAGGATTCAAAGGGCTGCTGTTCATGGTGTTCATCCATTGCCTTTCAACTGCTGTTCGCTCACCTTTAATTTTCTCTGGACTGGAAGAGAAGACAAATTCCACACTTGCTTCAAAGGGAAACCTTTCATCTATGGAGAGAAGAGCAGAGAAATAGTTCAACACATGTGGCCTAAACTGTGGCTAGCCAAAGTGTTCACCTGCCTCACATATTCTGTTTCCACAAGCATTTAGTTTAGTTTGAAAAAAACTTTAAGCACAGTTTATGATTCTTTATTGTGATAGGAAATGCAACAATCTTCTCTATCATCCACTTGTCTAATAAGAGGATGATTCCAAGCAAAAATGATTCACACTAAACTCAACAAAGCATACAACATTGTGGGGACCATAAAACATTTTTTCGCCACTTGAGACTTAACAAATATTTTCAAGCGAAGAAATAAAACACAACCATCATCAACCCAACACATCCTAGGATAAGATGCAACTACAGATCACACCAAATTGCAAATGCATTTAAAAGTTGCATGGGTACCCCCAGATGGATGCAACTCTGAACTGGATGTCTAATTTAATGTTTTTGCCAACAAGCTAAAGCCACTATCATCAGTTAAAAATACACCTTAGGCAATAATCCTGGCAGTTCAGAGCCAAATGCCATCCAAGACCTCAAAAATAACAGTGACATAATAATCAAACAAGCTGACAAAGGAGCAGCAGTTGTCATTATGAATAAGGTGGATTATGTCAAGGAAGCCAAGAAGCAACTCTCCAATACCACCTTCTACCAACTTCACTTCTCACAACAACATATCAGAAAGATTATGCAATCTGATTTCCTAAGGACATATAAGACTGTACCTACATGGAAACACTGCAGGAGCCCTGATTAGGCATTTTCTACCTACTTGCCAAAATACACAACCCTGATGACCCAAGCCATCCCATTGTCTCAAGCATTGGAACTATCACAACTGGAACATCAGGTTCATGGACTCTGTTCAGACCTTATACTACCAGCACTCCCAGCTATATAAGAGACACCACAGATTTCCTAACTGGACATCATGGATGATCAGCATAACATTTTAGCCACCATGGATGTTGGTACACCAACATCCCCCACAAACATGGACTTCAAGCCATCCAGAACATCATCACTATGCCAAACAGTATGCCTTGCCAATAGACTGGGTGACTTTGTACTTACCCACAACTACTTCACCTTTGGCAATAATATGTACCTGCAAATGAGTGGCACAGCCATGGGCACACACAAGGCTCCTCAATATGCCAATATCTTCACAGCTGACCTAGAACAACACTTTCTCATCTCTTACCTCCTGAAATACTTCCTTTACTTGAGATTTACTGATGACATTTTCATGATTTGGACCCAAAGAATCTCTCATCAAATTCCATCATGACGACTTCTATCCCCATCAACTTCAGCTTTGACCTACAGTATCTACACAACAAGTCCACTTCCTTGATATCATGATAAACTACACAATGGACACATAAATACCACTTTATACAGATAACCTACAAATCACCATGCATACCTTACATGCTTCCAGTTTCCATCCAGAAAACACTACCATCTATAGCCTAGACTATGCTAGAACCACCTTTGTTCTCACCCACTTGACAGTGATGCTCAATTGATGGAAGTGAACCAAGCATTCAGGAGACTGAGCTGCCTACCCAGCAAGATCAATAAACTAATCAGAAGACCCAAACTGATTCCCAAGGAGGGACTATTAAAAGACAGACCGTAAAAGCAGAACAACATAACACCACCAGTTGTCACCTACAGCTCATAGCTCAAACTGCTCAAATGCATTATTAATAATCCACAGCCCATACTGGATAATGACACTGCACTTTCTCAGACACTGGGTGGCAGGCCATACTTGAGTACAGACAACCTGAAGCAGATTCTCCCAAGTCATAAGAAACAATAGGATAATGCTGCTAACATGGGAAGCAGACCCTGATATCTACTTTGCCCCCCTACCCCCACTCCATCTACACCAATAAAACCACCATGGGTCCCAATACACACAAGGTTAGAGGTGCCTTCACAAGGTTTTCCTCTAATGTAATAAATACCATCTTCTACTGGCAATGCCCCTCTGGATTCTATGGAAAACAAACTTTGCGCAAAAGAATTAAAAGACGTAAGTTTAACATCAGGACTCCAAATAAGGACAAAGTAATATCAGAACATTTCAACTTCCTAGGACATTCTACCGAAGATCTCAAAGCAACCGTTTGGGGAAAAAGAGAGACTTTAGCAGCACTTTGGAACAAGAGGCAGCTGAATTCACAAACATCAAAAGTACTTACCACCAGAGGCAGTATGTGAACAGTTTGATCCTTACTGGGACTCATCAAATGTATTTTTATTTATTTGTTTGTTCGTTTGTTTATATTTCAAATTTAGTCACCACCCATCTCACTCAACAAGCAACTCTGGGCGGTTATGTACGTAGCCAGATCTTCTTTTATGGGGCTCAAACCCTCTAACAGGAATTGAACTCATGGACCATTCCACCATTTGGATGACTACAGTTTCAGGCAATCTCAAAAGGTCTCAACAAATGCAATTTTTTTTTAACCTATTACATTTGTTAATTGATAAGCTACTTGTAATCTCCCTCACATGTAACCTGCATAACCAGCCTGTCCCTCCTTCCCTTTCCCTTATTCCTGCCTCATCCTATTTTAAATCCCACATCACTCTAGTCACTCCATGCACTTGATGAAGTGGGCTGCAGCTCCAGAAAGCTAATGCCTTTTAGTAAAATGCGTTAATTGGAAAAAGTGCTATCAGGCTCCTTCTGATATTTCCCACTACACACATGTAGCCTTTTTGCCCCATATTAACACACATGGCTGTTTTCTTCTCTGTTCCAACAATCAGCCTCCCTACTCACCTCTCCAGGCTTCATCCAGCTCATCTTTGCTGAACCAGAGTTGGGTGCTGTGGATGGTACAAGTGTGAAACTGGACCCGGAACACAACATCTCGCTCTGTTCCCTGGAGCTGCTTATGGTAGCATTTCACCTGGAGAGGAAATGATGACCAAATTAGTAGAGAGCATAGCTTTCTCATCTGTTTGCTCTGGCTTTGCTGCCTCGGCTCATTTTATACTAATATTTATTTACAGGCAGTGACCACAAACATACATTGCCCTAAAAGCTCTACATTATAAAATTGTGTCTGTATTGTTCTATGTAGCAAAACTATGCACAATGATCCCATTAATCTGCAGTGGTGATTGCACAGAATTCGACCACACTCCAGGAGACTGACGCTGATTTATCTGCTAAAAGAACAAGGGCACGTCTTCTTCTGAATACTTATGGCAGTTAGTTAGTAAGAGTCTCATTAAGCTCTTACACTAGGTTGAATAGAAAGGGCAGTGGAGAAGGGCAACTGATTCAACTTGCCCAAGCAAGCGGGGACACATATGTTCTTGCAGAAGGATGCCATTATCTCCTTTTTAACAGTGATTAAGGCAGCATGCTGAAGGTATGAAATCTCTCCTTTACACTGAGCAAAGAATGTTGGCAAGATAGGAGGCCACTGAGAAGGGTCTTTCAAGTAAACCTGAGCTATATATTTTGGGCTGAAACTTAAATCTTCCTGAAGATCTTCATTCATGATTCATTGTTTCAACTCTGACAGGACTCTTTCAAAGTTAGTTGAGTTCACACATTGAGTAGAGAAGCCACAGGATTTTAAGTATGAATTTAACCCAGTTGTCTATGAAGATGTAAATTTATTCTGCAGGGCTCAGGAACAAGTATTTTAAACAACATAGTCACATGCTGGCCTTTATATGGCCTTTCAAGCCATATTCCAGCCTTAGTGGATGCACAGTGGGGCAGGACAGCCAGGGCCCTGAAGAATTTTGATTGAACAACTTTGAAGGGGTCCACAATACAATATTTGCAAACCTGCGCACCACAGATTGGACAGTTCATACCCTCTGCTCTGTTGATCTTATTTGCTACCAGAACCTGATTATTGCCCCTACAATAAAAAAATGAAAAATAGGTTTACAAGACTTTGGGCTCGCATAGAGATGGACCTTGTCTTTTCATCACAGGAAGCCAAATCATTAAAGCAGACCCCAAAGACGCAGTTTTCCAAGACTGATATTGTGTAACAGGACTTCTTAAAAATATCACTACTCTAGCTTTGTCAGGTTTGATGAGAGAAGGCCATTGTCTCTGCAATAATAGGTAACTGCCCTCAGGCAGTTCTCTTCTTAGATCCACTTGAGACGTAGGACAGGAGGGTGATGGTGTCTACATGCACCAAAGCTCAAGCAGACTGGTTGCCAGCATAGGGGCATGGAGCTCTGATCCTGACAGGGTATGCACCAAAGTGTATACACACACGTTAAAATAAATATAGCTCAGTTTCACTGAGGGGAAAGTAGGTCTGCCTGTCAATGGTGTGGTTCTCATGAAGTTTCATAACTAAACTGAGGGGATGCCAATCAATGGAGGAAGTGATCAGTTTTCTTATAGCCTAATCCTGGGAATTGAATCAGATGTTGCCTTCAGATCAGGCAATATAACTTTTCCCCTGAGGATGAGTGGTGTATTTTTCAGCTAGACATGAAGGACAATGGTCTAAACATACTCCCTACAAATGGAATGATCCAGAGAAGATGAGCAGATTTGTGAAGCCACAATTTTACTTATATTCACATAAAGCAACCTATCACAGGCATGTGATTCTGACTCGACTCAGCCCATAGATTAGTGGCTTTGTTGCAGGATTAGGAAATAGTGGAAAAATCTGCTAAATTTGTTCATCATAATGTGGCTTGGTTTTGGCTTACCATGTTTTGTAAGCCTAACCAGAGAGGTCTTTAAACCATGCTTATGGTTTATCATGTTGCATGAAGCCAGCCAACGATGGTGTATCCAATGAACTGTGGTCTAATAAATCATAGCTTAGCAAGATATGTGAAGTAGATTACCGTGTTATGAATTCTCCCAGAATCCTGGAACAAGTCTTTGTATGATTGAAATTCACTGAGTGTAATTAAAAGTCAACATGCACACTTCCTTTACAGCAAGATCTCACAGATATTTTATTGCTGAGTCACTATGCACGGGGTTGTACATGTAAGTGCATGTGTATATGTGAAAACATGTAATGTACTTCAGCATGTAATCCCTTTTTTTCTGCTACGTTCCTATGACATTGCCTTCATCTTGTTCCAGCCCATATCCGAGTCAGCCTTAAGCTGTTCTTAGCTATTCCTTTGCTAAAGTGGTGCTTTCTCTCTTCAGCTGACAGCAATTCACATTAGTTTGAGGGTGTCAAAATCTGAAGTGGGTTACTGGCTGTGAGAGCTGGACCATAAAGAAGGCTGAACGCCGAAGAATTGATGCCTTTGAACTGTGGTGCTGGAGAAGACTCTTAAGAGTCCCCTGGACTGCTAGGAGGTCAAACCAGTCAATCTTAAAGGAAATCAACCCTGATTGCTCATTGGAAGGATTGATAATGAAGCTCAAGCTCAGATACTTTGGTCACCTAATGCGAAGAGAGGACTCTTTGGAAAAGACCCTGATGCTGGGAAAGATGGAAGGCCAAAGGAGAAGAGGACGGCAGAGGATGAGATGGCTAGATAGCATCACTGAAGCAATGAGCATGAAATTGAGCAAACTCAGGGAGGCAGTGAAAGATAGGAAGGCTGGCGCAATATGGTTCATGGGGTCACAAAGAGTCGGACACGACTTAACGACTGAACAACAACAACAACAACAACTGTTAGCAAGTTCAACCACTTTATCATCAGGTGTTGGATCAGCTCAGCACCTGTTGGGACAGTTCAGATTGATGTGCATGCATGCTCTTCCCCTCTGCTCCCTGAATTATCCTGTTTGGAAAAGCTGTAAAGTCGAGCTCATTCAAACCGAGCTCCTGGCTGTACCCATCCATTTCTGGAGCCTTGGTATCAGCTATCTGGCAGGTTCTAGGATGTGGTGGGTGTAGCTTTCATCTCTGGCACTTTTAAGCCCACCACTTCCCTGGACTTAGATATCAGCTGCATGATATGCTTGGGTAGGCAGTGGCTTCAAAGAGGGGTCATGGCCCACAAGTTTAGTGCTCTTTCAAAAATCTCTGCCTGCACAGGTCTGCTGATCAGTGGGCTTGTGCAGATGGTGAGTTTTAATAGATGGCAAAACCTAAGGGTCCGACCGTCAGTCAAAATCCTCTCTGAATCATGGCAGTGCTCTGATTGGCTGATAGTTTCGTGCCAGCTGGTGACATTTAGAAAGGGGGAGGGCAGCAAAGCCAGAGGTTTAGCCCTTGTTCTGCTTAAAACATTCTGCACAGCAGAAATCAGGAGTCTGCCTTCTGGTGACCAACCGGAACAGAGTCTAGGGAAGCAGTATGGGGTTTGCCAGCTCAAGAGTAGGTAGAAAGCAGTTTCTGAGCTTTGGGGAAAAGCCCCAAAGGCAGAAGGAGTACAGTATCCATGCCACAAGCTGCGCTTTCTGTCTTCCAAATCAACTTAGTGTTTCAGGCAAAATAAACACATGCACAGAATAAATTTTAAAAATTCCAGCTATGCCCAGTGAGTTGACTTAAAAAATAAGAACAACCCAGAATCTTTACAACTGAACAACATGTTTTAAATTTTTGAAAGAAGGGTACACACTGTGACTCTCCGAAACAACTTTTGAAGTAATCTGAAGTGCACATTCTTGCCTAAGTATGCAAGAAATGCATTTCAAGCTCAAACTGAGATCCACCTAGCATAGGTGGATGTTTAAAATAAGAATTCGAGTGCCCAGTGGGCAATATATGGCACACTGAAAATTAGCTACTGATTGACTTCTGTGAACTCCTGGAATAAGCACACATATTTGTCAAGAATCACTAGACCTTATTTATTCATCACCTGAATGATAAATACAAGGATAAGATAAAACCCTCATTTACATTATTTTCCTTCGCTCTCATGATTAAGGTATTTGATGTAACTATTACTATGCTTGCTGGGTCCATAATAACTGCTACTATGCCATACTTGGATTTTAAAATAAATCAATATATAAATCAATCAAGTTTTAAAATAAATAAAAGGCTGTATCTTCATCGCTGGCTCCTAATACAGAATCCCCTCTGTCTGCAACAAGAGCATTCACATGGCTGTGAGTATTACAACACACAGCATCATACTTTATGTCATTGTTACACCCTCACATCTGTTGGCAGGGCCATATAGTGTGGGTGGATATCGTGCCATACGTTGCCTGGTTTTGCATTGTTCTAGGAAAGAGGGGAAGGAAGAAAGGAGGATGGGCGGGTGGCAGCATCACATTCCTTGTAAAATCTAATTCTGCCCTGAAACCCTGAGCACTGGCAATACTCACCATGACGTCTCCCTTCAAGAGCAAGGCTGGCTCCAGGGTGATGCAGAGCTTCTGAGTTCCACTGGCACCATGGAGGCTACTGCATGGACAGAGGAAATCATGAGGATTGCTGGGACTGAAGCTAAGAGAAGACTGGCCTCAGTCCTTGCAACTTCAGAGATGCCTTAGGCCAGTGTTGTCCAAACTTGGCCACTTTAAGATGAGTGGACTTCAACTCCCAGACCATGGCTGGCTGGGGGATTCTGGGAGTTGAAGTCCACTCATCTTAAAGTGGCCAAGTTTGGACAACACTGCCTTAGGCATTGGAAAACCACCTCATACTTACTAGATCCCAGAGGTGTAGACCAGTTGCATGGACTGGTAGATCTTTAGGAAAGGTTGATAACCTAGAAAAGAGAAGATGGGCCAGATGGATCAGACTGGGAGAACCTTTATTTTCTCCAGAAAATAAAGGAATGATGCACACAGAATTTTTTTTATCACAGAAATGGAGAAACAATAAAGGACACACATTCATAATAAGTCATATATTTGCTAGAGAAAGATGGGCACGTGTCTCCATTCCAAACAGAATGATGATTGTATGTATCCGAAGGCATATGTCCCAATGTCTCTGATGATTAGATTCTTAATTACAGCCTAAGCACCATGATCCCCACGTGCACAACATGACATTTTCAGATACATGATCCTTTCTTTGAGTCTCTTTGGTATGAGGAGGAGGGAAGGGGAAACACTGTCAGGCTTTCAAGAGTCTAATAGAGGCGAATATGTGTAGCTCAGGGTTGAACTGTGGCTTCTTTGAGGTTCTCTGAGCTTGGTTGTTTTCTTGCAGATGTTTCATTACCCAGCTAGGTAAGATCTTCAGTGCTAGAAGGGAGTGGGTTTTGGTCTCTGTTTTGTATACAGTAGCTTGCCCTGTCAGTGTGACACTGCAACACTGATAGTGTTACACTGATAGGGCAAGCTACTGTATACAAACAGAGACCAAAACCCACTCCCTTCTAGCACTGAACACTGAAGATGTTACCTAGCCAGGTAATGAAATGCCTGCAAGAAAACAACCAAGCTCAGAGAACCCCAAAGATTCCACATTTCAAGATTCAGTTATTATAGCCTGAATCAGTAAACTAAAGTTCTAGCATTTCTTGTGGTGTCTGTTTCCTACATTTAAGGGCTGACAAGCACAGAGTTTAAAAGGAGGAGGAAACATGCCCACTTCATGTTTTCCTGTCCCCTTAAAATCCAGCCCTTGGATCAGGAGCATGACGTTTAAAGAGAGGATCCCAGAAAATTGCACCACAAAGCACTGTGGCTTCTCAGCCACAAGTGCCCGTTGCTCCTCAGAAAATCACGTGCCTTATTTTCCATACAGGCATCAACTTTACCAGCCTAGCTGCAGTAAAAAGCACATTAAAAGACTGCTGTTGGGACAGGGATTTTGAAAGTGACATACTTTCTTCCTCTCTTAGGTGGTGTGGAAAAGAGCCCTAAGTCAAGGATCTATGATGAAAATTCTATTAGAAAGTGGCATATTTTTTTCCTGTCCAACCCTAGCCTCCCCCCACCCCTTAAGTTTATTCATGAGGCAGACTGCACAAGTTCATTTCTCATTTAAGGGGTGCGGGTATTATGAAGTTTGAGAATCCCTGCCCTATGGATGCCGAACGTTTTGGTCCATGTAAACATTTGTGCCACATTTTTGCAGTTTGGAGGCATAAGCATGCGTGTTCTGCGTGCGCACACCTGGCTCAAATTCTGAAAGGAGTGGGGTATGAGGAGTATTTTATGAATATTGTTTTGCAGCCCTGTGACACTTACCTCCTCCACCCTCAAAAGTAGGAATGGCTGGGAGCAGGACATGGTGCAGAAAAAGTGTATTGCTGTTCATCTTGATTGTGCCTGAGAGAAGCCCACTGAAATAATGAATATACCTGCCACAGAGAAATGAAAGAGAAAGAGATCATCCACGGGACATGTAAAATTAAATGGGTCTGTAGGAAGCTAACTACCGACATCTTCTCTTTTGATAAGCTTCCTCAGCCTGGTGCTTCCAAACTTCAACTTTCCTAAATTCCATCCATACAGGCAAATGGCCAGTTGCAAAGTTTTAATCCCTTTACACTTACTGGTTTCAGCCTATAATCAAATATGCTGAATCTTTAAACTGGAACTTTACTTAGTAGCATGAAACATTTCTGTATTTACTATAATGTTATTAGAAAAAAAAGAAAATCTTAATATGTATGAGGCAGCATCTCTCTACTACCAATACATAATAACAGACATTAAAATGCTGGTTATCAGGTAAGAGCTGGAGGGTAAAATGAGTTATACAAAAGCCAATGGGATCCATGGGTGGGCGGTGGGGGGCAAGGTGGTTTAGACTGATGTCAGGAGTGTGGTGACATGATGCAAGCTGCCCCACACCTTTTCTATGGGCATTACAACATTGCATACATGCTCAAAGGGCAAAGTTTGTGGCATGACATTGCAACACAGCTTTCATCCATCTGATTAAAGAAGAGTTCCTGTGGATGCTGTTGACAGAAGCCATGAAAATGGCAACACTCGTTCTTGTCTTCTACCCTTGTACGACCCAATTTATTTTCAAAGCTTCAAGCTATGCTGGCTAGGAAATTTGAAAACTCAAACTATCTGAAAGGCACCTGTTTCTTAACGAGAAGCTTCATTTCTTTGTTCCTCCAAGGTGGGGAACCTGTGCGCTCTGGGCCACGGGAAGGATAATTTCACTTTCTGCAGTTCCAGATAATGAAATAGTTCCCAAAGAGGAAAGAATGGGCACATGACAGAAGTGCCTCTTTGGCTACCACTGTTCCAGTGCTTGTAGCATTGTGGTCTAAAAGTTGGTATCCTACTTCCAACCCCCATAGCTCCTTGGAGAAAGCATACCAACTATGGGCAGCCAGTGCATTGAAGAATTAAACAAATTTTTAAAGAAATACTACACAAACAATTCAATCATATTCTGGCATATCCATTGTTCTTCCGCCAGCACATTCCTCTTCTGAAAACTGCTGAGCTTGAGAAGAAGTGAAGCACAGGATTTTTTTTTGGTATGGTCTATACTAGGATTATAGGTCTGGGGTACAAACATCTGGGTGACCACTAGAGGCCAACAAAGAGATACAGAAAATGGTCTTTGCTACCTTTGCAACCCACATTTAATACCTCTATGCGACACATAAGATCTGGCTATCTGGCACATCCCCTCCCTTTCTTTTCCCAAGCATTTCTCCCAGCATGCCCTACTGAAGCTTCAGAAGCCTCCTTCTTCAGAACTTCTGCATCTGATAGACGTTTTGGAGAAAAAGCAGAGAGTTACTGGCAGGACAGGATAGAGGGTGCAAGGCTCACCTCTTCTGGGATGGCTGGAGGGAAGCAGCTACTTTGTCTTCACAGAACTTGCGCATGGTCAGTGTGCTGAGGGCCTGGTCTGCACTAAGGAGAGAAGACAAGGAAGGGGCATACAGTTGCATTTATACATTGACAGGGGATACAACAGACATGTCACAGCTAGATTCTGCCCACCAAAAAGAAGAAAGCTGGAAAATAAGATTGAGGAAGGAAAGGAGAGGAGAGGAAGAAAGTGGCTGTCGATGAGTACTGCGATCGGTACTAGAGTAGCTCATCTATTGTTCTCCCTAGCTCAATACCTTGCAGAGATTTTGCTGTAGTACATGTAAGAGGCTACGATCACACCCGTCTTGCCCTTGTTGCCCTGGCACAAAGAGAGAACATGTTAAATACTGGCATTGGAATCATGGATTGCAACTATCAGTTCAGGGGAGCAAGGAGTTTTGCCAAAATACAGCAGCCATCTTGGAGTGGTGATGGGAGAGCACAAAAATGGGAACATGAAAGAAGATACCTTATGTTTGCCAACATTCACTTTATTCATTTGTTTGTTTGTTTATTCAGTTTGTATAAATACAATTTATTCAATTTGTATATTTCTATAATCTCACTACCCTGTCCGTTGGAAGCCATTCTGCATTACCACCACATATGAAGAACACTCAGTTACCTCCTCCTTTGTAAAACTGGTGAAGACTAAGCTTTTCATGGAAGAAGTTCCAGGCTGTCCAAAAAGCCTCCAAGGAAAGCTTTTAAAAGTTGCAAATGAAAATAAAACAGAGATGGAAAAATCCATTTATTATACTGAAAAAAAATGATAATGAATCTGGAGAATGGTTATTCAACCTGATAATTTAACAGACAAAAGCTATTGGTCATAATTAGAAAAAAAGCCAATTTTGTATGTTCTTCCCTTCTTCTCTGTCCAGTCTTGGAATGTGAAATCTTTTTTAAGTTACCAGTAACTTAAAAAATGGAAACAAGTTCAACATCTATTAGTACTATGGGGGACATTACTAAAAAGATGCGGTGAATGCTGATTAAGATTCCAGCTCTCATAAACAGAAGAAAGTTTGCATAACACCACTTCATCACACTGAGGATTTTGGCAGGACTGTAGACTTCCAATTTCTGACTAATGAACCTGGTGTCCTGCTTACCTCTCTATAAGCAGAGTGAAGCAAAGGTCTATATCACTGTTTCTCAACCTTGGCAGCTTGGTGTGTGGACTTCAACTCCCAGAATTCCCCAGCCAGTTGAAGTCCACCCATCTTCAAGTTGCCAGGGTTGAGAAATACTGGTCTATATTATGCAATGGAGGTATTCACGTCGGTCTAAGTCTCTGCAGCTGAGTCTCACCTTTCTCAGAGGACCTTCTAGGCAAGACATACAAAAACCGCTCAGCTAATGAACCTGGAAAGCCAGGATCTCATTCCTCTTCCCTGACAGCAGGAAGTGTCTACTGTCTTATTCCCCCTTTGTTCACCATCTTTCTCTCTTAAATAAATATCTATAATAGCCAGGAAGTTGGGAAGATTTTTCTCTGCACCTTGCAGTGAAGGACAGCCACGTGTTGAGGGTCTGAATTTAGCCAGGTTTCCATGGTTTTGCAGATGGAACAAATTTTGTCCAGAGGTGGAGCATGCAGGTCTGGCCAGCCAAAATCTTGGACCTGGACCATGGAGGAGAAAGAAGTACTGGAGTTAAGAACATGTCTAAGCATACAAGAGAAGACAAGTTTTTGGAACTGGTGTGTACAATTTCTTCCCCATAGAACTCCTACAAGATGACAAAGGGCCTTTCCTCACTGAGTAGAAGGGCTCTCCATCCATCCTTAAGTCAGCAGAAAAAAATAGTGGCATGAAATCGGCTGTTCCCATTACTGAACTCTATCCCACCTTTATTGCCTCTGTTGCTGTCACTGTCATCACCTGATAATGTGAGTCTAGTGACTGGGAAATAATGGGTGAGCAAGCCTTACAGGTTTTTGCACCTTTTTGCACCTTGAAAGTGTCCTTGGATAGTGTTGGCAGAAGGGGAGAAATACTTTTTTACCATCTCTATAACTAAGGTTGGAGGACAAAATGATGACATCATCATGGAGACACAGAAGGAAAAAAGAGGTTACCAGATCATATTTGTGCCATGGTTAGGTACAAATGAAGAAAGCATTTATATAACAACTTTAATGCCCTTTAGGTAAAAAAGCAGGATATCTATTAAATAAATTAATAACAATGTTAGAGAGGAAAAGAGGACCAGGTAAAATCCTTGGGGCAAAGAAATTTATCTTATGCTTAGGAAATTCTATAAAGCGTTATTGACACTTTTAACATAAGAAAGAACAAGAAATAATATGTGAACTCTGTGTCTACTCAACCTGCTAGTTTTTAAAGGTTTAACAGACACAGTACATATTTTAATGGACTCTCCCAAGTCTTACAGCCAAGTAACTTGGTTTACTTTCAAGTAACAAACTAAACATCTAGTTTTGGGGATCAGTCTTAGGTTCAGTTATTATGATTTATGTACTGCATCTCTATACCCCTGAATTGCACAATTTGTATCAGTTTGTAATAGTAAAATAGAACAATACACAATGCAGAAGAATAAAATAAATGAAACTGTGATAATATATAAAATTTTTAAAAATCAGTAAAAAAACCTGTATTGTGTCTAAATATACCAACATAGGTGGTCTTGAGCACAAAAGCCCCTCCAGAACAGCTTAGTTTTAACTGCTTTGAATGAAATTACAGTCATGCAGATTTTTAGGCAAATTCTCTTTACAAATGTTGCACGATACAATTTAGTACCATATGTAAATAATTAGCACACATTATCTCTCTCCCTCCAGGATTAATAAATGCGTTTTTCTCCTTTTCTTTTGATCAGCTGAGAATGAGAATGAACAAGCCAAGCTAACCTAACAATCTGACTACTTGAATCTCAGAAGGCAGAACCATTTTGTGAATTTTTATCATGTGCAAGTTCGATAACCTTCTAAACAGTTTCAGTTTAGATGTACTCTCAATTTAATATAAGCATCTTGCCCCCAAGCTCTAATCTCTCACCTTGGGGTTCAACCGGATAATGTCATGCCGTTTCTCTGACAAATTGAGGAGCTGTTGGTACAAAGAAGCATCTTTAACAGTTTACCCAATCAACCCATCTTTCAGCAAGTAAACTCCAACATCTTGGTCAGGATGTTTTTAAATCAAACATAGAGAATGTTTATCTTGTGCTTCCACCCCAAATGTTATTTCCTCTCCCCAAAGAAGCTGGTTAAATTGCTTGACAAAAAGGTTTCTTAGTTCCCTATTCCTCCTGAAAGTCAGGTCCAGAATATAGCTCTTCCCCAGCCCTGCCCATCCAACACCTAGGCTCTTCTGTAGGCAAACTTTATAGAGTTTTTCAAAACAGAGACAACACCAATGCTTTACTTCAGATGGGATGCTGATATGAAATCATGAGACCCTGCAGGGCAAAATGATCATCAACGTTTCTCTCCATCTCAGAGGTGAAGCATGCATTTTCCACACACTCACGCAAACCTACATAGAAATGAAAAGTTGGCTCCTTCCTTACAGTAACTCTTCTCTCCAGGCAATTGACTTTTTTGCTCATCATCATTGTCATCATCTCCTTGGCCTCCTTACCAGATACTTGTCCTCATGCTTGGATTTTAGCATTTGCGCCACCTCTCGGAGATTGCTACGGTAACGTTGTTCCTCCAAAGCAGGGGGAAAAGAGACAGAGATGATACGTTCAGTGATGTAGATGAGGTCAAAATCATACTTGCGCTCCATTACGTGGTCCAGACTGAAGCTTCTGAAAGGAAGAAAAGCAGAAAGTTTAAGGGAGCCAGGACTCTTATAATCTTCAGAGGTCCACAGAACCACATTGAACACTGAAGATTACAAAATAAATTAACAGGTAAAAGGAACTAAAAAAGAGAGGTGTGCGTCATAGTTTGTCATTTGGCAAACCTATTTTTCAGTGGGGTCTCCCAATAACACAGCTGAATGTGATGTATTGCAATTATGCAGTGATTATAAACCAATATTCAGCAAAGACAGTGGCCCATCTTATAGTCCATTTTAGGAGCAATCTGTGCTTTTCTTCACATGCTTTTCTTAAATTTATATCCTGCTATTCCATAGAATGGTATAAATGGGAAGTGTCTTAGAAATCCTCACATTTAGCCTTCTGCTCTCTGCAGAAACCACAGCATCCCTGACAAACAGTGCACACCAACTTCTGCCTAAAATCCTCCAGTGGGAAAAAAAAGCATTGCAACTGATTCTTCAATGGATAATTTGCATTTACTACTGTGGTGAGTTTTCCCTAACATTTAATTTAATGCTTCCTTGCAACACCCATTCATGTAGCTCTGCTTTCTGCAGCAACAGAGAACACGTCTGCTCATTTTCCGCACACTCCAGTCTCCAATGAAGCAGCTGAGAAACAGGTTAACCACTCATTGATTGTGAAGATTAGGCCTTAGCCTTGACCCAGAAGGTTCTGATCAGATGGAAGAAAATGCTTTCTTAGATTACTAGACTTGTTTAAGAAGGTACAGCTTGCTATCACAGAACTATGGATGATGAATGCATGACTTATAATCATAGATAGACCCTGTAAATGAAAAGTGTCTTGCTAGGAGTGAGCCAAAAGAAAGGTGGCAATTCTCATGAACTTTTTTAAGTGTTAGAAATGCCCCTCCCCTGCTGATTTGCTAATTGCATCAAAAGGAGGCAACTGTGCTTATCTTTTTAGAATGAAGCAAATGTGACCCAAATTACCTTCACTTTTCTCCCTCATTATTAGCTTATGCAACTTCACTGTATTCTCCGTGGTATCCCCAGTTGGCTAGCATCACTCACAACTGATTCAAGAAGTATTGCCATTTCTCTTACTTGGTTCCCCCCACTCCCAATAGCCAATTCTAAGACACAATGCAGTGCCAATCCATTTCCTTCCTGGTTTCAAAATGACTGGAGTTACGAGAGTTCCGGTGAGGACAGGGGGAGCTGAACGTCCACAAAGGAGTGGGGATGGCATTGCAGCAGAGATCAGCGACCAGAAGGCAAATTCTGGCTGCTTTTAATCTCTCCGGAAAAAGGAGAGATTGTGAGATTGCCCACATGTACTCTGGACAGCTGCTCCTCATGAGTAGACTGCAGGAACCAAGGTTTCTGCAGTCGGCTCAAGAGCGGAGTGGCTGGGAGTCAAGGGAGTTCCAGCAAGCTCACGGCCATTAACTTAGCCTATATGGAAAAAAAGCTCAGCTGAGCCTTATTTTTTAATCACTTTTGGAATTGCTTTTAAAATGCTTTTCAACTCTTAAGAACCTTCAGATCAGCAAATTTGACAATGTTCACTGCTGAGTCTCCTTCAATCCTTGGAGAAAAGTTTTAACTGCAAGATTAAGGACTTTAAAAAAAAATTGCGGGGTGGGGGAATAAACAGCAAAAGGGTGATTAGAATCTTAATTTTAGAAAGTTATAAATGGATTAAGGGTCCAGAGGAATTTGAAATAATTTTGAAATTAATTATAAAATATTTTCCCATGGGAAAACACTGTTGTTTAGGGAAAAAAATGTTAAGGTGGGATTTTGAAGGTTGGACACTAGAGGAAACCAGAAAGAACTAAAGATTATAATTAAAGAAGGACAACACTTACATTCAACTTACTAATATAGAATAGAGCAAAATACTTTAACTTTGGATGAATTCAAGGATATTTGGGAACAATGGACTCAGAAGTTAATCTTAAGATTGTCTGCTATCATAGATAACTGGATTTAAAAGGGGTTATAGAAGAGGAACAAGTTTTACTGGGCAAGACTGAGACTGAGGCTGACTCAAGTGTGGATTTAAAAATGACAAGTTATAAGTCTGGTGGAGATGGGCAGCATATAAATTAATTAATTGATTGATTGATTAAATAAATAAATAAATAAATAAATAAGAATGATATGGAAAAAGATGTTATACTGGATATACAAATGAAACCAGCTGATGTCTTAATGATTAAAAGGGATATACAAATAACAAATCAGAATGGTGTCTTGGATAATTTTCTTATTTTGGATTCACAAAAGAGACTTGTTAAAGTTTTGAAGGATTTTCTGGGAAGAGACAAAGAGAAAATGAAAAGAGATCAAGTTCTTGGCATTATTTAAAGGGATTAAAGATCAAGATTGTTAAAATCAAAGGGAAGGAATATAAAGTTGGTTTATTTGATTAAGGTTAAAATATATATGTTGTTGTTTCAGGTGACCCTTAATGTATTTTTGCTGACCAGGACAGAATGACGAGGCTTTGAAGATTTGGAAAAAGAGATTTGTTGTTGTACTTTTACAGAAAGTAGTAAGTTACTGTGTTAAAGTAAAGGGAAGGAATATAAAGTTGGTTTATTTGATTAAGCTTAAAATATATATGTTGCTTTCTGGTAACCCTTAATGGACTTTTGCTGACTAGGATTGAATGGCAAGGCTTTAAGAATTTGTTTATAGATAAGAGATGAGACACAGGAAGAAGATATTCTTTGTGGTATTCTTAGGGAAGGTGATGAGTTACTGAAATTGTTTGTAATTGTGAGAAGGGGGAAGTCATTTCTTTATATATTTCTTTTCTTTTTTCTTGATTATATTCTTATTTTTTCCTTCCTTTCTATTTTTCTTTATATTCTCTTTTCTATACTTTCTATCCCCCTTTTTCATTCTTTTATAGTTTTTTTACTTTGTATTAGTCTTTTATCTTTGTAACCATAAATTTTAATAAAATTATTATTTAAAAAAAAAACAAAATGACTGGAGTTACTCATGTGATTAATTGAGAAAGATGTCAGGGCAATAAACCAAGAGGAGAACAAAAATCAACAGCAAAGAGATAAAACAATAGGGACTACCTGAGTGGGAGGAGAGAAAGAAAAACATACATTTTCACAATAAATGGATTCCTCTCTTTTCCAGTACTACTTTCAACCTGAAAATCAAAATGTTGTGGCTTAGGAGTTAGCTCATAGCTAATTAACCAGCTAATACTTATTTCTAGATCCAGTTCCTTCTCAACTACAGGTAGTCCCCAGTTTAAGAACAAGTTTGTTCCCAACGTCTGTCCTTAAGTCAAATTTGTATGTAAGCCGGAACAGTATTATTGTATAATACTGTATAAGTAGTATTGTGTAATGAACTCGAACCACTGTGTATTTAACTTGAATCATTGTGTATTTAACTTGAATTTTGCTACAGTAAGCTCCATTCTTAACTAGGGGTCATCCTTAAACTGGGCATTCTTAACCCGGGGACCACCTGTAAATGGAAAAAAATCATTTCTAGAATTTGTAATAATTTAAAAAGGGCTCCTTAAGGGAGCAATCCTACATGCAAAATATTCTAGGGCACGGTTATGATATAACAGGACAGGACAACAGTGTATACCTTCCTGTATAGTCCTCTATTTCATCTGCACGATGGGGAATAATTCAGTAAGTTTCAGTTGAACTCTATGGGGTTCCCTCTGTATGCAGGTTTTGTACCTTACATATAGGATTTGGGGTGGGGGGGTGCCTTCAAGTCAGTTTTTTACTCCTGGTGACCACCTGGACTAGTCTCTGCAGTTTTCATAGCAAGGTTTTTCAGAAGTGGTTTGCCATTCCCTACTTCCTAGGGCTGAGAGAGAGTGACTGGCCCAAGGTCATACAGGGTGTATTAATACTGTGTACTGGAAAACATAATGTAGGTGTGATTACTATTACTCGTATTTCACACAGTGAAAAACTGTGATTATTAGTAAGTATCAAATTGTCCCTCAGTTCAGGTGTTCTGTGGTGGGTAAGAGTGCCATTTACTATAAAAAGTGGTAAAGGTAGCAGTCAATGTGTCTGCAATCATAATTCCAAAACCGCCTCCCATTTAAAATCACAATGCCATCTTCCTTGGATACAGATTTTGGCAGGTTTGGAAAGGGGCCCAACGAGGGATGAGAGCAGGTCCTTTCATTCTGTGAACATGATAGTTCCTCTTTCCTTTTGTTCCTATCAAAGTGACCAATCAGAATTATCCCAGCATTCCACGGGCGTGTTTTCTGTAATTTAAAAATAAAAGATTAGAGGTACCCTCAGCTTGATTTCTGATGACTTCCTGGTAGTTTTTGCAGCAACAATACAGAAGCAGTTTATCACTGCTTCTTCCAGGATGTTTTTCACGTATGCATTTCCCAGTCTAGCTGACAGATACAGTATAGATTTCTTGGTGGTCTCATCCAAGTGGTAACCAGGGCCAGCCCTGTTCAGCTTCTAAGCTCAGGTTGATTAGGAAGTGGCACCTTAAAGAATAGCATGTAGACAATGGTGTTCTCTAAGATTTCTTGTTTGCCAAAGTTACAGGATGACCTCTGCTTACAAAGACAGCTTACCATTAGAAACAACAGACTAAAAGCTGGTCCTCCCCTTGCGATCTCTGCATTTCGAGGCCAATATAATTACCTAATGTCAGACTGTACCTGGGTAATGTGTTCCGTTGCTTTGCAGTGTTGAGGGATTTGGTGGAGCCCTGGAAAATAAAAAGGAGGAGGGAAAGTCAGCATCTAGCAAATAAGTGTAGAAAAATATCCTTTAAGCAGCAAGACACGAGCCTAATTAATGAAAATATTACGTGTAATGAAAGAGCATTTTAAGAATTAAATAGGAGAATATAAAACACCAATTTTTGGACCCACGCTGAATATTTTACATTTCAAATTAGCGTTGTTTTTTACTGTTAATTCTTTGGGACTTGTTGCTTCATCAGTTTTTCCCTTCTTAACCTAAAGGTATCTGAGGCAGCACTTAAGTTGTGCATCTCTGCACTTTTGTGTGTGGGTGTGTGGGTGTGTATGCCTTCAAGTCAGTTTTTGACTCCTGGCAACTGCTTGGACCAGTCCCTGCAGTTTTCTTGGCAAAATTTCAGAAGCGGTTTGCCCTTGCCTCCTTCCAGGGCTGAGAGAGAGGGACCGGCCCAAGGTCACCCAGCTGACTTCGTGCCTAAGGCAGGACTAGAACTCTTGGTCTGCCAGTTTCTAGCCTGGTGCCTTTAACCTCTACACCAAATTGGCCTTCATCTCTGCACTAGAACAGTAATGTCTGGGCTGCTGAAAATAATAAATGGTGTCCAATAAATCGTGTCTTCTGCCAGAGAGGCAAGGAGAACAAAGTTGAAAAAGTTGAATGCCCTAATTTGACTCAAGGAATAGAGTTGCCTTTTAATAATGTGCCCTGAGCTCCACATGATTTTAATGACTAAGTCACAAAATAAATGAGGACTAAGTATAAACACACAACTACCAAAACAAGGAAAAAGATTTTCCCACGCTCCTAGGGATTAGTGTCAATATAATGGCCAAAGCATCAGACTAGGGGGTGCCCAGGTTCAGAAGAATAGCATCAAACAGCCTTACCAAATGTTCGATGCGCCGGACCGGGGTTGTATTCCGTCTCTAAACATACAGAAGAAGAAGATATGTGTTTAAGTTCAAATAAAAAAGGAAGAGCATTAACAAGATTGCAGGATGGTGCTATACAGTTTCTTTCCCAAAGAAGCTCTCGGTAGGAATGCTACTGCTCAGTGAACTGTGAGAGCTACTAACCACACAGCTGAAGAATCGTGCAGTGGAATAGCTATGGGACGTTTTCCTGCTAGGAGATGCCACCCAAACAACCTTCCATGAACATACGCCTCCCCCTCCACCCAGAATCCTCCCAGAATACAAGTCACTGCTACACAGACTCCAAAGAGTCACCCATATATCTGAGCAAAATCTGCCAGGTTTTTCCTTTGATGTCCACCTCCCCTTAACACAGAGATAGAAACCGTTTTGCCACTGAGAGCTGCAATTCTTTTTTCCCAGGGAAAAATTGGACTGAAATTCCCAATTCTACTACCATTACCATCATATCATTATCATATGCCTGTTTTTAAAAAAGGAAAACTGCCCTTATTGGGGGGAAAAAAGAAAAAGAAATACTTAGTGCTGCTGAACATTAATGACCTCTTGCATAATTCTGGCAATGTAACTGATCAAACCATACTGAAGATTTGCATCTTGGATAATATCCTTATTTCCTTCTTTATGGCAAGAGTTGGCTCATATTATGGGGAAGTGTGGGAGCTAATGCATAGAAAGGCAGATTCACAGCATCGATTCTTAAAACCTCAATATCAGACTATCTGGCTGGGAGTTATAGGAGTTATGGTTGGGAGTTATAGTTCCAATGCATTTGGAAATTGAAGAAGGGGATCTTAGCTGGTCAATGTAGTGTTTTAAGCAGTGATAGCATTCAGGAGTGGCCAGTAAGATTTCTTTAGAGCATTGCAAGTGGTTAATCTCTGGCACTAATCAATGCTTGTTTGTATAAGGGGGTACCATTTAGAGAAAATGTTATTGGTTGTCTAGGAAACTGGCATTATCTTGCAGATTTTTCTCAGCCAGCAGAAGCAGAGATCTGAGATCAACAAGTAATAACTTTTAATATGATGTACATGCCCTCCTCAGTATACATCTGCAAGAATATTCTCAATATTCTGAAAATTAAGGATATTTCACCTTAAAAATTATACACCCGATGACAAATATTTCAAAAGCTTTCTCTTCAAAAGAGCACATAACGTTGTAATGGTTAACATAAATTGTTATTCCGTATTTCCAGAGTGGGAAATCTGGTACTTTCAAATGCTTTGGACAATTATGCCAGTAAGCCTTTATTGTAGGCATTGCGATCTTGAGAAGGCAGGAGTTATAATCCAAAATATCTAGAGGATGTCAGGCCACTCCCTCCACTCCCAATGTCAACTGGCTTTCTACGTTGTCAACCACAGCATCCTCTTAGGCCACCCGGGAAGTTTAGGAATAGGAAGCACCATATTACAAAGGTTCCACTTCTTCCTGAATCAGTGGGTCCCATTAATAGTTGTAGGGGAGATTTGGCCCTTGGGCACTCCATTACAATGTGCCCAGGGCTTGATTCACTCCCCCGTTCTGTTTAACATCTATGAAGTCACTGGGAAAGGTTCTTTGCCAGTTCAGGGGTGGTATCATCAATGTACTGATGATACCCACCTACCCCGGGTCAAGGAGGGATGCGAGGAAAGTCCTGAGCCAGTGTCTGGAGGCTGTCAGAGCCTGAAAAAACAGCTTCAGACTCAACCCAAACAAGGTGGAATGACTATTTATTCAGAAGAGCAGGCTAACAATTTCAGAGTCCTCCTGAATTCATAACTCCTACTGGAAAAGCAGGTGTACACCATGGCCAGAAGGTCCTTTGCCCAGCCCTGGCTGGTACGCCAACTGTGGCCTTACCTACAATAGGACCACAGAAGATGGTCACCTTAGCCCTTCTCATCTCTCAACTAGAATACCAGAATTCACTCTACATGTGGCTGCACTCAAAAACCACCTGGAAACTTCCGGTGGTGCAAAAAGCAGCAGCCCATGTGCTTACTGGGCGGCCTCGTTACTGTCATGGCACACTGCTCCTGTGGAAACTGCACTGGCTTGTAGTCTGTTTCCAAGTGCAATTCAAAGTGCTGGTTATTACCTATAAAGCCTTCTATGGCTCAGGGCATGGGTATTTACAGGACCATCTATCCCATGTGGACCTGTCCACACACCATGCTAGAGAACATGCCTGTTCAAAGTTACGTCTACCAAAAGATAAGATCGGAGGGAGCTCCAATGTGGATATTCTGTGCATGAGCTCCTCTCCTCTGTAACAGTTGTCCCTGTGAGGTCCCTCCCCACGTAGCTTTCCAGAAGCTTGTAAAAACTTGGCAGTTCTAAAAGGCCTTTAGGTCCAGATTGTTGTAGTCCTATTGGCACCATATGAGGTTGTCACAATAATAGTACGTATTAGGTTGAATTATATTTATCACTTTGCATTGATTTATGTCACTGCTGCTCTTTTATACCATTTAGTGTATAAATGTAGGTGAAGCTAGGAAGATCAAACCAGGAAATCAACTCCGCAGGAAGGCTAAAACTCCTTTTACTGAGACTGGCTATAATAACAGAATCTTGCAAGTCTGATTGTGTTGTCCCTCTTTTTCCTTCTTACACTCCAGTGAATCAGGGCGGTGTCTGCCTCAGCTGCTTCCAAAAGTTATCTTGTTCTCTTAAACATGCACTTAAAATGCGTCAGTCCCTTTTGCTTCGGTAATGGTTCCTGCATTACTACGTCGAGATCATCTTCCTTACTCTCTATACTTAGAGTAAAATAAAGTTGTCCTTCATACATGATCATGTGTTCAGAAAACCACCTAGCCATACCAAACTTTTTGATTGCTCATTTAATTAAACACAAGTGCTGTGACCCAACTCCTATACTTTAATATTTTGAACTTTTATGGGAATTGCTATTAGTAATCTGTTGACCTGATTCTTCATTCTGTTTTGTGGAACTGCTGGCTGGCTCTTCTATTTTGTCCTTCTGTTCAACTTGGTTGTGACCTATTCTTCTAAGCTCACTAAACTCACTGCCATTGCAATGGAAACTCACAAGTCAAAGTAGCCCTTGAGATGAACAGTTGGATAGGATAAATATTTGTTTTCCTATAATGTAGGAGTGAGTAATACTTTTTTTAATGCTTGGAAATTATTTTTTCCCACCATTTAAAAAAAATTATAGGCTTGTGAAGGCTACAAGGGACACGATAACAATGCAGAAATATTAGTTCAGGCAGTGGGGCCAAATTTCAGCCTATTGGAGGCTTCATGGACTTATTTTGCTTACTAATCCTTTTTAAAAATGGAAATTTGTACTATGATATAATCTTGGAAAATCTAGGGCCACAGAAAATTGGCTGGGGGTCCCCTGGTTGGGCATCATGGCTCTAAATCAATGGTTTTCCAACTTCCTCCTTTCATGAAGCTTCTTTTGTATCTGCCTGCTGGTCAAGGAACCCTGAACATTATTTGCAGTTCTGAAGTCGTGGACACTAAATTCTAAGTACTTTTGGTCTTAGTTGCAGCTTCAACTGAGAATTCGTTTTAGGGTGTTCCTTTGAAGATAAAGAGTTGATCAGTAATACAGAACAAGAGAATGTTAATGATTTTGCCTTCTATTCCTGATTGTCCTACCATGGAACTGTTGATAAAGTTCCAAGGGTTTCTACATACAGAATTTGCAAGTCACTGCAAAAAGAATTGGTCTTGAAAGATTCCAGTGAGAGCTGCTGTTAAGTGAGTCAACAGCAAGAACTGTGATAGCATTTGCAAGGACTGAGTATGGCAGAATGAATCTTTTCAGTTTGCTAGTAGATTCCTCTATGGTTAGCAATAGATCAGCAAGGATATCTCTAAATCCCAAGTACTGAACAATAGCGGGAACCAATTAACTTATTTCCTGCCCTAAACTGATTCTTCTCCCATTCAAATTACAGGACTGGGGGGGAAAAGCTTTGATGATAACCATTTGAGGAAGCAGATTGTGACCCACAAAGGCTTATGTGATAGCATACCTTTAAGCCATCACAATATTTCTCACTATGTCCAGCTATCCACTGATGTTCAAGGAGAAGAGGATTTGCAGTGAAAATTCAGGCAACGTCCTGTTCACACAAGAACGAAAAGCAAGAAGGCAGAGCTGAGATCAACAGCTTCAGACTAACCAGGCTGTATGAAAATCTCGGCATTTGCTCCCCTTCAAACAATTTTGCAGTCTCTCCTGAATCTCTCAGCCTTCTGTGCAACAACTGGCGTGGCTTTGCTTCTACTGAACTCTCACCTCTACCCTCCACCTTTGTGAAGATGAGGCCACCCACGAATGGGGTGGCCATTTAGCAGCAGAAAACACACTCCAGTGGTTTGCACAGGTAGAACAGGCACAGGCTGATCTAACTTTAGATGCATTTTTGTTCAGCAGAATGCATGCAAGAGATCTGGCACGCACATTGCTTCATATTTGGATAGCCCAGGGAAACAGCACATGGTCACATGAAAGCTTAACTGAAAGAAGGGAGTGGAAAGAATCAGCTGATTCAAAACTGTTGTGCTGCTCCCTTTGGTATTGGACAAAATTTACATTTTTTTGTGGTCTACTGGCAAGGTGAGGGAACCTAAACTAATTAGGAGGTGCTAAATGGATCTTCAAATTCCTATCAATCCTCCTTGCTCCTGTGCAGAAAAATAATTAAAGCGTAAAAATATTTATTTCCTATTGTCAGTATCCAACTGCTGTAATTCTTACAAAGTCTGGTTCTGAGAAGGGGAGGAAATGCACAACTGCAGTCACCTTTTTTCTTTTGTCTTCCAACTGTGTCACAACTAAACTGGCCAGGGCGACGTATTGCAGATCCATTCCCTTAAACTAGAAACATGGGAGCTATTTTGCACCCTTTAAAGATACAAGCGGTCCCTATTAAGTGACCACTTTTTATCAATTACAGATTAAAGAGAAAGCCATGATCATTACTGCTTCTCTGTTCCCAAAATGAGGGTGGTGATGGGCTACAAGGGCCTCTGGAGTAAAACTTGGACAGCCTCTAATCTGTTTCCTGGCCTCTCAGATTTCTGATGTACTAGGCAGTAGCCAAAAATTCTTCTGCCAAGGCTTTCCTTGAACTTTTGTGTAGGAGATGGAGCTGAATATGCTCCTGTTGCCCAAGCATTAGCTCACTATAAGGAAAACTGCCACTCCCAGGCCAGAGCAAAAAGGCTTGTCCAATGTCAGTAATAAGGGAAGGTGTCCTCTTAAGTTGCATTATTAGCATTTCTCCCATTCCCTTCCCAAGGAGAGAATTCAGTTCCTATTGCTGTTTTTCCTTGTAGCTCAGTAAGCTAAGTCCCATAAGATTACTGTCCTCCCTTCTCACCTCAGTGAGATGAGATTGAACCAGTTCCTCTTTGGACAGATGGGTGAAGCCAAGGACACAACACTCATCCCAAATCAAAGATGGATTTGGAACCCAAGTGAGTCTGATAAACTCTGACTACATTCAGGGAACTAATACTTCCCTACAGACCTTTCTCGCAGTACCCTTCAGTCAAGGGTCAATCTACAAGATGAACTATACTGTGTAACAAGAAATAAGGTACCAGCTACCAGTCCACTATTCCAGCTGTAGGAGGTAATGGCTGGTCTCCATCCATTTACCCATCCTAGTTGTCACAAATACTGTATAAAAAGGTCATTCAGGAATACTGAGGAGATCTATTAACCAGAGATGCTTGTGAATTCTAAAATAAATGTATATGCACCAAAGCTCACTGGTCTAACATAATTAAACATAAGCATTATACACTTCTGCAATTCGTAAAGACTTTGATTCAGATTTCGGCTCACTACACTTCAGGCCACACTTAAAGAGTCACATTGTTTGAGTTGGGCAGTCTTATGTATCTAATAAATCTAATAAATAAATAAACAAGCATGCATATTTTAAGAGAAAGAGGTTAGGAAATGTGTATTTTAAAATGCAATATGCTTGTAAAATATGTATTCAGATGTACATTTGCATGCAGGATGTTTTTTTCTTAACAATAAATTAATACAGAAGGGGGGAAAAAGACAAATCATGCAATGGTTAAACACATGGAAAAGTAATATGGTCAAAAAATAGAGAGATGCTGAGATTTTCTCATAGAAAAAAAAAATGTCCAGGTGGAATTCATATGTTAAAAGAATAATCAAAATGAATATATATACATATACCGTAAGAAGGTAAGCAAGTCCTCAAATTAAACTTGACTTTGGTTACTTTTGGACACATTCATGCCTTTTTCTTAGCAGTGGTACAGACATGGTTCACCACTGCCTTCCCCCAGTATTTTCAAGTTCCCATCCTAGTTTACCACCCTGTAATTTCCTGGTGGTCTCCCATTCAAATAATAACCATCTTCAATCTATGTTTCCTAATCTGGTTAGTAGTTTTCAAAGGAAAGCAACATTTAAGTACACTTAATTTATTCTCTTAAACCAAGTGGGGGAGCGGCACCATTTTTACTTGTTTTTGAAATTGTTCTCTACCACAATGCTCAAGTAAGCCCTTGGGATGATAATAATCATGGCTGGAAAAGACAACAAAGCTATTTTTAACAGTAATAAATAAAATAATTGAGAAAACTATCCATATTTTTCATTTGCAAGTAAAATAGCAATGGAGAGACTTACAAAGAGGATGGATTAGAAAAACATGTTCAGAGAGAGCAGTTATATACCCCTCCTTCTATAAATCTCTCTCTTGAAGAAAAAAATCCACAATTCCTAGCCAGTTTTTGAAAGGTCTGAAAAACACTAGCCTGAGTGGCTTTTCTGTGGAAAGTTTCAAGACAGGATGCCACTGTAAGAAAATCCCTCATAGCCAAGGAGGAATTAGAATTTTTTTTTTTTTGATCTTAAGAATATACATCAAGTCTGTTTCAAAAATCAACGGAGAGTCAGTGCAAGTTTTTAACCCCCGTATAACATGTTGCCCTGTAATTCTCTTCCTTAAGCAAATGATGAAATAATGTCTGCGTTTTCCAGACAGTCTTCAAAATCAGCTCCACGTGGAGCACATTATAGAAGTCTATCCCAAAGAATGCTAGTGACAAGAAGCCAGTTCATCATTGGTTTAAGTAATTTTTGGTGTCAGTTGGCCTCCTGAGCATTCAGAAGTAATGCTGGACTGAATAGCACCATTGGGCAATTGTCTGGTCTTTCAAAGGGCTGCTTCATACAACCCGCTAACTGCAGCTCAGATTCCCCACTAACCATCTTTAGAGGACATATCTATATGTAGTTTTTGTCTTAACCCCAACCCATTGCAGAGGCAGCTTAAATATGTCCAAAGCTGTTCCAGTTTAAAGCAGTGCTTTCCATCTTCTCCCCACTTGGCATATGAACACTCTACAATCCATTCGCAATATCAGTGGCGACGCACCCCTGGGCCAGCATCTGCCAAGAGTTTCTGTGGAGTTATCTTCCCATGGAAGTACCATTCAGGCAATACTCAGGCTCCTTATATACACTAGTATACCGATCTCCTGGAAGATCACTAGACCTGTTATTAAACATATGTATTTCAAAAGAGTGGGTATAGAAGCAAAACAAAGCAAAAAGTCAGTTTAAATTGGCAAATAGATACACTGATGATTCTGTTCTAAAAAAGCACATTAAAGATTTTCTGCCGCTTCTCACAGCAAGGGATTTTGGATGGCTATGTTTTGATTGCTTTGGGAGGAAGGCAGTGCCATTGTGCCTACTCTCCTACTCTGTTGTACACTTCATAGGGTACTTCTGGGTTCTGATGATTATGGCACTTGCTGCCAGTGCTACCATTCCTTCCTTGCAATGATTACTGACAGTTTTCCCTTTCAGCCCAAATGACAGGAAGCCAATACACTCTTCAGGAAGACTGGTAAACCTCTATCCAAAACAGACCAGCTGACAGGTTGGTGGGGTGGAGGAGAGACTAGAATGAAGTGGGAGGGAACTTTCTCAATGGGGCAAGTGGGCTACCTCCTGCTTCACTCTGCACCCCTCCTCCATCTCACCAACTTGTCATCTGGCCATCCAGAAGACTGGTATATTCCATTCAGATACAGTATAGCCCAAGTGACAGGTTACTAGCACAAAGCAAACTGCACTGGTCATCTGTCAAGCAAGCAAGCAACTTGAAAGGTGGTGTTGGCCTCGCAGGGTCAACCAGATAGGAATCACAACCAGATGAGCTAATTCTACTTTATTGTAAAGCTACATCAACAGAATCTTGCAAGTCTGAAAATACAATTCTGCCCCCCCCCCCATCTCCTTTACAGCCTGAGAAACTAGGGAGGGCCCCTTCTGAGCCTCTTGCCCCATCCACTATCGAGCTGTGGGCTATGCTGTCTCTTATCTGATCATTCCCTTAGCAGCATCTCATGGCCCAGTCTCCCAAGGCCTTTCCCACATACTATTACAGGTTGTTTCTTTCCCAGGCACCCAACTACCACACTTGCTGCCATATTTTAACTGTTGTTGTTTTTTCCTGCCAACTGGTGATGCTGGGTGGGAGGGGAAACAAAGCCACAGAACTGATCGATTTCTGTGCTTAAATTGTCCTGCAGTAAAGCTGTAAGGACAGGACCATTTCACATGCCTCATTACTGAAGCTGATTAGATCATGGCCATTAGGGCACTGCAAATTATCCTAGCATATTTTTCTGCAATTCAAGGACTGGAGAAATTTACATTACTGCATTAGTGAGGAAGAGCTCCAAGGGAGTATATCTCCATCAAGTACAGGAAATCATCAGCTCCCAAATCTGTTTCTTCTAACCTTTCACCACTGATCTCTCCACCTTCGAACTGAGCTTGTTCACCACCATTGTCTCCAAGTCTCAATTCAGACCTCCTATCTGTTCACCTACTTTTGCAAAAGAAGGAACAGAGGTGGCATAATCAACCCCTCAAGATAATGTCTTGAAATAATTAAAAACTGAGGAGGGCGGATGAGATTTTGGAACTATCTATGTGGTCACCAGGAGTCAAAAGCAACTTGATGGGACATAATCATAATCTACCATTTAGGATTCTTGCAAAAGTCCTAAATAGTAGAGGTAAGCAGCATGAAGAAGGATAGATGGTCCACTTCACATCACAAAAGCCGCAATGGAAGCACGTAAAGTTGTTTTGCTCACTGTTGTTGGCAAAATGTCAGGTGACTCTGGATGTACTATACACAGGTCTGCTGTGCTGGAATGCCAAGATTGGCCATCTCCTCCAGAGCATGACCAAAGTTTTGATGCATCGTATGTGCAAGCGGGAATCCTCTAAGGTTATCTTAATGTCTGCACTGGTGGTAAGGTACATTTCTAATTTTTTTACTTCCTTTGTATTCAGCTTTTCAATTTTTGTTAGCTTGCTTTGAAAGTGCTCAAACTGAGTCAAAGGCAAACAAATAATCACTGGAAATCCTAGATACCAAATTGATCAATTATATATAGTACTCTGGTCAAATTCTATTAGCTCATCCTGAGCTCAGCTAATAAAAAGAGTTCTTAATACCTTGGAATTTGGGGTGGGGTGGGGAGCAGATTCAGTCATCTTTACTCTAGAGCAATCAAAGTGGGAAAGATTTGGTTAGTTCAACCAATAAGCTGACAATCATGACCAGGGTGATCATCTAAACTGAAACCACCAGTTCAGTCATGTCATCTTGGATAAAGAAATACATACATTACTTGATCATTGGGATACGGAAAAAAAAAAAAGCAAGCATTCACTGAGCTCCTCATCAGGCAGAAAAAAGTAGCTATTTATAAAGTGCATTGAATCAACACATGTCTAGGTTATAATGGAAAAAGAGGGTGCACCCACAGATATACTTTGAATGGCGGTGCGTCTACAGAACACACGCTGTTTTGTTCTACGAACAGCTCCTGCCCTAAAATAATCTGGGTCAGGGAGTAGGCAGCATCTTTCTCTAGGGTGGGCAAAAGTTGGCCCTACATTACATCAGTGTTGTCCAAACTTGGCCACTTTAAGATGAGTGGACTTCAACTCCCAGAATTCCCCAGCCAGCCATGCTGGCTGGGGAATTCTGGGAGTTGAAGTCCACTCATCTTAAAGTGGCCAAGTTTGGACAACACTGCATTACATGGAAGGACTGGGGAAAGTGGTTTATGAAACAACAGAAACAGCTCCAACTCATCCCGGACTAAAATTTTTCCAGCTCTTTAAAAGTGAGTCACAGAGTGATAAGAATCAAGCATTGGAAGTATTTTAAATAATACCTAAATAAATCAGCAACACAAATTTCGAATTGAAAAAAAAAAAGAGCCAGCAGCCCTTCATATACTGTATTCTAAAATATTGGAGAAGAATGAAAGAGCAGCGTACGGGAAAATCAAACAATTCCTATATGCGTCAAAAGCTTTGCAGAGACGGGCCATTATGCAAGATCATAATTCAGAAGAGAAAAACTCAGAGTAAATCCTCTTTTTTAAAGAGGCAGCTATATGAAGCCACCCTTTGCGGCACATTTAATTTCCTTACATGCACACATCCGCAGCACAGAGCGCCCAGAGCTAAAACCATAAAGCATCTTGCCCCACCTTAACAACCAGCACTTTTATTATTGCCTAAAGTGTTCAAAGCACCACAAGGCCCTTTGTCAACTTCACCACAAGAGACTACCCTGCCTTTCTCATCTGAAAAGTAGAACGTGGGTCAAGCACCAAACGGGCAGAGGGTGGCAAAAGAGCAGGCACTTACCAGTTCACCCGGAGGGGGGGGCTGGCAGGAAGAGGGCACCTGGAAACAAGAAATGGAGAGAGATGAGTCCCAGTGCACGTGCCAGTTCAGCTTTGAACTTGCCAACATCGTCCACATCCCCCCAAACCGAGACCTTTGCAATGACATCTGAAGATCTCCTCCCTTTCCCCAGACTAGGATGTGGGGCAGGGGAGCAGGAGGGAGTCTCTTGTCCTGTCCCCGGCTTGCCTCTCTAAGAGGCAGAAGCTGCCTTGTTCCCATCAGGGTGTTTCCTTTGGCCGGGGCTGGGCCCTTCCAATGACAGCGCGCATACAGGCTGCAATTCATCAGGCTGCAAGGCAGCACAGCCAAATCTGGCACAGGGGGTACTACAGAGAAAAATAAACACAGAAGAGCACCCCACCCAAGAGGGAAGCAACAGTGAGGCTATTCAGCCTGGCTCATTCCCCTCTCGTCTGGTGGAACTGCCAGGGCATTCCTGGGTGACCCGTAAGACAGCAGAGGGGTATGTTAGGCCCCCCTCCTTTGCCTCCTGCGGGTTGAAGGAGGGTAAGGGGTAGAGAGCCAGCCTGATCCTGTGATGAGGGAGAGACCTTCGCCTCAGTTGGGGTGACCCCCCCCAACCATAGGGTGTACCTAAGTTCAAATGGATTAACTCCAGATGCTTCCAGACAAAGGTTTCATAAAGCCAGCACCTGGCCTCTTTTCATGGAATTTTACAGACAAGTCCAGAATGCGTCATCTTCCACTTTGAACCTTCCACTTCCCGTGCAATATTTCTTGTTCATTTTTGTCTTTCTGCAACAAAACTGCTCAGGAGGAAAAGATAGAATAGCTGCACGACGTGCAGTTGTTTTTTTGGGCTACTTGTAATGCTCTGAAGCTTCATCTTTTGGGAAGCCCTCTCAGATCCTTTCCTTACTTTTTCTTCTGCTGGGTCATGATGTTGCCTTCATTGGATCCCCATAAGGCAGCCTTAAGTTGACCATAGCTTTGCTGATGTTAATGCAGTTTTTGCAATGGTGCCATTGACCAACTATTTTGTCGGTGGTGCAGTCAGATCACCCCTAGGGAGTGGAAGGATCCAGGCAGCCATTGGCTAGTGAGGTTTCTAAGGCCATTCTGTTTTAGGCAGTGGGAGAATCCAGTTCTCCCCTTCTCCCCACCAGATCTTTGAGTCTAGCCCTGGCTCTTTGAGCTGGATCAGCCTGAGCAGCAGCTGACCAGCAAAGGGCAGCAAAGTCAAGGGCTGAAGTCTGATGGCAAAGTCTCTCCATGCCTGACAAGTATTGGTTGGGCTTCTTTGAATGTTGGGTTTAGCACTCATTGGAATAGCACTAAACCCATGTTCAAAGTTAGTCTGTCAGCTTATAGTTGGACTCCCTTTGAACATACCTGCACAAAACACTTGCACAAAACTAGAGTGAAGCCATCTGAAAAAACTCACCTCCTCCCCAGCTCCAGCCCATGAGAGTGATTAGAGGGTGTTTTCCCACCAACTGGTGATATTTGAGGGAAGAGAAGGAAAACAAAGCCAAAGAAATCCGTCACCCCCATTCCTTAATACGCCCTTTACACTGTGAATAATGACAGCAGCCTTTAATGGCATTGGACCTACAGCAGGAGAGGGATCCCCAAGGGAGGCACCAAATTGTATGTTGGTATAGCATTTTGGTGGTTCAAGGACTGATGGATAGCATGTTAACTTGGATGTGAGGAACATCCCTCCAACACTTTTCAATCCAATTGTACTTCAGCTGCTGAGTGTCTTGTCGTTTGGACAAATGTCTAATCAGAATAAAATTAGTTCATGGCTCTCGGTGAAACTAAACAGCATGTGGAAACATGGAGGGCAGGGTAAGATAATACCCTCCATTATATCTGCAACCACAAACTCCCATAATCCCCCCAGAGCCAAGCTGGATGTGGCTGATGAGATTTATAGACCAATCACCTGGAGGGTGTTAAATTGTTCCCTCCTGGGTATCACTGTAACAAATCCGGGGTGGCTCCGTGGCTTGAGTTAAAGCAGTGGTGAGCCCCACCTAGCTTTCCCTCCAAAGATTCTTGTAATTTAAAGAAGGGACACCTGACATGCCACAAAGCACAGCACTGACGTCAGTTTTACTTCCACTTATTTTCCATTTTTAGGAAATAAAACTGATGGATGCCAACAGCCTAGGACTTTATTTGGCAATATGCCGAACCCAGATGATGAGCAAAGCTAAGCTGGAGTAGTAAAGGAGGAGAATGGGGAGTATCCTCACCAGTTTGTCTTCTATGGGCATCTTTTAACTGCCCATGCCAATCATGGCAGTCATTCCGTGAAAATGCCCACAACATGCTCCCCAAATTCCACAGGCCCTCACTAGCCCATAAAGGTTGCCTACCCCTGGGCAAATGAAGAGCCACTGAAAGGGACAGTTCGGAGCAGAAAAGCAACAATGATGTTCTCCCTGCCCACCACTCTTCTGCCACATTCCCATCACAAATGCTCTTCCCAATATTCACTGTTGCTTCCTATTCTTCATGAAGTCCCAAACATTTTAGCAAGGAAAAGTTAACAATTTATTGTTGTTGTTCAGTCATTAAGTTGTGTCTGACGCTTCGTGACCCCATGAACCCTATCGCGCGCCAGGCCTTCCTGTCCTTCACTGCCTCCCTGAGTTTGCTCAGTTTCATGTTCATTGCTTCAGTGATGCTATCTAACCATCTCACCCTCTGCCATCCCCTTCTCTTTTTGCCTTCCATCTTTCCCAGCATCAGGGTCTTTTCCAAAGAGTCCTCTCTTTGCATTAGGTGACCAAAGTATGTATTAGGTATATGTATTTACCAAGTAATTCATTTGCTTTCTAATAAGAACAGCAAATATTGCTAGAGATTTATTTCCATAAATAAGATTCTCTTTTTTTTTCAGACAGAAAACTGAGGTTTTATTTAAAGTCTCAAGGATAGATAAATAGAAAAACATGTGTCTGGGCTGTTTAATCTGCCACAATTACAAACTGATCTCCCCCCTCTTTTCCAACATCTTTTTTATATCTGATTCCAGAAATATTATTCCTTATATTATTCTCACTAGAATTCTGTAAATATAAACTAGGGATAGAATCCACCACATCACTTGAATTTTTAAAAAGGTTTTCTCTTGTGCATTGCAAAAAATCTTATCCAGCAAATGAAAGATCAACCTTACTCAGAATGGAAAGGGTTGTGGAAGTATTCCAGTTGTATACATTAGGAAAGAATCTATAGGATGTTATAGCTCATCTGGTCGTAACTCCATACAGTTTAAGCCCCAGCTTAACTTCTGATGGTACTTTCCTTCCAAATTCAGTTCTCCCCTCTCCTGTTGTTTTCATCATGGGTCTTTTGGGCTATCATAGCATTCATGCACTGAGGAGTACAATTTGTTTCAAAGTTTGGTTCCACAGTGAAACCTCAGTTTACTGGAACTTGATACAATGGACTTCTAAGCCAAATTTCTTGTCATCATTGCCCAATGATGGCATCATGCAATTGACACAATTGCATTTAATGGACCATTGGGAATTGTGGACAACTCCTTCCACACCCATCAGTGTTTTACAATAACAGTTTTACCTGGGGAAGCTACTAAGGAAAAGTGCACCTTATTTCCAAAAGCAAGAAGCAATATCCAGAGTAACTTTATCCTGGGCTCCAACTCTGCAAATTTCAGGCCTCTCCCCAGCTTGATTCCATGTTCAAACATTGCACACGAATACAAATGCTGTGCACGGCTGTTGCCTTTTCATGGTTCTCCAGAATGCCTCATCTAAATAACAAACATTGCTGGAAGTGTTTTGCTGCAGCTGCTCTGTGCTGAATACAACCAGATTAAGTCTTCCATTGAGCATTCGTGTATGTATGCTTTTAATTAACTGTTATGACTACAGTAATGTAGTCACTCAGGCTATTCAGTTTCAATCATGGTTGAAAAATGTTTTTGGCCAAGGGCTGTACAGTTTGGTGGCTTGAGAGTCCGAAGCAGTTTGCATATACACACATGGATACATTCCTTCACACACAACACATCTCACACATACCTGTCCTCCTTCCTACATAACCTTCCCTCATACCCTCACACCCATCTCTCCTCTCTTTCATCCATATGCCACTCACAAACACTTCCTCACACAAACATATATCATTCTCTTGTCCACACCTCTTCCTCATTCATCCATTCCCCGTTCTCTCTTGCCTCTTCAACATACATACCTGCACATCATTCCTTCATGCCCAACTCCTACTCCCTCTCTGGCACATCATCCTCTTATACACACTCCTCCTTCAAACACACCACTCCCTCTTTTCCTCTCTCAAACCCACAACTCCCTCAAACATATTTATCCCACATGCGTCACACGCACTGTTCCTTGTGAACCTCACTTTCTTCACATATACCCACACTCCCTCATATACACCAATTCTTCAAACATATGCTGTGTGTGTACAAATACACACACATGCAGTCTTCCTTTTCACACAGATCCAGGCTTGGTTATTATTTGGATGGGAGACCACGAGGGAATCCCAGGGCTGTAAGCTACAGTGGAAAGTAGAAACAAAAAACAAAAAATACTGGAAGAAGGCAGTGGCAAGCTACTTCAATACTGTGGCCCAGAAAATTACATGGGTGTGCCCATGAGGTCCCCAGGAACTGAATTCCCCTTGAAGCAGACTTGAAGCAAAGGAGAGCTTTTTGCACTGAAAACAGACAGCAATTCTTGATTGTATTTTAGAGATTTGCAGGTACATGTGACAACGTTTCTTACGTACATCTGTAAAACACTGCTGCTAATTTAGTTGTGTGTGTTTTTAATGCACTATCTCAATGGCTTCTTTTTCATATCTGGAAAACTGCATAGCCAAATCAAATAATGGAATTTGGTGAAGAAATTCAACAGCAATCTCTGGAAGTGCTGGGTAACTTAGAATCCACAGGTGGAATGAAGTGCGAATCCAGAGGTGAGGCTGGAGTGCAAATTGGCAGTCACAGACTCTTGCCCAAACCAACCATCAGTGCATTTTGAAATTACACTGTATTTGAGCAAGGGTACAATTAAGCTAGCAGCCTCTATCAAAAAAGGATTCTGGCTGGGCTGTGGCACCAAGTGTTTTGTTTTTTCATGCTTTAATTAAAAAGGAAAAAAACAAAAACCCCTCCAGCAGTGGGGAGGCTGTCTTCTCTTCTGAAGTCCTAGAGGAACGGTTGAATCAGCTAGATTCTTTGGTCCCACAACAAGGGAGTATTGTCAAATAATCTGGGCCTTTTAAGCCAATTATTGTCTGAATAATGGATTCTTCAAACACAAGGAACTTTTCCACCCTTTCTTGCTCTTCCCCTAGAACATCTTTCTCCAACTTGGTGCCTTCCAAATGTGTCTAGACTTGAGAATTGCAGTCCTCCCAATTCTGGATCAGCCAAGCTGGTTTAGACTAATCTCTACTAAATAAGCTCTAAACAGGATGTTAATGAAGTTAAAGGAAAAACATACAAGTTAAACACTGGCATCAATCATGTGTTTCAAATCCTATACTTTGAGTGAAACGTTCTGGATTCTAACTGATTGGAGGTTGACCGTCCAACTCAGCTCTCACTCACAGTGTAGTATCACATTTCAAATAATTACGATTTAAACACCACTGAGTTAAAGCTGCCAATCCTAATTCCAGAAATTATTCGTACAGGTGAAACACTCGCTTACGGAATGGATGGCTGCTTCTGCAGTTACACCAGAACAAAACCCACCATACATCCATGAAAAGAAGTACATACACAAAAACAGCTGTGCATGTCTACATCAAGCCCTTTGTGGACAGAAAAACAGAAACATAACAATGACAATAAAAATCATCAGCTGGATTTTCAGCAGCAGGAGGAAAAGATTTTTTCCTACTTCGGCAAGTATGTTGATTACCCTTCCCCAACGTACAGCTTGCTACGTATGTTGCATTACAGCTCCCCACATTCCCATAAAAAATACAAAGAACTTTTGTTCTGATTCCCATCCTGGCCGTGCTTGATATGGGTTCACCTCTACCCCACAAAGAACATGAAATCCTTACCCAAATATAATTCCCTCCCCCCCCCCCCCCAGCTCAATGTTTTCCAATTGAGCTGTGGGAAATTTGGGAGATGCTGAGCAGATCTTGCAGGACTGATGCTCTGGAGGAAGTTTTATGCTATCCCTCCACCACCGCCTCCCTTTCTCTCTCCCCCCCCATCTCTCAAGCAAACCACAGCCTGGGAAAACATCTGGACCAGCCCATGGGACAAGGGGGGAGGTCGTCAGGATGTGGGAAACTACAGGAGAGGCTAAAGTGTCGGCATAGCTCAAGAGCCAAGCCCGCAACCTCAGCTGGCCTGCTTAACAAGCGAAAGGCATCACTCACTTTACCCGCCTATTACAACTGCTAAGCAAAGGGACAAACTTTTGAGTGTGGAGAGGAAGAGAGAGGGAATTGCTATTCTCCCTCTCTTCCACATGCTACAGATGGAGGCAATGAAGCACAGAGAGCAGGTTCAAGGTGACCAATGTGTCTGTTCTCAAAAGGGACCTATCTTGATCTCAGGATTGGGTCACCCCCTCCAAGTATCTCTATAAGCAAAACAGTGAAGAAGGAATAAGTGAGCTGTACCATTTCAGGCTGCCAGTTAGAAAAATACTGGATTTGAAATTATATTTCAGATATATATTTAAAAAGTTTAAAGAACTCAGTTTAAACATTGGATATTGAACTAAATAGCTGTAAATTATTTGGGAAGGACCAGGTTATTTGAAAGACTGTCTACCCCCAAGGGGTTTGAATCCACCCATCCAATCTCAAGAGCTGCAGGTCTTGGGAGTAATCTAGAATCAGTCCTATGTCTCAATAGTGGGCATGTAGGTTCACCCATTCATTTTCTCCCTAACATCATCTCATCTCATCTTCCTCCCTCCTTCCTTCCCAAAGGTATGGATTAATTATTTGCAAAGGTAATTTTGAAATTAAGCTGAGGTTGCTCATCCCTCTTTATGCTAATCCAAACCTTTCCAGGAGCTTTAAACGGATTTCTGAGACCCTGCATGCAGAGTTGTTGACCAGACCCATCTGACTGGCACATACCAAAGACAGACTTTGTCAGTGATAGCTTGAAACTCTTTCCTCAAAAGAAGGTTGTGCTATTTTCTAGAAGCTCATAAAAATGCTGGGTTGTGTTATAAACTACTGCTGTATCTACTTTTCTTAAACTAAACTGTAGTTTCCAGTTGGTTTTCATGATCTAAAACAGCTTTTAAAAGTCACCTCGAGAGAAGGTTTGTTCTAAAACTGTCTCATACAGAATTAAATAGAACCTCAAATAAGCCGGGCTAGCTCCTATCTTCCTGAAGTGCTGGTTTTCCACTATCAAGGAGTTTTTCACCCAGGAAGCATTCCACCCCAGCCAGAAGCTTTGGTGGGCTGTTAGTTAGAGAGACAGATGCTAGCTTGGCTAGATAGAGCAATGCTGAAGTACTTGCAGAGCAAAGCAGTTCCAGATGACTTGTGGAAACGAAGCCAGTCCAGATGCCTACAGGGGAAGGCAAAAAGTGACAACGTCACAAGGCAATGCAACTCGGAGGCAATACACAGGGCTCTCCAGCTCCACCTATAGCAATTCATCAGACGCTGAGAGGAAAGACTGCCTGAACCATTCAAAGGGTTTGTATGTATATTGCATAACAATCTCCAATGCCTTCCCATAACAGCCTCAAGCCAGCTGAAGTCCAAGGAAAGGCAGAGATGTAGAGGGACTGCAAAGAGGACATTGCAAAATAAATTGCCCTGAATGAGTCATACAAAAGTTAAGCCATCCATCCTAGGCAAAGCTTAAGTAGTTTGAAGAGCATGCATGCCCTGAGAGAGTCTCTAATCTAAACAGGACAGACAAAAATCTTTTTCTTAGCTTTTGTTGTAGTTGTTTTGAAGATCCAATTAAAATAAAATAAGTAACTTGCTCTAGCTGTCTTGTTAGGACATCCCACCTTCTGTAAAAGTATTCCAAGGTTGCCAATGAGAGAGAGAGACAGAATGAATAAATATTTATCATCTCTCTATCTATCTGGTAAAGTGTCCTTCAAGTTGAACTTTACTCTTGGTGATTCCCTGGACACATCCATGTTTTCTTGGCAACAATATGGAAGTGGTTCAGAATTCTCTTCTGGGACTTTTTAAACTTCCCCATCAAGTTTACAGACCTAGGATTTCTTCATATCCAAGCATTCCATCGAAGCACTGGCCTTCCCTAGCTTTTCGATATCACCCAAGATCAGCTAGGTGCTTACCTCAAGCTCAGCATGCATAGAGTAGCTATGGTGTTGATTAGAATAAAGGGGAAAAAACAGAAACAAACATGAAAAAAATATTATCCACTGAATGGTCCAAGGAATGAAATTACTTCCTTTGCTTGATGTCGAACAAGTAATAAAAAGAGTTACCACATCCCAGAGATGCATTACACAACTACAACATTACCATAAAGGCCCTGCCTGCAATCAGCCTATTTAAATTTTGAAGTTGGAAGCACTTGGAGGATGGCCTCTGATTAAGACCTCATTGAACATTAAGGTTCACATAAGAACATGCAGTCCTTCAGACATTTTAAGCTCAAGCTATATAAGTAATGCTGTATGTCCAAGTATGCTATAGTTGTAAACTACCCTATATTTTAGAAAGACAAATTAAAACTATCTTGTGGTATGAAACCAGCTGTTCCAGCATTGTTTCTAAGAGTCATCAGGAACCTCTGAGAAGGCTACATACCAGGCATTAAAGCAGCGACATTCTCTACTTATTTATCTGTATTCAGAGAGGGTCAGCATAGCTGAGGATCTCAACTAGTGACTTCCACCATTGTCTAGAGTCACCCAACCATCACTGTGCTGAGCAAAGGCTTTTGTATTGCCCCAGGGATGACTGGATGACATGCCCACAGAGAGGGCATGCTCCGGACCCCCTCGGTAAAAGAGCTCTGACTAGCAGGGTCCAGAAGGCGGGCCTTCTCTGCTGTAGCCCCCACTGTTTGGAATATCTTGCCCCCGGAGGTGAGATTGGCCCCCTCACACCTGGCCTTCCAGAGGGACTTGAAGACCTGGTTCTGCCATCTGGCCTGGGATGGGAAGACATCAGGTGTGGGGTAGGCTAGCCCCTTAGAACCCTGGCGTTTGCTGCTCTGAACCATCGGCCTCCTGGACTCTTTCTTTTTTAGTAATTGTTTTATACAGCTTTTAGGTTTTATGTAATTGTATTTCTATTTATTGTTTTAATGAGTTGTAAGCCACCCAGAGTCCCCCATTAGGGGGAGATGGGCGGGGAATGAATGAATGAATGAGTGAGTGAGTGAGTGAGTGAGTGAATGAATGAATGAATGAATGAATGAATGAATGAATGAATGAATGGCATAGGATAGAAAGAGGCAGGTTTAATTTCCTGCTGAACCAAAACATTGACCTTGAGTCCATCACATTTTCAGCCTAACCTTCATAAGTCTATTCTGGAGATAAAATAGAAGAGGGACACATTCAGTACATCTCCATGAGTGCTTTAGAAGAAAGGCAAAACATGAAGGTAATAAATACCCAAGTAAATGGGTGCCTAAACATATAAAATGAAATGAAATAGACCAGCTGGGCATATGGATGATCTGTATAGCAATCCTAGTTAATAATTGTTGATAGGCTTATCTTTTTGGTGGAGAAAACATAAGTTAAGAAAATAATAAAGAGTAAGCAAAAGCAGTTTCTTTGTTTGTTAGTTCATCTACCCATACTTAACTGTCCCACTGACCCAGCTTCCACTAACTAGCATTACTTCTAGGGGAGGAATCCTGCCCCCTTGTGCAGAAGGAAGAAAGCACATGTCTGCTAAAAAAAAAATTCTGTGCACACTACGCACCTGCTCCAAGTGCCAAGTCCTAGTTCAGTTCAGATGCAGGTCTTCTCTATGCCCACGATCCAGGTAGTTACCCAGACCTTTTGACTTCTTCTCATTCCAGCACAGAGCTTCCCAGAAGAGGCACCAGCAGGGCTCAGGGAACCAGCAGGACTAGTTGTCCTACGGACAGGGACCAGAGCTGCACAGAGTCTGGTCTCTCAATGTCTCTGCTGCTTTTCCCTGTTCCTCAGCCTCCTTCCCTCCTAAGTGCCAATATCTTCCTTCCAGAGAGCAGAGCAGCATTTACAGAAACAGCCACTGATTTTTTGGTTTAAGAAAGGAAAAGGTCCCCAAACAACAGCAGACTGAAGTCAAGTGGCTTCTCCTCCAGCTGCAGTCCTTGGCCTGGCTCCAAGGCAAACTCTGCTCCATAATTACACAATTTAGAAGAACAGCCCCATGCTGACTTAAAGGGCCAGAAATCCAGATCTCATAGGCCTGCCTGGTCCAGCTCCAGGGATCATCCCTGAATGAAGTCACGTGAGGTGACACATTTGAACTGAACAGGTGTGTGCATATGCATCCAGGGAATCATTCTCAACGGCCTTCCCGGATTACATTTCTGGATGTCAGAACCTGGTCCCACAGAAGAGACAGGTGTGACCTCACTTGGTTTCCTTCCTGTTTCCATTTACCCTGGAAAGAATCCTAATCTGGATCCCCATAACATCTTTGAAAAATGCATCAGTGTTCTTGAGTCTGATTGAATGGTAAGGTGTGGAAGTGACCTGTTTGAGAGAATATGAGTGGCAGCCATCCAACTTGAAAATAGAGACAGCTAGCAATGTTAAAGAGGAAAGAGTCCCAGTGAACCATCTGAGTAAGAACACCAGATACTGTAGCCCAGCTTTTCCATCCTGGTGGCCTCTAGATGTGTGGGAACTGTAATTCTCAGAATCTCCCAGCAAGCCTGAAGATGGCCGCTATAGCATTGCTGAAACTAAACAAGACACAAGACAAGAAACCACACTAAATGTATGTTGAGGATTGGTTTCTTCAGGGGATGGTTAGAAAGTACACAATATAGGAGTCTTGGTGAAACCAAACTGGTTAAACCCAAGGTGGGATAATCAGCTCTGTGAACTGTTTTCTGTTCCATGAAGGGGAAAGGCAGCATTACATTTAAAAAAAGGAAAGGAATACATGGAGGAACATAAAGTGTGAAAGATCTTCTGTCTTAGAAAATGCATAGAGAGAGAGCTACACTGGGCCAGAAATATTTGATAATACCAGCCACCAATCATTTAGATTGGTACCATAAAGTCTTGCCTCAAGTTTGGAAAAGTTGGCTTGATCAAGACGAACATTACTTTGTGATCACTTCTTTTCCAGGAAAAGCATTCATACAATTCAAAAGTTGAGAATGAATACTTAATTGGAGAATGCACTTAGCTTAAAACTCCCGTCTCTCAATGTAGGAATGAAAAAAGAAGAAATTAAAGGCTATCAAGAAATGGAATGAGACCTTACAGTATTTGGAAAACCAATCCTTAAAGTGTTGCAGCTCCTAATAATACAATTTGGAAACATATCTGTCTCGGGAATGAAACTATGCACATGTAAATTAGCACAAGTATTTGTGTTCATATTGGGGAAAGTTGCGAGGGAATCCTTAGCTGAAAACATAGAACTTCACATATTCTAGCGTTCATTATAGAACGGAGAGCTAAAATGCCTGAATTTCTTTCTTCCTTACCCCCACCCATAACTAAAGGTCTGTTTGTAATCCAAAAGGCTCCAGCTACATTTGCCAGCAGCCAGGCAACTCTGGAGGTCCCCCTGAGGTCATACATCTGACCTTTACCTCTTGAATCATGCCTTTTTCCCATTAGCTACAGCTGTCCCTGCTGCCGCCACCCCCTGCGTGAACATGGCCCTTCTGTGAACAGCCCTTGGCCACATAGTGCTTCTCTCCTGGAATTCAGCTGAGATTGGAGCCAGAACCTTTCCTAAGATTGCTGTCTTTCTTCAGCAACTCCCCCCCTCCCCTCCTGCCATGTCAGCTTGCCTGACAGCAAATTATCTGCAGGGGAAGAAAAAAAAAGAAAGTAAGGAGAAGCTAGAGACCCCTGCATCTCTCCCCAGCAACTTCTCCTCTCCAGTTTCTGGGGATAATCCAAAGCTGGACAGAGGTTGCAGCTCGAACACAAGTTCTACAGATAGAGATAAGGGCGGAAGGGCTGTACAATGTATTTTTATGTATGTGTGTATTACACACCCACAGACCCATCTATGAAGCCCTAGTTCCAGGGAATAATCTGATGTTACCTACAGGGAAAGCTATGAAAGCAACTGAGGGGGAAATTGATTGAGAACCTCCTTGTCTGCCAGCCTCCATGAAAGAAATAGTTAAGCCAGGATTCAACTGCAGTCACCTCTTTTTTGAAACTGATTACTTGGGCATATCCAAAATCTATTTTAGCCCTTGAATAAGCTTCTTCAATCTCAGCTTTGTGGTAAAGCATGAAAACTGGGCATATAGGTTCTCCTTTCTCAGTGGCTATACCAGCTGGGGCCACTTCCATGTGTGAGTTAGCCATTAGAGTTTTATTCCCACCTTGAGTACTCTGGCAGTTCAACTGAAGCTCACATGGAAGAGCACTCATTTAAGCTATTTTTTTCTTTTATTCCCCTCTTCTGTACCCACATTTTGCTTTATGCATTAGATGGGGAAATCTCTTTTCCCCTTTCAAAATTGCCAACTCTCCATGCAGAGACTACAATGAAAACGAGAGACATTTGCTCCATCTGCTTGGAGTATGCTCTAGTTGCAAGATTCAAACACTGAGCAGTTTGACAAAATCTAGTAAGTAGAATGATAGTGAAGGGGCTGTAATTAGGGAAATAAGGGTGGGATAGATGCAGTCGATCCCCCAAAATGCAATTCTACTGCCTAAAAGGACTGGACTCCAGGAGGAGGCGAAAACCAGGAATGTAAGATTCTTGGTATTCTGTTGCCCCAAACAGTGACTTGTATAACTTATTGGATAGGACAGCTCCTGGGCGAGAAATCCAGTAATGAGCATAATGTTACTCTAGCCTTCTTCTGAACTCAGTTTGGAAACATAGGACCTTCTAAGACAGCCCTGGTAAAATAGCTATTATAGAGCAAGTAGTGTGACCCCCATTAGAATGCTGCAGATGATGCAGCCACAGAATTCTGTCTTCCAGGCTGCACTAAAATGTAGGGACAAGTGCATAGGCCAACCTTCCTCCCCGTACTGGAATGTGCTCCAGAATGGTCTTCTCCAGGTTCGTGGAACCGTAATTCCCAGAATTCCCCAGCCAACATGAATGAGAGTTTTCCAGAAGCCCAGGGAAATGCCCTGTGAAATAGCATCACCACATGTGCAACCAACAATATTACTACTCAATAACAGCACAGCAACAAGTGAGTTTTACATCTGGGTTGTCCTCTGCTTCATTTTTGCAATCTGCATTCAGGAAATTCTTGCAATTTAAATCAGGGAATTCATGCAACTTATTCAGAACTTATAAACAAAAACTCCTTTGTGGTGTCAGCCTAAGTCCCCTGTTATCTTAGCCCTCTCTCAAAAAGTCAAACTCTGTGTGGGGACAGCTTTTTTTCTGAATGGAATGGAATGTTGAGAGTTACCAAATGATTCATCCATAGCAATATTAACATTGTTGAGATTTTTTTTTTTTTTTGGTCTGCTTCACAGTCATTACTGACCCTGCAGTGACCGCCCCCTAGCGGTTTTCAAGGCAATTGCATCTTTCTGTTTTTCGGAAGTAGCCTTTGCCAGAGCCTACTTCCTAGAGCGTCCAGCCCAGCTTGGCAAGCGCAGGAGGCGGGATTTCCATTGCTTCGCGCCCCTTTTTCGGGGCGAGCGCAATTTCGCGCTTTTACCGGCAACTGTTGAGATACTTCCATAAAAATCCTAGCAAGCTGAAATGCGGGACAGGAAACTCTAAGACACCCTGAGCATAGAAAAATCAGAAAGCGCTCATCTTTTTTATGTGGCTATTTGGCAAAAAGAAAAAAAATCAACCACAAAATGCCAGTTCTCACCACATTTTGCAGCCAAGGATAAATACAAGCAACTGAAATAGCCACATACTATAGAGACAGTCAGCCACGTGTCTTCCAGGTATTTGGCAGTATATCTCCTAGAATTCCTGTTCACGCTGGCTAGGACTTATGGAAGATGTAGTTCAAGGCATCTAGAATCCAGATGGCTTCCTTGTTTCTTCCAGCTTCCATTCTCCTCTCTTTTTCTTTGTTTCCACTTTCCTCTCACTTCTGTTGCCGTTTTCCCATTGCTGAATTTAGCTGCCTCAGAACAGGGTTCTGTCCTGTTATTCTAACATCCTGCAGTCTCAAAAGCAGATCAATAAGTGTAATGCTTTCCTCCCTCAAAGTGCACCACCAGAAGTGGTTAAAATGTTTTTGGAGGCACACAACATTCTGCGCTGGGGAATAACAGTCTAGGTTGTGACGTCCAGCTGAGAAGGGTGGCACGCAATCCCAGCCAAGGACCAACAGACCCACACAAGGAACGGAATGTCACCCGGGGGAGTTCCACTGTTCCTTTGCGCCCTTGAGTGAATTTTTGTGATGAGGAATTAGAACAGCCAGAAGAAATGCACATGTACGTACTCAGAAAGTAGGATGAATTAAACAGGATATGTTACAAAATATGATACAAAAAACTGCCCCCTGCCCTGTAACATTTTGGGCACCCAACCAAATGTTTCCCAGCACTTACCTTGGCTTCGCATTTTTTATGGCTTGCCATTTTGCACACTGCAAGAGAAAAAAGAAAGAAATGCTCCAGATCTTGACTTGAGCAACTGTAAAGGTGGACACTTTCTGATGTTTTAATCCCAAGTATATTGTTTTCTGCAGGACAATAAAGCATGCTAGGTGAGGCTACATTTGGGGGGGGGGGGCTAATGTCCTCTCTTCGATTTCAGTGCATAAGGAACACCCAGGTTAATGAAATGGCAATTCTGGTGGGCACCAGTAAAATGAGGGCAGAGGACTGTAGAGAAGACTGGACAAAAGCTCTGTCTTCACAAAGCCCTCTCTGCGTTTTCACACAATATAAAGAATACAGATGAGCCAACAACTCAAAAAACTCCTACCTCTGCAGACAAGTCCTTGGGCTTCTATGGATTCCTTGCACACGATACATGCCTTTTTCTTCTTCTTAAAAACCTTCTCTTTGAAGCTGTGAGGCTCCGACACCTTCCCAGGCTGAAATGACAAATAAGAGCAGAAATGTGGATGGTTTCTTACATGGATCAATGGAGGCAGTTTCTTGCAGACACACATGCGTGATGTCATCATGAAGCTTTCACCAACACAGGGTTCTCTAGTATGTTGAGATGACAGTTTCCAGAATTCCACATCAGAACTGCACATCAAAGTTCTGACACACTTTATAAAAGATCAGTTGAAAAGGACTTTTTTGTGTTCTGTAAACAAGGACCCTTCTGAACATAAACATGCATCTTATACTCAGTATTGGAAAAGGCCCCAAAGACTTATATTATCATCGTTTAAATCCATGCCTAATTCATGCCCATCTCCAACAATCTGGCTATTTACCCAATCCAGAAAACAGCAGGTGAAGTTTCAGTTCTATACACACTGTTAGGGCCCCCTTACTTACTTTGAGTAGATATGGATTGTGGTGCACTATAATCAATGGGAGACAGCATCCACCTGTTTTATGAGGACAGGTTGATAAGGTTGGAACATTTTAATTTGGAAAAGAGAAAACTAAAGGAAGAGAGTATAAAAATATTCTATTTTATTATCTCTACATTATTTGTAATTTCTCAATGTTTTACTCTGTTACCCATAATGTACATACCAACATCATCCTATGAAAGTAAATGAAAATAAATTCTGGATTTCTTTGCACAACATGGAATTAACTTGTAGTATTCTTCACAAGGTGCAGCAATATGAACTAGCTCAGATGTCTTTTTTTGTTTTTAAAGGATTAGACAAATTAATAGAGGACAGGGTTACCAACTACCATTAACTCTATTGTAAAATAAAAGCCCCTGTTAAGAGACAGTGTGTCTCCAAGAGCCGTAAGCAACAGGGAATTCACCTCTCCATCCTACTTCACCTCTTCCTAAAAGTATTTGTTGCTCAACCTCTGTTAGAACAAGTTACAGAGATACAGCTCAATTATATCTTAGCCATTATAACTGTATTTCTTCTCAACAATTATAACTGCCTATGACTAAAGTAGTAGTTCTAAAACCAAAAGGATATATTTTACCTTTCAGCAGTACATGTATGTCACAGATGAAGCATTACCATGTGTGAGAGCCTTAGTTTGTTTTAATTATGGTTTACTGCAGTACAAACTATAGTAATCAGATCAAATACAGCTAAACCATAAATCATGGATTATAACCCCAACTAGCTAGATAAACAATACTATGCTACACTACTTTGTTTAACCAAGGTTGTTTAATAAGCTGCAATTGGCAGGATTTGTGCAGCATATTCAGCTACATTTCATGTCTCATCAACCAGAGTGGTAGATTAACACATCACCCTAAGCCAAAACAAACCAACTCCCTTGTGGTTTAATGCAACATGTGAACACAATCTCTGTTACAACTTTTAAATATGGTGCTCGCACTCTGCAATTTATCGAAACGTGTATATAAAACACACACATATGTCTATACACCCACACCCATGCATATACATATTGCCTAATGTGTCAGAACCTTTTTTTTTAAATGAAGCAATCAGTTAAAACCAAATTAAAAGCTGCAGCTCTAAATTAGATGGATCTCAAACTGACCCATCAGGGCAGTTTTATACAGACTAAAATATGCTTAGTTGAATCCATTGATGAGGTGTTTTGTTCTATAAATGTGCAAGGTCTTGCAAAACATGAACTCAAAATTAATCCACTCATTTGGGAAGGAACAGAAGACGACTGGGAACATTGTGACATGCCAAATAACAATAACTGTGGTGAACATTTCTCCATAAAATGCAAGCCTTGCATACACTCTCTACAAATTTCAAGAATGTGCGTGCTAAGGGTTCATGAGATAAATCTTCCTGAAATGCTGGGTGCCAGGTCAACAGTCAATGTTCTGTTGGAAGCAGCTACATATAAACCAGATTAATGTATTTTCTCAAACTAAACAAACAGAAGGAACAAGAGCTGCTGTTTTCCTCCCTATTTAAGACTTAGGAGAAGGTGAAGGAAGGCAATAAATAGTTTCAACCTTAGCTTAAGGTTCAATGCCTCTGCATAGAAGTGGTTACTTCAGAATTTTTGATTTAAAGAACAAAACAATTGACAACTCTATGCAGAGTTTTAGGGAGTCTTGCTGATGTGATGTCTGGAACAGGTAGGGTTACCTGACATCCGGCAAAAAGAGGACGTGTCCTCCTTTTTGTTCTCATGTCCTCTGTCCAGCAAGCATAGTTTTAAAATGAGTACCTTGGGGTTTGGCGGAGGGGAGGGGACTGTTTGAATAACAATAGTTATTCAAACACTTGCCTGTTGTGACCTTTTAAATTGTCTGCTTCTGTCTTTCCCTCGTCAGTAGGCAGACTCAATAGCCTAGATTTAGGTTATTTAATTTATCTCCTGATTCCAGCCATAGGCTTCAATCCAGCCCCTTCAAATCTATAGATCATATGACTCGTCATATGTTTCTATGGTGAAATTGAAAAGTATGTCATTGTCAATGCTATATTATCATAGCATTTGTTCTTGAAAATAAAGATTTGTTGGAAAAATATTGAAATTGAAAAACCAGTCTTTCTGATGCTGGAAAAAGTAATTTCATATACATGTAGGCCCAAATACATTTTTGGCAGTTTTTCACTGTAATTTTTGTTGCAGATGCCAAGAAAGTTGAACAGTTAGTGCAGTGTTTCTCAACCTTGGCAACTGGCATGCTGGCTGGGGAATTCTGGGAGTTGAAGTCCACACATCTTCAAGCTGCCAAGGTTGAGAAACACTGAGTTAGTGTATGCTCCTTTCCCCCCCATTTGTCCTCCTTTCCAATCGTCCATGTCTTCCTTTGCCTGTTCAGATATTTGGTAACCCTAGGAACAGGACTTTCTTTCTAGTGCTACTATAATGACAGAATACAGTGCCCAGAGATGTTGCTCAGATGGACTTCTAGTGAGCAACCTGTTAAGGTTTTAAGGCAATGAACATTAAAACATAACAACTGGCCCATGGCACAATGAGCCTTGTTATCACAATGGTTGCTGCCACAGAAGAGAGAAAGAACCATTAAGATTGGAGGACCAGATAAATCTGAAACTAGAGGGCTTTAGCTGTGGGCTGGGGATAATAGGAAGGCTGTATCATGAGGTCATGTCCTTTGAGGTTAGTGAGGTTAGTGAGAAAACTTTGAGTGGATGTTAAGGAGAAGTGTGGATGCGCCCAATACATCAATACAACTGCAGTCTCACCATCGACAATATTACTGTTTTGGTAGGTCCATTTCAGTCTGTATCCTAATGATCTGAATCATGGAACTTGTCTTTTTTTCTTTTTGTAGCAACTACACCCTGTATTTACATTTTCATTGAGCTGGCCACCATGACTCCATATTCCCTTTCTTGGTCAATAACTGCCAGGTTAGATCTCATCACTGTATATGGAAAGTCTGAATTTTTAATGTGATCACTTTGTACTTGCTTATACTCAACTGTATGTGCCACTTTGAGGCCCGTTCACCCAGTTTGCAAAGATCTTGGAAATTGTCCCTTTTGAGTTTTCTACAGTCTGACATCAGTAAATTTGTCTACCTCATGATTTACTCCTATATAGCAAATTAAAAATAGTGGTCATAATTCCAGTTTCTTGGGACATCTCTTCATTCTGAAAATGGCCCATTTATTCCTACCCTTTACTTCCTGTTCTTTAGCCAGTTAGCCGTCTATGAGAACACCTGCCCTTTTATTCCGTGACTGCTGAGTGTGCTCAGAAACCAGTGGTGAGAGATTTTGTCAAAGGCTTTTTGAAAGTTTATAATGTCTGTTGACTCATCCTTGTCAACACACTTGTCGACATTCAAAAAGCAAATGCCATGTTTGTTCCTTTTCAGCAAAGCTGATTCTTCTATACTTTTGATTATTTTTGTGTTAGTAATATTACTTACATTTTACTAAAAAATAATGTTAAGCTACATGGCCCTATCTTAGATCCCTTTGAAAGAAGTTGAGCTGCATTGGTTGTTACTGTTTTTCAGTTCTTGGCAACAAATCTCAAAGAAAAGTTGCATACTTTTGTCGGAAGATCAGCAACTGCAATATTTTGTTTCTGTTCACTTCCCCACCCCATGTTACAAGGAAATTCTGATTTTTGTGGTATAAATTATGCAAAATTATTGCAATTTGTTTTTGCCTAATTCACTGCTATTAATTCATTTTGCTTCTTTGTTCATGTTGACTAAATTTGACATTGCATGACTTCACACATATACATGTGAAATAGGATTCCCCAGAATAGTCAGTTCTGTATACCATATCCCATTCTGCAATTCAACAGCACTTGTTCAGAGTTATACCTTTCACACGTTCTTTGATTCAAATTCATGTATTTGAATCAAAGTTGCAAAAAATTGCAAAAACTGATCAGAAAGAAAGAATATTTAAACCTTCACATGGAACTTGAAAATAATTACTTAGAGATGTTCGTGATTGAGATTTACACAAATCTAGTAACAGAAATTATGTTTAAATGAAACAGTTCCATTCCTTTAACAAGGATGGACTTACATAGCTTTTTTCAGCAATCACCTTCCATCACAGTCCTTTTTCCGCAATTGGCAGCTGATACAAATGACATCTTCCAGCCCCCGCCCCCATTTTTCTTGAATTCTGAAGCTACTTAGATAACCAGAAACAAAACAGCAGTCCTGCTGGAAACAGAGCTGCATTCCAACTACACCCCCAACCCCCCAAAAAAAGAGAGAGAGAAAGGAAAGGAAAAAAGAGATCTGGAATGTTGCTCCATATTACTTCCCTCCCTTCCCCTTTCCATTTTATGTAGGGGAAGAAGTGGGCTGGGTGCATTATGAAGTATCAGCTGGGTAAAAATGTGCAACAGGGCCTAGAAAATGCAGCTTCAGAGACTGAGATCTGACCAAAGCCACGATCACTATTCTCACAAAGAATCCTACCAGCTTCTAGGCTTACTCAAACCAAATGGTGACCATAGTAACAACAGACAGGGCTTTGAAACCCTGATATACCCTCCAACATTTCACAGATGAATGTAGGGACATTCCTGTAAGTAACACACATCTGATTCTCATGCCAGCCGTACTTTATTCCAGTAATAGATTTTGCTGAAGGATGGACTCTGCTGTATATTTGTTCCATGCTAGCCTGTTCTCCATTATTTGAAAAAACAAGAGTATTTAAAAAAAAAATTTAAGACCAACTCTAATTTCACGAAAGAATTGGTGATGCAGCAAACATGCTACAAGGAATGGTTAAACCTTTTGGGTCTATTTAGAATCAAAAAAATAAGCAAGGGGTATAATAAAATTATATATGGTATGGAAAACCTGGGTATGGAATGATTTCTCCTTCTGTCTTCATACTTGAACCTGAGTGAAAGTGAATAGCGAAGAATTTGGAACAGATTAAAATTAACTACTTCTTCAGAGAGCCAGTTTGGTATAGTGGTCAAGGCACCAGCCTAGAAACTGGGAGACTGTGAGTTCTGGTCCCACTTTAGGCATGAAGCCAGCTGGATGACTTTGGGCCATTCCTTCTCCCTCAGCCCTAGGAAGGAGGCAAGGACAACCCACTTCTGAAAAACCTTACTAAGAAAACTGCAGGGACTTGTCCAGGCAGTCACCAGGAGTCAAAACCTGACTTGAAGGCACACACACACACATTTCTTCATACAATACACAGTTAAATTATGGACTTCTTGACTACAACATTCATTGATTTTGTACCAACTGAGATTGATCTGATACTAGGGTACAACATGCTCTCCTGTTAGATCTCTGGGTGATTCACAGTAGACCGGCAAACCTCTGTGAGGGCTTTCACTCCTCAATTTTGTTGCCAAGAAAGAACATTTGGGAGACCACCAGGAGTGGATTTTGGTGTGAAAGAACTTCTAAATTGGGGTTCTGGTAGTGATCATAAATTCTGGCTGAGTAAGTGCTCAGGACTTCCTATACTTGAACCTTCATTTAGCACCTGGGTTCTGATTGTTGAATGTCAAAGCTCTGGTAAAAAGAATCACAACTTAGGATCCACAAGCTGGATGTCCTGCCCAACCTGGGACTACAAATTCTAGAATTTCTAACTGTTCATTGTCCATATTGGGTAGCAGTTCAGAAAGTTGTCTTCCTAACACTCCATTCCCCAACCAGCTGCCCTCCTGCCACATCTGTGCATTTAAACTTGCATAATTCCCCAGCCAACACAGCCAAGGTGAAGAATTCTCAGTGTTAAATCATGCACATCTGGAGGGCATCCATATTGGGGGATGCTATCTCCAAACATCTGGAGAGTATCAGGTTGCAGAAGGCTAATGTAGACCAAGGATTGCCAGATTCTGGAGTCAAACAGAGTGCTCGTGGGAAAAGCAGGCACGATATAGACCAAAAAGACCTAAAGTAAAATTCCCATTCACCCACAAAACTCGGCCAACCAGAGTTCTAGTGCATGGGGAGAAAGCCCTGTCTCTGACCTTGGAGATTCTCAAGATATGCCTATGATCCAGTGGTGGTATGTCAGGAAAAAAAAAAACCCAAGTTGCTCAGGAAACATTAGAAAGAAGATTTCTAAACTCTTCACCACTTTTTCAGGAGGAATGCCTATTTACATTTGTACCTTCTAAGTTTTGTTTTTGGGCAGGTTTCTTGGACATGCCCCCCCCAGCCCAAGATTTACAACTGCAGCAATGAGAAGGACAGAGGGGATTAGCAAGCTGGGTCTGCTCTCTGTTGGGGATGGTTGTGACATGGCAGGCCTCACATTCTCAGCTTCCCTTACTTCACAGGGCTCTGGTGAAAGTAGACTAGAGGGAAGTAGGAATTGGATATGCTACCTTGAGCTTGTTTGGAGGAAAAGCAAGATGCAAACTGAATAAATAATAGAGAAGTCTATCCATTACTAAACAGAGGGGGCAAATCCTTTCTGATGAACAGGAAGATGAGAAAGGAGCTCTCCATGTGCCAGAATTGATGTTGTGTGAAGCCACAGGCAACTCGGTGGAAGGAATACCCCTCCTGACAGCAGGAAGCATCCAAAACTAACAGTTTATTAGCTGGCTTGTTCATGGTTATAGTAGCAAGAGGGGAGAAGCAGCAAGTCATGACAAGGTGCTTCTCCTTCTGCAAAAATTCTAAGGAGAAGCAGGAACAACACAACTCAGCAAGCCTTTTGGGGTGAGGGTGGGAGTAGGGCAGGTACCCAACCCCGATGACATGGGGGCTGAAAGGACAGAACTAAGAAAGTGTCCTGAACAGCCTAGCAATCAAGAGGCTTCATGGGATATGTAGTTCTCTCCTTGCAAGGAAAGGAAAGCAAGACCAAAGGATGCTCTGTTTGAAACTGTGTGTACACAAGGCCTAGTGAATGGACCATTCAGCCCGGGCCCAGCATGGCAGCAGCCTTTACTATAAATAGCTATGAATCGTCCTCTTTGTTACTGGTGCTTTTGCTGGGAAAACAAAGTTGCTAACTTAGATGCAGAGCCATTGATTGGACTGGCTGAGGGGCTGAAGCAGCCTTTGAATTTTCTGAGGGCACTGGAGGGCCAGCTTCCCCAGAGATATATGCATTTTACTCTTTTCCATCTAGGTAGCATAACACGCTAGACTTCATACCGCAGAACAGAAAGCAAGTGGCCCACAGTGAAATTCAGAGGACGAGCCCAAAGTCATGGAATCACAATCCAGGAGGCACAGCATCAGACCTGCCGATCAGCCCTGACCATGTGGCATATACCTTCCACCCTCCCCACTGAGGCCATTTTTAAAATCTGGTTCATTTACTGTCCTTCAGATGTGCTGGAAAACTCCTCTAGCCCATTGATTTCACTATGCTGGCTTGGACTTATGGGAGATGAAGTCCCAAACACCTGGAGGAGACCATGTTGCCTTCCTAGCTTTAGATAGTTCAAATGAAAACTTCCAAAATCAGAAGGAAGGTGGGAAAAATGGATGGGGATGGGGGGGAGATGGTTTTCAGGAAAGAAGCAGTAGACACAGAGAAGGCAAAACAACCCATTTCTCTCTCTAAATATGCCATCCTGTAGCCTACTTTTTCATTATTCCAGAGCAAATGCATTTGTTCAGACAAGGTACAATTCCCCTTTCATTTGTGGAAAATTCAAGCTATAGAAGCTCTCACATCTTCTCAAGCCATCTGGCTACTCACTTGAAAACACCAGCAAAGGGCCCTTTTGCTCTTTCCCCTCTTCGTGGTCTGCCAAAGAATTTTTCCCCTTATTTATTTGGGTTTCATTTTGGGTTGTTTGGGACATAGAGCAGCAAACTCTGACCAAGTTTCTGTTGCAGTTCACATGGGCAGAGCAGGGGCTTAAAAATCACATTGCAGGCATCTTGAGAATCTGGCCTAGAGCCTACTATGGACAATATGCTGAGGGGAAGCTCAAGTGTGGATCTTTGGGGGGAGGGGAGAGAGATCAGACTGAATATTAGGACTGATAGCATTCCCATCTCTGTGGATTGACCCAAAGCTCCCTGCCCTTTAGAGCTATTTCAATAGAGATGGTTAAACAGGGTGGACTCAAAAGAGAATCCCCATCCAATAAACGTATGAACAGTTTGACCATTTGGTTCCCTTTTTCCAAGGCCCTCATGGTGCCACACCTGGTCCCTCTCCAACCATTTTGGCTTCACCACAGTCCTGTGAGGAAGCTTTAGCTGAGAGTACGTGAGCAGACCAAGCCCATCGAGTGAACTGTAGGGCTGAATGGGAGTTCAGACCTGATTAACCTTGGTCCTAGTCCAATAAGATACTCACTAGGCCGCGCTTTCTCCCCTTGTTCTCCTTCCCCATCCAGATGTTATATTTGTCTTCTTGCCAGATGAAAGCAGAGGATGGGATTCTTTACAATTTATACAAGGGTGTAATCCAACTAGCGATATAACTAGCAGGCAAATATATTATAATGGTAGGTAGGTAGGTAGGTAGGTAGGTAGGTAGGTAGGTAGGTAGATAGGGAGGGAGGGAGGGAGGAAGGAAGGAAGGAAGGAAGGAAGGAAGGAAGGAAGGAAGGAAGGAAGGAAGGAAGGAAGGAAGGAAGAAAGAAAGAGAGAAAGAAATTGCACAAAACAAAGGGCCACAAGTGGTTCCACCTTCTTTTAAATCACGCTCATGTGAAATCATCACAATCGTATGGGTGGCATCCACACAAGGCTATTATTCTGCAGTCTCTCACTCCACAGTGATAACCTTTCTATTTCTCCTCTCCGTGTTCTAATCCTTTCTGTCCACAAAAAAATCCCTTTAGGAGGAAACAGAGGAGTAAGTGTGCCAGTCCTAGCCATTCATCCAACTTCTGGTTCAAACAATTGCTAACATGGTTTAAAAATTGATCCTTAGCAGGGAGAGCACTGAGAACACAGCCATTCCAGAGAATCCATCCTTTAACTCCTTGGTGTCATAATTCACGCAAAGGGAGGCTAAAGGGTAATCATATCCATGTAAAAGGGCGTTGAATATGATCACCCCAAACTGGGTGACTTCTGAAGATATGGGATGACGGCTCTCATCATTCCTAGTAAGAATCCAGGTGACTTCAGCTCCATCAATTCCAGTCATCCCAGCCATTGGAGAATGTCAGAACTGGGGAAGATTGGCTGAAGAAAACAAACGGGAAGCCACGCACTCAAAGCATAAAATTAAATCCTTTCCAAAAGGATTTAAATGAGATCCATCTGCATTCGCTGAAAAAGGCATGTTAGCTCCACTGATCAAAAAGAAGCATCCACCAGTACATACAGGGACATGCACATACAGAAGACACATAGCCCAAGCTATTCGCCTCACCTGCATTCCCCAGATCTGCTCCAAGTTGGAGAAGAATGCCTGGTTCCGATGGCGGGTTGGTCCAGGCGGCCTCAGCTTTTGTTAACCAAAGCGAGGAGCTGGCCAGGCGATGGCTCTTTCGTAATTGGACTCCACGCAGAGCTTGGGCACCGATTCCCCCCTCCTCCTTGCTCTGAGTCCAGAACAACATGTTTACTCACTGAACTTGGTTGTACTGCTATGTACTGAGTGCCTGCTATTGTGTATCAGCTGAATTGCTTTTCCCAGCTATACAACAGGCCTGTCATGTGAATGGGCTGTGTTTACACTGCAACAACCAACATCAATTGAAATTTGGTATCAAAGGGATAGACATTTCGCCATCCAAGCTCATTATGGGAATTAAAAAAATATAACCCAGAGGCAGCTTTTGAGTTAGAGTTTGGATTGCCAAAATCTGGAACAACGCTTTTATAAAATGGGCGGTGCAGAGGAAGAAGAAAGGTATGGTATGGATTATATTAGGCAGAGGTGGGCAATTTTTGATGGGCAGAGGCCACATTTAAATATTTGGGTGTTAAGGCAAGAGCTGTAGAGGGCGAGAGAGCACAAAATTAGTGGGGAAATATCATATAGAGATTTTTATTTTTTTCCTAGGAATTTTGCAGATGGAACATTTTTACTTTAAGCTGTATTAAGCCTCATTCAGCCCTTACAGTTCGGTTTTGTATGCTTCCTGCCTTAGAATAGCAGGAAACAGCACCACCAATTTTCAGCAATTGTGCCACTGAAATTCAGTGTAGACAAGAGGGCTTGAGGATCCTCCCCATCCCCTAGTTTTAAAAGCAATATGGGATTCCAGGGCCAAAGGATGCCCATCTCTGGGGAAAAAAAAAGGCATGGGAGGCAGTATCCATGTAGAATAGGTCAGCATTAAGGGAAGCTGTCATCTCATGCTTTACCTGAAGAAGATCTAATTTCAGGCATCTCCAATTCAAACAAGTATCAGGTAGCAGTGCTGGGAAATGCCTTCTCTACCTCTGCCTCTAAAAAATTGAGCCACTCAGAATTTATGGTATAGGTGGTCCTCGTTTAGCAACCACAATTGGAACCAGCAACTCAGTTGTTAAGTGAACTGGTCGCTAAGTGAAACTGTGACTGTGCTTACTTCAGCTTTCCTTTGCTTTACATACCCGCGAAGTTGTAAATGCGAGGATTGGTTACATTTCATCATTGTCGTAACGTGTGAATGGTCACTAAGTGAGGCAGTCATTAATAAGGACTACCTGCACTAGACCAGTTGGACAGATTTAGCCTTCCCTGACTAAATGGCCATGATCACAGCAAGCCTGGAAGGAGCATTATTGAGGCTCATTTAATTATGTATTGATCTGCCCAATAACAATCCTCTTAATTTCCACCTACTATTACTTTTTCCACACTGCCTGCCCCTTTGAAGCTTATTTGTCTCATATGCAGGGGGAAAAAAATGCATTCCATAGGGAATGTCTGGCCCTGACTCAGTCTTTAGAAAAATGGCAAAAAACCCCTCTCTTTCACCAACTGTTAGTTGAACTGATTTGGATTTTAATTGCATTGTTTTAACCCTTACACTTCATTGTCTATATGTTTAATTGCTATAAGCTGCCTTGAATGTTGTCTGAACAGAACGGCAGGTTCTAAATCTAATAAATAAATAAAATCAAGAGTTTTGAAATGAAGTGCCTATACTATAGGCAGGAGTGGAATCAGAGCTGAGGGAGAGAGTTATGGAGGAACATCGCACGGATAATAAAGAAATAAGAGCAGTAGACAATATTTTGCGGCAGAGAGATAGATGACGATAAGGGCAAAAAAGTGTGAAAGAAGGTGACCGAGGAGAACGATGTGGCCGTGGCAGCCATGCTGGTCTTCCTCTAAGAGGCATAAATTGCACGCCAGTCCTGAGAACTTCACGGTAGCAGTGGCTTTCCCTGATCATTGGCCCAGGCTGTTCTCACCTCTTGCTCACCAAATGGACTGGTCTAAGAAGAATGGGAGCAAGGAATCCAACATACATGGGAGGCAATGAACAAGGAAGGCTGGCGTCATTTATATAGAGGCTTAGTTATAGGCACGGGATAGAGAAATTGACCATACATTCCCAAGGGACAGGATGCTGAAATTTGGAACACAGGCTGCAGAATGGAATGTCAGGCATTACAAATTCCACTTCCCTTTCACACAGTCGGGGGAGAGGAGAATCTATGCAGACAGCTAGAAACATAAACATAAATAAGACAACAGACATAAATTGCAGTGGAAGGGAGATTTTTTTGCAGCCTTACACATGCAGACATGTGCGTTTGTGTGTGTATATGCTTGCCTACACACACACACACACACACACACATCTTTCTGTCCTGCTAAATTCTCAAGCTCTGAAGTTGGACATTTTGAAGAGAATCCAGATTAATATATTACAAAATTTTCTCTTGCAACATCAATGCTGGATTAGGATGTTTGTTCATTTATTCTGGCAAACCAGCAGTTTGAGCCATCGGGGTCCACAGGGCAAAAGGGGGAGCAATTGACAAAATGGCTATCACAACATGCCACCATTTCCATCCTTGCCTTTGATGTTACAATGCATATTTTATCATCTTGGCAAACACTGCAGTTAGGAACCTATGCCTATGGTTGGAGTGCATAAATTTCTGTGTTGGGTTGACAAGAAAGTCAGCTTAGATCAAGTGCAGTTCAATCCCAAATGGACACACAACAAGAGCTGCTTATAGAGCACAAGGTGGTACAACTGAGCCAAGCTGCATCCTGAAGACTAGTCATTGTAAACAAGATTCTGGGCATAAGAAAAACCAATCCACCAAGTTTTTCTAAGGAAATCAGTATCAAGCACAGCTCTATTCCAACCATATCCTGCCTGTTCCTTTGGCAGCCTCTGATTAAGGATCCGAGGCTGGAAGCCTCCAAGCAAAACTTGCCCATTCTTATCATTGGCCATCCAAGAGGGGACACTGAGACGCAGAAGAAAGAATAGATCTCGTACAGGGGATTTGCAGGCAGACCACTGGGCATGATGGAAGCAAGGGCTTTGAGTCAACTCCTCACATTCCCTTCGCAAAGCAATCCTTCAGAAAATAAAACGGAGCCGTGGTGCTCCTATGTGCAATCTCTGGCAGTTTACAGTTAATCTGTGGGCAATCACAGCAGCCTTCTCCAACTTCCTGCACGACAGTAGGTTGTGCAAGGAATGGGAGGATCCCAGCCAGTTGGACACAGTGTTCCTTAACTCCGGAAAACCAGATGGGAATTGGTCAAAACTTAAGAATAGAAGGCTGGGCTCCGGAGGTCAGGCACGAAAATAGGATTTGTCCAGCTATCAGTGCTTTAAAAAATTCACTCCCCTGCCTTTCTGACCATTTGAGAACAAAACTCAGTACATTGCCTGTTTCACTGCGCCCAGCAAATTAGTTGGCTGGCTTCTCTGCCACACACAGTTCATCACTATAAAGAGGAAAACTAATCCAGTCTGTTTCCTCGCCATACTTTATGATTAATGTCATTTCCTGGATCTCACCCATCCACTTCTTTTCCTTGCTTTGAGCTTCCCAGCACTGTCTGAAATGAGATGGCAGACATGCAGAAAGGTATTAAGCAGCCTGGGCATTATTCCTCCCTCCCTTCTCGGCTGCCTATCTGCTTGGAAACTGCATGCATCAGAATTATTGGTTAAGCAAAACCCCATCTTTTGTACATGAAACCTAAATCAAAGGATTGGAAAACTTATCTGAGAGACTGTCACTTTAATTACATTCCTGGACGTTTCAACACAATTGTTCAGCAACAACCATCCCGCCAGGACCCACTGTCAGCAATGCAGAAAGCACAGAAGCCAAGAGGTCAAAAAAGAGCTGCCAATCGATGCAGGAGTTGACAGACAGTGGGCAACATATGGTGCTTCGTCCTCTCTTTTGTGGCCTCTGAAGCCTGCTAAGAACTGACTGCCAAAGCCAGTGCAAACTGCCTAATTACAGTGGCACAGTTAAAGAGGAGGAAGAGGAGGAGGAAATTAAGAGTATTTAGACTCCTCTTGGAGTCGTCACCCTGCCTCCTGTAGTACTCAGTGGCCTAAAAAATAGTTTTAAAAAACTGCATAGTCCCTGGGAACAAAAAAAAGTTTCTGCTTTTTTTCTATTACAGTTTTGAGCTTTAATCCAGTAATTACTATTAAAATCTCCCACAGGAATCCAATTAAAGCGCAAAGTTATCACAAAGAAATGTTCCAAACCTGAAGCACTTGATAGGTTGGCTGCACAAATGTACCAACTCCATCCTTCCTGTCCCAGGACTGTTAAAAAAATAACTTTAAAGAAGGATTTCCCTTCTGGTCTGCATCCAGATAAAGACAAAATGTCAGCGTTTTAATTCAGGAAAAGAGCTGCTGCTTTCAGATGCTCAAAATGTTGTTTTCAGGTTCTCCAAGGGTTGCTTTTTGGGCTTTTTAAAATGTACCCCTGAAACTGACCTAGCCTAGATGTGAATACCCTTCATGGACAGCCAGAAGGGATTGCTCTCACTCAAGAAAACCTGTAATAGTAACGCTAAACTTGCTGTCATGCTGAGATGCGAATGGACTTACAGAAGCATTTGCAGAGGTGTCCTGATTGTTCCATTAAAAAAAACAAAAATGCAGTTGATAACCTTCAGGGCGATCCACACAAGGCTTCTGCACCACTCCCAGATCATCTCTGTTCTTCACGATCACGTGCCACTGTCAGCACTGAACAGCAGAGCTGATTAATTTCCAGCTTAGTAGCAATGTGGAAGGAATCATTGCAAATACAGTTGATACCGCTGAATTTGGAGAAGGGCCATTTCCCACTGGTGGGAATTTGCTCCTTGTCCTACACTCCACTCCTCAACTCTTTTCTAGGACTAGGATGTTGTGACTCCCATGGCACCCTTTCACTGTTTTTTTTTTTCTTTTTTTAATGAATAGGAGGGCTTCGGCTCTCGTCAAAGTAGGGTGGTTGTTGCTTTTAATTCCCAAGGACACAAATGCAGTGCAAAGTTAGGACATGCGTGATAAAGGGGGAACTTGACGCTGGCTGACTGCCAATCACTTCCATCCATTGGTCAAATGGAAGGAGCAGTGGTCAGTACAGTTGATGGGCAATGAGGTAGTGAGGATTGGCAGGAGTAGAAATACCCTTAATCAAAGGTTTACACCATGCAAAAGGTTGCTTAGAGAGGGAAAAACCAATATGAGTCAGAATATTCGCATGACAAGCTGCGGCTCCCTCAATTAAGCAACCTTAATACAGGATACAACTGACAGATTCCAAATCTGCTGTTTGGACTGTAAATGCAGCTGAAATCTCCTGAGCTAATGCTGGAAATAGGAGGCTGTGTAAAAATCTGATGATGACCAAGGAGGCAGGCAGATAGCCAGGCAGGTAAGGATGTTTACACGCAGAGAGAAGAACAGAGATCAGTCAGCCCAGAATCAGCAGCCACTTTAAGTCCAGACAGAATCCTTTTGCTGCTTGTGTCTCCTACCAGATCTCTCCTGAGTTGGAAGTTGCTGGACCATCCTTGGACCATTTGCACTGATGGTGGCCCAGTCAAGAGACCAGTCACTTCTTTCTCCTGAAAGCTACCAAAGCAGCTGTGAACTCAGGCACTGAGGCTAGAAACCATGCTTTATGGCATAGTAAACAGTATAAGAAACCATAGCTAAAAATGCAGGATTAGCACAATCTATGAAACTAGTCCAAGAGTTCTAACCTGAAGCATATTGGCAGAGCATGAATAGCCAATATTAGCTTGGTAGCCTCAACTTTGTGTTTTAGTAACACCTTGAGTTCCACCAGCCCTTTCACAGAGGATTTCATTCCTTGTTTGTCCCTTAAGGCTTCTTTTGCAGCACCTAATTTGGAAGAAGGGTTAGGCACTACCAGATGTGGTAATTAATTACTTCTTCAATTAATTGATAAGGGAGATTTCCACCACACAGGATCCTAGTTTCTTTCAACTGCAACATTAAGATTTTTGTGCAATTGGACCTGCAGTAAGAGGAAGTTTGATTTATAAGAACGTTTCTATCGATGTGCTCTGCTGATGAGCTGGGGACCTTTCCAACCAGTTGCAAAACTGTGCCTAGTAATGCCAATTGTTGGACAACTAGAAATCAAGAACCTTGCAGATTGAGGCAGATCTTCATTTGTCTTTAGTATTTTCTTGCACCAGAAGTTCTTGCTAAATTTTTGCTGGCACCGATTGGTTCAAAATAGGGAAAGGAGTACCACAAGGCTGTATACTGTCACCCTGCTTATTTAACCTATATGCAGAGTACATCATGAGAAATGCCAGGCTGGAAGAATCACAAGCCGGAATTAAGATTGCAGGGAGAAACATCAATAACCTCAGATATGCAGACGATACCACCCTAATGGCAGAAAGCGAAGAAGAACTAAAGAGCCTCTTGATGAGGGTGAAAGAGGAGAGTGCGAAAGCTGGCTTGAAACTCAACATTAAAAAAACTAAGATCATGGCATCTGGACCCATCAATCCCTGGCAAATAGAAGGGGTAGAAATGGAAGCAGTAACAGACTTCATTTATTTGGGCTCCAAGATCACTGCAGACGGAGACTGCAGCCATGAAATTAAAAGACGCTTGCTCCTTGGGAGGAAAGCTATAGCAAACCTAGATAGCATATTAAAAAGCAGAGACGTCACCTTGCCGACAAAGATCCGCATAGTCAAAGCTATGGTTTTTCCAGTAGTAATGTATGGCTGTGAGAGCTGGACCATAAAGAAGGCTGAACACCGAAGAATTGATGCCTTTGAACTGTGGTGCTGGAGAAGACTCTTAAGAGTCCCCTGGACTGCTAGGAGGTCAAACCAGTCAATCTTAAAGGAAATCAACTCTGATTGCTCATTGGAAGGATTGATAATGAAGCTCAAGCTCAGATACTTTGGTCACCTAATGCGAAGAGAGGACTCTTTGGAAAAGACTCTGATGCTGGGAAAGATGGAAGGCAAAAGGAGAAGAGGACGGCAGAGGATGAGATGGCTAGATAGCATCACTGAAGCAATGAGCATGAAATTGAGCAAACTCAGGGAGGCAGTGAAAGATAGGAAGGCCTGGCACAATATGGTTCATGGGGTCACGAAGAGTCGGACACAACTTAACGACTGAACAACAACAACAACAACACACCTGTTGCAAAATGGGAGGGATCCTGAACGAAGTAGGATTGGGCAGAGAGGGATTACGTCCCCTTTCATTCACCATATCTAGCATGAACTCTGGAGCTGCACAAGCATGGCTGAAACATCTGGCGCTGCTGCACTATTGCAACAGGATGCTAATGCAAGCACCCTTGAGCAGTTTCTTGCCCTTTTAGCTCTTCTAATATCTCCTAAGACTGAGCTACAGTCCTCACAGTGTAAGAAAGGATTACATAGTTGGGGCCTTTCAGGAGGAGGTGGATAGCTCAGTGATTTGTCCAGCTCATTTCCTGTTTACTCAGCATTCTCAGCTCTTCTGGAAAGATGGCCAGAGGTCTTCCCCCAGAGGAGTAAGGTCATTCCTAATAAACTATAGGAAAAAAGACTTTTTCCCAAAAGAAAAATTTATATGCACACAAAATAGTCCCACATCTGAATACCAGTAGACAAAGAGCTTCCTCTCATGTTCACTTGGTCTTCATTCAAGAACAATCTAATCATGCAAATCTTGGGCCACAGATACCAGCCCATATGTGCGCATTGGAAGCAACAGTCCAAAAAATCAAGTTTTGTTTCTCGCTTGGCCTGGCCTGATTACTGGAGCACAACCCCTGGCACATCACTCTGAGACCTGAAAAAGTTTGTGCAGCACCCGTAGAACCAGGGATGGGCAATGAGCAGTCCAGGGCCACAGCAGCCCTCAGCTAGCAAAGGCACAGCTCTTGGACCCCAGCAAGCCCCACCTGCAAGTAGTGGCATGAAATGGATTACTTCTGTCCTGCTACTATTAATGGCACAAAGCCAAGCAGTCTGCTCCTGTTTGTCACCTGATCCTTGAACTGGTGGGATGAGAAGGAAGAGGGATGAGGTGTGTGCTTGTTAAATAATACCACATGCACATCAGGTGTGTGTGAGAGAAAGGATATGTCTGCATCGGTAGGCTCTGAAATAGTCCAAACAGACTCCACCAATATCTGCACAACTGCGACCAGCTTGAGGGCTACACCACAAAAGTGGGTGAGACCAGGAGGCATTGAGGAAGGGAGGGTGTTTCAGAATAAGTTACTGTACCTGGGTTGCAAACATCTGGGCAACTACTGGATGGCAGAAAAGACAAACAGAAAACTCAGCTTTTGCTACCATCTTGTGTTCATCTGGAGTATTGCGGCCCTAGTTCAGAAATTTTACAGAGTGAAATGGGTACCTTAAGCATCTGCAAGGCTGACCTTTAACCTGCCCCCCCCCAAATGCACAAAGGGCTTACATTTTGAACTCCATACACGCAGGGAGGGTCTTGGAGTTGAGGGACATTGGTCCCACAGGCTGCACTTTTTGTACTCCTGTCTTAAACCATGGTTGGGCAATCTTTTTTTGGCCAGGGGTCATAATGAATAGGAGCAACTAAGGCCATAGCAGGCAAAGCAGTGAAGTAGAGTGGGCTAAGCTATCTGTTGCAAGTTGGCAGGGCCTGGATTTACCAGAAGTATCTTTTCCTGGGTTTTGAGAAGACTAAGGAGAGGTTCTTATCTTTTAAAATATATTAAGCCTATTTGATGGCTTACTTTACAATGTTCATGTATTTCCTACATAGGAGTGGTGGCAGACCACAGCACAGCTAGATTTTGTGCCTAAAGGAGACTAGAACCTGGGTCTCCCCACTCGTAGGCCATCCCTTTAACCACACACCACACACTAAGCAGTAGACATTGCACATACATTCCTAACAGTACTCCAATTTAAAAATATTCCTCTTCTCTTCTCTTTGTATGAACACTATTTTGGGCTCTCAAGTGCTGCAGGTTGAATGATTTTGTGCATTGATTTAATCTCATTTCATTTCAGGCATTCTCTTTCACAAAAACTAGAGTGAGGCTTACATGCAACTGATCAAGATTTAACTTAAATATAGCCCACCTGGTGCTCTCCAGATGTTTTGGATTTTAACCCCTATGAGCTCCACCATGGCTAAGAGGAAGGAGTTGAGGGGGGGGTTCTTGTCCAAACATCTGGAGGGCATCAAGTTGCCTGCCTGATTTAATCATTCAAAATCTCAGCCAGTGTCATTTAAAAAAAAAAAAAAAGGAAATCCAAACAAAGCTGTTTCTTAAAATACCAGTATCAGGAAATGGCTCAAACAGGCTGACATGGCATTTGGCCAGCCAGCTTTCACCCATCTGGGGTCTTAAGACTGTGGCAGTATGAAGCAAATGTCAAAGTTAATTCTCAGGCTTCCAAGCACGGACGCAAAATCCATCAGGCTAGTTCATGCTCACCCTCCTGAGTATTTTTGCATTTAACATCATTGTAGGCACAAAGAGAATCCAATGGAAGGCAGTATGTGTGCAAGTGTGTGTTGGGAGGCAGGGGGACGATAACTGTATGCTATTAGAAGAATAGTCATGTTAAGTCAGCCAGAGGAAAAACAAAACTAAAGCTGTTCCTTTGTACTAAACCTTTGGGGGCAAAGAGAAGCTAGGGGATGTTCAGCAGGAAATCAGCGAGAGATCCTGGCTGCTGGCTGCTCTTTCTTCAGAATAAAGTTGTAAGCATACTTTCCAAAAAAAGGAGGATGGACTAAGCCAGCAAATTTACTGTCCCATTAATTCTCCCAGCTTATTTCACTCCATACATCAAAATGACTTGGAAATTCAAAGACACTCAGTGAGTAGCTTTCCCTCCAGCCTGACTGGAGATGATGGGAGCTGATACCACCAGATCCAGCAGACATCATCACAGTCAAAGGCTGCTGCACTGTTTCAGAGAAAACCACATCTCCCTCCCAACCCTGGCCTCCCTTCTTCATCCAATTTCCCTCCTTGCCCCACCCCCCCAACACCTACCCGGCGGCTACTTGGAATTCGGGCACTTTCCCTTCTCCCCAGGGCTCTCAGGAGAGTTTCCACCGCATTTCGGGGCTTCATGGTGACCGAGGATACAATGACACATTAATCCCACTTGTGCCTCCGAGTCTTGGCCTGCCAAAATGCTGGGGCGCAGATCCCACTGCCACACACCGCCAAGAGATGCCGGCCCTCTGCACGGTGCCAGAGGCTGCCGTCAGCTACGTTTCTGCTGGCTTCTCAAACCAGCCCAGCCCTTGGAGGATGTGAGGCTGGAAACAATGGGCCAGGAGCCAGGCTGGGCTGCGAGTTCAGGGCAAGGGAGCTCCATTTCCTGATTCACAATGGCTCCTTCCCGTTGCAGGGAAGTAAAGGGAAAGAGGGATGGAGGCCTTGGCAGAGATACAGAGGCCTCCAGGTCAGCCCTCCAAGTGTGGGGCTGTACATCACCAGCAACTCTGAGAAGCCAGAAATCAGAAAGAGTTTGGCAAAGAATATAAAGAAAGAGACAAATTAGACCAAGGACTGCAAATAGATTCCAGAAGAAAGATATATGTCTGTCTGCCTGCCTGTCTTTCTCAGAATGACACAGGGGAGTGACTCTTACCATTAGAGACCTTCAGGGGATGATTGTATGTCAGAGGCACACCCACAGACACACACACAGAGTTCCTGCAAGTAGAAAACTAACGCCCCAGGGAAAGGGCTTTAGAGCAGTGTTTCTCAGCCTCAACAACTTTAAGATGTGTGGACTTCAACTCCCAGAATTCCCTGCCCAGTTGCTGAGGTTGAGAAACACTGCTCCAGTGTACTAATTTTCTACCTTTGTGTGGTGTTATTTAGAAGAAGAAGAAGAAGAAGAAGAAGAAGAAGAAGAAGAAGAAGAAGAAGAAGAAGAAGAAGAAGAAGAAGAAGAAGAAGAAGAGGAGGAGGAGGAGGAGGAGGAGGAGGAGCAGCAGCAGCAGCAGCAGCAGCAGCAGCAGCAGCAGCAGCAGCCGCCGCCGCCGCCGCCGCCGCCGCCGCCGCCTTAAAATCAGCCTTCCTCGGGTTTACGTTAGCTCCCATATGCTAGCAGTACTGTGCAGCACACAGATTCTCTGGGTTAAGTAAAAGGAACCACCGACCGAGACACAAATGAGTATATAGTAACGCTTTCTGAGCAGAGCTGATTTTGAGAAAAGGATCCTTTGAGACTGGCACCAGGCTTTTCTAAACAATAATCGCAACAACTTTATATATACAGCTGTCACTCTTCTGGGTTTATAATTGTGATACCACCCAAACCTGCTCAGGAAGGCTGATTTGGCATTGAGGGCTTCTGCTTGCTGACCTGTGCTTGTCAGCCATTGGAGTATTCTGCCTCATGAGTTCTCTAACTATTCTATAGAGAGACCTTATATTGTGAGGAAATTACATCTTTCATGTCCTATATGCATTTAGGTTGAGAGCCACATTTTGAGTGGCATGCCAAGGATAGGTTGCCAAAGACAAAAATGAAATTTGTTTTCATTATATTTACGTTTGAAAAAGAATTAAAATTAAATATAATGAATATGATGATTCTCTGGTCATGCATTTATTTGGAGTGTTAGATTTGAATTTAGACCAAAGTGGTCAATATCAACCCAAAGTGTCAATGGGACTATCCAATAGGTTGATAAATGTCTGGGGGTCAATAGGTGGTTGATAAATGATGGAAGGTCAATTGGGGTCAGTTAATCTTTTGGGGTCTCTGTAGAACTCCACATCAACCCCTAGTCCTGAAGGTGAGATGGCTAGTGGAAAGACTATGTTACCCAGGGTTGGATGGTCAGCCGCCAGCAACAGTGGCCTTGAGTTGTCTCTATATATTAGTAGTAGTAGTAATCCAACAAAGGATTTTCAGCAAGACATCAGTCATACTCCAGAAAAGATATGTGCTGGACCTCTGTTTAACACTATCTATGAAAGAGGTAGACATCCTTCCAATGACATACGTGGATCGTAATCCAATATCAATATCATTGCACTTTGGAGAACAACTACCTTTTAGATGAAGATTAGATTTAGACTCCATGAGGCTGTCCTACAGAAATGCAAAGAAGAATTGAACTTTTTTTTTTTTTCTCAAAACACACAAGACACCAGCAGTCTCTGACATTACCATCTGGAAAACAAGGAAAGCATGTAGGAGGGACCTTCTCATCAAGCTAGCGGCAAAACGAGAAAGAGAATATAATAAATGGGAAGAATGCTTAGGTGCTAAAATAAGAGAACTTGAACCAATCCATAAAAGGAATCCAAAAAAACAACCGATGAATGAACTGCAAGAAGCTAAACAACAATTAAATTTATTAGAAATGGAAGAATTACAAAAGAAAATAAAATTTGCCAAACAAAAGAATTTTGAACATGTGAATAAACCAGGGAAATGTTTAACCTATCAGCTTAGAAAAAAGAAAAAAGCACAGACAATATCAGCAATTTAAAAAAAGGGCTCAATTATTACATTCAAGACCTTCTTCACATTTTCATCCTGAGCAAAATTCTCCCCTTCCTCAGGGAAACAACCATGTCTGGGAGGAGAAGGAAGAGGAGATGGAGACAGAGAAGGGCACGGAAGTGCTTCAGCCAGAGCTGCCATAAGGAAGCTGTGCGAGGGAGTAATCAGTGCAGAGGAGATAAGTCTTGTCAGGACCACGGGGCTCACGACTTCTTCACGCAGAAGCCCAGGGTCGATGGGTGGTCAGAAACAGCCTTCGGGCACCCCAGTGACTGGCAAACGTTGCTGAATGAGCCCATCCTACCTCTCCAACTTTCCGATGACACAAAGGTTCACACAAACACACATGCAACTTTGAAGAGAGGCTCTGTGCAGAAGTGGAAGTGCAAGACAGCCTATAGAAATACACCCAGGTCTGTGGCAGTTCAAGCAGGGCATTCCACCTTTATCCAAAGACCATGGTGAACCTTCACCAAAGCATAGCCAGGTGTGTGTTTATTCAGTGATTCCCAGCCATTAGGCAATATCTGGTACTGGTTCCATGGCTCAATAACCTGACAATCTTAGCATTCACAAGTTTTCTTTATGTTTCTAGCCCTCATGTCTATAGGAAAAGCCTAGTAGAATTTTTGTTTTGTTTTGTTTTGTGCCTTCGAGTCAGTGTTGATTCCTGGTGACTGCTTGGTCAAGTCCCTGCAGTTTTCTTGGCAAGGTTGTTGGAAGTGGTTTGCCCTTGCCTCCTTCCCAGGGCTGAGGAGAGTGGCTGGCCCAAGATCACCCAGCTGGCTTCATGCCTAAAGTGGGATTAGAACTCCCAATCTCCCAGTTTCTAGCCTGGTGCCTTAACTACTACACTAAACTGGTAACCAAAAAAAGGTCAAGCGGGACTTCAAATAGAATTGTCCTCTGTCGCTTCTTGTATTTTCCTCTAGCTGGCAGAGGCAGAATGTTCCATCCATCATAATCTCACGTAGGCAAATAATTCCTGTAATATTTGCAGAATTGACGTGACCTTATAAAGCACTTCCCTATGCATGATGCTATCTCCTGCTCTGGAATAATCAAAGCATAAGGAGAGGAGACCATTGCAGGGAGGGATCTTAGGAAGCCTTATGTCTCTTCCCACATAAGGCCACACTGAGCCTTAGTAAAAGCAAGATTCATCCATGGAACTTTGTCCCTCATGACCTTCCATAATCTGATAAGGAAGACTACTGTACTTCCAAGCTGTTTTAGAGAGAAAAAAAAGAGGGGAAGGAGTGAAGGAACTGTAGCAAAGACAGAAAAAAGTCCAACCCAACTGGAAGGCAAAATAAAGAGGAGCAATCCCCCACCCAAGTCAAAAGTTCAGACTAGCTCTAGGTTGCAAACTGCCAAGTCACTTCTCTTGCCTCTACATGGACAATTGGATTCACTGGCAGTTCCTGTTTTGTTGATAAACTCCACACTGGGGATACTGCCTTATCCAAAAGAAGTTGTTGTCTAGAGAAATCACAAAATATGCCAACTGAAGTACTTGGAAAGAGCTGTCAGTTCCTCTTGCCTGCACACATAGCCGTCCTGCTATACTTACGCACAGCTTGGGCTTTCTCCTGTAGGAGTTTCCCATCTGAAAACCTCAGCAAACGGGAAGGGGAAAAGGCAGTGTGAAGTCAGTCTCCTAATACATAGCTGGAGATCACATGCTTCTTGCGCTAACATAACTCTGCTGGGGCATATAGGCAATAAACTATTATATTTTATTTCAAAAATGTTAGATGCTTATAAGGTTATAACTTTTTTTTTTACTTTTTTGGAAAAAGAAATGTCAAAAATGGATAACGACAAAAAGTACTATCAACATAATGTAATACAACAAGATGTTCAGAAAGAGATGTTGATCTTTATTGTATGTTATTCTAAATGTTGAAAAAACTTTTCTGTACAAATATTTGTTTAAAGAATAAAATAAAACTTAATTAAAAAAAAATTAGATGCAAATCCACAACTTCAAAGTAAGCCGAGGAAGTCCACAGGACAGTGTTCAAAGAAGCAGGCAGGGATTTCAGCTATCAACAATGGTAAAATAGTACCGCTATTCCTATTTCTACTACTACTACTACTACTACTACTACTACTACTACTACAAGCTAAATGGGGAGGAAAAGGCCAGTGGTTATATCAGTGGTGTGTATAAAGACACTGGAGCCCCATTCAGTTCTCATCTAGTCACAATTTCTTAGCTTAACTCCTTATAACTAAGGGCTTGGTTTTTGTACAGGTTCCATTAAAATGGGGCTTCATTAAAAATAAAAGCCTAGATCCTAAAGACCTTTCCCCAGTAATGAGCAATAGTATTACCCATCTGCAAGCCAGCAGAAAACTATATTGGCATGAAATCTGCTGTCCCTGTTGCCAATCCATGGTCTATTTCTGTTGCTTCTCTTCCCAGTCACTGCCAATCATCTGCCAGTGAAAGTCATGGGTGACAAAGCCTAACAGATTTTACACACCTTGGAAGATGCTGGAATAAGAAGGAAACACTGGTATAGCTAAGGGTAACTCATGTCTGTCTCGCTCATACACTAGGGATGAGATAAAGGCAATGTCCTATGAACATAGCAGAAAAAAAGTGTTGTCAGGACATAGTTGGACAGTGGCTAGGTGCAAGTGCAAATATGGTTTAAAATGCTGGAGTATTAATTCTGTAATTCCACACTAAACTCTGGTACAGGGTGCTTCAGACAGACCACCCCCAGCATCATAAATAAAAAGGCACTCTCTCCTAATGGGCTTCTTTTTTTTTTTTTCTGGAAAAAAAAGATGTTGGAAGAAGTGGTGGGAAAAGACCTGAGGGTTATCAGTGGAAGATGAAATCATCAGGATTTCTTATAAAAGTCCATGAGCAATGCAGGCCATTGTGCAATGAAAAAAAAATTCTCACTTGGAAGGATCCCAAGCCAAGTCACCAAATCATCATCTCCGTACTGCCTTTCCCAATCTGTACAGCTAAAATACTTTTAGCTGTCCACTATCACAGCACTGCTAAATGGTTGTAAAGCATTACATCCATTCAATGGAGTACTACAGAGATTACTCGTAGCTAATTAAAAACATATCAAATTATTTGCCTGGGAGGATAAGCTAAGCTGATGAGCATGGGCAACCAGCCAAAAAAAAAGCAAGGGGCCCAGTTAATACCTTGAACTTGGTTTCTCCACTTTGCTAGAGCAAGGACAAAGGGAGTCAATCACAGCTGGTAAAATCTTACCATTATGAATCTGGTCAATGCTACATGGGGAAGTAAGATTCTTAAACAACTAGAACATGGGGGGGGGGGAGTATTATGGAATGAGTGGGCCCCTTTGGGTTTGCTGAGCACATCAGTTTCATTCTAATTTACCAAGGAACTTGGCAAATAGGAAGTGAACAGCTAGTTTTGTGTATGCATGCATGTTGATAATCAGTCTTCTCCAGCTTAATAGTTGGTGTTGGTCATTGGTCCATCCTGGTAGGGAATCGTGGGAGATGATATTCACCAAGTTAGGAAAGCTTGGGAATGGGATAAATGCAAATAACGTATCCATCCTTATGAAAGAAGTTAATTTCTCTGGAGTGACATGCATTTCTTTTACCCACGGCTTAGTGGAATGGAACTTCCCAGTAGATCCCCCCCAATGGGACTGAGCTTATTCAGCATCTGGGATGGAAGACAGGATCATCTAACCAGGATGCAACCTAAGAGAGTCCTCCAATTACAGCTAATTTCAGAGTTAAGTACTTGTTACTGCTCTTGGGTAAGTTCTAATATTGCAACGTTCACTGCCAAGGAATAGATAAAATTAATTCCTAATACCACTAGATACAATTACTTGTCTCCCTGGACTGACCTCCTGTTGTTAGATTTACAGTATATCCTGCCTTTCCTCATGGTATCAGGCAATGTACAGGGCACTCCCTCCTCCAATTTTTCCTCATCATAGCAACTCTGTGAGGTATATTGTGTTGAGAAAGAGTGACCGGACCAGAGTCACCAGGTGAGCTTCCGTTGCTAAAGGAGGACTTGAATCTGATCTCCCTGATTATAGTCCAACACCCTCACCACTATGTCATACTAACTAGTTAAAATCACAACTAGGATGACCTAGCTGCTTCATTTCTCCACCTGCAGTTCTCTTTCTTGGTTACTGGAGAGCAACTTTTTTTAGACTGGGATCCTCCATGTGAACTGGGCTTCAGCTCTCAGGGTTCCCAGCTCAAAAGCCTGGGAGCTGGAATATCTGGGAATGGAGGCTGAGCTCATCTGGAAGGCACCAAATTGGGGAAGAGTATTCTAGAGTATGTCAGAACTTGTTCAATGTGCCCGTACAAAGATAGAAGAACAGCCACAACATGGTGCAATCATGGCTGCTTGAAAGCAAATCATGGTTTTAAACCAAGTGAAACTTTGCTGACTTGAATTTTTCAGCATATCAGCTAAGGTGAGAAGGAAATACAGCAGGTTCCTAGGAGAACTGGGTAGTCCTTCCCCATCACACAAGGCAAGATTGGCACTACAACCCAGGACTTGCAGCAGCACTATTTTGATCAATGCCCTTTCAAACCAGACCAAAAGCTTTTATTCAATAAACAAATGCCAGAATATGCTCCATTGATTTAAGATGGGCATTCTTATCAGGACCTTAAGCAACATACCTCCTGTGAGGAGAATATTCTGCTTTCTTGCTTTTGCCATGACTGGAACAAGAGTGTTTAAGCCAGTGCTTCCCAAACCTGCATAAATTACCCCAAATTGGGTAGAAGTGTTTTTTCTTTGGGTAACGACACACAAACCCATTGAATAGGGGAAATGCTCATCCGGCCAGCTGCTATTCACATCAGTGAATTAATGTGTGGGTCTGACCAAGCACAAAAAGGGGCAGTATTGCCATTGTCAGATAATACCATTAGTCACTGAATTGAAATCACTGCTGGAGATATGCTGTAAAGGCAGAACTTATTTGCTGTATTAATCAGAGAGGTAAGTTTCAACTGGACAAAACTATGGATGTCTCCAATGACTTGCAGTTGATGGTCTACATCCATTATAAGTTTGAAACCATGACTGAACAAGATCTTCTGCTCTGCAAGCCTTTGAAAATGACTTGTAAAGGAACTGATATATTCAACGCTATTCATACATTTTTTAGTGAAGAAGGTTTAACATGGGATTCCTGTGTGGGAATGAACAGTGATGGTGCTCCCTCAAAGTTGGGTCTGCGTTCAGGTTTTATAGCTCTTGCAAGGCAATACAACCCAAAAATTCTGTCAGCACATTGTATGATTCATTGCCAAGCTCTGGCCGTCAAAGGTCTTGTTCCTGGTTTAGAGGAAGTCATGAAAAACGTCATTGCCATAGTGAACTTCATCAAGGCAGGCATTTTAAACGCAAGGCTCTTCAGATCCTTGTGTTTTGAAACTGATTTGTTACTTAAGAACCTTGTTTTCTGCATGGAGAATTGTTGGCTGTCAAGAAGGAATGTTCTGAATCACTTCTGGGAGCTGAGGACTGAAATTGAGATGCTTTTCGTTGAAAAGAAGCACGCTCTCATTGAAATAATTTCCAACAAGAAGTGATTAGTTCAGCTTAGTTATTTAGTTGGTATTTTCTCCCACATAAATGCACTTAATCTGCAACTTCAAGGAGAAAAGAAAAATAGGATTTCTGCAAGTGAGAAAAATGACAGCATTTGAAGAAAAGCTCGAGTATTGGCTAAAAAAGCAGAGCAACATAACATTGCATCCTTCCCCACCCTTCCTTTGTTCTTGGAGGATGCCAATGGGGTTGATTTCAGTGACGTCAAGGTTGACGTGATCACCCACTTAACAAAACTATCTCTGCATTTCAGGAACACTTTTCTGAACTAGAAAGGCCTGTATCTATCAGTGGATTGTAAACCCATTTCTGTGTGACTTGACTGAAATCTTGATAGCGTTCATGGTTTTGCAGAGCAAATGACCAAGCTTAGGTCAAGCAGTCAGTGCAAAATGTTATTTGAAGAAAAGAAGGACCGTTTGGAGTCTTATTGGTTAACAATTCATGATGGATATCCTGTGGTAGCTGGGGAGGTCGTGATGCAATTATTGCCGTTTCCAAGCACCTCCATGGGTGAAGTAGGATTTTCCCCTCTTGCCTTCCTAACAACACAAAACTGTTTGCTGAACCCCAAATACGATGTGAGGTGTGCTCTGTCTCCAATTGCTCCCAGTGTTGTGGAACAGTAAATAAGATGGAGCAGTGGCATTTTTGTCAGTAGCCGGGACCCGGGTGATGGAACATTCATGGTGAATATTTACCCACTTTTTTGTGGCTGCTAAAATGTTTAGAGATGTTTAAAATAAAGTCATTGCATCAAACATATTGTTTGCTTCCTATTTTTTTACCAATCTCTCTTCACTCGTCATATATGTTTTTCTATGCGGTTAGTGTTTTACCTACATTGGGCAAAAAGGACTTTCTGATAAGTGGCTTTGGGTAATGAAGGAAAAAGTTTGGGAAGCACTGCTTTAAATGAAAGGGGGGGAGCACTGCACCTTTCCCTGGTATTTCCTCATGAAAATGGCTGTGGTGGTGGCCATGGGGAATGGTCAACTTTTGTTGGTACGCAACTCTTCCTTTTCTAATCTTTAATGCCATGGGATCCTGCCCTTTTCACGTTTCGTACATTTTAAGGGAAATTGAGGAAAATAGCTTTGGAGAGAAGCCCACCCCCTTCAGTAGCTTGCAAGAACTGTTTGAAGCAGATATGAGCTGGCTAGAGGAGGGACAGAGCTCAGCACTGAGTGGAGAAGAATTGGCACAGTTTGCCTGTGCCAGCTGATATGGCATTCCTGGTTACTTAGGATGATCCAACAAATGCATTAAATGCAATATTGAACCAGAACAATGTTTCTCAACCTTGGCAGCTTGAAGTCCACACATGTTGAGAAACAGTGAACCAGAAAGATATGCCTTCCCAGCTCCTCTTCCCTCCCAATAGGTTGGCATGCAGAAACACAGGAAGCTTTATAGGAAGGACAGAGTCCACTAGAGTTGGGCAGCCAATAAATTTAAAATAATAATAATAATAATAATAATAATAATATTTTCATTCTTCTCATGATAGCCCTTTAAAATAAAGACTCCTTTGAGTCATATTCATATATATGTATTCAAATATATGAAAATAAAAGTTTGTAATTTTTTCATGAAAGCCATGGGGAAGTAGTTAGCCACCAACATCTTCCACGATGTTTTTTCCTACTTCCTGTTCTAGCCTACAGCCCTGGGAATTTCCTGCTGGTCTCCCATCCACGTACTTTCCAGATATGACTCTGCTTACCATTTTTGGGACCAGCCAAGGTTAATTGCCATCTGCTGGGGATGATATGCCTATTCCCAGTCTCTGCAAATGGCCTCAAGAATTGAGTGAAAGGAGAAACAGAACAGACCAAAAGCTCATCTGCACTCCCTGGTGCCCATAGATTAATCATGCTTAGCTTTATCTAGACTCTGAAAAGGTACCCCTCTCAAACTTTTGCTCCATTCCCATCACTGCACCTTTTACTGGAACCGTTGGAAAGCCATCCTACTGCTGTTTTCACCATTGCATCTTCCAAATTTATATACCTTTAATTTTAGATTTTAACCCTGGGACATTTCCAAATTTGTTAAACCACCAACCATCAACTTGCCTATAGCAAGTGCAAATACACTCAGGGCAAGAGGGCAAAAATGCCTTTGTAAAGTAGAGACACACAGGTTCTTTTCTATCTCCTTTCAGGATACTAAAGCAGTACACATTTTTGAGAGGTGGGACTGCCCCAAACATTTGCTTTTCTTTTCTCAGTAAGCTTCATCCTTCGCTGTGCTGTATTGGCAGCTCTTTGCTTGCTATCTCTTTCCCTCCAGTGCTGCTCTGCGACTTCCTTACTCATCCCTTCTCGACCAAAGACCAAATGAACAAAAGAGGCAACTAAGAATAAAGAGCTATCCTTGGACACCCATTACTGAAAGCAAGTGCCTAGCCTTTTGAGGTGAGGTTAAAAATGAATGAATGGTTAATCTTTCTAGAGGATGTGCTCAAGATGAAATATAATGTCCTTATATTAATACCATAAGTGGATGCCATACCATGCACCATGCAATCAACCCTTCTCACATTTCAACCTCCTTCAGCAATTAATGCTTTGCATATGGTAGAATCCCATAAAATGGACACACCATTATAGAGGTTTCCTTAGTTGTCCAACCTTTCCAGCGGTTGCAAAGGATCCTATATTATTACTTTTTGTTTGTTTGTTTCAGGATTCAAACAGGTTTGTGGAAGAGGACAGATGTAACAAGGGGCTTCAATTTTCAGGAGAAGTATACAGGTAGTCCTCATTTAGCAACCACAACTGGGACTGGCAACTCGGTCATTAAGAGAGGTGGTCACTAAGTGAGACCATGACTGTGCTTACAATCTTACTTCAGCTTTCCTTTGCTTTACAGACCTGAAAAGGTCGTAAATGCAAGGATTGGTCGTAAAGTTACCTTTTCATCTCTGTCATAATTGCAAACAGTCACTAAATGAGGCAGTTGCTAAACAAGGACTACGAATAAAGAGCTATCCTTGGACACCCATTACTGAAAGCAAGTGCCTAGCCTTTTGAGGTGAGGTTAAAAATGAATGAATGGTTAATCCAAATATCAAATGCTGAGATAGAACAAGGGAGGGGCTGTCATCTTCCTGACTGGACAGGATAGATGAGGAGTACAACCACCTGCAGCTTTCCAGGCATTGCTTAACTATAACTCCCAGCATTCCTCACCACTGGCCATGATAACAAACTGCTACAGGCTGCCAATGTCTAGGATAATTCCCTGTTCTGACACAGCAGGTTAGTTCTCACTATCTTATATTTAAAACAGAGATTTCTGCATATGAAGCTTGAAGTGAGCTGTTTAATCCTATTTAAAAAAAAAAGTTGTCGGTCATCCTTGAAAAATGACATCAAGATGCTCTCAGGGCTGAAGTAAAAAAGCAACACCCTCCACCTCTCCAGCGAGCTCCCATCAGGAGGCACAGCTGCCCTGCTACACCACATTCCCTTACAAGCAGAGCTTCTTTCTAAACCAATTCAGCCTATCATCCGGTCCTTTACATTAATTTATACGAATACACAAAACCTGAATCTCTTCATGCATCTCCTTACAACCTGAAATAAGGAGAAAGGCTCTCCTGACCTTTTCTGGAGCCTTTGCAATCCAGCTCCCTTCAGGATCACGCACTGTCAAAGACACACACACACAATTTTCCAAGCTTTGCTCCTTGCTTACCTTCATGCTTCTCAGTTTTATTGCTCTGCACCCAAATTTGGGGCTAACAACTCTACCACTGTTCAGCTGGTGATAGCCTCTGAACTGGCCTCCATCTATACCCCCTGTTGCCTTAGTCTTCCTGGTAGAAGAGAGCTACAAACTTCTCTGCTGTTCTGTAGAACCTGGGTGTCTCTAGTCTCTTGAGCCTGAACAGAAACACACCCTCTCATTCTCTCCCCTCCCGGTTCCCGCCCTCTCTTCCTCTTCTTTCTTCCACCCCCTTGCAGATATGTTTCCCAGCCCCTTTCCCTACCCTCCTAAAACAGGGAATGGTCATCAAATTGCATTTCCTCCTGGAAGCATGAAACTTGTAGGGGTTTAGGGGGAGAAAGAAAATGGCTTTGTCAAGGACCTTTATGTTTTCCATCTTGAGCCTATGCAGTTAGCAGTGCTAGAATATCTCAAACATCAGATGCCACTTACAGACTGACAAGTGGGCACCACTGATTTATAGTGGTACGAGTGTTCTGAAGCAGTCCCAGACCCAAAGTCAAGGTAAGTTGGCTCTGGTTACCTGGCCTGTACAACAAACAAGGGTTGGCATGGCAGAAATAAGGGAAGTGCCACCTCACACCGGGGGCTTTCTACCCAGGTTTCGAACTAGAACTTGTATTTATTAGATGTTTGAAAAGTTGTTCTCAAGATCTTCAACTGTGGAGACTGCTTGCAACTGTTGCTCTTTAAATTATTTTTAATGCAAGTTGTATTTTAAGAATGTTCTAAATATATCCCTAGCTGTTATCAGCTCACCCGCCCACGAAAAAAAACCCTAGCCAAGCAACCTGTATTCTTTCGTATTAATGTGTAGCACAGGGATGGATGGAAGGAAGGAAGGAAGGAAGGAAGGAAGGAAGGAAGGAAGGAAGGAAGGAAGGAAGGACAGATCCAAACTATAGCCTTATCTGGAAGACACATTTAACTAACTATGGCTAAACAGAGAAGTGGCTGGTTGCAAACCTGATTTAAATGCCTTAGATTTAAGATCAAGAATGAAAAATCAAACGTCTGCAAGGGAATTTGTAATGATTGGCAATAGAACCCTTGCCCTGCCTTGCACCCACCAAGGGACAAAGCATGCATTGCAAGGCCCTTGGCAGCCCAAGGGCTAGAGCAGGGAGAGAATGGAAAGAATGTCTCCTTGATGTAGGGATGTGCAGCAACTTGGCACACCTTGTTGCCCCGTTGCTATTCTTATCGTGGACCGCATTTTCTATACACCAGAAGGGATTCTACTGCATACCACACTGACCAATGTCTCTAAGTAGAAGAGCTGAGCTCTGGGACTGAGAAGACTGGTCCGCACGCTCTTGGATTCTTGCAAAGGAGTTGCCATAATGTTTTAGTTTCACTCTTTCAATTGCCAGCAGTAGTGTCAAGTTGCAATTCTACAGTCCCCAGGGACAAGAGCTAAAAATGGCAGGCTCCTAATGTCTCAAAATGAGGCCAAGAATAAGGGAGGCAGAAGACAGCAAGTCAGCAACATCTGGGAAGCCACAGATTTGTCCTAGAAGAAAAGTGAGATATGCTGGCAAAATAAAGAAAGGGATGGGGTGGGGATATACCCCAACATGACAAAAGGAGGGATCATATTGCCTGCCATTAAATGCCACATGGGGCATTTTAAAGTGGCTTCACAGTCAGCAACATACAAACTAGGTCAGGGTGAGAACAAACAATAATCCTGATGGATCTTGATAGCCTTTCTGCAAATCTGAAAAGCTAATGCCCCCGCCAAGAGCTCCCTAAGCTGGGGAAAGGCAGTGGGGCCTCAGCAGTGTCTGGGGATGATCCTGAGCACGGGGTGGGCAGCTGCATTGGGCACCAATGGTCACCAATATGTCCATAACCATTTCTCTGTATGCTTGCCAGGATCCCTGTCCCATCTAATTGGGTCTAAATTATTTTAATTAATAAATGGGAAGCTGTCTTGCTACAAAGGAAAGAGATGATGTCTAGGAAAAAGTTGTGCCCACTTAGCAAGGGAAAAGACCAAGGTAATCTGCGGCCACAGATGGCTTCCATGAGGGTGGCAAGGAGCAAACTGAGCATTTGCCTCTGTCTGGCCGTGGGCACCCTTGGCTGCCACTTGGCCCGTCTAAACTTCCAAGCATGCCCACTCCTTCCAAACTCCAGCATCGCTTCATCAGGGATTAGGCAGAAGAGAGACTTCAAGTCTAAAATGTCGCTCTCACCTTCTTTCAAGCTTTTTCTACTCTCTTTTGAGATGCCAATGTTCTCCTGTGCCTTTAAGAGCAGGGTAATCTGTGGAAATCATTTGCTGGTGAGGTTTCTCATAGTTATACAAACATTAGTGTCCACTAGGAAAGGGAGGCAGTTATAGAACTGTTACAATAAACATATCAGTTTACTAAATTCTTTTAAGTTATTTTTCATGATATTATGTTAGATACTACCCATTAAGTAATTAATATCCAAGGATAGGATGGCCAGGTAGTTACTCAAAAAATAGATAAATAGCACAAGGACCAGTTGAAAATTATGTCAGATTAAAACTTTTTCTTAGGTCTAACCGGATTTGCAAAAAGAAAATAAAAGAAGACTGAAATCCTGTGCCAAAACAAGGCAAAAACCACAAACTCCGTAGATGTGTGATCTAATTGCATATCCCTGAGCAATGGAGCCAAAGAAATTAATGCAATTTAGTTCTGCAATAGCATGCACAAGGGCCCTTAAACTGGCCAGGAAATTTCTCTGTTCTTGACCTCAGAGATTTCCCCAGATGCTGGCCACATCCCTTAGCCTCCATAAAGGCTTAAAGCCTGCTTTTTAAAAGTGAAAAAACAAAAGTAGATTCCCAGGATACTAAGCTCTGGTCTTGGCAACTTTAAGATAAGTGGACTTCAACTCCCAGAATTCCTCAGCCAGCAGGCTGGGGAATTCTGAGAGTTGAAGTTCACACATCCTAAAGTTGCCAAGCTTGAGAAACACTGGTGAAAGGAAACAGATTTGCAGGAAAGAAATCCTGGTCCCCCCATTTTCCTAGGGAAAACCCAGGGTATGATAACGTTTTGTTCTGTTTTGTTTTCTTCAGGACAAATACTGCCTTTCTTTTCACAAGGTCTTCTCTGAAACAGAAGCATTTAGAAATTGAATAAAATTGTTTAGCCAGATCTCCCAACTTCATCACTTTGGCACCTCCAGAACCCTCTGTAAATCGGAGAGTGCCATCTTCTGGTTAGTTATCAAACTGCATGAGAAATAAATCAGGTAGGTAGAGAATAATCTCAGAATAGAATCTTTGCTGAAGACCCTTTGTTTTCCAATGCTCCATTGTGCTGCTATTCCTCCCCCCCACACACACAACGCACACACATCTACACTCAGAACTGTGGCTTTCTTCTCAGTTTCAGTGAATATAATGCAGTATCCTCTGTGTTTCTAACGAATTAAAAGACCCTACATCAATGCATAGCCTTGTACAGTAATCGCGGGAGAAGCTGGAGGAGTATAAAAGGATCCTTGTACTTTAGCATCTGTGTTTACAGCACAATCCACATCGAAAGCCACAAGTACAACATTGCAACCCCGGGTAAGGTGGAAGGTCTCACAGGCCATTTCAAACCTTTCTTACAATAAAGTTTCTAAATGCACGTGCTGTTACACATCAGCTTTAACATAACAATACTGCATTTTTATTCCCAGCTGTGCATATTTCATCCTCCACATCACAGCTCCCTCCCTTTCCATCATTGAAGGAGAGGAAATGGAAGACAACCATGAATTCCTTGCTTGCAAATGCTTGGCTGCTGCCTGCAACAAAATGGAAGTGAAAGAAATTCTTCAAACCCCATGGTGCCCAAGAGCGGTGACATTACAAGATTGCAATGCACAAAACTCAGTCACTGAGGGATGCTGACATCAACAATAATGAAGTCATAAAGTGGGTTAGAGGGGGAAAGTGGGATGCAGAGAGGGTCTCATGTCAGCTTGGAGAGTGTGTTGTGTGTCTCAGAAATCACACTACCAAAAAAAGTATCTCATATACCTTGGCACTACATGGCTGTCTGCCCTGTTTCTCTACTGAGCTGTTCGAATCAAGTCAGAGAGCAATTGTGCCAAGGGGTAGCCTTCCACAGCCTTTTATAAAGTGGACTTGGGGTGATTTCTGCAGCTCCGAACAGAATTGCTTCAAATGGCAAAGGGTGGTTCATGGTGGCCAACGTCTCACAATTACTTGTCTGTGCCGTGTTGTTACTTATTTTATTTATTTATTATCAAGATTTATGAGGCCATCCAACTAAAACAGTGTGATTTTGGGTAGCATACTACATAAAAAAACAAAACAATAACACCACCACCCCAAATTATGTAGTCCCCTAGCCAGAATCTTGCTTTGAAAGGAAAATGACTTTATTTCACTTTTGTGCTGACTCACAAGTGCACAAATCCACTCTCCACTCTTGTATCACCATCCAAGGGGATCCCTTAAAAACATCCAGACCGGCTATTTTGTGTTTATTCTTTGCACATGACTTTGTTACTATTTTCACAGGGTTTAATGAAATGCCCCCAGAGAAATTACCCAGGAAGTAATTACAGAAGCCAGATATAATTTCTGTAAATGTCTGTCCCTATCCTAGACATAATAATACCAAATAAATAAAAAATACATTTTAAACTACAGCACTGTCAAATCAGCACTGTTGATTGCTTTTTTTTAAAATCATGACAATCAGATAAGCTCTTTTTTTTTTTTTTTTTTGTAAGTAAAGATTTATGGTAAAGCTAATTGGACATATCTTGATTGGGTACAGTCCTTAGGTACTTTTTTACTCTTTGGGATCTGAGAAGAAAATAAAAACTATCCGAAAAAAGAGAAGTCTGCTTAAGAAAAACAATCAGTGTGAACTGAAGTATCACAGGACGAGACAATATCCAGCAGAGTCTCAAAATGTCATTTTCTCTTTTCACCCACCTCCTGGATGCAATTAGACCTGCTGTGATTAATTCCCTTCTGAGTAAAGGTTTCACTGCAACATTCACATCTGGAGCTTTCAATGTTTTAATTCCCTGTCAAGTTAATAACTCCCTTGTTTGGAAAAGGAGAGAAAACGGAAGTCATTAGATCCTAGGTCTGCTGCAGACCATCAGGTATGCTGACCTACAGAAAGGAGACCCAGTTCAAAGTATAAGTTGTTTCAGGGGTCTCCCAAGAGAGCTAGATATTTGTGGAGAAAACTGGAGGTAAAGGGTGAGAAGACACACACACAGAGCTGAATTATAGAGAGAAAACTGAGCCAGATGGACTCTTCTCCATATTTGTAATTCCAACAATATTATTTCTGTACTTTAAAAAAATGCACTGGGTGGAAAACCTGCGGGCACACAGAGCTGCATGCCCCTTCCCACGATGTTAAATGAATCCCAGAACCCCCATATTGCTTTAATTCAACGGTTCAATTTGGACAGCACAGTTTGTCTGTGGCATCATTAAAACACAGGTTGTTTAAGATTTAAGGCTTTGCAAGTTAAATATCAGTCTAGTTTTCCTTAAAATTAGAAATAAAAATGTTTTCTTATCCAGTTTTGGCAAGTCCTTGCCTACTTTTTCTCCTGGCCTTGCTAACTTCTCCAAGCGCAGCCCTTGAACATCCATGGCAGCTCTGCTCAGAATTGTAAAGTCTAAAATTTCAAACCTGAAGTCGTTTCCTAGAAAGTAACTGAACCCAGTGGCATTGATGGTTACTCATTGGTGGCTAAATTCATGTATCTTGTCAGGCCACAGTTTTAACCACTGTTACTTGAATGCACAATACTAGCCTGGTTCATACATAGTTCAGCAAAAATGGATGCATTCACACATTGCTGCAAGTCAGAATGAGTCCTGTTATAGCATAGCTGGGCTCAGCTAGTAAAGCGGTATTGGCATGCTGTGCTTAACCAGGTCAAGTTAAGACCTAGCAGCTGCATTTGCGCAACACGCTAGGCTTAAGGCTTGGACCTAATGAGTAAATGGATAGAAGATCCTCTGGAAATCCTAAGGCTGCAGGCTAGTTGGAAATAGATCTCACAAGAAGCCAAGCATAAACCTCTTCTGTTGTTGCCAAGAAATAATATGCCCTTGAATAGTACAAAGAAATGAACTCGATTTGAGGTCTATTGAGCTAACTCATCCTGTTTAGTTGGTTTATGATTTGGCGCAGCGGCTTAATGACGCTGAAAGTTGCCGGCCAGAAATGGCTGACGCTTTGGCAGTTCGAGTCCAGCCTTTGCGTTAACAGAGTGAGCTCCTGTTTCCCCCCCCCCCAGCTCCTGTCAACCCAACAGGTCGAAAACTCACGTGAGTAGATAAATGGGGACTCTCACTCCGGTGGGAGGAAAAATGCTGGCAGCGCCTTGCACAGAGAGACGGGACCAGTTGCCGGTAAGCGCGAAACCGCGCTCGCCCGAAAAGGGCGCAAAGCAACGGAAACCCCACCTCCTGCGCTCGCCAGCTGGGCTCTGCTCTAGGAAGGAGGCTCTGGCAAACCACTTCCGAAAAACAATTGCCTTGAAAACTGCAAGGACTCGTCCAGGCAGTCACTGCAGGGTCAGTAATGACTGAGCGCAGACGGAAAAAAAAAAAAAATTGTGCAAATGCAGAAAATTCAAGAACCAAGTCAAGTGTGCGTTGTGAATGCAACCATTCAACACAACAAAGAGGTCAATGAGCCATAAAAAAAATGAGGATAAGAAAAAGACATTTCATAATGCATAGAGAGATTAAAAGACAGTTGTAAAAAATGTAGGCAAAGGGAATAAGCAATGGTTCAAATTAAGAGACTGAAAAAATGGCAGTGATTTTAAGAAAAAGTAGAAATAGTTTTGGAATTAGGTAAAGAAGACTAAACAAGGAGCTGCTAAGCAGAGTGAATGGAATTAAAAATAAAAAATGGCTAAATTATTTGGGATGAAACTGATGCCAGGGAATGCTGGAAAGAGTATTTTAGAGATATGGATAGACAGTGATGTATTAAAGATTGGAATTGAAATAAATGCTATGAATGTTAGCATCTAAGAAAAAAAGGGACGAAAATTATGAAAATGATGACATAATTGCTGTGAGAATGTTGAAGAATGATAAGACTGCAGGTTTATATGGCATAACTAGAGAAATGTAAAAATACAGATATGGTTTGCTTACAGAGTGGCTCTGCAACTTGTTTGACATGTGAAAAATGCATCTGGGCCTGAAAATAGGAAGAATGTCATAATTGTTTCCCTGTAGAAAGGAAAAGATAAGGAGAGAGGATGCAAAACGTAGACTGATTTGTTTGTTAGGCTTACCTGAAAAGATATTTAGCAGAATTCTGAAAGATGACAATAAGCAAAATTTGAGACGTGCAGGGCAGCATTATACCATGCATGAGGTGTGTAGACCAGATTTTGCTCTTCGGAGGTTTTTGAGAAAAGTAGGAATTTGAGAAAGGAAGTTAACTGTACATGTGTTGACTTGGAGAAAGCTTATGACAGTGAATAAACTGAATTCCATTACTTTCTTAAATGGAAGTGAGAACTGGATAGCAGAAATATAAAAATAAATTGAATGAGGTAGGAATGAGGTACCTAAAAGTGTGTGTGGTAAAACAAGAAGAGATATGGTCAAGAATGAGTGGGTGCTGAATGAATGTAGACTTGATAGAAAAGTGAGTGACCAGTATAAGAGAACTACTTTGAGATAGTTTGATGATATAGCAAGAATGAGCGAGGATTCAGTTGCAACAAATAAATATATGAAGGAAGAATGAATGGATCGAGAGTTGGAATTCATGACAACCTAAAAAAAAGGAACGGAGAAGTTTAAAGAATAAAAGGCAGTGTACGAAGCAGGATGTGATGAAAGCAAGGAAGATCTGGAAGGATGGAAAGGTATGGAGAGATATAGTGAACGGGGCTATGTAAACGAGATTAAGCTATGTTTCCTTTCCTTTTCTTATCCTATGCTTCCAATTTCTTTGGCTTACTGTTTCTTACTCCTTTTCTGTGCTCTGCGTAAGAATTTCCCTTTCTATCTCAAGAGATAGAATTACCTCAAGAGCCCCCCCCCCCAGATTATTTTTTGCATGGGGGGTGTTTGAAGGATTTAAGGTACACATTAAGTCTTGCCGATGTGTATGGTATTGTTTCACCAAATCAAACCATATCCCCAGTTGGGCTCTGATCTCGTCCACTTTTAAAATGCAGGTCCTGACATGTTCTATCAAGGCTGGGGTGGATGTCTCAGCACTGCAAGTTGCACATCCTGCAATAATAAGACTTGATAGATCATGGAAGACTGTGCAATTGTTATGTTTGTTTGAATGGAAAAGCAATGAGAGCTCAACGAACACAAGGCTAGTAGAAGTAATTGTGCAGGTGTGCATACAGCTGTGCATAAATATGTATACACTACAAATGGACAGAAAATAGGTGTTAGGTATACAAGTGAGAATATCTGAGAACCTCTGGGAATCTGATGTGGGATAGCTGAACTGCCACCTTCTGTTGTCTTCCATTTCTATGTGGCTCTCACATGTAGATGAAGCACATCTCAGAAAAACACACCAAAGACTTCTGACTGCTGTTTCCGCTCCAAATTAAACTAAACTAGAGAAGGCCTGCCTATAGAGTATATTCTCAACAGCAGTTTTGGGAGATGATTACAAAGGGAAGAAAAAAACAGCAAGAGGTGATTTGTCCGTCTGAATATGCCAATCCATCTTCAAAGTCACAACGTCATGTCACGCGACTTATATTAGAAAACAGATCCCAGAAAAGTGTTTTTGGAGATTCTCATCTGTCATCCCAGTAATGTCCGAGTAAAGACCATGAAACTGGCTCCAGCTACGAATGGACAATTGATTACAGCCTCTGCCTGACTCCCCCCACCTTTCTTTCTTTTCTTCCCCACCCCCATTAAAATGTCTGGGAAAGAAATAAGTGACTGCTCCAGACTCCTCTGAACCTTCCTCAGCTTGGGGGGTCCTGGAGTCACAGAGGATGGTGGGAGCTCTATCCAAGACAGCTGGAAGCTGCCAGGATAGCCCCCTCCTCTCTCCCACCAAGACTGCAAACCTCATAAGCGCAACCAGAGGTTAACCCTCCCTGTACCAAAACAGCTGTGTTAACCCCTTGCTGCCACATAACCTTTCCTCATTGGGTGCCTATAGACAAAAATTATGTTTTTTAAGCGTTAAGACTAGCATTAAGGGAAACTGACCTACTTCACTGAAAATAAAAATCCCCCTTCTATCTCTGACCTAAGATTAACCTAACGATTAACAAGTAGGCAATTCTAAGACCTTCTGAAGCCATATTCTTCAACCATGCAGGCTACACAGACCCTGGTTTCTCATGCTCTGCAAATCTGAAGATGCTTGAAATCTCCCTCTCCTTTCAAATCTGCTCGTGGTTTTCCTTTGTCTCATAAGGAATGGTAATGCAAATATTTGTTTCAAAGAGAGGATGGATACAGTCAGAGGAGACTGGCAGCAGAGAAGGGGAGCTGAGGCCTTAACCTGGTCCCTTCCCTGTTTCTCTACTTAAAAGTTTCCCCCTCAGCAGCAGCTCCCCTCTAAATCCTTGCAGACACAGGGGCAAAGGTTGGCAAAGGTTTAAGCACTCCTTTGCTGATTCACCAGCACAACATAAAGCCTTCCTGTAGCAACTTTTAATCCACAAAAAGGACACTGAGCCTCAATTATGCAGTTTGGTAATATTTTAATAATAATTAAAATTATTATTATTACTGTAATAATAACAGTAATAATAATAATTTATTAAACCAGTATGCCGCCCAACTCCCAATGTGTTCCAGGTAAAACTTTTGTTAGAATGAAACTGCCAGGCCATACAGAGGCACCAAACCAGCAGAACAAGTAGAAATGGTGGCTTGTGTTGTAAACCTTCTTAAACATGAATATCTTTATAGTTTTGTGACAAGCCCCTAAATTTGATGTAACTCAATAGTGTCCCCTAAAGCATTTGATAAGTTTGCTAGGAAAACTGAATAAATCAGATTTCATTCTATTTGCCACAGTTATACTTTCTTGTACCAGAATACCGAAGAACGGGCCAACACATATAACTTAAATGTAAGGCTAACAAGATGCATTCTGGTTCACTGGTTAGGAATGGAAGTTATTGCAAGTTTGGATAAAAGAACAATCCAGTAGGAGGTTAGTTTTAACTGAACTCAGATTGTGTTCCCTCTTCCACGATTAAGCCATGGCAACACTTATCTTCTCCCTTGTTCTCATGGCATTGCCTTCATTTCATCCAGTGCACGAGTAAGATAACCTCAAGTTGCTGTTATCTGTATTGAAGTATTATTTCCCCATTTATTCCAATATTATCCAGCAACAGCTGCAAAGTGGGTAAAATCACTGTCACCCATTATCTTGGAGGGAAGTCAGACGATTGAGAGAGACTAGGAATAGAGGAATAAATGCAAGTTAGGCATTGATCATGCGGATAGCAAATGGTCTACTGAGATGGTTGCTGACAACTCATGGATGGATGATAGCCCTTTAAATATCAGAAAGGAAAAGCCTTTGGGTCCCCATAAAAATGGGCAACTTTACACTTTGCTGAGTACACCTAACAGCATCTACTCCAGATTCAAACTTTATTTCTCTTTGATCATCCTCTCCAAGCTCTGCATAGGCTATGAAAACAGGATCCTACTCAGGCAGGTACTTGGCTAAGTTAAATTAATTGGCTAAGTTTCATTAGCTTTGTCTTATTTGGAAGTTGGTATTTGTGATGGTAGCCTTCCTTTCTTTTTTCCCTTTCCTAAACAAACTTTTTATAGCTAGGCATTTGGCTATTTTGTTTAGAAGAGGAATTTCTCTCATGTGCAGGATTATAGCTGCAGAGCAATTTATCGCATTTATTTAAAAGATATTTTATCTCTAAATAGATGTATCTACGGGCATTTTATTTAAATTGTTCATTTTTTAAATGGACTTTGGTATATGGGACTTCGGTGCATTCCAATCCCTGACAGTATATTAGCTACATTGTCAGTGAAGTGTTCTAGATCATGTCCACAGCAAAAACTGTATGGGGAAAAAAGGGAAAACGTGTCTTCAGAAGTGGAACAGTTAGGTTAGAAGAATTTAAGCTACCTCAGCTGCAGGCTGGGGATGAAATGAAGGCAATTTCATGAGGATATGGCATAAAAAAAGTTACTGGGACATAGTCTATTTATCCTGTGGTTAGGGAATTAAGGCTCTTGTAAGATCCAGTTATGGTGTTTATATTTCTCCTTCCTCCAATGAGTTTAATGTATTCCTCCCCCACCCCACCCCCTTTCCTCCTTCTAGATAGGCCAGCCAGCCCCAGCCCCAAATCACCCACTGAGTTTCACGGCTGAGTGATGATTTGAGCACAAATCCTGTCTTCTTAACACAGCACTGTAATTGTACGTGGTGATCAAGATAAAGATATGACTCCTTGTGACCTCATGGACACATCCATGTAGATTTCTGGGGCAGAAGTGATTTACCCTGGCTCTGTTCCAGGATCTTTTCTCTGACTTCCCAGTTTAGCTTTACCACTCTGGTATGTTCTGGTAGTCTCCTTCATTCCTCCAGTACTAATTAAGTCCAACTCAGGTTAGATTTTTGAGATGAGACTAGATGCAATAATTTGTAAAGGGATTACTATACAGTACTATTTTTTCCAGAGAACACAAGCTATTCCTTGAAGCTTAACCAATCTTTTTTAGCATAAGCCTTTGTGGCTTTGTTCAGGATAAAAGGGTATTGTTTACAACCTTATCTAGATGCCAAAAACTGGCAGCATGGATTCTTGCCAATTGAAGATAATAAAGACACAAATGCTAAATGCTGAATTATAAGCCTTAAAATAGGATTAACACAGAGGAGAAAAGTAAAGCAAAGTCCTAGAACTCCCTTTCGTAACCATGGAAAATCAGAAAATTCTGGCCCTTTTGTGACATAGCCCCATATCACTGCCTTGCCCCTCCTTGTTGCAGGTGGAGTGTGTTTGTGTGTGTGTGTGTTTCAGTACTATAATGCTAATGGCCCTAAATGGAATCTGGTATTCTCACCTGCATGCTGTTAATAAAACTCCATTCACTTTGTTAAATCATGAACAAAGTAGCATCATGTAAAGCAAATGCTAAACTGCAAATATATATATATATGTGTATATATGTGTATGTGTATGTGTGTGTGTGTATATATATATATATATATATATATATATATACATACATACATACACACACATACATACACACACGCAAATATATAAATGTAAACTAAAGAAAAGAATTGAAAGGAATGTCTATCTAGAACAAGTGTACACAGGGGATTGGAAACAATGGTTTTATATAGGAAACTAAACATCTTTTGTCTTGCTATTGCCAATGATGAATTCTGCATGTCGTAGCTTGAAAGTAGGTTGTTTTGCTTAGAAAAAAGAAACAAGATCATTAGTGTTTTAGGGACACTGATTACAATGACATGAAATGCTTGACTGGAAGAGGGAAAAAAAACTCTTTGTAAATGCTAGCCATGAATCACCAAAGAGAAATTTACCATAAGGTTTCCATCTCTTCTGGCTCTTGTATGGATGTGTGTGCGTGTGTGCCAGAAGATGAGAGCCTTATGACAAACTTCTCTGTGTGGGCTAGATCCTTATGGGAAGCAGAAGGTATTACGGATACTGAGAAACTAGAAACATTAGCATTCTCAAGATGATGTCACTATGGTGAGACTGAATACATATTACATAATGAGGTTTTGAATGATTGGGGGAGAGTTGCCACAGCAGACATAACTTGAAAAATATGGCCAATCCTTGATTGAGTGTTACATGCAGGGAATCAGAAACTCTGTCTTTTTTTTTTTCTCCCTGAACTACAGCCATACCATGGTTTAGATGATTCTGGCTAGTTCAGGGAAGTAAATCAATTTTCTGTTCCTCTTCCAAAAATGTAGGCTTTGGAGATGCTAAGAGCAATTTCTTGTGGACTATACAGTCCTTGTTCTCCCCATATAGCACTTGGTACCAGAAAAAGGGCAAAGTTTCCACCTCCTTTACCTCTAAAATCCTATAGCCACAGGCATAACCGCCAAAAAGGCTTGCAGGCTGGCTGCAAGGATGCCTCACAGCAGAGGCTGGCAAATCCTTTGCTTGGATCACTCACTTCCAAATCAGGGCTACAATCCAAGCCATGCAAATTGTGGTTTTTCTTGACTCCAGCAGGGGGTTGTGGGCAAGACGGCTGGGAACTGTTCATGACTGAATCTCAAAAATGATTGAACCAGACCTCAGGAATTCTGATTCCAATGTCTCCTTTTCACTGTAGAGAAGGGGAGAATGGGCAGAGAAATTCCCTTGCAATCAAGATTGGTACATCCCATTTCTTCCTTTGTTACCCTTGCAATAGGACTGCATTGCAGTTAATCAGTCTATCAAATCAGGAGTTAAGCTCTAAAACAAATCAACGCCAGCAACAGGCAAGATCCTTCTTTATAACTAAGAGTTGCAAGTTAGCAATGGGGCCAGAACAAATCACAAGACAAACATAGTTCCCCGATGCGTTACAGTCCCTGAAATGGCTGCCTCACCAGACCTAATGACATTGCCAAGATGCAAATATAAGGACAAAAAAGTAATTTAATAAGCAATATTATTGTGTCAGTCCCAGCTTAATAAGAGAATCTGGAGTAGTTGATCTTCCATTTTCTTAATTTGCTAAAGCACAGAACTCAACTTTTCTCCTTATAAAATTTTGGACACCTTTCTCCAGGACTCTGAGTGCACACACTCTGAGAATAAATAATAGAATTTAGGAAGAGGTGGTGAATCATTGGTCTTTCAGAGGCTATTAGATTTTAGCTTACAATGAAGCCAGCCAACATGGCCAGCAGCCAAGGAATTGTGGGTACTGTAATCTGACAACATCTGGAACACTATTGGTTACCCAGCTCTGAATTTGAGAGGAAAGAAAAAGATCAGAGGAGCCCTCTTCAATTAAATGATCTTAAGCGTATTTCATAAAATTTATTCAGTCTTGTTCTGAAACCTATTCTTCCCAAAGGAATGGATAAGAAAACAACCTTGATTGATTTACAGTCTAGGACCACCCTGTTGGCCCTAGTCAAGAGACTAAGTTCTGGTATTTTTGGAAAGGGCTTGATAACCAGAATTTGCAGCCTGAATTCTACATTAATCTAGTTTCCAGTAAGGATTAAAGTGGGACAAGGTATGAATGACATTATTTCTGGAGCTGCTAAGCCATATCTTTGCATTCTTATTTGTATTTCCACTGAGCAACCTGTGTAGGATAGGTAGATAAAATACAAACAAGTGTGGGTGTGTAGATATTAGAAAGGATTAAACACAGGAAATGCCATATGCAGTCATATCTCATTGCATATCCTCTTCAAACAGGATATGGGGAATTTCAAAATGAAGCATCCATCTGGCTTAGGCTGATCTAGAAAGCTAAGCAAGATCAAAGTGAATTAGTCTTTGGATGGGAAGTCATATATAAAATCCAGGGTCATAAGCTAGACTAGGAAGTAGAAAAAACATCCCTGAATAAGAAATGACAAACTACTTCTATATCATGCCATGAAAACTGCATGGATCAGCCCAAGTAAATTACTCAAAGTTGAGATCAACCCAAAGGATATTTGACTTGTCATATTGACATAACTGAAGAGTAATCAGGATTGTAAGGACAGGAATACATGTTCCATATATCTTTGTTCCAAGGTATTCCCTTCTATCATACCCTGCATTGTGACATCATAAACTTGCTACACACTTGACCACCATCCATGGATGAGAGAAGGGGAGAGACAGAGAAGAACATAGCATGTTGATATCATTTCATGACTTAAATCACCCTCCACGAATATGACTTTAACTTCCATAATACTCTTGTTGACTGGGAATGATTGAAGTGGACATTCCAACACATCTAGAGAGTACCAGGTTAGAGAAGGTTTGAATATGTGACCCTCACTGACTGAGCTCAATTTTTTAGGTGACATCCCTGTGTTGACTACCTATGGGTCTAGAATTCAGGGATGCACTATCTGGAGTCCCAAAAGCTGGGGTGCAGTCCCAAAAGCTCTTCCAAACATTGACAGAAAACTGGGAAGTAATTGTATTATTTAAAAAAAAAAAAACTATTCCCACCTACTTCTTTGTCTTTTTTCTGATCCCAACTCCCTGGCATACTATATAAAGATCAAGTGTCACCTTTGGTCCTGCTCTAGTCTGGTCAAGAGCAGTCATCTTCAATCTAATACCCTCCAGTTGGGCTTCATAGATCCCAGAATCATCTGGCAACATCATCATAGTTGGTTAATAGCCTCTATGTCAGGGTGGCTGCTAAAACATGTGTGGTCAAGCTGTGTTATAGCCCTCTCTGTTGCCTCCTAAATAAGACAACACAGTCTGTGGTTTAGCTGTGGTGTAAACTGTACTATATAGCCAGGTCTAGGTTTCTGTACTACAGCCTTACTGCTTCCCCTAGCTGAGCTGATTAGATGCAAAATCTATTCTACTGTATGTTAAAGTGGAGAGGATGGAAAGAGTATTTTGAATACAGTGGAAAAGGCGGAATCAGAGTTTCAGGCCTTGGATTTGACTTGCAACAGGTTGGGAATGGCTGCCATACAGAACCTCAATGTTATCTGGAAAAGGAGGGAGGGAGAGGAAAATGGTAAAAAAAAAAAAAAATCTAGGAGGGGAATTAATGCTTAACCTTTTCTCTAGCCAATTCTTTGCTCCTTTTGTGGAGCAGAATGACAATGTCCTGCTTGCTGCCAAAATTGCAAGGGTAAAACAACTGCATCCATGCTGAATGAAATCTGCTAATGCACAGAGCATATGCATATCAGTTAGGAGCTGAAAAATGACAGGCAGGGAAAACATTAAGCCACAAGAAGGCAGATTAGTGTTTTTCAGCTCTTTTGAACTACAACTCCCCAAATTGTTTGCCAGTAGCTTCCCATAGATAATAAGAGTTGAAGTCCAAGACATCTGGATCTGCAATACCCCAGGATTCCTACCCCTACACTCTTTCCCTTCTATTACATGGCTGGGGGTGATCAGTGTTGTAGTCCAACACACAGGGAGAAATCTGTTTTATAGCTTGACCAGGTTCCAGTAGCTACAATCAGACTCCTCTCTAACTGCCACTCTCTCAAGAAGTCTCCTCCTTCCCTGCCAGCCAGCCAGCCCCTCCAGAGACTCCTTCAGTCGCTCCTGTGCATGGATTAGGCGCCTGTAGGTTGGTTGTTGTTTCATTCAGTTAACCCCGCCGAGCGTTGCTGGTGCCCAACTTTGTACCCTTGCTCCAGCCAAAAACAAGAAGAAATCCTCACATCAGATTTTAACCTCAAAAAATGCAAAGAACGTACTCAGAATTGGCCCAAGCCAACAAAACACAGAGCTAAAGAAGAGGAGAAAGAAAGAGTAGCTTTTGGGTGGGAAGGGGAGGCAAGGGAATCGAAACCTCCAGCTCAGGCAGAAAAACAAAATGTAGATTCTGAAAGAAAACCTGGGGGGAAGTGGGGAGGAACTATGGGGCAGTGTTCATGAGGATGAAATAGATTAGGATGTGCTAACAATAATCAAAAAAGGCCCTACACCAGATGGGCAACCCGACGCCCTTCAGATTTGTTGGATTTCAACTCTTATCATTACAGCCAACGTAGCAGATGGCAAGGGATTATGGGTGCTGTAATTAAGACTATCAGATCTGGGCTGCAAGCATGAGATGGCAGCAAGAGATGCAGAAAAACCCTCACTCCTTGCTGCCATCTAGTGGCCATCCAGAATGTTGTGGCCCAAATATGTCAGACCCATTTGAAGGACAGCAGCTTTTCCAAACCTATTCCAAATATGCTTACCCACTTCCAAAGTTTGGAGTCCCCTGATTGTCCCCATCTGAAGGACAGCAGCTTCTCCAAACCTATTCCAAATATGCTTATCCACTTGCAAAGATTGCAGTCCCCTGATTGTCCCCATCTGAAGGACAGCAGCTTCTCCAAACCTATTCCAAATATGCTTACCCACTTCCAGAGATTGGAGTCCCCTGATTGTCCCCATCTGAAGGACAGCAGCTTCTCCAAACCTATTCCAAATGCGCTTACCCACTTCCAAAGATTGGAGTCACCTGATTGTCCCAGGAAACTCTTCCATGGAATCTCATCTCATCCATACTCCAGATTTGAGCTGACTTGGGCCTGGGCTACCTTTTAAGAGCTGGGGTTTGAATCATAGCAGAACCCAAAAAGCAGCATTTTCTCATCATTCACCTGGGCAAAACACCATCCATTCTCCTATTCTGAAGAACTTATGCTATTTTATATATAAAAACACCCCCCTCAAAAAAAAAAAAAAAAGGATTGGTGATTTATAGGGACAAATGCCAGAAAATGGGGATGGGGTCCAATACAGTGGGGTCAAATGTAGCTGATCCCAAAGCAGATGGTTTAGGAAGCCCCATACAAAGCAAAAATGGAGGTTCTTCCCTTGCAGGATAGTATAATAATTTTTGGCACTTATATGCAGTGGTGTGCTGGAGCCAGCTCATACTAGCTCGCGAGAGCCAATTGTTAAATTTTCTGGAATTCTGCAAGCCAGCTGAGAGCAGAGCTGAGCTGTAACACTTAGCGGTGTGGTGGTAGCAATGAAGCCAGCAGAGCTGATTGTTATACATTTACCAGGACACACTGCCTATACACAACGTGTTCCAAGCATTTCGCAGCTATTATCCCAGTAGGGTTACATAAAAGATATGTAAAATAACTTGTATTTATTTTTCCTCCTCTCCCTACATATTCCCCTGTATGTATTCTGTCTCTTAAGCCTTAACTGGATGGATCAAACTGAACAAGAAATTTATTAGCTTATCATTCAATGTACAGGTAGTCCCTAGTTTCAGAACAAGTTCCGTTCCCAAGGTCTGTCCTTAAGTCAAATTTGTATATAAGCTGGAACAGTATTATTCTATGATACTGTATTATTGTGTAATTAACTTGAACCATTGTGGATTTAACTCAAATTTTGCTACAACAGGCTCTGTTCTTAATTACGGGTCGTCTTAACCTGGGCGTTCTTAATCCAGGGACTACCTGCATTGTATGAAGCCAGAAAATGGATTAATTCAGTAACCAAGTATGAATGGTGCTTTGGGCATTTGAACTTGGTTTTGCCCAGGCTTATTAAAGTGATTTTCTGCAGAGATACTGTAGTAGAATCTATGATAAAATGTTGCAAGGAAGAAGAAATTCTAGCCAACTGTGCCCTTTCCTAAAATGCTACATGCTCAGTCATGCTTAGGGAAGGGCATATCTTACTTATATAAAATAAGATTTGGGTTGGTGTTGGATTTCTCTTGGGCCTTTTCATGATTCTTCCCTGTGCATGGATTAAATTATTTTGCCTGCATAAAAGTTGGTATTTGGAGACAGAGTTCAACTTGAGGAAGTCTATATTGTAAAATTATAATAAAAATATTTTTAAAAAAAACTTGAGGAACTCTCAATGGGCATAGAGTGCTCTCTTTTGATTATCACCCACTACTTTTTTTTTTTTTGGGATGATGAGGCTGATTCTGGTTAAAAGAAGGTGTGAATTCCAGGCTACTTTAAAACAGCATATCAATTACAGCTCTCATAAGAACAATAAAATTATTAAAAGGTAAATTAAAAAACACAACATAACTTAAAGCTGATCTTAAAAAAACACAAAAACAGAATCAGCATCATTAAAGTTGGACCTTAACTCTGAAAAAAGCAGAAAAAGGATTTTGCTATGGAACCAAAATAATAATGAGATAGAGAAAAAACATTTCCGAACACGGCCCCCAGATCTGAGCTGCAAAAGACTTACAGGAAATGTTCTTTGCTGCCATCTAAAGGGCATTTAGATTTTTGCAGCCCAGACTTGGTAGCTACAGCCACTAAACACCTTTTCTTTGATAACCACCCACTTCACTTCAGCTACCAGCAACCTCCTTGAAAAGACTTTATTGTCCAACACAGTATAGTCTAATCCATCTTTTTCCTTTTCTTCAGGACCACGTACTATGCCAACATACCCACTGTATTATTATTTACACTTTCAGAGTTACTTTGTGCCTTTCATAAGAAGCTTCCTCCTTGCAGTGCCTGGCCCATTAATTGTTTCTTGTTCAGTGGCCCATCAGCATTAATGATATATTTCCCCTTCATTAGTAAGTTCAGTTTCCTGAGGCAGGGAAAACTAATTACTGATTTATTTCAGAACAGCAATAACAGAGCCAGAAGTTGCAAGGAGGAAGTTATTAATTAAAGTTACAGGGAAATTTATCTGAACATGACTAAGTTTAAGTAAAGAGGTCATGGGGATGGGCATTGTTGAACAATAAAGCATTATAGTAGTGCTGTGTAGAATCACTATTTAAATTCTGCTTCCAGCCCATTTTACAAAACAATATTTCAGTAGCTCTTAAAGGAACATGCTGTGGAAGCAACCTATATCTGAAAAAGATATAACTGACATATAACCCCAAATGGAACTGTTTGTTTGAAATATTTATAGCTAGCCCACTTCACAATCCCTTGGCAGGTTACAACATATATAAAGCAAGATAAAACTATAAAACCAAATAACATAACTCACACATTAAATCATCACAGTGGCATTGACAAAGAGGTGCCTAAGGGACTCACGGCATCAACAGGCTGAGGAGCAAAATCCAGTGTGTGAGAGTGAAAAGCCTTTACTTGACATGAAATGTGGAAAATGTCATTGCCTGGTGTCCAGGCAAAACCAAAGTGTCTCTATGCTTTTTCATGTCTCCGAGGTCTCTAAATAACACGCCTCTCCCAGCTGCGTGATACTGTGCAATGTACCTGTTTAGGCAGGTACATAGTAGGAGAGGTATTTAAATTCAATTACATTAAGCCTTAAATGTAATTTCTAAAACATTGACTGGTAATGTATAGATAGTTCTTTAAGGATTGCCCCTATGGATAGCAGTGCCTCACTGCCTCACTCTGTACTAAGTGCTGTTTCCAAGTCATCTCTGTGGATAGACCCACAAAAAGCGCATTGTAGTAATCCAAAGAGAAGGTTAGCAGAGCATGGGCTTCTGTCACTAGGAGGATGATCAGGGGACTAGAAATGAAATTCTTGATTGAAGGGATTGGGAATGTTCAGCCTTGAGAGTAAGGAGATGATAGCCCTCTTCAAAGACTTGAAAAGATGTCACACAAAAGAAAATCAACTTCTTTTTTCTATCATTCCAGAGCGCAGGACATGGAAGAGTGGATTTAAGTTAAGGAGGGCAGATTCCAACTGAATGTTAGAAAAGACTTCCTAGTGCTAAGAACTGTTTGATAATAGAAACAATTGGATGTGTTCAGGCAGACAGCCCTTGGTTGGAGGTGCTTTAAGGTAGATTCCTGCCCTAAGTGCAGAGTTGGGCTTAATGCCCTAAATGGACCCTGCCCATTCCTAGGACTTTACAATTCTAAAAGGGATATTTGTGATGCCGAAATCATTCTCAGTACCTCAAGAATCTGGAATATCCTCTTTAGAAGAGCTCATATCATTACCTCCTTTAAATCAAGAGGACCATTCCTGATGTAATGAGATGTTTACCACTTCCTGGACCTACCCCATCAGTAACTTTCTGCTGAATCTTAATAAACAAGAAGGATCTTTTTAATTCCATAAAAGGCCTCATAATATCATCACTTCTACCAGCCAGAAGATCTCCCAGACCATTCAGGAGTTCCTTAAATTCTATCAGTTTGGGCTGCAGACCATTGTAATAAGTTATTTCCTCCTACAGATAGGATATGCCATAATCAGTCAAAACCTAGCCATGACAAAGTGGTGTGACTGTGACAAAATGGTCATGGAAGAAATTCTAAACCTGCAAATTCTCTTTGCAAAGTTGCAAAAGGTGTAGCCTGTCACATATGTCACAGCAATCATGAGAGAACCATGTTTCTCATGGTAGCCCTGTGAAGCCCCATACTGGACCCATCATAAGTGTGAACATGAAAGACTTCCAGGGCCAATCAGGATGGAATTCTGTAACACCACTTCTTAAACCACCTTAACTAGATTGGCCAAGGAGGCTGTAGATATACTTGTAACATCTCCATTCTATCACTCTGATTCAACACCAAGTATATGCCCTCAAAACTGGTGCTAGAACAGAAGGATTCCCTCAAGAAGAAGATGAAATCTATAGGTGACAGCAACTCCTCCCCCACCAGCTCTCTGGCCTAGAACAACTACCCAAATGAGCAAAACTGGGCAAAATCAACTCCACCAAGCACAAGTGTTAATAATACACACAAGGTTAGTCTTCTCTTCGACAATCGAATCATGGATGGAGACTGTTTTATTACAGAGTGACTTGGCATTTTAAAATAGCACTAGACCAGAAGGAAGATCAGCCTAAGTTTACAGTTCTGGATCCAAATTTCTATTTGGGCAGCTCACATTGTGCAGCCTCATTTGCTCTTAAGGAAAGTAAAAGTCTATTGATACTGCTATGTATATTTATTCATCTGTACTGCTCTTTACATTAAGCAGAGCATTTTGTAATAACTATGTTTGTCCCCTCAAACAAATGAAGGTCATAATTAGACCCATTTAACAAATAGAAAAATGAGACACACAGTAACCAAGACCACATATGATAGAGAGCTTTTTCATATCTTTAAACCAGTTGATAATCACTGAGCTAAATGGTAATTTGCTATTTTTTAAACTTTTTGAAATTGGGTGGATGCTCCCCTCCTCTTCAATATGTAGTTTACCAGCTTACCAGAAGCCCTGAGGGCAAACCTCACTGGGTAGATAGAAAGGTTCTATGGTTTCTGCATTGCTTTTTCTAAAAATAATTTTCTCAGGCTTCCCACAAAGAGGATATAAATCCATTACCAATTACATAACCTCCAACATTTCTCAACTGAAGAGAATACAAGAACTTGTGTGGGCCTGTAAAATCATTCCCTGACTGGATCTGCCAACACACTAGGCTAGGCTAAAATGGGGTTGATAATTTGTGATTTAGTAAATTGCAGAAATCTGGTCGTCATCTTAGCATGTTGTGTGAACCTGGCTGCCACAATAACCAATAATATGGCTGACTGGTTTGGGCATCACATATTCCGTGAACATAGCAGTTGTGTCCTCAATCCTTATTCTTCTTTGGTGTCTTTGAGGCAGCTAGTCAAGACGTTTTTCTTTCAAAAATCTTTGCTGTATTTAATCTTGCTGAACTGTATTTATTATATTTATTTTAAACCTTTTCTGCTTCTTCTACTAATCCTTCTATTACAAGATGTTTATTGCTATAGAACACCTTATGGATTTAAAAAGGCAATATATAGAAAGTGTTTTTGAAAATAAAAGAACAGTGTTATTTGAATGAAGAGCAGGCAAGGGAGATGCACTTTCAAAAACAGAAAAAACTTAGAATCGCCCACAGTTCTGAAATGAAATGACTGTCACAATTCACATACGATTGGGGGGGGGGGGAGATTTCATTAGAAGGAAAGTTAAATTTTCAAAGAATTTCAGAACGTTCTTGCTCCTGAGTATGCCTTTTCTTTGGTATCTCTTCAGGGACCATGGTTTGCCTTGTTTCACAGCTTTTCCTGTCTTTGGAACTCCCCCATCCCCTTGGGAACAGATAGAGAGGAAGGAAAAAATTGGTGCTCACTGGCTGATAATTACTACAAGATGTTCCATAACTATCATAGGTAGAGGTAGACATTTTCTAAAGAGGAAACCACTGCTTTGCCAACAACAAAATACTCCACTGAAATTAGTCAGAAAGATTAATCCTTGAATCTCTCCCCTGGTTGTCCATTTATCCCCCACTCAATTTAATTTAGGATAGAAATTGATAATATGGCACTTACAGGCACCCACAAAAATTATATATGTGACCTCTGAATATTAAATTTTAAAATTAAAGTAACTTTAAAAATAAATAATGGCCAAATTCTTATACAATTTCAGCAATCTTGCATGGTTTCATAAAATGTTGAGCATCTGAGAATCCCACATCTTGCATGAGATCTGATGGCCTTCTGACATTCTTACTTTTGATTTTGGGGTGAAATCATTGGATTCTTGTGAAATTAAGCAATTTCACTATATTTCAGGTATATTTTCTTTTGGGGGCAATTGGGATGTTGTGCAAATTTCATAATGGCATGTGGGGACCAAAAAAAAAAAAAAAATTGCCAATCCCCGATTCTAGAATTTCAAAAGCTTGTATTCTCACTGTGATTCTCTAAAACCCACTGATTCCTTTAGTCAGGTAAATGGTATTCCTTTTGGCATCCATGTAGGCCAGGCAAAGCTTTTGCCCCAGTCCAAATGCACATTTCTGTCGACAAGTGAATATCCTGGTACCAAACTATTTAGGGTTTGTAGACCATTTTTAATTGAGCCTGGGAACAAACTGATAGCCAGGAAATAGCTTTCACCGCCCACAAGATATCTCTCTCTCACAGGGAGCCCATTTAATGATGAGGCTATCAAACAATAGTAATAGCTTTCAAATGCTTTTCATAGGTAGCTTTGAATCTAACATGGGCACAACCAAAGCATGGACAGCAGTGGCAACAGCATTGTCTTCTAACCTCACAGGCTGCAGCTGAAATAACAATTGAAAAATAAGAAAAATGAACTTTGAGTCATGGATGCTATGGGCATCGATTAATACAAATAATTAGTACAGGTAGTCCTCAGTTTAAGAATGAGTTCCATTCCCAAGGTCTGTCTTTAAGTCAGATTTGTATGTGAGCCAGAACAGCATTATTGTATGGTATGGTATCAAAAGTATTGTGTAATGAACTCAAGCCATTGTGTATTTAACTTGAATTTTGCTACAGTAGGCTCAGTTCTTAACTAGGGGTCATCTGTAAATGGGGCGTTCTTAACTCGAGGACTCCCTGTACATTATTAGGGGATTAAAACATCCCCTAATAGTGAAACTTGCCATGGGAGTGCAGTGCAAATCCAGAATCAGGTTAGAGACCATCTTTCTGATCAACTGGACATTCCACCAATAGCAACCATTTTGGGATTAAGCTATAGGTGGGTAGCTTTCATCCATCTCACAGGGATTACAGAAACAAGTTCAATTGGGCATCACTGCTACATCTGCATTAGACAGATAGGAGAACAGTTGCATGTCTTCAGCATATTGGTGACAAATGAATCAGTCAAAGTCTCTGGACAACCTTATGCTGTAGTGCCACACTGTGATGGCCCACAAGATGTTGCTTCCTGGGATGGGCATTTCCACAGTCAGGGAAGAAGTGGAGAGCCACTTCAGTCTGACATCTTTCCCAGTTTACTGCCTGAAGCAGAGGATTCATTCTTCCTTTTAAAAGGGTCAGCCCTGGTTCAACATCAATTTTAAAATAGCAAGGGGGCTGTATGAAATAGCATCCATACAGGAATGAGATGGACCTATAGCTCCCACTATATTTTGGAATTGCCTTCCAAGTAGGGACAGGACAACCAAAATCCAATCAATCTAAATTCTGTCCAGACTAACAACTCAGAAACATACTGTGATCCGCAATACTAGTGAAATTCCCATAATACGCTACCTGAAATGTGGCTGGCCAGTTTATGAATGGCTGCAATGCAGTTTTTCTTTTTGCTACATGAATAACACAATTACTGAGTTTATAAAAAAATTAGAGTCTGGTAGCACCTTTTCCAACAAATTTTATTGAAAGGTACACGCTTGCGTGAGCTGCAATTCACTTCATCCATAGCCACTCTCTGCATCTGATGAAGTGAGCTACAGCTCACACAAGCGTGTGCCTTTCAATAAAATTCCTGATTTTTTTGTCAGGCTAACACAACTCTCCTATTTTATAGGGTGTGTGCAATGAAGTGATACGCTAGCTTTTTGGGTCCATATATACATGAATATATGAAGGGCACTGAAAGAAATCTGTAGAATGCAATAACAAATAAATGCTGGTGCCCTGACCCAAGAGAAGCAGCTTAATAATGGCTAAGACAGCTCTCACAAATCCCTGTTTTAAAATATGCCTTCTCCCAATTGCCCTTGGAAAGAAGAAGAGTATTTTGATCAGAATATATCTCATAGATACATTTCAGGACCAGTATGCAGTCACAAATTCAGCAGTCCACTCAGAATAAGAGAAGTATGTTTGCCTCTTTTGATGGAAAATAGAAGTTGGAACGATCTTTGGAACACATCTAGGCTAGTCTACAGCTCAATACAGGGATTTTTCAAATCTAGCATCCCTGACAGATGACTAACCAGTCCCACTTTTTAAATATTTCCATCCAAGGAGAGGCCAACATCTTCCTTGGCAGTCTGATCTACTGACCTCTGAATATTAAGCCAAAATCTGGTTCCTTGCTATTTTCACCTATTAATTCCAGTCCTGCTCTCTATTGAAAACTAGTCTGTTCTATCTTCTATGGTGCAGCCCTTCTGATCTGCAAAGACAATCTCACATCTCTTTTTCTCCTAACTAAACCAATGTCTCAGGTGTCATGGTTCTCATATTATGAATATCTTGGTTGCTTTCTTCTGGATGCACCTTATTCTGTGCACCAGAGTATCAATTTATGCTGTTTAGTGTATTTATAAAGGACTTGTATGAGGAGTTAGAAAATTTACAGATGATACAAAGATTTTAGGGGGGAATAGCAAACACCTCAGTGGGCAGTATCAAGATTCAGAACAATCTTGACAGGCTGGAACAATAGGAGAAAACAGCAAGATGAATTTCAGCAGTAACACAAACATCCTATGTTTGGGTAGGAAATGTCAAAAGACATGAGTATAGGATGTGGGGGGCGTACTGGCAGTAGTACATGTGCAAATACAATTCTCAGTTGCATCAACAGAACTATAGTGTCAAGCTCAAGAGAAATTATTCCTCTCTGTCCTGCATTGGTCAGATTATAGGTAGACTACTGGATCAAGTTCTAGGCACTATCTTGTAGTGGAACATATCTAATGGGGAGCAACCAAGATGATAAGGTGCCTGGAAGAAATAACTTAGCTGAAGGAATGGGGTGTATGTAGCTTGGAAAAGAGGAAACTGCAAAGAAAATAACAACTGTCTTCAAATACCTGAAGGACTGTCATGACGAAGATACAGCAAAATTGTTCAGAGTTATTTCAGAAAACAGGACAAGAAACAGTGGGTTTCCATTACAGCTGGACATTAGAATTTCCTAATGGTAAGAAGCTGTTTAAGACCACTCCAGGAGGTGGTGGACTCCCTTTGCTGGGGCCAAAGCCAATAGCAGCTGGATGTCATCTGGCTGGGATGCTGTCGAAGTAGATTTTTGCACTGGCCAAGGGGCTGGACCAGATAACCCCTGAGATCCCTTCCGATCCTCCCATTCTACGCTTTTGCCTTTAGAGAGGCGCCTTCCCACCCACTGAAGAGCCTGCCCGCGGTTGTTCGCGTTACGGCTTTGGCAACCCTGGCCATTTTTCTTCAGAGGTAAGCCCCCCTGATTCCAGGGAGTCTTCCCCTCATCCGAGCGCGGGCCTCTGAAAGTTAGCAGCGGAGTGGGCGCAGAAGCCTCGGGGCTCTAGAGCTCACGGTCCTCAAGGCAGCCTGTCAAGAGACCACTGGTGCGCCCGTTTCTCTCCCGCCCGCCGCCACCCTGTGGAGCGCCTTTCGAGCGGCAACCAGCCTCTCCGAAGCCCAATCATACGCCTGGTGAGATTCAAGCCTCCAGGAGCTGTTTACTTTCACACCCTGCCTCAGAAGGAGGAAGAAAGCTAACGCGCGAACCAAGCTGAAGTTCAGGGCGCGCATTTGAGGGGAAACGGCGACGGCGCTGGGGCTGGGTGGGGGGAGAGAGGCAGGCTAGGGATGTGGAACTGCCCCTCCTGTAAAGAAGGTCTAAAGGGGTGTCCACTCTTTGAACACCTACGCACCCCCCTTAATGCAAAGCCTCACGTTCTTCGCGCCCTCCCCCCGGGCCACAGTCAGCGCCCCTGGCGGAACCCTTTCGGTCCTATGACGCAGCCCGTAATTCCACGCTCGCTCGTGCCGAAGAAAAGCTAAGTTCACACACACCTTGGTCAGCTGCATTCTTGCGGTGCCCGACTGGCTCTTGCTCTCCCGGCGTGCTGAGCAGCACTCGGGCCCCCAGCACTCGGACCCTCCTGCCCAGCCCATACGACCCCCTCTGCTTTCTAACTCTTGCTCCGGCAGCAAGGTTGTGATTGCGGGAATACTTTCCCCCCCTTTCGCTAGAGGATCTGACTTGCCTCGCAAACTCCTCCTCCTTGTCCCTCTGCCCTCCCCACCCGCCCCGTCCCCGCCGCTCTCCATCTCCCTCGCTCTCACACAGCCGTAATAATACCGAGCTCCCTGCCAGAGCAAACTCGGTCGTGCCAGAAGCAGCCCTGTGAGTTTACAAAATCCTGCCTGTAAACAGGTGGCAAAGCCCGCCCCCTCGATGAAGGTAGCTTGGTGTGCGTGTGGTGGGTGCGGGTGCCTAGAGAGAGAGGTCATACCTTTTCAGGGAATAGCATGAACATGGGGAGGGGGGGCGCAGGGAGAGATGACATACTCTTGGAAAGAAGGAGGGTGGCTTGTCAGAATGCATAGACTCCAGTGAGCGTAGCGGGATAATTGGAAACATATTACCCCTGGAAAATCCCTCCAGAGCAGTTTTAGAGTAACAAAGAGGCATGTGTGCGGTTCAGCCAGATCTGTATCCTGTTTCCTTCCAGTTTTTCAGGGCTCTGGGTCAGCAGTTTCATGGCCTGCATCTCAAGAGAGGAGAAAGGGAAGAAGGGGGGAAGCAACCTGGTTTCTCCTTTTTAAGCAGGAATTGGGGAGGGGGGCTTGAGGGAGCATGCATGCATGTGTAAATAAGTCAACTGGTAGACTGGGTAATTTTTTTTGTCAAGTTTTATATAGAGGAGTAAGCCAAGTAAGACCATAGTCCAATGCAGCCTAGGGACGATACTTAGGGACAAGGTGGGACTTACTTGGAGTAAGCATGCGTAGGATTGAGAGCCAGTTTGGTGTAGTGGTTAAGGCACCAGGCTAGAAACCGGCAGACCGTGAGTCCTGCCTTAGGCACAAAGTCATGAGTCCTACCTTAGGCACAAAGCCAGCTGGGTGACCTTGGGCCAGTCACTCTCTCTCAGCCCCAGGAAGGAGGCAATGGCAAACCACTTTCAAAATCTTGCCAAGAAAACTGCAGGGACTTGTCCAGGCAGTTGCCAGGAGTCAACGCTGAGTTGAAGGCACCAAAACAAAACAAACAAAAAATGCATAAGATTGCTAAGCCTTGCTCTCTCCTGTGGCTCTTGGCTGCCAACCTCATATGAAAACTTAGTAGAGAACGTTGAAAGCTCCTCCCAGCCTAACTAAAGGCAAGCTGAAAAATTGGCCCGAATGCTTGGATTTGAATCCCTTGCTTTCCTTTTTGTTTTTGTTTTTTTAAGGTTAAGGATCTCTGGTTCTTGTGGTGGCAAAGACACATGGGAATTGGAAAACATTTGTGACCACAGGTTTTAAACTCATTCCTCCAGACTGTTTCAGAGCATAGGACTTTAGCTAAATTTGTTTTGACATAGCCAATACAGATTTTTAAATGCTGTAAAATTGAAATATTTCATGTTTGTGCTTTCTTTTAAGCTATTATGTGCTGGAACTCTGGGAACAGAGGTATAAAATTTTTATAGACCTGCAAACTTTAATATATTTGTAAATTAATGAGCTAATGTCTTTATTTGTTGTAAAATGTTCAATTTTAGCAAGCGCAGACGCATGTGAATTAATTGGTGAGTCTGAAAAATAAAGAGCACAGAACTGTTTGTTATTTAGGGCTGTATTTGTTTCTGGTCTATTATGCAGTTATGCGATTACTTTTAGGTCTATAAGTAAAATAATGAATTATGGACTCTCCGCTTTTAACTGCTACAATGCATCAGCTTACTTTGATTTTACCTAGACAACCCACTCCCGCTCTCACCCCCATGTTGCTTCCTACTCTTAGAACTATATATTGGGTTTGAAAAGGTCTCAATTTTCCCCAAGTAGAACCAGAAAGACAGCCTGGGAGAATGTAGTAGGTCCAAGCACAAACTTAGTATCAAAGATGGTGTCTGGAGTTTGCAGACATATTAGATTCCAGACTTAGATTTGAGTGATTTGAGTGAATAAACTTGACTTTTTGGCAATGGCTTTCCTATGTGCAACATGCATTCATCATTAATTAAGTTTAGCCTGACTCTACTCCTTTTCTTCAGTGGTGTCTTTCTCTGAACAAGTGAGCTCCCTCACACACTCATATACTCGTCAAAGAGGAAGTGATAGAATAGGTAACAGCTGAAATAGGTAATTTCAGGAACCATCTGTCTGGAAATGCTCTGAGTCATTTATCTTTCTTGTACCCTCCACATTTGAACTAGATCAATAATTTCACTAGTGAACAGCCAGGCATTACTTCATTAATCAATTAAATTTGGGCTTCTGCCATCTCAGTATCCTGCCACAGAGGAGGAGAACAGTTGTATCTCTGTATGATTTGCAGCTCTCTGCCCATGACTCTTTGCAGTCAGTCTCCTCTAGGTGGACCATTCAGCCAATGAAGACAGAGCCTAAATCCCTGTCCTCGGATGAGGCATGCTCCAGAACAGTGTAGGGACAGAGAGAGCAGGGGGTTCTCAACTCCTGAATACCTTGATTTTGAGCATGGGTAAGATGTATCTCCTCTCACTGTCCTCATGAGAAACCTATATACAGGCCAGAAAGCCACAGTATGGACAGAACATGACAAAACAAACTGGCTCCAGGTTGGCAAAGGAGTGAGACAAGGCTGTATACTCTCCCCTTATTTATTCAACCTATATGCTGAATATATATTAAGGGAAGCTGGATTGAAAGAAAATGAGTGTGGTTTTAAAATTGAAGGAAGAAACATCAATGATCTACACTATGGCACTACTTTGATCGCTGAAAATGCAAAGGATCTGCAAGCTGTAGTGATAAAAGTCAAGGAGCATAGTGAAAAAAATGAGACTAAAATATAAAGAAGACCAAACTAATGACCACAGGTACAATGGCCAGCCTTAGAAATGACAAGGAAGATATTGTAGTGGTAGATAGCTTCATCCTTTTAGGACCAACCATCAATAGTTAAGGAAGCAGCAGTCAAGAAATACACCACAGACTAGCACTTGGTAGAGCAGCCATGAAGGCCTTGGAAAAAATATTCAGATGTTGTAATGTATCTACACCCACAAAGATCAGAATTGTGCAAGCCATTATATTCCCTGTGACACTCTATGGAAGCAAAAGTTGGTCTTTGAAGAAGCAGGATTGGAAGAGTATTGATACTTTTGCATTTTGATGTTGAGAAGACTCTTGAGAATACAATGGACGGACAAGAAAGCAAACAAATGGATCACTGAACAATTCAACCCAGAATTCCCACTCAAGGCACAAATGACCAGGCTCAAATTAACCTACTTTGGACACATTATGTGAAGACCTCACTCTCTGGAAAAGGCTCTAATGCTGGGAAAGGTGGAAGGAAAGAGAAGAAAAGGATAGCTACCAGTAAAGTGGATGAACTTAGTTGCAATGGTGATGGGTGCACCATTGGAAGACGTGAAAGATCAGGTTAGGGACAGATCATCATGGAGAAAATCTATCTATGTGGTTGCTAAGAGCCAACACCAACTTGATGGCACATAATCAATCAAGATGAATCTCCATTTTTAATTGGGAGGGGCAGGGATTTAGGCAGCTGGTGGAAATTTGGGAGAATCATAGATAAAAATTAGTATTACTGAAGCAGATAATCATGCATTCACATTTTGTATGCGGATGTATCTTTCCATCCTCCTAGCCTCCCACCATTTTCCTAGAAATAGAAGAGCTCAATATTCATTACCACCAAAATGGTATCTCTAAGCTTGCAGGTGACAAATTCTTCCTGGCCAAGAGGAGGAAGCAACACCATCCCACAGAGGAGAGCACAGTTGCCTGTTAAAGGTCTGAAATGGAAAGCTACAGTTATTTGCAAAGAACTCTGCCAAATATTGCAGCTGAACATGCATCCAGATGACCCAAATTTAGAGGAACAGATGTACTGATGGGGGGGTAGGAGTGGAGAGACATATCTACCCAAGGAAGCATCCTACTGAAACAAAGCTATGTGGAATGGCAGAAAGCAGAGCACTAACCATGGAGGGTCCTGGATTATCCTGGGCCCTGGACTTCTACCCTAAAGTCCTTCTCCAATGGCACCATCCCAACTATTAATGAAAGAAGCAGTATAAGCAATTCATACTTATTTGTGAAACCAGCAGCATCTGCTTGAAACGGCCAATATTGTTTTAATAGTTGGGTTCTTTTCTTTGCCACAGAGTTCACTTTCTGTTCAACAGACTGAGCTCACTGAATGACTGGGAGTAGAATCCATGCATACACATTTATTTATTGATATCTGTTTTGGGCTTTCTTTACCTTAAAACTATTTGAGTCTTAAGATTAATCATCTTCTGTGACAAGGAAGGATCGTACAAGCAAAACATATTAATCAAAGTTCTAAATGGAGGGCTGGCCCAAGAAGCATAGTGGCTGAAGTGAGGGATAAAATTTCTCCATCACCTCCCTCAATTCCAGATAGAGAAATCAACCATTATGGGAAGGGAATCTTACTTCAGTATCAACAATGGGATGGAACTGTGCCTGCAATACTGTGTGGTAACTACAACTGCTCACTGCTGCATCCCTAGTATTGCCACCTGACATGATTGCCTCAGGTTGTCTAATGGTGGGGCCAGCCTGGGCTGCTAATTTAAAGTAACAACAACAAGGTATTTAGAGTGGAAAAATGGAAGGGCGGGCACTATAATCCAGGATAAATTCTAGGTTTCAGAGGATTGGTCACAGTTCAACTAATGGTGCCATTAATTCCCACAACGGTCCAGAATTACAGTAAATTTAGACCACAGTGTAAAATTAGAGTGACATTTACTTGTGATCTCCTAATGCTATTTGGAGCATTCATTTCAGGGGAAAAGGGGGGGGGGGGTTAAGTGTAGATGACAGAGTTTTGGGACCTACCAATTGCATGGCCATTCTGGCAGTTGTCCAATGATGCCAATTGCCAGCTCTGAAGGCATGACTTTTCTGGGATCCATTTTGGTTTCGAAACATCCCTCCAACAAGGTTGTGGATTGTTTGGAATACAACTAGAGAGTGTCTAAATGCAGAAAGAGAAGCTGTTTTCTAGACATAAATATCATGAAAGGGGGAAAATGTAAGTTCATACTATAGTTGCAGAACCCTGCGCCTGTGAAGCAATTGCACAAAAGATAACATTTCAGACCATTTCTCCCCCTCACTGCAGCTCTAGTAAGAAAACCTACCCTTGTACCAGAGGCTTAGGATCTCACTCGCGCTACCCTGTCTGGGAGAGATTGGGCAAGTTTCATGAAGAGACTTGATATGGAAGGTCTCATGGAATCACAGTGTCAAAAGAGTTAAATGCCAGTTAAGTGCCAAGAAGAGGTGAGCAAGCAGAGGATTAACCACCCACACAACCTATGAGTTACAAAGGGTGGAGCTGAAAGATAGCTTTAGAAAAAAAGGCACGTTTTCTCTCAAAGAGGCCTTAAGGCTACCACACAGATGAATTCCGGACTCACTAGGAACAGCCTGTGGCTACATCTATGCTAGCATTTCCCCACCTGTTCTAGTGCTGCTTTTTTCTCTAAGGCTGGGGTGGAAGGTGTGTGAGACAAGTGAGGATTTATCACTAAGCATAGGATTCTCAGCACAAGGCAGTCATGTATCATAGACTACTCTAATGTGGATTTATTAATTAAGTCAGAGTTTCTCAGCCTCATATTGAGGCTTACTGTCTAAACATCCACATGCACCCCACCCCCAAGCTGCTGAATAGAGTACACTGCTTCATGAAAGGATGCTTGTGTATGTAGGAATAATTTCAATGCCGGAGTTGAAAGAAAACAAGTGAGAGCCTCAGCACAGGTTGGTGGTGAAAGAGATCTTCCAACCAGTGTTCCAGCCATCTAGTAAGTCCTCTTCAAGGATGATGCTCCCCACCTCACCCAACAATCAACATTCCTTGATCTCCAGGTTGGGTCCAACTATGGGGGAATGGCAGGGTTATATTCAGGAGGTCCCAGGCCAGGGTGCAACTCTATTGCCAGGAGGAAATAACTGAAGTTCAGTTATAGATCATGCTTGAGGATTTTTGTAAAAACTCATTTGTTTATCCAATGGCACAGTTCAGTACCATGTTACATGCTGAGTTTAATGGTCCTCCCAGCCCTTTGAGTCTTTACAGTACTTCTAAGTAAAGCCTTCCTCAATGGGCCATACTGCCTAGGAATTCGGGGAGTTGCAGTCCAAAATCATTGAAGGAGGTCCAAGTGGATAAAGCTGAGTTATACAATTAAGATTTATCTTCTTCCACCTTTGCACTCCAACTGTTCTCCATTTGTACCAGCTCATTATTCCTAATATGCTAGACTAAAAATCTAATTACCAACTCTCTGAAATATCCAATTTCAAATTTTTGCCTAACCTAAATTATGGTACAATTAGAATTACAAGAATTAAATGGAGTTTCCTTCAGTAACCCTGATGCTAAGTACACTTATATCACAGCAAGCACCATTTTGGTGCAGAAAAGGTGATACATTTTTAAAAGCAAGATAATAATTACATACATGCCTGTCCAGCTACCCCAACTTAAAAACTGTTTATAAAGGGAGCAAATAACATTCTGTGAAAACCAACTTCAGCCTATGGGACACAAGGCATCCTTGTGAATGACCCAATGTCCTATATCTTCTGGATGGTCTGTTAGGGTAAAATCATAGTTGTGGCTCCCTGGATTAAACTGGAGCTGCGCAACTATCTATTGGTCTATTGGTGTACTTATAGAAGAGAATATGTGTAGCTCAGAGTTGAACTGTGGAGTCCTTGGGGTTCTTTGAGCTTTTCTTGCAAACGTTTCATTACCCGTTAGGTAACATCTTCAGTGCATCTGAAGATTTTACCTAGCTGGGTAACAAAATATCTGCAAGAAAACAACCAAGCTCAGAGAACCCGAAGGACTCCACATTGGTGTACTTGTCATCCATAACTTGTAAAATTTGCTGGAGTCAATTAGAAGCCATATAAAAGCAAAACAAGATCTATTCTGAACACCAAGTGATTGACCAAGATTCTGCTGTAGGACAGAGTGAGTCTCCTTATATGATTAAACTGTGACCTGCATTTTAGAAGACACAGAGGCTATGTTCATGCCACAGCCTTAACTAGTTTTTTTTTTTTAAGTAAAGACCTATTGGCTGCATTTGCACAACACGCTACACTTGGTTGAGTTTATTGTGGCATTGTGTACTGTCTGTAAATCAGCCTGTTTGGTTACCTTTAGGGTTCAATGCACTGTGCACTGAAGAGGTTATTTCAGACTATGGGCATAATGTGAATGGAAATCATGCTTCTCTGTGTGATCACAGAAATGACATGCTAATGCAAGAACTATCAATTCCAGAGCTGCTTGCACAGAAGACAGAAGAGGCGGCCATCGGCAGGAGAGTCAAAGCATCATAGCAATCCAAAATACTAAGTCCAAGGCCAGTAAAAAGAGGGCTGCTAGTAGCATAAGCCCCAAATTTATAATACTGTAACTTGCTTTACAAGAATTTGTTGAATCTTTTTCTTTCACGTCTACTATTAGAAAAGAATATGCACCACTACAACTTCTAATAAAATGGATTTGATAAAAAATAATAGCAACTAATTTTCAACAGTGTGTATAACCCTGCAGATTTTGTTCAGCCTGCCAGCATTTTGTCAGAGGCTGAAAAAAGTTTCAGCAAGCTAAAACTCATCAAAAACTAGGCATTCGGTTATTGGGCAAGAACAGTTAAGCCACCTAGCTCTTTTACTTATCGAGTGTGAACTTGCAAATTAAATTCACTTTGGGGAGATAATTCATGACTTTGTAATGAAAAAGACCAGAAAAATCAAGTTTTAACATTAATTGGTCTTTTAAAGATGTTTATAGCTGTGTTGATCTATTAAGATTCAGAATAAATCAAAGCATTTATAGAATATCTCCATTAGAATAAAAAAATGACAGGATAATAATATTTGAGGGACCAATGAGATATTTCAGATTGGTCAGCAAATTTTGCTGAATTCTTTTTCAAACTAGATGTTATGTTATACAAACTCACCCACAGCCTGTAGCATTATGTGGTAACTATTGTGGCTGGTTCAACTCAATGCAGTGCATTCCCTTATGCAGGGAATGGGGTTGTGATGTGCGTGGAAGAGACCTACACTGAAAGTTTATCTTGCGCCCAAATGTTTAAACTTGGGCTCAGTCCTCATGAAAGATTCAATCCTCATTAAGTTTCTGCCTAGTTTATTTTCCCCTTCCCTCGCGTAGAATTAGTTTCTGATAGTCCCCTATTTTTTATGGATTATGTAGATTGGCCCACCTTTAACACAGAGAATGTTAATAGGGCAGAACTGGATATTTCTGACCTGTTTCTAAAGTGAGGTGCAGCTAAGCATTCTTTAGAAGAAAGTAACAGCCCTTTATGCATTCCCTCTCCCAGATCACTCAGGGATGCTGATGATTCAGGTGGAATAATTTATGTGGGCCCACGGCTAAATGCATTCCATTTACCTAGATCTTGGTTGGTGACTTCAGATCTCACTGTTCTCTAGCATATGTTCTACAATCTAGCTTCTAGGCATGTTGGACTTTGCTCTCTATCAGCTCCAGCAAGAAGATGGAAGATGGAAATTGCAGTCAAAGCACCTGGAGGGCACAAAGATTTGGGGGAAACTGGCCTAGCATTTCCTATCTTCTACTGGCCCAGGTTCCTTATGCCTCCCAGAGGACAGGGACACACAACTGAGGATGGCGAAGCAGGCCAGCTTTAGACATCTTTGACATCCTCTTCCATTGCTCTAGCTTCTGAATGCTTGATTTTGTATTGCCTATTTTCCAAGGCTGGTGCCAGATTTGCATGCAATCATATCAGATAAGGATCAGATTTAGGGGCGAACAATTTTTGGGACACTAGGCTTGGGCAGGGAAGAGGAAGAGGGTTGTAGTCTGTCTGAAACTGTCTCACTTCTCTATTCCCTAAGGAAAACAAATTGGAGACACAAATGTTATTTTCACAAATAAAGCTAGTAAAATCAACCCATGGGGCCACAGCTGTATTAACATTTTATTTTATTCAAAACCAAACATTGGGCTGGTTGGGGCTGAGTTACAGATAGCAGCACAAGATGAGCCATCAGGCAAGAACTGGAGCCCAATGAAAGACAGAAGTCAGCATTAAAAAGAGAGAGAGAGGGAGAATCTAGATATCAAGATTGAAGAACACCAGAATGCAGAATGACCTCAGGTTTAGGGAAGCCTTCCCATCCATAGGAAGCCGCCTTACATCCTTTGGCCAGCTTGAGTAAGCAGGGCCAGCTCACAGCCTGAGAATAGTTGCCTACTCGGGCTAAAGTTCTCATTTTAATGGAGGAACATGCAACTTCCATGAGATTGAGGTGTCCACCAGTCTTTGCACAGCATATTGAGGACCAGTCTTGAAAAGTGGGCAGAGCCAGGCTCAGGAGTATTGAAGAGTGAAATATGGGCCAAGCATCCATAAGGCTTAAAAAGGCCATTTTGCTGCTTAACGACACAAATCCCTCACTGTTAAAAAACAAAACAAGATGCAGGGGAAGTACGTGCCCCATCTGCTCCGAATGGTTAGTAGATGCTGGTGAATCAGGTGTGATGTGGGTGCATTTTTTCACCTTTTCTGTAAATGATAGCTGCATTACATTTTAAAAAAGAAACAATTCAATTTGATTTCTGACAAAATCAAAATAGGAAAATAATTACAATATTTGTTCAACAAGTCATCCCCAAATGAAGGATTTAACGTCTACCTGTATAGATCTTCAGGGACCTCATCAACATTGCAACTAATATCTGCTCTTTGGACCTTACTGAGCCAACCTTTAAAAATCAAGTATTAGTATACTATTAGAAGACTTCCTCCTAGATTACTTGAATCCTTCTCCCTTTATGCCTAGAACTCTTTCACAGGGCATGTTCATGACGCCACCTTTCTTTCCGACTTTTTAAAATACATTTTATTAAAAGTTTTAATGAGAACATAAAAACTAACACAAACTAATACAGTAGAAAAAAAAAGTACAGAAAGAAAGAATAAAAAAATAAAATGAAGAAGCTTCCAATTTCCTTTGTAGCAAATCTAAGTATGATTACAAAGTTATCTCCTACTCTGTGATTGCTAAAAAAATCTCACATTTTTTCTGTTATACATTTTTTTTTCTAATCATCGAAACCACAGGTCATATGTGCATTTTTTCCATTTCATGCAAAAAGTCTATAAGGGGTTTCCAGTCAGCCATAAAAGTAGATGTTGTCTTTTCTCTGATCAAGGAGATTAGTTTGGCCATCTCTGCAAGTTCCATCATCTTCACCAACCATTTCTCCATTGTGGGTAGTGTTGAACCTTTCCACTTTTGAATATATAATAGTGTCACTGCAGTTGTCATATACTTTCTTTCTGACTTCTAATTTACTTCCAAACCAGCTATTCTGATTTAGTACTTAGCAAAAAAAAAAAAAGCAATATATTTCTATATGAGGCCAAAAATATCTTCGCATTCAACAAGATGGCAAACAAAATAGCTTTTCTTTTCTTTTTTCCTCCAAAGACACAAACATTTTGTAAATTTTTAATAAATGGGGAGAGGGCTTTTGAACCCAAGTGACGAGGTGGGTGAAGAATGAATAAATGCCATTCTTTCATTTGATGGTTCTTTCTCAAGCAATCTGCAGCCTTTCTGGCTTTCTACATCAATCCCAGGGGAAGACATCATGAGGGAAATTTCTCAGATCAGGAACAGATGTGCAACTGGAGGGAGAGAAACACGACTCTCCACTACCTTGCAACAATAAAGTCCCCTCAAAATTACCACCAAGAGAAATGAAGACCATTTAAAGCTCTTTGAGAAAGAAATAGAAAAATAGCTTTTGCCCCAGGAAGTGAAGAAGGAATTGCAAACTGAAAAGGACAGTTTTTGGTACAGGATTAGCTACTCTAGAGCAAGCAGAGACGCAGTGTACCTCAATTTCATTCAAAGGATACAAGTTTTCCCTTTGTCATGATGGTTTAATTAGAGGGTGATGAAATGGTGGGAATGATCAACCACTCATTCATTTTTATAGTGCAACTAAAACCACAATTTTTTGCTGTTAGGAAAGATAAATGTTAAATGTGTGTAATGGCAAGACACCAGAGAGAGGTGGAGAGAGAGCAGTGTATTTTATTTGAACCCAGACATGTGGAGTAGAACAGCTATATTTAAATGGCAAGCTACACCACTACTATAGCACTACTATAGTTGACACTGACCTCTGAAATGACAAGTCATGATGTACAATCAGTTGGCAAACCAGAATCAGAAGGTGCTGTCTGTGCTTTAAGTAGTTCAATCTGATGTCTGGATATGTAAACCATAGTTAAAAGCATGGCCTATAAAAGCCTGAGCACTTAGGGATGGGGAACATGAGCTTACTGAAAAATGCAGACAAATAGCTCTATGTCATGAGTTGTCTGCATCTTGGGAAGCCTAAGCATACCCTGGCTTTTTAACCATCAGCTTACAATTTGACATGATGCCCACCAGAACTGATCTTGGTTACCTATGTACCTCTAGACTAAGTTTTTTCCAACCTGATGCCCTCCATCTGCATTGGACTTCAGTTCCTTTAACCTGTAGCCAGTGTGGACAACAGCTGCCTCTCTCCTCATACTATTTTGGAAAGGACTGTCTGTCCTGGAGAACCAAACTGAGACCGGTACATTTATTCCATCCAGTATCCTCATAATATGGGAAATTGCCTAGATGAAACTGATATTGATCTCAAGATGAATCACAGCCCAATCAGATTATTAGAATTAGCTGACTGCCAGGCGGACAAAAATGTGGCTATTACAGGAAGAACTATTACCCAGCTCCAGTCTTTCATCTGCTTATTTTCATTGCACAAGGTGAAGAGGACATGGGAAGGGGGAAGAAGGAGCCCCAGCCTATCTGCAAAGGAGTCAAAGCAAGCCAAGGAATGGGGTTTAGCATCACAGAACCAATCTCAAAGCTGCTGCCATGATGAGACAGGAAGAGAGGGGGAGAGATGTTTGGAGTTGGATCTCAAGTTCAAGATCGCTCAGAGTTCATCCTTAAAAATAGCTTGTTTCTGGTGTGCTGTTTACAAAAGATATTGTGGAACATTCTGGTTGCATAGTTCTCAGCACATATTTCTAGATCTGCCCAATAGTCCTGTGGCTCCTTGCCCTGCCCTCTTCATTAACGCAGTATCATCTGGAGCCATGTGATCTTTGTTTCATCCAGCTGGAATAGCAAATTGCTTCACAACAAGCAAGGGCGGCCAAACCCACTGGATCAACTTTGTTCAACTTGAAGGTTATTTGTTTGTGTGTGGTTTTTCAAAAATCATACTTGATCTATCACAACATTTCAGGAACAATTCCAAGCCAATTCACAACTTGGTGCCAAACATAGACCAATGGGGTTCAAACTTTCTATCTTTTTGGACCCCTACCCATAGAAAAGGCTACTTTGGGGGCCTTGTGCATTGCAAAAGACTCTAAGTCTTCTTCTAGCATGTACTCTTGATTTACGCAGGGCACTGAAAACTCCTGCTGAGTCTAATCATGACCTGGCATGAACCAATAAAGCATGGTAAAACAAAGTCAACTTTCCACTACAGCTGTTCATTCCAGGGAAAGGTTGGTAGCACAGCCTTTTGGGGAAAATGATCTGCTATTACAATAATTTGAAGAACCCCTTGAGAAATCTCCAAGGGATTCCAGAGTTCTTTGGATCAAAGTTTGCAAATCATTGATCTGGGGGCTGTGGCTCTTCAGATATGGCTGAATTACAACTCCCTGCATAGACAATGATGAAGGGTGCTGGGAGCTGCAGTTCATCCACATCTGGAAGATCACAAATTCTGTACCACCTAGCAGTCAAAAAGAAACATAACATTCCTGGAAACAAAATTGAAGGTTGTATGTTAGAGGCATCGGTTGTATATACTCTCTTGATTGTCTCCAGAGATTTTGCAGGTCTTTGCAGTGCTTCAAAGCACAGCCAAAGAGAATGGATGAAAGCAATTATTGCATTATATGCCATAAGGGGTGATGATCTTCTGAGATCATTGGCAACGGAAAACAATCAAATTCCCAAAGAGATGAAACAACAGCAGGGAGACCAAGAAGAAGGAGAAGGAGAAGGAGAAGGAGAAGGAGAAGGAGAAGGAGAAGGAGAAGGAGAAGGAGAAGACCATTTGAACAAGGCAGGTTCAAGGCCACTCTCCAAGAGGGCCTGGTTATTTGAGGGACCGCCTACCTGAAGTGGTTTCTGCTCATTCAGGCAGAATGGATGTGCTCCAAGTGTCCTCAGTTAAATGTTGTCATCTTGTGGGACAGAGGAAGCCTGCTTTCTCTCTTGCAGCCCCTGCCCTCTGGAACAGCATCCCCCAGAGATACACACAACTCCCACTTTCCAAGGGTTCAAGGAGGCCCTTAAGGCCTGGCTCTTCCCAGGCCTGGGGTTGGGTGCTTGTGGACCCCGTCTAATCCTTTTTTCTGAATGCCGAGAATACTGTTTCAGTCCAGACAGTCTTTTAGCTGTGTTTTTTAACTTATGTATTAGATATATTTCAAGCCACCCAGAGTCTTTTTGGAGAACGGCAGCCTTAATCAATCAGATCAGATCATTCAATAATTCTGCTGGACTTTTCTGTTCCTCAGAAGGGTGGAGAAAGAGGATTGTTGAAATAGACTGGAAACCATTGAAAACTGAGCCCATTCTTACCAACATACTCTGACTATTCCTTCATATCTGCATCTGCATCTACATCATCTACATCAGGGTTCCTCAACCTTGGCGACTTGAAGATGCGTGGACTTCAACTCCCAGAATTCCCCAGCCAGCCATGCTGGCTGGGGAATTCTGGGAGTTGAAGTCCATGTGTCTTCAGGTCGCCAAGGTTGAGGAACCCTGATCTACATCATCTACATCATCTACATCTACACACACATAGACACATATACATAGGCATGTGCGCATACATATGTGTATGCACTAGCCGAACCTCTTCATTTGAATAGATTCCTCTATAGACTCTGTCCTAAGAGTGATGGCATCCCCAGACAGGCTTCTATTCACCCTGCGTGAAAGAGCTGTCAGTGTGACGGACAACATGCACTGAGAGGAGAGTTTGGAGTTTGTGAGAACTAATGACTGCTCTGGCCTTCTTAGCCCCTGCCTGTTGCTGGTGTGATTCTTTTGCATCTCGCTGTGCGAGAGGGTTTATATTTTCCTGGGGTTTTACCAATCAAGTATTTTTATGTGGAGTTGAATTGTTTATTTGTGTTTTACTGTATTTTAGTTTTATTTATATACTTTAGGGAAACACTCCAGTAATTTTATATTGAGAGTGATAAAAGTATTGGTTCATACTGCCTTCCTGAAGCTGATGTCCTCACCTTCTGGCCTCCAGCAATGTTACAACTCAGTGCTCATCACCTCAGGCTATGGAGGCTGTAGTCAAATGCTTCTGGAAAGCACTAGGTGGGGAAAACTGGAAGATGAGAGAGAGAGAGAGAGAGAGAGGAGAGAGAGAGAGGTCTGTCTCCCCTCAGTGCAGTTTTCTCACAGGAGTGCATGATAGTTCTTAAAGTAACAAACCCCACAAATGAGCAGGGCCAGCACAAAAACATTATTTAAATGTGAAGTACAATGACAGTGATAAGATTTCCACCCAGGTATAAAATAGTATCCCTCTCCGGTCACAATAAAAATTACATTTCAGTTGCAATTTTAGGAAGGGTGCTGGGTGCTGTCTTGACGGCTTTGGAAAGCTGCATAGGGTGCACCTTTGTCTTAAAAGAAAATAAAAGGAGGATTTTTTTTTAAGAAATTATACTAGCACTGGGTGTGACGGGAGGTGAACCCGAGGAACTGCAAGAAGTATCAGGGACTCCCCAGAAGAGTCTCTCCTCTGCTCCCTCTTTTCTTCCCCAGTCCATCTAATTGGAACTTCACAGCCAAGCATCAGAGAGTATCAGACATGTGACCAGTTAAGTAACTTTATACAATTTGTGGATCTGGAAAAAAATTTGCCCATGCTGCCTTGATTTAAAGGAAGCTGAAGGGTGGTTTGCTTCTTGCCCTAGCAACCAGAATTAGCTTTATGGAAAAGGCAAAAGGACCCCAGCCTTTGGGAATCAAGCATGCAATCGGCACAGCCACACCTCCACAGCCTCCCTCCAGTTTGCCTTCCCTTGTCCTGTCAAGACTCTGAGAATGAAAGATAGCAGTTGTGAAAAGGGGCATCAGCAAAGATACATCAAGGGTGGTGCCAAGGAAGGGACAGGTAACTTCTGGCTTTGAACTGTTGCTGAACTCCCCACATCCCTCACCGATGGATGTCCTGGAAATTGTGGTGATGATCACATCTGGAGAGCCACTGGCTTCCGATCTCTAGGCTAATGGGTGCTGCTAAAGGAGGGCGGGAGCACTGCGCTGGGCATGAACCATGACAAATGTGTGTTAATAATTCCCAGAACTCAAGTGGGTTCACATTACGCCCCAGAAGGTGGGGGCAGAGAGTGGGGTGTCCAAGTTCACTGCTCCCTGCGTGCAGAATTGGCAGCTTGTCCAAGAGCTACCCTTCAGAAGAGCCACAACAGAGACTAACCCTTCCTTCCTTCCCCACAGGAAATTCATTCTGCAGCCTGTAGCTCCACTTGCTGATTTTGGCTGTTCTCCGGGGCCTGCGATAAGGAGGCAGAAAGAAGGAGGTGGCCTGGGAAGGGAAGGCAGATTTCAACCACAGGTTGGCTGCACTGCTGGGCTTCACGCAGGGAAGAAGCCATTAAAGCGTCCCTGCAGCTTGTGAGGGAGCCAGCCTGGGGCCTCCACAGAAACCTCCTTGTGTGGCAGACCCGCTTCCCCACAGGCCCAGTCGGTTCTGCCATGCTCAAGTGGCTCCGCTCCGGAAAACGCCTCAGGACAGAAGGGGGGAGGGAGGGCCGGAGCCAAGGAGAGGCACGGACCTACAAAATGCGCTTTATGCTGCAAACAAGAGATAGTGGGACAAGGCATACAGGAAGCCCAGCAGGCAGGAAGGCTCTGGCTGCAAAAATGTATTTCAAGTTTATATCAAAGGCCTCAGATTCAAGAGCATTGTTTTCCACTAGCTGGATTCCCCGTCTTTGGCTAAAACTCATTCGACAAACACCCGTTTAAATTCTCTTTCCATTTTTTTTTGGGGGGGGGGGTGGGAATATGGTCAGCCTCTGGCAAAATAGAACATTACTGGAAAAACGGTCTGCTTTTTGAACCTTTAAGCGCACCGCCATCTGTACATCTCAGCCAGAGAAGTGTTTCGCAGTGCAGAGAGAAATGCACATCAAACCTCTGTTAGAGAAACAGCTATGGATGTTGACTGGAAAAAAAAATGGCAAACCTAACAGAGAATTTCTTTCTTTATTTGGGGCAGGGTGCATCCTGCCTTTGAAATACAATCCCTCCCATGGCATCTTAATGCCAGTGAATGTGGTCCAGTGTATCAAATAATAAATCGCAGAAACCCAGCACAGTAAGTTAAAACAACTGAAAGGGCCGCAGCTAAAGTATGAAGAGAACGTAAGTCTTGCAGATTAAATTAAAAATAACGTCAGAGGCAAAAACAAACTGCTCTCAGACTTCAGCCATGAAAAAAGGACCTCAGACTCTGCATTGTCAACTGCTCGGTCCACATGGATCCTGTTACTCCTCAGCTTCCGTTTCAAGATCTCTCCACGTAAATCACGAGATGGAGGAAAGGGGAGTCATATGGTGTGATGGAACGTGGCCCGTGTCTTTCTCAAGAGCAAGACGGAGAAAGAGGCCTCATTGTTAGAGAAACAGAGAGGCAGACCCTGAAGCATAGCCCAGAAAGCTACTGGGACTGCCCTGATTTTCTGATGCCCTTTTCCCAAAGGGTGGTTAGTTTGTTCTTGGCAGTAAGTTTGTAACTTGCCCTTGCGCAGGAGTTTAGGCTGGCATGGATAACTCCCCTTATTTTTACCTCGCCCAGTAGAAACTAGCTTGTCCAGAGTAAGAACTACGTTTTCCTGTATTTACTTTTTCCATGTTTGTTTTATCCACCCTCTCTCACCTTACCCATCTTGAAAGCCCCTTAGTTTAATTTTACCTTACTTATCAAAACTCAGCAGAGGAAGAGGGATTACACAGAAGGTTTCCAGGGCTCCCACTTCAGCAGCACTTGGCTCACAGGCATATACGTTCATACGCTATATGAAACCGTACTGAACCTTAGGTGAATCTGTTCATTTAGACTTCTGGAGACTGAAAAGACCTTAGATGGGTCCAGAAATTAACCAGCTGGAGAACTTTCCCACATGCACTCATCCAAGTTCTGCCATCTATTTGTTGGGTGGCTCTTCGACCAAACTAAGCTTGTTCCCTTTCTGAAGCAGACAAACAAATTCATTTCTTATGTCCCAGTGCACCTGGTCCAGCCTATCCTCCTCCTTTTTCAATCACAGCTCTCCCTTCCCTTCAGCATTTTTGCCCTGAGTGAGGATTTGCAACGTCAATGGAAAATTCATTTGACCTTATTAATTTCCAGGACAACGCTCTGTATTAGTCTAACCATATTCCTCAATGTTGTAGTGCTAACTTGGGGGTTTTGGCAGGTAGCTATGATAAAGTATGTGTATAGGCATTCAAACCCTGAGCTCATAAGTATGGGCAGAAGAGAGATGATGGGGGGAGGTGGGAGACATCTATAGGGAATCAGAGTTTAGATATGCATGGAAATTGAACCTGGGCAATGAGAGACTTTGGGGAGCAAGAACTGAGTAGCTGAGTATGTACTGAACATATTATGGGAATAATCAGGACAATAACTTGTAGTATTTATCGGCACTTTTCCCAAATGTTCCTTGTATTTCATATACTGAATATCAATTATCCGTGCAATAACCCCATAAGTTAAAGCAATATTAACCTCATACTATAGATAAATATCCTCAGGAGGAATTACTATTTTGATATGGCAGACGATGTCCATTGATCTTTAGAACAATGCCAGTAGAAGGATGAGCTCCTGATACTCAGACGCAGCGGAGGAACACAGTATAGGCACTAGATACATCATTAAGAACTGTTGTAATAACAGCAGCAGAACTCAAGAGCCGGATAAATGGCAGAATCCGGAATCACAGGAAGATGCAGATTGTGTAAACACAATGAAGTAGGAAATAAGCTAATTGCAATTTGCAATTTGCAAGAATTCTTTGTTTATTGCCAACACCTGCTTTGAGCAACATAAAAGCAGACAACATGCAGACATGATTGGGTGGAGAACGTTAGAAACAAATAGTCTCCATAACTGGAAACGAAAGATAGAGCAGGGCTATCCAATCTGGCAAGACACTTCCATGGATAGATTGTGAAACAGACCACCAGTCCTTGGTGTCAAACATACAGATTAAGCTTCAGAAAATGAAAGAGAATAGCTGTGCCGGCAAATTTTGAGAATCTGAATCAATGTTAAAAAAAGAAAAAGATTTAGTATACTCAGCACACAAGAAAGAACCTGAGGAGTTATGGGAAGAGAGATTATAAAAACATATGCAGAAAGTGAATACTTAGTTCTACCCACACTTGTCAGTAAGTTTATATAATTTGACCAACATGCCAGAAGTGCAACCAAAGCCTGGTTTTATTCCAACCTTGCCGATACTAGTCTATGCAAGCTAGGATCACTTCTTCAGAAATTAAAGGCTCATCCACATGTCTCCCAAACCTCAGCACCAACTTGCCCCAGTAACCACATTTTTTAAATATTATGTCATCATGACATTGCTTTCATCTCATCCCCACCTCACAGCTGAGTTAGCTTAAAGTTCCTGTTTGAAAGCAGTGTTCTTCCCTTCTCCAAATGCATGTTTTGCTGTGGGTATGATCTAGTATACTTCATCAACAATGTTGCTGCTGATGTGGTCAGTGGGGGGATATGCCTAGCTACTCTTGGTCACTTCAGGCTGTTGTTGGCATACCCCCACCTCTCTGGTCACTGAGAACTGCCTTCCATGGCTATTTTGGCTTGGGCTGCAGAAGCAGCCGGACATCTGGCTTCTGCAGAGGCATCTCCTGTATTCACACCCTGCCTGAATGGTGCTTTCGGAAGCACTTTTGAGGTCTTGTGCTGACTCCTTCTAAAACACAACTTTAGCACTCTTTCAGAAGAGTGCTACATCTTTGTTCAGAAATACCCTAAGAGATCACATGCATAGATTGCCTCCTTGTTAGTTTGGCAACTTGGTGTGTAGCTAAACACACCTTTCCAAGCACTTGCCTATATCCCACCACTTGTGGGGACAGATGGGTATTAGTTTTCCCACCAACAGGTAATGTTTAGTAGGAGAAGAAATTAAGGTAGGGGATCCACCAATCACTTTCCTTAACCTCAGCAATTGCTGGCTAGCAGATAGTTTGAGTATCAGGAGCTCATCCTTCTACTGGCATTGTTCTAAAGATCAATGGACATCTTCTGCCATTTGGCTATGCTGTATCTTGCAAGCCAACATATTGTTGCCCATGCGTGCTTTAACCCCTTGTGTCCTTAACATGTCATTCTCTACAGAGTATCCTTGGAAGCATGTAGCCTTTGACCCAAAAAGATTGCCCGGTTGTGCTCAATACTTTTCAAATCAGTTGATCACCTGGATTTCTCCTCCTCAGAGAGAGAAAAAATGCATGGATCTACTTGCAAAAAACCTATTTTTATATTTAAAAGATACCACTGTTTAAAAACATATATCACTGACTATTTTTGCTTATTTAAAAGAGGATTTGCAAGTGCTATAGTGCTCTTCTTACTTGATTCAGCTATTTCTTTTAAAACATATTACTTCACCTTAGTAAATTTATGGCAGCTTACAACAATAAACTATCACAACAATTATTTAAAGTAGCAGCAATCAGTTGCTCCATTTAATACACCCTTCATAAGACTCTTTGGCAAGGTTCTTCTTTTTCTTCTACAGGTTATGACATATTTGGTGTTACCTGTGTTTAACTTCAGAAGTGCCCAAACTTGCAAACTGTTACTAGTTTACCAAACTTGGCATTAGCCTGCCCCCACACATCTATATTTTATTAAGAGCCCAATAGTCACATATGCAGAAACTAAGAATCATTGAACTCAACAAGGCTTTCTTCCATATGTATGTATCAGATCTGACATCTAATCTTTTCCATCCTTTCTTGAAGGTAAATGATATTGATCTCACATAAACATATGTAGGACCAGACAAATAAAAGGAGGGAGGGAGAGAGAGAGAGAGCAATTTAACACACCCTCACCTACACATAGTACAACTTTTTTTTTTTTTACACAATTCCATTCAGTTTTAAATACCATTTTCTACCTAAGGAAATGTATAAGGAAATGCATTTTGAATCTTTAGGATGTTGCAGAACTGAAAACAAATATATATTCTGATGTATCCTGCTTAGGGCATGTAACTGGGGAATATAAAACCATCAAATCTAGAGATCTAATTTTTTTTTCTGTTCTGCCCCATTCCTTCTTCTTTTTGTTCTTATCACTATCAGAGCACCAAGAACAGGATAGCAAGGCAAGGCAGATGTTTGCACACAACAGATGGCTAATGAAAGGTGCTCTTCCTTCAAACCATGACTTCTCTCTGCACAGAAGGATAGGAAAACTAAATGAAACTAGGATGGCAGCTTAAGGCTACATTACTTGTCTGACAAGACATCCCCAAAGACAGGATTGTGTTTTATCCAAGCTGGAAACCAGAAAAAAAATGCTGGTATATTGGAGCAGATGGATAAAGGGTAAATAAAGACAATTGGATCACAGTTCAGTATAAGCTACTTTGGGCCTAAATATGAAAAAGAATCAATATGGAGAGGTAGTTAGAGAATTGGAGTCAGACTGGCATTACTCAGGTTCAAATCCACATTCTACTAGGTAAGCTCATTGGCAACTTTTGGACAGTCACTACCTCTTAGCCTAACCATCTCCTGTGGTGTCAGGTGCCTTGAGCTCCAAGAGGAAACGTAGGCTATAAATCTCACCTAATGTAAATGTAGCCAGTAAAAATAAATAATAACATGAGAAAAGTCCCTGGAAACTCAAAACAGAAGAGATTTAGATTCCTCCCCCAGCCTCAAATGTTCATCTCCTATATCTATTACGCCACTCCTAATTACACAAAGGCAGATAGGAAGTTTGTTTAGTTGGGTGCCATTACTAAAAATAGGCAAAAAGGATTGTGTTATGGAAACAAGCATTCAAGCAGGACATTAATCATAAAGGAATAGCAGTCCAGTCCCCTAAAAGCTCAAAGCCAGCTCTCTTTGCACAGCTGCCAATCAAATTCTCTCATTCTGTATCCCTTAGCATGTTGCGTGTTCTCTGACTTGTGTTCCAGGTACTTGGAATGGCCATCTCCCTATTAAAATGTTATTTTTTAATCTGTTATCTCCCATTAATGCTAAGAGGAGAGAACAAAACATTCCTCTAATTGTGTAACACGACAGCATGACTCATATGGCTCTGGCCTACCTTCAAAGTGCCAGAATATAAAATATGACTGCGTTGCAGTAGAAGATGTCAAAATATGTTTTTTTGCAGTGGTGGGGCAACTTCAGTAACAGCTCTCCACATATGACCCTGCTCCCTGAAGCACATGGTGTGAATAGAAGCATGTGCTCTAAGTTGTGAAAGATAAGATGCAATATTGTATCTGGGCTGCAAAACTCCAGTTGCCCACTAGAGGGAAGCAAAGACTTAGATTTTTATCTGTCTGTTTGATGCCATTTAGTGGTTGTTTAAATTTTTACAACCCAGATCTGGAAGTCATATCCCGTGTTAATTTGCAACATCTTTGATGAAAAAGAATCAAGGAATAAGAGAGATGAAAACCTAAGACATGGTACAGTTGTAGCCAGTTAGAGAAGACAACATTGAGCTAGATGAACAAAATTTGATTTAAGAGAAGGCCCCTCCTTATTCCCAAGCTTTAAAATAAGTAATTAAATACATACATACATACATAAATTCGCCGCTGCCACCCCAAACAACATGCTGTTGAATGCCTCCACCGCCTCCAGGCCTCACCACCATCCCTAGCTCCAGCACTGCCACCACTCTGCTAACTACTGAACAGCTGATCAGCACACCTGGTTTTCCTCTGTGGCCCACGAAGATTTTTAACTTATCACTGTGGCCCTTTCTCTTCTACAAGGCATGTAGGCTTGCTCTAGAAAGTCACACATCGAGCAGGATCCTTCAAATTATATTTTGATTGACCTGTGGAGCTACCTTGGAAAGAAAGTTTGATGATTTCTCAAGCAGAAAGAATCCTGATGGTTGCTTGTCCTTTCATGTGGAAGGGGAAGTGGTCCTCCCCCAACTTTCAAAAAATGTCTGCTTGAAGTGTTTATGGTTAGTTTCGTTATCCTCACAATACAATAATAAGTGAAACAAGTCAGGTCGATGTGGGCAGATCCACATTTTCTGCCTGGCCCATCACCAGGACAGGCCACTCACTGCTTCCCGACTGCAGGAAGGGATGACTGTCCTCCTCCCACTCTCATCCCATTGCAAATGCATCCCACGTCATGTTTTCCAACTTTGATTCAGAATTGCTGTTTACATCCCATGCGTGCCTTCAGAGTGGACGATCTCCCATGCTTCATTCCATTCTAGTAGCAGCTCCAGCTCTGATTGGCCACAGTGCCTGGCAGGTCTCTTCTCACCAGTATGTGATTGTTGTCTTGGGCTGTGGGTGACTTATGTATGCCTTTTTACATACATACAGTTCAGAGGCTGCCCAACTTCTTAACAACTCTGGACAGTGCACAATTTAAAAATAGGAACAGTGCAACAAAATTTTTAAAAAAACTATAGTTTTTTTTTTTAATGAAGATCCTGAAGACAAGCATCTAAATCAAAATTCCAACCACCAGCGGTTCAACCATCATCTTGCCCCAAAGTCTGGGAGAATAGCCAGGTCTTTAATAGCTTCCTGAACATCATCAGAGTGGGAGCCATCTGGATCTATGTGAGGATATTATTCCAGAGGGCAGGTGCCACAACAGAGAATGGGTGCTTCCTGGGTCCCACTAGAACAGTGTTTTTCAAACTTGGCAACTTTAAGATGTTTGGGCTTCAACTCCCAGAATTGAAGTCTACACATCTTAAAGTTGCCAAGTTTGAAAAACACTGTGCTAGAAGATGTGGCTTAATCAATACAAAGTGTATGCACTCTGCCTGATCTTTCTGGACAGGGATTTATTAGGGATAATCAACACCTTGAACTGCATTCAGAAGCCAACTACTGTAGTAACCAGTGCAGCTCAAGAATCAGAAGGGTCACGTGGGTGGAATGGGGCATGCCTATCCCTGCTTGCCCTTTAGTCTCCACTGGTCAACAATTGCCGGTTTTTTTCTTTAATAATCTTGTGGTTGTCAAGCTCAACCCTAGATGTTTGTGCTCCATTCCACCTCTACATCTCCCACTGGGCACCCTTTCAGTTTCTTCCCAGGCTGGGGAAAACTTGCTCCCCTTGTTTTCTCATTCCCTACCCGCAGCACTGAAAGCTTCCCTTCCTTTAATTATTTTTTAAAAATATCTTTAAGTGGCAATGTAGGAACATTGCTACTTTGTTTCTAGGGGACTGAACGATCAGTTCTTTCTTGGTACAAAGTTTCCAGGGATCTACAGAGGAAGTAGGAACCAAAGAACAGCCTGTTCCCTTGTTGCTTTGATTATTGTAGCATCTGAGCTATAATGGAACAAAATGGGGAGAAAAAGAAAAAGAAAAAGAAAAAGAAAAAGAAAAAGAAAAAGAGAAGAGAAAGGGAGGGAGGGAGGGAGGGAGGGTCTGCTGCAGTGTCAGAGGAGGTAATGTAGGAAGGGGTTGTGAAGGCATCCATGTGTGCAAATATTTGGGACAACAAGGGAAAGTCAGCAGGTCAAAATCTCTAAAAGGAAAAGGCACTGGTAGACCATTCCACACAGGACCAGCCAGTGATGCCTGCCTTGCCTGTATAGATGAGGGAAAGTAAGAAGCAGGGGAATGACCATTCAGGTCTTGTGGTGGCCCTAGTCCAGACTGAATGTCAGCTTAGTCCTTGTTGCCAACCCACTGCAATCCAGACTGGAGTTTCTTTTTTATAGTAATTTTATTGAAGATTACAATTTACATCAATAATATCTAATATATACCAGGAAGGAAGGAAGGAAGGAAGGAAGGAAGGAAGGAAGGAAGGAAGGAAGGAAGGAAGGAAGGAAGGAAGGAAGGAAGGAAGGAAGGAAGGAAGGAAGGAAGGAAGGAAGGGAAAGAAAATGGAAAGAAAAATAGAAAAGAAAGAAAAAATAAGAATATAGTAAAGAAAAAGAAGAGAAATATATAAAGAAGTTACTTCCTCCTTCACCACACAAGCATAAACAATTTTAGCAACTTATCACCTTCCCTTAAAATACAACAAATGATCTCTTCACCCCATATCCCATCTCTTATCTATAAACAAATCCATAAAACATTGTCATTTCAGTCTTGATGTCAGCGAAACTCCCTTAAGGGTTACCAGAGATAACATATCTATTTTAACCTTGATCAAATAAACCAACTTTATATTCCTTCCTTTTACCTCTAACAATTTTGAACTTTAGTCCCTTCAAATAATGTCCTAGAACTTGATTTCTTTTCATTTTTTTCTTTGTTCCTTCTCACAAAATTCCTCAAAGCTTTAACAAGCCTCTTTTGTAAATCCAATATAGGAAAAGTATTAAGGTCACTCTCTTGGTTTGTTATTTGTATATCCCTTTTAATTATGAACACATCAACCGGTCTCTTTTGTATGTCCAGTGTAACATCTTTGTCCATATCATTCTTGTAGCCTGCCATTTTAAAATCCACTTTCAAATCAGTCTCAATTGTATCAGGTAATATTTGTCCCTCTTTCATAGCATCTTTTAGACACAGTCTATCTATAGAAGCAGACACTCTTAAAATTAACTTCTGGATCCATTGTTCAAAAATATCCTTCAATATGTCCAATGTTAAAATATTTTGCTTCACCCTGTATTAGCAAGTCAAGCTTCAGTGTTCTTCTCCTTTAATTGTAATATTTAGTTCCTTCTAGTTCCCTCTAGCGTCCAATTTTTAAAGTCTTATCTTTTTTTTTTCCCAAAGAATTCAAAACAAAAACATTTTCCCACAGGAAGGATTCTTTATAATTAATTCCAAACTCTTATTTAAAAGTTATCTAGACCCTTAGTCCATTTGTAACTTTCTAAAATCAAATTTTAATCACCCCTTTGCTGTTTAGTCCAAAAAAAAAAAGTTCTTAAACTTGTAGTTAAAAATTCTTTTGCTAAAGATTGAAGGAAACTCATCCGGTGCTGTAAAACCTGTCAATCCAAAGGCTCCTAATAGCTGAAAAGCAGTTAACAAGCAAGGGATGCGATGGTGCAGGGCTTAATGATGCTGGAGTTTGCCAGTCAGAAATGGTCAGCACTCCAGCGGTTCAGGCCTGGCTCTGTGGGACGGGGTGAGCTCCTGTCACTCATCCCAGCTTCTGCTCACCCAGCAGTTCGAAAGCAATTCCATCTGCAAGTAGATAAATGGGGACTCCTGTCTAGATGGGAGGAACCGGCAGTGCTGCGTGGGGGAGCAAAATACCGGTGCTGGACCGAACTCCGAATGCAATCGGCATGAGTGATGATCGATGCGAATGGCGAGAAAGATCTATGGAGGAGGAAAAACCCGGATGACCCCCTAGCGACCACTGCTGGTCACATAGTGTAATATATATAGCACTGTAGATTTGTAATTGTAAGAATTGTTAGTCACTGTTAGGATTATATACTTTGTGAGCCGCCCAGAGTTCCCCATTGGGGGGAGATGGGCAGAGAATAAATTGAATGTATAAATAAATAAATAAATAAATAAATAAATAAATAAATAAATTTCTGACAGTGATTAGAAAAGTAAGTATATGAACTTAGTGTCCTTTCAAAGGTGCTGACTGCAGTTTGAGCAAAAAGATGGCTATTCCATCATCTCCCAGAGCTCTAAACCCTCCGGAGACTGCTGTCTTGTCTCCTCACAAGGAGCAACTGTCTAGAGCACTTGTGGGTGATCTCAAGTCCTCTCCTTGTCTGGAGAGGAATTACAAAGAACTGATTCCACTGGCTCTGCTTTTTGCCATTTCTTCAGTAATTCCTGTCTTAGTTCCTTCCCTGGAAGACTGGAATTTCTGAAGTTGGCTTAGAAACAGCTGGAAGCAGCACGGGAGACAAGCAGTTTAGGTTGCAGTGACAACATGACTGGCTTGAAGGCCCACTGTGAGTTTCAAGGCCAGGAAAGAAATTGAACGTGGTTGTCCACAGCCCTTGCTGGATGCCTGCCACTCAGTCTTCCCAACCTGCTGACAGAGGAGTCTTATCATTCCAAGCCACCTCAGCCAATGATGGTGTTGTAGTCCCACCCAACTGCAGGCAACAGCTTGCTCCAACTTTTACTGTGTACGGTTTGAATGCTATGAAGAACATGAACACAAATACAATTTTTCTCTATTTGTGTAACACTAGAATTTAGAATCAGGTACTGAAAACCAATTGGGGATGGCAGATTGAAAAAAGTAATTAGGCTGTGTAACCTATTTCATTAAAATCCAGCCAGGCTTCAACCTGGTGTTTTAGGCACCTTTTAAAAACTCGTATTTTTATATTGCCCTTCCTCAGTTGTTAAGCCTCTGGCTTATATTCACTTTTTTTTATTGTTTTTATTTCGCTTTTATTATTTTTAATTCTGTGTTATTCTGCTTTATTGTATTTTTATTACCCTGGTCAATTGCCTCAGTTTTTTTGTAACATAAGAAGCCATATATAAATACTTTTAGTAAATAAATAATACGTTTCAACAAGCAATGATGTCTGTATTAGGGATGGACAACATGTTGCTCCGGGTTTTCTGCAACAGTCAGTCATATACCTGGGATGAATAGATCCAGATCACACTTGACTCCAGTGAAGAGATACAGAAAACTTTAACTCTTTGCTGCCATCTCACTGTCACCTGGATTTTTGCAGTCCAGATAATGTATCCCTACTTAGCCAGTATGCTCAGTGTGAGACATCAGGGGAGCTCAAATCCAGAAAGACTGTGGGAAACATTTCAGAGGAGGAGGAGGAAGATATTTGCAGCCCAGGTTTGACAGCTGATTCATGTAGTCCACAATCCCCCTTTTTCTAATCTCCAGAGCTGGGCCACCAAATTTTGGCAGCAGTTTTGAAGATGAAACATACGAAAATGATAAGGCATAATGCTAGTCCCCTAAAATGATGTGACCAGCCTTATGAGGAGTTGCCCTGAATAAGAACGTGGAAGCAGCATCAGGCTGGACCGTTGGCAGTAGCTTGCCAAGAGCAGGGCAGTGGGAGAGGCCCACCCCAGGTGCAGGCAACAAGGGGATGCATTATCTGGTGACTTGGGGAGCAATGAGGAGGCCATCCAGAAGTGTGGAGTTGGGTCACTGCTGCTGGCATGCTGATCAAGTGGGCAGCATGGTGCAGCTGCAATGGAGGAGGGAGGTTTTAAAAAATGATCCACTCTGGGTGTCAAATACAATAGGTATACTACTGAGTTTTATTAGAGACTGGATGCTGGAATTGATGGACCTTGGCCTGGCCCAGGAGAGTTTTTGCTTTATGAAGAATCTCTCCCTCCTTCCTATCCAGGGTGGGCATTGCAGACAATCAGACACAGGGTAACTTATCCAGCTCTGTTTACTGAAGCTTTCAAAACCACCCACTGTAGTAAACAGAGAAAAAACATGTCGCAGCCTCCTTTTTGGAAGCAATTTCAGCTTGGCTGTATGTTTGGGGAGAGGGGGAAGCAGCTTTCCACCTTCAAAAGGGTCTCCAAGATCTGGAACTGATTACTGCTGAGCAAGAGGGAGGAAAGCATAGATGACTCAGCTGCGAGAAAAGAAAAATATGACGCCAGCGCAGCAGCCGGCTGGGTTTCTGGGGAAAGGAGTGGGCGAAGTTCGTAAAGCAAAATGCTTCCCTGTGGGAGGAAGGGGGCTCCTTGGAACCCCCCGGCTTCAGAATCAAGCTGCCTCTAAATACCACTTGGCTTTATGTTGGAGGCTTCTTCTCAGGAAGAAGGGTAGGAAGTGGATGCTGGACGGTGGGATGGGGCTGCGATCCAGCAGGGGACATGGATATTGTTATGCTCCCTAGGAATGTGCACGTTTTACTCCATCGTGGGAAAGACTTTTGATGTGCTTTTCACCTTCTCCTAGCTCCTTTTTCTTTCCAGAGAGACAAAACAGACGGGATTCCTTCTCCACTCTGTCTCTCAGTGTATCAGCTGTGACTTCCCCTTCTGAGCAAACATATACTGGGGTTCTTAGATATCAGTGTTACAGCTGGCCTGGGGAATCAGAGCATCCACCCTGTCCAGAAAGCAAGGCAGTTGGTTGATGCTGGTTGACAGTATGTGAGAAACAACATGGCACCCGTTCCAGAGATAGACACTGACTAGAATGATACTTAAGTCTTGCAATATTGAAAGGACAGGATCGTTTGCCGTGCTTGAGGACAAGAAGCTAGCTACCAGGGGCACATCTGTCTTTCTACATCTCCTGTTGCCCAAGGCAGATGCCTCATCTAGGAGGTGAGAATCAGCTCCCACCCCCACCCCATTTTTGCACTGGAGTACTTCAGACTCACAAACCTCAAAGTCACACCACCAAAAATGGCAGCACAATGTTTTGGTCCAAAAAACTAGTAAAAAGCTTACATTTAAGTTGGGCCCCCTGACAACGCTTTAAAAAGGGCCAAAACGTCTGCTTTCTGCTCCTTCCCATAACGTTGGTACGTCACTGCAAAGTGCCCTCCGTCCTTTGGTTGCAAAATCATCACCATCGTCATCAATCTTCATCATCATCCCCCGGCCTCAGAAGGTTGCCTTCACCTCACCCCATAGTTTGGACAACCTTACAGACAAATCCTTCTGTGTCTTTCCCGGACTGATGGCAGTTGAGTTAGGTAATTTCATTTCAGACTCTGGGTTCAGTTGCCTTGCAGCAGAGGGAGACTCTTTGGATGGTGATTTGAAAAAGCAGTAAGTCAGTCCAATTACTATTAGCACCCCACCACCACCACCACCTTCAACTATTTATTTGCTTGACTAAAGGACCAGAGCTTCTGTCCCAACGACCTACTCACAAATAACATGCTTGCTGTGACAGTTAAAATAGCAGTGGCAGGGAGTCCCTTCTATCCACTTTGCACAACTTGGATGTTGAGGATATGTACCAAGCATTACATACAACGCATTTCATGTTCAAGACATTACTGTGAATAATAATAAAATTCTAAACATGTCTATACCGTGATTACTCACCTCCATCTAGGTAGCCAGTTCTCCCAGTGAATGGGTACATGGTTAGTTATACTCTTCTGAAGCATTTTAACTGATAGTTTAGAAAACTGAAAATGAAGTACTATTTTTTTAAAAAACCATACAATGAAACTGGCCTGCAGGGAAGAGATTCAGGAAACTTTAACTCTTTGCTGCCATCTCACTGTCACCTGGATCTTTGCAATCCAGATAACATAGCCCTACTTAGCCCAATGAAGTCTTTCTTCCTTGTCCTCCCCCTAAACTAGAAACTTCTTCATATGGAGGAGGAGGAGGAGCAGCAGCAGCACCACCACCACCACCACCACCAGGGCTTGGTCATGTCACCTTTCAAAAAAACTGCTTCTGCCAAGGACCAGATGTGTGCGGTTGAGGAATTCCAGAGAGTTTTCTGCCTACTGGCAGCAGGAACAGCAACAGAAGTGATATTACTTTTTCAAAGCAAAATGTTATGTTTTAGAAGTCTGTAGACCAAGGGGAACATTGCAAAGGTTCTGGTCTCATCTTATTGCTACCAAAGGGGATGGCCTCACAGTGCAAGTTATGAGTAAGGGAAGCAAAAATATCATCGTTATCATAACATTTTCCCCTACTGACTGCAAAAAATAAACTTCCCTTTCAGTTTTCCAACCTATCAAAGGGACTTGTCCAATAATCAGAAAGAAGGGCCCAGAGATGCCGGTATGTCTGAAAACCATATCCATAAGTACCCTCCCAAATTAAATTTAAAACAATGTACTGATTTCACTTTTTTTCCTTAATGGCTGAAATATCAGAGATTGCCAAATCATGTGGGATGTCAACATTCCTACATAAAATCTCATGACCTCTCAGGATGAAACTGCTGATATCTTACGAGGTCTGAAAAGTTGCCAATTCCATTTTAGGCCATGTGATAAATACTAGAGTAGATTCTCCATAGTACTTGTCCTTTGAAATTATGATTATTCCTGTTTCTGATGGAAACTGCCCACACACGCCATTTGAAAATCTGCCCAGTACCCCAGTTTCATGGTTAGCTTTCAATGAGCAAATCCTTGGAGCCACAGGAATAGGCCAGTTAGATTAATTAGTATTAATAGGCTAATTAATAAGATCTAGTGCTTATGTTTCTCTAAATTTTTGGTATGTATGACACACTGTCCTAGTTTGGACTAAAAATGGTGGCATGTGTATTTCCTTTTTCAGTCTCCAGAGCAGTGGGTGGGCATCTTCCATGTAAACACAAGATAGGATATATTTCCTTCACGGTGTCACAGCCTCTCCCCTTTGCCATTCAGACAGGACAGTGAAGAGCTTCTGAGTTTTCCTCAGCCTTGTCATCAATGGTTGTCACCAACTTCAAGGAGTTCTTGACAAGTTAGTGCCCGAGCTGTGTACCTAAATACAGACTTGTGCCTGGGGATTCCACAGAGTGTGATTTAATCTGAAATGTTATGCAAGTCACAAAGCCTGAGGAGGCATTGTGGGAAACTAAAACAGACTTTGGGAATTACCATTTAAATTACCCCAGGTGCCTCAGATCAAATGTTGAGAGCACTATAGGAAGTTTAAAATGTTGTTTTTTAGACACCTATTTCTGCCACTAGGTGAACCTGTAGCAGCCAAGGGCAGAAAAGGTATTCATCTACAAGGAATTCCATAGAATACAATTTCTAAGTAACCCTCAACTCTATTCCCAATCCTATTGCCCGCTTGCTGACAAGTAACTTCCAGACTGGAGTTTATGGAGGAATTCATTGTGGCTCAAAAGTCAGTAATCCTAATTTACACAGAGGTGATGAAATGTATGTTAGTTATTCATGCAAGCTCTGAAATAATTAACTTGAATGTCCTGTCCTGGAAGACCTCTGGAAGGTTGCCTTAAGCAACATGACATTGATTTCTTAAGATATTCAGATGAGATTAATGTGACAACAAAAAGTACTTCCCGTATACTGATATTTCAGAAGAAGGGTTGGTTGCAGTTGCGCTGCTGTTGGAGATGCAATTCAGGAACTGGAACATTAACTCATATAGTTGAGTTCTGTCTTAACATTGCCACACTTGTAGATGGAATCAAGAGAATTGTTAGTTTGCTATGCATAAAAATTAATTTGCTATGTGTTAAATTGTTTGCTGTTCATTAAAATCGTGTGCTATGCATTAAAGTCGCTTGTTTTTTCAATGCTCTAGCATTGGAATCTCTCAAGACATCAACGTTTTTTTCAGTCCTGAGGGCTAACTAAATAGTCCAACATGGGAAGGAAACATCTACACCTGATTTATACCAATGAATTATTGATATGTGTTATTTGTCAAATTTTGATATTTTTTGCTTTAATTTTTTTGATAAAGGGACTGGCAAAAAAGATGACTTTTAAGCATTATAATTATTTTTTTGCAGGGGTGGTGGTGGGGAGGTTTCTATTTATAGCATAACGTTCCAGGTCTTCTTTCTTATTAATCAGTAATTTTGAGTATTAATGTTGATGTGATATCATGCCAACAATGCTCTGGTAGGCATTTTTTTTTCCTTCTGTTAATTACAGCTACAATATAATTTTATTTTAAAAAGTCAAGCAAATAGTGGATGTAACCAGAGTAAGCAAATAGCTGGGGGAATAAGAAGAATATTGCTCTATACTTTCAAGACATGTTTTTGTCACTGTTGCTGCACCCTACTTGGGAATCCCTGTTTTATAAAATATACATGAATCAATCCTTTGTGGTTGGAGTCAGTTGAAGTAACATCAGAGCCACACTTGGAATGGAGACTAAATTTCATTAAGAACTTGAACGTCAACCAAGCAAGGGAAGGTGGCAATGCAGATAAAGTAGACATCACATCAGTGCCTTCCTTTAAGAATTTTACACAGGGATCACAAAACATAATGAAAGAAGTACTGTTTTTTCTGCCCTTTATAAACCAAGCCTTGATCACCACCTCTTTTTCAGCAGAGGAGAAAACCGGAATTGGCTAAAGCATTACACAACCAACCCAACCTGAGGGAAGCAAGCACAGAGGCGCAATTGTGCAAGTGAAAAGAAACATCATTTTGATTCCTTCAGACGTATATGGAATATAATCAAAGTTCAGTTCCTCTCTCTGTCACTCTCCCTGCCCTCCTTTCAGATAAACAAACAAATCCGTTGCTTTATTGCTGAAAAGCAGAATCTGAAGCTCAGTGTTTCCATCAAGTGAAAGTCAAGATTGGCAACTAGATTTAATCCAAGAACTGAATTGCACACTTGACTCTCTTACATATGGAGAGTTTGGGATGCTTCATTTTCTTAAGACACCTGTAAAACCGCTCAAGTGGAATCCGTGTTCCCTTAATGGCCTAATCATCAAAGGTACCCATTTAAACCCAGCTCTATTTAGAGTATGTTGCAATAGTCCACCAGCATCCTTTTTGCAACTCCCCAAAATGGAAGTGGCCGAACATTTTGTGATGTTTTCTTTTTCAGTTTTGGAGAGTAAGGAGCAGAGGCTTAAGGAATCTTTTCTGCCCCCTGAAACCCTAAACTACCAGCCCTAGAATATGTTCTATCATTATTTGCTGTTGGAGTAAGGCTTCAATAAGCTGAACAAAGCCTGGTGCAGCCCTTAAGTCAGTGGAAATTCAGTTGCACACTCCTGCTGTAGCAACTAAAGAACTCCCAACTCAGGAATTTTAAAGAAAGAGCAAAATAAGCAACACCTTGTATGGAAGTCTGTGGAACTGGAGGAGGATTCATGTCTCCAGCAAGGGAGATGTTGGAGCCCATACACTGGGTCCAGACTGTGCACCTGTGCTTTTTTCTTTCTTACCGTGTTCAGAGCCAGTCCATTTTGATGGCCACAGCCCTTTGTTGGTGCATTTTTTTGGCAGTGAAAATGGTGGAACTAATCAACAAGCATGCCTTGAGACTGAGAATGTCAATCATGACTGCTTAAGCATCCTGGCTAGTCAATTTCAGTATCTGCAATTGCCTGACACACAGCAATGAAGATTGACAGATAAATGAGGTGGCCTTAGAAGTGGATGTTTCCAAAGCTGTGGAGCCAGCAACCTTTAGGGGTTGATATGCAGCAAGAGAACAGTTCAGTCCATTTCATGAACACCTGACGATGTTTAAAGGACTTGCACAAACAGGCACAAATTGTGCCCATCAGAAGGGGAAAGCTCCTGCAGTTCTGGCATTTGCAAAAGAGGGCCTTCAGAGCCATTATGGACCCAAGCCAACTACAAATCCAGTGGTATTTCTACCGAGATATTGACAATTTAACAAAAGTATGAACATGAGAAATGCAATAGAAACAAAAACCAAACAAAAGAAGAAAGTATCTCAAGAAAAGCAGATAATCTAGAGCAGGGTCTTTCAAACGGTGGTCCTCAGAACTGCTGAGTTCCACAAGAACTTGATGGGGTTCTGTAAGAGACTAAGGGGGAAAACAATTAATTTCAACACAGCCATTTTTTCTGTCACCAGAGCTTTGCCTCTTGATCAGGGGTTCCAGGGATTTGTTTTTTAAGCTAACCGGTTCTGAAAGTTTGAAAACCCCTATTCTAGTGCAGTCAACAAATATTACTCCGTGGTAGTGAAGAAAATCAGAGATTAGCAGATCCCACGCCTCAGAACATGTGTGTACAAAGGGGCAGAGTTGCCACCAAAATCTCTTACGTTCTGGAAGGTTCAGAAAAGAACTTGGTCAAGGCAGAGCCTATTTCTGCAAATCACAGAAATTTGTGAGGTGGCATCTATGCTTTCATATTCAGTATGCAAAATGAGCACAGGCACAGACACAAGAGTTTTAGCTGTAGGACTTTATGAATTTAAGGAATCAGTACTGACAGGGAACTAGCCCAGCCTGATTCTTGCACACTCCTACGCACTCAACTGAAGCAGATCCTCAGGTGCACTGAAAAACAAGTCAGGAACTAAGATCTCACATCTAAGACTATACCTGATGCTGCAACAAGTCACACATTCCTAACTGATCTGTGCTCTGCAATGGAAGGTGTTGTAAACTATATTAATATTTGGAGGGGACCTTTACAGATCCAACTACAAAAAATCCAGTTGAACATAAGGTTCCAGTGTTGGTTATATTCAACTGTCAACATTCCAATGTTGAACTTCAGGGCTGCCTAGATTTGCAGGTCCCCCCCCCCCCCTTTATAGTACCTGCCAAGAACAATCTCTGTTCTTCTTCTTCTCTACCATTCTCTCCTTCCTTACCTGATGTCACAGGCTGGCTTTGCCAAGAACGTACATAAACCATTTGAGAAACAGATAACATGAGAACCTAAGAACTGCAATGCTGGATCAGGCCAACATTTATTGCTTAATCCAGCTTTCTGTGACACAGTGACCAATCAGATGCACTTGGGAAATTCAAGAAGAGATCATAAGGGGGATGGAAGTTTTCACCTAAGAACCAATAGTAAAAGGGTTATCAATTAACTTTGGAAGGAGAATCCATATAGACAAGTTTAATTTGCATAGTTTATTCTTGATGGAATTCAACCAACAGTGCAGAATATAAAGATCTATCAGTGCCTCACTTGTTACTTTGAGGTCACTGCTACTCTTAAAGCAAACCATTCAGGCTAGAGCAGAAGTGGACCACCTGTGCCTATCTATATTTTGCTGAACTATTTGAAAGAGCTAAGCAGAGTTAACCTGATTAGTACTTGGATGGGAGAGCCTCAAAGCCCAAGCTGTAGCCTAGCCTGGGAAGATGAAAAAATACCCTGGAAAATAACAGTGACTACATAGTTACCAGAAGTGGAGCTTGATTTAAGGGAGTCTTTACATCTACTCATTGTGCAGGTGGCCTGGAACACTTGAAATTTTAATTCAGCAACACCTAGAAGGCCAATTCCATATTCTTGGGCTACAGAAAATGACTTCTCAGGAAAGAATAAAATGCAAGGTATCAGCTCATCAGCTCTCTCTTGTGGAAAAGAAATAGCTCAGTAATATACATAAGATAGGAAAGCAAAAATCCACAGCTGGGTAATTCTTCATAGACTTAAGTTGTTGTTCTGAAGCTTTACTAAATTAGATTCAGAACATTCTTTTAGTATGGGGCTGTCCACTGCAAATTTTAAGGAGTCACAGAATATTCTGGGTTTCTGAAGCAGTAAATTTAGCTCTCGAAGGATAGTGGCTAATCCATTGAGCCTTACTGTACTATTATTCTGTATGAGCCACATAGACCAAGTATATCCAAGCCTTCTTTCCTATAAAGAATTACCAGCTAAGGCAAGGCTTCCAGCAAATCACAAAATAATTTTAACACTGTTCTTAACATCGGTAAGAATTATGTCTTTGTTCTCCTTTGGCTCTACCTTTTGATATAACCCACAGAACTTGACACCTAAGACTTGCCACAACCCATGGTTCAAAAAAAATTTGCATGCTATGGTAGAAGATAGGGATGCACGTGCCAAATCTGTCTGTGGTATCTCCCGCCTCCATATTCAAGATGATTTATGAATTAGCTGTAACTGGCCAAGGGATATTAAAATGGCAGCATTTCATAGCTACCCCTCTGCCTTGCCAATTATCTGTTTTGGTCTTAAATCCAAAGTGAAAGGGAGAAAAAGAGGAAACTTTGGGGATGTCTTGATTTTGGGGTAAGTGTACAAACTCTATATAACATCACAAAAGCCAAATAAACCCAAGTCCAAAATCCACAACCCCTTTGGCCTTGACCATTAACCCATTAAATAAACAAAATCTGTTTCGCTGTTAACCTTTCCTTCCTAAATCTGAAGAAATACTGGTCTGCTCTACAGCTCAAACAGAATGTTCAAGAAGCACCTCTCACACTTCAGAAAGCACTATGGAAAAAGATTTAAAAATCCAGAACTATGAACATAATGTATATTAATTTCAAGTTAATGGAAACCAGTGTAGCTAAATTGGCACTGCCCATGCACCAGTATAAGTTCAGTAAGATGCCTCCGTGCAAATAATTTTTAGTGAGAGGAGGAAAAAAAGAGTGGTGATGGTGGTGAGTCCAGGAAACCAGACTAAGGTCTGCTGATCTATTGTTGGGAGGAAAAGAAACCTTCCCAAACTGAGGGAAGAATGTTTGCAGGAGGTTTCAAGGCAAGGCACCTGGCAAGGTCCGTCATGATCTGAACCAAGAAGTACGAACTGGGATATGCTCAATACAATCCTGCAACAGGCAGCTGACAATCACAGGCAAACTATCATTCAAGTAAAGCTTCTCCACTTCCCAGAGGAATCCTAATGTAGTTTGAAAGACTCTAATTGAGAGATTCCCTTTGTGAATTTGTCGGTGAGCCCTGCTCGTTCACGTATTTGAAAGCAGCATTCCCTGATCTACTGTCATGGAAGCGGTATCTTCTCAAAAGGACCTTTTTAGCTCTGAAGAATTATTTTAAAGATTAGTTTTATTTGGAGAAAAACAAAACAAAAAACCAGGGAGGGGAGGGGAATTTTACATAATAAAAGACATCTCCCAGGAAGTCCATGCAGATTACAAATCATTTTCATAGAAGATATTTTGTACAAATTTTACATGTTTTCAGAATGTGTAAAATGCACCTCAATCCACTCATGAACCTGTCCTGATAGTAGAGAGACAGAATATTCAAGATTGCTGGAAGAAAGAGAATGCTTCTGGGATTTGCAAAATTAGCAGTTTCTCTCCAATATAGCTCCTCGCTTTTTAAAGACTCAAAGCAATAATGCATTTCAAACCCATCTTCTGCCCTCACCAGGTCTCATCCCACTTTCTATCTCCAGTCTATGATGTCTCATATCTGACAATACTCTTTCCATTTCAAAGAACTGACTTAACTACAGCTTAAAGGTTATGAAAATAAGACCCCAACTATACCAGCTTTACAACAACCTGGATCCTCTATTTGATACAGCTGAGATTATTTCAAGAGCAAAATCACATTGTTCTTCTCCCCAAATTATGTAAAAGGTAATAGCCCCTGCTGAATGCATGCGCATCTCATAAAAGCCAGCCAAGTCCTAGCCAAATACATTCCTTCCTGTGCGACTATGTGTTTGTAAACTGCCTACTGAACCATTGTGCTGCTTCAGTTCCCTGTGCTGCAACTTTCTTCCCCTACCCATTTGCTCAAGGAGAATGAAAGAATGCTGGAACAACAAGTGGGAGAAATTCTTATTTCCAAGCTTCACTTCTGATAGCATGACTACATTTTTAGAGAAAATTAAGGGGGAAATCAAAACTGCTACCCAAGTTGTGGACCCACACCTAAGCTACTGGAGGGAAATGAACTGTCACATGATGCAACAAAGATGCTCTGCCAGTCCTTGGATGGCCCCTGCTGTCTTTGAACAGTGCCCCAAATTGAAAAGGGTGCTATTATTTTGTGATAGTAGTTGTCGATGATTAAAAGTGGGCAGATGAAGGAGGGACAGAAAAAACTTCAAGGAAAGTTTATAATCTCCAAGAATTAAATTGCTCTCAAGCATTCCTTCATATAGTACAGTACCTCTAGGAAGGTTACTGGAAATGGATTTAATATGATAGAGCTTCAAACAGATAAAGTCATTTTCTGTATGTTCAATCAGTATACTCTCTGTGCCAACACAGTACAGCCCTAGTGACCACTGTCATGAAGGCGGATATCACGGCAACTGAATGAAAAGTGGCTTTCTATACCAGAGCAATTGCCAGTAGTGCCAATTCCTGAATTGGGTGGGGATACAGCCCTGAGGCTTCCAAGAAGAGGGTCCTGGGAGCAAAGCCCTAGTGCTTAGCCTTGGTGGCTTGGGGCTTAACGCTTTCAAAAGGCAGATGATGTAAGGGAAGCCACCCACCATACCAACAGGGTAAGGTATGCACCTAAACTCCGGAGATACCTGCTGGGCAGAGATGGCAATCTTCTAACTTGAAGGCTAACTTGTCCCTTTTTTCAGCTAATTAAGGTAATACTGCTTTCCCTCCCCGGTGCATTAACTGCTTTGAGATTATATTACAGAAGCCACCCAAGCTACCAAAAGAGGGAAAAAGACAGTGTTTAGCTGTCCATGTTCCCAATGCACTCAGTCACACACTAGCCTACTAAAGCACTAACCTTAGCTCTTAATGGAAAGGACCTGAGGCTCTGAATGTGATTGGAAGCAGCGTGAAGTAACATTCAAACACACACTGGGCCTATTTCTTTCTTTCCTTTTTAAAAAGACACCTGCCATTTTTTCTCTTGCTACACTTTTTTTTTTGCAGGGATTTCCCCAGTAAGTTCAATACTTTAAAGGCTGCAGCAGCATGCAAGAGAAATTCTATATCATTTTTTCTTATTTTTTAAAGAAAGGCTTAAGAAAGGTCTCTCCCAGGAGATGTTGAGTTGTAGGCTTTTATTTTTCTGTCTTGTCTGAATAAAGGTTTGGTTTTGCTCTCCAAAAGTTCCTGGATGGCAACCGGTTAGGAGACAACACGGAGGGGGATGGAGAATTTAGTCAGCATACTCTTCTCCTTCAGCTTCGTCATCACCATCCACTGACAAAGCAGCATATTTGCTAGCACAGCTAAATTTCTGCAAGGAAAGGGGGGGAGAGGATTAGGCAAAAGTAGACATCAGAGCGTTGATGACTGTTGGTATTATATGTCTCAGTGATCTGTACAATGTACTTCAGACCTTCTATAAAGAGCAGAATGACAGGACTGCTCGTCCTGGCATCCTGGCTAGATAAAAGGCTACAAGGTGTAATAAGCAAAATGGTGAGCAAGCCAGGCTATTCAAGATCCTTTAAACTGGAGACATGAAGGAGTGAACCAAGGGCTTTCTGTCTCCCGGGCAAATTCTGCATCTCAGAAAGTGAATACAGTCTTTGTTATCCACTTAAAGTCAACTTCCACAGTGGTAAGAAAACTACTTGGCTTCCCAAAGACGGTGGAATATTAATACATGTAGTCCTTTTAAAAGCTGCTTTTCATTTTTAAAAAAGCAGTTTATATATCACATTTATCATTATTGTATCAAAGTAATTTCTTCCATCATCTCAGGAAGCCTGACTCCTACTTCAAGCTCAAAGGGTTTGGGACAAAAAAAGGCAACTTTACTGAGCAGCAATGGGAATCTTTCCCCTTGCATCCCACAGCTACAGCAATCACTACACAAACATCTCAGTGGCAGATAGGACAACACTAGTGGTGAAACCACAAAGCATAAAGTACAACTTCTCATTAATGTCATTCTCTATTTAGATACTGATAACTGCTGAAAGCCAAGAGAGTCCCAATATGTACCAACCCATTTAGTCAGGAAGACTCACTGCCTAATCCTTTTTGTATTTAACAGCAATTCCCTAAAAAATAGTAGATTTAATATTTACAGGGGCAGGGTTCTCTTCAAATTTCTTTGGCTCAGATGCAGATCTCGAGTCATGCTCCTCCTTGCTTTCTTTCCTAAAAATGAAAAATGCTACCATGTTAATTCAGCAAGCAGACTAAGAGAAAAATGTTATCATCTGAGCATTAACTCCACCTCCAAGCTACAGTGCCAGGGAATACACAGCTGAGGCAGAGTACTGTATAATTCAGAAACAAACACAAACAAACCAAAAGAGCCAGCTTGGTCTGGTGGTTAAGGCACCAGGCTAGAAACCCTGGAGACTGTGAATTCTAGTTCCATCTTAGGCATGAAAGCCTGCTGGATGACTCTGGGCCAGTCCATTTTTCTCAGCCCAACTCACCTCACAGGGTTGTTGTTGTGGGGAAAATAGGAGGAGGAAGGAGTGTTAGGTGTGTTCGCTGCCTTGGGTTAGTTATAAAAATAATAAAGGCGAGATAAAAATCTAAAAAAGCCCCCAGTGTGATGGTGGTATGAGTTAGACATGGAGAGTGCTGGCTGCTTAGTAATAATTTCCCTTCTAAATGCTCTCCAGCATGTCCATTTTCCAGGTATAAAACAACTGGATGCATTCATATGCATGTGCAAGATAAACAGCACCATTTGTTATGATTAATGTCTCTCTTCCATAAGAAGCATGAACTGGAATGGTGTATTCCATTCAGTTAAACAGCGGGGCATGAAAAATAATTATTACCGATCCAAGTCTTGCCAAGGGTCTCTGCTGCCTCCATCTCCAGGACCATGGCCAGAGCTCCCTCTTCGGCCCTTTGGAACACTCTCCTTTCCCCCATCAGGTCTGTTTTCATCTCCTGAAACAAAGCAGAAGCAGCTTCCACCATCCTGTTCTGAAACAACTGCTATTATAAGGACATCTGACATAATATTCAAGATTCTGTAGATCTCCTTCCTTTAGAACAGTGCTGGCTGGGGAATTCTGGGAGTTGAAGTCCACATATCTTAGAAGTTTCTGAGGCTGAGAAACACTGCTTTAGAAAGATGGGGAAAATGTATGCGTACTTTGGAAAGAAGCCCATTAACAAACACTGAAAGTCACATAATAAATAAACACGCACAGAAGCACAGTACGTTTCCATTCTCTCAGGCCATATTGCCTAACTTGCTATTTCCAATTAACCTGTAAAACCTGATACATCTGAAAGGGGTTAAAAATGACTCTAAGTGCAGGATTGAGAGGCTAAGTACGTGGCAGATCACCAACTCTGGGGGGGGGGGGCGGTCTTTGCTTTGCATGCGGCTGCACGGTAAGCAACCATGTCAAGGAATTCCATCTGCAGAGATATGCCAAACAAGCAAGACCTATTTGGCTTCCCATGCTTTCTCAGTGAACACTATGGGGAGATGGGAAGTTTACTCAAAATAATTCATCTCTCTGCTGATCTCCTGTGAAAGTTTCCACATTCCAGCCTTACCTTTTCGTGGGGCACTTTTGGGGGACACTCCATCTTCTGATGGCACAGCTTGGCTGCCACTGCAACACAGAGGTAATACTTGAACTGATTTGGGCATATCATAAACTCATGCTATATTAGCTCAAAGTCTTCTCTCTTCAGTACAGTTAATATAATCCTTTCAACTTGCATCTGGGGGCAAATTACTGAAAAGTACACCACACAATACCAACCCCACATTTTCTGCCTAAACACTGAAAACTTAAGGCAAATTAAAAACTTAAGGACTCAAGTGAAAGTAGACTTTGTACAAGTATCTGGAAACGTTTTCTCTAAATAATGGACCATTATACTCCATTCATGCCTCACATATTGCTGCAAAAGAATAACACATCTTGTACTTGTTACATAGTAGCTTGGTCTTGTAAATATTTTTAATTAAAGCTATGTTATCCCAATCTTTAACCAGAAAGGCAACTAAAGTGTCTTCAAATATTTTCTAAGATGGGAATGAGAATGGACCAGTCTTTCAGCAGCCTTCTGTAACATTCGAGCATGGTATCCTTCTAGACAACCTGCAAGGGCTGGAAGTCAGGGGCAACTTTCTGCACTAGTTCCACTCAGCAGATGGGTTCAGTCCATGTGTATCTACCCCAGACTTAATCAGAAGCAGTAGAAGTTTTGATCTTGTGCCTGGAAGCACTGAGGGTCTGGATGGGGAACAACAGGCTGAGTCTCAAATTAGTCATAAGTGCCTATTGCTTCAGAAACCAACTAATTCTAGGACAAAACTAATCCCAGATCCTGATGGGCTTGTTCTCTCCCAGAAACAGCTGATATTTCAGGAGTTCCACTAGACTATCAGCTACTGCTGAAACAGCTGGTGAAAGCTATGGCAAGGAGCATCTTTGCCCAGTTGTGCCTGGTACACCAATTGTGGCCCTGACAGTGGTCACTCACGCTCTCATCACCTCATGACTACTGTAATATGGTCTATATAGAGTTGCCCTTGAAGACCATCCAGAAACTGCAACTTGTACAAAATGCAGCAGCCTCCATATTAATTGGGTCATGATACTTCCATACAGCACATGTCCGGCAGGAGCTACACTGGTGCCAGTTTGCTTTCAGGTGTCACTTGAGCTGCTGGTGATCACCTAATAAAGTCCCCTGTGGTCTGGCACCTAGTTGTGCATGAGAAAGTTGAAGAAGTGGGATTTGGGAGGTATAGTTGAAAGGACCAGTCTAAGGCAGGTTCATAGTCCCAGATTAGGCAAACCTTCATCTGTTAGGCAAACTAAACATAGTTTAGTGCCAGGGTAGGCAAATATTGACTGGCTATAGATACACTGCAGAATCAAGTCACCCCTACAAATTTTTACACAATCTTTAAAAATGTGGCTCTTTCTCCAGGTTTTGGCTAGACAATATGCAACCAATGCCTGGTTCAGTTCAGCAGACAGAAGTAACTAAGTATGATTTCTAGTAGTCCAAGTTCAGAACATCCCTTCCTATTCCTCATGACTAACGCAAGAAGGCCAAGTATGTAAATTAAGTCAAGAGCTTGCAGACAGACTAAACGAATTACAGGAAACAGGAGTCTTTTATCAAAACAAACTGAAGAGCTGATGACAGCTTAATTTTCAAAGCAAGTGAGCATGTGGAAGGGGATGGAAGCATCTTAAATCAGATAAAATACTTATGGTAATTAACAGTAATGAAACTCCTGTCAGAACTAAGACTACAGTAACAAATAAAATCTAAGATATTTTGATAAAGTTACATTTAAATTCTTCAAATACTATCAGAATTTCTTGCAGTAGCATATGCATTTATTTAATTCTTTCTGCAAATGAAAGTTGAAAGGAAGGTTTTTCATTAGATGGGGAAACCTTATTGGAAGTTTTTGTGCCATTCCTTATTTCTTTTAAAAGTAATCAACTCTAATATGTAGAAAATGTATGTCAAAAATGGCTCTTTGACAAGGAGTTGCACAAAGGTATGTAATTTTAAAAGCCAAACATAAGCTAATGTGAACTTTTGGCTCCCATGGCTCCGAATTTTTAGACTCTCCTGTTTAAAAAATGAAACTAGAACTCGAATAAAGACCTGAACTAGTGATTATTATACACCACCTTATGGAGATCTACTACTTCAGTTATTTTCTGATCCAGGTTAATCAATTTATTCATTCATACACTTGTTGCTAGATTTATATCCCACCTTTTACTCAGGAGTTCGAGCAATATATTTATTACAATTATATTGTGCCACAATTCTAAAGCATAACACTCTCTCCTCCCATTCTTTCCCCAACCACCACCCTCCTGTGAGACAGGTTAGGCAGAGAGAGTGTTACTGGCCCACAATCATCCTGTGAGCTTTCATGGCTAAGAGTGGACTAGATCATGGGTGTCCTTGCTCCAACATCTTAACCATCCCACCACAGCAGTCCCACATATTTAAGGAGATTTCAACTTAATTATATAATGGCATGTTTTTCTGCTTGTGAGAACATGACAAATGCAGCTGAATAATTAAAACTGTTTAAAGTGGCAAAATATCGTTTTCATACATTGTACTCGTTCATGCTAGCAGCTCATTTTTGTTATAGTTACAGAAGGTCAGGCTGTTCTGCTAAAGAGGACAGACAGGTAACTATTTTCTGAATGATGATCAATAAGGCAGCAGATCCCAGTTTTACTTATTTACAGAGAACCTGGGTATAGCTGCTTTACAGCAGGGGATGGAAAACCAGTCATTTCTGGCCATTAGACATGCTGGCTGAATCTGGTAAGAATTGGGAGTCCAACAATTGCATGCTATCCCCCACCCATTCTTCCCATTTTTTTTTCTTTTGAAATTGTGGTAGAAATTTCTATTTCAGAAGAGTCTTGATGAACCCACAACACTAGCGAATCACATAGCATTTTGCCACATTTTCAAATCCATGTTGCTGTAATGCCAGTTTTTGCTTTAAAAGGGGAAAGGAAAAAAGCATAGCATTCTCCATTCTCCAAACGGGTGTTTCTCAATCTTGGCAACTTCAGGATGTCTGGACTTCAACTCCCAGAATGCTGGCTGGCTGGGGAATTCTGGGAGTTAAAGTCCAGACATCTCAAAGTTGCCAAAGTTGAGAAACACTGCCCTAGACTCACCTTGTTGGGGAATGCTGATCAGAGTCAGAGCTCTGCGAGCGTGCTGGGTTGCTGCTTCGTTTCACCCAGGCATTTTCCTTTGGTGGAGGAGCTGGCATTACTTTCAGAGGAAGCTTCTCTTCCCTGGGGGTCTTGGAGGTTGGAGAAAGACTTTCATCCTCTTTGCTGCTGCTTTCATTTTCCAATGATTTCTCACTCTCCCTTCTTCGTGAGGCTACAAGGGCAGAATGGGATACAGAAGCTGAGTTTCCTTCCAAAGCCATGCTACTCAACATAGTATTGGTATAGCTGAATGTTTCAGGATTAGTCAAGTATATTTCACCAAAATGTACCATCAAGTTACCAAGAGAGTTTGCAAACGCAGCGCATGATTGTAGAAAAATGTCCCACTTGGATCTTATACAAGGCATAGCAATGGATTTATTTAAAACCTAGAGCCATGGTTCCCAAATTGTGTGCTGCAGCACCCTGGGAACCACTGCAACCACGCAGAGGTGCTGTGGGATATTTCAAATTTTCAAAGTAAACGAAGCAATACTCGACATCTGTCAGACACAGTGTGAACTAGGGGCACAGTGAAAAAATTACTGAGATACGAATGGCACTGTGAATCAAGAAAGTTTAGGAACCTCTGACCTAGACTGAAAGTTCCTGATCATATTCAATGCCTAAAAAAACCCCAAGATTTTAATGTAACTATGATTGGGAAGCTGTATGTTTACCAACCAACCAAGAAAACAAACAAATGAATCATTGAAGAAATCAGCCTAGAGTTCTCACTTGAGGTACAAATGACCAGTCTCAAATTATCCTACTTTGGACACATTATGCAAAGCCTTGTTCTCTGGAGAAGGCTCTAATATTGGAAAAGGTGGAAGGAAAGAGAAGAAAAGGATAACCAGCAGCAAGGTGGATGGACTCAGTTACAGGGGTGATGGGTGCACTGTTGGAAGACCTGAAAGACTAGGTTAGGGATAGATTGTCATGGAGAATATCTATGTGATTACTAAGAACCGACACCAATTTGACGGCACATAATCAACAAACTCTGACTGAAATCTTTATGGTTTTTATAATCAGTTTCACAGATGCCAATCCCCAATGTTCCACTACCCTTAAAAACCTTTTTAAAGTGTGTTTAAAAAGTTTTAATGATATTGTACCTACTGTGCTATTTATTCTAATTTACTAATTGGCTGGTTTAGCTAATGGAAAAAACAGTATAGATATATGTCTGACTGTAGTAGAAGACTTAATCTAGTTAAAAAAGCTCCACCAGGCCATCCCCTAGCAAAAAGCCAGCGCTCAATTGGATGCAGAAGCCCTACATGGCACAGGACCAGGTTATTTGAGGGACCCTCTCTCTCCCATTTGCTTCTGCCCATGCTGTAAGATCAAAAAGAATCAGCATGCTCTGAATTGAACAATTACCATCTGACAATGTACAGGAAGCATGACTTCTCTGTTGCAGTGCCTGCCCTCTGGAACAGCATGCCCCAGACATTTGAACAGCCTTTACCCTGCTGTCCTTAAAATAAGCCTTAAAGAACTGGCTCTTTCCCCAGGCTTTGTGAAGAATTCCTACATCTGTTCCACTGGGAAGAACATCTTCCTTTTCTGTTGTCTACCATTTCTTTGGTTTTCAATCTGCACGCCACCCAGTCTCATCGAAAAATTTGGCAGCTTTATAAATGTGATTATAAATAAATAAAACAGAAACTTCATTAAGTCTAACTAGGCTGTATATATATCAGTCACAGTCTAATAGAATATAGGAATTAGGCTAGGTGGGAACCACCCAGAGTTAATTATCTTTATCACATTAAAATGGTCTGGTGTGACAATGGCATCTAACAGCAAGATGTGTCATAGCCAATCTCATCATGGGTGGGGAAAGGGAATTCAAGAAACACATTATGAGAAAGGACAGAATGTGCCACTGTGTTCTCTTCCCAAAAGTTACTTTTCTGGTTGCAGATATATCTGACCTGTGAAGCTCAATGAAATTGCCTACATTTATTATTGCAGTGGCCCTAATGATCTCTACAACAGGCATTAAGGGTACACACTTTGAAAATGATTTCGAAGAAATGTTTTGGACTTTATTGAGTGCAGCACCAACACCTCTCCACTATTCAGAAAAGTAGCACAACTTTTTTTCAGATATCTGTGGCAGTTTGAAAAAAGATGTCACTGTTTTAAGGAATCAACTCATTAAAGTTAATGTAACCCATATCTGTGTGGTGTCACAGGCTTAGGAGTATAAATCCAAGATGCCTTTTTAAGTTTTGAAAATGATTGGATCTAGCCTCCACTCCTTAGATCAAAGCTGTGATAGTGAGGTTTCTCCATTGACTGAAATGATTGTGATCATGCTCAAATACGATAACATTGTTTGGGACTCTTAGTAAAGGGAATTATGAATTAGTGAAGAAAAGACTGCAGGTTGCACTGACTGTTCAATGCTCCTGTTAGCTTCTGCTAAGGCTCATTTCTGTGTTGGACCTGGATTTCTTGATCCTGGCAACATGTTCCCCACCCCAACAAAGATGCTTTTTTTGGATGGACTGTGTGTGAGGTGGCCCTTTGAGTTAAGAGATTCGGGTACCAAGTAAAGGAAGGCCTAATGTCCGGATGAAGGGCTTTCTTGATCATGTTGAGAATTCCCATAAATTCTATGCTAGATCACAAATGAATTAACTTATCTCAACCCCAGAAAGAACTTACAGTTGCTGCAACTTTCTAGAAATAAAAATGTTTCTCAGAAGAATTGAGCTCTAGGGTCTCTTATATTAAGGAAAGATTTTGTCTGCTTTATTGGGAACTGGAAACTGAGGACACCATGAACTTGCCCCTTGGACTTGAAAGTAATTCAACATGGTATTTCCTTTGATGTCTCTTAAGCCCCTCAGTGTGGTGAAGGACTCTCAGGTGTGGCAGAAGTGTGTAGACTTCCTCTTAAGGGAGGAGCAGAGTTGCCAGCAATTGACTCTGGGGTTTGGGAGATGCTTTATTTAGGAAGAATTGGAAGCTAAGCTGCATCTAGCTTACGTTTCTTCAAACTATATTTGTTCTGGGGATAAATGAATGTATTAGTTCAAAAGGAAGTGGATAGGGTTCTCTGCAATGTAAGCTTTGCCAAGCATGGAACAGATCCATGCCTCCTCCTGGCTCTTACAGGTGGAGTAGATGCAGCTGGATTCAGAAGTGTTAAATGCTTTTTGAGGGAGGGTGTGATGCCACCTGCCTTGAAGGAAGAGATAGTGCACCCTCTCATGTGGAAGCCATCTATAGTCCAGCTATCTTTGATTACTTTTATCTATCTCCAACCTTCCCCTTTCAGGGAAGATTGTTGAGAAGGTGATGAAGATTCAACTGAAGAAAGGAAACAGATTAGCTGACCTTTTCAATCAAGGTTCAGACCAGTCATGGGACAGGAACAGCATTTGTCACTCTAGGGGATTATCCTTGCCAGGGCCTAGATAGGGGTAATGTGTCCCTCCTGGTCCTTTTGGAGTTCTTGGCTGTTTTCAATACCGCCAACCAGAGTCTAGGAATGGTTCTTTTGCTCATCAAGACCCCAGAAAGAGTGGAAAACAAGAGGAACAGAAGACAAGAACTAGCAGAGCTTTGGGGGGCGGGGGGGGTGGATAGCAAAAACAAGAACCTTACAAGAAATCCTTCAGGAGATACTTCTACAGCAGAAGCACCTAATACACACAGGATACACACATATCCTGGACAAAAAGAAATAACAGAGCTAAGAGCAAAGATTTACATCATGTGAATCCTACCTTTTGATGGACCTACCCCCATCCAAACAATCCATGTGCTTCCAAATCTGTATGCACATATTTATCATATCGTTCGACTGAATCTCAATCCTCAGATATCCACATGGTAGGACTGGCTATAGTCAGAACAAGCAATAGGGCTTTCCAGAAAGAGACAGGTTTATCTTTGGGCCACTAATATTTTGATTACTTACTTCTTCCTGTTGGGCCAGTCCCCACGGATGGGGTTGTGCTGCCAGTCTGTGAGGATTCGCTTCCTGTCCGTGACCGCTCTTGATTCTCTTCACTACGCCAGCTAGGATGTCTATAGCACGTACAGAGAAACAAAATCCGATTAAGTAGGGTGCACTTCAGGTCTTTGTTACAAAACTGGCCCCCAAAGAGCCAAGATGCTAACTTCTGATGCCTATCACAGCAAATAATTTTTCAAGGCAAATTAAAGACATGGGGCTGCTCAGGATAAACAGATGTAGTTTACTTGGCAATATCTGACGAACTGAAGGCAAATATATGTAGCACCATTTGCAAGAGTGTCATCCTAAGCCTGAATCACAGAGGCTTCATTTTTGGAAACTATTGTTTTCTCTGCAGAGAACATAGCCCTCTGCTGCTCACCGTTCCCGGGGCCGTCTGTCTAGCCTGGGTTTATCATCTTCCAGTTGGCGCTGCAATTTCTCTTGTTCCTTCTGTAGCCTTTCTTCTACTTCACGCTCTCTTGCAGCAGTGTCCACAGGCTTGGCTCCTCCAAAGATAGAAGCTGCACGGCTAGACTGAGTCGCAGGCGCTACAGATGTATCTTCATCCTTGGGAGTGCTCCGGGGCTTCAAATTCAATTTTGGCCTCTGAGTAGGACCTAAGAGAAAAAGGGTAACATAAAGTTGAAGGAATTAATGGTATGCACATATGCACACAACACACACACATGCATTAAAAAATACAATAAAATCCTAAACAACTGGCTTCAGGATTAGGAAAATCCAACAGCACAAGACTCACGAAAATTCATATGGCTTGCTTACCTAAACAATTAGGCGAGGCTGGAGGCCACAGTGAACTTGAAAACTACCAAGAGTCAAAAGACAATCCTTCTGCAAAAGGTTTTTTTTTTTTTTCACACAACGGCAATCTACTTGACATTTCCCCCCCTAACTTTGTGTTTCGAGGGTAGTGTACTGGCATGTATGGGGATATGGGTAGGAGGGAAAATATAACTGCTTGGGTGTAAGCTTAAATTCAAGATGGGTTCTCCATGCCTAAGTGAGATCAAAGATACGGGACAACAGAACAGACTGCAGCAACGACAAAGCCTCAGCTCTCCTTTCTTGCAACTGTAAAAAAGTGTCGGGCCTACCTCTCTCATCCCGCCGGTTGTCATCCCTGTAATAGTCATCCCGCGAGCTGCTCCACCTATCCATTCGATCATCCCGCCTGTCGTAGCGGTCCTCAAAGCGGTCACCGCCACCCCTGTAATCATCGTCCCGGCGGTACCCACTGCCAAAGGCTCTTCTGCCACTGCCTGACCTCGAGTCGTAACCTGCGCAGGAGCAAAGTTATCCCAGTTCTTTCTTGCACAACAGGAAATGTGTTATAGCTGATGACAAAAACCTTATAGAATAATATTTATTTAAAGTTGTCACAAGATACTTCATGGAATTTGCTGTACCAACATTAATACAGTGATCCCTTTGTAAAATGCCTCAAGGAAAAGCATAACATGGTCATCTCAGGAAAGCAAGATCAGGGAAATGATTCTCCTTAAAAGCACATCCTTCTAAAGTCCCTGAGGAAGCTGTACACGGTCAGAACTGGACAGTAATGCTAGATCAAGGTTTCAAGAGGATTCATACACAATTTGCAAGACACTTCAAGAGGCATCTCAGGAAAGCAGTTCAAAGTGATGCTAAGAGAAAAACAATGAAAAAGGCTAAAAAGGGCTCACACACAAATAATTCCACATGTTGACCAGGTTCTTATAATCATGCTAATGCACAATGTGGGTTATTTGATTTTGTGCAAATCCAGCCAACTGTGCTTCTTCAATCAACAATTAAACAGACCCTTAGAGCTGTCTCTCACCCCACACACTGAATCACTCCACCTTGGAGACAAACCAATGGTCCTACCATCACCAGAGGCGAGGAAGGAATCAAGACTCAGAAGTAATAATCCCTTATTTACTTATACATCTTATACATCCCTGACCAATAGAACAGCAAATGAGAAGGTGTGACAAAATGCCATTGTGCAGGAATGACCAAGACTCATCATGTAGGAAGTATTTGCAAACATAAGTATGGCTCCTTTCAGCTCCAGAGCAACAAATGATTCTGAGCTTCCAAGGTCACATTTTCTCCATAATAGTTCTCTGCATCTCACATCCAAACTCCAAGTATGCTCACTTTCAGTGGAGAAATGCCTCTAAAGTCCCCTATGATCTATACACAAATTAGGGTAAACATGAATTATTTTGTGCCAGAGAAATGCAGGAGAATATAGAAATGTAAAAGCTATACAATACAGCTGGTATGAAAATTAAGATGCCTACATAAGACTCCATCTAAGCCCCAACCCCAGAATGAAGTCAGTCAATTACAGTACCTCCCCTGTCATAATCTCTACGATCATCATAACGGTCTCGGCCTCCTCCATAGCGATCCATCTCTCTTCGGGGACCATCACGGTACCGATCTGAATCATAGCGATCACGGTCCCGATATCCTAAGAGAGAAAATAAGTTTTAACACACACACAAAAGAAACACAGAGTGATGATTTTCATAAAAGCATCCAACTTACTGGGCAGTAAGGAAGTAGGCTTCAGGCTCTATCACTTATCGCTTTCTTATGTATTAAATTTATATCCCAGCTTTGTGTTTATACAATACATTCAAGGCAACGTGTAGCAATTAAAAAAATACAAATGATAAAGCATAATAAAAATACAATTAAAATGCATAATTAAAAGCAGCATGATTAAAATTAATGCAAATGTTTGATGAAAAGGATTTTTTTGCCATTTCCCTTCCTGTTGGGAGACTGGAGGCCCAACAGCTGACTTTTTTGAGTTACAGCACTTTAGTGAGAAACAATGCTGTTCCATTTCATACAGTGAGAAAGCATTTGCATTTGGACTCTACTGAACCCCAAAGGTATATGGTGAAAACAGGATTTGGCTTGTTTCCATAAAATGATTAAACTTTATTAGATACTCTGGAAAAAAGAATTCTAGTTATGAGTAGCCTCTCACCATGCTTTTCATTGCCAGACACAGTATACAAATTGCTCTAAGCAGTCTTGATCAGATGTGTAAAATTGTGCTATTTAGTTTTTCTATATTGCTTTTAAATGCTTATGCTGCAAGTACAGGTAGTCCTTGAGTCATGACCATTTGTTCAGCAACCGTTCGAAATTACGGCAGCACTGAACAAATGGTACTTATGCCCAATCCCTGAAGTTGCACCACTCCCTCAGTCACATGATCAAAATTCATGCACTTGGCAGCCTGCCCATACTTATGACTGCAGGGGCGCTTCAACTCCCCCCAAAACACCTAACTCCCCCCCATCTCTGCCCTTTTGGCCCCCTGCACTCCACAGCCCCTGCCGCCCTGCACTCCACCACCCCAACTGACCTTCGCTGTTTTCTTGCTCCCACTGCTGACCAAGCATGCCTGGCCTGGCCCTTCGCAAGGCAGCTGCTGGCTGCACGAGGCCTTTTTCCCGAGGTCACACGCAGTGATTTCCTCGCGAGACCTTGGGAAGAAAGCCTCACGTGGCCAGGTGCTGCCTTGCTAAACTGATGGGTTGAGGTAGCTGCAGTTTCACATTGTGCTGCTGGGCTGGGGCAGCTACAGTTTCACACTGCAGGGCGGGGCTGGGGTAGCTGTGGCTTTGTGCTGCAGCTCAGAGGCTTCTTGCAGCTCCAGAACCACAGCACACCAAGCCCCTGAGCCATGCAATTCTGGGGCTGTTTGCTACTCTGTAATGCAGTTTCCAGGGCTACCAAAAGGGCAGAGATGGGGGGGTGGAACAGGCAGTTGCGGGGAGTTGAAGGAGAGGAAGTCCCTTACCTTGGAAGAACAGAGGCTAGGGGCTGGGAGGGACCAAGCCAGGAATGGCCTAGGGTGGGTCCTTGGCAAATGACTGGCGGGATTCAATTAAGAACGGCAACAGGGAGTTCCAGGATTGGGGTTGCTAAGCAAGGTGGTCACATGACACCGCACTTTATAACTACATCACTTAGCGATGGAAATTCCAGTCCCAATTGTCATCATAACTTGAGGACTACCTATATTATGTTAAGTATCAGATGTCCTCAACCCTGTTGTGCAACTGGTTATATTTGGAAACCTAAGCACATGTTATGGGTACTCTTGCAAAATAGCTACTTTGGAGGGCATGACAAAACAGTTACTTACCAGAAAGTAAATTGCTGCCCATCGTATCCAATACAGGTAGTCCTCACTTAATAACTGCAATTGGAACCGGCAACTCCACTGCTAAACAACATGGTTATTAAGCGAGACATCACATGTCTGCAACTTGCAATTTTACTGCTGGCTTCTCCACTGACTCTGCTTGTCGGAAGTTGGCTGTGAAGTGCGCAAATGGCAATCATGTGGCCACAGGATGCTGCGACAGTCATAAGTGCAGGGGCCGGTTGTAAAGTTACTTTTGAATGGTGCTAAACAGGGCAGTTGTTAAGTGAGGACTACCCATAGCCTCCCTGGGTATTTTTTACCATCTCACTTCTGGGGGAAATGGACAAACTTTGCTATACCACAATCACTTAGCATTTTCATTTTCTAAAAGATCCACACAGGGCCTTGTGATATTTGTAGTCTGAGTCATTTATGCCTTTAGGGGATGAATGTAGCATCTTAAATTGCATTTAGAGCACAAATAATTGTTTTCTAAATAGAGGATACTGCTTAAAGGAAAACAATGGAAAAAACAGGAAGGCTGCAGTTCAGACAAAATGATGCAAACTTAATGGAGCTTGAGCATTATAAAAATACTAATCTGCTCCTCTTAAGCTTGAAAGATGCTGCAAGGGTTTCATCATGCTGCCTTATCTAAGTAAAACTGCAGTTACCCGAAAACATGTACAAGAAAAACACTGCAGAATTTAAAGCTCAATTTGTACATTTTCAGAACGAGACCAACCAAAATGGCTGAAATGGAACCAAAACATGTGTTCCTGTCGCTGATGGAAGCATAATGACCAACAGATGGAAGAAGCCAATATTCCAGCTATCATGCTCTAACTAGTGTACTTGGGAATATGCAAGCCTTCCAATACCAGGGATATTCCATCTTCAGTTCTGGACAAGGTTCTTCATGCAGAACTGGTTGATAATCTTGGGGGGGGGGGCTTTCCCCACAGCTCCTACTCAAAGAATAGATGGTAGCTGTGGCCAGGATAGCCTCTGCAGTTCACATCTGGCAAGCCAATTACAACGTCTCCTAGATCAGGAGACACTGTCCTTCGGCTGGAATACTCTTTGAAGATCATCTGGAAACTCCAGCTATTTCTGAATGCAGCAGCCTGAGTGTTGTTGGAAGTTTCAAGGTTCTCCCATGTTACACCTCTAATTTGAGAAATGCACTTGTTACTAGTTCTCTTCTGGGTACAATTTAAGATGCTCACTGTCACCTCCAAGGCCTTTATAGCTTAGGACCTGGATATCTACAGAACTGCCTCCTTCTAATAGTTTCTGCCTAACCAATAAGATCTAGCAGGGAGCATTCTCCAGAACTCTTCTCTTAAGGGTTTTCATCTTTAAGAGCTTTGGAAATGAGCTTTCTCAGTAGTACATTCCTTCTTTGGAAGAGCATACCTCCTAAAATTAGATTGACCCATACCTTGGGGGCTTTAGAAAGGCTATTAACACATGGCTTTTCCAAACAGCCATAGGTGGGAAACGGTTATGAGTACTGAGCCTTTTCTTTTTTGTATCATTTTTTTGAATGTTCCTTGAGCACTGTGTTATTGTAATCATAACTGTAATGTAATTGGTCTTTTGATATTGCTTTTAACCTCATTATAAGAGGATATGTAAGCCTCTCCTGGAGGAAACTGTTAATAGTGCTTCATTTCTGAGAAGTGAAGGAGACTAAGGTCTGGAGATGCTGTCTCTCTGAGATGGCCCTGGTCCTCTGGAATGGCCTCCCCTGGGAAGTGAGAGTGTGTCCAATTTAATAGCCTTCCAGAAGGTAGTTATTCTGGCTTTGGGTGAATTGTGACATCCTCAGGAATGTATGATGTGATTTTAATTTAACGTAACTTAAATGTTTACCTTCAATCTTTTGTTGTACGTTTTAATTTGTGGTGAACTGTCAAAAGTCACAATATGTGGTGGCATGCACATTAAATAAATAATATTAAAACCTTAAAAATGACTAAAAGTGTGACTGCTTCTGAAGGCCATCTGATGGGGGACTAGTGGGCTTCCTTGTGTGGTTGGTTGGCCACTGTGAAAGCAGATTGCTGAACTAGATGGGCCAGGGGACCAATCCAGCAGGGCACTACCTATGTTCTTATGAAAACCACGTTAACAGTCTATAGCCCAGTAACGTATTTGCCAACAGTTCAGGGAGTCCATATTTGCTTCAGATACATGCAGGAAATTAGGACTGAGGGTTTGTAAAGCAGACAAATCAAGAACTCACTGTCTCCAAAGCTATCCTCGCCTCTGCGAGGAGGGTAATCATCAAAATTATCTGTAGCAGGACGTGCCCTCCAGTCAGTCTCAAATCTTTCTGAATCCCGGTTGCGATCACGATCTCTGCCAAAAGAGCGATCATCCCTATCTGCAGGAAGAAAGGGGAATGACCCAATGCTTAAAGAGCACACCCAATCCATCCAGTTTCAAATTCCATAGAGGAAAGTATAAGTCCTCTTAATCAGAGCAGATGCAGACACACCATTCAAACTGAAGCATGCTGTTCAATACTGTTGCAACAAAGAATTATTTTGGACAAATGAGTGTAGGCCTCCTTCCAGCCATTGTGCATGGAGGAACAATGGAAGCAGGATCTAATAATCCCAGTGCTAAAACAATAAACATTAGTCTGGCATGGCATGAAAAAACAACTTAATGTGAACATTAACAGGCAGAAGACTGAATTGGTTTATTGGTAGCTCTAAAACACAGGGCTTCTCTATTCATTGACACAGGACTCAAGAGGCATTTATAACTGAACGATGTTCACAGAATTCTTGGAAATGGGGGTTTCTAAGCAATGCCTCTAACTTGTTGGTTTTATCGCACACCACCCAGAATCATTTTGTGTGAGATGGGCAGCCTATAAATTAGATAGATAGATAGATAGATAGATAGATAGATAGATAGATAGATAGATAGATAGGCAGGCAGGCAGGCAGGCAGGCAGGCAGGCAGGCAGGCAGGCAGGCAGGCAGGCAGGCAGGCAGGCAGGCAGGCAGGCAGGCAAGGGCTGAGCTTTGGTATCAAGAGGGTGAACAGAAAAACTGGTTTAGAAAAATGAGAACAAAAGGCTTGGTTGGAAGATTTTGGACATAAGTCTACACATGATAATTACTGTAGGAAGGGATAAGCAAACCCTGTCCTATTCCTATAATACATTTCCATATCAGCTGAATACAGGTAATCTCCAACATAACAAGTTCCGTTCCCAAGGTCTGTCTTTAAGTTGAATTTGTACATAAGCCGGAACAGTATCATTGTATAATTCTGTGTAAGTAGTATTGTGTAATTAACTCAAACCCTTGTGTATTTAACTCGAATCATAGTGTATTTAACTAGAAATTTGCTACAACAGGATCTGTTCTTAACTACGGGTCGTCCTTAAAGCAGACGTTCTTAACCTGGGGACTATCTGTATATATGTCTTTCATATTAGTATAAGAAGACCTCAACTTACTGAATCACAATGCTTACCTTTATCCTGAGCTTGATCAGCAACATCCACTCGTATTCTCCTGTTTCCTAGACACTAGATATGTAACAAAATATTAACTGTTAAATTCAAAGAAGCTGAAGTCATATTTAGCTTACATACATGGAATTACTTAGTAGTGGCCAAGTTCACACATTATGCTAAGCCATACTTGCTTTTAGCTATGGTTTAGTCAACCATTTGGTTCATACATGCTAACCTGCATGTCATGGATTGCAAACCATAATGGCTTGGTTCACACATTATGCTATGTTGTAATTAAGTGCAATGTGGGCTCCAATAGCTCTAAATGTTGACCAAGTTGTGCTAGCAGAGACCCATGTAAGTGCCAAGCATGTATTATTAATGCTCACATATTAGATTTCAGGAAATACAATTACGTAGCACCTTAAAAACAAGTACATTTATTTTATTAATGCTTTTAATCCACAATATTCAAGGTGCCACATGACATTTCATTATTTTTGCTGCAATAAATAGCATGCCTATCCCTCGGGATACTGGAATTTGTCTCCCATGTTCCTGACTATAATTATAGACTTTCACTGATGCAGCTATACTGAGGATCATCACAGAAATAGGAAATGCATCAAACTAAAACTAACATGTGTTCTCTCTTGGGATCTGGGGCTCCCAAAATGCTAAGCTATGAAATTACTTTAAACTAAATGTGGATTTGATGGCATACATTTTAAAAAGATAAATTAGATTTTATAGAATCTAAAGGGTCTGATAGAAGGGATATGTTATGTCAAACCTTTATGTCATATCCTGGACAGAGGAAAGCTAATAATCTTATGACCCTGGGATGTTCCAAGGGCCATCAAATGTCTCTTCTTACTTTATTCTGATTCTTGTTCCATACAAGTTTTGTAAATCAGTTATATGTTTTTGGAGGCTAAATAGCTCACTGTCAAACAACAAGGCTTACAAGTATTCTGTCTAAGAAATCATCAGTCCTACACAATGCTAGCAAAGAATGTTTACTGTCACTTTTCCATTGTCAGAAGTGATTCTGATGATGGCCAGAATTTATGCACATCATCACTTGCCAATTCATTAAGATAAAATATATATAAAATTGGTGGTATCATCTATAAATTGCTTGAAAAAGCCAGTATAATTGTCTGTTAGACTAAGAAAACTGCACCTAATTTCTTTACTTAGGACTCATGAGACTTAAGCCATTATGTTGTCAACCATTTTTATTCTTCATCCTATCTTTTTAATTTGCCATGAAGAAATAAAAGTTGAAATTTCCAAGTGCCAGGTAATATAGGCTTGGCTTCCATCAATTGTTTTGTCATACCACACCCCACACTCACTAACTAGTAGTGTCTTCTATACTGGTGGAAAAAGAAAAGGACAAACATATGGGAAAAACTGCATATAACCTCAACTGAAGACTGAGAGTAGTGAGGTAGCTGACAATCTTGTTCTTGTTTTGGTTTAGTATGCCTTGTGCAGAATTAATATGCTATTCTCCACTTTAAGCCATTAACCTTATTCATAGCCAGAGATCTTTAAAAGGTATTATTTTTTTAAACATGTTCAGGATTTGGGGCTAAAGAGAAATTTTCCCGGTATTTTTTTACAACATTGTGTCCAACTGAAATTTGTATCAATGCTTCCTACCCCACCTCTGGGGGAGAACCATATTGGAATTTTTAGGGCATCTTGTAGAAATCCTGATCAGTTTTTACTGAAAAATATTTTCTGTCCTCCTATTTCCAATCTGCAAAGATTACTAAGAAAACAAAGTACTCCTAGAGAAGAACAACAACATCTTAGAAATTTCACCATGGCAATCCAGATTTCGCACCTTCTGGAAAGGTTCCATACCTTTGGTATAATCTTTCATGGAGCTGTGGGATGGGTGGGTGGACAATGTGCTAACAATAAGATTTTTAGGCGCCTTGACTTAGTTTTTCTTGAATTGATCGTAAATTTGCATTATGCTTTTACCTCTGTCACTGCCCACAGTTCTTTGGGTAAATGGTAAGTATATAAGTATGTTTAATAAATGATAGATAAATCAATTTCAAATTCAAGAATCCACTATTTATTTAGAGACAAAGAAAGAGCTCAGCATTCTTAGACCTCAAATTTTATCCACTGGTATCCACAGAGGCCTGAATATCTGATTCACGAAATAATATGATGGAAAATTCTCATTGTTTCTTCTGTTACCAGAATTATGGATCACTAAAGGGTTCAGTAAAAGCAGGGCAAAGATGCTTCACGCTAGTAAGTAATACAGGCAGACAGACATCATGTGCCAAACAACTAGAAAATAAAAGAGCAACCCAAAACTATAAAGCACTAACATAAACTCATTAGATGAGACTGGGTAACATCAGTTATAATCAGCCTAGTATAAAAGTAAACATTCAATCATATCATACATGGCTAGTTATACCAAGGGTGGCTGCTCCAATCATACATGCAGCCTAGAAATGAAGAGCAAGGTGGAGTACATCTGCCTTCATATGACTATGTGCCATCAAGTCATTTTCGACTCCTAGCGACCAGATAGATAGATAAGTGGTTGCCTTCATATATTCCATTTCTAGCTAGGATTTTATTGTTTTTTGTGCAAGGAAGTTTCACATCCTTGAGAGGGACACATGGATCTTACTGGGTATCTTTCTGACTGAATTCTTCCCCTATGAATTTAGACTGAATTATGCCTGCAAAATGAAGTCTTTTCTTTAAAACACTAGCCGCTACCTAAATGAAAATTTCAGAGGTTTAACTCTCTTGACTGTTCTTAGAAGTAATGGATGTTAAACTACAAGGTTACGGTTAGAGATTTTGCTTGCATTTGACAAGTTTCAACTCACCTCTTCATTGAAGCTCAAAGCACGGAGCAATGAGTCTAAGTCTTCAAACTCAGCATATCCAAATCCTTTCAACCTCTCTGGGTTATTAGGCTCTCGGGGCAAACGAACAGCACTTATCTGCAGCTAAATGGGAAAGGAGATTTTCAGCAGTCGCTTTATATAAAACTAATACAATGATAGCTGCTAGCTTTACATTTTGAGTCACAATTGAAAAGAATGCAATTGAAAAAGAATTTATGGCTCCCACACTCCTGTTGCTTAGAAGAGACGTGAGAGTGAGGGAAAGTGAGACCCCTCGCTTCATTGTGCTTGTCATCTTCTATCTTTATCTTTTATGGATTTTATTGTAATTTCTTTGATTGTTGTGAGCTGCCCGTTATTGCTGAGAGTGGGCTGCATAGAAGTTTAATAAATTATTACTAAATTGCAACCAAAGAAATTAATAACAGTAATTGGTTACTGGTAACAGGCAGAGTAAATCACTTGAAAGAAAAGCAGTAATGGACACAAATGCTACATTTCATTCTCTAAGTCAAGTCACTTACGAAGACAGTACTGAATATTAACCCTTAATCAATATATTACCCCTACAATTTTATACTTACTTTACTTTTAAGTGGTCAACACACAGAACAAGTGCTTTTTTCAGAAAAATATAATACATGTAAACAGGTCTTATTCCTAATTAAGCTACAAGATTGTAGCTTTATCCATTGTGTTTTAAGGGTTACAGCTGCTTAAATGTATACTTAAAGGTATACACCCACTCCTCTTTAGCAACCACAATCCATTCCAACGACTTTGTTATTAAGTGAAATGGTCGATAAGTGAACATGTGACTGAGTGAGAGACACTTCAAAGATCGTGGGTTGCTGCCATCTCTTTCAGATAAAGTTCTCTCATGCAGCTTCGCCAGCATTACTCTCACTCCAATGGATGCTGCTGTCAGGTGCAGAAATTTGGTTGTAAGTGTGTGCGTTGGTCGGAAAATGATTTTTTTACTACTATTTACTACCATTTAATTTGTGAATGGTTGCTAAACGAGATAGTTGCTAAATGAGGAGTGGCTATACATCTTAAGTGATTAATTTCAGAACAGAACCATTATTAGTTCTAAAGTACAGAAATCCTGTTGTCTTTAACAGCAGATCTGGAAACAGGCCAATAGTGGTATAAAAACGATATGCCCATTTTTCCCAATTAAGCCTTGAAAGATTGCTGACTATTGAAGACAAAATAAAAAATCATAGTGCCGCCTTGTGAACAACCCTAAATTTCAAGAGATTAATGTAACTTAAGGGGAAGAGTTATGTGTAGGTGACCACAACACAATAACAGGAATAAATCTTTAGATGCTGTGTGGAATTGTTTCATGTTTGCTAGACAACTATTATATCTATCTATTTACTGCAGCATCATAATTTAATGCTGTAATTCTGAATAGGTGGAACAAAATCATTAATAAAACTAATAGCCTAGGAAACCAAAAAAAAATGCAGGTGGTAACATTTATGTTCTATCTACTATAATCAGTAGAGCATGATATTATGCAGACAACATGAAATTGAGGACCAATAATGCAAGATGTATCTTGAGTCTGTGCTGTATCTGCTACATCTTTCCCACTGAGACCATTTAAGAATTATTCTCCATTACTTTTTTTACTTTTCCCACTAGGACAGAAATCCTAATACTGCTGTTTTAGTGAACAGCCAAGTGAATTCCACCTTAGGAAAAGCTTTTCACTGTCAGCTAAAGAACCGGTTTTGTCCAATGAACTTAAAACTGCCAGCCAGCAAGATACACACATGGAAATGGTTCTGTAAGGGGATGCCAATGAGATGTTAAGCTGTGAAGCTGTTAAAAAAAAAAGAATGCCTCCTTGTTAATTCATGGTTGTAACTTTCACAAACTGACAGAGACTCAGATGTCTTCAGTGAGCAAAAAAGCAACTGAACCTTTAATCCTTCAAAATCCAGAAATTCTCATGTGGTTGTTGGCAAACCAGTATCCTCATCCTCAAGAAAACAGTTTGTCACTTATAGAAATACCTTGCACAAATTATATGTGTTACTCAAACAGATTTTTAGGAATCCTTCTGAATATTAGATTAAAAACTATGTTTTACTATGTGAATTTTTAGATTTTAGAGTAAGAGGCGAATTTATTCTTCATCTATACCTGTAGTCTATAGTCTTCATCTATACCTGTAAAGTCATCTATATCTTCATCTATACCTGTAAAGTCAGAAGCTACTCTTTTTTTTCTTGTGCTTTTCTCCCCCACTTTTTTCTATCCCCCCTCTTTTCCCCTTTTTTTCTTGATTTTTTTGTATTTTAACTTTTGTGGAAAACTTAATAAAATTTACCAAAAAAAGAAAGAAAGAAAACCGTTTGTCTGATAAGAATAATTTTCTCTTATTTTTTGTGTTTCAGTAAAGAAAGGAAGTTGCTTTTAATTCACCAAAAGATAGTGCTGTCAAAGAAACAAATAGTTAACATCCCAAGTGGGCTGTTCTAGTGCCATGTCTTCTGCTGCATTAAAACTGGGCAGATCTTGAAGTTGCCAAAAGTTTCAGAATGCATATACACAAAGGCTTACTTTCACATGCAGTTTAGAGATTTGTGCCAAGCAACTTCTGTGGCAAGATCTATTCTGCTATTTGACTTATTCCTCTCTCTTCCTTCAAGTAATTCAGATTACTTTTTTTAGCCTAAATGCAGAGATTCCCTAACTTTCTTGGTTCATGACGCCCTTATTGTCTCATAATTTTTTCATGGTGCCCCCCCAGTTCCCAAACTGTGAACTATTGTGCCTCAGGGTGCCACTGCGCACAGTTTGGGAACTGCAGGCCTAACCACATTTTGTGATAGGCTAGGCTCCACTAACACAGATTTTCAAAAGTCATCAAGGGAATGGAGATTTTAAATCCTAATAGTGATTTTAAAGAAGGCTTTTGTAATCCTGAATGTTACTAAGGACCAAATTATTTAGAAATTGAAGTTATTTAAAATATGAAGATTTATATATTTCCATTTTTGCAATTATTAGAATCTGGACAAATAAATTCTGGGCAAGGGAAATATTTAAGTCTGCAGTGATTTAGAAATTACCTAGTATTTGCAATGTTACAGCAAGGAAGAGATTTCGTCAGTTTTTTGAACAACACAATTCTTCCTATAAAATTACTTTAAGAAAGCCATAAAAGATGGCTATCTTGAAGTAATTTTATAGGAAGAATTGCGTTGTGGCCATGAGGGTTGAAAAGCAATTTAACACTTTAAATGTGGCTTCATCAGCCTGTCATTGGCCAGCATTCCCAAACAAGAGGTATTACTGTTGTCAGCTGTGAGCAGTGCAGAGTGATTATAGCAGCACTTCCCAAATGATATGCCACAAGAGAACTGTTAGTGTTCTATGAAAATAACCACTACTATAAGCCCAGTGCAACTCCTCACAGAAAAGGCTGTCTGTTGCCTCTTTTCAACTCAGTGCCCTCCAGTCCAAATCCAGATGGGTGGATAATTCTATCTGACTAGATCATTCATCTCGTTCTTAATGCAACCTAATAAATTTCCTAATCTCAGATTGCAGCACAGTCAGAATAGTGATTTAACTACAATCTGAAAACAGCTGAGATTGTTTATGAGTTTTAAGCTTAAAAAACAAAACAGACCCCATAAAAAAGTTCAGATCTCTTTTCTTTTTATAAAAGGCTGTTGGCAATTTTACCTATACACTGAGACACATGATTGCACAAAACTGAAGAGACACTCTTAATTTACTAGTCTTGTGATTGTACAAACGATCATGGTAGCCTTTTTAGTGTTTCTACCAAAAGCAACCTCTCCAGAGCAGAGATGTTTAGACAACACTTGAGTGGACAGCACTGTTATGCAAGGGCTCTTATTGTCTCTCTCCTCTCAAAGATTGTCCAATATCTCAGAATTTCACTGAACATTTTTCCACCTTATTCCACATAGCATTAAGAAGAAATAAACATGTTGCCTGCAGGGACACTTAAGTTACCTCTTACATACTCACATTAAGTCCTCTGAAGAAATCCTTAATGGATTCTTCTGTTACATCATAGGGCAAATTTCCCAGAAAGGCAGTGTAAGGGGGTGATTTTGGGAGACGGCTTCTGTCAATATTGGGCTCCCGAGCTGCCCGAGGTGCAGTAGGCAGGATGGAACGGTCAATCGGAGGGGCTCGGTACACATCATCATCATTGCTATGCCAGGTGGTAGAAACTGGAAGAACAGTTTTGCACATTAGCAAACCCAAACTCTTTGCAAGTAGATACCACACTGACTGATTTGTAGTAGCACAGTCATTATGTTCCTAGGAATGGAGGGGTCACCCAGTCAAGAGCAATATTTCTGTTTACCTTCAATAACAGACAGTTTAACATGCAAAACACAGCCCATTCACTTTCTATACTGTATTACAAACAATTTTCCTCCAAATGTCTCTCATCAAAAACACTACAAAACACTATATAAGACCAACAGGAATGTAGAACAATTGCTGTTACAAAGATAACCAGTAAAAAGTGGGAAAGCCCTATTTTTGAAAGTCAGGTGTATGGTTAATTTTTAAAAAATATCAAGTTTTACCAGTCAACAAGAATGTATTAAAATGCCTCTATACATAGGCAGACTGTTTCTCTTTTTACTCAGCAAGTTACAGTTTGTGAGTTGTTTCTCAGAGAGAATCCTTATCTCTCAGAAAATGTTACTATTTCATGTTCTAGTATGTTTACATAGTAAATCAAATCTAGGAAAAAAGGGCACAGGGGAATGCCAAGTTTATCATGCTACTTTCAGATATGAGGAAGGTGCAAACTTGCCTCCGCAGTAGTGCTGTCTTCAGAAATGCTCCAACCACCTTTAAAGCTCAGCATAATATCTTGAGCATAGGTTTTGGCTACTAAGATTAACAATTTCCGTAAGGGTAGAAACTCTTGGTATCTACTCCACTTCATTTAGCCACTAGAGGGGTGCAAATTGTTTCCAATCTGAAACTCCTTATTTCAATTTCAAAGCCGTTGTTTCACTTTGAAATATGCTATTTTCAGCCGAAAACAAACTGTTTCACAGAGTATTTCAAGCTCAAAATGTTTCCAGAATAGTCAAAACAATTCAAAACAGCTGTTTTGAACTCAACACTTTTTTTTTCCAGTTTGAAATGTTTTCCATACCACTATTAGCTGCTTATTCAAGCTGCTGACAAAAATCCAGCAGGGAAGCTAGGAGGAATAAACTAACAACCTTGCCAAAAATATTAACTGGATATTCCTTAATGATGCATAGAAACTTGTCTATCAAAGTAAAACATTATTATACACTGTGAGGAGAGTTAATTTCCCTCTCACCATCTCCTTCCAGGTCGTCTGTTTCATCTGCCCAGCTGACTGGTTTTGGAACATAGGTGGTACCACCACCACCATCCTCTGCCAGAAAGTCCGTCAGAGTCAGGGTCTTCCCCTTCTTGTTCTTCTTCTTAGCTGTAAGAAAAAGGGTAAGTTAGCATCCTTCCCTTGAAAGACCTGAAACTGAACTGCTTGTCTCAAATATGTAGTAAGATACCACAATGCTGATCACCTCAACTCTTCTACCACAATATAAAATACTCAGTTAAGTATTAAGGAAGCTGTTTTGAAATTGAACTAAATAAAAAGGTAGTTAATGTATGGCTATAAAGTTAGGTAAACCTAGCTTGGTTTTTAATACAACAAAGATAAATCCTAAATGCAGCTTTGGAAAATGGGTAAAAAAAAAAAAAAGTTCTGAATAATTTATAGCTACTATGCCATATCTGTGCTTCCAATAAGCCTCGCCTAGAATATCAGCCTTCAAGCACAACTAAAAACAAGTACAGCTGCAGGGACATGCTTTCCACCCCTTTATCTGCCTTCTCAACTCTATATAAGTGGTGGCTGTGGGGAGCCTCTCCAAACTTATGCTCTTATCTGCCCCAACCATTGAAGTTTATTTGGCAAGTTAAGAAATTTGCCTGTCGACTTCTGGGGGAGGTATGACAAAATGAAGACACGGAGCCAACCACCATGGCAAAGACCAAGGAAATGGTGAGTGGACTGGTTCCTTGGAACCTCCCCTACGTGTACTCTGGGCCGCTGCTCCTTGCAAGAAGACCGCAGGACAGTGGGTCTGAGCACAAAGAGACAACAGGATCAACTATCTTGTTCACAACTGCAGCGCAGCCTTTTAAAGGACATTAAGTTAGCAAACCTCACTTTTTAATCACTTTCGGAAATTGCCTATTAACCATCTTAAAGCTACCAGAGACTTTTGCAACAAGAAGTTTGAAAAGTCTTCATCGGGTGAGTTATCAACTCTGAACAAAAGAAATATTAATTATAAGCTTAAGAACTTAAAGAATTTGAAATTAACAGCAAAAACCTAAGTAAGATTTTGATCTAAGAAAGTTATAAATGGATTAAGGGTCCAGATAAATTTGGAATATTGACTTTTACTATAAGATTTTGGAATTAACTATAAAAAATAAACAGCTTCTCATGAGAAACAGATTATTTTGACAATCCTGGCTACTGTAAGTCATAACAACGATAAGTGATGATTTTAGAAACTGGACATGAGAGGGGACTAAAGATTCTAAGCAGAAGAAAAAAAATACAAGCCTGTTCTTGATGTCAGTTAATACTGGGACTTACAAAATGACACAAAATGTTATAACATCAGAAATATTAGAGATCCTTGAGAAATGGAATCAGAAATTAGTAACAATATCAACACTGCCAGTAATGATGTCTGCTTCTATGGACAGACTATGTCTAAAAGATATTAATGAAGGAATGATAGATGTGGAACAAATTTTATCTGACAAGACAGAAAAAGTACCAAAAATGGAACTGCAAATGAGAGGCCAAGAGAATGATTTGGAAAAGGATGCTTTACTGGATCTACAAAAGAAACTGGACTGAGTTTTAAAAATTAAAAGGGAAATACAAATGATAAACTAAGAGAATGATCTGGAAAATGTTTTCTGATTGGATCCATAAAAGAGGCTTGTTAAAGCCTTGAAGAAATCTGTGCAATGGGATAAAGAAGAACGGAAGATAAATCAATCCTACAATATTTGACTGAATTAAAGATTAAGACTGTTAGAAGCAAAAGAAAGGAATATAAAGTTGGTTTATCTGATCAAGGTTAAAATAGGGCACTTTTTTACTGACACCAGGATTGAAAAGTTGATATTTTATGGATTTGCTTATAGATAAGGGATGAGATATAGGATGAAGATATGGGATGAAGATATATGTTTGTAACCTTATAGGGGGTGAAGAGTTATTAAATTTATTTATACTTGTTGAGATGAAGATTAAAAGTCATTTCTTTATATATTTATTTTCCTTTTCTTTATTATATTCTTTTCTTTTTTCCTGCACTTTTTATTCTTTTTTCCATTCTCTTCCCTTTCTCTAAGTTTAGTTTGTATTAGTTTTTACTATTGTAATTAAAATTCTTAATACAAATGATATATAAAAAAGTCATTTGTCAATTTGCAAGACTCCCTACTTATGATTTACAAACTACAGTCTTTTAGCAACAGAGTTTCTACAGCTATCACAGAATTCACTGAACAGGAATAACTACATATATTCTTAGCAGTGTGCAATTTCTGTAAGCGTTGCAATCTTTGTTTACCTCAATGTTCATAAATGCAAGACATCTCAACTGACTGTTGACTTCCAAGGGATAAGAGAAAATCTCTTTTGAATCTGTCTACCTCAGGCCTGTACTTTTTAAAGACAGTAAAAACAAGTACATCTGCAGCATTCCTGAAACAACTGGGAATGGATGGTTTCTATATTAACCATTTCCCATTTCTGCAAGGTTGATCAGTGTTCATTTATCTTCACAACACAAAAGACAGGCAAGTGACTAGTGAAATGCCAAACAACTATAGTTGTATCACAGATTGCATAAACCCCAAACAACCTTATAGTTAATTAGCAAATCATGCTAAGGCAAAACCTAACCATATTATAGCTTACTATAATATGTGCATGAAGTCAGGGAATTATAACCAAATTTGTCCCTAAGACTGGAAACCCTACATTTGTAATTGTAAAATTCACATCATATGATTTTAAACATACATTTAAAAACATGACAGAGATCTCAAGATTCAGAAGAGTAAAGGATCTGCATCTGGGTCTACAAAAGCCCAATTACTTCACGGTCCCCAGGTTGACTAATAAAAGGAATTCAACAAAGTTGTATTTGAATTTTCTTTCTGGAATTTTGAAATGCATCATTGTATCTTTCACTATAGTAGATTAACACAGAAATGAACTGAAAAATGTAATAGCAAGGCTGAGAAGTGAGCTCAATTTATCATGCTATCAAATTTCTAGGTAGCCAACAGGAGAAAGATGATGGAAAGGAGATTGCTTATTCATTTCAAAAAAGTTTATATCATCCAATTCCAAGCCATGAAAACCCTTCAGAAAGGGCATTCTTTTAAATTACCTATTCTTGTTCACCAAGCATTCTTGCTTTCCAAATTTATTCATTCATTCAATTTATATAGCCGCCCATCTCAGACCAGTGACTAGGAGTAACTGGTTGTTGTTCCAAACTTGTTCTGGAGCAAACAAATAATATGAGCTCAAGATACACATGAATTCCCCTTCTCCAAAAACTCATCTCACAAGACATTCTACATTACAGTGTGCTAAGATTTCCTTTATATTTGCATTATTCTTATAGAGCAATGTGAGCACACAGGCTACTGCTGTTGCGGATCAACAATGTAGGTATTTCCACTGCAATTACCAAGAAAAACTAATAAGGAAGCAACATTAAAGTAATCACAATCCAATGCTAATAAGAGAGTTCATTATATAACACCTTCACTAATATTTCAGGATGTCTGCAGATTCTGCTAGCTTTTTTTCTTCTTCCCTACAACAGTTGCACCCCAAGAATTCCTGTGTGAAGGGCAAGGCATTAAGCCAATATATGAATTGGATTAGCAATGCTACACAATATTTAATGATTCAGCTGTTGCTCTTGGTTCACATTACTTACTTTCTTCTGCAACCTGCATAGTAATTGGTCAGTCCCTGACCAAAGATAAACGGCATGGTTTTAAACTATTTGCTCCCTCCCGTCTCTTATTAAGAGTGTAAACCCTACAGACAACTTACAGAGTCATTTTTATTTGCCTCCATCATGCCTCCACATTGTGATAATTTCAATTACGTCATCACATTATGACTTCATGGCAAGATTGGCAGAAGATGAAAAAGGTGTCTTTAAGCACACGAAGAGTTGCCTTATTTATATCATATCTGTACTTTCTAGATACAAGAAGCTCTCCAAACATGCACTGCATTTCCAAAGGAGACTGGAATCCTTGAGCCCAACTGGATTCCATATTTTAAACAGCCCTGTTATAAACAGAACTGCAGGACTATGGGCTAGACTCAGAAATCAATGATAAACCACTTCTATCTGAGAAGAAAATAAGGGTAAACCATTCCATATTACTACTAGGAAAATTACATGGATGTATCTATGAAGTCATGAGGAACAAAGTTTGTCTTAAAGAAGATTTACTATCATAAAGGAGAGAAGCTGGTGCATAATATATGCTATACATACAAAGCTCCAGGTTTAATCACTGGTATCAATAGCCAGATTAGGGAAGATCTGGCTGAGACTGTGGAAAACTGAAACAAGTCATGGTAAATACTCTCTCTCTCTCTCAGGTTCCAATTATAAGTGTAACATTTTCATATAGATGTGCTTAGGGGATCTAAACAACACAAATGGGTTCTCAAATAACACTGAATAGCGTGTGTTGTTTCATTTCAGCTCAGCATATACATGAACCCTGTAATCTGTAAACCAGGATTTTTGGTTTAGTGTAATACATGAAAGGCTAAATACAATAATGGTTTGTTTGGTTTTGGTTTAGAGTGTTACATAAGCCAAACCAAAATGTGTTTTTTAAAGAAACCATAGCTTAATACTACGTGAATTAGTTTTTTATCTCAGTATATTCTTTCAACCACATTAAATGAATCCTATGAAACTGGAATCCTAATGGAACTGGAAGGGATGCCAATTGCCCCCTTCAGCCTCTTGCATAACCTCAAAATCTGCTTTGGACAGTTTGGAAACTGTAGTGAGCGTACAGTGAGTGTAAGAAGGAGCACAGAAATAAAACATTATTCTGCAAATCATTTTCAACCTAAGGGAAGCAGACTCCCCTTATACCACATTGGTCTGTGAGGAGGAGGAAGCTGAACACTATAGCTTAAGAACCTTAATCACTTCATTTTAAAAAAAATCTGGCCCTGTTTTACAGGCCCATCTTAGCTACAATGGTTTATAACCATCACAACTGTGTAGCCAAAACATATGTTTGTAGTACCAAATGAAAACACAGTTCTAAAATTCCACTGTATGGTCATTTCAGATCATCCTTGGGATAAACATATCAAAAACAAGGCTTAATCCTATATTCATACCATCCTTGGATAGTGTACCTTCAGCAGTTTGCATTCAAAGCTTTTTAAAATGGAAACCAAATAGAAAGATGTAAATAAAGGTAATTACACCTACAATGTCAACAGTATATACTTAATAGCAAAAACTACATTCTTTCAAAATCATGAGTTAATTTTAGCTATAAATCTTGTTTTAACATCTAAATTCTCCCCATGTCTTAATAAGCAAAAACACTCCCTGTTGTGAATACATCAGCTTAAACATAAGATAAATTCATGTCTAAGTGCCCTAAGGCCTCTTCCATGCCATCCACCCACCTGATGTTTCAGACTAAGGTAGGAAAAGGCTGCTATGTCTTTTTAGCATCATAGTGCACTTAAAGACTTTCGAAAAACCTCAAAATTGTCAAATTAATACTGGGCATCATCAATTTTTTTTCTTGACTTTCACTTTTATATCTCAAAATCCAAGGTTCTTGAAAAGCTTCGATTCCACGCAAGTTTACTAGATAAATACAAAGCATCTGTCATAGTCAGATTTTAGTCCATAATCAATGGCAGCACTTACATTAAACCTGAACATGCAAAGCATAATTAAGACACTCTCCCATCCTACATTACAAATTAGCTTTTAACAAATTATCCGAATCCTAATTTTTTCCTCACCTTTCCTATTCTTAAAAACTAATCCTAAAAGCTACAGTAACATCAGTTTATACCTATATAAACCTATGTACACCCCCCCATACAGACTATACCTATATCTTAGCTAGCCATTGTCAGCACATATAACTGTCACTGAAATACAACACACTTCTTTTATAAAAGAACAGCTCTGTGAAACAGTGCATTAATTTTATTACCTGAAGCCCAAAATACATGCTTATTCTTGGACCCAAAACATAATTTCAGTCAGAAAAGGAACTCATTAATCATAAAAATCCAAGTTCTAAAGAGTTATAAAGCTCATCAGAACGCTTTGAACAATTTCTTGATTGGTAAATTTGGGTAAGTCAAATCTAAGGTTATAATCCATTCTTATTCAGAGGCCTTTCTGCAATATGAAGAAAGGTGCATCAATCTTTAGAAAGGAGCAAAATGCTATTTTTCCATTTGAGAATGCAAATAAAATACTTGCTAAAATCATTAGACTAAAATACTGCTTTATATGATATACAGTAGAGTCTCGTTTAACCAACCTTCGTTTATCCGACATTCTGTCTTATCCGACGCCCCTAAAAAAAACACAACAACATGCATAAATCGGCGACAAGAAAAGTGTGCCGCTTGTTTGCGAGTGTGAGTGTACTCTTTCTTGTTGCTCCTGACAGTGTGGCGCCGCAACGCAAAAATCGATTGCAACAGGCGCAGATCAGTTTTTTTTTTTTAAACCACTCAATCGTTACTGTGTGTTATCCGACATTTTCGCTTATCCGATGTTCTGCCAGTCCATTTATGTTGGATAAGCAAGACTCTACTGTACTCTGATTTTACAAAAATACACAGAAGCACAACTTTTAAGCTGTTTCCCTTCTTCCTTTCAACAAAAGTACAGGGCCCCCACTCTTTCTACACTATAAACCACAGATACGCTATTGTGCAAGCCAGTGTTTCCAAACCTTGAGAAGAAGAAGAAGAAAAAAAACCTGAATACCTTATTTTGACTTTAGATAAATCCCTGGAATGATTACTACCTTTTTTTCTTATACTAATACCATATGTACTATAAAAAATATGCCAGTCAAACTCTTCAGACTGTGCTTGATATATCTGCAAAGTTTGGAAGATAATAGAGTGCTATTTCAAGTCTTCCTGGCAAAGGCAAGAAGCATTTTAGGCAAAAATGTTTCAGTAATGGAATTAAAATAGAACCATACTTTGTCAAATGCAATGTTGAAGACATGCTAAGAAAAGGAATGCACTCTATCATTCTAGTACAATGAGAAAAAGTCATGCCGCAAGGAACATCTCTTTGCTCGGGAATCTTTCATATTTTGTTTTACTTGGGAAGATATACAGTGTCCCTCTCTATATATAATGGGTTGATACCTATTTTTGTACATCTTACTACAAACATTATATTCCCTAGGCTGCCCTGGAAAAGAAAGAAAAACACAAAATAACAAAACCCACCTAACCTCAGGCAATCAATTCCTCAAGCTCTCAGCAGTGAAGATGTGTCAGAGAGCCAAGAAGGATTTTTATCATGGACAAACTCAAGAAAATTTCACCAAATTGTTTCAAAATCCTCTTGCTGCTTTGCAGAAAAGAAGTCTAGTGTACAGGTGAAACTCGAAAAATTAGAATATCGTGCAAATGTTCATTTATGTCACCATGGCAACTCAAAAGGTGAAACCAATATATGAGATAGACGCATTACATGCAAAGCGAGATATGTCAAGCCTTACTTTGGTATAATTGTGATGATTATGGCGTACAGCTTATGAAAACCCCAAATTCACAATCTCAGAAAATTAGAATATTACATGACATCAATAACACAAGGATTGGAAATAGAGCAATATCGGACCTCTGCAAAGTAGAAGCATGCATATGTACTCAGTACTTGGTCTGGGCCCCTTTTGCAGCAATGACTGCCGCAATGCGGCGTGGCATGGATGCTATCAGCCTGTGGCACTGCTGAGGTGTTATGGAAGACCAGGATGCTTCAATAGCGGCCTTCAGCTCCGCTGCATTGTTCGGTCTCATGTCCCTCATCTTTCTCTTGGCAATGCCCCATAGATTCTCTATGGGGTTCAGGTCAGGCGACTTTGCTGGCCAATCAAGCACAGTAATCCCATGGTCATTGAACCACGTTTTGGTACTTTTGGCAGTGTGGGCAGGTGCCAAGTCCTGCTGGAAAATGAAGTCAGCATCCCCATAAAGCTCGTCTGTAGAAGGAAGCATGAAGTGCTCCAAAATCTCCTGGTAGACGGCTGCATTGACCCTGGACTTAATGAAGCACAGTGGACCAACACCAGCAGATGACATGGCTCCCCAAATCAGCAGAGACTGTGGAAACTTCACACTGAACTTCAAGCATTGTGCATTGTGTACCTCTCCGTTCTTCCTCCAGACTCTGGGTCCTTGGTTCCCAAATGAGATGCAAAAGTTGCTCTCATCAGAAAAGAGGACTTTGGACCACTGGGCAACAGACCAGTTCTTTTTTTCTGTAGCCCAGGTAAGACGCTTCTGATGTTGTTTGTTGTTCAGGAGCGGCTTGACAAGAGGAATACGACATTTGAAACCCATGTCCAGGATCCATCTGTGTGTGGTGGCTCTTGATGCACCAACTCCAGCCTCAGTCCACTCCTTGTGAAAGTCCCCAACACTTTGGAATGGCCTTTTCCTGACAATCCTCTCCAGGCTGCGGTCAACCCTGCTGCTTGTGCACCTTTTTCTACCACACTTTTCCCTTCCACATAACCTTCTATTGATGTGCTTTGATACAGCACTTTGGGAACATCCAACTTCTTTTGCAATGACCTTTTGGGGCTTTCCCTCCTTATGGAGGGTGTCAATGATGGTTTTCTGCACAACTGTCAGGTCAGCAGTCTTTCCCATGCTTGTGATTCCTACTGAACCAGCCTGAGAGACCATTGAAAGGCTCAGGAACCCTTTGCGGGTGTTATGGATTCATTAGCTGATTAGAGGGGGACACTTTGAGCCTAGAATACTGAACCTTTTCACACTATTCTAATTTTCTGAGATTGTAAATTTGGGGTTTTCATAAGCTGTACGCCATAATCATCACAATTATACCAAAGTAAGGCTTGACATATCTCGCTTTGCATGTAATGCGTCTATCTCATATATTGGTTTCACCTTTTGAGTTGCCATACTGACATAAATGAACATTTCCACAATATTCTAATTTTTCGAGTTTCACCTGTAAGAGCTGAAAAACAGCACATGTCAAAACACCGCTGTTAATTGTGTAGATTTATCTTTTTTTATGATTTGTTTAATAATTCTTTGGCTACAAGTGATTTTTAACAAAAACAGAATCAAGACCAAAATTCCAAATAATAAATGTTGAGTAAACTGCCAAGACACATCCTGAAATAAATCAAACCTAACTTTGTATCACATATAGTCAGATCATCATAGTCTGTTAATAGATCAAATTTACATTTATATAGATTTATATACATTATGCTATTATTAATTTTCATCTGCTTAAAAAAACAAAAAAGTAGCCAAGAAACAGGAATACTGGAAAATGGGGGGGGGGGGGACATCTGGGTTTTCTATCCGTGCCACATATTCTCACTCCACCCAGGAAAGCGTCTGGATTGAAAATGATTCAGTGTGGGGAAGTAAGTTGAACATGTCACCCACTTTTATACACACCTGTTGACTCACACAGAAGACAATCTGTCCCAAACTATATATACTATAAAGTAAAAGAAAAAAAGGGAAGAGGTGATTCTAGGTGCTCATTTTGGGAAAGAAGAACACCATCTGGAGAAAAAGACCCCAAAACCTAGTGTTATAATGTCAGGAAATGTATTGTTAGTACTATGATGAAAAGCAAAACAAATAGTTCTGATGTAAAGAGATCAGGTTTATAAAGTGATAAATACACCTTAAACAATAATTTTCAGAATGTCAGCATGAAGCAAATCTTCCCTGCATTTATGCATCTGACAATGAATTTTGCAGATAGCTTTAGGGCATATATAGAGAGCCAGTTTGGTGGAGTGGTTAAGGCATCAGGCTAGACACTGGGAGACTGAGAGTTCTAGTTCAGCTTTAGGCATGAAGCCAGCTGGGTGACCTTGGGCCAATCCTTCTCTCTCAGCCCTAGGAAGATGGCAAGGACAACCCAGTTCTGAAAAATCTTGCCAAGAAAACTGCAGGGACTTGTCCAGGCAGTCACCAGGAGTTAAGACTGACTTGAAGGCACATACATGCATTGGGGCGCATATGCCTGAGTTTTGGGAAAGCCCAAAGTTTCATTTGCTAATAACTGGGTGTTGGTCATGGTGTGGACAACCTTGCAACAGGACCGCTTCTGTTTAAGACAAAGGACCAGTCCCATTCAGGGATCTGCATAATAAACTTTAAGTGAATCCAAGCCTTTTAGGAATACTACAGTCCAATTTCTTTATCTGCTGGATTTCTAGCATAGATTAGTGAGTGGTGCAGTCAAATTACAGTATACTTCAGAACACATCTAAAAAAATAACTACAGTATCTGTTTTCCGAAATTGGGTGAGAACCAATTTGTATTTTTTTCTCTATTCTTTTAAGTGAAACTATATGTACTTTTTTAAAAAAAATCTGCACCCTACTTTAAAATTCAATAAAACTGGGATTCAGGTAAATGTTTTTAATGATCAGGCTTACAATTTGTCATCGTTCTTCTGGGTAATCCACCTAAATCAGAAATTTTGTTAGACCTCCTACATTAGCACTCCTTATGAACTGAGAATGCACTCTAAAACATCCAGAACTTCCTACACAATATGCAGACACAGGTAAAAATTAATGGAGCTCAATAAGCTGCTTTTTAAAGAAACTTGTGTGCCAGTACTAAACTTCTGGCTGAGAAATACGTGATAAAATTCTTGACGTGTAAGTATTCTTAGTATGCTTCATCAATCAAATTCAGATCAAGCTTTGAGCAACAAAACCAATGCATTCACAGAATCAGCAAGGAACAATCCTGCTATCTGGTGATCCCATTAATAATTTATCCAGGATCCATCACTCCTTTTCTAAAAATATCTTTTCGGCAAATACTGTATTCAGTACAGTAACTGAAGATAAGGGGAAGTAACTAGAGCTTGGCAGAATATCCAGTTAGAAATAAACTATTACCCGTGACAGCAGTTTCTGCACAGTGTACATACTAGTCATAATGAGGAAACTGTGTGCACAGAACATTAAAAGCTTCAAAATTAAATCACAAAATTCTATTCAAGGATGATAAGAAGTATATTATAGGCCCAGATATCTATGTTCCTTCTAAGGACAAAGCTACATAAGCAGCAATATCTGGAGCACAAAGGGTGCATATAACAGCACAGCCAAAACTATTAAAAAAAAAATTGCAGGGTAGGCTTTATCTATTTATATAAGATAATGAAATGCTAAAGTCATCTGAATCATTTGATGTTTCAATGAGGGACGTCATTCAGGAATCTTTTCCTAATAGTAAAAACACACACAAACACATGATAAACACAGTAGAACATAATGCAGAGGTTCTACCTCAGTCTGCTTCACGATTTACTGGCTTTCTACTTATAAAAGGGAACTACTGTTTAAAAGGTCTGTTCTATAGGCTGGGCTGATAGGAGTTCATTCTACCACATATATCAACTATGCCACATTTTTTTCCCAAAATTGTGGTGGTGTACAAGGCTCACTATACTGTACACACATGCAGTATGGCAAATGTTATAAAAATAACAGCCAGCACACAGAACTATTCTAGGAAGAGCATGAATATAAATGTCATTTGCAGGAACAGAAAGAACAGTTAATTGACAGAGTACGGAAAGGCAAATGAGAGGAAAGTAACCTTATGCAATGGAAGCAGACCGTACAGAACAGATGCATGAACCATGCATGGTACAGAACAGATGCATGAACCAGGCAGTGCCCACTCCTATTTCGAGAGAGGGAAGGCTGCCCCCTCCCATTTTGAGAGAGTTTAACACCACACAGCATCTAAATAACACTTTCGGAGCGTTTCACCTTCATTCAGAAATCCTTAGAGCAGCCTCCAAGGCAAAGCTTCTTACGTCATTGTGAGATATTCGCTAGATGGCAAATGGCTGAGGGCCCAATGCCACCTCATGCACTCGTGACCCTAGACATATCCGACAGGAGGATTTCCTGACCGGTATCTTTGAGCTCTACTATTAATTCCTTCTCCAGATGCGGGAGAAAAGGAAGATAACGGGAGGGGGGAGCGCTGGCAGAAAGAAAGCGGGGTAAAAAAGTGAAATTATGGGCGGCTTGTCTCTGCAGGGAGGCGGGAAAGGACGTACAAATCCCACTCTCGACGTGCTCCACCCAGCCCAGGCTCCGCCACACCACGCCTCTAAGTCCAGACTGTGGGGAGCCATCAGCAGCTACACCCACGTGGGTGCCGCCCAGGTTCTTCCCCTCCCCACTTCACCCGTGCCCGCCGCGACTGCGCATTGGAATGCGGCCGAAGGTTCCATCTACTCCCCTCCCCCCCCCGTGTAGATTGCTGGTCACTTATTCGGGCACGCGATACTGCTTCCGCCGCCCGCCTTCCTGAGGAGCCGCGTGCCGAAGCCAGAACGGCCAAGGCCGCTGTCGCGTTCGAAACCACGGCGCGCGTCGATTCAGGTTTGGCCACCGTCGGCGTCCAGCAGGCCCGGGAGGGACGCTGAGGGGCCACGGACGCTTCATTGCAGGCATCTTCCCTGCAACCCGGCGTTGGAATAAGATCAACCCAGACGTTACCGGCCTGTCTAAAAGCGAAGGCCCGTGTCCCGCGGAGCAACACTCACCTGAGGCCGCCATGTTGGGATGAGCGAGAGAAGGCAAAAGGCCCGGATGCGCCCGTCACGTGATTATAGCGAAAGCGGCACCTCCTCCTCTTCTCAGAAGGGCGGAGGCAAAAAAATTGGGGAGGGAATAGGCGAGAAACCAAGTAGGCAAGTTGGCTCTGCGTTTCACAACCCCAAAGCGGTGGTGGAGGACCAGCGCGCGGAGACTGACGTCGGTGCGCCTGGATGGGAGAGTTTCCTTTTAAAAGCGACGATCGGCCTTTGCTCTCGAAGAACTAGGGGAGCCGTTGTTGCTGCGTTTACTGCAGTCTGCTGTCCGAGATAAGTTAAAACTGCAGCTTCCCTAATCTGAAAATCAGAGACTTGGCAGCATTAGCATTTAGGAAATGAAAAGGAAATTGTGCACGGGCACTGGAGACTTTGGACCCGTGCGTGCATTTACATCCACCTGCAATTAGAATAAATTGTCTTTCGGTTTCCACTCCCAGTATTTCGCTCCTTAAATAACAGCTTCCTTCCCGCAATACCGAACAGGACAACGTTTTAGCCTTGGTTTAGTTGCGTTCCTATTTATTCCTATCCCACTTTTGTCCAGCATGCTGGCACGCTGGAAACAAAAACCAGGACAGCATGCATCGGAATACAGTGTTTTACTTTACCATGCAATGGGGAAGTTTGCAAAATCGAACAATAGATACAATTGGCAGGTAAAAAATCATAAAGGGCAGTTCATGACTTGACAATCATGGAGTACAAGACCAGAATATCAACCAGGTTCAATAAATCCCTTGTTTAAAAGGAGAATGGGAATTGCAGAAATGTCCTCCCTGCCACAACATACCAAGGATGGCAATGATTCCAATATTCTTCTGAGACACAACTTGAGTTTTGAGAACATGTCCTTACGCCAGTGTTTCTCAACCTTGGCAACTTTAAGATGTCTGGACTTCATTCCCAGAATTCCCCAGCCAGTATGCTGTCTGGGGAATTCTGGGAATGAAGTCCAGACATCTTAAAGTTGCCAAGGTTGAGAAACACTGCCATACACTAAAGAGCCTGCCCCACATTTTTTGAGATGGGATTTGAGTTTTGAAAATCTGTGAGACCTGGACTTCTCGTTGCAAGTCAACAGCTATAAATAAATATTTTGCAACCCTATGCAAAAATTATGTAGGAGATGATAGAATCCTGACAATTTTACAGCCCTGGAATTTCTGGGTTATCTCTCATCCAAGTACTAATCAGGGCTGATCTTTTTTCTTGAGATCAGCCAAAGTCTGCCAAATGCTGCTTACTTAGCTGAGTCATACACCTGAAGGAAAGTTGATTTCCTACATACTATTTTTGCAGATGAAAACGTGATCACAAATTTTAAAAAAACATTCAGTTTTTTAAAACATACATAGAAAACTAAGGGTTATTTTCCACACCTTAGGAAAAGGAGGATAGAGGAGCCAGTAAAAGACATTAAGCTAGTTTTGAATTTCTTTGTTTAACCATATTTGTTGACTGCATTGATTCATTAATACTCTAAATGGTTATGTTAAAGTAGTTATCTGATACTGTTTGTTAATCGTAGTTCAATAAAAACAACTTCAAGATTCTAAATGGTTTACAACAAGGAGCAACCCCCCCCCCCAAAAAAGCAATGAATAAAATACAAAAATAAGTTACTCTAACAATAATGGTTCCCCAGAAACAATCAGAACCAAAGGGCACAGTGGAAAACAAGCGTATGGCCTTAAGCACCTGGTGAAACACAATGAAGGGTAGGGGCCAATCCTACCTTTTGGGTGAGTGAATTTGAAAGCATAGGGTGACTATGGAAAGTCCTATGATCACACCTATGTCCTCTGAACCTCATGAGGTGGCATATCTCTTAAGGCCTTCCTAAAGGTTTGGAGTGGACAGAATCAATTTTGGAAGATGGTGTTTGATATATCTTGGTGTTACACCAAATTTCCATATAAATTAGTTTTCTTTATTTAATAATATTTTACAATGACTTAGCCTTAAGCTGCCTCAGAGAGCCTTTGCTGTGAGAAGGGGATACTGTAAGAGTTGCTATTGCAAGATGGATGGCCATATAAACTGACTGAAATAAATAAGGAAATAGACAAGTATATCTTAATTAAAAAGCTAGGCTCCAATCATCTGCTTGAAAGATAAAAAGTTATACATACTTAGTTACAGGTTTGTGATGAGCTAAACTGGCTTGTATTTCCATTCCAAATTTTTACTAGTAAACGAAATTTGGTTCAACTTCAGCTTGGGAAAAGATTCTTTAAAACTAGAAGAAAATTAGCTTTTGAAAGAGGGATCCTACATATAAAGTACAATGTTTGTCATTCAGAGTCTGTCTGATTGGAACAGCATATAAGCCCTGAAAAAATGTTTTATATCTTAACGAATATTGGAAATGTATGATTATTTAAATCACTGTTTCTTAAAATGTGGTAGAACCCCTGGGGGTCCCCCAAAACCCTCTCAGGGGTCTGCAAAATCAAAATTATTTATCAGCCTATGTTGAAAAATAATATAAAATTAAAATCCAATCAAGCAATTGTGAGAAGCAATAGCAGCAGCAAATGTGTGAATTTTAATTTTTAATACAGTAAATATCAATAAATATAATCCATCCAAACAAAAGCTATTTTGGGGCCCACTTTTAAAAATTAAGTGGGAAGGGGTCCTGAGAGAAAAAAGTTTAAGAAACTCTGATTTAAACAATGGCTGAGAGTAGTTAATAAAATACCTTTGGCTAGATTTTGGACTCTTCAACTTCATGGAATAAGTAGAAAAATAGTATCTAGTATCTGTTGAGCTTCATATTTCAGTAACAAAATCCTTCTGAACTTTATTTTTGCCCCCGGGGCTTCCTAGTACTGTGTGTCAAAAATGGGAGGGCTTTTGTGTCCATTCTGTAGTGACTTCAAACCTTATTTCTCTTGTACTTCCTGTTGGATTAGAGGTGAACTTGATTATTTATGTATTATTTATGTATTTAATTTGCACGTGCTCAGTCACTCTGTCGTTTTTTCAGTTGGTCTTCTGACATATATTTTGCCTACCCACGGTGTAACTATTACTAAAGCCTACTTTAGCATTTTCATTTGGAGCCTGAACTCTTTTGGATTATTTCAAGTGCCCGCTGTTATATATTTTGAACAGCATCCTCCCGCTTCTCTTTTATCTATTTTTGAGCAATATATTTATTTTCCTGGGCTGATTATCCTGTAAACCCCTCCCCACCTCAATTATTATTCTGAAATTAGAAAGAATCTTGTGGAATTCAAGACGTGTATTATGGTATAAGCTTTTGCCACTTCATAGCTAGATAGATGGAATTCATCAGTCTTGGAATGGTGTCCTAATGTGGTGGATACTTACATGTATTTAGGGATAAGGATTAAAAAAAAAAAAGCAGTGAGGAGTGAAATGCAAATGTTAATAATTGCATTATATAATTTTCAATGCCTGTATATTCTTCCATTTCATCCCTGAATGTCTCACCACTATTGTTTTTCTTTCTCTTATCGTAGTCATACCAGCTGAGAAGGCATTTTGTGAGTCTGATGAAGTTGTTCTTTGTCTATAAAATGGCAGGAAGCTCTCTCTATGTTTGCCTTCAAACGGGCTATAAAATGAGAGTCAATATGCATTAGGACAAAATAAGTCCTAATGTTATGTATGTGCCTATGGAGATCTGAACGTTCATTGACTAATCAGGAAAGAGATCTTAGAATATATTATATCTATCATGACAGATATGCAACAGCTATGATTGTAGGCATCTAGCCATGATGATGCCAAAATGACAAAACTTGTGTTGTGACATGACGCACACTGTTCTTTCATATTTGTATCGTGACTTTGCACACCAATACATGAGGAGTGGAGTTTGCATTCCAAAGCTGTGACACCCATTTCATTATTTCTCTTCCATGGATACCTATGGCTGTGAAAAGGGCAAATTTTATATCAAAAGGTACTATTTAAAAAAAAAAAAAGACCCTGCCATTCACAAAACTGACACTCATCATGATTTAATTATGCAAATTATAATAAAATTACAATACTTTCTACAATTCTGATTACTGTGTAGAATTTCAGAAAGGATATTGTAAAGTTGGAAAAGGCAGCCAGAATAAGGAAAGATGGCTGGGTTTTTAATTTAGAACAAAGCAAAGAAAGGCCAGCTAAACTTAAAGCCTTGTTCTATCTGAGTTTGATTTCTGATGACTTCAAAGATACTTTAGTGTAGTTTTATTGGCAACCATTTGTCTTTATCTTTTTTGGTTTTTTTACTTTCTAGTGTCGCTGTAGTATTCCCTGGTGATCTCCCATCTAAGTGCTAACCAGGCTGAACCCTCCTTCATTAAGCTGAGCAGTGGAAATTCAAGAGAGGAGGTTTTTTTTAATTCATCTTCATGCAGTTCAGAATGTAAATTGTGGAAATTATGACAAGATCTGGTGATGTTCACAGTTTAAATTATTCTGAATGGTGACTATTCATACTGAGGCATGATCATGCTATTAAAGGCTACTAGTTCAGATAATTGCATACCAGCTTGAAATTCAGAGGCAACGTGCAGGCAATGGGCATATCCAGAGCCCAAGCTGTGGAGAAGCAGCAGCAGGACTCTTTACTCAGCCACTTTGGTCTAGGAGGTGCTAGAAAGGATGTCCTGATCCAACAGTGCTCTTCTTTTGAATGGGAGGTGTATTTTGCATTCCCACTCAGCTCTGAAGATCAGGGCTGTGGCTTGTATTTAAGGAGGGGCTGAGCATTCCTGTTTGGCAAGTTAATGGCTGTAGTATTGTTAGCAGAAGTAATAAATCAACAGAATAATAGATGTATTAAATAAACAAACAAATTATGTAGACCAAGGTGTTGAGATGCTTTGAGAATCTAAACCAGTGTTTCTCAAACCTGGCAACTTTAAGACGTGTGGACTTCAACTCCCAGAATTCCCCAGCTGACGTTCCCTACCTGGGGAATTCTGGGAGTTGAAGTCCACATAACTTAAAGTTGTCAAGTTTGAGAAACACTGACTAAACTGAAAGGAGAAAGAGAACCATCAAGATCCAGAGAGGTATAAGTGGCTAAGGTGCTGGGCTGGTACCAGGGAGATCCAGATTCTAGTCCACCCTCAGCAATAGAAGTTTACTGGGTGATTTTGGGCTGGTAACACTCTCAGCCCAACCTACCTCATAGGATTATTTTAGGGAAAAAATGGAGGAGGAAATACTGATGTATATCATCTTGAGCTTTTGGAAGAAAGGAAGGATATAAATCTAATAAAGAATGAATACATTTAACAAAGAATAATAATATAGAATGATACATTATGAATTCTGTTCAATTGTTGATAAGGGAAACTGATATGCTTCCACCTTTGTGGTTTATTTAATTTAAACATGCTATTTAATTAGCCACATGGCAGAATTTAGTCCATATGGCCTTTTCCTAGGCCATTCTAGCCTTCTGGTTGAACTGGACCCAGCCTTCCTCATTGAGCATGCCCTAGGATGGTTGATAGATGCAGTTAAAAATGTGTTTTGCCCTGCAAGCTTTTCCAGTGGGCATCCTCTCTCTCTGTTGAACCACAACTGCTATCAGTAATGCCCATGCTGGCTGAGAGTGATGGGAGCTAAGGGCTGATAGAGGTAGAGGGCCATATTGAGGAAGATTAATGTGTATGCTAAGACTGCCAAGCTATAGAGCATTTGCCCCAAATCCTGATTTGAATCATCCAATCATGTTTCTAAACTGTAGCCAATGTGTCATGTTCGTGTGGAATGTAATAAGAGCACTTGCTGCCTCAGGCTCCATATTGGCCAGCATATGGCACACAGGGTTGTCAGGAAATAATTCTTTGTGGTATCAGAATATGTACAAGCTGGAAAAACAAGTCATTAGCTATGATCCACTGTAGATTATAGATATGAACTCCTGCAGCACACCCAGATTTGGATTTTGTAACCACTGGAAAATGACATTCAAATTAAGCCAGAGTTCTCTGGAAAGCCAAGAGTTTCCTGATGGGTAACTCCGAAAGTTTCAGATGCCACAGACCAAAATATGATAGTAACAAACTTGTGACAAATGAAGGTAAAAGGTAAAGATGCTCTTAAGTTGAGCTTGATTTGTGATGATTACGGGAAGGATCGGTGGTTAAAATGGAGGACAAAAGCTTGTCTAAGGACAATTGGGTTTGGATTGTCCCTTAAGAATGTGACATTGTGAATGACCTGTCCCTTTGCAGGTGCACTGATCCGTACTTTTAAAACTTGGCATGACAGAAAGGAAAGTAACAGATACCATCTTCTTAATCTATCAATGTCTACTTTATTGGACTAGACAGAACTGATATGAGAGCAGTACTTGGAAGCACTAAGCACAGATTTTCCTATGTAGTTATGAAAGGAAAAGGTGGGGTGTCAAAAAGATCTGTTTAGGTGAAGCAAAGCTTCTTCCCTGTATCTACTGCATGGTGCCAGAATATTGCACTAGTGATTACTTCTGAGATGCCAATCCTTTAACGTTGACATTAACCTTGGCTTTGCACATCATAGTAAGCCATGGTTGCTTAGCTGTGGTTTGTTTAATTAGCCACGATTGGCTGGAGCCTTAAAACACACTAGGCAACAAATCATGCTTTACAAAACACTGTAACCTAATGCACACCCTGTTCTAAGACAAATTTAAACAAACTACATTATGGGGTAGTGTGGCAGGTGACCCCAGCTACAGTGTGATTCTTTTAATTTTATAAGTTTACAAATCAGTTCACCACAGTGTGCAGCCATCCAGGCATTTCTGCCTGCCACTGGTTGGGATGATGGGAACTGTAGTCCAATCTAAAGGAGGGAGACTAGATTGTTAGGAAGGTGCTTTCCCACAAACTGCTTCTGCTAGTTTGTGTGAGAGCACCTAACCTTTTTGTTGTTGTTTAGTCGTTAAGTCGTGTCCGACTCTTCGTGACCCCATGAACCATATTGCGCCAGGCCTTCCTATCTTTCACTGCCTCCCTGAGTTTGCTCAATTTCATGCTCATTGCTTCAGTGATGCTATCTAGCCATCTCATCCTCTGCCGTCCTCTTCTCCTTTTGCCTTCCATCTTTCCCAGCATCAGGGTCTTTTCCAAAGAGTCCTCTCTTCGCATTAGGTGACCAAAGTATCTGAGCTTGAGCTTCATTATCAATCCTTCCAATGAGCAATGAGAGTTGATTTCCTTTAAGATTGACTGGTTTGACCTCCTAGCAGTCCAGGGGACTCTTAAGAGTCTTCTCCAGCACCACAGTTCAAAGGCATCAATTCTTCGGCGTTCAGCCTTCTTTATGGTCCAGCTCTCACAGCCATACATTACTACTGGAAAAACCATAGCTTTGACTAAGTGCTAATGTTTCCATAGACACTAGAGGGCAGCACCAAGCTGCATATCATGCCTTGAGTTGCTTTGGCAGGCAGCCTCATGGAGATAAGTTAGCCTTTCACCTTCTCCCTCTTCCTCCAACTTCCACACTCCTTGCTAGATGTTGATTAAATAACTATAATTTAATAAAAGCACTTCATATCAGAGCTGCACAGAGACCTGGATTTGAAGGGGAAAAGGTAATCAGAGCACATGTGGGCATGCCCATACACCTATTGCTCACCCCCTTTTTAAATCAAACATTTCTTAGGATCTCATGAGACCAACCGTGCAAATGCAGGAAAAGATTCAGTTTCTTTAAGGAGTTGTGGCAAGGACAGTGTGAATGTCCACGCATGCTCCAAATCATTCTTTTCTTCTTTGAATCCAGACAGCTACCCAACCCTACTTCATAGGTAGGTAGTTGCCCTTATTCATTCACAACTTGTAAATGAACATTGTGCAACTGAAGATTGGCACCATCGCATGGCAACCGGGGTCAGCTGCCAGGGACCTAGCACTAGAATAGGGCCCACAACTGACCCAATTTGACCAACTGCTTAAGTGGCACTGGGTAACTGTGTCCAGTTGCCATCTTGATTTCCCACTGCACCTTGGATGAACGGTAGTGATCTTACTACAGATCATAGCAGGAACTTAAAAAGGGAAGTAGGCTTAGTCCCCAGGTGCTGGTGTTGCCCGCCAGTGCAATGTGACCTGGATGGAGCTACCACCAAGAGGGCACTGTTCAGCTTCCATGGTGGTAGCTGTCTCATTCCTGGTTCTGGCACAGCTGTCATCAGTATAATTATTCCATTGCTTCTGTTATTTGTTCCCCATAAAATGCCATTTCTGGATGAGAGTTTATCTCTGTTACTCTCCAAATAATCTCATGTGAGCACTCTGTTATATAAATGAAACCCTTGGAGGTGATCGTTTGTTCCTTTGTGTTTAAGAAAAGGGCTGAAGCCAATATAAGAGAATATGTGTAGCTCAGGGTTGAACTGTGGAGTCCTTGGGGTTCTCTAAGCTTGGTGGTTTTCTTGCAAATGTTTCGTTACTCGGCTAGGTAACATCAGCACTGAAGATGTTACCTAGCCGGGCAACGAAACGTTTGCAAGAAAACAATCACACTCAGAGAACCCCAAGGACTCCACAAAAGTGCTGGAGTCCAGACTAGGGTTACCAGACATCTGGCAAAAGGAGAACATGTCCTCCTTTTTTGTCCTCATGTCCTCCATCCAGCAGGCATAGCCTTAAAATCAAATATTGTCCAGCTTTTTGAGTGTCTTGGGGGTGTTTTTGGACTGTTTTCACAACAGTAGTCATTCAAACTTTTGTGTATTGTAAATTGTCTGCTTCTTTCTTTCCCTTGACAGCCCAGATTTGCGTTATTTACTTCCTGATTCTAGCAACCAGCTTCAATCCAGCCCCTTCAAATCTATGATGACTGTAGTCTGTAGCTCACATGAGTCCTCATAAGTTTCCATGGTGAAATTTAGAAAGCACGTTGTCGTCAATTCTATATTGTCGCCAGCATATGTTCTTGAAAATAAAGATTGGCTGGAAAAATATTGCAGCTGAAAGACTGGTCTTTCTGATGCTGGAAAAAATGATGTCATATACATGTAGGCCTAAGTACATTTTTCTGCAGGTTTTTTGCCATATTTTTGGTTGGGGATCCCAAGAACATTAATTAGTTAGTGTGTCTTCCTTTTCCCCAGTTTGTCCTCCTTTCCAATTGTCGGTGTTTTCCTTTGTTTGTTCAGGTACTGTATCTGGTAACCCTAGTCCAGACCAGCTCATGGAACCAACCCATCCTTTGGCAAAACAGGGTTGTAACAGTAAATGGTTCCCAACTGAGCTTTTCCTTCGTCTCTCCAGCACTCATGTTCCAGAAGGACCTATTCCTTGAACACAGAAAAATCATGTGCAGAAGGCTGAAGGGACAAGTATCCTCAACAAGCACAATAACAAACAATATAGATCAGTGTTTCTTAAAGTGTGATCCAAGGACCCCTGGGGGTCCCCCGAGACCCTCTCAGGGGTCCGTGAAATCAAAATTATTTACCATATATTGAAGATATTTGCAAAAATTTAAAACAATGTCACTCTTCTCATTATTATTTTTTATTTGTTAAAAAATACGGGTTTTTTTCATGAAAAATGCTTATGTTAATATCTAATGGGTTTAATATTGTTATTTTTACGTGGTTCAAAAAATAGACATTCTACAAATGCGTTAATTTTAATTTTTAGTTTTTAATTTTATTAATAGTAATAACCCATACAGACAAAAGCTCTTTTGGGGTCCTCCATAATTTTTTAAAGTGGGAAGAGGTCCTGAGAGCAAAAGGTTTGAGGAACGTTGAAGCACATTTTGCTGCCTGTGACTAAGATTGCTTCTCCTTCCACATGCAAAAATCAGCAGGATAGGCAGTTGAAGCTTCCTTAAGCGCTGGCCGGCAGGAAGCATTCTCTACTGTTTCTAAGGCAGCAGGTTAGTCTCTGTGCTACCTCTTGGTCACTGCCTCCGGAGGCGACCATCTTGCTCCGCTGGTAGGCCTAACCCTACCAGAGAAGGCGTGGGAAGGCCAGGAAGTACAAGAGGAACAGGCGTGCAACTGATCCTCTCCTCAGTGCTTTGTTTGCTCCTGGTTTTGTGAAAACAAATGGGGAAGAGATTCAAAGTGTGCTGCACTGTGTGTGGCAAAACAAAGTACAGGCTCCAGCTGGAAACTGCTTGATTTGCTTCTCCTTCAGAGAAAGATCCTTCCTAAGTTATTGCTTCATGCATTGTGCCAAGCCATGATCTATTTTAACTGTAGTGGGTTGGTTAACAGGCATTGAACCATAATAGCTGGGATTCCTGCAGCATGATAAGCCCCAACCTAGCAAACCACCATTATGTCAGCACAAGATGTGAACCTAGCCATTCATGCGTTTATCAGAATGTTAGGCTGCCTACTTTCCAAATCAAGTAACACATGTCATATAAAGGCTTAGTGTAGCAATTTAACCCAGTGCAAAAGTTGTTAAACCTTTTTAAAGAATTCGGAGGCTGATCTGACAATCATTACAATTATACCTGGAGGGTTGTTCTGGAGGGCACCATTCAGCTGATTAACATTAGTTATGTCCCAAGTGAAGTTTCTCTTGCTATTAAGGTCAACAAGCTCTTTTCCAGCTGTATAGAAACGATCTTTGCCCCCGAGGGGCCAAATCTAAAATTCTAAAATGGATGGACAACCAGCAGTCAGACTTGACAATTGAAATGGAAATGCAGATCCCTATATGTTAAAAGTTGTTTCCTGTTTTTCAAGATCTGCATAAAAATTTGAGTTCTTTTTTTCCCCTAGTGGACATTAACAACTGGATTTCCAGCTTTTCTAACTCAGTTTTGCAATTACTTCATGGTGCAACTATGAGTACTTCATGAGAGGCTGTAGTGTGATTGCCACAGATCTAGTCTGATCACATTGGAAGGTCTCCTTCTCCCATTTAAGTGAAATAGAAATGATGAGAAATGAACTCTTCCTGCGGAACCTTCCATACCGTACCACTGCTTCCACTCCCCAATCCCTCAAAATCAGCTTGAAGACCATCCATTGGTCATCTTCTCAACTGCCAACTTAAGTAATGCTGAGAACAAAAAGCAGGGTCATTGGCCTACCCCTCTGCACTCTTTCATCTGCATCCTGACTTTGTTCTGTGCATGTTTATGTGGTTGTAAAGTTGAAAAGCTGTGAAACCCCCATTCCCCTTCAAAGCTGTACTGGCATAGCTGAGCCCAGTAGCCAGAGGGCTGGGCAAGGCAAGAGTTCATGCAAATGTGGAAAGTTCTGCAGCATTTCAGGTCAAAGACTAGATTACTGCCCTTTAAACTATCCTACAACTGAGTCAGATTGATTGCAGAATTCAGGACTGCTTTCAAGCTGGCAGAGTCCTCAAGTGGGAGTGGCCTGAGTTTGCCATTGCACTTTCCAAAACCTCTCCCTCCAAATATTTTTCTCCTAGCTGGTGGTAGCTCAGCTGAGAAGATGATCTGGGGAAGGGGAGATGACAAGTTGTGACGAAGCAAGCCACAGCTGAGGAAGAAAACAAAGAGTCACATCCGGCACTTCCTAAGTCACTGTATAAATTGGATGGTAGGGGGATCAAAATGATGTCATTCACTTTTGAGTCAGGTAGACATTCAACAATTATCACAGCATAATATGGGTATTCTGAAAGCTCCTTTGTCACTTCAAAAAGTACTGGATTTGATTTAGTTGTTGAAAAATGGAAAAATTCTGGTCTGGATGATTTCTTGGTGGAATAGTATAAATCCTTTGCAGATTTAATGCCCCCTATACTTTTACAGCCTAGTATATTTGTTATAGTACTAGGCTGTAAAAGTATTTTTTAATGCTATTGTTTTATGAGGCTTTATATACGGTTGATTTCAAAATTAGGTAAAGATCCTCAATTTTATACTAGTTACAAAATTTATAGGAGAACTGAACAGAAACTAAAAACTAAAAAACCCTATCTGATCTGGTACCATTTCTCAACCTATACATGCCTTCTCTCTCTTTGGGTTCAATTACTCTTTGATGAACAGCTCAGGTTTCTGTCTGATGATAAGGCAGAAACAAGGGGCTTTTGTTTATATATTTCCCATGGTAACCGAGTTACTGATTTATCTGAACTCAAGGTTATCACCCTGAAAAAAAGGTTATCCTTTTTGTTATCTGGTAGAACCCAGGGTAATTAGTCTTTGGTCCTGCTGGCTTCAGACTTTTGTCTCACCTTGGACTTTGGGGGTGTCCAAATCTATTTAGCAAGATTCTGCCTAAACTTTGCACTTTCTGCTATATCAAGGCACTCTGCCAACATGCAGAGTTCCCTAGAATGATCATCCCCGACAGCAAAAATCCTTGCAGGATAAGTCATGATCAAAGGACATTCTGTCTCAGAAAACAAACAAATCCAGCCACAAGTTCCATACTGTCAGTTCATAACCGGTGCCCTTGATGCTGAAGGATATCAACCCATATAGCTGGAGCAAGCTGGCTAAGAAAGAACACATCCATTCATAAGAAATGAATCTGTTCCTGGTTGGGAAACTGATAATCATAGTCCTGGTTAACGTTTTTCTTGAGAATTTTGTTCTGGACAAGTTGTAAAGTTCTTTTTTATACAATCGCATGCTGACTGCCCTAGTCACAACCTTGGTGACCTCCATTACTTGGGGCCACAAATACGACTGGGGTTAATAAATGGATAAAGAAAATAAGATAAGAAAATTGGCTTTTAAGTGCACATCATTTCTTAGTGAAAGTGCCCCATCCACTTAAGTGGCTCTTACTCCCAGGTAAACATGCATTGTAATGCAGCCTAAGGGAATGTGACCAATTGCATCAATCCCTTATATTCTCTCCTCTAACATGCTTTACTGAATACTTTGTGATGTAAAACATTTTCCCTCTCCTTTAGGCAGATTTTCCCTCCAAACGTTTTAGGCTGCAACTCTCATGATGGGTATATTGACTAGGCAGAGTTACATTATCTCAACTACAAAACTCCAGATGCCCACTAGAGGCAGCAAAGAGAGCTTATCTTTGCTTCCATGTAGTGGTCATCGGATTTTAGCAGTCCCTGTAGGGCAGCCCTAGGTTAGGACAGGGGGGGATTGGAGTGCAATGGACTCTGGAGGGCTGCATTTCCTTGTCCGTCCCCTTGTAGATATTTGGAGTCAGCATTCTGAGCCCTGGGTGAGCCAATTCTATTCTTGTGAAATCAAAATGTTTCCTTCTGTTGAGCTTTAGCATCCATCTACGTCCTTGGGTTTCTTTTTTGGAAAAAATCTTTCAGTCAAGCAATAAGAATGTTCACCTTGTTCGGGTGTGGCCAGAGGCACAGTCAGCCCTAAAGCCAATTCATGATAGAGATAGTAGGCAGTTTGCCCAGCTGACGTAGCCTGTGATCTTTCTTGAGAATAGCAGAGGCCTCCAAGCTCTCCCCATAAACAAATACTTTTATGGTAGTAGTTTATTCCCAACAACTGGATGGCATGCTGTTTTTCAGGGGGCGGGACCTGCCTTTCTAGGGGCCAAAGGTTATCAGCCGCTGCTAAGTTTCCATCTTAATTTTCTTTGGAGATACCCATTTTGAGTCAAGAAAATGTCTGGGAAGGAATATGTTGTTTCTCTGAAATTTTAACTCTTTATTGCCCTGGTCTGATAAATGATCTAGGGAAAAAGAAGTTGATCTTACTGCAGGGCTGCTTCCTGTTGATAATTTTTATGGGCTGGCCACATTTTGGCAGCTCTGGCCATAGGGAGTAATATGTTGATAGCAAGAACCTTACTCATGCCTTCTCTGAAGGAGTTTGGTTCTTTGATGATTCCAAGTTTCTCTCTTTCAGCCCTACATGCCTCTCAAAAGTATTTAATATTCCATCTTTTCCATTTTTCTAAACCAACCAACCAACCGTGATGGAAAAATAATAAAATAAAGCTGGAAACTCTCCCCCGCCTTGCCTCTCCTGCAGCAAGCTCTTTACTCCCCCCTCCCCCTTGACTCTCCTACAATCACTTTTCTCCACTTCCTCCTGCCATTCTTTGCTCATGCAAAACTGAATTAGCTCCAAGCTATTGCATGACCCAAGAGTGACCATGTTCATACTGAAACAATGGGAGGGCCATCACCTGCCTGCTTAAGGGTTTGCTGTGGTTTTTATCCCACAATAGAAAAACCATTTATCCCCCATTTAACACCTATCCAAAAACCTATCCTTGAATCAGATCCCTCAGATTTCCCACCTCTCAACCTCAAAAGTGTATGAATTCTATGCTTTTCTATTGTTCAGGGTCCCTCTTTCTTGAAAGCAGGCACCCAATGATCATTGCAATAAACATGGTTCTTCTCCTCAGCGTTGTGCTCCTGTCTTTGGCAAAAATTCCACAATACAACCGAACCACCAACCTAAATCTATACTAAAATTGGGTCTTTGGGCACTGAATTTGAGAAACACAATCTTGGGTGTCTAAAGGTTGCCAAAAAGGAGCTGGGAAGCCACCAGTGGGCCTGTGAGCCGTGGGTTACTCATCCATGCTGTACTATAGCTCAACCTAATCAAATTCAGGGAAAACAACTGCATTTTGCTTCCCACTTAATTTGGCCTTCTTTCTTTTGCTATTATTCTTCCCAAGCCAGATTTTATATAGTGAGCTCCTACAGCTGAGATTCACATGTATTCTAGAGGGCTACCATACCTCAGCTGCAAAAATTCAGACAATGGATTAGATAGGAGGAAACAAACAGCCATTTAGTGACTGTTCAGATTTCTGCAGCCCAGACTTTACCCTAGCATTCAATCAAGTGTACTGATGGTGATAAAATAAACAACAAGCTATACTTTTAAGTAGAAAGTGTAATTATAAGACCAGATTTAATTATTTATCGTTAAATAAAAATATCTCACAGAATTTATTCCTGTTTATTTATTTATTACAATTGTATCTCATTGCAATTAATTCAATTCCTGTTTTGGAGGTCCTTCTGTGAGTTTGAGTTTTCCAATTCCATGATCTTGCCACTTTGTCCAAAACAGAAAGAAAGGCTGAAAAAGAGAAAAATTCAGAAAGAGCAGCAGAGTCAATACTTCTGCTTTGAAAAAGAAGTTAGTAAAGTAAATAATGGTGCTGTTAATTATGTCTGACTATCTTTCTTCAACCTCTTGGGTCATAGCTTTGGAAGACATCACATCAGTTTAGGTAAGGCTGCAATCACTTTAGTTTGCACCAGATTTACAGAAACAGATGGCTTTGTTCCATTGGGCAGTAAGCATCCCAACCTTTATTTGGATTGGATCTGTCTGTAAAATTAACTGGGCCATAGGGGTCTTCTTGACTTATGAGCAGTTTGACCTATGTACTGTTTTTATACCCTTTCTTTTGCTTTCAACAGAAACATCCCTAAAGACTCCTGTGATGTAAAGCCTAAAAAGTATGAATAGTCAAAGCAGGCAAATGCATGGGCATCCATGAGGGTGGGTGTCAAAATCTGAAAATAGTGGGGATATTGTCATGATCCAAGCCCACCCCTTTTGAATGGGTACATTGACATTGACACTTACAAAAAGAGCGGAGCTTGGTTTGTGACTCTAGACCTGTTATTGTGCAGAGTTTGAGACACACCCACCCGCAGACACTTGCAATGTTCTTGACTATCATGCGGACCCAGTAGTTCCCTTACAACAACAGTACAGGTCTTCAGCTTTGCTGATAGCACTACACAGTCTTCTCTCAACTGTTATATTTATTCAACAGGATGGCCGTCAGCATCTACTGGAACTCATCTCCTGATTCTCTAATTGGATCCCAGACTCAGGCTGTGGAAAGTGCTCAGAAAAATGGGAATGCCAGAACATCTCACTGTCCTCATGAAAAACTTATATACAGGTCAGGAAGCCACAGTACGGACAGAACATGGTGAAACAGACTGGCTCCAGGTTGGCAAAGGAATGAGACATGACTGTAAACTCTCCCCTTATTTATTCAACTTATATGCTGAACGTATATTAAGAGAAGCTAAATTGGAAGAAGATAAGCGTGGTTTTAAAATTAGAGGAAGAAACATCAATAATCTCTGGTATGCTGATGACACTATCCTGATAGCCAAAAATGCAAAGGATCTGCAAGCCCTAGTAATAAAAATCAAGGAGAATAGTGTAAAATGGGACTAAAATAGAAAGAAGACCAAACTAATGACAACAGTAGAACAAGCAGCCTTTGAGCTGGCAGTGAAGATATCAAAGGAACTACCAGTCAAGAAATACACTGCAGACTAGCACTTGGTAGAGCAGCCAAGAAGTATTTGGAAAAAATATTCAAATGCCATGATGTGTCTATACCTACAGTGATCACAATTGTGCAAGCCACGGTATTCTCTGTGACACTCTATGGAAGTGAAAGTTGGACTTTGAAGACGCAAGATAGAGTGTTGAACCTTTTGAACGTTGGTGTTGGAGAAGACTCCTGAGAACTCCATGGACAGCCAATGAATGGACCATCAAACAAATCAACCCAGAGTTCTCAGTCAAGGCACAGATGATGAGGCTCATATTATCCTACTTCAGACACATTATGCAAAGAACCAGGTTCTTGGCTAGAAATTAAAGTTTTTAAATGTTAATGTATTTTAATTAATTAATTAAATTAATGTAATTTTATATACCCAAAACATGGCATTTATCTATACATGAGCAGCTTTAGATATATCATGTCTAGATAGCTGCCAAAAAATTATTATGTACTTCTGGAAGAACACTTGTGTATCAGACCCTCAGCTTTTGAATTGGCTTTTATCAATAGAAAAAAAAGATCGGCCAATACAGTTCTGTGTTGTCTAGGTTTCATATGTTTAAAAGTTGAGTCATAGCATTTTTGGTGTAATTAGTAATTTTGTATAGTAGAAAAATAGAAACATTTTATCACCCTTGTATCATTTTCTAAAATTATATTGTCTATATTTATTTAATCTCTTTCATTTTTCTTTTTTTTCTATTTTTATTTTGTACCTATGTTAGCTTGTATTATTTAGGTTTTTCAAATACATAGTTTGGGTTAAATTGTTTATTTACAGGTTATACTTTCCTGTTTTGGTTTACTTAAGAAAATAAAGGGGTTAGGGGTTTGAATGCAGAGTTGTAGACACCATCTTAACTTTTTTTGCCCCCCCCCCCCCCCCGGAAGCAAATGATTCAACATGGAATAGGGAGTAAGATAAGGATGTGTGATGTCCACTTGGTTGTTTGATATATTCATGGATAAATGAATACATCCACACACTAGTGTGTGGGTTGGGGACAGAATGTGTCAAAAACCAGGATAGCTAGTGGCGTGTGACAGAAAAATAGAGTGAATGTTTCCAAATTATACATCACTGGTGAATAACTAGAGCAAGTAGGTGAGTATTTGTCACTTCATATCCTGTATCTCACATTCTTTCTGTGATCTACTTGCTCACATAGAATGCTTATCAACAATGGGAAAACGGAGGAGTGTTCAGACACAAAACACTGGTAGAAAGGTAACAGGTAGTATGCAGTCTTTTGTGAAGAATGTATTGTGGTGGTGATCAAAAGCAGCTTAAATGGCTAAAAAGGCATGCTTCTGTCCACATTATTCTGTGGAAGTAAGAGTCAGGTATGTCAGCAGGAAGTAAAAGTAAGATGATTGCAATCATGGAATACTTAAGTGTGTGTGGTAAAAAGAGATGGTTAAGAATGAATGTAGGCTCAATACAAGTGAGTGACCGGCATGAAAGAAATGCAGGTGGTGGTTTGGTCATACAGAGAAAAGAACATTAGGATTGAGCTGCAAAACAGATATGAACAGCGAATGTGTTGAAACAGAAGACCAAAAGGGCCTTTGAGTTGACCAGAACCTCAGAGTGAGAAAAGGCAATGTATAAAGAGGTTATGGATGTGGGATGTAAGTATGCGTAACTTGCAGGATAGAAAGGTATGAAGAAATATAGTGAATGGTGCTTGCATAAATTAGATTTAGCTATATTTCCTTTCATTGCCTTATGCCTTTTCTTGGGCTTACTATTTCTTACTCCCTTTCTGTGCTTTGCAAAATGACGCTGACCCTAAAAGGGAATAGCAGGGAGGTAGGTAGTCATTCCAGAGAAGCTGCCAGCTCGCTAATTTCTATCCTGTATCATAGAAGAATTGCAAAAAAATTAAATCAATATTTAAACGCTGCCTACACCACAGGACTGCAGCCAGAATCTGTAGATTCTGGATTTGGAAGTAACCAGGTTGTTGGTGTAATCTACTAAATAAATAGCCAATTGAAGAGTGGACATTGAGGAAATTGCATTCTAGGGAGAAAGACGACAGCAAGATGATCACAGAAAGAATGTGAGATACAGGATATGAAATTGTGGTGAAACTGGAAGTGAATTCTAACAGAAAAGCAGGGAGCACCATTACCTTTTTTCTGCACTTAAATAGATTATACTATTACCTAGCTCCCTCACTTGTGTTTTCTTGTACAGGAAGAAACCGGAGAATTACAACTGGATTAAAACATCATCTGGAATCACTGTAAAATTTGGGTGTGTGCAACACAGAGCTTGTACATTAAAAATCTTAAGTGTCACTATATTCTTAAAATCTCAAAATATTTCAACAAAACCACCAGCTGCATTACAGCAGTTTTTCCTTTGGCCAGCTGTTCTGTTGTTATAGGGTCTAGTGGCCCAATTATTATTTTCTCTCAGCTTTGCCTGGTAGTAGGAATCACAGCATTCTTCCTCAACTGTGCTAGTTGATGGTTATAACTCTACATTTCAGTAATATACATCTAGGAAAAACAGTGAGTCTAAAGTCCACAGAATCCTCTGGCATCAAGGCTATTCAGGAAGCTTATCTGTATTTTGAACAAAAACCTTGTTTATTATTATGGATTTCCTCAGATTTCTCCAATATGCAACTACAGGAGAGGGTTGGATATGATTTTAGGCACCACTTCCTTCTCATGTGACTGCGGAGGCGAGATTAAACTGGCTTGCACCGTACAATCTTAATGCAGAGCATAGAACCCATTATACCAGGCAGGTGGTTCAATGGTACACAGTTGAAATGTCTAGATTCACATGACACACTACGCTATAAAGTATTTCTCGGATTTTGGCTTAAGTGTGAGCCCAGCTAAAGTAGCATATCCAAACCATGGCTTAGCATTATGCACAAATCTAGCCAATATGAAAAGTGCTCCCTAAACACAGAATATTTGATGAAACCCTTGAATACTGAAATCACGAGAGGACAATTCCCAATGCTGAGACTCTGGGGAATCTGTCAAAATAACGGCACAGGTCCAACACAGCACTGCTTTCAAAACATACTGCTTTATTGAGTTGTACAACGAACCAGCCCAATTTCTTTCTCAGCAACCCCCAACTTTAAAGTAAAATGATGCCACTGCTCTGCACCAGGAGGTGTGCCACACTAGATGAGATCAACGCTTCAACACTTTGGTTTCGCTGGTCTCTGACACCACTTTGCCATCCACAATTTTGGTGGACTGAATCTTCTGAGTGGTTTGCATGGTGCTTTCCAGTAAAGCGTCTTTCAGGCTGAAGGTACAAAGGAAAGAATTGGGTAATGAACCAAAGTGATCCTGCCCTCTTCCGCATTTGATGTTTGGAGGTCATTGTTTCACATATTTTACTAGTCTAGCTTGATGAGTCCTAAGCTGCATGTTGTTGTCAGGAAATGATTGATTACTCTGGCCAATAAATCACTGTACACATTCTAGAATGTTAAAGCACATTATGAAGTGATTTCCTAAGATAACATTCCCTGCTAGACATGTTAGAATAGTGGTAATTATAGCCTCAAGGTATTTGCAAGGTATCAAGTTGGGGCAGGCTGCAATAAAGTGACATTACAAAATTATGCACTGAGTTGATCTCAAGTTACTAAAGCTGCAGCCTCGCATGTAATGCTAAACACACTGTAAATATCAATTTCTTCCTTTCAGGCCCAGGTGTTACTGCTTTGGGATATAAAAGATCCCCATTCCAAGGCCAAATTTACTGTTAGGCTGTAGTATTAAAAAATTATCTGAGATATCGGAAACAGCTTCACCTAACATTCCTGATGAATTAGTTTCTCAATGTTATTAACTAGAGTTTAACAGTACTAGGGCTAGTATACTTGAAAATTTAAATTCAGTTCAGCTAGAAGTGTCATATTTCCTATCACAAGTTTGGTAAAAATTGGTTCAGAACTTATTGAGATGGAGAGACACTCACATGTAAAAGGGTATAGTCCAGGTCAGCAGTTCTGCACATATTACCTAGACTCAGAAATCATCTAAGGAGCACAGAATAAGTCAATGAAATTTTAAGTCTTAAAAACTGACTGAATACCTGTAAACATAACCATCCTTCATGGGGAAGAATGGCATAGCCCAGATTGTTTAATAAAAGTGATTGGTGGGTCTTAAAATATGAAAGATGGATTACTCTGGATGATTTGATGTTTAGCTCCCTAAGCCAATATGGCCAACGATCAGAACTGCACATTCAGAACCTCCAGCGGGAACTGGGTTATACAGACCAAAGCAAACTGCTCAGTCTATTTGTCTATTCCAGTCCTCAACAGGCTACAAAAGTGGAAAGGCTTACCTCAATTCCTCTCCGCCCTCCAGCAGACGCCTATAGGTAGTGATCTCTGCTTCCAGCTTGTCTTTGATATTTAACAGAGCCTGATACTCCTCTGCCTGGCGCTGGACGTCATTCCGTAGCTGCGCCAATTCAGCTTCTGTCCGCAGCAGGATTCCATTCAGATGTTCTAGCTGCATTGCATAGCGAGTCTCCACTTCATTCAGGTTGCCCTCCAAACTGGCTTTCTGTAGGGGGAAAGGATGACAAAATGAGAAGGAATCAGGGTCACTGTTTGCTAAGCCAAACCTCTTTCTGGTCTTAGGTAGCATTTCCATACTGCATACCTCATAGTCTACCTCCACATATGATCATTTTGCTTCATTCATGAATTTAGGATCATTCCATTTGGCATCATCTGGTCTCTTGTGGAATAGTTCTACATTTGCCTACTTCTCTGGCAATCAAAATCTAACCCACTGGTATTGCATATTGTTCTTGCCCCAGCCCTTTGGTCACTGAACTAGACACTCTCTGACCAAGACTCAACATCATTTTAAAACTGGTTTCAGTGTTGGGGATATCAGAAGCCAAAATTAAGGCAGTAACTTCATTTGCACAACACACTAAGTCCTTGGTTTGTTTGGCTTAGCAAATTATGCAAGCCCATCCAACTGTAGCTAATTTGATTAGCTGTGGTTGAAACAGATCACAGTTTAGCATAATGTGTGAACCCCAACAAAGCCCTTAAGCATGTGTATTTATTCCCATAAAGTCCACCCTGGTCAAGGGGTGCCGGAAGACAACACCCATCCTTCAAGACATGCCTTATGTCCATACTGCTGGTGATAATACAAGTTGTACACCCCAAACTCCTGGAAAAGACCCCAAGACTGACTTCCATTGAAGCTCCTGCCAACATACCACATTGCGCATAGATTCTAGTTCAATTTCCAATGTTTGGACTGTGCGTCGCAAGTCCATAATGGTGATACGGGCTGTTTCAATTTCTTTGGTATTTTGATTGATGATGGTGGTGCTCTCTGTGATCTAAGGAAAAATGTGAAAGCAGATTACGTTACCACCTGAAGCTCTCACCTTCTGACAGTCCCTTGGTAACACTCAAGTTTTGTACAACACATATGGAATTAAAGTGGTCAGCATGGACCTGTCTGTTTTAGGAGAAAACCAGGAATCAGTTCTTCTGCTTACCTGCTGGCTCCAGTACTTGTCCAAATCCTCAAGATTCTTCTGAGCCAAGGTATCATACTGAGCCCGAATCTCTGCCATTATCTTGGCCAGATCCTGTGTTTTGGGAGCATCTACCTCCACTGTCAGACCTGAGTTGGCAATCTGGGCCTGCAAGCTGTTCACTTCCTAAAAGGTACAAAAGTAGGAGCAGGGAAGAAAGATTTTGGCTAACTTAGAGTTGAAAAGACAGCCTTGAATGATAGCAATCCATGATTTGCCCTCAGTCCCCTTCCACCATAGGCAGTAATGAACTCCCTTCTCATTAAACTACTGGCGCTGTATTTTCTAAACTACACTGCCCAGTGCCAATAAAGACTTACATCTTGATGGTTCTTCTTCATAAACATCAGTTCTTCCTTGAGGGCCTCAATCTCACTTTCCAACTGCAGACGGCTCATGTTGGTGTCATCAATGACTTTGCGGAGGCCAATGATGTCACTCTCCACTGACTGGCGAATGGCCAGTTCAGCCTCAAACCTAGGTGGCAGGGAAAGGCAGGGTTAGGTTCTCACAGTAATCAGTTTGTGAAGCAGAAGTGCTGTTGGGTGTATGTTGGTGACAACGGGTTATTTAGAAAGAGCCAGACCTTTGTAGAAGCTGTAACCCGGCCAGGCAAATGAAAAAATAGCACAGCTAGATGCAAAATTCTGCTTTCTGAAATTTATAAGCAGCTTCCAATCCTTTTAGCTATAAGACCATGCTTGAAATTATATTAATAAGGCCTGCTGACATTGCAGAAACTAGAGAGGCACTTGAGTAAGATTTCTACTGATTTGGAGCAAGTTTTTAGTGCTCTTCACTGTCTCTTGACCTCTACCATATTAGTGACATCAAAATAAATGTATTCCCACAAAATGCTAAGGATAAGAAAAAAAAATTATGTAGAATTCAGAGACGTTCCACAAACTTTTATCATTTATAAACCCTTTCATGACACAAGAATATAGTTTTTAAATTTTATCAGCCTTCTTCTCCTAAAAGCTTGCTTTATCCCTTTAAACTTGAGTTGTAATCCAAACTAGCTGGAGGACACTAGACTACCTAACCCTGCTCTAGCTATTGTGGCTTGTGTTGCTCCATGGGCCCCTAGATAGGATTCAAGAGCCAGTTAGTGAATTGGGAAGAGAACACTCACTTGACGCGGAAGTCATCAGCAGCCAGACGAGCATTATCAATCTGCAGGACAACACGAGCATTTTCCACAGACTGATCAAAGATCTGAGGAGTGGAAAGAAAGGACATGGAGTATTCATAAATGTGAAACAAATTACATCAAGCTTTGAGTTGCCAACTGATCAGAAAAAACAGCATAAGCCAGCATGGTTCCTTTAACAGCTTAATTGGCAGAAAGCCCACAGAAGCCTCTCCCACCCCAGACACAATCACTCACGGATCAGTGCACATCCAGATGCTACAAACAGCAGAAGCTCCTATAGAAGTTGCTAACCCCCCTCTCTTTACACTAACAACTCTTGGACTAAGATTTCCAGATGGGATGGGAAGAGTCAAAATATCAGAAATTATTTTCCAGGCTTACAGTAACCAGAGCCTAAACTTCCTCTTTGTTTTTCATTTAGGGATGGCTAGTGCAACCTGAACCTACAGGTTTTCAGCCAACCTACAGAGTTTCCATTGTTTGCCTAAGCCATCCCAGGTGCAATTCACCTAGCCAGTTCCCAAGGCAACAGGGAGACCAAGATTCTTAAAGGTGAAACTGCCTGCTTTGATCAAACAGCTTCACTGCTGCCTTCACTTTTCCTAATGTGTGTCTTCAAGAGACCTGGGGTCCCAGATACTGAAGCACCTAGAGACCACAGGTTCTACTTCCACACAATATGCAACGGATCTGTAAGTTAAATTACTTTGAGCAGGCCAGGGAAATATATTCCTTGTGTAAAGTTTTCAAACTCACTAATTTTGCTGAGCTTTACAGGTGCTTTTTGGAGGAGTGGGAGGAAGATATTTTTTTATCCTTGGCTTTCAAGGGGTTGTGCCTTTAGAAAGGCATTTTTGTCCCCTTATTATCTTCACGAATGTGAAGCATTAATAATTTTTCTGGGACTTAGAAGTACAAGATCACATTGCGACACTTTAGCCTAGCCTCCTTCCCTGTGTTACTGTTGCAGAGCAGTGTCCAACTTAGCAGTTAGTCCTTAGGAACTATAAGGTAAATCCTGAAGTTTCCAAAGTGGTGCACATGGACTCCTGGCCCAAAGTCACTTTTTTGGTTTTTGGTTTTGGTTTGGTCACTGATTCCACCATCGTGACAGCCATTTTGTAAATAGGTGAGCCTTCCGCCTATGGAACCCACAGCATCCAAGACATGCTGCCAAAATTCCAGATGTCTGCTCCTTCCCCAGTCAAGAATTTGGAAAACCTTAGAATGGTTAATTCAAGTTTATGTTTACAGTATTTGCTGTTGTCTCTTAGGAGCTTCCCCCCACTCCTAATTTTATTACCACAGCCCTCCTTGCAAACAGTGGCCACGTGCAAGAACGAACAGGGCTCCTGTGCCTTAAACAGCTGAATGGAAGGACTATTTCAGCAAAGCTACAGGAATTCTGACCTCTTTGGCATTTATGGTGGCTGGTCTACAAATACGTAGAGCAGCAGCAGTCAGCCCTATTGAGTTCAGCAGCACTTACTCTCAGGAAGCCCGCACATAAGATTATAGTCTCAGTAAAGTTTGACAATGGGATTTCTGAACCTAAATTTCCAATGACCTGGACAGCCAGTGGTTCTCCTATTTGTACCTGCCAGTAAAAACTAATTTTCTGTTGCTGATGGCGGAGGGGGGGCGGGGGGGGGGAGAGAAGGGATGTGGAAAGAGACAGGGAAACAGGCCTAGCCTGTTTTGATTTAATAGCAACTTGCCCTCAAGGGTTGTGATATAGGACAAGTCAGGCTGCTAGAAACCACAATATATGGGAATGGTGCTATTGTTCTCATGCTCCTTTTGGAGTTTTCTACTGATATTTGGCTGGCCAGAATAGGAATAGAATACTGGCTACAAAAGTCACAGCCAGCCTTTGGTCTGGTTCAGCAGGCCTAGCACGGTCATGCTTGTTCCTTAACTTCCAATGAACTGATGGGGCCAGTGTGTCAGGCAACCTTTGAAAGTACAGAAGAGACAGAACCTAAGGAAATATTTTTTTTTTAAAAAGGAAAAAAATAGTAGCAATAGAGGTGAATATGTGTAGCTCAGGGTTGAATTGTGGAGTCCTTGGGGTTCTCTGAGCTTGGGTCTTTTCTTGCAGACGCTGAAGCACTGAAGATGTTACCTAGCCAGGTAATGAAATGTCTGCAAGAAAAGAACCAAGCTCAAAGAACCCCAAGGACTCCACAGAAAAAAATAGTGCTATTTCTTTCCCATAGAACATTCATGGCTTTTAAGAAACCTGTTGTTTCTAGCAGACACAGGTAATAGGAAGAGTTCTCCGGGGAACTGGGTATGTTCCAGGCAACTATACCTTGAGGTATACTCTAGCAAAAGCTTAATCCTACTCCCCTGGTAACAGATCTGCCAGGTGTGATATAATGGATTTAACTCATGTAATGGTCCCCTTGCATAAAGAAGTGAGCTATGCCCAGACTTTGATATGGTGTCAGGTGTTAATTTTTTGAAAAAAAACAAAAAAACAGGGCAGGTAGGGATCAGAAGTACTTCTGAAAATGCCTCCCACAAAAAAAAAAATCCCTTCCCCCAGGGCATCTTTATTTTTCCATTTTCTGTAGCTGCACCACACCCTCTAACCGGCTCTCTTGCTTTCTGCGCCATACACTTGACCTTAACAGGTGCTAAAGCTGGCTTTCCTGTTATCTCTTTTCCCTCTGTTTGCTAATGATTTTACACATACATAAAAATGATTCACAAGAACAAAAGCCTTTAATCTACCCAGTCTTAACCAAGCCCTTTTGAATTCTGCTAGGGAACCATGATTTGGAGCATTTCTGTAGGCCAAAGTTCCTGTTCTTTGAAAACTTGTTAACTCAGCCCTTCCCAACCTGGTGCCCCCTCAGAAGCACCTGCAAGTTATAAAACCACCAAATGGGAGGGAGTTGTTCTGTTCCACTGTCAGGCCTGCGTATGAAATTTCTGTCTGTTTCTCCCCAGCTTGGTGTTTTCCTTCCTGCTTGGCATTAAGCTACAGGGATTTTAACTCTTTACTTGGAGCTGTCCAAGGCCTATCCCAGGTTTGAGACGGCCTGGTGCTTGTTCTCTGACCTTCTGCAAATGGTTCCAGTCAGTTTTTTATCCCCCCCCAGTGCTCTAGAGTGGTGCTCTATTAGAAGCATTGTGCAACTATAAATAGGTGGGTAGATCCAGGCAACTGGTTCTATTCCTTAGATTTTCAATCCAAAAGGACATAAGACCAAAGGTAAGGAGGGGTGGCATAAGAAAATAGAATGCAAGATAAAATGTAAGAGGGAAAGGTGAATGCAGCCTCTTTTTTCCTTTTGCAATGGCAGCAAAACAGGTAAGTCTGAAATGTTCTGGAGGAGATGACTGTTCATTGTTTAGTAGGTTTCTTGTTGCAAAGTTGTTGGATGCTGTATTTGATGTTTTTATTAAATTTGTATGCCGCCCATCTCCCCCAGAGGGTGACTCTGGGCAGCATAGTTCCTGGCATAAAGTACGTTAATGTTTCTTTGCAATGGCAAAACTCAATAAAACTAAACCAATTAGCATGACCTTTACTTGCTGTGTCTTCGTTCTGCTACAGGTATTGAAGAAATCAACCAATCCCGGCTAAAGCTGCCTCCTCTCTCCCACCCAATAATCATCTGTACAATTGGCTGGATTTCTCCAAGAAAAACTCCACTCCCCAGCTACACAAGGAAGTTCTAGGATGCGAGTCAAATAATACTTCATCGCTCCAAATCAGGAGATAGTCTTTTCATACATAAATTTTATGCAGGTCTGAACTTTTCACACCAAACGTTTAGAAAGCAAAACACTGGTGGTTTCTTCTATGTTGGTTGTTCACTGTCGGCCAAGGGCTAGTAAAGCTTCCTTGGTTAATGATTCACTAGAAGAAGGTAAACTCCTGAATTCCAAATAACTGCTTATCAGGAAAGGCAGTTAGGAAGGGGAGGGGGGAAGGAGAGTTATATTTGTAGAATCGTTTTTCAGGAAGCCAGAATCACTTTCATGTTGGATATCTTATCCACACGCCTTTTACCTTTGCTCTCCCACTGCTACAGCACTCCTTTGATGCAAAGCAGTAAGATGTTAGTCCCCAATACATACAGGCAGAATGTGCATACTTAAGGATAAGGGGCCAGAAGGAAAAGAGGGCTCCTAAGCCAGAGCTATGGCTTGAAAGTGGGCATTCAGGGGCCAGCATTCCCAGTTTCAGAAACAGTTTCGCTTTCTATTAGGAGGGCCTCCGAAACAGCCATACTACCAAGGGTTACGGTGCATGTCACCCAAAGGCTTTCTCACCTGGTTCTTCAAATCATCGATGTTATCGAAATAATGGCTCCAATCTCGGGTGCTGGGCCCTTTCTTTTCCATGTACTCTCTGATCTGGATCTCCAGCTTCCGATTGTCGGCTTCCAGGCTGCGCACCTTCTCCAGGTAGCTGGCCAGGCGGTCGTTCAGGTCTTGCATGGTCTCCTTCTCGTTCTGGACCACGCCAGAACCGGAGAAGGAGAAGCCGCTGCTCATCCCTCCGTAGCCACCCCCAAAGCTCGAGCCCAGGCTGGAGACTCTGGAGACGGAGATTCTCGAGCCGGAGCCGCCGGCCCCAGCGTAGACGCTGGCGGCGCTGGCCGTAGGGCCAAACTTGACTGGCCGATAGGAGCCGGAGTAGACGGTGGACCTGGAGTAATTCATGGTACCTGCGGAGACAGGGAGCGACCGAGACAAAGTGGTGAGAAGTTGAAACGCGCAGCCTACCTCCGGCGAGGCATTTATAGCTGGGAGGAGGGGCGGGCCCAGCGTGGCCCACCTCTCCCAGCTGCGGCGAGGGCGCTGAGGGGAAGGCGCGGCCAGCGAAACTAATCTGTGGGGCCGGCAAACTTTTTCCTTCGCAGGTTTGCGGCTCGGCGCTCGGCTCGCGTCCAGGAAGCCCGCCGAAGGAACGGGAGGAGCCCGGACGGCGAAGGGGCCTGTCTTCCCGCGCCTGCGAGGCGGGCCGTCTTCCAAGCAGGTGAAGACGGCCCCGTGTCCGCGCCCAACGAGCAACCCTGAGCAGGCCAATTCACGCAGCTATGTTTGTGGCCTCCCCACCGCCCTGTAGACGTTTCATATAGGTGGTCGGAATGTGTTCCTAGACCCTGAAAACGTGTCCTGTACTATTTGACATCTCACCAGCTTTTGGACCCATTTAGATCCGTGTAGAACTGAGCCTCTGTTCTGCCTCACCAATCTTCCTCCCCAAGTGCATAAACCGAGATATGTGGGGTGGGGAAATAGAGCAAGTTATTGCCTGTACTGTAGACTTTTGGACGCACGATTGATCCATGGTGGCAAGGATAAGATGGCCATTTCACTGTTTGCCCCAGGTTACTATAAACATTGTTGATGTGGATTGGGGAAAGGAAGGCCTCGTCTCCTTCCACCCAGGTTTATCAACATCACTATAACCAAGCTTTATTTCATAACTGTCGGAGATGCTTGATTTTGTGAGGGGCTATTGCTAAGCAATTATGAAGGCATAGGATCTTGGCATGGATGAATTTCTGTCCAATGTCCCTTCAAAAACTCTCTACCAGCTTGATCTGAAGAATGGCAATCCTGAACTATGTGCATACACATGTTCATCATTTCCTATTTTGGGTTCAGCTTCAAACTAGTTATTCTTTGACTCATCTTCCCGTATTTGAGTTAAAAAATTCTGCATTCAAGAATTTCAAGGTGGTTACTGTAATGTACGGACAGTTTTGCCTCTGCAAGTACAGAGTACTTTTCCTAGGGATTTACAGGACAGCATGAACACAGTTAGGAGATTGGAATTACAGTGTATATGGCAAATAAGATCCAGAGGTCAGTGCAGTCACCTTCCTTTCTAATTATTGTCACCAAGAAACTTCTTAAAAAGAAGGGTGGAGGGCACAGCTGAACTTACTCCTTGGTGTAAGAAAAACATCTACAGAGTGAGGCAATGATGCTGCACTAGGAGCACTATCTCATCCAGACTATCTTATCCTTGTGATAAGATTAGAGGTAAGAAAATTCTGTTTAGAATTGTTGGAAAATAATCTGTTGGGACGTAAAACTTATGTTGATCAGTAAGGATAATGATGCAGTAAATCAGGGTAGTGCCTGAGGCATGAAAGCAATTCCTTTTAATATTTTATATTGGCTGAAATATATGAGTAGCTAGATGGCAAAGTTTAATATGTAAGGTTGCCAACTTTACTAAGAAAAAAAAATCACATGATGTGCTATTGTGTGCTTGATTGCAGTTTGTGTTTACAGAAAATTTTCATAAATAAAAATAAACCTCACTGGTAAATGGCAACACAGCTCTCATTCTTAAGGCATAGCTCCAGAGGCCTGTTGCAAAATTGACTAAACTAGTTAGTATGGAGAATCCATTTCTTAGATCCATGGATTCATGTCAGTATTTCATTCAAGTGAGCATTCAAAAGACTGAAAATCCTGAATGTTTAAGCTTCTCCATCTTTGCAATATAACCCTGATGAAGTGCAATGCTGTGAATAGAATGGAAGTCTAATGCAGGTGTTGGCTTGCTCATGAGGATAGTATTTTGGGTGGGGCGATGCGGGACTGGATACTCAATCCCCTCCCCTCACATCCTTACATGTCTGTGTGCTTTTCAAGTCTTCATACAAAGACTCCTTTAGCTGAGGCAGATAGAGAGGCTTCCATAACAGGATGCTTGTTATTCCACCCTTTTCAGATTTTAATATGTAAAGGTCTTCATTTTCAATTTAGGCAGCCATGGAAAATCAGAGGCAAAGCTTACATGTATCCTCCCCACACAGGAAACCTAGTTTGCTGTTTCTGTCTGCAGGGAAACTGCTGCTTCTAGCTTGGGCGATTTAAAGCTTCAGCTTATGAGGGTACAATCAGGCCAGCTCTGTTATTAGGTATGCTGGGGTAACTAACTGAGGTTAGGGATGTTCATTGTTCTGAAAAGGCTGCAAGGTATTAGTTATTTGCTTCATTATTACTTCCTGTATTTTTATTCCTGGGGTGGAGAAAGGTTCTTGTGGGATTTTCTGCTGCTTCTGCTCATATCGTTTGGCTGGTTTTTTGTACTTGGAGATTAGGGGGTGAGGCTTTACCACCCTGCTTCACATAGCAAAATATCTTGGACCAGTCCCGGTTGCAGTCTGAAGTTCTTGGCTGGCTCCTTAATAATAATTACTACTACTATCACTACTACTGCTTTTTTTCCTCCCCCCTTCATAATCTTTATTATCATTCTCCCCCCTCCCCCACCCATTCACATCTCTCACTCAGACTCCAGGGTAAGGAGGAAGGATAGAAAAGTATCACCCCCAATTATGCACAGAGTTATTCCCAGTTTAAAAGGAAAAAAACACTCACTGGGTTCTTAAACCGTGGCGGGCAAGCAAGAGAACCCTCAGGTGATTTAGTCAAAATTTGGGAATTTTCCTGGACTCCTCCTCCTCTTTTTTCTTTAATATTATATCTCATTGTTAACACAAGTTTATGCATCTAGGCTAATATGATTTTCAGTTATTTAGTTTGGTGCGATATATCTATATTTCTATACACACAGACATGATTGGCTAAACTATGATTACTAAATTAATCCAGTTTCTGAGTTCATACTGAGCCATTAACTGCTCAGGTAAAATTCTAAATGGCTATCTAACTAAATGACTTGTTTCTGGTTCAGTGTATCCTGTGAACACAGCTCTAGCATAGCAGTGGGGCCATTGTGCCTCCTATTTATCAGGTTTTATCCTTGCTGCTTCTCCTGTTTGGACGGGCAAGGAGCTTTCTTGTTGAGCCTCTTAATCTGAACTTGTTTTCTCATTAGTGGCTTTCCAGAAATTGGGTGAAAATCTTTCATTTTTTGGAGGGCCTTCAGTATAGATTCTTCTGAATTGCTTTTCAATGTTTTGGTGTGTTTCTGTATCACTGCTGCTGTTATTTCTCTGCTCCTATTTGCTTTTGTTTTTTTAATTTCTATGTTTTTCGTATCATTGAGAGCCTCTTAGGACACTGTGGAGGAAAAGCAGATGCATTCTCTAAATAAAAAAACAAATGGGTCGCACTGTTGAGCAAACTGCGTTATATAAATGTTGATTTGGACATCACTAGTTGATTGTAAATGAGCATAGGATAAGCCAGTCAATTTTGCTAACTCAATAACAATGCAATGACAACATACTTAAGTATATTGCTGGTTATTGTATTTAAGTAGCCTGTAATAGGAACTCTTTTGAACACAGTCTGTGGGAGATATGTAATCCAAATACAGTTGAGTGTTGATTATGGCTCTTCCATCTTTCCTTCTTTATGGACCCTGTTGTAGGGGGAAAATGGAAGGAAGAGATGAAAAGAATTACAAATGGAATTCTGTCTCTGAGGCAGAAAAATGGCACAATAAAAGCTTAATCTTGAAAGATGGAGTTGTTTCACTGAATATAGTAGAAGTGATTTCAAAGATTGCATTCCCTCTCCTCTGCGTTTCTTTTCCCCCTTGAGTGATGGAAGCACCAAGCCTAACTTTTTCTCTCAGTAATTACTGTTGAAGATAAGCAAGCAAACAATACATCCCACCCCTTTGCTGTTACAGTACTGTTTTCTTAAAATAATCTCCCTTCTTTCTGGAATAGGCACCTTAGCTCTTGCATAATGACACATCAGCTACCAACCGGAATGGGTGGTTTCTGTGAGGGGAAGCAGAGCCAACATTCTGGTTGCAGACTCCAAAAGAGGTTGAGTCAATGGACAGAGAGACCTCTCTAATTGCCTCTGAAACTCTGACAGTGTGTGAGCCACAGATTATACCCTGACCTGAGCTTTATAAACCCAGCAAAGTTATTTCATCTTGATTCTTTCCTCTCTGGTGAAACCAATCTTAAAATAACCCTATTTTAATACTTTGAATAGGCCTTCCTTACCTAAACACTATTCTGTCTGCTTGATATTGACTCTGCATGTACAAAATCTACTTCCTCCTGTTCTCCACCTGTTTATATACCAGTATTTTGGACAGTAGCAATTAGATTTGCCAGGGGGAAGGGACACTAACTAGCTCCTGCTTAGGCATATTTAATAAGAGGGGATCTGCTGACATGAGCAAATAATACATTTTATCTCTGCACTGTGAAAAGTTTTACCTGCTTTTCAGAAGGCTAGCCCATTGTTTTCCTGATCAGGGGGCAGCCCTGTTGGAGAAGGAAGGGTGATGTGAGAGAGGGGGGCTCAATTGCGTATCCCTAAGTAGAAGACCAAAGTTGCTTTTCTTGGAAATATCAGAAGAATACACCAAAATGGAGGAAAAAAGGAAAGGCTCGATGGACAATGCTTAGAGAAGAATTTCTACATGCAGAAAATTCCAATGTCAGCCCCTAATATTACCTCTTAAAAGGTGAAGGAGAAAAATTAGTTTAAGCTGCACCAAGGTAAACTAGAGCTGACCTGTCCCCTCGCCCCTTCTCTGCAGAAAGCAAAATGTGGACCTGAGGGCTTATCGCTTAAATCCTGTTAATGGACAGTGAATAATCCAAGAATAAACCAATAAGGAACTGGCTCCAGATGTGCATTGCTCACATACTTCTGTATTTCAGTAATTATTGTACTAGTACCCTATGAAGTATGTAAAAGATGCCTGCTGTCTCTTTACCCACATGGCATCAATAAAGTTTTCTTTTTTAATGCCCAGAGAGCTATCGCTGTTCCTAAAATAAAACACAGAGCAAAGGTTGTCCTATAAAGGCCTGCAATATCTATATCAGAATAGATTTTTAATAATATGGGTAACATTTATGACAGTGTACAATTTCATTCAATTCATATTGTCTTGACCTTGGTCTATGTTATTCATTTTTAGTTTAATAATTTTTAGTCTCAACATTATATGTGTGTCTCTGTATGTGTGTATAAATATAAAAAAATAAAATTATTCATAACTAATGATACTTTATAAAGCTATAATCCCCACGACATTTTTAAATTCAACAGAGCCAGTTTGGTGTAGTGGTTAAGGTGGTGGCCTAGAAACCAGGGGACTGTGAGTTCTGGTTCCACCTAGAATGATTTTGGGCCAGTCACTCTCTCTCAGCCTAAGCAACCTCACAGGGTTGTTGTGGGGAAAATAGGAGGCAGGAGTATTAATATGTTCGCTGCCTTGTGCTTTATTTATTTATTTATTTGTATGTATGTATTAAAAAGTTGGGATAATATAATAATATTAAAATCCCTGATTTATTATGTTTCTTCTTGTATTTGGAAAACAACAACAACAACAAAGGTCTTCAAAATTACAGAGTGGTAGCTTTGAGCAGGTTTTTTTCCATAAGAAAAATGTTCTAAATATCATTCTAGCATTCCCATGACGGAGAATGAGGTTTAACCAAAAGGAAGGGATGATTTGAGTGCAAACCTTGAGGGTGGAGAAGCAGAAAACATATGGGCGAGGTGAGGCAGGATGGATAACTAATCCTTTTTTTTTAATGGCTCTTAAAATTCTGTCAGAACTACAGATAAAATTTCCGATTTGTCCTTGGCTCAAATCCAGACAAATTCCTTAGAAAATCAATAAAGTGACTCATTTTCTGCTATACTGTATTATGCCCAAGAGTGTTAATCTGTTCAAAAAAGTCATTAATCTGCACTTAAATGAGTTTCAAAGAAAAAGAAAAGCCATCTTGGTTAATCAACAGTTTAAAAAGTTTCTCCAGTGATAACATTGTTGCAACAAATGACTCCATGTGGGATTTGGGGGCGGGTTAGGGGATTCCCTAAACAATGGATAACTTGTCCTTATTTTTTAAGCTAGAAGTTTTCTTCTTTAAAAAATGTCAGAATAAAACCTGCATTGTGAATATATGACGTTGTTTTCACTGCTAAGCCAGTCTGTTAACAATAAAATTGGTTAATAGCAGTAAAGTTATGTAAGGACTGAGGGTCTATCTGATTCTTCAAGGCCTTTCTTTCAGAAGGACTGGCATACATATCAAAAGAATTCCTAAGGGTGGTGAGAAAACCTTGAAATATATCAATATTTAGTGAATTGATCAGTAGTTCTCAGGAGACATGATTGCAAGAGAGTTCTTAAATGTAATTGGCCTCAACTCACAATCCTGTTGTGCACTAATTCTAGTGCATGCTCTGAAGATATCAAGGAAGATTTGTGGGGAAACTATATATACAAGAAGCATAAAAAGCAATAATTATGATGCTGGTCAAACATCAGAATCACTTGTTGGATAATATCCTTGTTAGGGACAACCAAAAGAGCAGAAAAGAATGTGCAGGTTTCTGAGTTCTCCAGAAGAACTGTATACGTATATACAGACACACGCACACATATATACACATATATAAAAAAGAGAAGTACCAAGATAGTTCAAGAGATATTTTTGCCCTTCTGTATTAACCATACTCTGAAAGGACCAGGCCTTCACTATTATTTGGAGATGAAAAAGCATGTATTTGCACAACTTTAAGGTTGCACTGAAATTTTGTATCATTACCTTTCAATGCAGCATCCCTTTCTCTCATGTCCAGTGTCTAGAAAGTAATGGAAAAAAATCAGTTTCAATCACATCCTTCCCCCACTTCCCTCCCAGTAAGACATTAGGTTCAGGAGCTCGTAAATTTCAGGTGTCCCATCAGCTAATTGCCCAGTCACGGCATGGCCTGCCTTCTTTCTTTCCATTTTTTTTTCCCTACAAGATTGTCATCCCCTACTTCTTTATTTCACATAATTTTAACTTTGGAGATGCCCAGATGGGATGTTGGAGGAGGGTAGACAAGCACGGGCACAGTCCTGAAATCAGACCCACCCCATTCATGCTGCAGTGCTCTGATTCATGGATATCCCCCCTGCTTGGTGACATACTGAAAGTTCCGGGCAGCCAAGCCAGAAGAGAAAATAAATCACTTGGTTTATTGGCATATCCACAAATCAGGACGAGCTCATTCAGCCAGGACTCAGAACAGACACTGCAGAGATATGATAGCAACTAGCAGTGGGAATAGCAAATGTTCCAGCAACATTGTTTTGTGCTCACTCAAGAATGGGCAGGTAGTGCTTTAGCTCAGTACTAAGGAAAGGCCTACAAAAAGATTTTATCCCATAAAATATGCAAGGGGATATCACAAGATGCCACAGATGAATCACTCAAGTTCCAGTCCTCAATACAAACTTGACTCCAAATATTTATATAGAGCTTGATATTGTGCTACCCTTTATTTTTTAATTTCTGGGGTGGTGGTTGCTAAACCAGGCCTGTGGAATGTAGCTACTCAAATAACAAAGGAGCACAGAGAGGTGAGGCCTGACCTCAGTCTGGACCCTTGGAGCGACTTGCAAAGCGTGCAAGAAACCACACTGTGCACAAGTACAATCCTGCTGACCAGCCTGTTAAACAAGAAACTGCTAATAATTCTGGGAAAGTCCACACATTTTATCTGCTGTGAGCAACCCTGCATTCCTGCTTTATCTCTAGAGGAAAGGGAGTGGTATAGTCTTGAACCAACAAATACAGCTGCTTTCCAGTTTTTCCAACCCTGGCATGGTACTCAAAATATCCAATTTAGTTTCTTTCTGAGATACGGTTCTTTTTGCACAGCAATATCAAAAATGCCTGCTAGAGAACAAGAGATTGTAGACTATTCTACCTGGTCTGTAGTTGGGTAGAAGTATAATTCATATATGCCCAGTCTTTGCAGTGAGCGAGCGATTGCACAAGAAGCATCTGAGCACACCAGTCATTACAGCTCCCTCTTGATACAGTGGAAAGATCTGTCCTTTTCAACGTCTTCACTTCCCCCACCTCAACAGGGGCAGTTGGAAAATAACCTTCCAGATTTATTTTATCATTCTTTCAGATAGCCAGCTTTGTAAGCCGGCTCCCTAGTCGGCCATGAAATACAGCCACAAGATAAAGATTTCTGCATACTTTGGGACCGGCTCTACCATTAGGCAGAGTGAGTCAGCTACTCAGACGTCAGATCCCACAAAGCAAGAAGTGGTGGAGATATACTGGAGGATGGAGCTGCACATACCATATAGCCTTCTGCAGCCTCCAAAGCCTCATCGCACACAGTAGAGGATGCAGTCCTGTCACTGTTACTAAAATATGTGCTCATGACAGAATATGTGTACTTAGGATCACCCAAAAAAAAAAAACACCTTCCAAACCTAATAAATACCTGCTATGTTTTTTCAGCTCTGAAAGGGGAAAAGCCCCTGATAGCTCTGTGTTTATTGGAGCAGAGGGGCGGATGAAAATAGATTTAAAGGAGTTCTGTAGGCAGTGAGATATATTCCGTTGACCTCAATGATGCAAAAAGTATCTTCAGGAAAAGAGGAACTTTAATTTTTATTTTATTTACCATATTCAACTGCCCCAATCATGCAACCTTGACCGCTGAACAACAAAGGGAAAAGACAAAAAAAACCCCTTATACTAAAGAAAACAAATACATATATCATAACCTAAAATGTGCAGACAACTGATGGATCTAGAGATGCATGTCCACAATGGAGCTCAAAGCCTATTGGTGGGGTAGTTTTAAGATTTTTTCTCCATGTTAGAAGGGAGGGCACCATTTGTACCTTTGGAGGGTGCATATTGAATAGGGTGGGGGTTGCCACAGAGAGGTCATGCTCCCGCCTTTAAGTCTCATGGACCTCGTAAGGAAGGACATTCTGTAGGCCTTCTTGTGGTACCTGGACTGGATGCGTAAGACAGAGCATTATGTTAGCTGGTGCTGCAACATAAAGGGCTGTATAAATAATAATCAGCACTTTGTTTTGGGCCTGGAAGCTGATAGGAAGCCAGTGCCCCAATCTCAGAACTGGCGTTACTCTAGACTGCCAAAGGTCTCCCATCAGCAGTCTGGTTGTGGCATTCTGGACTAACTGAAGCTTCTGTTGGATCTCCAAAGGTTGCCCATGTACGTTATGTGTTATGCATTGTTATAATAAGGACATTGCATAAAGATGTAATGCATAAAATTGGTTATCAGCTAGATTTATATCCTGCCTTTGCAATCAGAAGCTCATAGTGGCATATAAAGTGCTTTTTCCTCACATTTTTTTTTCCTCACAACTACCCTGTGATACAAGTCCTCCAGTCAACTTGCATGACTGAAGGTGGACTTAATCTTCTCCCTGGTCCTTTACCTTTGAGCTAGATCAGAGCCCATGTGGCCCCAACCCTTTTTGTTGCTCCTTAAGCCCCTTCCTTCTGTAACACCAGAAGTGGGAAGCACAGGGAAACTGTACTATAAACCTAACATCGGTTTAACACATATTTTTAAAAAGCACCAAAAGATTCTTCCATCAGAAAAAACACTCAGAAAATTCTGAGCTACCCTTTTGCTTTAATCAACACACAACAGCTCTTACTGCCTTCCCAAACCATGAAATATGGCTCACAGCTATAAAAAATGGCTCACTCCTGTGCTAAATATCTTCTAATTCACCTAAGGGGCACCTCAGTCATCAATGCAATCCAGCCATTGCTCTCTGTTAGACTCTTGAAGGAAAAGGGCCAGTGAACTGGAAGAAAACAAACAATCTAGTTCTGGAGCTTAGCATTTCTGTACTTTGTACTTTAGGAAAGGATTTCCCAATTTTTTATTCCTCATCCCTACCCCATAATTCCTTGTGAACTAAAAATACATCCTGACCTACCTGTCTATTGAGGTAATTGCTTGAGATCCTGCACCATGGTTTGTCACTCTAGTACATTGTTCCTCAAACTTGGCAACTTGGAGATATGTGGACTTCAACTCCCAGAATTCCCCAGCCGGCATGGCTGGCTGGGGAATTCTGGAAGTTGAAGTCCACAGATCTTCAAGCCACCAAGGTTGAGAAACACTGGCCTAGTATGTGCAATTTGTTGGTGGAGACCTAACATGGAACAGAACCTTTTTGGTGAGGGCACCTGAATTGTAAAACTCCCTCTTCAGGAATATCTATGGATTTTTAGGCAAGTAGCAATTAACTCAGTTTTCATTCTGCCAGGCTTTTAGTGAATGTGTGTACATAACTTAATATACTAGATAACTTTATATACACATGTGCGTGTGTGTTTGGCTTCAAGACTTTTTTGAAGTATACCGATGGCACAATTATTTATTGTTATTAAATGTCTCAGCGGCTCTTTTTAGAGCCAAAAGGTGGAATGTAAAACATTTGCTAAAACTTCAAAATAAATATTTATGATATTATTTTGTTTTGTAAAGCATCTGGAGAGCCCAGGTGGTACAGTGGTTGAAGTGCTCGGATAGCACCTGGGAGACCCAGGTTCTTGTCCACCCACAGCCATGAGAATTCACAAAGTTATCCGAGCTAATTGTGATCTCTCAGTCCAACCTACCTCACAGGGTTGGTGGTGGTGGGAAACATGGGAGAATGAAGCATTCTGTATGACCCTTTGAGTTCTTGATGGAAACAAATCTAACCTTCTATCCTACTGCTAATCCTGTTTCTAAGTAAAAAGAAGGAAGGAATCCTGTTGGTATGGGGAAGATGAGGCTGAGGTTTCTAATTTTATAAACAGAAAGCACAGAGTGTAAAAGTCCCAACTCTGGTCATTCATGCAATCGTCTAGTGAATTTAGCAATAGATGTAGGGCAAATACAGGTTTCTCTGGCTTGGCCATGCTGGCTGGGAATGATGGGAGTTCTAGCCCAACATATCTGGAGCCACCACATCAAGAGAGGCTAACACACGGCAAAGGCTCTTAAGGCACTGATTCATGTATTATTGCAGAATAAGGTTCCAGGATCACAGTCCACTTCTTCAGTGCTACCCATCTGGAAAGCTGACTGTGAACCATAAAAGCTTGTGCAACAATCTGCACAGCAACATGTCTGTAAAGTCACCGGGTCAGAGCTTAAGTTGGAGTTGAAGATTTGATTAGGCTGAAGGGGTTGCAAGAGTCTTCATTGTTTTAGCTGCAAGAGACCGACACAGCTATCTGTTTGGAAGTCGGGCCATCAGATTGCTCTGACTGCTATGCCCTCCAGTCATTATGTGACTCTGAAACTGATTAAGAACCACATGGCTCTTTAGCAGTTTAGCACTGGTCCACTCCCTACGAAATAACAAGGCACCGGCAGCCAGTGAAAGCTAGCAAGCTTATCAGTTACTTCCTTAGAAGTGAAAATTCATCTACAGGCTGTGGTCGGTCATTAAATGATTGCTGTTTAGAAAAGGACTAGCACACACACATTTTATACAAATTCAGTGCAGTTCAACAGAGACTGGCCTGTTGCAACGTTTTCTTTGCTCTCAGGGTCAGACTGATTCTATTTAGCAATTGGGTGGAAACAACTTGCGGCTGTAGCATTTTAAAGACTAAATTGTTTTAAGGCATCATCTTTTTTGTTTATTTCTTTCTATAGAATGATAAATAATTATGGATTTTACAGACCATTTGGGCCACAAGGTTTCTCCCAACAGTTCCCAACATAAAAAACAATATGCAGCAAAAGCATTAAATTAACGCATATTGGTTTAATCTTAATTTTAATATATCATTATTTTACTATATTATTAAATATATTTAAAATCATATATAATATTAATATATTATTTTAATATATCAGTTTATCACAGAGTATCAGTTAATCTGGGGGTTTAAGGTGTATTTCATTGTTTAAAATATAAAAAGAAAAGCAGTTAAACAAAGCCCAGATAATCATAAGTCACCAAGTCACCTGGGCTGGAGAACCAAGAATCCAAAGACAGAATTAAATGACATCACAAAAAGCAGATTCAAAGAGGCTGTTTAGTTCCATCTGAAAGCTCTACTAGAAGGGAAAGACCAGCTTCCCAGAATGAAGAATTCCATGATCCAGGTGCCAGTAGTAAAAATACCAGCAAATGGGCCTTCTCTTTAAATCCAAGGTTATAGTCAGAGATTGAGGAGGATGAGGAAAGAAACTGCTATTTAGCCAAGATTTTAACCATTTAGGCTTTGTAGCTTAAAAACCAGCACCCTGAATTGGGCTCCAGCCCTTCTTAAATATATATATTGGATTTACTTTCATGGATCAGTGTCTTTTTTTATCCACATGGTGGTCATTATCTAAATGAATAGCCAAGTCAGCTTTAAATTAAAGAGGAATGGCAGCGAGGGCTGCAGTTAATCCTCTGTAGTACTTAAACTGCTCTTCCATCACACCTCACCCCACTCCCTGATGATGTTAGCAACAGGAACAGTAGTTCTCTGATTTTAATTCTCTGCTGTTTTAATTACCCATAATGCCCACAGGATCATGCCATCCCAAGGTGTTGTGGGAAAAATCTGGACCCATTTGAAATTCCCACGTTGCCCCAGGCATGTGTATAGGTGTATACGGGGTGTGTGCATTATTGTGGGTATTAATGAAGAAGGCCAAGCAGTGTAAGAGATAACAAATGATGTGTTTTAAACTGCTATGTAGGAAACCAAAAACTCCTGAATCCAGTCAGACGGGAATAAGATTCAATCAGCATGGGTGGGAAGCACTCCCTATTAGTAGCAAGATCAGTAGTGTAAATATTTACTAAAGAGGGACACTCATTTTCTGTACAGAGCTAACCACTCCCAGAAATAGTTCAGGCCAAAGTCCACAATCTTAATGTACAGTGCATGTGTGAGTGTCCGTATATGTATCTCTCTCCAGTTTGGAAGGATTTTGGAAAATAATGGTTTTAAGATCTAGTTTCTACTCTCAAATGGTATATTAAAAATGCATGTTGTCACCAGACAAGAGTGCTCTTCTGATTTTTACATGGGCCAAACAGAACAGTCCTGACATTTTTAATATACTCTTTAAGAGTAAAAACTAGATCTTACAATGTGCTGTTTTTTTAATATACAATTTAATATACAACTTTTCATTTTGCATAGACTGTTCTCTTTGGCCTGGGTAAAAATCAGAAGGGCACTGTTTGCTTGGTGATGATGTAACCCTTCATTTTATTTCCTTTTCAGTCTGCTTAATAACAGGGGCTCTCTGGGTGGACTATAAAGCTATTAAAATAGGAGAAGGGGGGGGGAACCCAATGAGATGTATAAATAAAATAGCACAGAATAAAAAGAATAAGCTAAAATGCACAGGAGCATCTCCCAACTTGATCTTCAGATTTCTAGTGGTTTTGGGTTAGGATTTGCATTGCCCCCCCACACCCATCCAGGGTCCATAGACAGAAATGTGCAGGGGAGTCCCTGTTCCCTCCTGTGATTTATTGTTTGGTCCCCAAGAGGGTCATCTTACATCATAATAGCCAGGGTTGGCCTGGGCTCAGTTGCAAAAGTTATTCTGGGGTTGCATCTGTGCAATACTGAATCTAGGTCTCTGTCTGGAACTCAGGTGGTAGAACCTGTTGTGCTAAATTTGTTCAGCCTTCTCCCTGGAAATTAGCAGGGGATCAATAAAGGCCTACCTATTCTGGTAGACTTTTTTTAAAAAATGCATTTGGAGAGTTTTGAAGAGGGGTAGGTTTCTACCTCTGCCTTCCCTATACTTTTCAGTGGCTGTATTAAGTATGAATATTTGTTACTCCCGTGTAAGCCTTTTTAAGGCAATATGGGGTAGGGGGATGATTGAAAGTCTTTAATGAGGTGAATATATTCACATTTTAAACAGTCTTTGAGTTTAATCAGAAGCTGTTTCCTGTGGCTTTTATTAGCATTTGCTAACAAGCATTTATCAGAAAGGGTAATTGCTTCCTCAGTGTTATGCCCAGTGTGGAAATTTCACTTGATCATTGGCTTTTTGCCCTATCCATTCACCCACACTGTCTCCTTAAATTATTGTCTCCTCCTGTTTTCTGTCTTAGTGGGAAGATTTGCTTTGCTCTTCTCTGCTAAATTTTCTCAGTCTCAACTGGGCTCATTCTATCCCCTCACCTATCATGACTAATCCCTAACCTATCTTAATGTTTATACTGCAAATATTTGCAGAGTCCTATTCTCTCTCTCTCACTCTCTCTCCACCCCCCACTTTTTTTTTTTGGCCAGGTCAGAGAGTTGTGTTTCTTGATGTCAAGTCTTTGAGGGCTGAAACATACATTTTAAGCAGGGAGGGGGGAAGCTTTTTTGGATTCCCTACAGATTTTGCAATTGTGAGTTGCTCAGATTAAAACAGATACTATTTCAGGGTGTGTACACCCATAACAGTGTAAAAAAACAACAACAACACAATCCTGACCTGTTATTATTGGACAACACACATGTACACGCTCAGATTTATGTTGCTTTGTTGTACTTGATTGGTTCATACAAGGCTACAATCTCATCCAAAGCCTATCCAGTCTGAACCAGCACTGTGTTTAGGAATGGTATAAATGCCAGACTTTGGAGTAAAAAAGAGGGTTCCCACGCAGCAGAAATAAGCAGGAGTGTCCATAGGACAGCAGGGCAATAATTTGCCCAGTTTGGGGTCCAAGGCACCTTGACTTGGGCCAAGGAGGCCCCCTTTGCTGCTCAGACTACCAGAGTTCTTGAGTCTGGCGTGCCCCCCATTCTGCAGCCTGCAGCACGTTCAACTTGTCTCTGCTCCACCATTCTCTTCCCTAGAGAAAAATAACAGCCCAGGCTGATGTTTGGGGTGCAAAAGGCTGCCTTCTTTCCTTCAGTCCTTGCACAGTTGACTTGCCCTGATCCCCTTGATTTATGGGTGGGTTGGAAGCTGGGATTTCTCACTCTCCCCTTCCAGGGTGAAGCCCTGACACATTCCAGAGATGGAGATCTTTACCATTTTACTAGCAGTTATCTCTACCATCCTCTAAATCCCAACCAGGACTTGGAGAAGCTCAGCTTGATGAAGAGTTGAGATAGCATCACTAGCATTCCAGGGACTTGATTTATTTCTATTTACACAAAGCCTTTAAACTCCACATTTCAGTCTGTGATTTCCAAAAGCAAGGCATCAAAGCTTTTTTAAAAAAATGAAGACATCCCTGAGAGTAAAAGACCAGCTCAAGTACTGGAGGAACATTTTAAAAAGGAATTGCCAGCGTGGGCAGCAAATTTTATTCCAAGATAGTTTCCAACTTATAACACCTTAAGTGGGCCACGAGAAAGAACCTGAAGGCAACTTAATAAGAATGTAGCAGAAAAGAGAGATTTCCAGGCTGTGTCTGGGCTGCGGGTTAAATGCAAGGGAGGAAAGACTCATAGTGTGGCCTTTGTTTTCTTTATCAGGACTCATTCTCTAGGCATGTTTGCTCTACGGCATGATTGAGAGAACTCTGTATGTTGGCAGAGTGCACTATTCCAGCGAGATGTGCAAAGCTCAGGCAAACAGGGGACTGGGCATCCCCACAACCCAAAGTCAAAGCAATTTCATGCCTTGTTGCAGGATGACTTTTGACTTCCCAGTCTTCAGCCCTCGGGTTGCCTCCCGTTCAAATGCTAGGCCTGATTCTCCTCCACTTTCAGGCCCATAGAAGGGCGAGCAGGGGCTCTCACTTGCTCAGTCCCAGTTTCTGTACCATCTGCTAACTGAGCCTCTTTAATTCTTGTGTGCTCTGTGTTTGAATTGCTGTCCCTTGACCCGCTCACCACTAGTGGAATCCTGCGCCATGTTACGAAAGCTGCCCCTGCAGATTTCTGAAACATAAGCCCTTTGGTAAAGAAATGTGAGTTTCTCAGACTCTATTTTTCCCCTCCTCCTTTGGCAAATTGGCAAATGTATCATCCCTGTTCTGTGTTTGAAGAAGGCTCAGCAGGCGACCTTGTTAATTTATCTTAACTGATGGATGCATTTGCAGTTTGGGGAAAAGAGTTTTAATCTCCTGCCTGGTTGTTTTTGTTCTGATTCTCCTCTGCTTGTGTTTAGAAGCTTGGTTGGTGAGGGATTGTTCCTGGTGCAACACAATTGCAGTGTTGACACACAACACACTTTACCTGGGCTGTTACAAACCTAGGAGCTCTGGGAACTTGACACTACTGTAGTTGAACTGACTCCCTGATGTACCAAATTCTGTGAGAATGCTGAACTTTGGTGTCCTTAATGCTTTGGAAAGTAGGGAGAACTTCAGCCAATTGCTGTGTATTTTTCTTTCCCTTTTCCATCTGTGAAGCTAGCACCGACTCTTGGCCCAAGAATTTGGGAGTTAATTGTGGCATTGCTTACTCTCCAGGTCAAAGACTCTTTGAAATAGTTAGTCATTGCTAGCACCTGCCTTTGATGCTCTGGTAGCTGGAAGGGATAATCAGTTTATCTCCTTTCAATCTTTCATTCTTTGAGCTTTTCTGCCTCCCACCTCCCATACACCTTTGTCCCAGGCTGCCAAAATAAATGAATAAATCAGCCAAGAAATAAATCAGCCAAATACCTCTCCAAAAAAGGCAATTATCAACCCAAACTGCCTTTTGAATAACTTCAGGGAGAGAATGAACCCTCTGTGCTGCAACAAAACCACGTTAACTGAAGGGTCCCTAGAAGCACATGGTGATTTTGAACTAGTTTGTGGATCCCAAAGCAGGATCTGAATCTTTTCCTTCCTTGTGCTCAGATTGCAGCCTCTCTTCAACCACACACTGGCAATATAGACAGTTGTCAAGCTTACTGAAGACACAGTTTGACCCAGCTACATGTACATCGCTGTGCATATTAAGAGAAACACAGATGAAAATATGTAACATGTTTGTGGTGAGACATTTTTGGGTGAAATTCACAAACATGACTCTGGGTTGAAATAATTGGGGAACATTGAAAATCTGAATAGGTAAAATCATTCATTTCTATACCTGCATACATGGGGAGACAACATCTGCATGGTATGCTCCTTTACACTTTAACTGTGCTTGACTTTGTTTATCCGGTGTACTTTTTTCTTTTGCCTTTATTAATTTAATTAAGCAGAACAAAGACCAAAAGAGAGCAAAACAACAGTGTGTGTGTGTGTATACATATGTATACTGGGAGAAATGGGGAGACTGTGAGTTCTAGTCTTGCCTTAGGTAAAAAGCCACCTGGTGACCTTGGGCAATTACAGGTGAAACTTGAAAAATTAGAATATCGTGCAAATGTTCATTTATGTCAGTATGGCAACTCAAAAGGTGAAACCAATATATGAGATAGACGCATTACATGCAAAGCGAGATATGTCAAGCCTTACTTTGGTATAATTGTGATGATTATGACGTACAGCTTATGAAAACCCCAAATTCACAATCTCAGAAAATTAGAATATTACATGACATCAATAACACAAGGATTGGAAATAGAGCAATATCGGACCTCTGCAAAGTATAAGCATGCATATGTACTCAGTACTTGGTTTGGGCCCCTTTTGCAGCAATGACTGCCGCAATGCGGCGTGGCATGGATGCTATCAGCCTGTGGCACTGCTGAGGTGTTATGGAAGACCAGGATGCTTCAATAGCGGCCTTCAGCTCCGCTGCATTGTTCGGTCTCATGTCCCTCATCTTTCTCTTGGCAATGCCCCATAGATTCTCTATGGGGTTCAGGTCAGGCGAGTTTGCTGGCCAATCAAGCACAGTAATCCCATGGTCATTGAACCAGGTTTTGGTACTTTTGGCAGTGTGGGCAGGTGCCAAGTCCTGCTGGAAAATGAAGTCAGCATCCCCATAAAGCTCATCTGCGGAAGGAAGCATGAAGTGCTCCAAAATCTCCTGGTAGATGGCTGCGTTGACCCTGGACTTAATGAAGCACAGTGGACCAACACCAGCAGATGACATGGCTCCCCAAATCAACACAGACTGTGGAAACTTCACACTGGACTTCAAGCATCGTGCATTGTGTGCCTCTCCATTCTTCCTCCAGATTCTGGGTCCTTGGTTCCCAAATGAGATGCAAAAGTTGCTCTCATCAGAAAAGAGGACTTTGGACCACTGGGCAACAGACCAGTTCTTTTTTTCTGTAGCCCAGGTAAGATGTTTCTGACGTTGTTTGTTGTTCAGGAGCGGCTTGACAAGAGGAATACGACATTTGAAGCCCATGTCCAGGATCCGTCTGTGTGTGGTGGCTCTTGATGCACTAACTCCAGCCTCAGTCCACTCCTTGTGAAAGTCCCCAACACTTTTGAATGGCCTTTTCCTGACAATCCTCTCCAGGCTGCGGTCATCCCTGCTGCTTGTGCACCTTTTTCTACCACACTTTTCCCTTCCACATAACCTTCTATTGATGTGCTTTGATACAGCACTTTGGGAACATCCAACTTCTTTTGCAATGACCTTTTGGGGCTTTCCCTCCTTATGGAGGGTGTCAATGATGGTTTTCTGCACAACTGTCAGGTCAGCAGTCTTTCCCATGCTTGTGGTTCCTACTGAACCAGCCTGAGAGACCATTGAAAGGCTCAGGAACCCTTTGCGGGTGTTATGGATTCATTAGCTGATTAGAGGGGGACACTTTGAGCCTAGAATATTGAACCTTTTCACACTATTCTAATTTTCTGAGATTGTGAATTTGGGGTTTTCATAAGCTGTATGCCATAATCATCACAAATATATCAAAGTAAGGCTTGACATATCTCGCTTAGCATGTAATGCGTCTATCTCATATATTGGTTTCACCTTTTGTGTTGCCATACTGACATAAATGAACATTTGCACGATATTCTAATTTTTCGAGTTTCACCTGTACTTTTGAAAAACCTTGCCAAGAAAACTGCAGGGACTAGTCCAGGCAGTTACCAGGAGTCAACACTGACTTGAAACTTTTATTTTTATACACACACACGCATGCAGCTTCTAAGTTCTTGTAACATATATGTATAAAGAGCTTTACACAAGAGTTTCAATAAAGGATGACTACATTGTAATTGTCCATATATAATCTGCATATGGGCTTAAGCAATCAGATGGGGTTGGTTTGCACAGTATAAATAGGTTAATATGTAGTTGGTTAATTGTGGTTCAGTGTGTTGTGCACATGAGTTTTCTGATCCTCCCTCCCTTAGAAATGTTACTTTCTTCTTGTATTTTCAGTAACTGACCTGTAAGGGAAAAAAACTGATCCGCCAAATAGCTGCTCCCCATTGTTTCTGGTTGGCTGGCAGGCCTAAAGCAGAATACAGATTTGCAGAGAAATTGAGGACACAAAGGTTGCTAAATTTATTTTATATGAATGCTCTTTGTTTTCCAGACTTAAATTCCTTTTGTTCCCCTTTTAAGTTTCATAGTTTTAATTCACACACAGAGATACCGATTCTCCCCCTTCATATTGCTTGGAGCATTAATTGCTAGTGAGGCCATACAAAACGGCAGCTCAATAAACAAGTCAGTAAACAAAGCCAGTGGTCAAGCCAGTGGTCATCTGGCTAGGGATGTGGGGAGCTGTAGTCCCACTCTCTTGGAGGACTCTTGAAGCCCCCCAGCATTCACCATAGGTTAACTTCACCATGCAGAGTGTGGAGTCTCATAATGTAATAATGCTGCTGTGGGCATTTTCACTTAATATATCTGATCAAATGGAGGGGGTGGGGAGACTAGAGCTGTCGTTTGCTGGCATAGACAAGTGTTTTGGGTTGTCTTGAAATGTCTCTGAAGTTTCACAAGTGGTATGAAGCCAAGAGGGATGGGGAGAAATCTGTAGAGTGGTTAGTATGAAATGAGCTGTATGGCCCTTGGATAGCGGTTGAAGAAGGAGCAAGAGTCTGGCTTAACTGGAAGTTTCTTGTAGTTCCTATTGTTCAGCTACTAGCTTAGCTTTTTAGTATTTTAGAGAGCCTTTACGCCCCCACACAAAGTGTAGAAGAAGCTTCATTGTTATGTTCTTCTTTTCCTCCAAGGAGCTTAGGGCAGTGGATGAGATTTGCCCTTCCCTTGTTTATTTTTTAGAACGCAGGCATTAAGTCTACTTTAATTCAGGGTGAACAATTGAGATCTGAGAGATAAATCCAGTCCTTGAATCCTAACGCATGGTCCTTCAAGCCCTCTCCAAACATAGCTGCCCAAAATTGGTGTTCCAGACTTGGAGGAGGACACAGCCTTTTCCCCATGGATGTCCCAGTATCTGTCAAGGCTCATCTATGGCCTGACCTTCATGGGTAATCCTTCTGGGAGCATAACCTCCCAGGGGTATAATTCATAGAATTATTGGAATGCAAAAGCCCTTTCCCCACTATAAGGTAAGAATCCATACACGCTTATTTAAAGGTAAATGTCAGTGATTTTAAGGTGGTCTTAAGAGGCAAATTATTTTTCAAGTTGAGCTCAACTCTTGGTGATTTCATCAATGTGCCCATGCAGTTTTCTTGCCTTCCACCCAATGTCTCGGGAATGCGTCAAAAGGAGATACACATATGTACTAATCTGTAGAAGTAAAACTCTGCTGAGGTTGAACATCACAGGACCAGGGATTCCCACTGTGTGGAAGAGTTATACAGGTAATCCTCATTTAGCAACCAGAATTGGGATGGGCAACTTGGTCATTAAATGAAGCAGTAGCTAAGTGAAATCACAACTGTGCTTATGATCTTACTTCAGTTTTCCTTAAATGCAAAAGGTTTAGCTGAGACCTGATGACTGGCCACCCTCAATGCTTCTCTGCTGAATGAGTTTTAGATGCTGAGTTACCCTAGACCAATGCTTAATGGGATCTTTATCCGCACCAGACCTTTTTTCTATCACCATGTTTGCTAGTCTTGCTAATAAATCAAAGGTCTACCCAACACTGCCTGTTTCTCATCACCTCACATGTTGAGCATGGACAATTAATGGAAATCAGAACTTAACCAGAAGAAGTTATTTAAAACACCACTGATGCAGCTATGGGAATGTTACCACAAGTAATGGATGGGTCATACTGCAAAATGAAAAGTAGATAGGGTGATGGATATAGGGGCCTATAAATGACAGGCAATCCTCCCAGTTTGTAAAAGGTTTGCAGATTTGCCAGTACTCATGGCAAGATATAAAGCTTATCTCCACACCATCCATCTCCCTGGCTTTTATTTGGAGGAAAGGATGCTAACCTTTGGCCTCAGCATATATGTGCCTGAACTCTGAAATGCTTCCCAAGGTGTGGCTGGAATGTATAAGGGGATAGCCAGCAGCTGGTTTGAGGAAGCAAATGTGCTGTGCTGAAATCCAGTGCTCAGATCAAAGAACTGGCTTCTGTTGGTTAAAATGTTCAGGAAGAGAAGAAACAAGTTCTATTGTTCAACTTTAGGTCCTCTTCTAGGGTGTCAAAACAGGGACTGAGCAAAACTGCTTAGAGAGCACTGGGGGAATCCCAAGAGTCCACTGGAGGTAGGCGGCCAATAAATTTAAATAAATAAATAAAATGAATACGATAAATAAAATTAATGTTATCACTTAGAATACATGATAAATATTTTTGATTGATTGATTATGTGCCATCAAGTCAATACTGACTCTCATCAACCACCTACATAGATTTTTTCCATGATGATCTGCCCCTAACCTGGTCCTTCAGGTCTTCCAACAGGGTACTTATCACCGTTGTAACTGAGTCCATCCACCTTACTGCTGATTGTCCTCTTCTCTTTCCTTCCACCTTTTCCAGCATTAGAGCCTTCTAATGCCAGAGAACAAGGTCTTTGCCACCCAGAGTCACCTGTTGGGGGAGATGGGCGGCATACCAATTTAATAAATAAATAAATAAATAAATAATGATAAATATAGCACTGAGCAATGAACAGTGCAGACTTATACAAAGGTGGTAAAGTATCTAGATGCTTCCCCATTCCCACTTTTTCCTTGACTGTAGAAAAATTGCTAGGTAGAAAAAAGCTAAAATAGAAATTGAGCAGATTATCCCTTGTTTACTTGCACTGTATGAGGACACAGGATTTTCAGCTCAGAGGATCTCTGGATTTAGAGTTCTCTTCCCTGCATTGGAGAGAAATTAGCTACTTTGGCTATAGGATGAGAGTAATATAAATTTTCCCTCCCTGAAGTATACAGTCTGTAACCACTTTCACCTGTGCTTGGTTTCCAAGTGGAGGGTTGATGTTTGGTTTTGAATTTGGTTGTCTGGGGCTGAAGAGGTACAGAGGAGCATCAGCATTTGCTGGTGGGAGGGACTGGTTAAAAAAAAGTCTAGACCAGGGTTCCTCAACCTTGGCGACTTGAAGATGTCTGGACTTCAACTCCCAGAATTTCCCATCCAGCATGGCTTCAAGCATGGCTGGCTGGGGAATTCTGGGAGTTGAAGTCCACACATCTTCAAGTCGCCAAGGTTGAGGAACCCTGGTCTAGATGATGGACACAGCTGTGCAGTTGAAGCCCCTCCCCTTTTGTACGTATGTTGATATCACATGTACCTCAATGTTACTGCCATGTTACTTTTGAGAGGTTTGATAGGGAAGCCTCTGAAGCCCCTTAGTATGGCTAAGAATAAAAGAACTCAATGCTGGCTGGGTGAGGTAGATAAATAAACTCCTCCCCGCCCCTTGCAAGCAAGCTTGTCAACATTGCCTGTTTCCCTCTGCTTTTGCATTTGATTTTTGTTTAAACAAATTAGTGAGCTCCCTATGGAAAACAAATCAGCAGGTGCTGATGATGGGATTATGTGTGCAACTGGTCAGACAAGGGGATCATCAGTTGGATTCCTTTTTTATATGCATATGTGACTAACTGTTTACAGCAGTGTTTCTCAACCTTGGCGACTTGAAGATGTCTGGACTTCAACTCCCAGAATTCCCCATCCAGCATAGCTTGAAGCATGGCTGGCTGGGGAATTCTGGGAGTTGAAGTCCATACAGCTTAAAGTTGCCAAGGTTGAGAAACACTGGTTTAGAGTGTATTATTACTGCTAAAGAGGGAGTAGTAGAGTTCTGCAAGTTCCTTTAAATTAACCAGTCAACAGGTCTATGTGGCACTGTGTGAAAGAGGAACCTATTCAGAAATGAATGGAATTAAATAAAGATGATTTAGTACCCAACTTGTACCTAATTGTCATCTATAATTGGCAGGGGTTGGACTTAGCTTTTCTCAGTGGTGATAGCAACAGTGACACCACGACTGAATGTCATAACTTCCTTTCTTTTGTTTATTAAATCTGTAAGGCCGCCTGACTCCATGATGACTGTGGGACGTGGACAGTATTAAAAGCTGGTTAAATAACAGACACGAAAGAAAAGTCAATCATCCAGAAAGAGTAAGACAAACACCTTCCCTAACAAACACAGTATTTTTTTCAGGAAAACGATATGCAAGGGATTCACTTGTCATCCAAGGGCCCCTCTTCTTCGTAAGTGGGTTCCTGCTTCTGAAGTATTTAAAGCTTATTTACTAGTCTTAATGAACACCCCAGCCTGTCCCACAACTCTGGCATACAGGGAATGTGCTAGTAAAATGACCACTTGCTTCACCAATGCAATATGGAATCGATTATATTTGGCAAAGTAATTTATTCCCAATAAACTGTGAATGAAAGGTTGAAAGCTTCTTCCAATGCAAGTGGAAAACTTTTGTGTTGCAGACTGAAATAAAATGTTATAAGATTATTCTCAGTGTGATATAGGATTCCTTTCTTGCACTTCAATCCCACCTCTTTTTTCTCTCTTATTCTTTCCTTCTCTCTAGAAACCACCATGCCCCCATCTTTTTTTTTAATCCTTCTTTTACCATATTAGAGAGCCAGTTTGGTGTAGTGATTAAGGCATCTGGCTAGAAACCGGAAGGCTGGGACCTTTTTCTGTTGGTCAGCTTATTACTGTGGTTTGCCACTGTGCCAGTTCTGTGAGGATCTTTACACTGTAGGTTATTAAACAAGCTTATGCATTCCAAAAGTCCAAAAATGAAACTATAATTATTAACTAAGCAATTTAGTTACTTCATTAGTCTTGAATATTAGTTAAGGCAATCAAATAATAAGCACAAAAATATTTAAAGCTGTAATAATCTATGGGTGGCCAATTTGGGGTAGTGTTTAAGGCACCAGGCTAGAAACCAGGAGACTGTGAGGTCTAGTCCTGCCTTAGGCACGAAGCCAGCTGGGTGACCTTGGGCCAGTCCCTCTCTCAGCCCTAGGAAGCAGGCAAGGGCAAACCCCTTCTGAAAAACCTTGCCAAGAAACTGCAGGGACTAGTTCAGGCATTTGCCAGAAGTCAAAACTAATTTTAAGGTACCTAAATAATTAAAAATATCCATGGGAATTAAGCATATGGTTAAATGAGAGAAAGACAAGGAGTTCAGAGGTAGCATATTTGTTACAATGAGAGAAAGGCAAGGGTTTTGAAGAGTTGCAAATTCTATTCAGTGAGGAAAGGCCAAAGTCCAGAGAATAGCCTTTTGAATCCAAAAAGAAAATTGGAGACTGGATTCAACACTAAATTCCACAAGATAAAGGAATGGCAGGAGTTCAGAGAATGAGGGAAATGGGGAACTTGTTAAGTGATTCAGTTTATCCAACATCCAGCTATAGGAGCAAGCAAAAAACAGAAACACAGGGATTCTTATTGCCATAAAAAAACAAACGAACTAAAAAACAGAATTTTGGAGGCTTCCAGCCACAGCAAGGAAGGAGAGAAAGTTATAAGATGCAGCATTCACACATAAGGCTAAGGGGAAGCAACTTTTGCATAGGTAGAAATGGGAATAAAATAGAAGACATGTTTTTGAGTTGAAGAGACTCAAGCCACTTCCGAAACCTTGCCAAGAAAACTGCAGGGACCTGTCCAGGTAGTCGCCAGGCGTCAACACTGAGATGGCGAAGCTGACGGCTTTGATTAGAGAAAAGACATTGAATAATTTTAATGCTAATTGGAAGCCTTTTTTGGACTTTTTGCCTGAAACAGGAAAAAATGAAATTATGTTGTATGGATTTCATGATTAGAATCAATATTGGACCATAGAAAAAATGAAAATTATGTTGTAAACGTAGAGTAAGAGTTTAGTGTGAATTGTTACTTATATCTGTTGTGAAGAAAGTTGGAAGTTATTGTTTTTTGTATTTTTCTTCCTTTTTTCCTGCATTTTTGACTTCTTTCACTTTCTTTTCATTCTTTCTTTTTTCACTCTTTATCTTTAATATTAGTTTTTGTAGTTTTTAATTGTTCTTATTTTAAAATCTAATAAAGTTATTTGAAAAAAAATGATTTGAAGGCACAAAAATGACAACAAAAAAACCCCCCACCCCATATTATTTTAAAATTAGTTTAAGGCAATTACAAAATACAATTATTATCCATATTACTCTAGAAGGTTCCTTCAAACCATAAAGTTGTCTAAACAAATGGCTTTCCTTTGTTTATGTTAAATCTATTCCCCATGGCTAACAATCTATTAACACTTTAACCCAGGTCTCATTTTGATGATTGTTGGAAGTACAATTTCCAGGAATCTTGAAGGCAAGCATGATGTGAAAGCATTTCAACACTAGCCAAAAGATGTCATTCTTATTGTGGCAATCTTTTCTAAAGAGGGGAAGACCTTGGCCAGACAGATGGCCACACCAGCAGGGACCGTTTCATCAAAGTTAGAAGATTTAAGCAAGTTATTTCAATGTGGTAGATCACAGATGTCATTTTATCCTAACAATGAAAGTTGTAGCTGATTAAAAAAAATTTTTTTTTTTTTTTTGCCTATTAGAGAGCAGGTTTGGCATAGTGGTTACAGGCTGTGGCTAGAAACCAGGAGACCGTGAGTTCTAGTCTGCCTCAGGCACAAAACCAGCTGGGTGACTTTGGGCCAGTCACTTTCTCTCGGCCCTAGAATGAAGGCAAGGGCAAACCACTTCTAAAACATGTGGCCAAGAAAACACATGGACTTGTCCATGTAGTCACCAGGAGTCAAGACTTACTGGACAGCACAACAACAACAAAAGTCATTTGACATTCAGCAGTGGCTAACTTTGGGTGACTAAGTATGCATCAAAGAAGGAAGAAAGAGAGGGAGGGAGGGAGATGGATCATGGATTTGCATCAAAAATGCATATTCTGATTTATATCAAAAGATGCTAGTTTAAAAATAAAGGCTAGAATTTAACTTGACCTGTAATTTGTCATCCTTTTGGAGAAAACTGGGACTAAGCGACCAATACATTCTTCTAGGTGCTAACTCTTCAAAACTGTCCTGATCTTTTTTTTATGTTTCTTTCTCTTTAAACCAGATTAGGGCCTCTTCTTCATGATGGAGTAAAAGTGCTATCCACCAGTCCTTGACCTGGCAGAAAATGCACTGCCTGCATTGGTTACCCCTAACCTATCATAGGCACAATGGCAGGAAATACTGTAGTACTGTCCTTACCTATGTGTACAGGGCATATTACAGAGAGGAGTTAGTGGGTTCCCCTGCCTTTCTTTTCCTTTCCTCCCAGTGAATGTAACCACTGATGAGAAAACATCCATCAATCACTCTCTCTAGCCTGGGCTGTTGACACAAAAGCAGCGAGTTTTGACAAATGGATAGACTGGCAGATTTAGCCATCTTTCAAAACTTACTTTGGGTTTGTGCAAGTTTTTGCATGATTATATTCAAAAGGAGCCCATTTTTCAGCTAATAATTGGACTCCTTTTGGAGATGGATTTAGTGCTGTTCCAGAAGACTACTAAACCATATTGAAAGCAGCCTGAACTTCATCTGATGGGTGCAGAAAGAGCTGCATAATGAAGCAGCAGAGAGAGAAACAGGAATCCTTCCCGCCACTACTTTGCTATTCAAGTTGAGCTAGGGAATTGGCTTAGAGACCTGTCAAGTATAGGGGAGGATTCTGGATTGAAAGATTCTCCCTGGGTAGAAAGCAGAATGGCTCTAGAAGACAGTGACCAAGGACCAAAGGGGAGAGGTGATGCCCACACCAGCCTAAAGTGGCCAAGAGGTGCTAGCCTGATTGCACTCGCAATCAATGTCAAAGTCAAGTTACCCCTTGAATGTTAAGTGAAGTGTGTCAGGTCGCACTCATAGCAGAACTACGGTGGCTTTTGGCCTGCTTAAAGGAGAAAACGCAACTTTAAAACCAGAATAACTAAGGATTACTTTGGGCCACATCATGAGGATATGCCAGAAAAAAGATGCTGCTAAAGCATGTTTATGCCATAGTTAGATGCAACTGGGGAGAAGCCCTTGGATTCAACAGTGCCTCAAATAGAAAAGTCTCTTCTGATAGACCTTCATGTAGGAGACACATGATTCTCCTGGGCCAAGTTGCATTTCCTTCCCTCCTTCGGTGGAAGATGATGGAAAATGGCGATTGGTCTTTGACTGTTTTTTCCAATGTCCTGAGGTTCATGGCTGGAAAGCAAAACATGGCATTCATCTGAGCAGCCATTTTTTTCCTCTTCTGAAGAGCTCAAAACCATCCACTTTGAATAAAATTAGCTCCCTCCAATTAATTAGCAGGAACAGTTTGCTTTTTTAAGACTGTCTCACTCATGAGCTAGGAACATGACAACGGCAGCACCATGGGGATACAGTAGAAAAAATATATTGCTAGAGCATGTTTATGCATGGCTGGATGCAGCTGGAAAAAGACCTAAGCCTTCTGATGTCTCATATAGAGGAAGCAGTGCCAGGATTGAAGCTCTGAACAGTGATCCTTGTTTCTGTACCCATGGAATGCCTCTTTAAAAAAAAAAAATGAAAATTTTCAAAAGATGAGAAGTCTTCATGTGACAGCATTGGGACATAATTTCCAAACCATTCATGTTTGCTAGAGGCAAACCCATAGACACTTTTTTTTGGATGGCAGGTTGTTACAACCCAGAACATCCATCCCCAGCCAGTATAGCCAGTGATCAGGAATGATGGAAGCTGTAGTCCAAATACTATGTGAGGATCTAAAGTTGGGAACAGTTGGTTGCTTCTTCTGGTTCAAAGGCTGCTCTGATATTTCTCTCTCGCTCTCTCTCTCTCTCAGGAAGGGGAAACTTAAATTAATTAGATGTAAGTTAAAAATTAGGTGGAAGTTATCACCCTACTCTCAGTGCACCATTAATGAAAGCTTTTTTTAACAAAATACTATCTCAGCTTCTATATCTTTTCCCAGAAACACAACACACAGGAATTTAGCTGTCCAAGCATTTTCTGGCACCGAGATAAACATGAAAAAAAGCTTCCATGACTGAATTCCTTTTAATGTGTCAGGCTGCTCTTAAAGGCATGAAAACTAATGTTGTGATGTTGACCTTTCTGCTCCAAATTATTCCTAAACTTTTTGCTGACTTCTTCTGCGGCTTTACTTGCTGCATTGTACAGATCAGCATTCCTTCATTAATTTGCTTTTCATACATGGTGCGCTGATTTCAGCCCATAGGTGCTCATTAGTGGTATCGCTGTCCTGCTGAACTGTAATAGCTATTTGGCAAGATGTTCATCCGGAACAGCCGATCTTCTCCTGCTTTATAAACACCGTTGCCAACTGTTATCATCTCACGTGAAAGACTCCTGCTTAGTGAGATTAAAAAACAGGTTCATAACACTATGCTTCCATGGCATACTGCATTTTCCACAAAGAGATTTTTAAAACTGCTGGATTGCTAAAGTCTAAACTTTAAGAATATCCCTGTTAGAACAAATGGCATTTTGAAAATATCCAAATCCTAGCTGGATCCAAGAATTCTTTCTTCACTGAGATAGTCTTGGGGCTGATTTGGAGATGGTGATATTTCCATTCAGATGCTAGAAAAATTAGGATGAATGGGCCTGGGCAGGGAAAGAGGTTCAACTATTCTGCCCACTTTCTTCAGGAAGTGCCTAGATTTCACACACTGTTGCATCAGGAGAGAACTGGCAAGGTTGTAGCTCCTTCCTCAGTGACCAGGCAGGTAGCAGTAGGTGTGGCTCAGGCACCATTGCCAATCAATGTTTGGGAGGTGTATTTCCGGTTGCCTGTCTTTGGCAATAATTAAGAGCTTTGATTCACTGTAATGAAAAGCCACCCTCTCTTTCCAGCTGTTGCCCTTTGAAGTTAGATGTGGGCACTCAATCAAATGACTGGGTGGAGTTATTTTCCACAATACAACACAACAGATTGGGTGGAGCTAGTTAAATGCTATGTAAGACTGGGTCTGTTTGGGGTTAATTTAACCCTGTGGGGTTAGTTGACTCCTTTTTAGTGTTCCCAAAACACAGTGACCCATCCCATTGACCCAGTTCAGTGTGTTGTGGGAAGAGGGTCATAATGTTTGTTTTGTTTTGGGTTAAGAAAGATTGTTTGGTTTTGCTTAACCATTATGGTTCATGGTGTTTTATGTTTTAATATGTTATATGAACCTATTCAGCATATTAAAAAGCAGAGATGTCACCTTGCCGACAAAGATCTGCATAGTCAAAGCTATGGTTTTTCCAGTAGTAATGTATGGCTGTGAGAGCTGGACCATAAAGAAGGCTGAGCGCCGAAGAATTGATGCCTTTGAACTGTGGTGCTGGAGAAGACTCTTAAGAGTCCCCTGGACTGCTAGGAGGTCAAACCAGTCAATCTTAAAGGAAATCAACCCTGATTGCTCATTGGAAGGATTGATAATGAAGCTCAAGCTCAGATACTTTGGTCACCTAATGCGAAGAGAGGACTCTTTGGAAAAGACCCTGATGCTGGGAAAGATTGAAGGCAAAAGGAGAAGAGGACGGCAGAGGATGAGATGGTTAGATAGCATCACTGAAGCAATGAGCATGAAACTGAGCAAACTCAGGGAGGCAGTGAAGGACAGGAAGGCCTGGCGCAATATGGTTCATGGGGTCACGAAGAGTCGGACACGACTTAACGACTGAACAACAACAACAACAATGAACCTATTCAGTGATGTTCAAATTCAAATCATGATTTGATAAATATAACTTTTCCAGCTGAAGCAAGCCAAATTCTCATGATGTACTGTATCTCATTCTCAATTTTACCCTTATAGAGAGAAAGGTGTGGGCTTAATTCTAGTTTGTTTTCTTCAGATTTACTGGATAAGGCAAATGAGCAAATAAAGATTCAATCTTTATTCTCCTAATGTTAATGCAGATTCACTGTTGGCTTCATTCAAGCTGTTACAACCTTTGCTGGATTCAGAGTTCATTCAAGAATGAAGGTTAGGGAAATTTACTTTTTAATGGCTTGTTAAAAACTGTGCTGTCAGGACAAAACCCAAATATTAGATAAACATCAGCTCTCTTGCTTTTTTCTCCTTACTTTTACAGTTTCTTGCCAAGTCAGGTTTGCTTTAGCGAGGTATTTCCAAGGTCAGAATAACACATAAAGAAGGACAGAGTGGGATGTGGAAGAAACCGAAGAGTTTATTGTTGCCCTTTGCTTCTCTTGCTGGAATGTTTGGGGTGTTTTGAATGGGATCCATGAAGCATATTTCACAACTCTTCACTGGAAGAGCCCTAGTTTGATGCCAAAACACACGTATTGCATGCAGACGCTGATGTCCAAAATAGCAAAAGACACATCATGATATCGTGATGCAAGCTTTGCTCTTTCATACTAGTGTCACAACACTGCAAATGAGTATGCAAAGAGCAGAGTCTGCATTGTGAGATCACAATGCACAGTTCATAATTTGCACCTCGTTACCCATTTCTGTGGATGCCTATGCTTGCATATGATCCCAGATTCAGTCCCTGGTATCTCCAGGGAAGACTAGGAAAGGTTCCTCTTTGGGATCCTTGAGAGGTGCCCTTATGAAATGGGTTTGCTCATCAAGCCATCACTCATCAAACAAGCCACATTATGGTTTGTTTTATTTTGACTTTGTGTGTCCCAGAATGCTTTCTAATACACACATGTATGTATGTATGTATGTATGTATCTTCTGCATACAAGTGGAAATTCTAGTGCATAGACTGTCTACATCAGCCCTATTATGCAATACTGTAGGCAGCCAACATGGAAGTTCTGCAGAGAAGCACATCAATATGTCAAGCTGGCAAGGATATCTGAGAGAAGAAGTAGTTACTGTTCCTTCTCCTTGTGTTGATTGCCTGAGTGGACCCTAAAGATGTTAATAAGAATTCCTAGTATCTTCCTTCCATCCATCCATCAAGCTTGACCTGTGAAAAAGGCCCAACTTTTACTTGAATTCAGGGTATTCTTTTTGTCTAGATTTGGCACCTCCCAGTCATTAGGAACCATGGATGCTTTCTTAGGCAGCTTTTCACAAACACCTACAACTTAGATCATGACTTTCTAGTTTGGCAAAGGGATATTGAACATATTGTTTTGCCATTGACCTTATCATACTTCTGGCCTATGGCTTTCATAATCAAAATTTGACCTTTTCAGAAGCTGTGGACCTCACTGTTGCATTTTTCCTCCTTCAAGGGCTCAAGTCCCTGGCAAGAGTCAGGAAAACTTAAGGCTTATATTCCAAGGGTCAGTCACATTTCTTTACAGCTTCATGAGAATTAATTAAGAGCAGCCAGCAAAGTGCATCTCTGGTGGATATATGTGGAAGGATGTGGAATGTCACAGCTGCTATTTTTCCAGAATGGAACAATGTGGAATGGATGGTGCCACTACTAGATAGATTTGTAAATGGCTGAACAATCATACCAAACACGTCTTTAATGGCTTTATGCCTAGATAGAGAGGTATACAGAACCTTAGGGTTCTGTCTGGACCCAGTGCTCTTCAACACTGTTATAAATGACTTATGAAGAGATAGAAGGGATGCTCAGCAAATTTGCAGGTAATGCAAAGTTGGGGGGATTGCTAACATTAGACACTGTCCAACAAAATGCTGTTCAGCAGTGAGAAATGTAAGGTTCTGCACTTAGGTAGGAACAACCAGACCCGCGGGTACAAGGCAGGTGGTAATGGCTCAGTGGCAGTACTTGTGAGAAGGATCTGGGTGATTAAGCATGAGCCAGCAGCTGCCAAAGGACCAGTGGAATCTGGGGCTGCATCAAAAAAGGAATAATGTTGAGATCTTGGACAGTGATAGTTCTGCTCTGCGCTGCACTGGTCAGGCTGAACCTGGAATCCTCTGTCCAGGTTCTGGACAGAATCCTCTGAAGGATGCTAAGGAATTGGAAAGAGTGCAGAGAAGAGCAACAAAGGTGCTGAGGGCCGTGAAAGCTAAATCATATGAAGAACTGTTAAAAGAACTGGGTATGTTTAACCCAGAACTGTTAAAAGAACTGGGTATGTTTAAAGAGAAGGCTAAGGAGAGACATGATTGCAGCCTTCCAATACCTCAGGGGCTATCACAGGAAAGAGGGTATGGTTTTACTCTCTGCAGTGCCTGAGGACAGGACAAGACTCAGTGAGTGGAAGCTTTACAGAGAGAGATCCAAACTTGAAATGAGATATTTTCCTGGCCATGAGAACTATTAAGCAGTGGAACAGCCTGCTTCCTGGAGTTTGGGCAGGAATTGAACCCTAAGATTATTTGATAAGCTTTAGTGGACAGAAAGCATGGGATATACACAGGTATTTGGAGCTATTTGTTGGTAACCTACTGAACTATACTATCTTTCTCACTATTAGGAGTTCTTTTCTCTGGTAATTGGTGAGGATTATCTGTGACACACAGTTACTGTTGGCGGGTAACTAGTGAAGTTTTCCAGCCCTCTGGGAAACCTAACAGCCAACTAGAACCATTGCCAACTGCCCCCGCCCCCAACCCGGTCCTATGTTCAAGCCACTGTTCAATCAAGGCAAAAACAGCAAACAGATCTCCTAGAGGTAAGAGACGACTGAGATATTGGAGGAATATCTTATATGGCTTACACTATAATCAATGGAGTCTGTCATTCAGGAAATTGAACTTTAATGTAGTTTCATGTTCATTCTCCGTTTTAGGAATTGGTTAGAACTTAAAGTAGCCTTTAAAAGGTCTCAGAACATGCACCCCTTTCCTCACTTATGAACTTGGGCCATCAGCAGTTTAAACTGAGTATTGCCAATTCACGGTATCAGTTAAAATCCATATCAGCTTTAATCAGGTCTTGAATAGCATCCAGATCTATCTGATGCATGTTAATCGGAAGTGAGCTCCTCTGTGTTCAACAGAATTTACTTCCAAGGAACTGTGAAAATCAGTAATGTAATGGTTATATTAATACAATAGTTATAGGAAGTTGAAATTCCCCTCAGCCAGGAAGTTCACTGGGTGATATTGTGCCTAGTTTCACTCTTTGCATTAAACCTTGATTTTGTTAACCATAGTTTGTTGAATATAACACAAATGCAAGTATTCAAATATCATGCTAAGCCATAAACAATGCCGTAAAAATTACAGTGACCAGCCCAAACACATTGCACTAAGCCTAAACCAACCCAGAAACCACAATTTGATTGTGTACTAAACATGATCTTTTAGCCTAACCTACTTCCCAGGGTTGTTCTGAAGATAAAAGGGCATGTATTCTACCTTGGTGGAAAATTATGATATAAATGAGATATATCAAATTATAGGATTGCCAGCTCAGGCCTTGTGGTTTTAAGGTCAGCCTTTCTCTCATATGTCTTTTGGCTTCCACTCTTTGAGTCTTGGGAGTTTAGGAACCCATGGCTAGTCTCCCATAAGAATAATTACTAGTAAGAAAGCACTGAATTTCCATTACAGGCCATTTCCTCACGAATGATTTATAGTGTCTTACAAGTGGCCTCCAACCATCCAACCTTTGTGCTGAATCTCAGTAATGAAGACAGGCTTTCCATTGCCACAGAATGAATGGGTGATGCTGAAAAACTCTATAAATCATTAGTGAGAAAATAGCCCCAGGCTCTTTCTTCATGTCTGGCTTTGTTAGCAGTGACATAAATGTTATCAAGACCCATTCCATTCTGACAAAGAAATGGCGATTAATTTGTGTACAGAAATACTGATGTAAACCATCCACAAAGCATGGAATTGCAAAAATTAGATAGGAATCAGGGCAACTCAGCAAAGTTGTTAAATAAGTTACCTGTTCTGCCTCTCCTACTTCCCCCATCCCATCATTCTCTGAAAACAGGCATTTGGAAGAAGGTTGTGATCTATTATCAACAACCAATAATGTTATCCCATAATGCCACTTTAAGTTTGAACCACATTAAGTCTAGAAGTAAACATTATAAAGATCTCCATGTTCATTGTTTAAAAAAAGAAAAACAAGTGTGTAGGCCGTAAGGGTACAAATATAAACTTACACCGGCAATACACAGTAGACACTTAGAAGGGAACTTGCACAATTTTCAGATGACTTGTCAGGGAATGGGGCTAAGAAAAGCAAATTATAAATAGTGTGCCAAATGAAGAAATATTTACGCAACACCAAGAACGATGCATGTTGTGGACTTTTTCTTGGTAGATAAATTGTAGAATAAAATGTTATGACTGGGTTCTCAGATAACGTTAAGTTATGATGTGTTGAATGAGCCACAGTGACTGGGCTTGCACATCATGCTAAGGTATAAACCATGATTTATAATCCATAATGATGGATTATAAAACAAAATGAAGTAACCCATACTATAGCTTGCATAATTGTGATATCAACCTCTACAGCAGTGCTTAAAAGTTTGTGAACGCTTTTGAATGTTCAATATTTCTGCGTAAATATGACTTAAAACATGATCTGTTCTCCATACAAATCCTAAAACTAAATAAAGAGAACCCGATTAAACAAATGAGTCAAAAACATTATACTTGTTCATTGATTTTTTTGAGGAAAATGATCCAAAGCTATATATATATTTGTGAGTGGCAAAAGTATGTGAACCTTTGCTTTCAGTAACCGGTGTGCCCCCCTTGGGCAGCAATAACTGCAACTGAACGTTTCTGGTAACTGTTGGTCAGCCCTGCACATCAGCTTGGAGTAATTTTAGCCCATTCCTCCTTATAGAACAGCTTCAACTCTAATATCTAATCACACCTGATTATCATTCCATTGATCGAAACACTTGCCTCTAATTTCCCCTTCAAATGAACTGATAATCCGAGGTTCATGTATTTTTGCCAGACACAAATATGTAGCTTTAGAGCCTTTTCCTCAATAAATCAATGAACAAGTATGTTTTTGACTGATTTGTTTAATTTTAACACTTTATCTCGTTTTAGGACTTGTGTGGATAACAGATCAGATAGGTCCTATTTATGCAGAAATAGTGAGAATTCAAAAGGGTTCTCAAACTTTTAAGCACCACTGTATATGCCTTAATAGAGAGTAAACCTTGTGTCAGTTATGATCCCCTGGTGAACAATGTTTCTTCTGAACTAAAAAATCAGTTTATTTTCAAATGTGTATCTGCATGTAAAGTTTGCTAAATCAGGTATAGGTAGAAGGCTGGATGTGAGCAACTTTTTTCACCCATTATAGATGGTAGATTTTTTTGGAGATCTATTTCTGCAATCAGGTTTCCTTGTGCCAGAGCAGTGTTTCTCAACCTTAGCAACTTTAAGATGTATGGACATCCACTCATGCTGGCTGGAGAATTTTGGCAACTGAAGTCCATACATTCATGCTGAAGTTGAGAAACACTGTGCTAAAGTGAAATCAGAGGCTACAAGTCCAGTTCCCAAGGCAATTCCAGACATGAGAAATTCTTTATATATCTACCTTATTCTGGTAGTGAAACATCTTCAGTCACAGAAACTATAATGTGTATTTATTTATCATCACTCTGATCCTTGGTTGTGTTTGTTCTCTTGACAACAGGAAGCAACATCAGGGGTGTTCCATGCTGCGAAGAACCCTGTTCTCTTCTGCCAGTTCTCCAACCTCTGTTTGCAAAGCAGACTAAGCCAGCCTTCAGAAGCACATTTTGCAGGGTCTCATGAAAACCCAGCAAAGGGAGCTCCTGCTTGAATCATCCAGCCGAGTTATTTACCCAGACAAATTGGGTACAATCCAGATGCTTTTGTCTGAAGATCGCTTATGGCACAAGAAACTGAGTTGCCCCACTCATTCTACATTGCTCAATTTTACAAGAGAAATTGGCGGATGTTATCAGTTCTGTGGCATGGCTTTTAGCGAAAAGCCTTCTTGTTCTAGATTGGAATTCCCAGGGGGATAGTCATGCTGTATCAGTGGAACATCCTGTGACATCTTCAAAGTTGTCACATTTGTTGTAGCACAGAGCCAAAATTGGTTCAGATACAGAAATGCATTCCCCTCTCTGCTACCACTTCACACAGAGTCGCAGTAAATAAGGCAGGACCTGGGCCCCACTCAGATGAATAGAAATCACCAGTAGCAGAACGGAGTATGGCTTCTGGTAGTGGGATTTCATGGGGCTGGGTTTTGAGGAAACACTGGAGAAGATGGGGCTGGCCAGTCAAGTTTTTCCTTTGCAGTTAGTTCTTCCCATTCAAAATACTTGCACGATTGACACCAGCCATCAGAATGCATGATTCCCATACAACTAACTGCTGTGTTGAATTAGGCTACACAGAAGTAGCTTCCATACCTGAACAGCTGTGCCATCCGCTGTTAATTTGATTTTATGCATAGTTTTAAGACGTTAAAATACCATATCACACATTAAAAAAAGGTGGAGCTTCTATCACACCATCGTGGTCGCCATCTAGATTTTTTTAACCACATCTTGTGGACCCCCCTGGAGCCCCTGCTTATTTTTATTGGCTACAATTGGGTTCTCTAGTTGGCAGCATTGATAAGTTTTTATGTATAGTTTTGCACACATGAGTACCTGTTTTATGGATTTTTGGTGTTCAAAAGCTGGAATATTGTCTACCAATCAGGTTGCTTGCCCAAGGCTATACATTAACTTAGCATTTAGCATTTTTGTTTTGTGTGGTTCGATCTTGGCACCGCTAAGGCAAAATACAGTACTGTTTACGCAAAGGGATTTGAACTGTGAAGTTGAAAATAGGAAAAACTTAACTGCAGTAGCAACTCTGTATATACATTTTGCAGTGCTGGTAAACTCTTTAATCTTGACATGACATGACTTAATTTAGGATTGTTTCCTTCCAGGTAAAAGATGGGATTTGAGAGCTTTCTTGCTAATCCATGCTTTGTGCTTAGGAGGTAAGTGGAGTGATTAGTTCTGAAAGAGGAATGACAAATTGCACGTGGTGGGTTGTAAGCAGGAGTGTTGGCACCTGTTGGATCTAAAGTTTTGCTGTTGCTTTCTGAAGAAATGTGCGGAGCGAAAGAATCAGCTAGAGGAATTCTGTTGCTTCAGAATACAGGAATGTAGAGGCTAAAGGGGAGTTTTTTCACTCAAATCCTTAAGCCTTGGAAACCTGTCATGCTGTGCATGAGTGGATGCTTTGAAAATAGACAGATTTCGACGTTTGCCTTTCAAAGCTCAACATGATTTCTTCTTCCCACTCCATCTACCTGAGAACCATCAGGATTAAGGCCCAAAGGCGTCTGCAGGGCAGAACAAACATGTCATGCAAACTTGAAAAGCACGTCCCATCTCACCACCCACAATGCTTGCGTCTTACTGCAGAAGCTCTCTTGTACTGTATACAATCTTCACTGGCAGGATCTAGACCAAATACCACCTTTCTCAGGATGTGACGACACATTAGAAGGGAAGCATCAGCTTTTCTATCTCAAGTTCCCCTTGCAGGGCAAATGCAGAGCAAAGAAACGTTCTTGCCTGTGAAAAAGTCAGGCGGTGTTTAAGCTTCCCTGACAAATCCCGCACAGGCTCTCTCTTGCCAATGCCGTTTTCTCACTCAGACTACAATATGGGAATATGTTGTAGCCTGCTTTGTGCATTGGGGGGGGGGGGGATTTCCAGGGGAACATTTGTTGGTGGGGAAAGGACTCGAGGCTGCTCCCCTTTACTTAGTAGACATCCCTAGAAAGTGCCTCCCCCCTTCTTTCAAAGCAGAAACACTAACATACAACCGGCAGAATCCAGCTGTTTCCCAGTTTTAATGAACCTTTGCAACACAAATGTTAAAAAACAAAAAAGCAGGTCTGGTGGTTTTCCAAAAGAGTGCTAAACCCACATATATAAGGAGCCCGTGTCAGAGCTGACAAATGTTAGAAAATGTTGGCCAGGCATTACGTGTGCAGCTGCCTCTGTGGAAGCCAAGGGTCTGGTCTCTCCTGCAGCCCAGGCCAAGATGTCTGTGGAGGGCAGTGCCTAGCACAGTGTTGTCCAAACTTGGCCACTTTAAGATGCGTGGACTGGGGAATTCTGGGAGTTGAAGTCCACTCATCTTAAAGTGGCCAAGTTTGGACAACACTGGCCTAGCAAGAAGAGAGGAAGGAACCTGCCTCCGGCGGCCAATGGGAGCTGGGCAGATCCCAACCCGACTGCATCATTGACCACATTACAATGAAATGTGCTAGGTCCCGCCCATGACAGAATTTGTGTCAGGAGAAGTGGGAAAACAACACTTTCTATAAGTGGAACAGGTAAAGATGATGTCGTGCTGTCTTACCTGTGGGCCGGGAATGAGACAAGGGTAACATCAACAACATCAGAAAAACAGTTGCAGGGTGACCTTGGGCCAGTCACTCTCTCTTAGCCCAGCCTACCGCACAGGGTTGGGGTTGTTGTGGGGAGAATAGGAGGCAGGAGTATTAGGTATGTTTGCTGCCTTGAGTTATATATAAAAGAGGCAGAATAATAATAATGATATTATTATACCTTGCTAGTACTCTGGAGTTGAGAACTAGCGGGCAATTCTTGGCAAGAGTAGGTAGTGCTCCATTAACTCCAAACCCAATTACTTTGGTCTCAGCCTGATTTTTTATTACCGGAATTCTCTGGGTTGGTGGCTGGCTGGGTACATGTTTGTTATAGGGATGCTAGCGTGTAGTGAGGGATCTGTATAAGAAAATAGGGGAAAAGTAATTTATATTCACATTCTCGCCAAGTTGCCCCCTTGCTCAGCCAGTTAGGTTGCTGGTTCTCTGGCATCCAAAAGCTTGCTGTTTCATTGACTTCAGGGTTGGACATTGTCATATTGTCCATTATTAAAAACACCAATTTGAAAAATGGCCCAGCAATAAAATGGCAAAATTAGAAATCTAAAGGTCCAGAATATAAAAAAACTTCAGGAAAAGGATTAGTTTTTCCTTTTCCAAGAGGAAATATGGGAAAAAATGGAAAACAAATTTCTTTAGTTCATTTTTTCTTCTGTCAAAGGCAGCAGTTTGAGACTACTGGTAGTCTCAAAGTTTAAACATGGCCTGAAATCAATTATGTGCCATGAAGTTGGTGTTGATTCTTACCAACCACACAGATTTTTTCCAGGATGATCTGTCTCCAGTCTGGCCCTTCAAATCTTCCAGTACTACACCTATCACTGTTGTAATAGTCCATCTACCTTGCTGCTAGTCACCCACTTTTTCCTTCTACCTTTCCCAGCATAATGGGCTGCTGAGAGGAGCTGCGTCTTTTGTATCCAAAATGTGATAATTTGAGTGTGATCATGGGTACCTCAAGAGATAACGCTGAATTGATTTGTTTTGTGATCCATTTGTTTATTTTCTTGCCCATCTATGAACTTCCCAGGAGCCTTCTCCAACAACAAAGTTCAGAAGTATCAATATTCTATCTTGCTTCTTTAAAGTTCAACTTTTACTTCCATTGAGTGTCACTGAGAAAACCAGTGTCTGCATTTGTAGGCATAGACACATCACAGCATCCTAATACCTTTTTCAAGACCTTCATTGCTACCCTTCCAAGTGCTAGTCTGTGGCATATTTCTTGGTGCTGGTTCTTGACTGTTGATAATTGATCCTAAAAGGCAGAAGCTATCCACCACTTCCATATTTTCATTGTCAGTTCTAAAGTTGGTTGCTGTACTTATTGTCATTAGTTTGGTCTTCTCTATATTTAATCTTAGTTCCATTTTTTCACTGTGCTCCCTGACTTTCATAACTAGAGCTTGCATATCATTTTTATTTTCAGTTGTCAGAGTAGTGTCATCAGCATAGCACAGGTTATTGAGGTTTCTTCCTCCTATTTTAATACCACACTTATCTTCTTCCAATCTAGCTTCCTTCAATATATTTTGCATATAGATTGAATAAATAAGGAGAGAGTACACAACCATGTCTTGCTCATTTGTCAACCTGGAGCCAGTCTGTTTCACCATATTTCATCTGGACTGTGGTTTCCTGTCCTGTATATACTATAGGTTTTGCATGAAAATAATGTTCTGGGATTCCCATCTTCCTAAGGACATCCCACAACTTGATATGACTGACACAGTTGGAGGCCTTTCTTTAATCAATGAAGCCCATACTGACTTATTTTTTGTGTTATTTGGCTTTCTCAATTATCCAGCATGCATCACCAATAATGTCTTGTATTCCTCAGCCTTTTCTAAAGCCATCTTGGACATCTGACATCTGTTTTTTCATGTATGGCTTTAATCTGCATTGAGTGATCCTAAAATTATTTTGTTAACGTGTATAATTAAGGATATTATGTAATCGTTTTCACACTCTGTTAAGTCTCCTTTCTTTGATACTGGCAAGTAGATTGAACTTTTCCAATCTGATGGCCACTGTGACATTCTCCAGATTTGCTGGCATAGTTTGATTAGACCTTATACTGACTCTTCTTCAATTGTTTGCCACATTTTTGTAGATATTCCATCAAAAACATCCAGCTTTCCAAAATGGCCACTTTTTATAGACAAGGATAGGGGTAATGACTAAATGCTGATCTAACTTCATCTTCTGGTACTAGAGATTCTTGTAAGTAACGAATATCTTCTAAGCTATCTTGGATGTTGACATCTCTATTGTACAGAATTTCAGTATATTCCTTCCATCTTTGTTTGATCTTTGTTACTATCTGTCTGTGGCATCCTTTAGCATGCCAATTTGAGATTGGAGCCTCATTCTAATTTCAGAGATCTTTTAAGAAGACACAGAGAGTCTCTTTGTAGGAAGCAGGCTCACCATAGTAGAACTCCAAAGTGATGTTTTGGCACAACACTTGTGTCTGCAATGTGAATTACACCCATTTTTCTAGACCTGTATCCTGGACAAATATCTGGATGTGACAATAATCACATCCTTCCTTCAGCCTCTGTGCAGGAATTCCACTGATTCACACAGCTCACCGGCAGGAACAGACAGGTAGTTTGACCCCACTTGTCTTTGGGATGTTTGGTAGAGACTGGAATGTAGATAAAATCTATTCCAGTCTTGTATTTTAACTACAAGAACAGTTCTTGTTTGGACCTGCCTCAGGGCAACTTAAGATAACTTTCTCTAAGGACATGCCTCTTATTAGCAGATATATGATTCACTGTTGCATTCTTGGGCTTTTAAACCCTTTTAAGGCTGCCCTGCTATATCCATTTCTCCATTGAACTCAAGGGGGTTTCCTTCTTTTAATCTATTTATTTGATTTTTATCTTGCCTTTCCTCCAAGAGTGCAGGATGATGTACAACCCATTGCTTTTTCTGCTCATATTTTCCCCCACAGCAACAAACCCTGTGAATTAGGCTGGGCTCCACCACTACCACACTCTTACATTAGCAAGAAAATACATTCACAATATGGCACACTCTCATTTTTTTCCAAAAAGGCTTGTAAAATACCTCAAACAAAGATATAATAAAGTTTCCTTCAAGTTGAGCTTGACTCCTGGTGACTTTGTGGCCATAGCTATGTACTTTTCTTGATAGCGATGTAGAAGTACTTTTCTGGACCTTTCTGTTCTGACTACCAGGGCTATAATTATGAAATTCCCTGGAAGTCTCCATCAAGTCATAGCCAGCCCAGGACTGACCTTGCTTAGTTTGTGAGCCCAGATGCTGCCACTGCTTGGCTAAATTATTTGAATGTGTTCTTCATTACACTCGATGCCTTCATCAAGAATTGGCCCAATATATCTTTGCTACAGCTTTGCAAATGTTAAGTCTGTAAGTCAGACACTCCAGTCTCTGTATTGCCAGTGTAAGTTTAAGAATTGAAGAGATCCACTGGCTTAGATCAGAAGCCCATTAGCTTGGCATGCTGTTTCCCATAACAACAACAAGGGATCCAGTAGCTGGCTCTCAGCAATGGTTTTGGCTGGGATCCTGGAGATTGTCTATAGCCGAACTAACTAATAAACAGGAACAGACCTCTTCTCTCTCCTCCCAGATTTATCTAATCCACTTTTCAAACCATCTGTGTTAGAGGCCACATTTGCCTTTCTCCAGGCAGATACTTTGGATGTAACATGCCTCAGTTCCAGACGGCATGATTAGGGGGCAGTCCTGGGTGAAGATGACAGCAGCTACTCCAACACATCAGTAAGAGAGTTTGCACTTCAGTAAATGCCATGATATATCGGCTGACCTTTTGTTTTCTCCTGGTTCTCGTCAACCTGGGCATCGGCAGCAAGCTAAAGGAACATCAGAATGATGTATGCAGCAAACTAACATCAAAATGATGTGTGCATGGTAATGTCACGATGTAAATCCCATCCTTACATATTCCGTCCTTGTATCCTAACATCTGACACATGTCATAATGTAACATATGTAACATATGTAAGTTGAAGCTTTTGCATCCTGATGTCATGGAGCACTTTTCATCACTTGCCCCTTTGCCATAGGTACCTGCTGCTAGATATGATGATAAAAATATGACAAATGTCTATTGTGATGTCAAGATGCAAATCTGCTCTTTTGTTCTTGCATCTAATATCAGATGCTAGTGTGCAAATTATGGGCTTTGCATTGTGAAGTCATAATGCATGCTTCACCATTTGCTTGCCAATTACTTTTGCCAGATATTCACCCCAAGTACAAATAAGATCAAAGGAAAAACATTTATCTTTCTCACCCTACCATGTGTAATTTTATGCACTAATTGGATCACTTTTTGTTTGTTTTTAATACTTAGCAGGTCTGCGTGGAGAAGACATTCCAATCCTTTGATCATTTCAATTATTTTTTCTGCATCCCTTCCAACTCTAAGATCAAGTCTCAAAAATGTATGACTTGAATCCTTTGTACACTGGCAATGAATTCAGCTGCCAGGAATGAGCCTTATCAATCTGTAGTTTCAATTAGGCTACAAAGAATTTATTCATGTACTTCCAAACCTTTACTTTTCCCCTACAGCCATAAATACTAGAAACTTATTATTTCCCCAGTTTTCCCACTGCATTCTCTAGATACCACAGTGTACCCAAAGGCGTAGTAGAAGAAAGGTAATATAGCGCTGAGACATTTTTTTTTTTTCCTGAGCAAGAGCAATGATATCATCTGCCAAAGCTCCAGGGTGGTTGATGGATTCTCTGGTTCACATATGAAAATGACACAGTAAGGCTTCACATTTTATTGCTGTTGTGACATTTTAGGGGAGAAGAAGTCAGACTGGAGAAAAAATAATCAAGGAGAAACTACTATAACAAATTCTTCCATAAACATCTAGCACTTTGGAGGGTAACATTTATTTATCTGTTTGCATAGCAGTTTGCTTTTCTATTTAAAGAATATATTTCAGCTGGTGGGATGGCTTCAGGTCATTTTATTAAAGTTTGATGTGTAGGACAGGCTAAATCTGCACCAGCTCCAGTAAGTTGACAGACACTTATTTTCTAAAAACTATGCATACAACTGCACATATGTCCCATAAACTTAATTATGAGGTTATATTAGTAGTTTTGTTTTAGATTCTGAGTTTTATGATGGAGTGTTGTGGTTGTTTTACCAGCCGATTATAAATAATAGAAAGTTATGTTTCTGTTGAACAACTTACTGAATCAGATGTCGCATCCTGCAGTTGCATGGTGGTGATTGGAAAAACAGAGTTTTGGTGATGAACAGTGAATGTACCTTGTCCTGAGGAGCACAGTATGTTGGGAAAAGCATATACGTCTTACATTGAGATGTAAATGACTGACTTAGTTAAATAAATTCTGCCTAAGCAGCTGCCTCTGGTGTCAACCTGCTTGCATGGACAGTAGATTGCCTTCATCAACAGCCAATTGTATGTAATCTTGTCAATAATACAAGTATTAACTGATAAACATGAGCTATACTAAAGAATACATAAATTACTGATTCTTATTTATTAAACTGCTGTACACTGAACAATCCAGATAATCAAATTGTATCTGGCATTTAGTTATCATTGAAAATGTATTTATTGTGCCATCTCAGAGAGACAGAAAAATACCATAATTATGCCAGAAGAATGTTAATCAGAAGAGGGAAATTTTTAACAGCCTTTCCTGAGAAGAACATTGAATGGCCAACTTGGAAAGGTAGATACCCCTGAGAGTCCATTATTGGCTGGGCTCTAGCCTGGAGTGAGTAGCTGAGGGGTAAATCCTGAAAGATCCTTCCAGCTGCACCTCTTGGTTTCCAGTTTGTTTTGAGACAAGAAACACATGAAAACTGCATTGTTACCCTAAAAGCGCACACATGTAATGCCTCCCATGAAGAAGTTCCAGGAAAAAAATGGAAACTCCCGACTTTCGCCCATTTTGCATCATGTGACGCTCATGGTAAATGTCATCCCTCCAATGGAATTTGCCCATGCTTGCCTTATAATCTAGCACTTCCGAAAGCTCCAAACCTCTCCAAACTCATTTTCCCTGGTTTTGGAGTTTTAAGCCTAAAGTATCTGCAAGACTGAAGGAAGCCATTTTATTTCTCGAAACACCTCAAGACCACCCACACCCCCTAACTAAAAGATCCAAACATTTCAGCCCTGTCCATTCTAGCGAGTTAGCATGTCACCAGCTACACCATCTGTGGCCCTGAAAGCTGATCAGAACAAGGATCTGATGAATTCAAACCAAATTACCTTGACCAGCCTGGCTCTAGGTAATGAAGCTTCCAAAGTTCAGGATGACTCTACAGAATCATTCCAAAGGATAACCCTTACCAGCCAGGACATTCAAACTTTAAAGCTCAAGTAGTGTGAACCTTCCTGCAAGTGAGAATTATCTGCACTCCAACACAACTGTATTGAAAATAAAAATAAAACAGTATGCTCTGTTACTGGATTTTTTTTTTAATCAGAAGATTATCCTGCCTTTCCTTTAGCAAAAAAATGAATATAAAATGTGTGGTTTTAATCTATTATCAATTCTGTGCTCTGAGCATCTTATTTCAAATATCAATCCTACCCATCCTTCAGACTGTCTAAGACGTTAAGAGATGTAACAAGGGTAATGCTTCTTTAAAACACATGTTTTTACAATGTCCTATACTTACTAAGTTTTGGGAGAAAGTAGTGGACCATATAAACGTGACTGTGCAACAAGAGCTAAAATTTTCAGAGGATAATATTCTCTTGAATTACACACCCAGTGCATGGAACTTGACAACTGGACAACGTAAATGGATTCTCCGTGCCCTTACTAAGGCCAAAAGACTGATACTGCAGCATTGGAAAGATAAATGTATGGCCCCATTTACTCAATGGATTGAAGACCTGATTGCACTTGCCACTTATGAGCGGATTGCCTACAGGCATAGACTTTGTATGGACAAGTACAATATATGGAATATATAAATGAAATATGGGACTCATTTATACAAAATACAGTAGGTTAGGAAAAAGATAGATAGATACACACACACACACACTATTTGCATTAGATAAATATATATAGAATTGTAACTGTTTATTGTTGTAACAACATACTATATATATTTTTTATTGTTTTCTGTTGTATTTTTTCCATTTATTTTTAAGCACTTGTTACGTAATTGAGTTTGATAATGTATATATCCTCTGTTTTGTTCCTTTTTGTTTTTCTCTTTTTTTGTTGTTATTACAAAATAAAGGGGAAAAAATCCTTTCCATCCTTCAAACAGGATAGAATTCACCAGGGTGTGTGTGTACATTCTGTGGGGGGGGGGGGGGGGGAGCAAGCACTCTACTTATTTTTAACCTGTATTTTTCACCCTTCAAAGGCTTGGGGAGAGAATTGTGGTAATACCACTGCAGTGGTATTTTTTTGTAGTTCAGTGGTACTGTTAATAAAGTAGGTGTGATACCCCTATAGGAGGCTTAAGAATATAGTTTACTGCTTATTTTGGTGGAAGGAGTGAAAAATCATGTTGCCATAATACAGTGCTTTGCTGCTGAATTTCAGGAGCACAATCTTGGGAGACACTGGGACTGCAAAAAAGGTCAGGCCCTGCACCCATCTAATGTGTCATAAATTGACTACTCTTGTTTTAAATGGTTTGGATTCCATCAACCCATTCCTAATTTTGATCCTATTCTTACATTATTGTATTTGTCACTCACCATGAGAAGCTGTATTTAGAAGACTGAACAGGAAAGAACTGAAAACTCCTTTCATCATTAGGATTAACTTTCCACTTAATCTCTACACATTGAACGTTACAGAGTAGACGTTGATAGAATGAAATTCAGTAAAATCCAATGAAACTGGAAAAATGGAAAAAATAAAAGCAGAAGTACAAAATTGGGTTCTAGTTGGGCAGAAGAATCACCAAGAACTAACAGGACTGGTGGTTTTGGTCTTCCTCTCCAACCATCAACAAACTGATATACAACAGATTAAACCCAGTGAAGATTTTCCATTGTTGTGGATACAATAAAACAAGTGTAAATTGTGATTAATACTGCAAATTACCCACACTTTCTTAGACATGACTAAGTTTAGAAGGGTTTACTTCCAAGTAAACATGGGAAAGATTAAACAGCTAATCCAAAGGGTCATGGGTTCTTATGTTATTTGCATCTCTATCCCAATTCCTTGTTTATATATATGTATATATAAACACACACACAAATTAAACTCAGAGAAAGAAAGGAAAGTAAAAAGAGGGAATAAAAGGTGCACAGAAAGAAAAAGGAAAAAGGGAAATAAAAAGAAAGGAAATATATAAAGAAGTGACTTCCAATCTTCATCACAACAAGTATAAACAAGTTTGGTAGCTCATCATCCCCTATAAGGTTACAAACAGACATCTCTTCTCATTTCCTTGTTTTCTGTGGGAGGTGAATCACAAGAAATAATAATTGGTTTGGGAAGTGAAGCTTTTCTCAGTCTAGGGATAATAATTTGGAGGCAAACTTACTCAAATTTACAGCATACTCATTGAAATAAATGGGGTAAATTAGTTATGGAATTAATTTACATCCCGTTGATTTGAATGGGGATATTCTAAGTCTGAATCCAACTCTATAGCACAAAGTTCCACTTCTGTGCCAAACAGTGTGACATCTGCACAACAGGAATGAGGTATGATAAGTAGACTGCAACACTGAGGAACAGAAGTGCAAAAATGTATCCACCCTGCAATAATCAAAGCACCCCTTTCTCCAAATAGCAAGATCTGCCCCCTTGTTCCCAGATGCTGCAATCAGACACTGAAACCAATGTTTATCAAGTGGGCATGCTGGTGTTTATGCCCAGACAAGGCATTTCTAGTCATATTTTCTTTTTACGTGCTTTCCCACTGAAAACACACAGGGCTTGGATGTTACACATTCCTTCTGTCTGTTTGCAGAGGCTTTTCCTAGCCATGAGAAGAGCTTATCACATTCCTGTCTTCTGTGCTGAAATTTTCCAGTAAAAAGAAGATCGGGGTGGGAAGAAGAACACAGAGGAGAAGTAACTCCCTTCCACAGAAGATAATACTTCATTTATTTGCTGCTCTATCTGTAACTTAGGAAGGGATCCACAAGATGATGGGGTAGAAACAGTCTGCATTTGTACACGATCAGTTCCTTTTCAGTGTGATGTAAGAAAATTTGATTTTGAAATTTATTCAAAGGAGAAGAGAATTCTAGTAAAATTTTCATGAGTCAACTGTGAAGTTACTGTAAATCATATCCCCAGTGGTCAATGGCAGTATCTCTGTCTTCCCATGTTTTAAGTGAATTTTAGGGAAGGTTCATGAGGGAATTCAGTTGGCTTTTCCAGACTGGGGTACGTGTGCTGCAAGAGGCTTTGGAAGGTTGGAAAGATGCTTAACAAAAAGTGAAACCAGCAGTAATATCCAATTCACCCCTATGAGAAATGAGAAATCAATTCTCAAGCAACCTGGGATTAAGGTAGAAAAACAAGAGAAAAATGTGGGGAGAAAATCACTTTCGAGAAATTGCAAGGCAGGTTTTGGCACAGCATCATCAAGAACTTCAGTTCTCAGTTTGAGATCTTCCTCCATAAGCATAAAGAATGGAAATAAACAAATAAATAAAATCATAGAAGATAGGACCCCAAACGGCCAGAACATCCATATTCAGATGCAGTTCACCAATTTACAAGACGCTGGAAAGAATTTAACCTGGGTTGGAAACAATATTCAAGATGAAATCTACGATGAACATGGTGAGCAGCAAACTGCTTATTTTTATTATTATCTTACTATGCCCAATGGCTGTGCTTTATGAGTTACAGACTAGGGTAATCTGGGTAAACAGATTCTGTTATACATACATTTCTTCAGAGAGAGAGAGAGAGAGAGAGAGAGACATAAAAAGCATATATAACTTGCCAACTGCACAAAGATTTAATCAAAGGCAAATACTTCACAGGCTGATAAACGATTCACAAAAGGATAGAAGAGAAGGGAATTCTGTTAATCTTTACTTTCGACTATTAAACTATTCAGAGTTGGAAATCCTTGTTATATCAACAGCTCTAACAACAGATTTTGATCCACTTCATGCCTGCTGCTGACATAGTGCAATTGTCAACTATTTTTTAAATGCTTATTTGGTTAGGTAATACAGTAATTCCCTAAATTTAATCTTCCATCAAAAAAAACAAAAAAAACCCCCTCTTCAATGCGTGTTGCAGTTACAAACTGTTCCTCTCACCTTTGCATTCTTGTCTGATTTTGGCGATAAGGAATCTGGAAGCAGAGAAGTTAATCACTTGCACATAAAAGGCAAGTCAAAGAATGGGTCCAGCCTTCTCTCCTTCCTGCTCAATCCAGATAAAATTAGTATTTCTCTCTTCCAACAAAGAACAGTGAGAAACTCTGCTCTTGCCTTTGCTTTTTATTCCCAATACTTGTTAGTAAATAGAGTTGTTCCAGTCTTGCCTTATTTTTAAAAATTATACCTGGGAGTAAAAGTGGCCAGGGTTCCAGGCACATTAGTATTCTAAAGTCAATGTTAAATCTAAAAATTTAAATCAGAGGTGAACCCTTGTTTTCCAGTTGTTGCTAAATGAAAGTTTCTTTTGTTCTTCATTACTGACCTGCTGGCTGAGGCTGATGAGAGTTGGACTCCAGCAACATTTGAAGGACCAGGATTATACCCCTGATTCGAATCAATGTCATTAACATAATTTAAAAAATGTCATTCAGTTTCATCCCTAGGAAGTCTAGGAACTCTCTTGATTTATGCTGCAATTACTCATTCTTAGCATTTTTTTTTTTTTGTCTGCGCTCAGTCATTACTGACCCTGCAGTGACTGCTTGGACGAGTCCTTGCATTTTTCATGCTTGGACGAGTCCTTGCAGTTTTCAAGGCAATTGTTTCGGAAGTGGTTTGCCAGAGCCTCCTTCCTAGAGCAGAGCCCAGCTGGCGAGCGCAGGAGGCGGGGTTTCCGTTGCGTTGTGCCCTTTTCGGGCGAGCGTGGTTTCGCACTTACCGGCAACCGGTCCTGTCTCTCTGTGCAAGGCGCTGCCAGCATTTTTCCTCCCACCGGAGTGAGAGTACCCATTTATCTACTCACGTAAGTTTTCGACCTGTTGGGTTGACAGGACCTGCAGGGGGGGGGGGGAACAGGAGCTCACCCTGTTAACGCGAAAGGCTGGACTCGAACCGCCGAAGCATCAGCTATTTCTGGCCGGCAACTTTCAGCGTCATTAAGCCGCTGCGCCACCGCGTCCCCCTATCTTAGCATTTAGCTTACAGCATTTTACACCTAGTGTTCCCATCATCCTCGTGGCAGATCAGTATGAATAAGCAACAGGGGCTCCTGTTACTTTACAGCAAGAAAATCCATCCTCTCTGCAACAGTTTCTGAAAGGCAAGAAAAGGAGGGTAAATATGCTTTAAATAAATAGTAATATGGGCTGCAATCACCTGCCATTTTTATTTTCATGAGCTTTTGAGGTTCTGAAATATTCTTCGAAATCAAGCAAGGCCTTGAGCAATAGAACAGGCCAAGATTGCTGGAGGATTGAGCCTTATGTACCTAACAGAGGTTGGTTCACATCTGCTAAGCATGGCAGAACAGCTGGGGTTGCAGTACATTTTAACTGCAAACTGGTCAGATTCTGTACAGAAAGTGAGATAAGAAAGTATAAGCCATGTTTACATGCTACGTCTGAATGAGACATCCCCTCTCCTAGTTCCTTATCTCATTTTTATTGGTAGCATCTGATCAGCTGTGTCCAAACCAGTGGCTGCACCTATGTCTTGGCATTTTTTTTTTTTTTTGGCCAAAGCAATTAAAAAAAAAATCATAGTGTGATCAGGGTTGGCACTATTGCACAGAGGGAACTTATTCATGTTCCCTCCTCTTGTGTCTGCCTCTATACCTCTAGGAGTTGCTAGAGAGACCCCAGGTGTTCATCTCTGTCCACGAGGTTAAACCCTCTCCGGTTAATTGTTCAGACAACATGGCTAACTGGGTGGAGTACCTAGCTCTAGCTAACTTTGCACATACACACTAGTTCATAGACCACCCAGGATGGACGCACATAGCATGCTGAACTAAAATGTCTAGTTTGTAGGTTCTTACGTTGTGCAATTCCACTTACTGTGTAGAAAGTTATTCTGGATGTAATAGTTCAAGAATCTCTCCAAAATAATATAAACTCCATTACATATAGTTTTTATTTTCAGAAAATGTTGGATATAAAGAATTGATGCTTTACTGATTTTTGTTATTCTGGTGAGGGAGGAGAGGATAACCAAATGTTATTTCATATTTCATATATTTCATTTCCCTTACTCAGGAAGAATCTCTAAGAAATAACATTCAACCCTGTTTGTCAAGACTGATTATCTCACATTCATTAGCAAACTAAACACACATGCAATTAGAGTGTTATTTGCTGATGGAAGTGCTTCTCAGGCAGAAAATAAAATGTGATGTGACCCAAGGATCATATCCAACATGGATCTGACATCCTCACTCCTAAACTACAGGGCATAATTCAGTTAAGACATTGGCCTGGTTATTGCCCTTTCCCCCCCAATAATGGCTCAGATTTTTAAAGTAAACCAATGTTACCATATACCTGAGATCTACCAGTGGTGCTGTCAGAGCTCCCACTATCCTAGTTTCCAAAAAGGGGTGGCATTGCAACTGCAACACATCTGGAAGATGTGGAAGCCACAATGATGTCACATGCATCATGACATCATCATTACAGGAATGATGTATGCCGTTTGCCTGATTTGTGTGACATGATTGTGCACCTGTTGCCCTTGACCCCAGCAGACACTTGTATGCACCACATTCTCTCTCTGACTTTGAGTTGGCTTTGCCTATGCCTAGTAAGTTGGAAGTAGGGCAACACAGAAGAGACAGACTTGAGTATAACTGCAAGTAACATGTATTAATGTCCTTGTAGTCCAAAACTTTGTGGTCACAAGCTTACAGTATTTATTGGGTCTTAGTTCAATTTTCAGCATGCATAGTGTTTTAAGACAGATTGCTTTCTACCAGCGCTATTGAGCTGAAGCAGTTCTATACCTCTTGCATTCAGTTAACATACACACAGGGTAGATTCACACAACACACCAAATCTGGGTTAACAAAACATACTTTGTGTCCACATAATCCATTATGTCCAAACAAATCATATTATGACTTAATATGATGGCCTGGTTCATGTACCATGCTAAGGCAATAGTTTTCCTCCGTCATGCTGAAACACGAGTGAGTCAACTCTACTTTAACTTAGTCTAGGCCATTGTGTGATTCAGCCACAGCATTGCTGCATCACCCTTTCAAGGATTCAAGATGTTAAGTAAGCTGATAGGCTAAGAATTTAATTATTCCTTCAGTCTCATTTACCCCTTGGAATCTCATAGATATCCATTTGCAACTAAGAGAAAGTCCTCAGTTAGGTAACTAAGAGATTGATTTTCCCCAAAACAATAATGCCATTTGTGGGATACTATAGGGAGGATTCTGTCTTGTCTGTCTGGAATGCAAAAAAAAAAAAAGACCAAAGAAGACTTGGGGATGGCAAAGCAAACAGCGGCAGGACTTGTGGCAAAGAAAGAAAGAAAGAAAGGAAGGAAGGAAGGAAGGAAGGAAGGAAGGAAGGAAGGAAGGAAGGAAGGAAGGAAGGAAGGAAGGAAGGAAGGAAGGAAAGAAAGAAAGAAAGAAAGAAAGAAAGAAAGAAAGAAAGAGAAAGAAAGAAAGAAAGAAATGGTTGGTTTGGCTATCTAAAGAGGGTCTAAAAAAGGGAGGATGATCTGGCTACTGTTTTAGGGCATTTGGCTTATATAAATAGCTGGCATGGAGATTAAATAATCATGCCTTTCTACATTACTAATCTAAACTGGTTTAAAACTCATTTAAGTAATACCAAAGATCACCCATCCTAGGTCAGAATGACTGATTTTGCAAAGTGTATTGTGAATTCATTGCAAGAGATGTTAAGTCGGGGAACCGCAGTTCTTGCAGTTCTAATCTAGTTATGAGGGAAGAAAGTTCCACCAAATTCCATATTCCTTTTCAGCAAGCACGCACAGTTTTAGCTTCAGGAATTCTTGAAGATATGAGAGAGACACACCCATTCATCAATTTAACATTGCAATCCCAATGCATATTTGAGAATAAATCCAGTTGAACTCAACAGGATTTATGTATGAGGAAACCTGCATCAGTAAAGTTACATGTCTGTTACAGTATATTTTCGTGTCCCTGTTGGAGTTCCATGGACATCTTGGAGGGTTTCTTAATGATCAACCAGATTACACATCAAGGGCTTTTCCAGTTAATGGTTGTGTTTGCCTAGGCTACCTCAAAAAGGTCCAGTTAATGGGCGGGCATTTTACTAATCCTCTGCTGCTTTTACTAAAATTTGTTTGAATGCAGAGCAGTCATTATCTTGGACTTACAAAAACTCGGAGTCTGAAGGGAGATCTTGACATAGTTTCAATTGCCAGTTTCTGTGATCCCCAAATGGTGATGGTCTGGTTTGAACTACACAAAAAATCTAAGATTCTAATTAAACAACCATGTTTAGTACAAGTAGTATGGCCAGTGGCTGGCTTAGCATGCCACATGAATGCAACTCCATACATTGTTTTATTATTTTTTAATAGCAGAAAATAATCCAAATGGAGTGTCTTCACTACCTCGTTTTGTATTCCTAGTTTGCCCTTTAATTAAACAAATTATGAATTTATTGCCCTTTGTTTCTTCAATTTCTGCCCTACCTTTGAAAATACGGAATGCAAAGCTATCTTAAAATTAAGACCCACTTTCTAAAGAACAGATTAATAAAAAGTTACATTTATCTTTGTGCAAATACTATAATTTAAACATCTACGGTCCAAAGGACAGTTAAAAACAGACACGACTATATTAAAATCCCACGTTAAAACGTTCCCCAAGGCTAACGGGGTACAGTGTATTTTGCTGCCCCGTGAGAACGGAGGCTGAAGCACGGCATTCCGCTTGGAAGCCACCAGGAACGGGCCCTCTCTCCAGACCTGGCAACGGTCTTTTTCCTACAGAGAGCCAGGCCCTAAATCCCGGGGGAGTTTAAAGGGCAGACACAACACTTTAAACTGAGTCTGACAAACAAAGGGTGGCTACCGACGCAGAATTACCACAGCGCGCCCCGGTTGAAGCTACTGAGTCGCTGACGCGGAGCCTTCCAATCCAGCCGGCGCAACTACCCCCTTCTCTCCTCACTTCAGCGCAAGTTCTCCTGCCTTCCATTATTAAGGCCCACCAGTCCTGGGCTGTAAAAAAATCGCGCTGACCACGAGGAAGCAGTAAAACAGTAACGCTTTCCCGCCATCTCGTGGCTGTCCGGTTTTTCTCAACCCAGACTCGGCAGTTCTGCTACTACGGATCCCGGCCGCAGGCGCCTCATTCCTGCATCTTAAAGAGCCCCGTTTGGCCACCTCGGTCGACCCGGCTTCCTCGCCCGTTCTTGAGTTTTATGAGCTATTTTGAGGGCGCTCCCTGCCTCACGCTCGGTTAGTTCAAAGCATAAACGCACCCCTCTCTTGGTTTATTCGCCAGAGCGAAGAGCGAAGAGCTCGCGGGTGAAACGCTCAAACGCGTTCAACTCTCCCGGGGGGGTTCCGTTGTCCTGTGAGAGGCCAGGGAGGCCCCGTGTCAGAGCAAGTTTGGGCAACTGCTGCCCTCTTTGGGTTTGTTTACCGCAAGAAAACTCAAGAAAAGAACCCGAAGTGAAGAGGCGGAGGGAGGAAGGGAGATTTCCCTGAGGGGGTGTGGAAGTGCCCCTCCCTGATTTATGGCCCCTTTCCAGCTAAGAAAGAGTTAAAAAGGCGCAGCTTCCCTTTCTGGCAAAGCAGGTATCTGAGTCCCAGAGCTCCGCCCCGTTGTTGCTGCAAAGCCACTCAGGTGCTCGCGTCCTTAATCACCCGTGCCCTTTCCCACCCCCAAGGCGCTGCATATAAGTCCGCGCCCAGCTTCCTCCGCCGTTGGTGTTCTGCTGATACCGAGATCCCCGCTTCTCCCAGCTGCCTCTTGAGCTCTCTGCGACCATGATCAAGTCCCAGCGGAACACGTCTAGCACCGTCCGCAGCTTTAGCAGCCGGTCCTACACGCCTGGCCCTGTCAGTAGCTCTCGAATCAGCACGTCTTACGTGTCCTCCGGCTTCGGGGGCAGCAGGTATGGCGGAGGCGGCAGCTTCCGCGGGGCCTCCGCGGGCAGCCTGGGTGGTATCACGGCTGTCAGCGTGAACAAGAGCCTGCTGGCCCCGCTCAACTTGGAGATTGACCCCACCATCCACCAAGTGAAAACCAAGGAGAAGGAGGAGATCAAGACCCTCAACAACAAGTTTGCCAACTTGATTGATAAGGTGCGTTGCCCGGTTTGCCGCTTGGCGGTCAGGCCTTCGCAGAGCCAGTTCTGAAGAGGGGCCCAAAGGGATTGTTTGTGCCGCGACAGATGGTTTGGCCCAGGTGGGCCTCTGCTCTTAGAAGCTTGTAAGTTAAGCTTTGAGAAAGCGGGGAGGGAGGAAAGAGTGGGACATCAAGTGCCCGCAGCGGCGGTAGCCAAGGAAATGGAGTGTTTTTCAGTAGAGAGATGGCATCTGTGGGCAAGGGTTGTGCACCGGATCCAGGTAGACGAAGACAAAAGCGAGAGGTTGCTGTTCTGTGCACCTGGGGGGCTGGCAACGGGTTAGAAACTGGAGGCTAGAGGTAATTCCTGTCCTCGAAGCTTCCTCTGAAGAGGAACTCAAACCTGTTGAATCAGTGTGGACACGGTGAGCAGAAAGCTCCTCCTACAGGCGCGAAGGTTGAAGAAGAACATAAAGAAGGTTCTCTAATTTCATGTTTAAAAAGAGGGGAGAGAAGATGGCATTCTACTCCATTTTTTTGTATTGTTGGGCAACCACACTGAATTTCCACCTCCACTCCCCTTTTGCACAGACTATACACAAAGTTTACGATCCACTTGGCTTGTGAGACAGAGTTCGTGCATTGCATTAAACTGCAGGTTTGTTTTGTTCTGGCTTAGTGTGTTGTGCCAACCTGGTTGTTGTGATTTACTCAGCAAACTATAGATCAATAAAGTATGGCTTAGAGAAAACTAATCCCAGATGTGTGTTTTTGGTTTTTTTTGAGTGTTTGGGGCCTGATGCAAGCGTAGTGCTTGGTATTTCTGAGCCTTCCAAAGCAATTGAGAGGGATGTAGCTAGATTGTGCTCTTCCTGTGGTGTTACATTCTGATAATACCCCTTGTTAGGCTGGCTTGCAGATATGAGCTGAAAGGGAGCATGGATCCAGTCCAGACACCTTTTTTTTTTTTTTTTGGTGAGGATAGCTGTTCTCTGAATGTTTGCATTATTTAGGGGATACTTTTCTAGTGTTCTTATCCTGTAGTGAGCAAAGAACAGGATCCTGGTTAATCTGTTTCTTACATACCTGTTCCCACCCTTGTCTTTCTTAAGATGCCATGCTTATAGTTATTGAGCACAAGATGAATGAGTGGTGATGTACACTCATAGAGGTAGCTAACTATGCATCCCTTCCTCCATAAGGCTATGGTATTTGGCCTGCAAAAATCCAGATGGTCACTAGGCAGCACTGAAGATTAGCTTTCTGTATCTCTTTGCTATTTAATGGCCATTTAGATCTTCGCAGCGTGGGTATGATAATTCTATGTAAAAACTATCTGAAGCTGGAGTGCTACTGTATGTATCCTTGCTAAGGGTCACTGAACTAATGTGTGCAAGATCAGCCTTTTTGTGACTTGTGGATGCTGGTGGGAAGGACCCCTTAAAGACCAGAGAGAAATTATTTGAATAGGCTTTCTATTTAGTATTGACTTTAACTAATGTCAGGTGGTCTTTACAGTTAAGCCATAGTCAAGGCCGTGCACATGCCTGGGAAGAGTGGCTGTAGGAAGGTGGGTCAGGACCCTGCAGTATACTCCCAGTTTCTTAATAGCTGGAAAATGGGAGCTGAATGTGTGCACTGTGCTCTTGTTAAAGAAAGGGGAGTCAGAGTGCTCCAATCTGAAAGGAATGTGCAGTGCAAGATTTACTTTCCAGTCTAGAGGTAAGTACACATTGGAAAGCCCTCAATTAGGTGGGTGGCTTTCTGCAGAATTCCCTCCATGTTGCCTGCCAGCTGCTTTCATGAGTGAGTTATTTCCAAAGCTTCCAGTGCCTACTTTGAGCATGCATTCCTTGAGAATCCCCAAAGGAGATCAGTGGACTATATGTGTGAAACCAGCAGCGAATCACCCCATTTTTTGGCTTACGATAAATCACATAGACACAGAGCTTCAGGTGCTTCCTGCACAACCTCTGCCACTTAGGCAGCGCATGATGAGGTGAGAGCTACCACACCCCCTGCTCTTGGGTTATTGCCAGAATGCTGCCTTGAACCTTTGGAGATAAAGAATTCTCTCTGCACTTTCCTGGGTGACCACAGCATTCTTGCCATGTCACTGGAAAGGAATGGAGCTGAGCTGGTTGCTTCTAAGAAGTGCACTTTGTAATATACAAATAGCTCTTCCTGGTGTTGCAAATCAGCTTGAAATTCTGAAAGAAGCTTTGTATCCTTCTCTTCAGCCAGAAATCCTCCTAAAACTTTCTGGTAGTTAGGAGACCATCTGAAAGAAGAGAGAACAAAAATGTAATGGAGGGGAGGGGAAGGAAAAGCATGAGGGTGGCATTTGGTTGACCACACAGATGAGTAGAAAGTGAGGTTTTCTGAGATAACTGTGGTCTGGTTCCCACTGTGACTATACTCAGCCTGTTCCTCTTCTGTTCTCTTACTGCTTCCCGTTCTGAGGTTGGTTCCTGATTGAGATTGGTGCTGTTCCCCTTCCCTGAGGCCAAATGGTTCCTCCAAAGCTGTGATTATGTGAGTGCCTCACAAGACTGTCAAGTTGCAGTTACTCCATAACTAAAGCATCTGCCTCTTCAGTAATCTTCTAAATTGCTAAGTGTGTTCTGCCATTAAAGACAGGTTCTGAGTTTTAAGTCTTGGCTAGCTATGCTCCAAATTAAATGCTGCCTCTCTGCCATCAGTGCTTCCTCTTTTGCCTCTGTGATGGTCCAGATAAGGGATGATGATTCAAGGCAGGGTGAAAGACTTTTTAAGGTTCACCCAAAGAGCCTACTTCTGCCTCAAGGGAGGTTGTTGGGATGTCTGCCTCAGCAGCCCCACCATCACAGAAACTGTTCTTGACCTTTGGGTGACATGCTGGGCTGTATTCCCAAAAGTTAATTAAATGTAGTTCCTATGATAGTGTTTCTCAGGTATGTAATCACTTAAATATATTTCTAGACCAGAGGTGCACTGCCAGTGCCTTGGGTGTGGCCCCAGAGTGCCTTTGAATTGTAATTTGCAATGAGCAGAGGGGGGAAAATTTATTGTAGGCCCGAGAGAGGTACTGTAGTCAAATTCATTGGGTCTAATTCAAATTACATCAGATTTAGCCTTTGCTCTTGCCTCTCCTGCACTCTGAAGTGCAGCACTTGGCTGTGGGCCCCGGGAAAGATCAAATGAAACCTTAATCCAAAAAGAAGTCATACACCTTTTCCCCCTTGGCTTTTGTGGAAAGAGAAATGTCTTTGTTTGCTGTCCTTTTACTCAGAGCAGGCTTAATCCACAGAGAACCTGGGCATTGTAATCTGAAGGAGCAGCACAACAAAAAAATTCTGAACTGAGATAATAAAGTTTGCTCATGCAAGTAGCTAAGTAGGAGGGAGCATTGTCAAATTCCAGTTTTGCTGATTTCTCCAACCTGGCATTCTCTAGATCTATTGGACTATGAATGTGTCTAAATTCAAAATATAAATAAATAAAATTTCCCATCTTCCTAGGCTAATGGGAATGACACAGTGGAGGAGTCTCTCATTGAGAAAGACTTTTTTTTATTATCAGGATAAGCAGGGAAGTATATGATGTAAAATATTTTTCCTGACTTCTTTATGTTTGATTTTAAAATGAAATTACGGAGTTATTTTTATTATGTCTATGCTTTCATTATACAACCTCAGCAAGAGCTGCTAAAGAAATCAATTTTTAGTTGTCTTTTTTTTCTTTTTGTCCTAATACCTGGCTTTCCAATTATTTAAAGTTGTTTAAAATAAATCGGATCTTTTTATTTGTGGCCATGGACCGTACTTGATTTCTGTGTTGATGCAGTTGTTCACATTCCAGAAAGTAGGAGGGACTAGGATAGAACTAAATTTAGTCAGGTTAAATTAAAATCAGATAAATAGCATGATTACTCCTTTTTCTTTTTGCTCTAATAGCTGGCTTTCCAATTAAAGTAGTTTAAAATAAATCAGATATTTTTATTTGGGGCCACAGGCCATATTTGACTTATATGTTGATGCAGTGGATTACATTCCAGAAAGTAGGAGGGACTGGGATAGAACTAAATTTAATTAAGTTAAAATCAGATAAATAGTATGATTACTCCTTGTGTATTTAATGTTCTGTTTCTGTTAACCTTTACAATCTATTGGCAACTTTCAGAAATATTCTGGGGGATGGAGGGCAGTCATACTAAAGGATACCTATAACTGTAGGGTTTCAGATTGTATCCTTTTGGTGCATAAACCTAAGTCCAGAAAGTGACTTGTAACAGATCTGTTCCCTCAGCCACCGCAGATTCCATTTGGGGATCAAGGAAGTACCACAAAGAAATAAAGCATGCAGAGAGCCAACAGGCATACTCCTTAGTATGTATATCTTTTGTTCTCAGATGTTTCTAGCAACTGAATAGTACTTAAAGTGCACTAAGAGTGGCATTGTGACATCCTAGCATGTCCCACAGGAGAGTTTGGGAAGGCCTGCTGAATCCATTTCCTTGTAGCAGAAGCTACAGCTTTGCAAGTTTCTCTGAACCTTTTCTTATTGTGGGATGGTGGCCTATCTTGTGCCAGTAGAATGCCAGTTTGGCTTCTGATGAAAAGGATAAATGAGATTTCCCATTTGAACAGATACAGAGCTCCATGGGTGCTGCTTAAGTATTGGGAACCCTTCCTATTTTGTTCTCCCTCCCCTCTCAGGTTCGCTTCCTGGAACAGCAGAACAAGATGCTTGAAACCAAATGGAGCCTCTTGCAGAATCAAAAGACAACACGGAGCAACATGGACAGTATGTTTGAGGCCTACATCAGCAACTTGCGCCGGCAGCTGGAGAACTTGGGTCAGGAGAGGGCAAGGCTGGATGCCGAGTTGGCAAACATGCAAGGCCTGGTAGAAGACTTCAAGAACAAGTGAGTGGGGAAGGGGAACTTGGTCTTGTATTGCTCCGGGTATGCTAGGGCTGGACAAAGCCGCCTTACCACCTATCCTGCGGCAGAATTATGGAAATTCCACATCAGTCCTATAATCTGCTTAGCTTAGTTTACCAAAACGGTTGTTTAAATCTTTGCCACACCTTTGAATTGCTAATGGTGACTGGTGGCTTGGGGTTTATTTTATTTTTGCTGTCCTTGTGTTTGATTTAACAGTTATCATAGCTCCAATCTCTTAATCCTGATCTGTGCCAACCAGGTATCCTGCACCAATTTACTTGGAGTAATATGATAATATAGAGCTTGGTGGACAGACCTGGGAGGATAGTGGTGTTGAGGGTTTATTTATCAGACTGTGCATAAACACAGGAATTGTACCAGATGGCTGGGCAAGGATTATTTCCAGAAAAGGGAAGTGATAAACCAGAACACAAATAAGATCTCTGGCATCTTTAAAGCGCTTGAGGAAATTGAGGATGGGAGGGCACTGCCAGAAGAATTGCTCAGGACATGGTAGCACACCTTCATTGCACATCTAGGTGTCTTTTTTATACCAAGCAAGAGCACTGTTACGACAAAGCACTACTGGGAGAATGACCTAACTTGTCTTGCGGGTGTCTGTTTTTAATTGAGGCTGGAACATGAGGGCAGCCTGCATTTACTGCATTTCATTCTTCCCAGCTGCCTCTTGAACAACTTTACAAGGAGCTTCCTCAGTGGGCTGGAGCTGCAGCTGCAGCTCCAGAGATGCATGTTGACTGGAATGCCAAGTTGGAGGAGACTGTTTTACAATGGAGGGGATGGGATATTGTCTTAAGGATTTCCAGCTTTCCAAATACTTCTGACATCAGGAGCTGGACAGGAATGTGGCGCCTGGAAATCCAAGGGAGTCTCCTTCTGAACAAAGAGGAAGAGTTGGGCAGTAATTTGTAATCTTCATCTTTCCAAAGAGCCCACGTGCCTCTCTGAGTTCTATTCCAAAGCAGAATTATTGCAGCTCTCTTTTCTTAGGCATTTTCAAAATAAATGTTACATTTGTATTCTCTTGGTTGTATCCCTTGTAACAGAGAGCTAACAAACTAGGATTGGACAAAGGGGGTGTTTGAGAATGGGGAAAAAGGGCTGGTGAAAATGTCCTCTTCCATATACATATTTTTAGTTCCATACCCTGAAATTTCACATTCACTCGTGGGCGTTTGAGAAGGAGGCAGAACTTGTGATATCTTGAGTTTGGCCGGTGCATTCTAGGTACCCAAATCAACTCCCTGGCTGTGGCACATTCTTGCCCCTACTTTCCCAGTCCCAGAAGTGCTTCACATAAAATGCCCTTAGTGGTAAATGGTTAGATTTGCCATCCTCAGGTTTCATTCTTTCATATCTTTATAAAAGTGGGCTAAGATGTGCCTGGGTGGACAAGTGGTAGCTGATGATGAATGTGTTTTGACTCTACCAGGTAGTCCTTGGGTTATGACTATTCATTCTGTGACCATTCACAATTACAGTGGTGCTGAATGAGAGTGGCTTATGGTTGGTCCTCAAAGCTCTGGCTGTTGCAGCAAGCAATGGGCATGTGATTGCAATTTCTGACATTCCCTGCTGGCTTCCCACAAGCAAAGTCAATGGGAAAGCCAGCAGGAGCCGGAAGTTGCTATTATGTGAGGTCCTCGCTTAACAATGGCAACTGGGACTGCTGGAATTGCTGCCGCTAAGCTATGCGGCCGTGTGACCTGCTTTACAACCATGCTGCTTAGCAACAGAGTTCCTGGTCCCGGTCCCAATTGCCACCACTGTAACCTGAGGACAGCCTGTAATGTGCACCCGTTTCAGGGAGCATGGCCAGAAAGCAAATGGGTGAGGATGAGGATGTTCCTGCATTGCCTCAAGCCGTTCCCCCACTGATGCTCTAACAGCTGGGGATGTTTTCTTTTCTTTTCTTCTTTTTTTGGACTGGTGGGCTTAATTCTTAAGGACTGTCTCCATTCTACATTTTTATATTCTAGGGTTCCTTATGGGCTCCAAAGACATTTTTGCAAATACAGTTAATGCTAGTGGCTGACAAGTTGCTTTGCAGAATGCCGGCTTTTCATATGTTGTCTTGCCTTTCTACTAAAACGTTCAAAGTGGCTACCAAAAATAATTGAAAACAAAGTTAATGAGAAAATAACCATTTAAAACCATGATAATCTTATAATTTAGGGGCCTTCCACTTTAACTCCCAGCGTATATGTTTTGGCTGTGATTAGCCAGGGCGTGCAGCACTTTGCACATGCTCAAATGCCTTGTTACCTTTACATATTTCTAATAGTGATCCTAGCACAGGGTGCTTAGCCTTGGTTCAAATTGCATGTAATAATAGCCAGAACTTCCTTTATCCTACAGGTACGAAGATGAAATCAACCATCGTACTGAGAAGGAGAATGAATTTGTCCTTCTGAAGAAGGTAAATGGCAGGTTGATCGCATTTCTTAGTTAATTATCACAATTTTGGGAAATTGTGTAAGTGTCTTTACCTATAATGGTGCCTTCTCCCCTTAGGACGTGGATGAGGCTTATATGAACAAGGTGGAACTGGAATCGCGCCTGGAATGTCTGACTGACGAGATCAACTTCCTGAGGCAGCTTTATGATGAGGTAGATAGTGGACTTAACTGGGTGAAGAGAGCTTTTTGAAGACGTGGACAGGCCAAGAAACTTTGTGCAATGAGTCTTTGGGCTAGTTTAGGGGGTCAGCAGGCTAACAGAAAGCTGCACCAAGAGAACTCTAGTGTTGTGTCAAAGCCTTTTGAAAAGTCCAATACAAGGCTACATTCTTTCTTACTCAATTGTAGCCTGCCTTTCTACACTATGACATTTCGATCTAGTTTCCATTCCCATGTGAAATCTGAGAGCTGTGTGGTAAGTTGTAGTAAGCTGCTTGCTAATTTATTAAGCAGAGCTTTTGGTGGCTGGGAGCCCAGTTAACATTTTGTGTGGGGCAAAGGCTGCAGTGAGAGGGGTACTGATGCAAAGAAGATAGAGCCAGGATATAGTGGGGCTAGTGGGGAAGACAGAAATTTTCTTCCTGTCATTTAGCCTATTTTATGTGTGTTTTTCCCATGCAAACTGGACAGAAAAGGTGCCATCAGGTTATGGCAGCTATGGTTAGAAATGACTCTTGAGGCTGCAAAAATTATTTGGGGACTACATTCAGCTCTGATGAGGATGTCCCCCACAATGCCCTCTGCTCCCCCCAGAGCTCCCTACTATCTTCCAACTAATCTTGCCCATCCTTGAGACTTTGGGGATCCAAGCACCCACTCAGAGGCCATTACCAAAACATTAGAGCGCTATTGGCAACACAGGATTTGTTTTTATCGGTGTCTTAATATGTGTAGACCTAGCCATACGAAATGGCCACGAAATAGGATTCCTGGGAGAAATCCCAAAGCCAAAGTGGTCTAAAACGAATATAAGTTTATAGAGTGGATATGTTTGGGTAACCCCAGTGGTCCTCTCTACTTGTCCCTTTGTGCAAATGAAGTCAAGAAAGTCAGGAGAAAATAAAATAAATAATAGCTGGGTGTGATCAAGTCACAGTCCTAATGGTATGCGAAACCCAAAATGATTGTAAACCTCCTTATTCTTGATCTAAGGGAAGAATGATGGACTGCAACATTTGTGTTCCATGGACTAATTTTTCACCAAAGTGCGGTTTGGGTTGGTTTGGTTTGCTAGGAAATAAACACATTTCTTGCTGCAAGGCTTCCCCAGGGACTCGGGTTTAACAAGGTTCCTGTTCCCGGCCTGCAGAAGTGCAGATTCCATTTGGCAAAGTGATTTTGCTTTGATCTAGGAAGCTTGGCTTGTAAGAAGTCCACTCCTTAACTGTCAAACTCGTGAACCAGGCCACTTTAATGCAGGTGATTAAAAAGAACAAAAGTCAGACCTTAAAATGGAAGAGAACATTAGTTCTGGGGCTTCACCTGTTGAATAAGGAGGAACTTTTGTGCCAGTAGAGCAATGAGCAGGAAAGATTTGAATCCTCAAATCATGGTTCTCTGAGGGTTGTCTAGTCTTTGATTTGGGATGATTACAAATGTTAACTTTTGATACAGGAATTGCGTGTCCTGCAGTCTCAGATCAGTGACACCTCTGTGATCCTGTCCATGGATAACAACCGCAGCCTGGACTTAGATGGCATCATTGCTGAAGTCAGGGCACAGTATGAAGAAATTGCTAACAGGAGCCGGAGTGAGGCAGAGAAGATGTACCAGATCAAGGTGAGCTCCATGCTGGCTCTGGGTCTCCTTGACTGTCACTATTCCTGATGAAAAATTAATTCCAAGTGAGGAGCTGCAATCCCTTCACTTAAGTTGGGAGTTGGGGGTAACTCACAGAAGGAAGGAATCAATGCTTCATGCAATGGTGAAGGAGCAGTGTTATCTATGCTGTCTTCCAGGGTCTCTCTCAGTTTGGACATCTCCATCCCGTTCTTTATGTAGCATTTTACATTAATGGAATCCTTTTTCCACTATTCTTTTGTCTATTGAAGACATCAGCCCTTTTATGGGAAAGTTTGGAGAAACCCAATAGTGCAGGAACTCTTAATTTATTGATGGATTGATTTGTCAAATGTCTAAAGCTGCCTGGCTCCATAACTCTGGAGAGCGTACAGTATTAAAAACCATTGAAAGCATAACCAGCAAAAAGGAGGATAGATGTTTAGAGACAGCTAACAGTAAAAACACAATCCTCAACCCTACAACTCTTGGAATTGCATTTTAGCAAATGAGCTTAATTGGTTTGAATGGAAAGTGATCTGATCATTTCACATACTGCCCCATAGTTTGGTTGTGGTCTCCATTTTCCCCTGGTGCCTTGGTATCCTTTCAGGGCACGCTGGCCAGTGTTGAGTTTCAGTGTCTGAGTTGGGGCTGGAAGGAACTCCACCATTATAACTTGGGCAATGTAATTTGTTGTTTTTGTTGTTTTTTTAAGGATTCAAAGTGCATAATAGCTCTATTATCCCAGTGATGGAAGGCCTAGATTATTATTTTCATGTTGCAGATAGACAAGGGGGTTGAAAATAGGATATAATTACTTGCCTGAGGTTATCTAAAGAGTATTTGTGGTTCGTGTGAGGTTTATGATGCATTTCTCAGCTCATTACTCACTCATGGCAACTTAAGTATACCAGCTGTTTAGAAGGAAATAGAAGACAGAGAACTGGACACTTCCTTCAAGAATTCTAGTTTACATTTACTCTCTTGGCTCAGATTGGGTTGGAGAATGAGTAGCGAAGTTCATATGTTACCCAAAGCTATAATGTGGTTTGTTTGATTTTGATATGTGAACCTAGCTGTTGTGTCTTATAAAGCATGGATTATGGCTCAGTGAGGTATGTAAAGCAGGCCTCTGGTTTGTACAACAAACCATGCTTAAAATCAGGGTTTAGAGTATGGGTGATCCCAATCAGTGAGTTCTCCAATCTCCTCCCCCCAACCCCCCAAGTAAACTAAACAGGTTGAAATTTAGGTCTGCTCTTTAAATCCAATACTATACTGTGGACCACTTTGCTGAAGAGATGGTTGTGAGCTCGGTGTGCGTGTGTGTATAAAGAACTGTAGTCTTTGCAGCCAGCATTCTCTCCTGAGGTCTTCCTGTCATCACAGCCCTTGTCCCCTCTGTCTCCTCCCTTCAGTATGAAGAACTCCAGACTGTGGCGGGCAAACATGGAGATGACCTCCGCAACACCAAGAATGAAATCAATGAGCTGAACCGAATGATAACCCGGATACAGTCAGAAATCGATGGTTTGAAAGGCCAGGTCAGAAATCTGCCATCTGCAAGCCTCCTTATGTTGCTCATGCTGGCTTCCTTCTTTGCCCCCAAGCTGGCCTATGGCTCTTCTAATCCTGAAGGCTTGGGCTGCAGATTCATGACTCGGGAGCAGATGCCTGGGAGAGACTGACTTCTGTTGGACCTCTTGAAGGCCATTCAGCTGATCAGAAGATCAGTTGTCTTTTCCCTTTGTGACCACATGAAGTGGGTGGCAAATGTCTGGGTTTTATCATTTGATCTAGCAGGGTATGGGTGGGGGTTGCTGGCACAATTGAAGGCCTGGGAAAGAAATGTGGGTGGGTGCTTTTGGAGGTGAAAGGCAGCATATTAAGCAGAGAGGATGGATTTTGAGCCTTTCTTGCTTTCTGAGAGTAGTGGGGTGGGGTGCAGGGTAGGGTCTGTGGTCCTTTCTGCTCCTCGCTCCATTTTATTCCTGCAAGTTCTTGTATTTCCACCTATGAAATTTAGTTCCTTTGGGACTCTGCACAGCTCCTCACTTTAATCTATAGTGTAGCTTTTTTACAGGAATAAGGGAGGGAGTGGACAGAGGACCTTGCTTGTGTCCTTCAGCTTCTTGGAGAATTAGATGGGATATAAAAATTCAGGAGTCATTTGGTTCAACAAAATACTGTTTTGTGCTTTGATCAGCTGTAATTGTTTCAGTGTCGTCCTCATCTGGGAGGAGACAGCATAGAGTTCTCTTTTCTTAACTTTAGGCTATCTTTCCAGGGACAAATCTCTCCACTGAATCTCATTTCCCGTATCATGGAAGGGTGGGAATACTGTAAAATGCTGTGTCCTCCCGACCCCTGCCTTTTTCCTGGTTTTTGAGATTTGAGCTGCCTTTTAAACTATCTTTTCCTTGCCCCTATGCAGCGTGTAAGCTTGGAAGCTGCAATCACTGAAGCAGAGGAGCGTGGGGAACTGGCCGTGAAGGATGCCAACAACAAGCTCGCTGAGTTGGAGGCTGCCTTGCAGCGAGCCAAGCAAGACATGGCCCGCCAGCTGCGGGAGTATCAGGAGCTGATGAACGTCAAGCTGGCCCTAGATATAGAAATCGCCACCTACAGGAAGCTGCTGGAAGGGGAGGAGAGCAGGTAAGGATCTGCCCAACCAGTGTAATATATAGATCAGCGATCTGCACTCCAGCATCACACAGCAGTTGAGGTCACTGGTGCATCAAGAAACTGTTCAAGTTCAACTTGGCTGCAGTCCTTGTTCTGCTGGGGGCTTACATTTTGTCCTACTTATGCACATTTTGTCCTACTTATGCCATTTCTTGACTGATTTTTTGTGTGTGGGGGTCTCTTCCCCAATCCTCCCTCTTTTGTAGACTGGAGTCAGGGATGCAGAATCTCAGCATTCAAACCAAGACAACTGGTTATTCAGGTAAGCAAGTGTCTGGTAAGCAAATGTCACACTTTGTTGAAGGAGAGAGGAAGGGTGATCAAGATATCAATGCAAATGTCAAATTAACCAGAGCAGGGAATACTTTGTTTATTTAGAAGATTTAGACAGCCACCCAACTTGCGTAATTGCAATTCTGGGTGGCATACATCATATACAAATATTTGATTGCCAAGTTAAATCTCAACATGTTTCAACAATATTAAGTGAAGTTTATTTCCTTGCTTTCATTTGTGAACCTGTTTAACTTGATACCTACCTTGATCTTGAAAAAGAATGGCTTGTCTTCTGTCAAATACTTTTTTTTCTTCAGAGGAAGTGAAATAAAATTTCACTTCCTCTGTTTTACAAACTGATGTAATCAATCAGAATTCTAACAATACTTTAGCATATTAATTTGGATTCCTGCCCTGAGTGAGGGTTGGATTTTATGGCCTATGTGATCCCACCCAAACTCTATTTTATTACATTATCGTTTTCTAGTTTTCTTGTTTCCCATAGCAGTTGAAAATAACTGCAGATCAGTTGGCAGAGGAACACATTCCAGCATGACGAAAAACAACCATTTCAGAGGACAAACCATCATAGTTGAAGCATGTTTGGGGAATTGGCTGGCCAATAAATGGTTTCTTCTTTAGCTTTTGGCATCTGTTCCCTGCAGCTTTCCCCATCCGTGAGCCTTGTTCCAGTAGATCTGGAGGGCCCCAGGTTGGAGAAGACTGGTTTCCTGCATAAAGAAGCCCTCTTTTACTTTGCAGAAATAATAGTGATAAAAAAATAGGCACTGTGAAATTGTTTTTTTTTTCTCCAAAGATACTTTTAAAGATCAAAGATGAAAACTGGCTTTAGCGTAAAGTTGGTTGCAAGGATGTACCAGTGATAGATTATGTCACCAGGAATTGCTGGGACACAATGTTTGAAACTATGGGCGCAGAGGTTGGCTTTTCAAAAATTAAAATTGGTGTGTTAAGCCTATCATTTTTGTTTTTAATCTTCCAAATGGAAGAAAACTTCAAGTGTAAACTGGGGAGCTGCACCATGACTGGCAGAAAAAGAGGCTTGGGGGCAGGGATTGCCCATTTCTTGCCCAAAGCATGGAGCCTGCAAACATATGTGAGATCTATTGGTTGGAAGTTGTTTAGAACCTGGTGTCTTCCAAGTGTGTTCAGCTAAATTTCCGTTATCCCCAGCTGGATGGGAAACTGATAAAAGTCACGGTCCAGTGCATTTGGAGAGCATCGAGTTCATAAAGACTGAGGTAGCAACTTTTGGTGAGGTCTTTTGAGGAGGTGTGCAAAATATTGTCCCCCCTCCATTTGCAATTCTGAAGCCTTATTGTCCAAGTTTCTAAGTCATTGATCTCCAAAAGTTCTGTGCAGCTGTATTGTGCCATGAGAGAAAAATGTGTGTATGGAGGGAGGGGGAGAGAGGAAGAGAGAGAAAGAGAGAGAGAAAGAAAAGGACAAAAGATGGGGCTGTATCCATTCCCCTAAGCTTGATGGAATGGCCTGCTACTTATCCTTTCCTCTTTTCTATGTGACTTCAGCTGGGAAAATAAGCATAAGGTTGACACAGTCTGTAAGATGAAAGGAGTAGGGGAAATCTGGGTCTGATCATCCTTGTCCTGAAAGCATTGTTCCCTTCATCTCCCAATCCTCACCTTTGGGAATTTGGCATGGCAGGAGGTGCCACCATAACTGGCAAGATACCAAGAGGGTGTCTCTCCTCCATCTGGGAAGGGAATGAGGAAAACGTGCGTATGACCACTGCTTGCTTTAAGTGTGACACCTCCTCCCATTTCTAGTTTTGGAGAGAAAAACTAAAGCAAGGTACTGGATGCTGGGAACTGCGCTTCTGTCCTTGATCAGTCTTCTCTGTCTTGTCCAGGTGGCCTAAGCAGCGGCTTCAGTAGCTATGGGGGTGGCTACAGCTCTTCCTACTCAAGTGGTGGATACTCCATAAATGCATTGCCACTGGAGAGCTCGGCCATCAGCAAGACCAAAGCCATTGTCATCAAGAAGATTGAAACCCGGGATGGAAAGCTGGTGTCTGAATCTTCAGATGTGCTGTCGAACTAGGCTGGTGTAGTCTTGAGGTGGAAGTCCTAATGGTTTTAAAGTGCCTGAATCCAATGAGCCTTTCTTAATTTAGCTAAGATGATGAGCCACAGGGCAGGAGAGAGGGAACAGATGCCTTTGTTTTCTCACTGGACTTTTTTCTAGAAGGAAGAATTTGTCTGTCAGAAACTCATGGACTACAGCTCCCATCAGCCCTTTTTGGCCATGCTGGATGAGGCTGGTGGAACTTGCAGTCCAGCTGCAACTGGAAGTCCATAGCTGCTTTAGAACATCACAAAATGTTGCCACTGAATCACACATGGGATACAATCAGGGAGAAAAAGTAAGGCACGCTCCAACTGCATTCCGTTTTTCTCCGCAACTTGAGGGAAAAGGAACTTGCTCACATGGAATTGTGTGGCCTTGACAGTACCCTGTCAGTAGGAGCAGCTGTTGAAAAGAGGCAGCAGTTCAGATCTGTGGGAAGCAGCTTTCCCAAGCTACGGTGGGCAAGAAGTCCAGCTCTTTTAGACCACTGTATGTAGAAATGACCTACTCGGGATTGCAGTTTGTAATCTTCATTGTTTTAAAGCTGCCCTGTTGTATTGTTCACCCCTCTTGCTATTTGCATATAATTAGGTCACATTTTCAATCAAAACTAAGGCTGGAAACATTTTATATTGAAGGACGGGAATGTGGTGGGGAGGGAATTTCACATGGGTGTGTTACAGGAGACAGCAACTTCTATCAATGATCATACTGTACTAGTTAAAGATGATGGGAATTGCAGTCCACCCTATCTTGAATAGAAAGAAGAGGTAACATGGGAGCAGAGTTGGGCAGGAGCACAAAGCAAGTCAGTCTGTGAATATTTTAAAAAACTCCACGTGGTGTCCATTTTATTTGAAATAAAAATTTTCTTCCAATCTTTGATAGTAAATGGCTTAACTTTCGTGTGTGTGCATGTGTGTTTTCTTATGGAAGGGCCAAAGATAAAGGTGAAGGGAAAAGCAGGAGAAACCCACTCTTCCACATCTGCTAAATAAATGGACTGTTACAGGGCTCATTTTGGAAATAGGCAATAGGGCTAGACAGCCAGCACCGAAAAGGTTATCTTGTCACTGAGCCTCACTGGCCACTGAGGTTGCTTCCGGTGCAGATGCTCAGCAAGTTGCAGTTAAGATTTGTTCCTGATGTTAGTTAATGCAAATTAATCCCCACTGACCGAAGGTACAGATGGATGGAGCGTATCCCCTTAGGGATGTCCTGTGGCTTGTGTTTTTAAAGCTTCATTTAACATGGATTGTGGAACTCATAGCTTATTCAGCGGTAACAGGGCAAAGCTACTCTGTGAGCGACCGTACTCAAGAATAACGCAATGGTGTCACTTTCTCTTTTCTGAGGTTTAGAAACATTCACACGGGTATGTTCTCCCAGTCACCCAGCTGGTGCTTTATTGGAAGCCCCTCCGTGCAGGGCACCAATTGGGTAACAAGATGTTGGAGGAAGCTGGAGTAATTTTAACTGTTCCTCTCCTGACAAGTGGGTGCTCAGAAGGCAGGTCTTAACCTATCTGAACATTCCACACACACGTTGGCAAAGCGTTTTAGAATAAAGCCTGCCCTGCTTGGGCCCGTATATCTAGCTGCAACCTACCTTAGAAGTTCTACGCAAGGCCTATCAAGTTGAAATGAGAGTGGGGGTGGAAAGCTATAGGATAGCATATCCCCCAGAATAACTTTTGGCTGTCCAAAGCCCCATGGTGCTGTTAAAGTCTTAATTTGGGGTAAGGCTTACATAGCATTTAGACACATCTCATTATGGTTTTTGAACGAACCCCATTGGGTTGGGTTCAATCAATCTGCTAAGCCAAAACCAAATTAGTGTCATCAAGGCTTAATACTGTGTATGAACCAAGTCAATGATTCCAGAGTTTCCACTTTGCCACATGGAGGCTTGTGATCGGTGTATCGGGCCGACTTCAGTAACCAAGGATTAATGCATGTTCATCCCCAAGGCTATGTAAGGAATAAAGTTTAGAGCAGTCACCCCGAGTGCTGTGTAACCACTCAAGCTCCTTAGGCACATTCTGAAATAGCCAGTTTAAAGCTCTGCAGGAAACACTTAAACCATTTATTGGAACGGGTTCACACATCGCATTAAGCAATGTGGATTGTTCAGTTCTGGTGCAATAGAATGAAGCAACCCAGCTACGTACCCTGTAATTTGGTCATTCGGCCTTCTAGATTTCATTGGATCTTCCCTGTAGTTCTGTTATTTTGCTATTGGTTGAGGCCTAAAATGTCTAGTCAACACGTTATCTTTTCAGGCTTTTCCACAAAAGGCCTAAAAAACTGCAATAAAAATTAAATGGCTTTTGCATGGCTATTAGCCATTCTCATGCTGAAAGCTCACGGGTCAGCCCATGAAACTGTCTAACAATATTCCAAACCTGTTCTCTATATTCTCTTTTTGAAAAACCAAGGTCAGTGTTTTAATCACTTTCACAGCTCAAATTGCTTTCTGTCATTGCTCTGCTCCTATTTATTGCCCAGCTTTGCATTATTACACCTCATTTTCCTGTTGTGTTTGTGATTCTGTCTACCTGCCAAATCCCTATTTCCTTATTTGACAACCATAATGTATCTGTCAGCTGTCTCCTCCTCTGCCTACACCCCTACTATAGATGGAGTGAAGTCTATAGTAGCTTAGCTTCATTGAACACGCCTAATTAATTTTCCTATTCTGTATCTAAGACATTGTAAAAACAAGCAGTAAACCTAGATTTATGTTCAGTTGCCTGTACTTTTAATACTGGGGCAGCGAAGAGTTAAGGAGCAAACCAAGTGCCTTAACTCTTGCAGGGATTTAGATCACTCATTGCACCCCTTGAAACCACCCCATTCCCTTCAAAATCAGGCTGATTTGTCCCACTTCATGCTACTTTTTTCAATACTTAAGACACCCATTTCAGTCTTTAAAATCCCCCCACCCAAAAAAACCAGGCTGGAAATTTAGCCCCATGCATTCCTGCAACACCAAGAGCCAGAACAGGGCACACGAAGAACAAGGCTGAAAAAGGTTGCCCATACCTGCCTCAACAGAAATGTTAAGACATCTCTGCAGGACCTAAATAAATAAATACTTGTGCAGCTACAGTGCCTTTACTTCCATATTAGGTTAGATATTGATCGGGGGCGTGGAAGGTCCTCAGGGCATCCTAAAATGGTTCCTGCATTCTGTTTTGCGAGACTTTCCTTCATTCTTCACTACCATCCCAAATAATTTACTTCTGACAAAGCTCTCTTGCTTAGTTGTTTCCTTTTATGTGACTCCTACTATTGTTTATTTGCGCCATCAAAGTTCCAGCTCCCTTGGACAGAAACGAGCTGTTCTGGAGGATATCGCCCCTACCCCACCACATGCTGCTAACTTTTACTAAGTAAACAGACAAAGTAGAAAATAGGGAAGCATTTATTGCACATTGGACATTTTAAATTAAAACAGCAACCCCTGTCTCTGCTACGAAGAGGTGGCACTAGCTTCCTCATTCCTTCCTCTTTTAATTAAAGTGGCATCTGAAAAATAAAAATCTCTAGCGGTTTCCGGAGATCAGTGCGAAGACTGTCGGCGAGTCCGGGCCGACACCGGGTGATGGCTTGGCTTCCTAACGTGGCAAATCTTTGGCATTGTGGGAGCATCCAGCTTTCCCAGCTAAAGTCTCTGCCCCACGTCGTCCCCCACAGGAAGCAAACCGGGGAAGACAGGAAAGGAGAGAGCCCAGGATCCTCCATTCTGGCCCTCGGAGGAGAAAGAGCTGGACTCAGGAGGTGATTGTGCTTTTCTTTTTTTCAGTCAAGCTGTGTCAATTTAAAGAAGACCGGCAGCTTGAAAAACTGTCCACAACAACAATCCCTTCCCCACAGACGGACGGAACAGACAGCTTGACTTAAGGGGCCTGAGATCAGGCCAGCACCGGCCGCTCAGGCGGCTTCAAGTATTCCCTTGGGCTGGAAGCAAATGCCTGCTGCAAACCTCAGTTCAGGACACGAGCTGTTGGTAGGATCGAAGCCCCAGGGGACGGGGGTGGGTGGGAACGGAGGGCACCTAGTGCCGAGGTTGGAGCCTCTTCTGTGGAGGGGAAGCAGAGGTGCTTGGTGCACTGATCCCTGCCGCCGTCCAGGGGCCCAGCGTCTGCGGCCCTGCCCTTCTACGCCTTGCTAGTGTTGGCTGGAATCCCCCCTCCTCCCCGGTGCTCTTGATGGGCGATCCTAGTGCCTCTCTGCAGGGCGGCAGCAGCAGCAACACACATACATAGAGGGCAACGCTGAGCCTGCTAGGCCTCCGAAGTTGCTTGCGGTTTCAGCTGAGCTTTCTCCATGGCTGTGCCGTAAGGAAGGGAGCGTTTGAAAAAGCCCAGCTAGGAAAGAAGAAAGAGAGACAGGTCAGCATCTATGCAAGACATCCCACACTGGATTCTTTTTTAGGGCAAATTCCACTGCAACAGAGTGGGACTTGTGGAAGCACGTTTACGATTCCTGCTTAAGTCCACCGTAATCAAATTAGTGCAGAAATACTTCCAGATTTTACCTAAAAACAAGAGACAGTTTTCTCTTTCCAGCCCTCTTGAGTATCTCACGATATTAACCCATTGTTGTTGTTGTTGATATTAACCCATTCCTGATTCTTAGAGGCTACCCGGACAAGTCCCTGCAGTTTTCTTGGTAACATTTTTGGAAGTAGTTTGTTATTGCCTTCTTCCTAGGGCTGAGAGAGGGTGACTGGCCCAAGGTCACCCAGCTGGCTTTGTGTCTAAGGCAGGACTAGAGTTCAGAGTCTTCCAATTTCTAGCCTGATGCCTTAAACCAGTACGCCAAACTGGCTTTCAACCCACTGGTTAGTGCTATCTAATTAAGTTCAGAGTTCTCATGAGGACTGGAGCCATAACAATTAAAAACTCTTGGCTCAATCACATATTCACATGCATCATGCCCCAACTGCTGAGTTTCAGCTGAATGTTGGAAACTGTCTCCCTTAAAAACACTAAGCATTGATTCAAGCCACTTTCGTTACTGTATAAAGGCTGCTTCGTGCAGGGACTGAATGCTAAAAATGTAGTTATATGTGCTTTAGGGCTGCAACTCTCTGTTGCAGGCCAAACTGTAGACTTCTTCAACAAGGGAAATGACTCAGAGTGAATACACCAGGGTAGGGCTAGAAAATCACAGGTGTTGCCAAAGGGTCAGGTACTGTCCAGGGTGCTGAAGCCACTCCCCACTGACACCTCTTAAAATCCTGTACAGCTTTCAGCTGGCTTCTGAGATTTCACCTCCTTATTTACTCATATTTTTCTTACATCTGCAGCCTTTACAGTCAATTTACATCTGGTACTTCAGAGCTTTAACATCTTCTCCCCAACCCTGAATTCCTCCCTTACTAGACTGTTCCATGAGCCCACCTTGTACAACACATAGATGAGCAGTGCCAGCAGCAGCAGTCCAATCAGAATGGCTAAGATGATGATCCATAGAGGAACACCTTGGCTAGTCTCTGCCTTGGCCCAATGAAGTGATGTTGACACCTGCCACCACAAAGGAAGCAAGAATGAGAGAAGAGATATCCAAAAGCTGTAATTGAAGGTATTACACTGGTAGCATTTAACCCCTGCTGGATTAGCATATATACTATACAATCATTCTTCAAAATGTTACAGGAGGATCATTTTACCCTAGGTAGTATGAGTAAATAAGAAACTGGGAGAGTATGACTTCTTGTTTGGGGGAAAATAGAAGGAGGGAACACCATGTACACTGCCTTGAGCTGTAGAAAAACAAAGATGGGATATAAATCTAATAAATAAATAAGAATAAGGCATCCTAAATCCACCATGGTGCCAAGTATGGCATTCTCATAAACTTCAAAATAGGCCACTGGAAAGAGGATGTCCTTCCTTAGTTTTCCTAGGTTCCCCATCATTCAGCCTCATTAGGCAATCTAGTACCTGAGTTCCAGAATTATGAGAAGGAGAATAACTTATCCCACTCCACTTTTTGCACTCTTCCCATAATTTCCCTTTTATGTATTTTTCAAGAATATATCCAAGCTGCACTGACCCCACCTCATTCAGAGCTAACAGCTACCTGCTTCTCTGTGGGGAGCTGATCTCAATCACTCTCTCTGTTTTGGCAAAATGTCTTCTAATTTTACTAATATAATTGGAATAATCATCTTAGAACAGTGTTTCTCAACCTTGGAAACTATAATGCTGGCTGGGGAATTCTGGGAGTTGAAGTCCATACCCCCTAAAGCTGCCAAGGTTGAGGAACACTGTCTTAGCAGAACTGGTATCCTTAAGGGCAGAATATTACTACTATTGCATTACTACTAATACTGACCTTCAGATTAGCGGTGGGGTGCTCTAGAGGCTGGATTTTGTAGGGCACCTTTTGCATATGGTAGACAGCTTCACACTGGATAGCATGGGGATTGTTCTCTTTCTGCAAGTGGGGAAACAACAATGAGAAATGGCTCTACACCAACGTTGGGTTGAATAGATGCACCAGAAGGGAAAGAACTTTAATATGGAGGAGTCAAACGCCCTACCCTCATTCCCAAAGGCTTAATACCATGAAAGCTAATACTCATACTAAATGAATGGGAGGGAGCAGCCACAGTTTTCCTGCTGGGACTATTAATTACATTTTTTCTGCAAGTACTTATATAGATCAGAGGTGGGTAATTGTGACCTTTTAGCCTTATTTATGCTATTCCCTCAACTTTCATTCCTTTCTGTGCCAGCTACTGCTACATCCGTGACCAGCAGAGTAAGGAAGATGAAAAAAAAAAGTGGTTGGGTGCAGACACACACTTGTTCCAAATGAGCAAACAATTGAGGCTCGGTGAACACCAAAAACAGAATAAGTTTACCTGTTGAAAACTTTTGGACCAGATGCGAAAATAGAGACGCAAGCTAGCACTTTCTTGCCGTTGCAGTGCTCCCATGCGGCAGTGTAGTTGGAAACACTCGTCCTCATCACATTTCTGCAGTGCAAGAAAGTTGAATGATCAGATAAGAGATCAGATGAAAATATCCTACCAACTCCAAGACCGAATTTGAATCAAGCTTCTTTGTGAACCTGAATGTGTGGCCTTACTTGATTCAGTGTCCTCTTGATGGGTTGGATTAGAACTATGAGAATTCCCAAACAATGCAACAAATGAAAATTACAGTCTAATATCTGGAGGACATCAGAATGGGGAAGGTTGTTCTAGTGATTAAAACCAAGTGAATGGGAGTCAGAAGATTAAGCCTAACTTCTTATATGCTGTAGATGCATCTTTATCCCTAACAGCTACAGCAAAGAAGGAAAATAATAATTAGATTTGGAAATAAGCTATAGAACTGCATGTAGTATGTAGTATTGCTTTTTGAAAACCACTTCCACATGTATTTATTTGTTTAAATTTATTGGCTGCCCAACTCCCATGGACTCTGGGCAGCCAATAATGGTAACAAGACTCTGGGCAGCCAACAGTGGTAACAAGAACAATGTGAAATTAGGGTATAAGCAAAAGCTGTGGTCTAAGGAAATCGTTAGTGCAGCTCTCCCCATCCTGTATCTTCCAGTTGTCTTGGGATTATCATCCTCAGCCACACGACTATGGATCATGATGCTGGGGATAATGGGAGGCTGGTCCTAAGACATCCTAAAGGAGTCACGGTTAAGAAGCACAGCTTTGTGTTTTTTAAGGAGTTCCTTAAACCCTCCTAAGGGTGGTGCAGGGCTTACCAGGGGGAAAGTAGCCCCAATGTTGCCGGTGTTCCATCCTCCATCTTGCTTCTGGACATAGTGCTGCTCTTGCCCAGGAACAGGTGTTGGAGGCTGCTCTAGCTAAACATCCAGAGAGAGAGAGAGAGAGCAAGTGTGAATTTGGTCATCTTCATAAATTAATTCTCTACAGCCACCAGTCTGGTTGATTAAGTTAGTAGAGTTCTCTGTGGCCTATAAAAAAAGTGCTTTCCTTGTGATCTGATTACAAGGTACCTAAGGGCATCTTAATGCACCTGACAGTCCGAAAAGGGCCTTCTTTTGAATGCCAGTATTGCTTTGGCAGACCCCAAGGAACAGGGCTCTTGTGTGACGCAGGCATCCTGATGGCAGAGAGTTCGCCTTTGTTCTTACAACTCTGTGACTGGCTGTGTCTGTGTTCCAGATAGAGCAAAGGCAAATGTTTTGTGGAAACAAGCTACTTGTTGAAATGTTGATAAAATCTACAGGCAAACAACCCAAGCAGCTTACCAAAGGGGAAAGATTTGGGACAGGGCAACACACAAAATTCCCATTGCTGAGAAGAGCATGGCAAGTTATGAAAACAACTAAATAACTTGTAGCCAAAACTGGGAAATTTCCTGTCTTTCTCAATTTATTATTTTTTCCCTCTCCATGTTTATTTTGGGTCTCTAAACAATCTCAGCTGCAGCCTTTAAGTTTCAGTGGCTGAACTCCAGACTCAACATTTGGAGTCACTCCAGTCCCATCCTTTGTATTCCCCCCTCCCCCACAATTGGAGGTCAGCTTTTACCTGCAGACGTGATGGATTGATGAGGCTGCTGGAGGTACAATTTGCTGGCACCATGTAGCGTGTGACATACAGTACAGCTCGCCCTTGTACTCGGAGAGGACAGCTGATGTCTAAAACTCCTTCACTGATGGCACTGGGCCCCTCATTGACAAACTGCACAAGAGAAAATAAAAAAATAGAGGAAATTACCCCAGGAATCAAGAAACTGCTTCATCCTAGGTGAGACTGCTTGTTTACTTGGACTTTCAAGGCTGAGATGCAGAGAAGCCTATCACCTGCTAAGTGACCTTGCTAGCCAGAGAGACCAGGGGCTGAACTTGGGACTTTTCATATGCAAAACAGGTCCCACTGAGCTACAAGACCTCCCCTCAGACAAGCTGTAGCCATCTCGTAAAGATATAATGATCAGCAACTAAAGAAAGTATAGCGCCATAAGAATAGTCAGTAAATCAGTAATGTTTCCATGGCTAGTCAACCACTGCTTTTGGAAATACCCCAAGTAGGATACGAAAAATTCACTTCTCCCTTACACCTGATGTTTCCCCACCATATGCAGGTATATTGCTTTGAATGTTGAGGTTCTATGTGGCTTTTGTTGCACTAGGTCTGTCTTCCTATTCTTAGTGTCTTTCAGAAGTATAGGATTGAAACTCCAGGGATTCCTACCAGCACAACTTACAGCCGTGTTCCTTAAGAATTTTGGGAGCTGAGGCTAAATTCATTTGGAAGATACCACATTGGAAAAGGCTGGTACAGAAGGACCTTCCAGGAGCTGAATTTGTTCCCCAAAAAAGATATGCTCCCCAAAGGACATCTGGCCCATAAACTAGTTCCAGCTATTCTATCAGCTTCTTCTACTCAGCAGGAAACAAACACCCACCTCATAGACGTGATAGACCCCAGGGCCAACATCTTGTTCACGCTGCACCGATCTACCTGGGATCCAGCCAGACCCGGGAAGAGATACAGTGTCTGGCATGGATGCTCTATGGAAGTGGTAGAAAAAAATATTTTAGACATGCACAGTTGACTAGGGACTAGAGCAATTAAAAAGACCAAAACAAACTATTTCTCAATGATTTGAGGCAAAATTCAAGCAAATTCAAAATGATAGTAATCAAGTCAAAATGTCACATGAAGGTGAGTCTGATGTCTGCTAATATAGCAGTGACCTTTACTGTGATGTGTAAGTATGGAAATCAGAACATGTGTGTTCTTCTGGATAAATTTCCAAATTGAACTCTTTCTGGTTTTCTATTTTTTTTCACCGAGAATCAAATTGCAAGACTAATGTTTTGCACCAGTATGATTTGATGATTAGATTATTTTTACCCCATTTTTCTATAAATTGCCCAAGGCAGTGGACTTAATTCAGGATTAAGCAATACAATGATAATGATGATTATTTTTATGTGTGTTTTATTTATGTAGTAAAACAGAACAAAGAGATAAATAATAAAATAGTAACAAAAAAGCATGGAACAAGAATAATGCTTCATTAAAATATATGTTTTTTATGTCCTAAGGTTATTATGTTCTGGAAAAAAGTAATTACATATGTATTAAACTGACTTTGAAATGAAGTTTAATATTTTTATATGTCCATATTCTTTTGAACTACATGCTTATTACATGGTAATTGACAGCTGAACTATGCAAATGGATTTTCCATTTCCTTCTTACTGCTAATAGACTAGTTCTTTAACACTGAAAAGACAAATTTATGGCCTCAATTACTGAGAGAATTGAAGATCTGATGTAACTTGCAACTTATGAACAAGTCGCTTATAGGCACAGATATAATGAAATATGAACTGTTATATAAAATTTCATACACACACACGAGAAACCCTTATATATATAAAACTTTTGTTGTTATTTGCTGTGTTTTTTCCTTTTGTTATTGTTTTATTCTTCTTCTCTTTGTTCTGTTTTATTAAAGAGAATGCAAAAAAATTAAAACTATATGATACAACGAACTAACAATCAGCTGTTTCAGTCTTGTATGCAACTTCATTTTCGTTACTAAAATAACATTGCATACAGGTTGAAACTTATGGAGTAAAATACCTACTAAAAATCAGTAATAAAAATATTTTGGTTCTCCCCCTCAATAAAAATATTAAAAGTGGCCCTAGCTCCGCCCCGTTTAGAATATGGCTGCCACAGCGCTATTCAAAGCCCCCTGCAGCCCCTGAGCCAACAGAAGTTTTGCACCTTTGTTTTAATACATCTTGTTTTGATACATTTATAAATAAAAGTATAGTCAGTCTTCCCCATCCAGCCTGCTACCCTGTGGCTGCTTGGTGGTCTCCCCTTGGAGGCAGTCCTGCTAAGATGTTTTTGAGCTCAGCCAAGGTTGACTGGGTGTTACCAGTTGTGCCTTTATGATTTGCCTTCAGCCCACGATGAAACTCAAGATGGTATATATGAGATTACTTAACGTCTCCTATTCAAGAATTGACCAGGCCCAGACCTGGTCTTGAATGTAACGGCTGAATTATAGGTCTTAAGACCATGGTCTGCAAATGGGTTGCTCTACTCAACATTTTGATCTCTTCCACCTTGTCTGATAAATCAACACATCCTTCAATCAAGAGTTTGATGAGAAAAGTTTGCATATACTTTTGGTGGACATGTAATAACGCTAAAAAATGTTGGACTCAGATACACATACTAATTCAGAAGATTTGGAAGATTAATATACAATCAAAACCAGAGACATTTCTTTTGGGGCTGATGGAGAAACAACTGGAAAAATCTCATGGAATTTTGTTTTTATATATGATAACTGCAGTGAGGCTTTTATATGCCCAAAGATGGAAAGACTTGATATTACCTACGATGGAAGAACAGATTGTAAAGTTGAGGGAGCTGTCTGAGATGGCGAAATTGACAGCTTTGATTAGAGAAAAGACATTGGCTAATATTAAAGCTAATTGGAAACCCCTTTTGGAGTTTTTGCAGGAAACAGAAAAAAATAAATTATGATATATGGATTTGATGCTTAGTAAAATTAATAGATTATAGAAAAAATGGATGTTAACTTGAAATCTTAGAGTAAGAATTTAATGTATGTTTTACTTATATCTGCTGCAAAAGAAGTCAGAAATTATTTTTCTGTATTTGTTTCCTTTTTCTTTACTTTCCTGCACTTTTTTCTCTCTCTCTTTATTCTTTCTTCTTTTCTATTCCTCTTCTTGATTTCTAGCTCTTGTTAGTTTTTATCTTTTTGTATTCAAAAATTTAATAAAGTTATCATAAAACAAAAGTTTGCATACGCTCAGACTTCCTCAGATTATAACCCCCTAAAATGGTGTTTTTTTCATTAATGTTCTACCACTTGATAAATTAGGAGGCATTAACCCAAAATGTTTTTATAAATTAAACAGGAAATGTCTAGGAAGCCTAGGTATAGAAGGAAGGTAGTGGTTAGTTGTGGAGATAACGTAAGCTCCGCCTGAAGAACCTCTAGGATTTAATTCTTGGCATTTTAAACAGCAAATGTTGGGGAAGAAGTTCACCAGCAGGTCTTGGAGATCTACTGCCAGAGGCTCTCCCTTCCCTGAAGCCTGTGAAAAACTCTGGGTTTCTTGGAGACAGGAGCAGAGACACATGGAACAGTCTGGCTCTCAGGGGCAGGGTTGAGAAAGGAAGAGACATGATCTTCCTAAAATTCCAAGCATGAGAAGTAGAGAGGCTTCAGGGCTGTAGGCTAGCGCTTCCCCATTCCTGGCTTATAAGTCTCTTGAAATTCCATCACACGTTGTCTTCTATGATTAAGACAGCATTCATTTAAATTGCTTCAATTAGATTATTCTAATCTACTCCTGTAAAAGCTACTAGCCTGCCTAGAGGCAACTGCCAGTTAAGGAACAGGCATTTTTTAGGAAACCACTGGATGTAGAAGTTGCTATTAATAAGATTCATGAGGACTACTGCAGGAAGAAAGCTTCTCTAAACTTTTGACCAACAGTTTCAAGTTTTGACTAGTGACTTAAATAACTGTACAGTTTTTGTTCAAGAGAATGCTAACTAATCAAGAACATTTGCTAATCACTGTAATCAAATGGATTGTTTTCTCAAAGTATTTGAATTAAAAGCTGATTCATACATTCCAAAATGGGATGTAAAATCACATGGAAAATCATATTGTCTCTCTGGGTGCATATTCCTTGAATATAAGCTAACCAACCTTTAGGTAAATCTAGTTGAATGACCTGTTTGCTCTTCCTGAAGGAGATAATCCTGCTAGCTACATGAAATGTTTCAGAAGAAAAACAGCTCTCCTTGGGTAAATACCAGTTGCTTCCACATGGGGGAGCACATGCATTTCCATAAGAAAACATCAAGGCAAGTAGTGTTCCACTGTTGTCAAATAAGACCATGGGAGTGGGTTCCAGACTGAACTCATGCAATCAGCACAGTGAAAATTGACCTGTGGGCCATGCATCCTTGGCAAAGAGGATTGTCAGACTGACTGATTTTTATAGCACTTTAAAATATTGCAAGATCTTTGTGTTTCCTTTTGATTTACCACTTTTCTCAGTCAACTTAACTAAACTTAGTGTCCCGTGTTGCATGTCAACACTGTTTCTAACATTACCTCTCCAGTACAGATGTGGAAGACTTGGTTGCATGAGACAGATTCAGATGTACATATTTCCCAAGCAATAAATATAGCAGCAAGTGGTGATCAAAGAGTTCTCTTCTAAAAGCAGACCAAGTCTTCATTTAAGGAGAATAGAAAAAGATCTTTGACAAATATCGTGAAGATCCAAAAGAGACCATTTCTTAGTTATTTCACCCATCTTAAAACTGTGATTTCAGCTGTACTTGGGGAATTCAGGTGAAATTAGGCAGTGTTGAGCTTCAGGGTTTAGTGACTGTGGTCTAGACAGCAGATTTCTGAATGTTTTGCCAGACTAGCAGACCACCTTGCCTTTGAAGATGCCATAGTTGCTGGCAAAAATGTCAGGAAATCTGTTGTCTAGACTACAGTCACTAAACCCTGAAGCTCAACACTGCCCAACAGATAACGGCCATGAAAGCCTACATCAGATGAAATTCTTTCAATGGCGAAAAAACTGGAGACATGTGCTACCTGTTTGCTGATGTGAGGGAATTCAGAAAGCTACCATGCTATGAAAAAATGTCTGCCTCATTTGCCACTCACTATTATAGTGGACATCAGTAGAAAAACCTACCATAGGCAAATGATTCCTTTAGCAGCTCAATTTATCTAAGAGGTTCGGTGTTGTATAGGGCAATGACTGAAGCAGGTTTGTTTATGTTTGTATAAACCAGTGTTTCTCAACCTTGGCAACTTTAAGATGTGTGGACTTCAACTCTCAGAATTCCCCAGCCAGCATGCTTTTCTTTGCTACTGAGTAAGGAGTGATTTGCCCTCATCCATCTGGGATCAACCTGTAGCATTTGCACGGCTTGCAGGCAACGAAGGGCCTTTGACATTCTTTGAATAATTGAAGATAAAAAATTACTCCCGGCATGATACTTACCCATGGGATGAAATGCGAAAGGCAGCCTCGACCCGCAGGATGAAAGATTCCACTTCGCTATGAGAATTGTTTGTGTTCTTGCTGTGAAAAACAGACATGGCTATGTGGGACTAGTGAAGTGTGCAGGCTAAAATATTGTGCAAGAAAGAAAGTTCACAGGACCTCAAGGGCAGCTGGACCTGTCCATGAGCTCAAGATGACGGGAGTAGGGGGCACTGACAGATTCTTTAGGGCATTTTTACCTGTGAATCTGGAAGTCAAACTGGATGGATGGCTTAGCATCGGTGACGCGAGGCACAGTAAAGCGCAGGCCACCCCAGAACTAGAAAGAATAATGAAAAAAAGGGGTGTTAGAATCAAGTTCTTTATCCAGTTTTCTTCCATCAGTGGTTGCAAATGTTGGGTTCTTGGTGCTCTCCAAACTTGGCTGTTTTCTTGCAGATGTTTCATGACCCAGCTAGGTAACATCATCAGTGCAAGAGAGAGTGGGCTGTTTTGGTTGTAATAGTTACATGTTGATTGACCCAAGCAAACACCTTAGCACATAGCACAAACACTCACACTGACACCTGCTTTCATTGGATTGCCAAGGTCACAGATAACCATATTTGTGTCATTCACGGTGTCATAGCGGCAGCTCTGGCTGGAAATGTTCTAAAGGAAAGACAAAGAAGAAACACATTTAGACAAATCCATGGAGGAGCAGACCATCAGTAGCTACTAGTCATATATTATCATCACAATGAAAGGTAAAAAGCTTTGGATGCCAATGGCTAAAGAGCAAAGGTGGATGAAGGCTACCACTCTCTTGTCCTACGTGTGAGAATTCCCCCAATGCTCACTGTTACGATAGAAAACTTAAACTTGTCATATGAGCTTTAATCCACTTCATTTGCTACCAGTTTGTACATGAGTAAAAACTGTTCTGATGAAATAGTTATTTATAATTATGTATACATAACACACATAGGACCCAGCTTAGTAAAAGCATTCCCTTCTGTGATGTGGAAGAAAGAGAGAGAAAAGAAGGTTTTTATTTATTCACTGTTGGGTTTCCACAATATACACAATTTCACCCCCAAAGAGATTTTCTAAAATGGTGTTTGCCATCCATACTTTTTGTTAATTCTTCAATTTTAAAATATTTATTATTTTAAAAAATGTGCCTGTGATTAATCAGGGACACTTTAAAAATGCACTTTTTTCATAGAATAACCAAATAGACTAACTATAGTAGTGGTGGGGGAGGAGCATGAACATCTACCAAATCAATACTGATTGGCAACTGAAATAGAGTCACCTTATGAAGGCTTGCACTCTTGGAAATAATGAGTTGTATGGTACCTTTGGCTAGCACACTTATTACGGCATAAGCTTTTGAGGACTAATTTAATGTGTTGGTTTCTAAGATGCCATAAAACTCTTGTATTTCTGCTCCTCTAGAAGTCTGGAATACAGGTAGTCCCCGGGTTAAGAATGCCCAGTTTACAGATGACCCATAGTTAAGAATGGAGATTATTGTAGCAAAATTCGAGTTAAATACACAATGAGTTGAGTTAAATACACAATACAACTTATACAGTATTACACAATAATATGTTTTGGCTTACATACAAATTGGACTTAAAGACAGACCTTGGGAATGGAACTCGTTCTTAAACTGGGGACTACCTATAATGACATGCAGGAATTCACAACATTCACCCACAATTCACAATCTTGTACACTTTGCTCGAAGTAAAGAAGATGTGTCCCAGACTGTCTATCTTTGAAGGAAAGTCTCCATACTAAACTCATGCTCTATTTTTACAACCAATGGGATGTAACGTCATTGGGTTTGAGGGAGAAGGTTTATTATCGAGCACCTACCCCATAGTTGCGTTGAACTCCTGTGTAGTCTGCCTCAGGTGGGATTGTAACATGGAGTTCAGCTTCATAGGCGCCACCTTCTCCGCGGTTCACCGCATGGAATGAAAGGTTCAGTGCATTTTTGTCTCCCAGAGAGACAACAGTATGGTCCCTGCAAAGGGTGAAATCCAAAACAAATAAGAGCGCACATCAAAACAAAGCACTCCAAAGCTAACATTCAGGCACACCATTCAGAGAGCTCAGGGAAGGTAGCCCTTTTCCCGCTCGGATGACCCTAATCATCTGAATTTTCAGGCATACAATTTAAATCAATCTGAAACGCACATCACTCTCCACCACCTTGGTAGGAAGGTGTTCTACAACCTATGAGCCAACAAGCCCTGGAGTGTTTCAAGTTTTTTTTTCCCCTGTAACATGTGAAAATGTTTGTTTTTCTCAAGCACTTGAAACTTTGGCTGATTCCTAGGTTTTATGCACCTGGTGTACATGCCAGATAAAAATCCTGCAGCATAGAAAAAGGATTCCTGTTTTGTTCTGTATTAACAGTAGCATAAACTTGATGGAAAAAGACCACAACAAACATTAGAAGTTTCCATTTTTATCACAAGCAGATAGAGCCACACCGGGCATTTGGAATGTGCTCAATTGTGTTTCCCTTGGCTATCAAAATGCAGATGACTCCCTACATGAGCATTCCCAATCTGGTCCTCTCCAGGTGTGACTGGACTACAAGTCCACTGCTCCTAGTTGGTATTTTGAGAACACATCTGGAAGGTATGAGATTAGAGAAGGCGTCCTCACACCATGAAACAAGAGTTTCTTTAATAGTATCAAAGAGGATCAGAAGGAAAAGGTTCTCAAATGGCTTCTGAAGAAACTCTGGAACTTAAGAAGATGTCTTTGACCAGGTCAGACTGTTGATCCACTTAATTCCAGAGTGGTGCAACTTCTTTCAGGCTGAGTGGTATTGTGTACCCTGCCTTTCAGACAGTAATCAAGAGAGGCAGGGCAATTTCATTTCATTTCCAACCACATTTAATTAAAGTTAAATACAGTTAATACATTGACTCTCTGAAATACTAAAAATTATAACATAATAATTGTTTTTGGACATCTCTGGGATCTGCACTCAAGAAGGGGTCAGATAGTACAGCTATGATTTTAGCTCATTCTTGTCCACACTGATCAGCAAAGGCTTTCTGACATTTCTTTCTTAGCCAAGCTTTAAAATGGAACATTTTTGGCATGCAAAGCATGTACTCTATGACTGCACATTTCCTCTTTTGACTGGTGTAGAGATTCAGACAGAAGGTGTCTGCTGCTAAAGGAAAGAACAACCCTCTCAACCTCAGAACAGCCATTTTAAATGCATGATGTTAAGCACACCACTACTAAAAAGGTAGAGTTGATTTGCAAACGAGCAGATAATGGAGGCCAGCATTACTGAATGGGACACGGACCACTTCCATTGCTTCACTGCCCCAAAGTCAAGCTTGTGCTCAAAACAGGATGCAAAATATTAGATTTAGGGAGAGGAGTCTGCTCAGATTTCCTGAGGGATGGGATATCAAGAAAACACAATGACAGTCCTTTGAGGTAGCCCAGATCAAGAAACAGACCCAGGAGAGGTTCCGGGAGGGCTGCTTTATTGATGTAGGACCTAGTAACAGAATCTTGAAAGTTTGTCCAAAACCCTTTGGGCCCCTTTTGAAGGACAATGAGGTGAAGGCAGGGCTGTTCTGAGTCTCTTTCTTACACTTTCTACTTTTCTGGGGTTGAACAACCACTTTCCCCCTCCCTCTTCCTCCTGAAGGCCAAAGCTACTGTAAGAAATTGTGATACTCAGTTCCCAACATAAGCAACTCCCCTTGAGACCGTTGCAGGTTCAAAGAAAAGTTCATTTATTGCAAAGTAGCATACAGATCTAGAGCACTGCTGGAACCGAGTCCTGCGTGCACCAAAACTTGATTTTACCCCATTCCCATTTCACCTCCCCCCTTCTGTCTCTGAGTCTCTCTTCCGCATGTCAATGGTTCTCCCTTGGTCTCATGCTGGTACGGCCTTGGGCATTCCTGAGAACCCGATAACAGTCCATCTGCGCCTAACAGTTCACCTTCCAACCTTCCAACCTGCCCCCCACCCTTTTCTCTGTAACAGCAGAAACATAGCAAGCAAATTAGCAAGACAATTGATTGCAAGGATTCTGACAGCTACATTCTTCTACACACAAGCAGTACACAGTTGTCCACCTTCATCCTTGTTTGCGACACAGCAGGAGATGACATGGCAGACATTTACCCAAAGACATCAAGTTGCAGATCAGGGACACAGACGTTGTCCTCTCCACAGTCAAGTTGAATCTGGGCCTGGGAAAGAATTCCAACTATGAGTCAAATGAAACTCTACATGCTCACCTGTGTTAGAAGGATTATACTGATTTATGTCTTTCATTCATGAACTATCCTAAGAATCCCAGACTGGCAACCCCATGGAAAAGGTATATAGGGATTAAAAACTGGTAGTTCATCTTTAATCCACCTAGCAGCTGCGCCATCCTCCAAAGTCATGCCTAGAATACACCAAAGCACTTGCACAGAAAAGGTTGTTCTCAGATTAGAGTCTCCAATTGCATGAACAAACCAACTGAATCACACATTCTGGGAAAGTTACACAAGCAAATGAAATCAATAGCCCATCCATCATAAAATATGATTTCCTTTTCATAAAGGCACGTATCTGCCAGGGCATCCCACTCTATTACACAACAGCCTCTCCAGCACTGGAGAAAACAAGACCTCCCACTGGAGCTCTTGTGGGATTGAAAAGTGTTCAATCATAAATTAAGCTGGGTGGGGGAAAAAGGAATCATGGACCTCATTCATTTACCTATTGACCCCACATGGCCTTTCTTCTCCTGCCAGATGGCTAAAGTTGTATTTCAGTCAATCCCACCAAGAACAACAGAAGTTCCTTCTGAGTTGCTAGCATCCAATTCATTTGCAAGCAACACTCACAGCTTCCATTATTCTACTAAGCACAGCCTTCTTTGACACCTTCAAAGGCTGCTTAGATCATACCTTCTGTTCAATGTGGTTGCGTGTGTGGTAGTTAAGGATGGGCTGAAGACCGTATGCATCACGTGGCGCCTCTGGATCCAGTGAGAAGTTCAGTGACAGGTGGATGGGGGAAAGCTTGTCCCGGAATTCTGACTCATTCTGAAGAGACAGAAAAAGACATTGGGCATGGTGAGGAATAAGCCACCAAATGCCATGAAGAAATACATGTTGTAATATGGGCTTGCTTGCTGTCTTTCGACTCCTCAGCAACCAGAGCTTCATAACCAACAACATCCCAGCTGCACTATAGTTACAATATTCCTACACTCCTATCCCACAGTTATTGCTCTGTAGTTGAAAATGGCAAGCTCTTGAGGCAGAGACCTCTTCTTGCTGTCTCTCTTGTCCATAAATGATGTCAATATCTCTGTGACAAACAGAACTGGTTGCATCTGTATTCCACTGTTCCTCAAAAGAGGCTCATGGTGGTTGTACGTGATTCTCCTTCTGCTACCTCCAATTTTATCCTAATGACCCTGCGCAGTAGTTTGGAGGGGGGGGGGGATGGAGTGGCTGGGAAGAGATGGAACCTGAGCCTCCCCAGGCCTAATTTGATATTCTACTCTATATACCATTCTGTTTTGAGTCTTTTAAATACATGTCCATCTTAGCAGACATTTAATGACTTAGGTGCATAGTTCTACACATCAGGGTGTTTTCTAGTAGCTTCATTAGTGGGCAAGGCTCCAGTACACAGATCTGCTGAAGGCCTCCACTTGGAGCAAGTCTACTGTCCCAATGGGGCACAAAGCAAGGGTCATTTTCGAAATACTTCCCAACCATCACAACACATAGTTCTTCAATTTGGGACTGCATGGCAAAAGTGAGCATCATCAGAGGGGTCATGGGATGTTTCTCATTCTGGAGAAGGCAGTTGACAACAAGAGGAAAGTCAGGATTCATAGAGGTAGACTCACCCTGAGGTAGATCTTCATCTCACGGCACTCTGAACTGGCTCCATTGCGGACTTGGAGAGTCTGAATGAGGTGGGATTGCTGGGAACGCAGGAAGAGGGCCCGCTTTATTGCTCCTTTGTGTTTGAGGTGGTCGAGATGCAGCTCCACAGTGAATCCTGTCCAGGTAAGAGAGAAAGCAGAGCCAACTGAGATACAGCATTGTTTACCATGTTTGACTCGAGTTGATGAATCTCAGGGACCTATCCGAAAGAAAAGCAGATCCCATAAGCCATAATTTTGGCCTTCTCTATAATGATGAACTAAAACTCCCAACATTCCTCATCAGCAAAGGCAAAACGTCTTGCTTCTTCCTTGATCATTCTAGCTTTATCAAGGCCCGTCTACCATTTGATAGCTTTCTGATTACAGCACTGCTTGTGTTTTAGCTGTCTTTCTATTCTCCAAAACCACTCCAGGGTCTCACTGCCAGCTTCTGAATGTAGAGCCCTCCTAAGACAGAACTGGTAAAGTGACTTCAGCTTGATCTCCACTGAGCTTGGACCAACTCCTGGATCTATGTGTAGATTCCGAAACAGCTGCCTTTTTCCAGCACTGACAACAATATAGGTGTGTGAGGCCAAGTAGATTGGCCCAATAGCTGCAAAATCTTTTCCCTCTTTGCCCTCAGTTACTCACCAATGGAGTCAGGCACATGTTTCCCAGATGCATTCAGACAGAAGCTCAAGTTGATGCTGTTGACGTGTGGGAAAAAAGGAGCAATAAGCCAACGTAAGAAATCTGTGAGAGACGGTGGACTGTGATGAGAGGAGAGGCATGAATGGGAATGCTCAGCCAAAAAATCTCCTGGGCAATAGAATGGGGCTTAGTATGGGCCTATTTCAAAAGACTGGTTGAGGCTACATCCATTACTGAAAAGTATTTGGTCACGACAACAAGGAAACTTGATATGTGCCTGGAGGAGCAGATTGTCCAGTATTGCAACCCAAATGGAAACACAGCTCTGCCCAGCGAGAAGAGGAAGGGTAGAAGGAGAGGGTTATTCTACGGACCTTTCTTGGGTGTAACAGTGGAGAAAATAAAATCATCGCACCCTGATTGGGGTAAACAGGGGTGGGTGGGGCCCTGTCTGGCTTACTCAGCCTCTCCTCCCAGCCATGTGGTCTCGGCTGGGTCATGAGCTGGACAATCACCCAGTTCAAGGACAGATTTGACAAGCAGCCAGAACAGCCCCATGAAGCTGAGTTTTTGAAAAACTCTGTCTATAAATACATTCCTCTGCTATCCCTGTCACAGATGGAGAACCTGCACTACTTAGCCGAGCAAATCTGCAAGACACATGGCTGGTCTCCATGTTATTTTTAGCACACAGAGACAAGTTGAAAATGTCCTGTGATAACTTACTCCACTGCTGCCATAAAATATCATACCAGACACTGCTTTCTTAGAGTCATGGAATCTTGGAAGGGGACATTAAGGCCACCGTCCCCCTGCTCTGTGCAGGAATCCAAATTAATGCATCCCAGGCACATGGCTGTCTAGCCTCTTCTTGAACACATCTCACCACCTTTCAATGATTTACTCCAAATGGCTCCTGCTTTTAGGTAGCTTTGAATAGAGTGATTGACTGGAGATAGGCAGGGTAACTAAGTCCGTGTTCCTAACTGCGCATTTCTAAGACGGTCAGGACTCCCAGAATTCTTAGCCAGCATGTGAAGCTCTGGATTCTGTACATTTTCTTCCCTAACATCTGTAGGGGGTCAGGGTGAGAAGACTGAACTACAGATTCGGTTCCTGCAGGACTGCCTAGATAAGACCTTATATGGTGAGAAGCAGTGTTTCTCAACCTTGACAACTTTAAGAAGAGTAGACCTCAACTCCCAGAATGCCCCAGCCAGCCATACTAGCTGGGGAATTCTGGGAGTTGAAGTCCACCCATCTTAAAGATACCAAGGTTGAGAAACACTGGTCAGGAGCCTACAGGTAAGAATAGCAGCTGCTGGTAATGACAGCTGGCACAAACACTTGTACCTCCTTCTGCTCTCACTATTTTATTCATCAACATACAGATCAGCCCACCGTATAGTTAAAACAGGCAGATATGTTCAAATATCCTAAACCATTTTTCTTATACGGTATATGCCCAATGTGGTATAGAAATTAACATGCACACCAGGATGCAAACACAAGCCCTCCACTAACTATTTGAGAACTGGGGAGAAAATGCTCCAGAACTGATCTAAGAGCTGTAACTCTAGAGAGCCAAAGAGACAAGGGGAGAAGATCACTTCCAGTATTACTCACCATGCCACAGGGGTGCCAGTTTCCTCCAGTGTGCATGCACGTTCCTCAGGATTAAACATAGCGGGGAAGATGCTGAGAGTGGCGCTGGCATGAACAATGGGGCGGCCTCTGTGGAAGGAAACATAAGAGAAGTGAGAAAGTGGAAGCAATTTTCTATTTGGAATGAGAAACGTAAGACTTAGGAAGTTGATGGTTTACTTAGTTACTATCATGCTTGGCAAGACAGTCACACTGGCTGAGGGAAGTCTGCTCAAATCTCTGTCTACAAACTCCTTGGAGGCAGTTATCCAAGATGGCAGCAGCCCCATGGTTAGGGTTAGGAATTCAAGAGCAGATTTGTATGATTATACATCGATAAGCAGGACCTTTCCAGTGATTTATGAGACAGCCTGATTCATGACTTGTCTTGGCAGTTCCAGAAGACGGGGAGTTACAAAGACAGCCAAGTAATGTGATATGTCTGAGTGTTCAAACAAAGAGTCAGCATCCAAGAGAGAGGCACAGAGAAATAGAACCCTGCAACAGAGTCATAATCTCATCATCACTTATTCTAGAGGAAATTTGCTTCATCATTTTCTTCAATTTACTATGCTTTAGATGTGTTGCATTTCCACTCTCATATGCTCCAAGCAGCACAGGGCCAAGGAAGACTCATCTTTATTGTCTCCAGACACTTTACCTACCTGTAAACCATGGTTCTATCCACTCCAAAGGCCCCCACAATTAGATCTGCAGGACAAAGAAGGAGACAGTCTGCTGAGCACTTGACGGGGAACCAAAAATGGTGGCTGCATATCATGATATAATTTCGGGAAGCTGTTTTTAAAGCAAAGGGGGAAAAAACACACCTTGCTTGCCTAGATAGCATACTGTGAAACCCAGTAATTTCTCACGGGTTATGGGAAAAATCATACAGTGCATGTTGAAAGGCATCTTGCTGGCCTTTCACATCAAAACATCATTTTTGGAAGGGCTAGATCAGTGTTGTCCAAACTTGGCCACTTTTAGATGAGTGGACTTCAACTCCCAGAATTCCCCAGCCAGCCATGCTGGCTGGGGAATTCTGGGAGTTGAAGTCCACTCATCTTAAAGTGGCCAAGTTTGGACAACACTGGGCTAGATGATTCCTTTAGCCTTTTGACATTGTCCATGGGGTTTCCCATGAGCAAACTCAGGGAGGCAGTGAAGGACAGGAAGGCCTGGCGCGGTATGGTTCATGGGGTCACGAAGAGTTGGACATGACTTAACGATTGAACAACAACAAAGATGATTCCTTCTGAGATAAGTCTGAAACAACAGCGTGCTTAGCACAGAGGACAACATTTGTATTATGGCCATGCAAAGAATTTGAATCTATCGCTTGGAGCATCAAGGCACTTGCATCTTTTGAAAGCTTGCTGCGGCTGCTTCAGGACCCTTCCCCAATCATTGGAGCATGACTGCATCAGTCTGGAGGGAAATAACTGCCTGTGTACACAAACACATTCAAAACTTGGGGAAAGGGCCTCAAAGCAATTACAACTAACTTTCAAGAGACAGGGCTGCCTCAATACTCCAACTGCTTGATTTGGAGGAGTCCTCTCTGAGTGCTCTGTATAGCTAATAGGTGTATGAATCTAAGATTGGTAGATCTCATGAACTTGTAAGAGTGATAATTTCTTTTCAGCTTAAGACATTTTAGTTATTGCCAACTGCAAAAGCTTCTTTTGGAAAACTGGTGACAAAACCTCTTTTAAAGAAACTATCGGGGAATGAGTTAGGTGCAGTGAATTTTACAATATCATTTGAAGACTTTCTTCTTCCTCTGTGTGACTTCTGAAAGGACACAGAGAAGTTGCCTCACTCCCACTAAACAATTAAGCTGTGGAAAACTGAATAAGGGCATTCAATCAGCCATCCATTTAAGAGCTATCAAGAATATAATCAACTACTTTCAATGTTCCAGTGTGACTGCCAAAATGGCACCTCCCATACAAAAGGAGGAATCAGTAGGTGTGGGGGCTGAAAATATTAAAAAGTATAAGAAATCATCAGGAAAAAATCCCCAAATTAACCCAAAGGGACTAAACATGATTAGTGACCCTAAAATGTTCAGCAACTGGAGGCAGGGGGGAATAGAAATCCAGGTGAGAAGGGAAATGGAATTATGTTAGAGGAAAACTGAACAGTGAATGGGAGTATTTCATACTGCAATCTTTTTGTTACAGGTTGCAATGGAAGTATGGGGTTTCATTAAAGCAGCTATGTCACTCTGCATAGACATATTTAGTGCTCCTATGGAATTGAATGTTGTAAGAGTTCACCAGATGATAAGCATCATATCTGCAGCCTCAGACCTGCCAAACATGCACTCTCCCAAGTTCAGATGTGCTTCTGTTACTACTTCACAGGTCATCCTCACCTGGGTAACCATTTCCATCCAGATCTTTGGCCCCACGGAGGGCAAATCCATAGAAGTCTGGGACTTGACCAGGTGGCAAGTGGCTTTGCAATACCTGAGAAGGCTTGGCATGCAGCCCATTCTGTTGGCCATTATACACATAGACCACTCCTTGCTTTGCCATGCCGCCAAATGGCACTCCGATGGCCACATCTGTGGGAACAAACACCTTGGTCAGCAGCATTGTTTGTAGGGTTATTGCAGGAAACAGAAGCCAAGATGAGCAATATATTAGGTAAAAGGAAATGGAAGTATAGACTAGCCATCATATACATAAAAAACCCTGTTCTGGAAACATGGAGTGAGACTCTCTCGTGATTTCTTGAAAGACTATCTAGAAGCTTGAAAGACTATCTAGAAGCTTGAAAGACTATCTAGAAGCTATCATGGCCAGGTAGACAGTAGGCAAATCACAGTTTGGAGCTGTTCATCTGCTTACACTCCAGTGAGGGCAAAATTGAACTTCATAAGCTTATTTACATGCTCAAGGGGCCAAAATGGTACAATTGAGCATTGTCAGGTACAGGAGTTTATTCCACTCTAAGTTTGGAGCCGTCTTCCTTAGATGTACTGGACTGTAGCCTGAAGGATCAGACCTCAGGGAGGTCAGGTCCTCATTAGTTTTCTAAATGAGAACAATTTCCCCCTTCCCTGATCAGATCCTGTGCCAGAGAGTCTTGTCACAGCAGCTTCAAGATGAGACTGATGGTTTCACCAGACTTGCACATGAGATTTGCATGCTTAACTTGTAGAGGTCCAAGAGGACCTGCTGCCTGAGGCAGCTGAAGGAAACAACGCTCCCCCTGCACTTTTCTTCTCTTATATGCCTTGCAGGGGAAGCCGTGCTACCCCTCATCCTACGTGGACAGAATCCCCACAGCAACACATTGCAAATTGTCCCTGGTGGCTCCCTGTAGAGCTGCCTACATAGGCTGATGCCACAGCCACCTCGCCATGCATTCCTCCAAGGACTCTCTCAGAACAGTGCATAGGAGCAGGTTGGGTGGCCAGCCAGAGTGGCACACCAACTGGAGAGACCTGCATGCCTTTGGGCAGCAGACTGGGGTGGCAGTCAGCAGCATCCACTGGGGGAGGCAGGACGAGAAAAGTAGCATCACTCATCATGTCATAGCCCCCTCCCCTTTCGTACGCATGCTGTGCTGCCTTCATCCTCATTCCGTCATTTGACGGAAGCAGGAGGCTTCTGGGGAAACCCATGGTGGCCATGGTTGGCCCTTGTCCCCATTTGGCCACCTGTTGTGTTCCACCATCCAAAGTGCCTAAGCAGACTGTGCACTTTCTTTTGCTTAACGGACGGTGTGGTGTTGATTGTTGCTGTTTAGAAAAAGCAATCTGGTGTGAGCTGCATCAGAAATACCCGACAGCAGATGGCAGCAACGGAACACGCAAACTCCCTCTTCTGGCACACAGACAGGCTGAGGATTTCATTAAAAAGGGTTGCCCCGAAGGCATGCTTAAGTGGATCAGGATTCCTGCTTTGCCCATCAACATGAAGGAGGAGGAAAAGCCACCTCTTGATGCTCCTGCAGCCACTGGGAAAAGCATGGCTGTTAAAGGGTAATGTTATCTTGGATATGCACACTATGGACAGGGTGGGGAGCTTTCAGCCCCCTCTTTCTATTTAGCTGACTCCTGCTTGGGCTTCCTTTGTACCACTTTAAATTTGCCGCCACCCTGACTGTCTCCAGTCCAAGCCTCAATTCTGTGCCATCAGATTGATCTGACTGAGTTTCCCTACGGAGAGGCTGCAGCAAGAGGAGCGATAAGGAAACCAAGGAGGACTGAACTCTGCAGAGTGCCAGCTTTTTGCACCTAGAGCACCATCACGTTTAACTGGGGAACTAAGGATGGAGCATTTCTGGAAGTATAATTTGCAACTTGGCAAGATGCTGGCTTGAAAAACAGATTCTGCTAAATGTTCTCACCCGCCCCATCGTCAAAGCTACCCAAGTCTCTCCGTTGAAAGCTGGCTGTATCCCTGAAATCCTTCTTTTCACCGATGCAGTACATTGCACAGCTAGAATGCATCAGTGTGATGAGTGAAAGAAATTAAAGCTTCCTAGAAACCCAACTAAAAGCCTAGTTTTTTCTCAACATCTTCTGCAGCACTCAGAGCTTGGGGGGGCAAGACACCAGGGACTTAACTTGGGACCTTTCACCTGCAAACCACATGCTCTTATTGTTGTGTTATCCCCCACCCCCGCCATAAAACATATAGGATGGTTTCATCCAAATCAAACCATTGCTCCCTCTAGCCCTTTCAACTGGCAAAAAAGTTCAGGTGGATATCCTGCTATCTAAGATTCTTTCAGGCAGGAAAGAGAAAGAATAAAATCTGGGAATTTTTGTCTGCAAGTCATGAGCTACAGTCCCTCTTTAAAACATCCACAGAGAAAGTTCCTTGCTGCCTCTCTGTGTAGTAAAGGCTGCCTTTCTCCAGATGTCTCTGCCAGAGATTAGATAGTTTTGTTGTGTCTCTGCACTGAATGCGATGGATTTAGTCACCCTCCATGCAAATAAACCAAAGTTACCAGATAGATTAGCTCGGCAATGCCTCTTTCCAATGAGAAGGCATGTCCAAAACAGCAAAATACATGCAGATCCCTTTTTGGCTGGATGGGTATATGATTGAAATGTGCTTCCATTTTTATGTCATACACCAGGAGTGGAGAACCCATAACCCTCTGGATAATGTTGGGTCTCCAACACCCATTAATCACTCAACTATGAGTAATTTGGAAAGTATCCCTTTAATTGGAACATAGATCTAACATCAGTTTCTTGTTTGATTGTGAAATAAGATAAGGCAAGAACTAATGAGCTGTTCCGTGAACCCTGAGGAAGGGCAAGCATTTAGTAACAAATCAAAACTATAGTAGTGGAAATCTCTAGTTTGCAAAGAAACTGCTGGATATTCCCGTTTCCTTCCTCTTACATTGTAAAACTGACATTGACACTCATCAATGTACACTCTTAGTCACGGAGACAACTCAAATTTGGAGGCATTCTGTTCCTTTCCCCCGTGCCATGCACCTTCTATCCAGCTCTCATACCATTGTAGCCATCCTGGTTGAGGTCTCCCAATGAGGCTATAGCACTGCCAAAGCGGCCAAACTCTTGGTGACCAGTCAGTACAGCTGATGCGATAGGTTCCATGCCATATGTCTTTTGCAGGTAGATGTAGATCCTGCCCACCTCCTGAACACGGCCATCTTCTGTTTTTTCCATAAACAAGGGGGCACCAATCAGCAAGTCATCCAGTCTGCATGGCAGGAGAGAGGGGAGAAAGGAAAGAAAGGAAATCACCAACTCCAAGCTCTAAGAGATAAATCACACATGGCTGGGATCTAGAGATCATTGTAGAATTGCCTGAAAGAGGGAGAGAAACAGGATCTAGATTTTCTCAGTATGGCTGCCCTTCCAGAATTCTCAGACAACATGGGATACAGAAGATCCCCTTCTCCATTATATCCTGACTGCTTCCATGGGGCTCAGGCTGTCCTTCTCTTAATCTCCCCTGCAGATAGATGCCCCACTTCTATCTTCTGTTTGGTGTGCTCCAAAACCTCACCCAGACTCAAACCTATTATCACACATCCCCCCAATTTCCTCAGAAGTTGAGAAGAGCTGCTTCCACCACACCCCAAACTTACTGTTGACTAGGCAGCCCCTCCCAATACTCACCCATCACCGTTGATGTCTGTGGCAGCCACAGCATACCCAAAATAGGCAGCCATCTGTTGAGACAAATGACAAGGATCAAGAATGTCAGCATAGTAGAGACATTCTGGGATCACAGAAGATTGTCTGGGGCTGTCCATTTCCCTGACACCACTCCTACATCCTCCTCATACCTGTCCTCACTATGGTATTTGCCCACTTCCATCATGGTTTTAGAACTCAGGAAAGAATATTCCCCAAAAGGCTGATTGTCCGCATTCTTGAGGCTTTACAGCAAGGATGAAGAACCTGTGGCCTCACAAGTGATGTTGAACTGCAGTTCCCAACAGCTCCAGCCAACATGGCCAGTAGTGAGCAATGATGGGAGTTGTGAGGGCCACAATTTCCTCACTTCTGTTCAGCTCCCACTACTCAAATTTGCCAGCTGCCTTAATGGACTACATTCAAGTTCATTTTAGCTGGAAGTGCCTTCCCCTCTTATATACAGGCCCCTGAGATTTTACAGTGCACTACTGCCAAGAGATGTCGGTAACCAGTGGTACAGTAAATCTGTGAAATAAACAACAGGAATATAAACAAAGAAATAAAGGCAGAAAAAAGGTTAAAATCTTGCATAAAGCACTTCAAAATCTGTACCAGGAAATAATTACCGTGCAAAAGCCCATTTCTCACGATCTTACAGTAGATGCTGTAGAAGTTGGAATTACACTATAGAAGTTGGGGCTATGCAGGAGTTCTCAAAAGCTGCTCAGCTCCACCTCTAGTTCCTAACAGGCCCTATGTTTTGAACATATCTTCGTAGCCATAAGGGCTAGAAACTGTGACAGTGAGGGAAGAACAATGAAATTCCCACAGTGGTGGAATGCATTGTGAAAATGTCAGAATTTGCTGAAATGGCAAAGCTGACCTGTTCGGTCAGAGAAAAAATAACAAAAACTTTTCTGAAAGACTGGAAACCTTATATGGACTTTTTGCTGAAAGAAAAAAAAATGATTTATGGGTTTGAGGATTAAAAAGGATGTGGACTAAGTGAGGAGCCAAAGGGATTTGTATAACATCTGAGAGGAAGGGAAGTTTATAAGATCGTATTTATCTGTTGAAGAGAAGGTTGGAAGTCATTATATTTCATAACTTTAGTTTCTTTTCCTTTTTTTCTTTTCTTGCACCTTTATCTCTTTTTTCTTTCTTTTTCTTTAGATTTGTCTTTTGCTTCATGTAAAATTCTTAATAAATATAAATAAATAAAACTTGTAACACTGAAGTGGAAGCTCAGAGTTTCAGCAAACAGAATTCATCACCCAAACACACTTTTTTATATATATATAATTTTGCTATGAGTCTGAACAAGTGGAGAGGATAAGGAGGGATGCGGGTACTCCACAAGGAAAGCTTACTTCATTTGTGTGTCTTTCTCTCCTAACTGAAATAAGTCTCAGTAGCAGTTCACTATGGTCTGCTAGTGAACAGGGGCAGACCATGTAGCACTGTAAGGGAGAACAAATTATTCTGATTTAAGGGGCTTTTTTCAGTTGATGGGCCTGAATCAATTCTTGCATCTACTCCCTCTTCCTGCTTTCGGTGTAACAAATGAAGCTCTTCACCTGTTCTCCAGAGAAGTTGTATAACGGTCGAATGTCACTTCCATTTAGAATTGTCACCTGGTGAGGAAAAAAAAGAGCAAAAATAGATGTGGTATCCAACAACCTCTCTCCACAGAGAATCATCAAATGCTTTTAGCTTTGTGAAGAGAAAGCCAAACAGTTCCTCTTGACACAAATGCTAAAAGATTTTCCCACTGCTCCTTCTAGTTTCTTTTTTTCCTACCAAAAATGGATAAGGAGGGGAAACAGTCACAAGATTTTGCATTTGGGCTGGTATAGCTGAGAGTAATCTTATCTAGAAGCACACCGGGCCACCAAGCGACAGTCGTAACTTTTGTATATATTTCATTCAAATGGCCATAATGTGTCCCTCTTCTCACGCTAACATTTTGCGTCGCCCATCTCCTTTGCTCGTTTCCCAACTATTAGTAGAGTACATTGGGAGATAATCTTGGGGTAAGCATTGCTTGTTTGGATTTAGAGATTTATTCTGGATTTTTTTTTTTAAAGTCACTTCTAGGTCATAAAGCCACCCACATAAACTGAGTTAGCATATCTGGGAAGTGGCTGTGAGAGGAAGTGGCTGTGAATATAGGTACTCTGTCATCAAGGATTTGGTAGCTGTAGCTCCTGTCAATTGTCCTATTTGAGCAAACTGCTGTGAAGTTATAGGGGAGAAGAGAACATCAAGAGAGAAGAAGGATGGGAGGCCAGGTCACAAGTTGCAGGCAGTGAAAGAAAGAACGCAACATCATTTCCGCATCATGGGTCTGTGTTCATCCATAATCAAAGCGCCTTGGGGAAATCAGATTTCTTCAGTTTGGGGCCTCTACAATTCCCCTCCTTTTTAAAAATACATCAGTTGCTATAGCAGCCATGGGGATCAACAACAAACAAGCAGTTCCATGAAATGAGGATGGGACGGAGGAAGCAACCCCTCGTAACCACAAGGCAATGTCTTGTTTAGTGTACACAAAAGGGGTGACCAGGTTAACTCATTTCTCTCATATCACATCCGGACATAGCTACAGCAGATGACTGGGGGTCATGGAAAGGGCTGATGTTTCTAAGAGAATCTGTGCCCACTGCTGCTTTTATCATGCAAGTCCATCAAGCATACCAGAAGGGGAAATATGGACCAGCTTCCAGGAACACACCATCTGATGCCATGGCACCAAAAGCAGAACCCAAGAACACTGTGCAGTTGCATGCTGGCTAACTGGATGCTATCAAACATAACACCTGTTGCAAATGTGTGTCACCCCTCCCCACAAACCTTACAATCTCTGTTAAAGTAACACTACTCAGGTATTAAGGAAGTGAATGGCTTGCCTTATTTTTTAGTAATGCCACCAACTCCTGAAGGATCAGGAGGTTATACTTTTGAAGAAGATAGCACTGTACAGAAAACTCCAAAACAGGGGCATACTAAGGTTGAAATAAGGAGTTACACTTTTAAAAACTCTGCTTCCAAGCAGCACAGAGATATTGTACTTCTTGAGAGAAAGGGACACTGCTTCAATCTGGCCTTCGGCAAATTTTTGCAAAGGAGGGGTTTCCCGGTTTATGGATCAGGCATTCAAAAGACCTTATTGTGCTCCCTTGCCGGATAAACTGGGTAGCAGGGGAAGTTAAATGAATGCTTTGAGTTCATAGAATGGAAGATAGGAAGTGCTCTTCAAGACTTAAGACATGTAGTTATTTGGGAAGGGTGGCATTAAATTACACCTGGAGGGAACTGTAAGCTTGCATGTGTTCTCAGCTATGTGTGAGGGGCCAAAATTCTGTACCAGCCCATGGCCCACTACAAGTAATTTTCAATGGAATTATATGACCAAAGCTAGCAGTTCTACGAAGGGGGGAAAACGGTGATGTCAGAGAGTGTTTGAGAACAGCAAAGAAAGAAAGGAAGGAAGGAAGGAAGGAAGGAAGGAAGGAAGGAAGGAAGGAAGGAAGGAAGGAAGGAAGGAAGGAAGGAAGGAAGGAAGGAAGGAAGGAAGGAAGGAAGGAAAAAGTGACATGGGTATGGCTCTTACATATCCATAGGTGAGGTTTCCTTTGGGAACACCAGCCACAAAATCTGTAAGAAGCAAAGCGACACAAGATATATAGTACAGCATTACAGCATGAATCCTTGTAGTGCAAAGCAAGTTTCTACTCCTCATGGAAGAAGAGGAAATCTATGTTATTCACCATAACAACACTTGCTCTCAAAAGTATGCGCAGCCTCAATTTGTTGGTGACCAAAACGAGGCAGCCAACAAACAAAAACTGAATTATAGACAACTGGAAAATATTTTATTTTAGAAAAGGTTTATCTGGCAAATTTAATGCGGGCATTTCATTCAGAACGCAATGTAATTGTGTATTACTGGCGCAGAATCATATACAATCCCAGCTCCTTACTCCCCCCAAAGCATACATGTACGATCTACCACAGCAATGAACGTGCTAGCCCTCCCTTACGCCCCTTAGTACCTTCAGTGGCATCTCTGCTGAATTCACCTACAGCCACAGAATAGCCTAGGAACAAACACAAGGAATAAAGAATGGATGACAATTTGTCTCTTATATCTACTGAGACCATTTGAGGGTTCTCTTGTCATTTTCCAGCATGGTGTGCAGCACAACTGAGTGTCCTAGATCACAAAATAATGCAACCTCTACTCAGTATCACCTAAGGAGCACAGCCTCATCCCAGCTGGATTCAGAATAGTCAGTCCTTGTGGTTTCCCCAAAGATCAGCATATGTCATAGAGAAAAAACAAATCACCACAAGGTGAAAAATGTTTGCGCCTGGCACCAAAGACAGATCAACTCACAGAAAGAGCTTATTTGCCTTCCACTGTGAATCGTCATTGGTTTGTTATCCTGAAAAGACAGCCAATCAGAAAGAAAGGAAGTCCATGCTGTTGGCAGTATTCTAGGGCAATATTCTAGGGCTGGCTGGGGAATTCTGGGAGTTGCAATCCACACATCTTAAAGTTGCCAAGGTTGAGAAACACTGTTCTAGGGCAACTTTGCTGACTATGATGAGTCATTTATGGGCCTTAATATTAGGGAATGACACACATCAGAGACATCACTTCCACCTAGAAATGAAGAACCAGGGGTCAATCAGAGCATTTTGTCTCTTTGCAGTTTACAGTGACCTCTGATTCACCTTACAAGTGCGTGGGCTCGATTGCCAGCTCATTAACGGGCCTTACTCTGAACTGAGGGTGTGTAAAGTGGCTGACCTCTGTGCTAGGAGAATCAGACAGGCCAAGAACTCTTTAACCCTCTCTCCCAATGTGAACAATAGTTGATACTTTCATGCAGCTGGCCTTTGCGTAAGGAGCACCTCAGGGGCTCAGCGGTGGCTCCATTTATGTCCTTAGTTTGCCTGCAGGAATGAATAACCAAAAGATTTGTTGAGGGAAATGTTACATTTCGGAAGGGATCAACGAGCTTCCTGCCTGAGTTTTCTACTAGGGAAGGAGCCGGAATTTTCAACTTGGGGGAAGATATGAATGTGTATGTTGAGTTCTTTGGAATCAGGGGCAAGGCAGAACACTTTAGAGATCTGACTTTCATGAGTCCAGCAGCCTATTCCTGGTGTAAACAGATCCAGGGATAAAGTCAACCAAGGAGTCAACATCTGAGAAAAATCAGTCCTGTGAAACAGGCTCCATAATCTAGGATTCCCATCCATGCCACACAAAATGAACCGAGGCAGACGGCCACCGGGAAAAAAAAATACTTCAGAGTCACAGCTGCTTCTGCACCATCTGTCCTCTCTACAGAACTCACCTAGGTAACTGTCATCTGCTTTGATGTGAGCTTGACGTGTCTCGAGCTGCCCTCTAACCACAACGATTAAATATTCAGGGTCGTAAGATTCTTCAATGGCATCCTGAGTTGCCGAGAGCACCTGGCCTAAAGAACAAGCAGAGTGCAATGGTTAGGGCATTGGACTAGGATCAGAGAGACCCAGGTTGAAATCCCCACTTAAGGTGGAAACTCCTTGGGCAAGAGAAACTATTAATCTCTTGCAACCCAAGTTACCACAACAGGATTGAGATGAAGATACACATGAGAGAGGAGATGTCACATGCTTCTTGGGGAAAAAAAAGGCAAGAAATAAAATAACACATTGAAAATGTAATGTCGCATTTGAGAGATGTCAGAGAAAGACTGTAGGAGACAATATTCAGATCTTTGAGGCAGCTGGTGCTTATGGATATCAACAGTCACACAGAAGTTGCAAAGAAAATATATTCAAATAATTATAAACTCAATGCAAAGAAAATATATTCAAATAATGTTGTTTGTGAATATTAGCTGTCATTTTCCTGTTCTAACTAAAGAAAGGAATTCCAGCCGCATGGATGAGAAGGTATGCTCGAAAACAACAAATCATAATAGGATTTATCTGATCAGGCAAATAAACATTCTCATATAATAAACACATAAAACACAATTTATTTCAGGTAACAAAAGCAGAGGGAAATATGCTTCAGAAAGATTCCAGTCCCTCCCTAGTCCTCTAAAGGGGATTGTACTGGATCCCATGGAGGCCTCCTTTTCTCTACATCAGATTGATACAAGCGTTCTGAGTCAAAGTCATTAGTTTTCTGTGAGGGCCCTTTATGTCAGCCAATGCATGTTCTCAGACACCACAGGGGAGGGAGGGGAGGGAGGGGAGGGAGGAAAAGGAGAATGGAAGCAAAAGAAAGGTATATTTCCATGAGATCTGCTTTTTTAAAAAAGATTTTTTTTTATCCCACCTTTATTGTTTTTACAAATAACTCAAGGCGGCAAACATACCTAATACTCCTTCCTCCTCTTATTTTCCCACAACCACAACCCTGTGAGGTGGACTGGGCTGAGAGAGAGTGACTGGACCAAAGTCACCCAGTTGGTTTTTCATGCCTAAGGTGGGACTAGAACTCACCGTCTCCTGGTTTCTAGCCTGGTGCCTTAGCCACTAGACCCAACTGGCTCTCCTTTGCAAGCTTTGCTAAAACAGTCTCCTCTAGGGCATGAACAGCCACTTCGACAATATGACAACATCCATCTCGCTCCAGTCAGAAAGCCCCATACATACAAAAATCATTATAGCTGTTATCCCGAATTCCCAGGATTTTTTTTTTAAATATATATATATATTTCCCTAGTGTCTTTCACAGGGTCCATGTCCTCTGCTGTCTTTTCCCTTCCCTTCCTTCATTCCAAACTAAAATTCCTCACAGCATTGTTTCCCACCATAACCTGGGCTGAAGGTGAAGGAGATGAAAGCAAGCTATCCTCGGGAAGGCGTGGCTGACCTACATCCTGTGTTCACGGGTAGGCTTAGTCCTAGTGCTTGGGGGTGCCCACTCACCTTGCCAGAAATAGCTTCCAGGGCCACCAAGAAGAACTCGTCCTGCCTGCTGAGAGAAAGACAATTTTAGAAGCCACAGAGCTCTTATTGTTGAAGTCCACACATCTTCAAGCTGCCAAGGTTGAGAAACGCTACTCTAGAGGCCTGAAATCAATAACCCAAGTGCCTTCAGCTGACACCTCAACTTACATACATACAAGTATTAGGGGATTTAGTGTCTCCTCAAACTTTCAGCAAGTTCTTTCCCTATTCAGTGTAACCCAAATACTAAACCAAGAGAACAAATGCTCCTGGAATCAACATCTCCTAACTATGGCTGCCAAGCAGAAAGCTCATGCGTTAACAGCAAAAAAGCCAAGATGCAGGGTTATTCTACATGGCACTTCCTTGGGGAGCACCTGACTTGCATAGCTCGTGCCGCTATAAATTTCAGCTTGTGCTTTTCTCCTTCTTATATGAATGACTGTTGGAAATTTTTTGAGGATTAATCAACACTTGCAGCTTTCACAAGGGGAATTTTTCTCCGTCACTGCTGATATGTACCAGTTCATGTCCACAATGTTTCTGTAGACATTTCCACCTCTGGGGCAGCAAATTTCATGTTGTTATAACTATAGTACCTTTTTTGTACCTATTGACTGGCTGCTTATGTGCCATCAGGTTGGCGTTGACTCAGTGATCATATAGATAGGCTTTCTTCAAGATTATTTGTCCCCAACCTGGCCCTTCACGTCTTCCAACATTATACCCATCACTGCAATAATTGAGTCCATCCACCTTGCTGCTGATCTTCCTCTTCTCCTCTTTCGGTCTACCTTTCTCAGCATTATGAACTTCTCAAGGGAGTTGGGTCTTCCCATAATGTGTCCAAAATATGATAATTTAAATCTGGTAATTTGTGACTCAAGTAAGAACTCCAGATTTATTTGTTCTGAGACCTGTTTGTTTGCTTTCTTGGTACTCTTAGGAGTCTTCTCCAACACCAAAGTTCAAAAGCATTAATACTCTTTCTGTCCTGAGTCTTCAAAGTCCAACTTTTGCTTTCATAGAATGTCACAGGAACAATAATTACCTACACAATTCTGATCTTTGTAGATATAGATATATCATGACATCTGAATATCTTTTCCAAGGCTTGGAATACCTTTCCAAGTGCTAGTCTGTGGCATATTTCTTGACCGCTGCTTCCTTTACTGTTAATACGTCTATCCTAAAAGGCAGAAGCTATCCACCACAAGATATTGATCTTCACTGACAGTTCTAAGGTTGGTTGCTGTACCTGTTGTCCTTAGTTTGGTCTTCTTTAAGCTACCTTATTCTCAGTCAGACTCATCCTGGTGTTGCCCATGTTGTCCAGCAGCAGGCCTCTAGAGTTTCAGGCAGGAGATTTTCCAGCCATTCCTGGAGATTCCAGGGATCTTCTACATAGGAAGCATGTGCTCTACTATGGAGGGATGCCCCTTCCCATAAGGCACAGCAATTGCAGACTAACAGCCTGTCAAAGCATCCTCTTTCTCTCCTGTGTATTAATGCAGAAGCTTAGTACCATCTGCCCCACACTCAAGAAGGATGGAAACTGACCTTTGTGAATTCAGCACTGAAACCACTCTGACAGTACCCTTGTCCAGCAGGTGAGTTCAGGTCTGGCAGGAGAAAGAACGGGAAGAAGAGAGATGGGAAATTCAGAGAAGCTGAACAAGAAATGAGTGGCATCAAATCATGGCGCAACAACATGTGGGTAATATAAGCAACCACTGATATTGCAGTTTGAATTTTTTGATGAGATGTCTTTCGGTTGTGTTTTCTGCACATGGGGAGGGTCAGGGCAAAACTCCTACTTAAAGGCATCAAGAAGTAAGACTCCAAAATTATCTCTTCTACCTCCCTTGCTTCTTTGTCCTTCAAATTAAATCCATCATTTAATCTGAGCTAAACTGAGCAAAGTTTCATAATCATAATGAATGAGCATCAGGCATGGGGAACATGTGGTGTTCATTAACAATCAGGAGGGCCACAGGTTTTCCATCCTGTAGTGCAGAGCTAAAAAAAAGCCTTACACAAATTGCTTATTCTAGTAACACAGTGGAATGTATTTCTTTAAACACTTCATTAACACTTCCTGAATGATAAAAATGGAAAAATGGGTTAAGAGTAGGGATGTGCAAAGTTCACCTATTTGGGAAAGGAACATTCTGCTTCTTTTCTAAACTAGGCCAATCTCCTTTGGACCATGCCACTCTAGGGGTGGTTTGGTGGTTTTCAGAAGTAAATCCTCTAAACTGGAAGCAGTTTGAGGCATCCTGGGTGTGGTCTGGGCATGAAACAGGCCTGTTTTGTCCAGAATGCCATGTCTAGGATACATTGAACTGTTTCCAATTCAGAGAATTTACTTTCAGAAACAACCATACTGCACCAGAATGGCATGGTCCAGAGGGGAATAGAATGTTCTTTAGTTCAAAGGAATGTTTCATTCCCAAAGTAGTTTTCCATATCTGTAGTTATGACAAAAGTTAGAAAGAGAATTCTGCCAGGAAGCAGTTAAAACGATCTTTTAATTCACTGCCATCTGGAAAGAGGTACTAGTTGTGCCTTCCAGAAGGCACAAACATGGAGCAACGTTCCCTAGTCTCATGCTTCCACAAGTGTTTTGGGATTACAGTTTAGAATTCACATTTGGAAAGAATCAAGTTGAGAAGACTACCATGAGCCATAAAGGCCTCCAACATGGAACCTAGCAGTGCCAGTGGGCCATAGACACCTCACTAGGTATTTACTTGTCCCTGCCTCACCTGTCTTTTTCAATTTCTAAAGCATGCTTTCAGTTCTGGACCACGTGTTCAGAAAAAAGTCATAAGCAATGATATGTGATTGTCTTCTGTGAAGAGAGGCTATATGAGGAAGAGATAATAGTGATTGTCTTCTGTGAAGAGAGGCTATATGAGGAAGAGATATGGCCCACGGCTGCTGTTCTGCAAATGGGCAAGCTCCCCTACGGAAGCCATTTTGTAAGAGGGCCCACAGCATGTTCTCAATATACCAAATTGTCCAATAGTCCTCAAATGTTGGAGTCCCCAGCCAGATGTGCTGAGCCTCCCCTGCCCCAGTGACTATTCATGATTTTAGAGGTTGAAGTTATTCAATAGTATTTTCATCAACAATCCCTCCTCACGTAGACTGTGTGTTACCTGAGCGGCAAGGAGCATATTCCACAAACTTAGTAAAGTTGTTGACTGACAGGTAGCATGTGCCCACAACTTCACGTTGAGGTTCATCCTTAGTTGTTCGCCAGCTGTACAAGGGGGCACAGGCCTAGTGGGAAAAAAATCAGCCTAGTAAGCAAAGGCAGAGAGCTCAAGGGTCACTGAGTGACATCTGACCCACAGTCAACTTTTCCATTGTTGTCATTAGATCAACCAGGCCAGGCTCTACCAGAGGGAAACTCCACCTTCAGAGAATCACTATTCCACAGCTTCTCCCACAACCAACTTCCTTTCCAGCACCTTCATTCACAAGCAAATGCGTTCTTACACTATCCAATTCCCATGCCGGATCAGCCTTCCTCTCAGGCAGCCAACTCAGGCAGCAGATGTTAGGAGGTAGTAGCAGCCAGATGTTGGAGGCCATGTGGCCTATACACACATACACACAGAGAGCCTTGCTATGTCTCTGTCTTAAGTTGCAATGAAAAATCCTGTTCTGTTGCTGATGCTGACAAAAGCCAGCTTACTTCTGTGGAATAAGAAAGTGATTGATAATCTCTCCTTCAGCTGAAGCATCAAAATGCCTCGATTCAGTCCTGACTGCACATCTAGAAAAATAAGGCCACACCTATCTCTCTAGCCTCATCACTGGAGGTAATATGTTTAAGGCATGATGAGTTTGACAGTGCTTTTAAAACCCTGTTAAGGTGTCTTCTGATTTGTTAATCAACATGAGTTCCTGTGTTGGATATAAATTTTTAAAATACATAAATACCGCTTGGAGACTTCCCAATGCAGCCTCTGCTAAAGCTGACAAGCACGAAAGTTGCTTAAAAGCCTCACTGTTGGCTAAATCCCATTCTTGCTTCTCCCTGGGACTATTTCTATTTTTTGCTGTTCCTTCTTTCTTACAGGAGATATCTATATTTCAGGCTTTGAGAGTTTATTCTATTTTATTTATTTATTTATTTATTTATTTATTTATTTATTGGATTTCTCCCCCGCCCATCTCCCCCACAATAGTTGGGTTTTGTAAAGCACCCTGAAAACTAATTTGAGGAAGGACAATCTATCTACCTATCTTTCTATCTACATCCTTACATTTTAAACAAATTACAAAGTAAAATATGTCTCCAATATAATTTAGGATGGGGGGGACCCAATGACACCAGAAGAGCAAGGAATTCCTCCTCTGTACAATGGCCCCAAACCCCAAACCCACATACCTAAAGAGCTGGAGGCTCTTTTTTTTTTCCTGAAATTGCCATTTCAGCTCCACCTCTCTTTCTCTTGAATTTAGGAAGTTGTAGAGTTGAAGCAGCAATTTGCAGTATAGCAAGGCGATGATTAAAGTAGGAAAAAAACAACAGCCCTCCTAGCAATAGCATTCTTGACCCGTGAGACCCTGCAGTCAGCGTCAGGTAAACTAAATGCAAATGTCGATAAAGAAAATCTTTTCTAAGTTTTTTTTTTAAGACCTGTGGTAATTAAGAATATATCGAATGAAAAACTTTTTTAAAAAAGTGGCACTCCTATCAGCCCTAGGATAATCTCCTAAGTATCATAGTATATCCCTTTGCTTTTCTGTGCCTCTGCCTTTCCAGAGTGGGGTTCCCCCCCCCCACCCAGAAAGGGGAAAACTCTTCTGAAATTCCCCTTGAAGTGGCCAGAAAAACATTCTTCATTCCAAATGTATGTAGAGGCTTCCTGGAAGAAGCAATGGATTGGCATGATCTCAGACCAGCATTATATTCACACCAACCCTAAAAATGATGTTGAGCAACTTTCTCCCGTTAAAATTTATGGAACAATTTTTTTTTTTAAACTAGAAAGTGGTGCTGGGTTGATGAAAACCTCAAAAGCCACTCCTTTATCTCTTCTTCCCTTTTGGCACAAGGCTGGCAGGGGTTTGGATTAGCCAGTTCCTCTTCTCACTGCTCGTGGCAACAGGATTAATCTGCAATGTTGCTAACCTTCCTGGGTAGAAACTTTTCTATGAAAATATGAAAACGTTTCATATGTTGAAAATGTTGGGATCCATAGATTTAGAAGACAAATATATGTAGAGAGGGGTTAAAAGGTGGGGGAGGGAATCTAAGCAGGATTCTCTGCAGTCCAAAATGTCAGGGTTTGGATTTCATCGCCCTGTATAGACCTGCCCCTCCCATTGAATAGCACAAGCAGAACAATGAATAAAATGTATACACTTTGCAAAGTTCTTTCTTTTTAAAACAAAACAAAACAAGCAGAAGGAATAAACAATTAGCATTATAAAGCCATTTCATGCATGCAAGAGTTTACAACAACTCAGATCCCTCCACACATTGTTGAAAAGCCCCGCCATTAAGGAGACAGCCTGTGAGCAATGGAATAAGCAGGTCTGGATAGCTATCTTTAAATACTTAGCTGCTTCAAAGAGGAGGAAGACAACTCTCTTCTGCTATCACAAACAACTGGGCAAGAAGCCAATTCCTTAAACAGCAGGAAGGCTGACTCAAAAATAGTGTTAAGAATGGAAGAACAAGTATTTCCAAATTTAAAAATGGAAAGAGCCAATCCATAAGTTGCCTAGGTCATCTTGAATATTGAATTGACCTTGTAGAGCAGCTTTTCCTAATGTTGGTGATCTCCAGATGTGTGGACTTCAACTCCCAGAATTCCCCAGCCAGTATGGCTGTTGCTGAGAATTCTGGGCCTTTGGGGGCATTCCAATCTGGAAGTCAGTGCAATTTGGGGGGAGCAGAGAGTCACACTTGGCTTTGAGGGCAGGCTGCAAACACAGCTGCAGTTTCAGGCACTTCTATGCAACTTTCAGACGCAGGCTGCACGCACTCTTGCAGCCTGTAGTGAGAGGGAAGAAAACAGACAGACTGGGGGCATCCTCAACTGCCTGATTTTATTTTTTGCTTGTTTGTTATTCTCTCCCCTTTCCTTCAGGAGCTCAAGGTGGCATACAGAGCACTCCTTCTTCAATTTTTCCCCCAAACAACAACCCTTTGAGTTAGGTAGGGCGAGAAAGGGTGACTATCCTAAAGTCCCCCAAAAGGAGCTTCTGTGGCCAAGAGGGGGCATAAACCTGCATCTTCCTACTCCAACACCTTTAACCATGACACCACACTGGATCCTGTCTTAGGGCTCTCCTTATTTAGAGCCCAGAAACAAAGAACTGACCCTCACTTAGCAGGAGCAGCTGATAGGAAATTAGTTCAGGCAACAAAGCAGGACAAATCTTGCCATGCTGTTCAGCGTGGCACATCCCTATTGCTCCCTAAGCTTGCAGACCATGATCCAGTTCCGGAAGTGCTTAGAGAAATAACATGGGGCATTTTAAAAGAAAGAGCAAGCAGCAAGGGGTAATCTGTTTCTGCCCTAAAATCACAAGGCAAGAGGCACGCTAATGGTAGGGCTGGGTGTTGTACCATGTATTTTTCCTATCTTTGCAGTCTGAACTGTCAGAGGTAACTCAGCCTGTACAGGCTCCTCTCACCAGTACATGTGGTTAAAAGAGAGCAGCACATTCTGGACAGCCCCCACAGTAAGATTCCCACCTAAGGTAACCAAAACTCTGCATCCAGATAAGATGAATTTTACAAATCTGCCATATCCAAGGGATTTGCAAATGTATGCTTGATTGGCATAATTTAGTCTGCTCTGTTGTTAGGAGCGGGATTTTGCTCTGAAAGCCTGCCCTTGGCTACTTACATATTTTTAAAAAAATGAAAACAAATTCAGAATACGTCCAATCCTGAATTCCTTGTTTCCAAGGGAGTTACCTAAAAGTTTGGCAACCCTAAAACAAAGTTTGAAGAAGAACATGGAACAATCTTAGCAACTGGGAAATAAGTAGTATGTTTACCAACAGAAAGACTAACCTAGGAGTTGGCTTATCCAGAGTTTCCATTTTCCTTTATCAACCATGCCTTTTAGAAAGGTGTTTGCAAGCCCAGCATAAGAATAATCTGCGTTGATTTCCCCATCCAGATATGTTCAACAACAGCTCCCATCACGCAGCCAGAACGGCAGTACTGGCTGGGGTTATGGGAGTTGCACTGCTGGCACAATAGGAGAGAACACCAGACTGGAGAAGGCTGCTCTGCAGTCATCCTTAAAATTGTCTGTCACAAAATTTCTTAATAGGATGTGACCACAGACATAGAGTTGCAACTGTAGCCTAAACAAGGATTTCCAACAGTGAGACGCCTGGTCTTCAAATGTGCACATGAATTAAAAGGAAGGTGCTCAGAAGGGATGGAGAAACAGTGGAGTTAGCAGTGTCTTAAGCTTGTTTACTAAGAAGTTAAGTCCAGCTTTGGTCAAGGAGCCTTACTCCTAGATAAGGGTACAAGTCACTGTCACTGCAAAGCTATAAACTTGCTATGAGTCCATGAGGATGAAAGACCTACTATTTCCACACAGTAGGTCAGAAGGGCATGTTTCTCCAGAATCAATACAGCGGCACTGTGGTTTTTGTTTCTCAAGACATAGGAAGAAATACATTATTTTTGGAGTCCAATTTCATCATTCTCAGAAGTCCGCTGATTGTGCAACAGCCAACAACAGGGTTATGACAACTTCAACCAGCTTGGAGCATCTTTATTGGGATCAGAGATCCTTGGGCTCCCACTCCCACATCTCCAATCCAAAGGATCCCCATCGCTGAAGGGAGCAAGCGAAGTGTCTGGGACTGAACTCCAGACATTTGCACAGCACCTCCTGCTCAATTATCCATTACGGTGCCCAACACTTACCAAGATGGAGTTGGCGTGCGATCGCACTGTGGCTCCAAACCATTGAAAGGATTTAAATTCCATTTGCTCCTGCGTCCCATTGAATTCTTCCAAACGGGATCCTGTAACACAAAGGACAAACGTGGCCTAAATATGCATTTTTAAATATTTAAGTATTTGGGGCACAGTTTTTGTCTTTGGTGAAAAGCCAGGTTTTAGTCTCAAGACAAGTAAAAATTTGTTGTTGTTCAGTCGTTAAGTCGTGTCCGACTCTTCGTGACCCCATGAACCATATTGCGCCAGGCCTTCCTAAGCTTTCCTTAGCCAAGGTTTAAAGAATAAACCGAATTAGCTGAGTTCACACAACATAGTCAGGGTGGATAAATATTTCAGCTATAGTTTCTGCTGGGGGTTTTGTTTAACACCTGAAATCTCAGTCCTGAGATTCTGTAAACACTGCAGTCTAGCACCTTCTGTCCCCCAAACATTGCTGGCTTGAAAAGGAACCAATAAAGTAATCTGAACCAAAGCAACCAGCCTCCACCCTAGAATCTGTCTCCTATGTATGGTCTCCTATTTGAGAAATTCTGCACTGTTCAGGATAGAACAGCTTAGTACAGTGTTGTCCAAACTTGGCCACTTTAAGATGAGTGGACTTCAACTCCCAGAATTCCCCAGCCAGCAATGCTGGCTGGGGAATTCTGGGAGTTGAAGTCCACTCATCTTAAAGTGGCCAAGTTTGGACAACACTGTACTAAGCTGTTCTATCCTGAACAGTGCAGAAATACCTGGAGGAGGTTTTCTGTTGTCTCCCGGCATGATTCAGTGCTTCTTCCAAAGACTAAACTTGTCCTGATCAGCAACTCAAGCAGACGCTCTCTTATTAAGCACTTTCTAAAAGTACACTTTTCCTGAAGGCACTCATCAAATTTTAATTGAGAACTGGGTGGGGGGAAGAGGTACCTCAGCTGTCAGAAATTCCAAAAAACCTGGCCTAGAGATTTTAAGCAAGAACCTTGATTTTCCTGGTAACTGTTTCTGTTGGTTTCAATCCAGACCTGAAAAGGCATCCCACTGTCTCTGAACTAGAGAAGTTCGCTAACATTCCCACTGCTCAGCAGCACGGCAACAATCCAGAAGAACAGAGCAATGCATCCTGGGGTCTTGGAATAAGACTCCATGTTGTCCTCTTCCTCTCCCCAAAATCCCATTAGGGGGTGAACTCAGTGAATTGCTGCAGACCAGGTGCAAGCAATCCAAAGGGTTACCAGTTATTTTTGGTCTGGAAAGGCCTTTCCATTTCTCTTCCTCCACTGCCAAAAATTCTGTTTGATTCTATACAAATCTCTCCACTTCCACCCATCTGCTTTATTCAATTGACACCGGTGCCTGAAAAGTTAAAAAAAACCAAGCAAAACCCTTTCGTTGTTTATGATTTCAAAAATCCCACAACGCTGCTCTGAACAAGACTTCAGAAATTCTTTCACTGTTTATTCAGAGAGAAAAATATGTCATAATACAATATTGTTTTCCATTCCCCCCACCCAAATTTCCCATTGTTTCCCTTTGGCGGGGAGGGGAGGAATCAGAATAGGGCAAAGAATGGCAGAGGAAGTTCTTGCAAATCGAAAAGGCAGATGACCCCCTTGACCCCCACCCTGAAGTCCACCACCACAACCTTCCTGATCTGTCTTACACCTATAATTGCTGTAATTCTCCAAATTGTGATCCACGATATCCCAAGGTCCCTTGAGCTTTCCAAGAGTCCTGCATCAAAAGATCTGTTCTTTCCCTACACCATGCAGGAGAGGGGAGGGTGGGCTATGATCTAATCTAGTATTCACATCCCGCATCTCTGGGCAGCTGCCAGGACCCCAGTAGGGTCCCCCCAACACCTGCCCAGTGCCCTCCTTTTTAAAAAACCAGCAGTTGCCATTTTAATTTTCCACAATGTTCCCGAGTGATATTAAATTGGGAGCACTGTGATCAATTGAAATCAAAGCTCTAGAATCCAGCTTCTTGGGGTTATGGATGGGTAAAAAGGAAGAGTCCCACCAGCACCGAATGAAATTGTCTGAAGCTACTTTGCTCTGGACCTTTGTACGTCTACACCCAAGCCTGGCCAGGATCCAATGATGAGAGGCGACAATTACCCAACAAGGCCAATGCCCTATGGGATTTAAGGTGCTGTCTTACTACAGAGGTGGTTAATCTGTGTCTTGCAAGCACATGTGGTCTCCCTAGCAAACCTATTTATATTCTCTAGAGCATCCCCCATCAAGTAGGGCTAAGATCTGTGGCCCTTTTTGAAAGCCTGGGAGAGAACTTCAATTTGCAGGGAGTTTGTCTTTAAACCCCCTCCCCAAGCTACTTTTTTATAGTTTTAAGGGACAAAATAACTCCCTTAGGTTTCTATGTAAGGCAATCATTTCACCACTTAAACCATGCCCCAAATGGATCAAACTATCCCTGCCCGCCACTGAAGGATTGTGGAACTACTGGACATGTCCTCTTCACCCCTGGAGATCAAAAAAGCAACAATAAAATGAAAGTTGTGTGGCCCACCGCCGCACAAAACCTGCCCACCCATGTTGTAGTACATATATTGCAGATACTTGTGACGTGTGTGTGTATGGCAGTCAGGCTCATGCAGGGTTGCCATTTCTGGCCTGCAAAAAATGGAGTGGCCATTAGATGATAGCAAAGAGATACAGAAAACTAACCCCCTACTGATATCTAGCAGTCAGTTGGAGTTCTACAGCCCACACATGTCCAACTTGTGCAAGTTCAACAGGGAAATAAATTCCCTAAAGTAAAAAATCTCTGCTTTTTTCTACGAAGACACGAAGAATCCACAAAAGGGAGAAAGCAAGGTGTGACTGAAAAGAGTGCTGGAAAAGGATTCAAATCTTGCTTTCTCAGGATGCATCCTAAGCCCGTCTGGTACAGCTTATTTGTCTGTTATTTATGTACAATCCCCTTCAGCATCTCTCTCAGTCTAGCCAGTTCGCAGGACTAAAAAGAGATGACAGGATAGAAAATTAGCAGCTGTCCTACTAAACTTTTCAGAAGAAAGGAGGGGAAAATCGCAAAAACCGTCATCATAAAAACCGACATCAAAAACCCCTATGCTTAGAGCACTTAAGTTAGACCATGATTCCATGACCTTATTGGACTGTTGGGAATTTTTGTATAATTGGTCAACCCAGGCTCAACTGACATCACACTTTTGCTCTGTGGGGACACCAACCCCCCCCCCCCAAGAGGATATTAAATAAAACACTGATTAGACCTTTTCCCTTCACCTAAGAAGTTTTCCGGGTATCCTGTTTACTCTAACACATGCAGCTGATTTGTTATATGATCAGGTAAGGTTTTTTACTGTTAGTCAGTTGTGGTAGGCTCAGCTTGGGTGTAGACGTACACTTAAAATACCTATTCACTCTCTGGATTGGATTTATTTCAGCAATTTATATGGCCACTCATTTCGTGCTCACAACTCTGGGTGGCTAACAATATGTTAAAACCAACAAAGAAACCAGCAAACAAATGTACAGTATAAAGTGCACCAGAGCCCACGAAAAAGAAGGTTTCTTATTCAAACTGCTCAGGTCAGGCTCACCTCGCGTCCTGCCCACAGGCTTTGGGGGAAGAGCCAGGTTTTTAAGGCTTTCCAAAAGGTAAACAGGGTTAGAGTCCTCCAAATGTCAGGGGAATGCTCTTCCAGAGGGCCAGCAGTGTGACTGGAAATTTCTTAAACTTTGTTTTTTGCACCAGCCTTTTTGGACTGATATTTACACATTCCAGATTCTAGCTGTTCATTTCCTTCTGGGTTTTTTTCCCTGTGCTTTGAGCGATTCTGCCACAAAATTACATCAGTCTACATAAATAAAAGGCCGGCTTCCAAGATTGCGAACAGTAGTTGATATAATACAAGCGGAGGGCTGCTTCCAACATAGAGGTGCCTAGATATTACCAGCTACCCGGTTCCCCCAGATCAGATTACACTGCCTCCCAAAGCAGGGATCTGTTCTCCTCTCTGGCTGAAATCTGATCTCTGCATTTCTGGCCCATCTCCATCAGGGACTGTCCAAGTTAAGGCTACAGTGCCAAGGCAGGGAAACCCAGTGCCAGTTCAGGCCACCAAAGGTCCAGGTTTTTCAAGTGTGCACACGTGTGTGTGCATATGCGTGTGTGCGTGCATGTATGCATGAGAGAGGGAGTGCTTGGGGAATCTAGAATTCTGCTGCTACACAGAATACGTCAGGGCCTACAATACGCAAGTCTCAGCATGTGCAAATTAAAAACAGGCCACTGACCGAGCATTATCTCAGCACTTTTTTTCCCCCTAGCGCTATGCAGCATTTTGGATTCAAAAAGAAAATGATTGTTTGGAGCGTGCAGAGGCACTCACGTAGCATCTGTCAGCAACCCCTTAAAGCAGCTGCATCTTCTCCAGGGATCACGCGGCTGCTTTCCACAGCTGCAGTGGGATTTGGTGAAGATGCTGTTATTTTAAGGAGTCACCAAGCAGGCCCATATATGTGCCAAATATTTTGCTTTCAGATCCAAAGCACTGCAGGGCCCTATAACTTCCGTATTTTCTATGTTTAGCCCGAGCTCAGAGTGGCGCACGTGATTCTCCCCTTTCCCATTCCATCCTTACAACAGCCCTTTAAAGTGGGCCTGAAAGAAGAGCCTCATTATCCCAACTATGGGAAGGGACTGTGGCTCTCTGCAGGGCAACTATTTTGACTCCCATTTCACTCTTTGGCTTCTCCAGACACCACTATAACATCCTGAAGTCTCTGCCAGTCAGCACTGGCAACAAAGAGAAAAATGGGATTTCGGTACAAATAAAGCAGCTTCTCCTGTTGGGGGACTAGAAGAACTTTCATGAATACCAGCCTTTCCAGGCTCAATATGACACCTTTACCAATCTGGCTTTCCAGAGATTGCATGTTTGTCCTATCCCGGATCCTAACACTGCCCTTACATACATTAGAGAAGGCTTTCTCAACCTCAGCAACATTAAGATGTGTGGACTTCAATGCCCAGAATTCCCCAGCCAGCATGGCTGGTTGGGGAATTCTGGGTGTTGAAGTCCACACATCTTAAAGTTGCTGAGGTTGAGAAACACTGCATTAGAGAGCCAATATGGTGGAGAGGTCAAGGTGCTGGGCTGGCACTAGCAAGACCCAGGTTCACATCTACCCTGAGACATAGATGCTTCCTGGGGGACTTTGGACCAGTCATTCTCTCAGCCCAATCTACCTCACAGAGTTGTTGCTGTGAGGAAAATGGAAGGAAGAAATGCTAAGATATGCCAGCTTGAGCTCCTGAAGGAAAGGTAGGATATAAATCTATTTATTTATAGATTTCAGACTGTAACTCTATAAATTTATAAATTTAAGTACATAAGCTATACACCTATACATTTGTAGATATGTCTATAAACCTGTCTGTATGCCTATAAATGTATAGATTTCAGTCTGTAAATCTATAAATGTATAGATTTCCATCTATAAACCAGTCTATACATCTACAGGTAGTCTGTAGTGACTGCCTTGTTTAACAACCATTCACAGTTACCATGGTGATGAAAAAGTAACCTGTGATCAGTTCTCACATTAACGACCTTCACAGGTCTATAAAGCAAAGGAAAGCTGAAGTAAGATCATAAGCACAATCGTGGTTCCACTTAGTGACCACTTTGCTTAATGACTGAGTTCCCAATCCCAGTTGTGGTCGCTAAACAAGCACTACCTGTATAAACGTATAGATTTCAGTCTATAAACCTGTCTATACATCTATAAGTTTATAGATTTCAGTCTATAAACCAGATTTAAGTCAGTCCCTTACGACAGAAATACTCAAATTTCAGATGCCGAAAATCATTTCCTCCCACCACAAGGAAATCTTTGAGGAAAGACAGCATCCTGGCCAAATAGTGGGGTAATACCCTCTTATGTTTTTAGTATCAGCACAAACAAAGAGAATATCAGCAGGTACCACTGCCTCCCGTCATTATGATGGAAGAAGCAGCTTTTACTAGAAGTTCTCCCTTGTTACTACTCACTTTTGAACAGTAAAGGGGAGCCCTCTGTAAAAAGACGAATGTGATCCTTGACAGTTCTGCCCCATTTTTTTCCTGTTTAGGGCTGTAAAATCGGCGGCCCCAGGCAGATGGCAAAAATCAGGATCCCAACATTCAGCAATTCTCCATTCCCTCCTGAGCTCAGCCCGGCCAATCAGCAGCTATTGTTGTTTGTCACACTAAGCTACCTAGGGAGGAAAAGGGCGGTCCTTTGCTGCTAAGCAACCACAGATAGGCAAGAAGAGTTGTAGCACTCTGAACTTCCTGTTTGCAACTGATAGCTCCATCAACCACAGAGGGAGAAAAAGAATCGAGAGCCGCCACCGCCAGCTCGTTGCCCTCCCAATGTATTGTGCTGGAACTGCAGTCATTCCTATTCACCCTGCTAGCTGGGGATACTGGGAGTTGTATTCCAATACTCCAGGAGGGCCAGTGGGTTGGGAAGGGCTGACTGAGAGTAACACATTTGTGGATTTTCATTTAGTACTTATTTAGCAAATCTGGCATTAGTCTCTGAAGTGGCAATCAGTTACAGCTGAACACCCAAAATTTCACTGAGGTCTTGCCACAGACCAAACTCCTTGCATATTTTCCCCCAGCCAGAAATGCCTAGGAAGGGACTCCAACGCCAGCGTAGTACCATTAGTGCTCGCAATATCAAATTGAAGACACACTTCACTCAGATAGCTAGCGGCAGAGAAACAGGGCTTGCCTCTTACAAATGACAATGAGAGTTGAGGGCTGCATCGCCTTAATAGGCTTGCCAGTCAACATCGGTATCTGATTATATTTTAAGTCGCTGTGGCTGGCAGATCTGCATAGGGCTTCGTTCCAGATTCCAGATGGTAGCAGCAAAGGCTGGCTAAAGATGATAGATCTCCCAGCATTGCTTTGGTTTTCCCATCAAACCTCTATAGCCAGCTTTGCCAGGCTATTCCCCTAGAAACACACACAAAAGCTATTCCCCTAGAAACACACACAAAAGCTCTGAAGGTAGGACAGCAACTCCTGGCATCCTTCACTGTTGGCTATGTTGGTTCAGGAAGCCTGAATTCGTACTTCAGCAAATTCTGTTGATGTAGGAAAACCATACTGTAAAAAAGATCTAAATCAGTAAAAGGAAGAAAGTGGGTCTAGGTGGAATGTGGATTACCTCAGGGTCTAGGACACCCAGCTACAAACCTAGGGGGAAGAACAGGCAGATAGCTAGCCTTCCACTTGAGATCTACCCAGCTTACCTTTGCTGCTATCAAATTCAATGGGTGTGCAGCTGCTGTTGCCAAGATGCCAGGGACAATAGAAAACAGCACCCCCTTGCTTAACTTGTGGCTGGTTTGTTTTAGCCTTGGGCGCCCCAACGAGGATACTGACACTGAAAGGAAAAAAAAAAAAGAGACAGGAATTAAAAGGGGAGGCTAATCCAGAAAGAGAGCTCTTCTCTATCTGCTTTTTCTTACCAGCTTGTTACCAACAGACCCATCTGCTACTGACAAGGCAAGTCTTATATGTATGCCAATGCAGAGTACCATGGACCACCGACTGAGTGGTGCCAATTATGGCCAGCCCAACCATTGGGCAAAACTGAACTGGTAGCTGTAGACTGCAGATGCTGAGCAATGTGGAGAAAATAGTAGAAGCTGTCTTTTGGGCACACACCTCTCTTGGAGAGTAAAACAGTGTTTTCAGACAACCCATCTACACCCCTTTAAATCCCTTCCTCTTTAAAGTAAAAGATGAGAGGCTAAACATTTCATACCTCCTTGTTTCTCAATAGCTCTCTTCTGGCTTCAATTCTACTGGCCCTCACCAACTGAGATCATTATTAGAGAAAGGGTGACAATAACTGAAATAAGTGAATACAAATAAATGTGCATCTTTGAGAGTGATATTTTTATAGTTGCACAATTTGGTTGGCCACAAAACACAATAGAAACTAAGAAAAGCCATTTGGTCTGTGACCAGGATCCTTGTCCTTTAGAGAGCTATTCCTCACCACCAAATGTATAATACAGCATGCTTTTGTTCAGAGAATCACAGTTTTCATTTAAATAGACGGAAGAGGTTTCTAATCCGCAGGATGACAAACCGGTGCTTCAAAGTAGAAGAGTGATGCCAGCTTCAGTACTCCAATTAACGCATAACCTTTTCCCGAGCTTTGCAAAATCAGAATCAGCTATGAACAAAAACGGATCAACCTCTTAAGTTCACTCTGAACTAAGAATGTTGTTTTGAACTGGAATAGACATGTTTTCCTGGAAAGCTGAGCCTCGATGGAAGAAATTGGATTAGGACAGGGTGCCTCCTACAACACCTTGCGTCGGACTTGCCCTGATCATCTGCATTCCCCATTCCCTGGCAATCTGGTATCCAGGCCCCATTGCATGATCTGAGCACACCCTCTCTATTTGGAAGGGATTGGGTAGGGGTCAGTAAAGTTATTGAAAGAAAGAATTCGGATGTTCTTCACTCTCTTTCTCTTTTCAATTTTCCCACAAGGAATAACGAGCCTGAGGAATAAACAAAAAGGTAGATAGCTCTTGGTGGGTAATCCCTGAGAAAGTCCAAGTGAGAATTCTGGACATTGTAGTCCACCCAATGAGGCAACAAGCTGGGAAACAGTGGCTGAGATTCTCCTTCTTCAAGGGGCAATTCAGGACACACCAGATCTTTACTGACCCCTACCCAATCCCTTCCAAATAGAGACAGTGGCAATAACAGGGTGGATTATGGGCCAAAGTGGCTTACCTTCCAGTTTAATTATAACCCTGACTGGAGCCACATCTCTAACATGCACCTAAACTGAACTGAAGCCACTCTAAGCACCAGGTCTTCTGCCAAGGAATTGTTTTTGTGTGATGGTGCTGAGAACTCTGGTTTGGTTTGCTAACGAGAGGCCTCAGGAGGACTCTCAACTGTTAAAATCATGCAGTATTTTCAGCATAGTGCTCCACAGGGAGACTTCTTGCCCTCCCCTTTATATCTTGCAATGCACCTCCCCTAGGTGAGAACCTGATAGATAGGTCCCTTCCTTTTAGAATATCTGCAGATTGGTTAGGATCTTTGGCTTGTTATGTGAGGAACAGGTTGCGTAAAATGGAAGCACGTTCACTCCAGTCTCCTCCTCCTCCTCTGCTCCCCAACTCCTGGCTACCTCCCCATTTCCCTTCAAACTACCCTCTCCCCCCAGCCCGCTCACCATCCCCCCTCCGTAGAATTCCCTGGTGCAGGACAAAGGATCCTTGTGCAGGCAGTCAGGTGTACGGTTCAGCAGCTGCAAGCAGGCAGTGAATCCACCCCTCTTGGGGCCCACAGGCCTGGGAAAGAGCTTAAAATACTCCACAGTGGCCGAGGAAGTCCCGTCGTAGGAAAGCAGAGAGGACAGGCAGGATAGCAAGGAGAATCTCTGCCTCTGCAGCCTCCTTCCTGCAAACCTGCCAGATGCATTTGATGCTAAAGTGATCTGTGGGAACTCAAACCATCTCCCATTTCAGTCTCTGCAGGGAGCTGGCGGCCAAGTACTAGCCAAAGCATAAGTCACTGGGAGAACTGTGCAAGGATTCCCAGCCCGACTTCAAACTTTGACAGAAAAACTCATACCTCTGAGAAGCTTAAGAACTATAAATCTGGGATCAAGAGAAACAAGAATAGAAGGAAAAGTGGAAACTGGAGATCAAGGGGAAACTCCCCCTGCAAAATTAGTTTTGCATCCTAGAGCAAAATGTATCAATGGTATCAAGCATAGCTTTACCCACAGGGCAAGTCAAATCTTCATGTAGTATACTCTGTCCAGCTCAAAATCAATATAGCAGGGTACAAGAAAGTGAACAAAGGAACTTGGGTGCAAATGTTCTGCAGGATTCCTAAATGGGATTTGATTTCTTCTGTAGTCGTGGCCTGGCTTGCAAACATTAATACCTGGAGAAGTCCTACAGAGTTTGACTCTTGTACAGAACTACCAGACTGAACCAGATCTCAGAATCCAAGACCTTCCACCACTAAATGGCAATCAGTATCTGTGATCATAGAAATGTTCCTAACCTGAACCTAACCCAGGTGGAGAATCTCTTGCTCATCATAATGCAGAGAGTAGCAGGAGTGCCATCTCCCAAAATTCCCTCTCCCAACAATGCTAAAGATAAGACAACAAAAAAGAAACTACTTTCCATAGAATGCAAAATTACTTATTAATTATTAGTTAATAATTAATTAACATGTTGCAAAAGGCTGTGCACAAACATAAATCACTTTTAGGAAATCTTAAATAAAGGATTACAGAAATATGGAAGATCATGTTTGGACTTGCAGTTTACATTAATAATTGGAGTACAAGATCCAGGGGAAGTGAGATAATGGAGCATGCTCTTCTAGATATGATATCACAAGTCTGAGGTCTCGCAGGTATCACATTAGGAATTAACATTTAAGTTCAGGGCTCACTCCTGGTTCAGCACTGGTACCAGTGTACCAGTTGGACCATAATTTAGAGCACCCATCTTATTGAGAATGGGATCCAATGGTAGACTTGATTCTTCCCTTCCCCAATGCTTCAACCAGTCTCTCTATCAACCTTCCTATAAGTAAGCAGCGCAAACTGTCATGTCTGAAGTCTTTATCTAATCTCTGTTTGCTGAACCTGAGTCCTCCTTCAGCTAATCTTCTTGGCACCAAGGCAGGCAGTGGAGACATCAGGATTCATCCACTCTCTCTTTGGTTCCAGAGGGGCAAGCAGGTGGACACCTCACAGAACAACTGAGAGTCAAGAGGTATCATCAGCATTGAGGAACAAGGTCCTCCTCCATATAAACTACTCTGGTATCACAGAAGGTAAACAAACATCCACCACAGATTAGAGGAGAGATGCTGCACGCACTCAACAGAAAGTCAACCATGCATCTCAGTAAGCTTGAGGCAGGGGAACATGTTATGAATATTATCACATGGGAACCATATACAGAAAGCTCCTGCAGCAGCTGGATTCCTTAGGAGATTCCACTCTTCTGGATTATAACATTCACGCTGGCCTTCCCTAGCGGGATGGCCCTTAGGATGGAGCAGCAATATTCCGAATTCCCAGCCAGCGCTGCTACATTCCAAGAGTTATAATCCCTACACATCTGGAAGGCAGCAAGTTGGAGATGGCTGTTACTCTTCATATCATCTTTAATGGAGTGGAGAGATCAAACTCATTGCTCTTCCCATTTGGGAATTAGGCTTTTGGGGCCAAGCACGTTGGTTTCTTGCTGACTTGTAGCGTGAAATGATCACTTCGTTTTGTGAACAGCTCATTGCAAAATGATTGCTAGAAATGATACCTCTCAGTACCTGTTTCTGGGTTAAGGTTAACAACAGCTGAAAAGAGCAGCACCTGAAGGCTCTGGATGCCTGTGGGACACTCAACTAAACGATTTGAGGACACTCAACTAAATGATGGGCTTCTGCTATAATCTAGCAGGGCTCTTAAAGAGAGCTGTTAAGCATCAGGAAATATCTACAATTTTTCTCCGTCTGGTCCCCAGATGTTGCACACACTGCAATTCCCAGTGTCCCCATTACAGGACTCAAGCCTGGGGAAAGCCAGTAAGTAAGTACTTTAGAAAGAGGCAAAGTGGCTGTTTGCAGGCATTTCAGGCCACAGCTCTGTATATAGGAGAAACAGAATGACAGATGAGCAAGAATGTCAGGAACTGCCATCTAAACATGGCTACCTCGAGGGAAGGCACCAGATCATTACCTGATCTAAGTGGGAAATGTGTAGCTCCATGCTCCTGACAGATACTTTGGGGGGTAGTATTGGCAGTTGAGACCCTTGCCACTCACTGCAGGGCATGACCAATCTTCCATGCAAGAACAGCTTCCAACAGAGAGATCAGGGAGCCTCAGGGATCAGGAGGGGTCATCCACTAGAGCTCTGCAGCACTTTGCATTCAAATACCAGAAGGTGCACCCAAGGGGGCTCACGTAGTCCCTACCTGCAACCAGCTGCATCTTTTCCCAGGCTTGCACAGTTGCCCTTCACATCACAATCCCAGGAAAAGACTGATTTGGTAGGAGGAGGGGTAGACAACTACTACTTGAGTGGCCCACATGCTGCTAAGCATCTTTTTGTTTTGGGGCCTGAAGCGCTGCACAGCCCTAACTGGGACTCCCTTTGACCTCCAAGTGAAGAAGGGCAACATGGCAACCTTTTCATTCCCTCGGGTCAACCAGAAGGCAATGATACAGGATTACCATGCTAGGAGGAAAAAAGAAACTTTATGCAGCGGCATTCACAAAAGCCACAGGTTTTGTCAAAACGCTGAAAGCAGTGCCATGACACGAACTCCACCCCTTTCATGCAAGTGTGGCCACGGCGCATGCAAAAGGCAGAGGAGCTTGTACCACATTGGCGTGAGGCTCCTTTCATCCCCTTGACCACCCCCCCTGCAGATGCCTCTGGTCTTACATCATGCTCCCTCATCGCAGTGAAGTGAATTCCTGCAGCTTGCCCATCAAATGATCAGCGGGTTGGGGGACAGATGCCACAGGTTGCCTACTGCTGCTGTGCGGTAACACAGAAGTTAATGGAGCTAAACACACGGCAGCCTCTGTGTGGGCTCTCTAGGTGTTTTCCAGACACCATGTAAGTTTTTTTTTTTTAAAAGGAAGATACAGAAGGTTTTTGAAGGCTCAGTTCCTCCACTGCAAAAAGACCACTGTTTCCTTTGTGCCTTGTCAACAGCAAAGTTGCCTTCCTGATCATCACAGGGAGATATACAAGCTGTACAGCCTTAGCTAAAACATGGGAGTACAAAACCATGATTATTATACAGAATATAATCTCAAGTATATAAGAGCAGAGAATGTTCTCATAAATATGATCCATGTTGCTTATATGTTTTTTTTATATTGGGGTCCAGTATCTCCCCCCCCCCAATATCATTTGGAGAGGCATTCTTTGGCTATATAGCCCCTTCACTGTGGAGTTAGAATTCCCTTCTACTGCAGGCGTGCAGAAATATGAACATATTCTAGAAATATCAGAAGATACTAGACTAGGATGGGTTTCAAAGGGAAGGATTAGGTTGGTATGCCAATGAACATCTATGGAATTTGTATTTTATCATAAAACAGATAATATTTGGTTTATATATGCATTTTATCACTTTGGGGCACTTACATTTTTTCAGACATTTGGATTCCTTTGACTTTTGGAGTTCAAATAGAGAAAAACTTAATCCAGTCCACTGCCCACACAAGACTCAATCCTCTGACCTGCCCACTGGGAGAGATGTACTCTGCTTCTAGTTTCAAAGAGGAAAGCCTTTTGTGATCAGAAAAAAAATGTCAGACGATCCAGGGAAATGTTCAAAGCATGAAATAAAGTTAACTGTGTGGAGACAGTGATCAGAATCTTGGATATCAAAGCCAAGCTTGGCTTTGTTTAAGAAAAAGTCTGTAGCAGCATTTTTAGCCAACACACATAATCTGAACTGCGTAACCCTTTTATGAGTACACATGTACAAAAGACTGTCGCACACAGCGTCACTACAAAAGGTCATGCCGGTGTGGTGTAGTGGCTAGAGAGCCCCACCTGAAACAGAGAAATCCTGGTTTATGTTCCCATTTAGCCAAGAAACTGTCTGGGTGATCTTCTAACAGTCACCATCTTTGAGTTCAGTTAACCTTTTTTTAAAAAAAGTTTTATTATATTGTTATAAGACATACTTAATCCATTATATTATTTCGATACACTGCTATTTATACAGTGTTGACTAGAGATAATTAGCACTCTAATGCTTAGATATCTTTGACCATTAAAGATTTAAGGAGGTATTATATCAGTATTAACTATGATTTTAAATGTTGATGTTAATAAGCATAAGATTATTTCGCTTTTACAGCCAAAGCTGAATATAACATTAAGCAGCAGCTGCAAATTACATCAAAATATTTGTTGTACAATACCGGCTTCTGTCTTAAGCTGATTTCTTAATACTAAGGTCTTCACTGTATTGTTACTTAATATTGTTTGTGCGTGCTGAGAAAAACAAGATGGACAAAGCAAAGAGGCAACAACAACTAACCTTGCAGAGTTGTTGCAAGGACAAAAAATTGTGGAAGAGAATTCTGCCCATCCCCCTGTGTTCTTTGGCCCCGAGGCGCAACAGAAACATAGCAAATAAATATGCATCACTTTAGGTGACTGCTGGAAGAATGAGCTCTGCTCCCTCTGGAGCTTACCAAAGTCCTGTTGAACACGATTGCTGAAAATCACAATGGCAAAGAATTAATAGTGCAGTTTCCATTTTGAAGGAGGAAAGGCATAGAAATTGTATTGGAGAGCCCAAAGTGACACTGGAAAAGCGAAGTCTCCTTAAGTCAAGCTTGACTCCTTGGCATTTCACATGATGGATCCACATCATTCTCTTGGCAACAATATGGAAGCGTTTGCCGCTGTTTGTCCCACCAAACTACAGAAACGTCTTTTTTTTAATCCACTCTTTATCCGAATGAAGGACAATTCCAGGTTTGCCTAGATACTGACACACCCCCTTGGACTCTCCATCATCCCTTTGTCCTCCACGCTTCTCAGCCTTTCAAAAGGAGTTAATTGTGGTTGCTAGCCACCCAGAAGTAACCATATAGCTATATATGCTTGTTGTAATCTTCCACCTTTCTTGGGGGCCCATGTGGCCCAACCCATGTTCGCTTACATGCCCAGCCTTCTCCAAACTGGCATCTCCTTGAAATGTTGGGACTACAATTCCTGGTGTTCTTTTGATCAGGTTGGCTGAGAATCCTGGGGTTGATGCTTCCTGAGGAAGCCACTCAATCCAGTTCCAGTTCAGCAAAATGAACCTTACTTAGGAGGAAATGGCGATGTTGTAACACAACGGCAGTGTCCCGGGCTCAAATGGAAACATGTGAGTGGTTCAAAGTGATTGGAAGGCCAAACAGATAGGTGGTGAAACCAGACTCCAATACTTTCAGAGCCACAATGTTCTGGGTGAACAAGCCATCATCTCATGATCTAACTCACTGTGAAAAACTGCTGCAAGAAACCACCATGTGGTCAATTTACACGCTGTAGCCTAAACTGACTTTTGAAAGATGTGGGAAAGCAATTAATTTATTTTCAGGGATGGTGGCGCCAAATCAAACCCAAGCTTTGGGGTTTCAAGTTTCTACACTCAAGGACCTCTTTCCACATCCATAAACCCATTCCCACATTATGCTGGGCCCATAAAAACACAGGATACACATCTTTCTACTGCCCATTCCATGTCGCCTGTATATGGCGAGAGTACTCAGCTTCACTCTATATCCTGTTATATTCATTTATCTTGATTACTTGTATCTTCCAAACACAGGGCACTGAGACTCCCTCCTGCTCCCAACCAAGGACACATGATTTGTCATAGGTTAGCTTGTGTTTAATAAACTAGTGGAATCAATCATCCTGAACTCCATTCAGGAACATGGATGGAAATCATCTGGTCAGAATGAGTGGAAATCAGTGGATGGAAACCATATTCAGGGAAGAAGCCAGTATGTGCCCATGGGGCACCAGCAAGGAGCAACCACTGCTTAACTATTGTATGACTTGTGACATGCAAACACAAAGTGGTTGCCATTGAACTTTCAGCAAAGTGCATCTTTATTTTGCAAAGGATTCTGGGCAATGCTCTCAATGGTTCATCCGAGCTTTCCTTGGGGTGGGGGGGGGGGGAAGGTGTCTTCATTCTCATACCCAACATCCCCTGGGGATATTTGGGGCACTTTTGACCTGCCACTGATTTCACTATGGAATTCATTCTCACTTAGGGCTCCACAGATGAGATTGGGGGGGGGGGGGGGGGAACGAACTTAAGGTACTTTCGCGCATAGGGAAAATATTCTGTCTCTTAAAGATTTCTCTATCAGGGTCATTACAATTGTTGTTAGGGTTGGGCAATGCTTTGGATTCATAGGATGCTTCAGTGGGGGTGCTCACTCCTCCATAAAACAGCTGTGCCTTTTCCTGGATTAACTGTGCAGCTGCAGCACAATCCCAGGAAAAGATACATTTCATCTACTGGAGCACCCAGGGTTAGCGCCCATGCACGCTCCAAACCTCTCTGCTCCTTCAGAAGCAAGGCATCACCCAGCCCTGATTCAGATTTAAATTATTACATATTTTACCTGATGTTCTACTTTGCCTGTCTGATGGATTGTAACCCGTGACAAGATCCTTTGGCTCACAGGCAGACTACAAATATTTCAAAGAAAAAGTAAAAACTCCCATTTTCTCCCTGTGGCCACGACAGTGCTGTGATATACAGGAATTTAAAATGTGCCACAGAGAATGTGCTGAGATGGTTCCTTGGGTTATCCAAGCCAACAAGCACTTAGAAAATTACCTTTGTTCTCACCTATCAGGAATGCAGCAGCAGCAGCGGCTGGTAACTCTGAAATGGTTGTCTGAGGATGGGGGAGCAAGGAAGGGAAATGACACCCGCGGCCTTCCAAAGACAAGGGGGAGGAAGTTCATTAAGTGTGGCATGCAAAGTGATTGAGATGCACCGCTGATCACAGGTGAGGCACACCGCATGAAGGGCTCCTGCGCAGATGAACTCCCAGTTGGGAACTGCCCTCTCAAAGGACAGGTGCTGCTTAGCACAGGTGAGTTTGCTTCCAGATACTTCCTCGCAACCCAGTCGTCCGGAAAAGTACCCCACTGACCCTCATTCTCCATCAGCAGCATGTCTGACTATCTCCACATACATCAGGAGGCAAAATGCTCCCTTAAGGGCATTATTTATGACAAGCTTCCATCTTAAAGGCAGCCTGGAGAGATATAGAAGGCACTGGCAGGGTTATGCAAGCAGATATGATCGTAAGAGTGGCTCGCCAAGCATGAAAAGAAGCTGAAAAGCAGAGCGAAGGCAGCCAAGGGCTTCCTCCTCCCCATTGCATGCCACAATCTGGGCCCCCCTGGTCACATGCCAGGAGGCCAAATAAATCTGACAGTGGGGTTGTGCCTGCCCTGGGGCCATGGCCATTCTCTGAAGAGGACCGCTGTTCTCAGGTGGGTGAATCAATAGCCCAAACTAAGCAGGACTGGTTAATCTGCAACCTGCTAGAAAGGCCACTGGTCCCCTGCAAGGCCTTTGATGATAATGATGGCATGTAAAGAGAGCTAAATGTTTTCCTGGGAAAGGGGACGCATCTTATTTTCAGAGTTGTAAAAGAAGATGGAAGGCTGTAGCTTAGTGACAGAGTGGCTGCTTTGCCAGCAAAAGTCCCAGAGTCAATCTCCAGCACAGTGTTTTTCAACCATAGCAACTTTAAGGCGTGTGGACTTCATGGCTGGCTGGGGAATTCTGGGAGTTGAAGTCCACATGTCTTAAAGTTGCCAAGGTTGAGAAACACTGCTCTAGCGCCTCCAGGTACAGCTAAGACTGATCCCTACCTGACATCCACCGCTGGTCAGTGTCCACCAACCTTCCGTTATTTGGAGCTATAGGTCCCAGAATCCCTGACCATCAGCCAAGCTGGTTGGGGCTGATGGGAACGTAATGCAAAACTTCCAGAGGGCACCAAGTGGTTTCCCTTCAGGCAGACTCCATAGATTGAGATGCACCAATGGTCTGATCCAGTATAAAGGAGATCCATTCTAGCTGCTGCTTCCTGAATCCATTTCATGAGTGAGAAGATGCAAGTTGCCTCCAAAAGCTTGAGACACAATAAGCTCCTTGGGATCAATTATTAACATATAAGTATACATCATCAGATCACTGATTATTCTCAGCCAAATGGGCAAATTATCTCTCCTAAATATGCACAGCATGGGCTCTTGTTTTAACATAAACTTTAGCTTTCAGAGGCTGGAATAACTTTGATAGGGAAAGTGTAACCCTAGTATTTGAACATCAAATACATAATCAGCTTCCTACCACAGATCATTCTCCACAAACCAGGCCAGAGTCATTTAGATGTTATCAGTTTCCTTTTCCTTCATTTCCTCAGCCCTTTTTCCACCCACTGGTCACTGTCGGTTTCAAAAGAGGGAAGGAGAACAACCTGAGAAGCTGCTACAGCTTTCCTCCTGTGTCCTCCAGATGTAGTGGAGACTTCAACACCCATTCCCAGCTCACATCCCGTTCTAGATTGGTGACTTGGAAGTGCATGCACACACAGAGAGACATGTTTCTCCTGGAGCAGAAAAGGCTGTTATAGATCTCTTTTCACACCAACAGGACAGAACGGTACTTTGAAAATGGCAAACATGCTAGGCATACGATCTTGGCTTTCAAAGCTTTTTCTGTTGAGGTAACGGGCAGACCCCAATTCTTGAGGACTGTAAGTATAGCTGATCAGGGAGTTGTGAGAGGGGAAAAAAAAATTCCCTGCATTTTTTTCTGGGTATTTTTTTAACCTCCCAATATTTTGGATTATTCAGATTTTTAAACCTCCATGTATTCTACTTGATTTCCATGACAATAAAAAAAGGCAGCATTGAAATGAACTAAAATTAAGAAATAAATGGCTGGATTCAATAAGCATCCGCTTCTCCCAGCCACTGAAAGAAATTCAGCTCCCTCAGCCTAAAAAGGAATTGAAAAGACAAAGCAGCTGGGTAATTTAGAAGCCAGACCGGAAGGCAGCACATGTTACAGGAGACCCAGGGCTGTCCATGAACCTCCTGTTACCGGGTCAGTCCATCAGCTTCACTTCCATAACATGCAGCAATGCTTGTCCCCAAACTGTGACATAACTTTTTTGCCATTTTTTAGTCTTTCCTACAAATGTTACTAGGAATCAGTCTGACACAGTGTGGAACTGTATCCATCATGTCCTGGATCTTCAAAAGGAAGTAACAACTAAAAACCCAATTTAACTCTATGGTTGGATGTCCTTAGAATGCAAGCTCCAGACATGGCATATAGGACTGTTCCTCCCGTTAGCAGAAGAAAACCACTGGCAGAGCAAGGGGAACATTTCTTCTCCCTGTGCTCACCCAAACCCATCCCGGAAGATTGGGGGACACACCAGAGCAGGTGTGGTGGACACATGGCAGCTTATGTGAGGAGGCAAAGGGGAAGATATATTTTATGAGAGATTATGTTGAGTGGAACACAACGACTACTCTGTAAAACTTTGTAGACGGGTGTGGATATTTTTGACTCAGAGATATGGCTTTTCAATGACAACTTTGTGTTACTCCAAGCCACCCTTCCATGCTTGGAGGATGGACCTTTAGGAACCCAACCCAAGTTGTCATGACATTGAGCAACTGAAGCTGAGCTTGCTAGGCAGAGCCTCTCATTTGGGCATGGAAGAAAGAAGGGCAAAGAGCAAAAGATAGCAAGTAAGCCCAGAGGGCACAACCATTTCCAAAGGAATCTGTTTGGGTTAGTGGCCATAGCTGCCCCCTACAGATGAAGCCAGCCTATTTAGGCATCTGACACGAAGAAGGCAAAAAAGGTGACAGAGGTCAGAGGCTGAAGTGAGGAGAGGTCAGTAGCAGAGCAGAGGTCAGGGAGAAGTCCTTTCCTGACCTCCTACATAGATGGAACTCAGTCACAGCTAAGGAGTCTCCTGGGAGGTGGAAGAAGCCAATTCTCTCTGTGCCCATTGCTCTAGTTTTCACAGCATCCTTCCTTCTCAATTCACTTCTTTTAAGATGTGCCCAACTACAACTCCCACCATCCCCAGTCAGAATTACCACAAGCCCCATTGATCAGAGGAGCGGTAGGAGTTATCTTACAGTACAGGTTGGATAAAGGCCCAGAGTACGTCATTCCAGGAAAAGGACGTGCCCAAATGTTGCCATTTCTCCAGTGGTATCCCTCCTTATGAAGTTCTTCTCTGCTTTGAAGTGGCCACTTAACATGAAAGGAAAATGAGTCAAAGCACTCGCAAACGAGGTTGCCTTAGCAAAAGTTAATGATTTTTTTTTCAGCAGTGAACGCAGATGGAAAATATTTAGGAACAATGAGGTACAGCTAGCTTACCCGCCTAACTGCATGTACCTCCTGGTCTCATCCCTCCACAGCTAGGAATTCTACGCTCTTCAGACCCAACCCAGCCTGCCTTTGATAAAACCGCACGGGGTGTGCGTGTGTGGAATGGGACAGAGGGAAAGAGTGCACAAAGCCAACTCTGGCCTGATGCCGTTTGGGGTCATGCCAATGGAGCAGAGGAGGTGCACACCCCTGGCTGATGAGCAAAGACCAAACCAGCAGCAGTCAGTCCCTATTCTCCTTCTAATTCTCCCCTAGAATCAATGGTAAGGACTTGCCCTATCACATCATTCACACTTTCTGTGGTGGGGCTGAATGCTACCCTAAACCCGTGCAAGAGCTCTTTTCTTTTAATCCCTGGTTCAAGGAGTTCTCCCCTCTCACTCTGACAACATCTCTAGTCCTCTTGAACTTCCCTACTCAGTCTGTAGCTGATTTCTGCCTCCCACCCAGCCCCATGAGTTGCATGGGGAATGGTTTGAGGGAACTCAAGCGGCAAACCACATACCCAAAGAGTCCCACTGGCCACAGCTGGAAGCCAGAGAACTACCAGCTAAGAACCAGGAGCTTATGGATGTGTGCAATGGCCATGATACACATGTGCACTACTTCTTAATTCACAGTGAATGCAGATGGCTTATATACTCAACTCTGAATACAAATACTGACTCCGTGGCCTGGTTCAGACCATCGTATTATAACTTACTAAGACAAAATTCACAATAGTTTCCCATTTCCCTCAAACCAGTCAACTAGTGATGAGCATCAGGAAAATCAGAAAAAGAGTTTTAAATCTGATTTCAAATGCTTAAATCAAGTGTAACCCATGGCGTTTTCTCTCTCCCAGCTATCATCTCCTCTTCTGTACAATGGGCTAATTAACAACTCTCGATTCAATCTACTAGGTGGTTGAGAGTCCTATAATTTGTATCCATCCCATTCCCACCCCCCATGCAAACCTAATCATTACCAGCATCCCATCTCAGAGCTAGCAATTATATGTAACTGGGGAGGGAACAGAAGGATTTCACCTTTGCAAAGGCAATCCACAGAAAAGCAAGAAACAATTTCCACCAGGGAATGGGAAACAGCTGTGTGCAAGAACCATAGTTCTTGAACAAATCCTAGCCTTACCACTGTTATGCCATTATCCCATGCATGCTACTCATGTCTCTGGGCAAAGAAAAGGAGGCTTAACACACATGCAGTGTATCTCTGGACACACTGATTGTATCCTAAGAATGACTCTACAGAATCAGACAGAAGTTCCAATTAGCCCTTCATTCCGTTTTTTAAATATTGGTTAGCCAGATGCCTTTAGACTCTTACAAGCATGATTACCCTTGTTTGTCCCTACCATCTAGTACTGAGAGCTATCCTGCTATTAAACAGGGAGGTTTTATTGAGCTGTCTCTCACAGGTACCCACCACACTCTATCCACAGTGATCTGGGCTTTGAGGACAAGACTGCCAGATCTTCAGCAGCTTCACAGAAGATGTGAACTCCAATGATTTCCATTCTAAACATTTACAACGCAGGATTTAGTTAAAGAGAAGTCCCAGGGCATCTAATGAGACTGATTCCAAGGTCAGCAATATGCTCCAGTGAGGATAAGCCTGGGCAACAGAAATGAACTTCCAGTAAATATGTATAGGATTCTCTAGTAAATGCTTCACCATCGCCTTGCTAATCTTTTTGTAAGCTCTTTGGGACAGAGATATGTCACTTAACAGGGAACAAATCACTGATATTAAACAAGCATGATGAAATAGCAGTTTTAGGAGCCAGTTTGGTGTGGTGGTTAAAGGCACAGAGTGGGGGAACTTGAGTTCTAGTCCTCCCTTGGGCACAAAGTCAGCATGGTGACCTTGGGCCAGTCACTCACTCTCAGCCCTGGGAAGGGGATATGGACCATGGTCAAAGGACCATAACAACAACAGTAGTTGTAGAATTAAATACAGGACTGACTGTTTAGAACAACTGCACACTCTTTGCTGGGCAAGAAAAGTATTGGTAGCAAACTTAAAATAGGCCTAATATATTCAGGCTCCAAAAATCAAGATGACCACTACATGCCAGCACAGAGAGGGATAAACCTGTGGCCACTTGGATTCCTACAACCCAGATATGGTAAGACTAGACTGGGACTACCAGCATGCCCTCTAAGACTAAACAGGGACATGCCTTTATTCTGGCACGCATTGCTCAAGGCGCTCCTCTTGCTATTCCTGGAAGGCCCTCGGTTCATGCAGCTTCCCACTGTCCAGGGAAGGAGCAATCAGCTGGGCTGCTGAGAATAGATCACTGCTATTTCACTAATAATAACGGCAAAAAATTAGCAATATTGAGCCGGGGGTGGGGCAGCTCTCTCAAACTTGGACCGAGGGAGCACTCTCTCCCCTCCCAGTGATCCTGCTAAAAATGACTGGCTTTTTGCAGTGGGAAACCAGCAATCTTCAACCAGGGGTCCTGGCAACGTGAGGTAGGACAGTAGGCAAGTTCTCCCTTTTCCATACGCAACACAAGATGGTTGGCAAAGAGGGGGACTAACTCCCCACCCTTCTTTCTCAGTGATTGTCCTTGAATTTGGAGGCTTACAGTGATTGCTTGAAACTCTCCAGGGTTCCCTTCACGAGTTTTGAACCCACAGCACTGGGGTTGCTAGCTCTATCCACTATGCTAGCAGATCCAAGCACTGCTACTGTTTATTTGGCTGCAGTTTGCCCTACTCTGATTTTCTCCCCCTTCCCTTCCCTTCCCTTCCCTCTAAGAAGCTTAATAGACCATTCCAATTTTACAGTGAGTCTGATTGTACTTAGTGCTACAATGGCTACCACATTCAGTTACATTTACTGTTCAAATAGGCAGAAATGGGAAGGAAGGAAAGGAAGCAATCAATTGGATCTGGGTGTCCACGGGTGCATATTTACATGCCTGCCCATCAAGATGTGCATGCACACGCGCGCACACACAAACACACACAGGCTCTTAAGAATCAGAGAAAGAGGGAGTTTGTAGAATTGTAACACACACAAGTGGTTATTTTCAAAAAACGGATTTGCACTGCCTTCTCAAGAGGCCAAAGGAAGGCAGTGATTCACCAGGCATAGGAACCATAAAACAGACATTTGATGCCTAAAAATCTAGCCTAAGGAGCCTGGCAGGAAGCTCCTGCTAGGGCAGCCTACAGCAAACTCACCTCCTGCCCCTTCCTGCAATAAAAAGACAAATGCTGTTGCTTCCTGGCCCTAGAACAAGCTTTCCTCTGCAGCCCATAAAAAATATCACATTTGCAAGAGCTACTGCATTTTGCACTTTCCGATGATGGGGCTGCTTGGGGGGAAAGGACACATTTGGCACATCTTACGTTGCTTGGCACAATAACGGACAAACCAATAGCACAGTTGTTGAAGGAAGACTTGCTGGTCTTCCCTTTAAATCCCAGGTTCGGTCTTTGGAATCTCGCGTTGGGAGAAAAAGACGACTGCTTTTGATCTTGATGAGTAATTGTCAAACAGAGAAGGCTGTTCTGAGCAAGGTAGACAATTTGGGTTCCTGCACTGAGCAGGCAGGGTTGCGTGCCATGGCATCAACAGACCCCTTCCAGCCCTCCAGTTAACTAAAAGAGGGCATTGGGACAATCAAAGTTGTGCCTGCTTGACAAAAAGGTTAGGAAGTCCGAGAGGGCAGAGATTCCAAAATCAGCACCGGAGCAAAGGCCCGGAAAGTCCAATGTTGCAGCAGCTGGTGGGTCTTGCTTGGGTTTAGAAGCTAAGCAGGTTCAGACCTGGTTTGTATTTGAAGGAAAACTACAAGGAATCCCATGGTTACATGTGGAAGTTGAAAAACATTCCAGAAGAAGACAATGGCCAACCATAGATTCCATCGTGCAATCCAGAAAATTACATGGAGGTGTCAGAGGGGTCCAAAGATGTTAAGCTTGACACAAGAGAAAGTTGACCTAATATCAAGCAGAGGACTTCAATAGGAGTTGGGGGGCAAGGGGAAAACCTATACTAAATTACAGAGGAGTTCATCTTATCCTCATGATCCTGATCAACAGTCGAGCACCTGCTCTGCAGTTCAAGCAGAGAGGCAGATACTGGTTATACATCTTTGCATTTTTTTCTGTCTATATTGTAACCTGGTTGGGAATTCTTAGGGACTGTACTTCAACACACCAGGAGAACCCCAGCTTGGGAAAGGCTGCTCTGTTTCTCCATAGAAAAGATGCAGTGCTTGCTGGGGCTTAACGTACGTGCAAATGCATCCAGCAGTGGAGGAAAAATCAACACTCCACTCTCTTGCTTACCAGTCTAATCAGAACAAATCAAGTATACAACAATTGACAATAACCTGAGCTCAGGCATGGAAATGCCAGCACTGCCTTCAAAGTAACAAAAATTCCTAGACAAGCTCCTTGTATGTAGAAAACAATATGCTATCCAGAGACTTGCTGGAGTGTGTTTCTCCACACAGATGATATGCTACACGCCCATGCACGGGTGTGACTCTGCAGTGTGGGAGTGCACGCACATAGGCGTCAAACATTGGTGATGATCCATGTCCTGGTTTGTGTTCTGTGCAAATGTTTCCAGCTAGGAAGCTGTACTGCATCTCAGCCAGCCCTGCTGGCAAAGGTCCCTTAGAAAATCTTCCCATCAGACCTCAGGGCATTGACCTCAGAATATCCTGCTAATGCTGTGGAAGTGCCTGCGACAGGCCACAGAGTTACAGACTTAGCGCTGGTCGGAGCATCACATACTGCAGCTGACTTCTTTTAGCCGGAGGACTGTGGCTAGAAGCTCTGAGTGACGGTGCAACCTGGCCCAACCCGGGAAAGGAAGGAAGGGGATCCAACTGTAGCTTGAGCTCTTGGAGAAAGGACAAGGCCTGGAGGGTTGCAGGAAGGACTGGTTCAGGGCCAGGGCATAACACCAAGGAAGGACAGCCTGCCCAGGATGACCAAGTTTTTTCTGATCAGCAAAGTAGAGAAGGGAGTGCAGCCAACAGCCCCGTTGGCTTCTTTGAAGCTCATTGCAAGCATGACTCAATGGGAACTTTTTTGTGGCAAAAGTAGCATTGGGAGATGCACAAAAGGAATATTTCAGATGAAATTTGACATCTGTCCCTCAGCTACATACAAGAATCTGGCAGGGACACATTGCTGTCATTTGTGACAACCTCACTGGGACTACTGGAGGGAAGTGATGAGAATAGATTGATTTTCCCCCCGATTAGACCTTAGTTTCTTCTTTCCCAGGACACATGGAGAAGGACACCAGCCACCCCCATCTCCCTAGAAGACTAGAAAGAGAGCAAGTCAGGAGGAGGAGACTGCATCCTTGGGTATCTGCTCTTCTGCACCCCCTTGTTTTCTCCTCTTGCGCAATACCCCTAGCCCAGCATCATCCAGAGCACAGGGGTAGTTGATCAGACGTATCCACCCAACGGTGCTTGAAGCAATGCTACTATTCTAGCTAGGAATGTCGGCCCTTTGACAAAAGGGGTTGTTTAGGACAGGGAGTCCCTCAAGGCTGGAGAAACCCACTGCACTGAGCAAGCCATAACGAACAGAAGGAATCAGTCTGGATCCCTCTAGATCCACTGGACCACAATTGTGTCATTCCCAGCTAACATCCCATTTTGCAGTAGACAAACATTTGTGTTTCACGTGGATATCAGTTTGAGCAGCACATTAAGGATGGCTGTCCTAAAGGGAAGTCTTTCTCCAGCCCTGCCTATCAGGCCAAAGGGTTGATATCTGGGTCTCTCCAGCTTCACAATCACCAGAATTCAGCTGAGAGAGTGCCTCCTCCCCCACACTTTTTTTTCCCTCCTCACTTCATTCTGTAAAATCTGAGGTGAGGATTTGAGACTGGGTTTCCCAGCTCTTCCTAACCTCACTCTCTGGTTGCCAAGTTGTGCTGGCTCATTTAAGCTTCAGGCATAATGGTCACATTAGTAGGGTGTGGCCTGAAGATCATCACTGCTGATTAGTTACGGCTTTAAAAACAACGCTCAGAACCCATTCTTTTCTACACGTTTTTCTTCACAAAACCCATTCTTTTCTTCACACCATCCTGGAATGTTTAAAGGGGGACCTGAGAGGGTTTACAAGAAAAAAATCTTTCAGCCCTCCTTTGAAAGATGTCTCTCTTCTTGTCAGCAGAGCAGAGGAGCAAGGCAGCTAGTCAGTCGATTAACTTACGTGCTTAGCCTGCACCTAGAAGTTTTCAGCCCTTTTGTATGTGTTTAATAAGCCCTAATAAATTAAGAGACTTGTTTGCCAGCAACTATGGACAAGTCTTTTGGAAAGTTAGTCCAGAAGAAGAAATTTGGTGCTAAATCTACTCTCTGCGATATGGGGGGGGGGGGGGGGGCTTTGTGTGTGCACATTAGCACACTTATCAACCACCCAACCCACTTGCCCAGCATCAGCTTTTCAGTCTGGAAATGGGTGAGATCTGGGTGTAATGCACACACTGTCCCCATGTTCCTCCCTTTGCTGGCAGATACCAGCTGACTTTCACAAGCCTTCCCAATTAATGTGTAAAAGCACGTGCAAATGCAGAACTAGCCACTCAAGATGGGGTAATCTCCAGCAGCATCCTTTCTTTCTTGCAAGCCACCCCAGAATGGAAATGGGGAGTCCACAGCCAGCCCTCAGGATGCCACGAACATCCCAGCTCAAGGGGAAGGAGATCCAACAGAGTTTCTGCCAGACCCCATCAGCTTTGCCAAGGCTTACACCGGAGAGGGAGACAAGTTGGATGTTCGGCTCAGGATGAGGCTTCTAGTTCAGCACATCCCAAGGAGAGGGAGGAGATCCGAGAACAGCACCCCCCATCTCATTTCCAGCCAGTTCCCTTGCCGGATTCCCCCTTCCCTGATGCCGTACGTGAGGAGGGACAGCATGCAGGCTGGTTATTTTGCCAAATCCTTTGGCCAAACACACACCTGGTGGAGTCGAGGTCAGAGCCCCCCCCCTTCTTCCACCATTCCCTCCCAGGACAAATAGCAAGTTTTTTAGACCTGCCCCCACAAAGGGCACGGGTTCTCTCCCCCATTCCAGCTCTCCCCGCCCAAGCCCGATCCCCCTCTTTCTCTCCCCCCACCCGGAAGCAAGAGCGGCGGGGCTGAGCTCCGATTACAGGAAATGCTTGGTTCCGAGCCTGTTGGGGGCGAGAACGAGTGGAGAGGAAAAGGGGGGATGCGCACGGAAAATCCGCCAGGCTCGCCTGCGGAAAAGTTGGACTGTCGCGCGCCCCCTCCCGTGGAAAAAGCCGCCGCCGCTACCGCCAAGGGGGAGCGTGTGGGGTGGAGACCCACTAACGGGAGCGGGTTGGAGGAAGCGCGCAACAGGCAGGGACGGTGGGTCTGCAACCACTTAGTGGGGCTAGCAAGAGGGAGCGGGCGCCAGGCCAGGCCAAGTGGAGGGGGCGTGATTTGGAAGGGAGAACGCGGCTCTCTCAGCCAATTCAAGCAAAGCCAATGCAATTTCACTTCCCCGGGCTAAATGATCCAAGTGTTACCAAAGGGTCCAACACCTTTAACCGTGCCTGCGACCGTATGCGCCCCCCCCCCCCGCGTCCGATCACTAATCCTTTCACTCAGGATCCCCGAATTACGGGAGGGGGGGCGCAGTGGGGTTGAGAGTACCCAGCTGGGCTCCCCCTTCTCGCAGAAGTGAGAAATGCCCCCCGGTGCGCTCTTGGTCGCGCCGCCTAAATCGGACCCACCTCTGTTCTTCCGGGAGGTAAAAGTCCACTGAGAACCCAAAAAAGCTGCCTGGGGGGCCGAGCAAAACTGTCGGCGCCTTGGAGTCCAGGTTGAAGCCCCAAGCGCCGAGCCCGCTGAAAAGGAACAGCAAAGCCCAGTAAAGCATGGCTGGGCTCGGGGGAAGAAACGGTGCTCTGGATGCGCGGAAGGCCACGGAGCCCCAAACCATCCCAGCCGGGTCGCCACGAGCGTTTGCGCCAATCTTCTCCAAGCCGCCCGGAACGTGAGTGCTCGGCGCCTCCCCGCCTCTCTCGCTTCTTCCCCGGGAATGACTCACAAAAGGAGGAGTTTCTCGCCCTCCCCCTCGACGGGACGCGGGGTGGGGTGGGGTGGGGGGCAGGATGGATCTCATTAAACTGCCAGCGCTGGGAATTTTGGAGAGGAGCCAGGAAGAGCTCCGATGAATACTTCGATATAGCGGGGCGGGGGGTTGAAAGCAAAGCAGCGAATTTTCCAAAAATGTTAACTGCTCTGTCTGAGACTTGTGTTGAACTTCTTGTTCTTCGGCTGTGCAGCGCGGATGATGTCACGTTGGGGTTTTCCTTCCTGCAAGGGAATCGAGCGCTTGGTGCCAAAGTCGGACGGTTTGGTCGTGATTGGTTGCCCCGCGTTACCATAAAAACGAAATTATGCTCAGCTGAGGAAGAAAACTAAGGTACCCGGTCAAGTGTGGGGCTTTTTTGATCCCCCACCCCACCCCACCCCTCCGCAAACCAGACTGTTTCAAGGATCCGAAAGCAAGGACCAGAAATCCAAATTGGTTGTGTTCATGGGTGAGGTTCTGGTGGTGCCAACGACTGATCCTGATCTGTCCCTGGTTTAACCTTTCACTGCGCAACCCTGTGCAAGTCAACTTGGAAATAAATCCCATTGAATTCAATGAATGAATTCCCAGGTATACTATCCCTCCAACCTTATAAGCAAGATACAGACATCTTTGGTCCTCTCCAAGTCTTGCCCCACCCTTAAGATTCAGTTGCCACATTCACCACATTTGAATTGTCAATCCACTGGAAAACTGTTTGCACATCATCCAGGATGCTGTGACTTTGGGCAGAGGAAAGTCTTGTGTGACTTTACTCCCAATCTTAAACCGATTAATATAGCATAATCAAATCAAATGTGAGGGATTCCCTTCCCCCCCCCCCCAAAAAAAAGAAATGTGCTGAGCATTCTGGCTGCGTTGCAGGAATTTAAACCTGAGAAGCTTCCTTACAAAGAGTCAGCCCGTTTTGGTTCATCCAGTGGTGTTCCTCATAAGTGGCAGCCATTCAGGTTTTCCGAATGCTTCTAAGCTGGAGATGTGTGACAGAATGAATAGAGGAGGATTCTGTTTGCAAACAAGTAGACGTATGCTTTCAGCCTGCAATCTTAGACACACCCACCCGTGAGAAAACACCCTTGAAAACAGTGCACTTACATTTAGACAGGTACAAAACTGCATCCTTTGTTCAAGGTTGCTCCCAAACTCCACCATGGAAATGTTATTTATGTATTAAGATATGCACTGCCAACCCTCCAATCATGTTGTTGGGTGGTTTCAGAATTAAAGAAGCACAATAGGTTGGTTTCCTGAAAAATCTCCTTAGGCATAAGCACATGGGTGCCCTTCCAACCAACCATCACTCTGAACTACAGACCATGTTGACCGAGGCTTTATTTATTTATTACATTTATATGGTTCCCTTTTTTCTGAAAGCTTAAAGCAGCATACTAAAAGGTCTCTTCTAATTCTATTACCACATGTCATGTGGGTTAAGCAGGGAGAGTGGCTGGCCCAAAATTATCCAGTGTGCTCTTATGGTCAGCCTGGAGGACATCAGTTTATCTTCTTCTGGCTCAGATGAAATAGACTAGCAACGTTTGCTGGTGAGATATGATACCTACATCCTTAAGATACTGGAGTTTAACAATCCCAAGCAAGTGAAAGGAAGACAAGACCTTGCAGATTCACAAGGTCACTCTAGCTTCCATTCTATGGTTTTGTCCAATCAATAGGAAGCTGTTTGGTGAATGGAATACAAAGATACAAGATACAAAATACTTTAATGACCAAGTGTAAAATATATACAAGGAATTTGTCTTCAGTGATGAACAGCAAGATCAACAGTGCATTTGGATAGCAACAGAAAAATAATAAACAGTAACAATAACACTGCCCAGTAAAATAACTTTTTCAAAGGGAGAAGCCACTGTCCAGTACATATCGAGTCATGTAGTGTTTAACAGAGCAATGGCACAAGGGAAAAAACTATTCTGATATCTAGATGTTTTAACATATGGTGCTCTGTAGCGCCATCCTGAAGGAAGAAGTTGGAACAGATTATATCCAGGATGGGAAGAGTCTGCAGATATCCTCTCTGCCCTCCTTTTAACCCTCACAGTATATAGTTCTTCTATAGAAGGCAGGCGGGTTGCAATTATCCTTTCTGCAGACTTAACTATCCATTGGAGTCTGAGTCTGTCCTGTTTGGTTGCAGAATCAAACCAGACAGTTATAGAGGAACAGATAACAGACTGGATAATTTAAACTTCCCAAGTTGCCGCAGGAAGAACATCCTTTGCTGTGCCTTTTTAATGTTAAGCGTCCATTTCAGGTCTTGGGAAAGTATAGAACCCAGGAACTTGAAGGACTCTACCACTGATACTGGGCTGTCGAGTATGGTAAGGGGACAGTGTTTCTCAACCTTGGCAACTTTAAGATGTGTGGACCAATTCCCAGAATTCCCCAGCCAGCATGCTGGCTGGGGAATTCTAGAAGTTGAAGTCCACACATCTTAAAGTTGCCAAGGTTGAGAAACACTGCTTAGGGTAACTTGTTGATGGCTGGAGGCTATACTTCACTTATTTAGTGTGTGTGTGAAAACAAAGGCTACAGTGGGTGAGGTAATGATGTAAAATGGGGGTGGGGTTGTATAGGGACAAAGCCAGGATTTTCCTATTTTCCTGGAGTTAGCATTTGCAATAAACTTTTTGTGCATTCCAGTTAGGGTTGAAGAGTGCAAAAAAGTTGCTCAGTGAATGGCACGTAGCCCTGTGGCCATAGGTTGCCCACTTTAACAAGCCTTTCTTATCCATTGTATGAGAACTTCAAATCAATACAAAGTTGAAGAAGGTTGAACTAGTCACTGGCACAGAGCCTCCAGTTCCATCTCCTTGTTTTCCAGGAAAGCTCCAGATGTTGATGAACGACAGCTCCCAACAGCTGTAGACCACAAGGCCAATGGTGAAAGATGGTGGGAGCTGTCGTTCAGCAACATCTGGAATTGCACAGGCTGAGCACCTCAGTATACTGAAAAAGGCATGTGGGTGGTGATAGGATTCAACTGCTACGTTTACCAAGAGGAGACTGGATTTCTACTTGAACAAAAGGTGCCATGAGGAACAAAACAGATGGAGATGGAGCAGCGCTTGAATTACAGAGGGATCTTACATTTGATACAATATCCTTAGCTACTCACAACAGGATGTGTGCAACCTGATCCATCAATCAAGGATCAGACTTATGGAGTTCATTAAACATCCCCCCCCAATCTAATTCCTTCTCTGTATTTCTGAGATGGTCATGAGACTTCATCTACATCATCATGGCTGCTGTAGATCAGAGGTCCCCTCCCCTCCCCTTTTTTTTTTTTTTTTTACTTTAGACCCATCCTGTTTTGCAGCTTCTGTTTTTTTAAAAAGCTATGAGTGAGATAAGTGATTTGGCTACGAGGGGTGCAATGTAGGTTGTGAATTTCATAATCCCGGAATCATCCCTTCTTTCTGTAGAGCACTGCTGAGTTTCTGTGGATCTGCTGTTTGTCTCCGCCCCTGTACTGTCCATTCCAGCTTTTCCAAAGACTATGGTATTCTGGGAATTGTAGGCCCAACATATTTGGAAAAGCCAGGATGGGGAAGGTTGTCACATTATTTACCAACATAAAAAGCGACCATGCAGTACTAGGTGAACCTCCCTCCCACTTGTCTATCAGATTCATTAAGTAATGTCAACCAACAATACTTTTTATGTAACGGTGATTATTGCTGCAGATTTCAACATTTGGCTTCAGCCGAGGTTTTATGCAACTGTGAACATTTCCCATGTGTGTGGCTGTGTTTATAATGATTATTAGTTAAAGGGGGTGGGTGGAATCGTATGGAAAGAAGCAGCACTGGGGAAATCTGGAGAGACCTACTTCATTGCTGTATAAACAAAAGCCTCTCTATTAATTCTGCAGCTGTTAATGGAAGAAAAGGTCAGATGTGCTAACAAGACCCCATAGTTTAACATTGATTTTCTCTTTCTGTCTGTGTGTGTATATCTCTTTGCCAATGCTGGATGACCAAGAGCGGGCACTGGCCCATGATGAAAGTTTATGCCAAAATAAAGTGGTTAATGTTCAAGGTGTCGCAAGAATTTAGCCAAGTTTGCTGAAACAGATTAAGACAGCCAGCAGGCTGGGGAAGCTAGACGTGACAAAGACCCTGTTTGGAAAACTCACGGTCTTCAGTAAATGGGCTGATTGGGACAAGTCAGGAACTGAACAAGAGTTTGGTATGCATGCAAGAGGATTCCGATGTCAAGAGATGTGCCAATAACCTGTTCTCGCAGAGAGCGACGTAGATGGCCTGGCCCTTTAAATGGGGAACGAGAATGAAAGGGAACTTTTTGTCTGGTTTCAAATGGCTCATTCATATCTGCCGAATTACTCCTTAACGAATGCACCTTCAGCCACCCTGGATCAAATAAACCTGTCTTAGGAGCTTTGCTGTCCCTTCTGGCTGTTTCTGCTGCTCCGCATCATTAGTGTGGAGATGATCAGGAATGGTTGCTTAAACAGCAGGGGAGAAAAGGGACCAGGTTGTATAGCTCCACCCTTAGTTACCTGCATCGTAAAGCCCCACCCCCTGCCTACAGTGTGGAATTGTGCAGGGGGGTGGAGCTTTACACGTGCAACTCTTCATATAGAGGCAGCCATATCACTGGGATACCCCTTCATGCACATGAGTCAAAGGTTTGCAGAGCAACAGGCAGGGAATGCTAAGAACTAGAGGGAAAGTTGCTATTTATTGTTAGTGCTGGGTTTTTTTGGTGCAGATCTTTTAAATAAAATCGGGGAGTCTTGAGTTCAAGCCCCACCGCAGCCACCTTGTTTGGATTTCTGAGCCTCACTTCCCCCAGCTGTAAAATGGGAAGAAGCAGCTGACTCATAGACTCCTTGTGGAGAAAACAAGCAATTTGGTGCAGCTCTTTATTTTATTTTATTTTTTAAGCACCATAGCAACTTCGAGTGGCATAATTTTTTCCAAACTGTTGCTAGTGCTGGCAGAAGGGAGGAGAGAGTGTTGAGACCTGTCAGTCACAGGTCAAGAACAGCCCTTTCTTAGGAACAAAAATCAGCTCTCTGGTTGCAGTCAATAGCAGGCGGGTGGGATTTTGGGCTCAGCTTCCCCACAGGCAGCCATGGCTTTGTTTGCTTGCCCACCCTTTCTAATTGGGCCCCTGGGTGGGGTGCTCGGGCAGAAGGCGGGCCAAGCTTCTTCTCTGACTCGGCTGAGCTCATGGAAAGGAACGGGTTCGGCCGATGTTGCAAAACATTTGCTTAGGCAAAAGCCTTGGAAAACATTACATGCTAATAATAAATAACCAATGCCTGTGGAGGTGAGAACTGAATTGGGGACAGACCAGTTCCACAGCTTATGCATTCTTGGGCCCGAAGAAAGCCTTCATGTCCCACCCTGGATCTGAACCTGATGCAAATCCTCAGGACAAAAGCTGATTGTCTTTGGATGGTCATCAGGAGCTCTTTCGAGTCGGGACACCACCCTGCAACCTACTTTGAATGCCTACAGGCAGCTGTGGCTGGTGCCTATGAAAATAAAGAAGGAAGGAGGAGGAAGAGAAGTCCTCCCTAGAGTCTTCAAGCACTATAATATTGAAATCATTCCTTTCAAATATTCAGATTATATTGCTGGAATTTTATCACAGAAATCTTTTGCAGGGGATTCAAGAGTTCTTCTCTTCATGTTGCAGGACAGAAGGCTGAGGCAAGAGAAAACGGTTTCTTGCCTCATTGATGTCACAGCTCTGCTTGATAACTCTTCCGAAGGGAGGCCCCAAGTTTCAAGGTCCCATCCAGGCGTGTCAGATACCTGTCCCAGATTTTCCTCCTCCTGGTTCAAGTCTCAAGAATCGGGTTGCCAACTTTATTTTCTTTTTCCTGTCAAGGTTCCCATGCTTAATGGCAGAAGGGTAGGCAGAAATTCAAGTGGAGATGTTTTCTTGTCATGGGGATGAATCTTCACCAGATGAATTTTGGGCTGCTGGGAAACTGTTAAAATAAATTCTTTTGGTCTGTCCTCCTTCCACATGGAGACACAGATTAATCTGTGCTGTCCAGACAATAAAAATGACAGCAAACAAGAGGGTAATCTAAAGGCAAGGGAGCTGAACCTTGCGTTTCTTTAGGAAGAAATGCTTCCTATTCCTGTTCCAGAAATTTTGCCTCCAAGTCTCTATCCCACCTCTGTCTGTTACTGGAATATCTCCTTCCCCTTATATCTCTGAAAAACATTCTGGCAGCTCATTTGAATGAGCCAGTGTGCTGTTGACATTTAGGAGAAATTATGTCAACTATCTTATTATTACTTATTGATGTTGTGCCATCAACATCCTGGCATTTGGCAAAATGTGAGAATATTTAATTGATAAGCAGGTTCCTGATCATCCTGCTGTGGGGTATTGCTGTGCCGAAGAGATCTGTCCTGGAAAGATTATATTCCAGGACTTGGGTTTTTATATGTTTGTAAAATCAGGATCCATCAGCATGATTTGTGACCTGCCAGACTAAAAATAGCCCCGTCTATGTTGAATAGCCCTTAGGGACGTTAAAAATCTTCCCTAGTTCCTCAACCTCCATATCTGCTTTCAAAATTAGGCTTTCTTCTTTACTCTATAGTAGATTTCCCTGTCTGGGGTTCTCCAGATATGTAAGACGACAAGTTCCATCATCCCCCAACAGCTTGCTAGTTGGAATGACAGGATCATAGTCTTGCCCAGCTGGAGGACTCCAGTCTGAGAAAGGGAGAGAGTTTGGATGGGGATAGAAATGTCCTGCTTCCCTCTCAAGCAGGGTGGTGGACAAGCCCTATTCTAACTCCTCTTTGGGTGGTGGCATTAACTTGGGTTTAGATTCATGTACTCTGTGTATTCAGGTACTTAGGGATTTGTAAGGCAGCCAGAAAAAAATTAATCTCACAACTGCTTTTGATTGCAAAAGTATTTGTGCAATAATACTGGAAGGAGGCATCATCTCTCCTCTGCCATTTGATAGAGGAACTTATTACCATATTTGAATGTTCAGCTTATCAGAAGTTCAGCAAGTGTTTCCCAGCATTCATGTGGCATTAGGGCTGTGCCGAAAAAACCTGCCTGAGAATTTAAAGATCATCAAGATCCCCCTTGCCAGAATTCTACCTGCTCATGAGGACCGTCTAGAGCTGTGTTTCTCAACCTCAGCAACTTTAAGATGTGTGGACTTCAACTCCCAGAATTTCCCAGCCAGCAGGCTGGGGAATTCTGGGAGTTGAAGCCCACACATCTTAAAGTTGCTGAGGTTGAGAAACCCTGGCTCCCCTCATCTCTTAGTTCTGGACATGCTGGCTAGGGCAGATGGAACTATTTGAGTTTGGGTAGACCATTTTGCCATGTGGCTGAAGAAAACTCATTTCCAGCTGTATTGAACAGAGTGCAGTTCCAACTCCCATGCAACTTTTCTGGCCTCAATCCAAAAGAAGCTAACTATGATTGAGAGACCCACTGAAATGAATCAGATGGGTCTGATACGGCCAACCGCCCTTAATTTCAGTGAAGTATAAGAGCAGGTGCTTTAATTGGGCTGAGACCTTGTAGAGATTGGGGGATGGATGGACGGACAGATGGACAGTCCTAAAGAGATGCAATGACTGATATACATTGGACATGGACATAGCGTGACGAGGTAGTTATCTGTATATCTCAAGTGACCAAACGTTTGACACGTACCCACCGAGCTACAAATTGGTGCAACTGTTTGTGTGCCGTCTCGCTCTCTCCTTTTTTCACCATGCCCCATGATGAAAAATTATGTTTCTTTCTATAATGTGCATGCTGTTACAGAAAGCAAAGCTGGCTTACTCTACCCAAGAAGCTTTTTACCTATGTTGTCTTTATATGTACGTTTTAGAATGTTTCTGATACAAAAGCATCTCTTCTTCAGGTTGTGCACATTTAAAAATGCCATATTTACCTTCATGCACACCTCCACGCAGCACAGTTTCGCATATGAGAGTGTGATTTCTTTGCACGGACATAGTAGGTGACACACCATCTCCTTTGCACCTCCACCCGCCGCTTAACTTTTCCTACTATCCTTTGGTGGATCTTTCGTTAATATCCCGTCAGCTCTGGATACGGTATTACTTTCCCTGTCTGCGTCTCTCATTCATTCCCATTCTGCTATCATCTGTGATTCATATTGTTCCCTCCTTTTCCTCTAATCTCTGTTTCATTCCTCGCTAGAAAGTTAATACCGTAGGGTAAAAACAGATGCTGTTCCATAGTTCACCACTTGGGGTCACATGGCACAATGTGCTGCAAAGTGATGCTTAGGCAGAACCCCACTCACTACTTGGGGCTCAGGGCTGCACTCAATGCTAACTTAATTTTCACTGTTGTTTGGGCCTCCTGCAAGCAAAAATGTTAAATAAGCTGCACACAGCAGCATTTCCAAACAGGCTTGAATCTGATTTGGCGTTCAGGTCATTGGAGAAATGTAGATGTACTCTTCTCCTAACAGAGGGGCCTCAGGTACATTATTTTAAAGCCATCAACTTATAAATATTGTTCATGCACGTTTACACATTGCTTGGTTACTTTTTATTTGATGAGCTACAGATGAGCTGCCTGAACTGACGTCATTGAAATGCCTTGAGTTTGAGGCAAGTGAAATTTCAACATGTCGTGCTTGATTTGTGCTGGCTCACACACACACCCAACCCCGACCCTTCAAGTTATCATATGAGATGCCTATGTGACCCAGCTAGGAGGCTAAATATAATCAAGGCATGGGTGTATGTGTGTAGCGCAGGGAGAGATGTCTAAATTATTGTGCAGAATATCACACGTGCCGCTTTCTTCTTGGTGGACTGATGTCATGGATGTGCACTCAGTGCAATGTATTCTTGCCACCCACAGAACAAATTTATTTCTTTGAAGCCCAGGCAACTATCTGGAGGGGCAAAGATTGTCTTTACACAAAATATTTACCCATGGTTAACTTAAGCTTACCTTACTTAATGAACCTATTTTTCAAGTTTTATATGATTCCCTAAACTGTATGGTAATCACATTGACTGAAATTGGCACAATATATTAGATTAAAATGTAGTTGAGAATGGTGGATTGGTCTGTGGTGCAAACACATAGCCAGAGGCAGGCTGGGGACAAGACTGTCATTTAAGGTGGGATAGCCTTCGCTGCTGTCATAGAGGTCTTGGAAAAGGAACAGAGAAAGAACCCATCACTTGGAGACACGCTATGTCCTCTTGTGTCAAGGATGCACTTCCAGTAGGATCCTTGTAAGAAATGTTTCACAAAGATAGTTGGATTGGTGAGAGATGGTATGATGACTTCCCTATCTGATGCAACAGTAGGGCAGCACTTCATTGTGATAGGTCTGTTAAAACATGCTCAGTGGCCCTAGCCTGCAGTGGCACCAATGATATGGGGAATATGTGGTGCTGGAAAAAATATGCAGGTTACTGGATAGGAAGCTGAAATCCAGGACTTAAATGTATAGGTGTCTTCCTCAACCACAATTTAAACATCAGCCAGCAATGTGGTGCAGCTACTAAAAAGGCAAATGCTACCATGGGTGCATTAACAGAAGCACAGAGTCAAGATCCTGGGAAGTAATTGCTCCACTCTACCTGGTCAGAATCTATCTGAAATGTATACCCAGGTGCAGGCACTACAATTCAGAAAGGATACTGATAAATTGTAGCAAGTTCAGAGATGGGCTACCAAAATAGTAAGGGGTCTGGAAACCAAGCCCTATGAGAACAGTTTAAGGATCTGGGTATGTTTATTTCACAGAAGAGACAACTGAGGGAAATACCATAACAGTCTTCAAATACTATGTAGAAGATAGAATGGAGTTATTATCCATCACTCAAGAGGACAGGATCAACATTAATGGGTTAAAACTATAAGGAAGTAGGTTAAGACTAGAGATCAGGAGGAACTTCCTGACTGTATAAGTTATCAACCAGTGGTATGAAGTGGTGAGCTCTCCTTCGGTGGGGGTCTCCAAACAGCAGCCAGATGTCATCTGTCAGAGAAGTTTTAGCAGATTCTACATTGAGCAGGGGGGTTGACTAGATCCCTTCCAACATTATAATTCTATTTTGGTCTGAAATGTTATCTGTCTAATGTACAGGACAGCAGCTAGAAGTGGTAGAGCTGAGGTGTCAGAGAGTATGGATTTGGATTTGGTAGGGACAAACCAGACCTGAAGAAAAGAAACTAGATCTCCTTGCAATGAAATGAAACCAGATAAAACACAGAGGTCATTTATGGAAGAACTGCTATAGTAATGGATGACTTCACATACTGGCAAAGGTAGAACAAAGAGAGAATATTCCTAAGTATCGTGAAGAACTATGCCCCACAACTGTGTTACAGTTGGGCAATGAATGAAGAGAGGGATGATCTCTCAAAGCTTAATCATCAGTGAAGTCCCAGATCTTGTGTGACACATATGTCATTGACCTAACAAGAAACTTTTACCATAGTGATACAAAATTCAATTTTTAGGTAGGCGGACATATAAATGGAAATTAACATCAAAAGAGGGATCTTCTAAAAAGTGAAAAGCTTGGTAAGGAGGAATTCAAAAGGGAAAGCTAAGAAGGTCATATCTCAGGGTTATTCAAAATCATGAAAAGAAAAGCTTAGCTGGAATATATTTTTTAGTTCGGGAAGAATCCCACCAAAATTCACCAATTAATATAATTAATGTGGAAAGTCAAGACTGTTTCAACAAAGTGGGAAGAATGGATAGATTGATTGATTGACTTGGTTTAAATTTCACCTTTCTATTCAATTTAACTCTCAAGGCAACCAACAATAATAAAAATTAGTAAAATGTTACAGAGCTAACAAGGAGGAATACAAATTTTTGGTAAAAGAAATGCAAACAGAAAATAAGGCTGTGATAACACCAACTATATCACTAGAATATTTAAACCAACAATAACAAACATTTAAACACAGCACTGGCAGCACATGGTATAGGAAGTGGTTAGACCACTAGAGAATAAGGTTGTGAAAGATATTCTAAAATAGTGTAAAGTGATTGCAGAGAGACCGAATGAAATATAGTGGTTCAGGGGTTGGATTTGGGTCAGTAAAGCCCAGATTCAAATTCCTATTCTCCTATAAAGCTTTCAGGGAGACTTTGGGCCAGTTGTCTTCTCTCTAGCCCAACCCCACCTCACAGGGTCATTGAGGTGATAAAATGGAAGGAGAGCCTCAAGTTACCTTGAGTTCATGGGAAAGACAGGCTGCCAGTGTGGTAAATATTTGCCTCTGTCTTCCTGCTGGAAGATGTAGAGATTGTGTGTCTGGCACATATATCTGGAAGATGCAGATATATGTGCCCAAACAGATGTCAAGAGAGACTGGAGATGAATAATACTGTATATGACGGATTCTTACAACCCTGGTGTTTGTGATAATCAGGAGAACCTGTAGCTGGATACCCACAGGGTTCAAAGAATTCCAGTGTTCTTGGGATGGGGCCAGACATACGCAGGCTCTAAAATCTAAGCACCAAAGAGATATCAGGGCTGGAGTTTGTTGGAGGTTGTGACTTATTTGTCACAAGTACATTCCTTCTTCCTTCAGGAAGTTGAGACACAGCTGCTTCCATGGCAGTCATGGCCAATCTTTTTGGGAAGGGTGCTACAAGTTGAGTCCAAAGTATGAAGCAATCCCACTACAATACAGTATGCAGAATACTCCATGTGCTTTCTTCAACCTGGGTGCTTTTTGCAATTGATGTTTCTAGTTAAGAGCTAGTTATATACTAGTTGAGCCTGTCCAGGGTTCTGACAATCTCCTGTGGCCTAATGTACCCATATTATTGGGGTTCAAAAGCAATCTCTCACTGGAGTAGGACTAGCTGATATATAAAAGTGTAAGTGGTGGATAGCTTCTGCCTTGTAGGATCAACCGTCAACAGTAAAGAATCCAGCAGTCATGAAATACAGATAGTCCTGGGGTTATGATGGCAACTGGGACTGGAATTTCTGTTGCTAAGTGATGTGGTCATAAAGCGCAACGTCAAGTGACCACATTGCTTAGTGATGGCAATCCCAGCAGTCCTGGTTGCCATTGTAACCCCAGGACCACGTGGGTCATTAAGTGGGAAGAGATGGGAGTCCCAGGCAAGCAGGCCAGCAGGTGAGAGCTGCAGGTGAGAGCTACAGGTGGGCAGGGAGGTGCCGTAGGCAAGTGCTACGGAGTGTGGGTGGGTGTGCGAGTGCCGTGGGGGGCGGGGGTGCCACAGGCTGGTGTTACGGAGTGCGGGCAGGTATGCAGGTGCCACGGGATGGGGGATGCCACAGGCAGGTATCACAGAGCATGGGCAGGTGCATGGGTGCTGCAGGGGATGCCATAGGCAGGTGCTATGGAGTGCAGGCAGGTGTGCAAGTGCTGAGGAGGGTGTGTGTACTGAGGGCGGACAAAAAAGTGGCAGCAGTGGGAGTGACTTCTGACTTCCTGCCAGCTTCCCCATTGACTTTGCTTGTGGGAAGCCGGCAGAGAATGTTGGAAATCACGATCATGTGACTGCGGCTCTCTGTGACATCATAATCGCAAGCTGGGCACTGAGTGCCTGGATCGCGATCACATGACTGTGGGGACGCTGTGATGGCTGCAACTTCATGGACCAGTTGTAAGTCCCCCATGTTCAGCACCATCGTAACCTTGAACCATCACTGAACAAGTGGTTGTAACCCAAGGACTACCTGTATGCCACAGACTAGCAGTTGGTAGGAGAGCAATGAAACTTTTGAAAAGAATATTCAGATGCTGTGATGTGTTTATACCTACAAAGGTTAGAATTGTTCAGACAATGGTTTTCCATATGACACTCTGTGAATTCAAAAGTTGGACTTTGAAGAAGCAGTATAGAACATGAACATTTTGAATGTTAGTGCTTGAGATGACTCTTGAGGATATGATAGGTAGACAGGAAAACCAACCAATGGATCGTATAACCAGCAGCTAGATGGATGGACTCAATTACAGGGGTGATGGGCACACCAACTTGAAGGGCCAGGTTTGGAACAGTTCATCCTGGAGAAGGTCTAACTATGTGGTTGCTATGAGTTGACACTGACCTGATGATATTTAATCAATAATTAAAATCATAAAAACAAAACAAAACACAGAGCAGGCTTCTCAACCTGGGGCGCTGAGTAAATGTAGAAAGTGATAAATCAAGATAGTTGCATTTGACAGTGAAAATGGACTATCAATTGCAAGTTATACATAAATGATAAAGAAGTAAAGCAACTATACAAATAGGTAGACCTTGATATAATATTTATGAAAGAGGGGGAAAGGATGGAAAAACATTAACAGATGCAAGGACTGGTAGACAAGAAGTAGGTAGTATGTGGTCTGCTCAAATGAATGAATATGTCAAAAGAAGCAAAAATGGTTCTATATAAGAGCATGCATCTGCTCACTTTTTATATGAAAGAGCTCAGTCAGAGCTCAGTGTATCAGGAGAAACATAAAAGCAGTGCAGTAGGAATGGGGTACCTAAGGTGTGTGTAATAAGATAGGGTCAAGAAGGAATGGATATTGAATGAGTGAAGATATAAAAATGAGTGATTAGTACAAGTGAAATCTGTTGAGGTGGTTGGATTATACAGAGAAAATGAAAGAGGATCAAACAATGAAACTAAAAGTGAATGGGTTGAGGAAGGAGAAGACCAAGAAACTTGTGATTGAATGGAGATGAGATTTTCAAGATGAGAGAGGCAAGATGTTTAAAGAACAAAAGACAACATATGAATTGATGTATGGATGTGGTAGAAATAAAGATGGTTCACAAGGCTGAAAAGGCATGGAGAGATGTAGTGAGATATAGTGAATGTAAACTAGATTTGATTTCATATTTTCTTTTATATTTTCTTACATCTAATTTATGGAGAAAATCTGTCTATGTGGTCACTAGGAGTCGAAAACAACTTGATGACACATAATCAGTATCTGATTTATTTTACTTACTATCTCTTACTCCTCTTCTGTGCTTGTCATAAAGTTACCTATTCCAAAAAGGAATATGTACTGCATGTATGTACCAAGAAGTAGTAGATGTCAAGGAGACATCTCCTGTCTAGAGCTATGAGGGATTCGAGGAAAAACAACTATAAAAATTTAGGATCCCCCATTTTCTCACCTATGCTCTTTTTTCCTGCCTTCAAAAGGTGTTATACATTTCAAAAGGAAGACTTAGGGTAGAGAAAATGGATGGGGAAAAATATTGTTCTGATACTGTCCCCTTCCCTACTAAGCTTCCACATCTCTACATCTATCCTGTAGAAATGTTATTCCTTGAGCTTCTTTTCCCATGAAGGATGATAAGGCTGAAGTCATATCATACCTCTTTGGAAATGATGCTCAGAAATGAAGTCCCAACTAAGGAGAATCTCACTCTTCCTTAACAGTCTGGTAGGGAACCTTGCCTTTAAGTATGTGGGCATCAGGCTGAAATATGTTATTATGCTTAAGCTGAGCCTGGGAACATTCCTGGTCCTTCAGCTGAGATGACCCCTGATTCTTCCACCTTTGGAAAGTAGGAAGCAGTTGCCTGCAGAGAAAGACTTATTGGATATGAGCAGAATCAGATCAGGGGAAGAGCAGGATGCTTAAATTGGGCTGACTTCCCCTTGAGTTTGCACATAGCAATTTGAGCTGGAGTGCTTGCAGACTTGCACATTTGCATCAAATACTCACCCCTCCTTCCTGGGAGTTGATTCCAGGCCATTCCTCCCATTAATCAATTACAGTCCCTTTATGTAACAAGAAAATGTGTTATTGAGCAATAACAAAGCAACATTTCCCAGGTGCTGACAAATAGTGTAAAAACCATTTTAATCTCTGCCTGGATCTGAATGTAATTCTTAACCTTGGCATACACTGGCTTAAATTTAATCCTCATCATCCAGCTGTTCCAGATTTAAGAATACTGGATTCCAACCGTCCAGGAAGTCACAAAACCTTGGCTGAGTCATAATAGCTTTGGCCTCAAAGAGTACAGAACGGTCCCATGTCCATAATCACTGTGCATCTCTGGGCCCCAAAACTGCAAAAACTGAATCCCACCCAGCTCTTCTTTGCAACTTCCTCTTAAGAAGAAATCTTCTTGGTGGAGAATAAATAATCATGGTGGAGTAATGCAAGAGCAGTTCTGAGAGCATGAAGAAGAACCTGCTACATAGGACTGAAGATCAATCTTTCTGTTTTCTGGGGTGCCTAAGCAGATGCCAGCCAAGCCTTTTAAAGCTGGATTTATTGAGCTGGGTTCATTTCAAGTATTTTATTTATACTCTTTTATTTATATTAGCCTGCTGACCACCTTGAGCACTTTAGAAATGAGATAATACTGTAGGATGAAAGAATATGAATAAGAATTAAGAACCATGAAGATTATCCTAATCATATCACTATGTAGTATTATGAAAATGTCACCTATGATTTCTGGAGTTCAGGCTGCTGTTACAAAGGAGCTGGCAACCCTTGGTGATCGATACAGAAAAGCTTCTCTGTGTTTAACAGAGGTCTGATCTCCAGAAATCAGCAGAGGAACCTAGGCTAGTTGCAAAGGAAGGCAGGGATCATGCACCTTTGCAGTTATATGGACAAAGCGCAAGATATATCTATGCATCAATGAGATGTTGCACTGAACATGCAGCTGGGATTTGAAAAAATATACCAGCAAGTCCAGTGAGATTCCTTCTTCTACATCACTATAAAAAGTGCAGAGGTCCATCCAATCGTTCCAGTTGGCAGCTGTGAGAGGGTTGGCAGTAGAATTGGCCAGGCTGCCTGGAGAGTTACATTATGCTTTAGCTCTCACTTCATAAATTGTAGTTATGTTTAATTATGTTCCACTAAAGGCTGGGAGGAATTAAGTTCTCCTTGGAGGATTCTTCCAGGAGAATCAGTGTCCCTGGATTTCTTCCACCCCATCTGGTCAGTCTCTTCAGTTGGCTTGAAGAGGACCAATGCTTGCTATGGATGCTCTAATTTTATCGGGCACATTGTATGGCTTTGTTGTATCCAAGAGTGGCAACCCTTCTGTTCAGTAAAGAACAATGTGAGTGGATTAAATGTGAACTAAAAAATAACAAAGGAGAGAGTCCGTTATAGACAGCAAAGGCCATACACAAGTTCCAATTCCTTTTAAAGCTGTAACCAAAATCTTCATAACTGCTGTCAGGCTGAACCTTCTTTGCATGTTGGCCTACTCTAGGTTTGATTTAAAACAGTTTTCCTCTAACCTGACACCCACCAGATGTGTTAGAACAGAACTCCCAGGTTAGCTAGGAATTATAGGAAGATACCAAGACCGATAGAATCTTTTGTCTGCCTTCTCTGATGTTTGCTTATCCATCCAAGGTTACATCCAAGGCTCAGTGAAAGATTACACTGAACCTACGGTGGTGACTTGAAAAAAAATGTATTGTGGTGCATCTTCTTTTCCCTTCCACAGTGGCCGTTTATCTGTTGAACCATGGAGACACAATTCAAATTCCACTCACCTGTTGGCAACTGAATTGGATAATTGCATTTGCATGGCATGTTTAAGTTGGTTACAGAATCGGCTCCTTTCCTAGGTTGGAAAAATACCTTGAACTATAAATTACTCACACAGTCTGGGTTTCCACTTCAGGCTATACTTCTCCCAAACCTCATCAAATTAATTCAGTTGCTCAAGTTGTATAGGGAAAGCCACTAGATTTTTCACTCTCCTGGCCACTGTGTAGTGAACATAGGCAAGTAGAAAAATAATAAACCTCTCAATGGGGCAGGGTTTTTCCCTAGGGCAGGGAAGAGATCTGGGGAAATGTGGTGCTTAGATTGACTTCAGGGAACACTACGAAGATGCTGCCTAAGTTTTATGGCCATGCAGATTAGGCTCATAGATGGTGCTAATAGAGGGTTTGGTCTGGTCTGGTTTGGTTTTGGCTTAGCAAAATGTTTGAATTCAGACATTGTGGTCTGAAAACCATGCTATTTCTGGCAGCATCTACTCCTCTGACATTCCATCCGGCTCTGTCTTAGGAGTCTCACCACAAGTTCCACCTGGACAAGGTACAGTCATTACATTTTGTGATTTATTGGTGGGTTTTATACTTTTTCCTCCATGCTAGTACTTTTCCATCTCTCTCTCTCTCTTTCTTCAGGTGCTACTGTGTTTTCAATCACATGTTGCCCTTTAAATCCAAATTTCTGCCAAAGGCAAAGCTTGCCTTAAGGATATAAGACTAACCTTGTTGCCCAAGAGCCTTTTCCTACCTGCACCTATGCACAGCACAAACATACCCGGTAACCTCTTTTTTCTGCACGTTTCCTTCATCTCATTTTCAGCCTGAGAATGAGACATCATCCTTAAGCCATGCTTAGCTGTACTGGTGTTAATATAGCATTATTCTAATACAATCCAAGGTATGTCAGTTCTTTTAGGCTTTTTCAGCCATTATTTGGAAGGAAGTCAGGGGACTGGGAACGTAAGGATTGGGAACAGGGCCAGTCACTTGACCCCAGTAATTTTCTACCAACTCATGGATGGGCAGACAGCACTTCAACTCAGCAGCTTTCTCCAAGTTGACATCCTTTGGATAGTTTGGACCAGAGTTCTCATTACTCTACCCAGAAGGGCAGATGGTGGGAGCTGTAGATATTGGTAGGGCACCAGTTTGGGGAGGGGGTTCAGGCATAGATGTAGAATGTAGTTGGCCTTGAGAAGGAGGAAGAGAGACAAAACCATTGCTCAGCCCTGGAAGGGTAGAAAGTGTAGAAAGTGTAGAAAGAACAGCCCCGCCTTCACCTCATTGTCCTTCAAAAGGGGCCCAAAGGGTTTTGGACAAGCTTTCAAGATTCTGTTAATAGGCCCTACAACAATAAAGCAGCCCTCCTGGGACCCCTCCTGTGTCTGTTTCTTGACCTGGGCTACCTCAAAGGGCTGACACTAGCATTCTGTTTCCCACAACATCCAACTAAATGCCTCCAGGACCCCTACAAGCAGGAGAGGAGCTCAGTAGACTTTTTCCCGAGGGTTTTGGTATCCATGGCAGATACAGGTTTCCTTTCAGCCATCTTGGCAAAAGGCCAACTTGTCCACCTGCATTTGTCCAACTCTCTTTTTAATACTTTCTCCCTCCTCTTTTTTTCCCTCCATTTCGTTTCTGTTCTCTGCCACAACCTTCCCTAATCTGGTGCCCTCCACGTGTGTTAGGATGCTGGCTGGGAATGATGGGCATTGCCATCCTAATACCTCCAGAGGACACTAGATTAGGAAAGATTGGTCAAGAGTTGTGTTGAAGTATGGGAGGTGCCCTGGCGTACCTTCCCTGCCTTTTCCCAGTGCTGTTGTGGGCATAGTCAGTATCCACTCCTGGCAAAGAGCACAAGGACCAGTTGTGAGGGTAGCCAGAAGCAGATGTTGGCCTGGCAGGGCACAGATTATCTGTTTGCATACACATCGCTCAGCGGCCAAACAATTCTGAGAAGGAGAAAAGTGACTGTTACGTGATTGGGTGTGTGTGCATGCATGTGCGTGTTTATGTGTGTGGGTCTGTCTTACTCAGCCAACTAGTATCTTCTCTGGATGTGCATCATCGCTCTTACTACTATTAATGCAATTTGGCTGCCTCTCCAGAGAGCATCGTCAGCACCCTGGAATTTTGCCTTCCGGAACCACGGAATCTAGGAAGTAGCTTTGGAAACTGTTTGCAACTGGCTGGGATAGGGAAGGACAGAAGACACTGGGGGAAAATAATAAGGGAAGGGAAGAATATGGGTTCCCAACAGTTTAATGTTCCCATGCAATTATGAAACACCGAACCATGTGGAAGGATAGGTTTGTTGGAGCCTAGGTTTCAGCCATTTTGCTCTTGGCCCACAGCCATCTCCTCCCTATCCTTAACTCCTTTTCCCAGGCATCTTGTCCTCCCCTCCCACTATTGCTCTGGTCTGTTCCCGCAGTGTTTTTTTTCTTTCTCTCTCTCTCCTAGGAGCTGGCTGTCCTCATGTGGAGCTCTGCCTTTCAGGCATGGTGCGTAACCACACAGCCTAGTAATTGCCACCAACTTCCTTTCCCAAGGACAAGCTGTTTGTAAGCACACGCTCTCAATTTAAGGCCTGATCCAATAAACAAGTTTTATGCTTCTGTGGCTGAGGATGCCAGATAGATTAGGGAGTGTAAGAAGCTGATCTATTTTGTCTTGATCTATAGCAGTATTTCTCAACTTCAGCAACTTTAATATGTGTAGACATGCTGGCTAGGGAATTCTGGGAGTTGAAGTCTGCACATATTAAAGTTGCTGAGGTTGAGAAACACTGATCTATAGTGTGCTGCTACAGATGGCTATTTCAGAGCACTACAGTGTCAGCCGCTCTAGAGCATTATTGGTACTCTAAAATGGCAGCCTGCCTGGGATGACTGGTGGGTCCTTTGCCAAGGCCCACCTAAAGCCTGGAACCAGCTTTGGTGATGAGTTACTGAATCAACTGTCCTCTTAGCTGCTGAGTGCGTATTCACTCGTAAAGTGGATAATAATGACCTGCATGGTCAGTGTAGAATTTATGTTATTTTATTTTTTCCCCTGGAATATTTACATAGTTGCTTCCCCTTTTCAACCAGCTCTGTGACTGATTGGAAATGGCTGTGATCCCGGGTGAAATTCATCATCTCATATGACAGGATACGTCATTCAGGCAAATCCTGCACTGAAGTTGTAAAACAGAATTTTCTAAACCTAAGGTTTCCCGAAATGGAACAAATGCAAGAAGGAGATGGAGGATGCTCCTCTTCTCATAAGACATTTCCAAGTGCAGACCAATTATGAACTTCATCTGGTGAAGTTGAGTTGTTAAGACAGAGGTGGGCAGGCTGCAAAACTCACAGCTCACCTGATCTCCTTTTGAGTACCCCCTCAAGTGCTCCCCAGGCCATGCCACATGAATATTCAACCCCAGCCAGCATGTGGCACTGGAAGATGAGACCAGTACTTTTGGAGGGCATGAGGTTGGGAAAGGCTGCTAGAAGACAGTAAGGAGAAAGCTTGAGTAGCATTTCCCTTTCTCTAGAAAGATGGCTTCTGGGTATTGATGTCTATCCTACCTTAATGGACCCAGCACCCAATGGCTGACTGTATCTGCCATATAATTTCTCACAATTTGCATGACACAGTGACCCTTGGACATTCTGAGTCATGCCATTCATGGCTATTGAATACCAGCTCTGCCAAGAATGAACTTCAAGCCTGTCGGGTTCATTTGCCCAGCATGCTCTGAGATCTGGAGCCTGTCCTGTCAATAGCGGGGCAGTAGGAGAGCTGCAACATCTCGTTGGCAAGCGCATGAAGGGAGGGACCATAGCTCAGCACTAGCAAACCTGAGCTGCAAAAATCTGGTAAGTCACTAGATGGCAGCAAAGAGATTTGTCTGTAACTCTTTATTCCCATCTGGTGGGGGGGCTGACTTTTTGCAATCAAGGTCTGGTAGCTCCAATTCATCAACAGACCTCATTTTTTGGGTGTAGAAGGTCCCAGGTTTAAGTTCTAGTTAAAAGGAAATTCAGTCAGGTGACGTGAAAGACTACTGGCTAAAACTCTGGAGAAACCTTGCAGACAATACTGGTTAGCTTGTTCAACAATTTTACTTGGTATAAGGCTGTTCCCTATGCAAATGTATGTGTCCCTGTACACCAAGCCATTACATCAGTCAGAAGACCTGCAATTCCTGTTGTTCAGGACCTTAAGAAAACATGTGGGTCTGTTTTAGAGTTGCTGATAACAATGGTATATCCTGACCCAAAGAAGAAATAGATGCATTCCAACTTTTTGCAGGCAAAAATGGGATTCCTTTGAAAGAAAGGAAGCCGTGCTGGTTGATAAGAAAAATTCCAAACCATACAGTCAGCCAAATACAAGTATTAGAATGAAGGGGTAGAAAATACTGGGCCAGATTTAAAGATCTCCAAATATCTTAATCAGGCAAGATGTTATAAAAAGCAAGTTGGGGAAGGGCAGGGGCTTAAGGGGGAGGAAGGCTGATGTTATATACATGGATGGGTGTGTAGTGAGGGAGACAGAAGGAGAGAGAGAGAGAGAATGTCTGTTTCAACTTGATGTTGAAATAATGAAGTTTGCACTTTTAACAGCCCTATCTCTATCTTTATGCCAAGGATCACAACGTGAACCTTCTCCCAATCTTTTTGAACAGTGCTAAAAAGACTTCTCTGCATGCTATAATAAGCTGTATTATCTTACTCAGCAAGAAGTTGGGCTTGGCGATGGCTTCAGAAGCCGGCTATATTAGTAAGCTGAACATGCCCTGAAGAAAAGCCCACACTCACTGTGTTCTGAGACGTTTGTACACTTACAGCGTTTAGCTACGTTACTGAGAACAATGTAAGCGTGTGCAGGATGGCAGCCCTTTGGATGTAACTGCACAAGAGCACCATCCTCCCAGATGCAGGATCGTGGGTGGTCGTATAATGTGGCTTGGAGCCCTATCCGTGGTGCGGCTCGTCGGCATTAATCTGTTCATGGAAAGCAGGAGACTTAGCCGCCACTGAGAGTGACATGGGGCTGGCGGGTAGAGAGGGTAGACTGCCAGGGGAAATGGGGCTTTGTGAAGGCCTCCTAGTCTGATTGGGGTGGGGGAGAGGGTCAGCTGCTCTTTTCCTTGGCTAATTATGGTGATCTCCATCCCAGACCTGTGTTTACAAAGAGTTTCCTTTGAGTCATTGCTCAACTGCAGCCCCTTTGTGCTACAGGGAGCCAGGCCAGACCCAGACTTTGGCAGCCAGTGAATGCAGCACAGACCCTATATAGCCATGGGAGGTAGGCCGAAGGAAGCGGGCCCATCCTGCATGTGGGACGTGATTCTCAGCATCTCCCCCTCGCGGGATGTTCCTGTGCAGGCTGGAAGGCAATGGGTGCCTGTGTGTAAGATCAAGGAGTCAGAGTCAGGGTGACCCCAGGCTGCCTTCTGATATTGGCCAGACCCAGGAAGTCCTGCCAAGTCTGCTCCCCACCCTTCAGACTTCTGGATTAAGGGTGGAGTCCTATGCACTTACTTGGAGTTAAGTTCCATCAGGACAGTGGACGTTACTCCTGAATAAACAGGCTGTGTGGCCACAAGTGAGTGGGCAATCCTAACATTGCAATTAAAAAAAAAAAGTCACCAAAATAATTATTTATCCATCTGGAAAATATTTAAATGAATGGAAAAGCGTTACTATTTAATGAAGTGAGAGAAAGGTAGGAAAGATCGGATCTTTAAGAGATTGGGTCTTTTAAAAGAATCTTCTTCTTTACTCCATTTACATATTAATGCAATAAAAGTACAGATTCCTTACAGTCCAGCTCAATTCCTGGATATACCCAGGTACCGTAGTTTTCTTGGCAACAGAAATGAAGCAACTTGCTCTCGTCTTCTAGGATGTTTTTTCAGCTTCTCAGCCTTGAGATTCCTGGCGGTATCCTATCAAAATGTACAAGTGACGGCTTAGATTTACACTTCACCATGAACACTTCTCAAACCTATACAGAGCTGAAGAAGTTATTCCCCCAGGTCCACACTCTTTTGAATTTGGACCATGCAATGAGCAGCTGAATTATAATTTGTATTCAAAATATGTGTTTGTGGGCATATATGTTGTATGTGTGTGTAGGACTATGACAGATTTGCACCAAATCAGATTTTAATTACAGAAATATTACATTAAATGTGGATATTGGGGGAAACATTAGGAAAAACGGTGCATGACGATGCATACACATTTCTGGGTAGTCTGTTAAAAAAAAAAAAAGGTTAACTAATGCAGAAATAAAACAAATTTAAGATGAGAAAAATGAGAAACTGAATGCAATGAACCAGATTGATTTGTTCCTCTATATTACTGTACAGGCATCAATCTATATCACACTTTGCTAGGGTGCCTTCATCTGCCATACAGTGAAGTTTTCTTTCCAGTCCAACCCACATACGCACTAATCACTAAAAAGAAATCCTGAAATAATGTCTTTTACCTGCATTGCATTTGAACCCTGTAGGTGAAAAACACAAGAAAGAGAGCATCCTGATGCATTCAGAAAAGGTAAGATCCTTCTCTTGAATAATCTGAAGAACAAAGCTCATTATACTTTTGATTACCAATGTTCATGTAAATAAGATCAGCTTTTTCTCTTTTTAGAGTTACTATGGAGCCAACGTTGTAATAGTCTGGGCCTGTTGTCAGAATGCTTTGATAAAAAAACCAACAGATCCTGTACTTTAATATATGTATGAATAATATTGTAGGACATCTATGTAGAATAAAGCTTCACATGGGAATGGTGGCAGTGTAGTGAACATGTGCTTGCTGTGAACAGGATATTTTCTGGGCACACAGTATGCAAATATGTATGGAGCCTTCATGGAGTTTATGACACTTACTAGAAAGATCCTGGAAGTGGTGTGTTTTTTTTTCTGCAAGGTAAATTCGGAGCATGTATTCTGATCTCCAGGTCTTCAGGTAAATCAATGACTGTGCTTCCTCTATTTCAGTCATGTAATCCTACTTTCTCTTGAATTGGAGATAGGTTCTACTGTAGGTAAGTAGGCTGAAGGAGAGGTATTGTAGGTGCCTGTAACAAGTATGTCAAAATGATAATCTGCCTGTCATGACGCCATTGCAATTATACCTTGCTCATGGTCATTTATGCCTTAGTCACTTCCTGATTGGATTACTACAATGCATTCTACATGGGGCTGCCCTTGAAGACCATCTGGATATTGCAACTGTTCCAGAATGCAACGGTATGTGCAGTTCTGGGTGCCCTGCGGTTCTCCTGAGTTAGGCCACTGTTGCGTGAGCTGCACCTGTTCACAGTTGCTTTCCGGGTGCAATTTAAGGTGCTGGTTATCACCTTTGAAGCTCTACATGGTACAGGACCAGGTTATTTGCAGGACTGCCTTTCCTTGAGGGTATCTTCCTGTCAGGGTGGGTGTGTTCCAGGTCCCTCCCTTAAATGCTGTCATCTGATGGGACCTTGGAGGTCCACCTTCTCTGTAGCTACTCAGCCCTTGGAATAGCCTCCCACCTGAGATTCAAGAGGCCCCTACTTTTATTCTTCTGGCTCTTCCCCCAAGCATTGGGTTAGGATGGGGTATGAGTCAGGAGGCTAATAGTTTGGTTAGTCTTGCACCTGGTAGGAAGGGTTGTTCTATTTTTATTCTTGTTTTTATTGGTTGTTGTGAGCTATCTAAAATCACTATGTGAGATAGGTGGTCATATCAGTTCTTTAAATGAATAAATAAATGATGTCTGATTCAAGCACATAAGTCACATCCTTTCGTGTGACGATAACATGATGCACTTGTAGTTGATTGCCCCACCCCCCACGCTACAGGTCATAGATTTCTCAATACTGTCTAAAAGAATGAGTATTTTCTCAATCAGAGTCAGATGGTTAAACTTTAGGCACATGAACAATCCATATTCCTTTTAACTAGGATCCTAAAATCCTCTGACAAGAACATTCAAAGGAATTCATAGAGCATGATCAGGTTGTTCCTTCACATGAAGATGTATAAATGCGAAATAGCACTTTTGTTGAATTAACTCTAATTGTAATTTTAAATATATAGAAATGAGATATATGGATGACAAAATGGGCCTTCATTGACATCAGATACCTGCTTTAGCTTCTTATTCCATGTCTATGCATACTCTTGGATTTCTAATTTAGTGTATTCAATTTAATAAACACATTATAAATACATACTATAGGCTTATTTTGCCTATAATTTGTTAAAGACTCAAGTACTAAGGAGGATTCTAAAGGACACAAGGCAGGTGGCTCATATCTAGGCATCAAAACTGTTTTAAATGAAATTCCCTCTCTGTAGTTTTTGGCAAATATACTTAACTTAGAGTACAAGGCTTGGAATATAAGTTTTCAACACTTTGTGGGGGAGGGGAGAAATTGGTTTTTATATCCTACTGTGTTCCAGTCATGCTGTTGGGTTTAATTCAACTGTGCTAGGGCAACCATATCTGGGCAGCAAAAATGCAGATGCCCATTGGATGGCAGCAGAGAGTTCTTGGGACTTTTGCACCCCAGATTTGGTAACTCTAAACTGTGCAGATATGACCAGAGAGTGGCCAGTGTACTTTAGTAACCCTTTCAATGGTGTTTTTTAAATTTGATTTTAACATTTGCACTACAGTGCTTTTTCACGTAGGTACTATTGCATAAGCCTATACTTTTGATGTTTTGAAATGAAAAAAAATAAATTAGAAAAACATGATGCCAAAGTAGCAGTAATCAGGAATTTAGTATCTAATATGTCTGTTCACCCTCCAAAAATGATTCAGAAAAGGGCTTGGAATCTCATGCAAGCACAGAACCTCTCTGCTGTTCATTAAAGCCACCTTTTTTCAGGTTTTCTTCTGGAAAAAAGGAAGATGCTGTTTTAAAGCATCCACTCATTAAAGTAGCCACACTTTTTTTTTCCAGGCTCATGTGGAAGTCTGAAAAAAGTTCAGATGCCTTAATGAATAGCAGAGAGGTCCAAAGCCCATCTTCCAAATCACTTTCAAAGGGTTCTCAATCCTAATAACGAACACTATCACTGAATGGCATTACTGTATATGTGAAAATGAACCTCTTGTGGAAGATGGAGGCTTTACATTAAGGCAGTTTGTATTGAGGTTACAGTCCTCCTCCTCCAATTTCATGAACTCCTAAAAGAAAAGGGAAAATGCAGGGATGATTATTGGATGAAGACCAGGCCACAGAAGAACAAAAAGTAGCCATTTCAAGAAAACAATAGCGGGGAAAACTGCTGGTTTGAGTCATGGCTATTGAAGTTGTGCTCCTGCAGGAAAACTGGGTCCAACTTTGTTCCATGTCAGCAGGAACGTCTAACTTCTCCCTGAAGTTCTCTAGCTGTTGATGTCTCATGAGTCAGGATGTCTGGTGAGTTGGGACCCAGGATGACTGATTGCAGTGAATCAGTGCTTTTCTGAGATCCTGGGAGTAGGATCTAATATTGTGCTTTGCTGCTGTGCCTAAAAAAGACCTGGCTCTGATCCCAGGGGTGTTTAAGGCACCCAGAGAAATGTGGGTTCTCTTATGTCTGGGGAACATGCAGGTGCCTGTTTCTGTCTTCTGATCTCTGGCACAACCTCATCCCAGTGTGTCAGCCCAGGCTTTGTGAAGCAACCCAGGGTGTTTTTGCCTGCACGCAGCCTGTCAGGGGCTCTTGGCACTGATATATCCGTGCTTGCTCAGAAGCCCAGCACGTCGGCTCCCTTTTCATCCCTCCCGACCCTGGGGATCCAGCCTGCCTTTACCATACAAGTAAAGGAATGCAAATCTCCCCATCACTCCGTAGTCAGAGAGATGGGCAGAAAACGGGAACCCACAACAACCCCGTTTCCAAGAAGGAAATGTTTTTGCTTAGAACTTCATGGCTCTAACGCTTGTTGCTTTTCTGAAAAGGCAAATGTGGGCTGCATGGGGAAGGGAGGGAGTTATTACGAAAATAGGGAGGAGAGCTAGGGGGTTTTCCTTGCTAAACAAGGCAAGAAGGAAAGCTAACATTTCTCATCTGCCAAAGGCAGTGTCCTGTCTCTCTTGTGCCATGCAAGACTTCAGAACTGAACCAAATGTGTATGGTGGCACTCCAACAACTCTACTCAAGTTCCTTTCTTAAAAAGAGAAATACAGAAGCAGATCCTTCCTTGCAAATAGATTAACTGCATTCATGTTGCAACTATTGAGATCCCTTCTCCAATTTTATCTATTCAAACAACCCTGCAAGGTAGGCTAAGCCAAAAGATGGTGACACTGAATGAGCTAAAAAGCAGGGCAGGGATTCAAATCAGGCCCTCCCCAGTCCTAGTCAAATACTACGCCATGCTGGCCATTCTTATTTCCTGTCTTGCAGCTCTTTATTCTTCAGCTCTAGTGAAAGATGATTGCCTCTTCTGGAAAGATGAAAGCTTTTTATCTTGATTTCCATTTTGATGAAAGAGAACAAAGGACAAGCTGTCTTTGTAGTATTGACATGGTTTACTTTTAAAATGTTGGCCACCATGGGAATATTAGTAAATATACAAATTAATTAATTAAGCAAAATCTTGATTTATACACCTACAAATGACAGAGGAGATATGCTATAGACAAATGTCTGAAAGAAAAATGAGCAGATCAGGAGGAAGAAGGTGACTGAGAAAATTGTGGTTAGAATGACCTGAGAAGATCCTCAGAAAGGGAGAAGTGAGTAGGTTGAAGAACAAAAGGTGGGGTATGAAGTGGTGCGTGAATGGGGCAGAAGCAAGGATGCTTTGCCAGGACTAAATAAATAAATAGTGAGATGCAGTATACTGAGTGGTGTTACAGTGGTTACTGTAAACTATATTTAGTCAAATTTCTTTTTCTTTTCTCCTCTCTTGTCACCTGCTTTTAATTTCCTTTGCTCACCACCCCTTCCTCTTTTTCTGCATTTTGCACAATCCTGCTTACTTGGAAGGGCATAGTGTGATGGGTACATGGGGTGTGGTGAAAAGTGAATAACTCTTTCTTGAAACACTAGAACACTGCATCTTCTGATGAAGTGAGATCATGGGAGATTCAGGACAGATGAGAGAAAACACTTTCCTTCAATCCACTAAGTTACTCTTTGGAATGTGTTACCCCAAAATAGAGCGGTGGCCACCAATTTAGAAGGTTTGAATAGGGACGTAGGCAAACTCATGGAGGTTAAGGTTACTAGGGGCTATTAGTCATTCTGGGCACTATATTAAACCAGTTATCATCTAATGCCAGTTGTTAGGGTGGCAGTACCCTCAAAATTTGCTTGTGGGTTTCCAGGACACCTCCCTACTCCTGATCTACATCCCAGTCTCTGTCCATCTTTTTCAGCCTCCTTTTCTTACAAAACAGCCTGGCCTACATCTACTCCTGTCCTCAGCTGGATGACTCTCCTTTCAGGGAAATCCTTGAAACATCAGCTTCTATCCATGAAATATCAAGGGATATGGTGGATGGTGAATTCACTGTCTCCCTCACGAAGAATGGTTGATCTGAGACCCAAGAGCTGGGCCTCGGGATGCTGAGCCAACCTTGACTCTGACTTTATGGACATGCCACAGGGTTCAAAGGCTATTTGGAAGTTGTGCTTCAGACCTTGCACTACCCCCACGCCTCTCTCCTGCTCATTAAAGCAGCTCAACTTTTTCGGGCTTCCCAAGAACCAAGGGTGGGTGAGAGGCATGGCTGCTTTAAGAACTGTGGTCACTTTAATCTATGAATTTCTTAAAGCTGCAGTGTATTTTTTTCAGGCTCACAAGGCAGCCTGAACAAAATGGGGCTACTTTAATGAGTGTCAGGGAGATGCAGCACTTACATTCGCAGAAGGTCCAAAGTACTTTCTCTGAATGTCTGAGTAGATTTCTTGGTAATAACATGAGAGGAGTTTGTTACTGACTTCTGGAAATTTATCTGACTTCTATGTACAACCCTGGTATTTCCTGGTGATCTCCTATCCAAGGACTAACCACATGCAAGGACTAACCTACTTAACTTTCTGAGATAGGTGAAGCCAAGCTAAAGCCTGGTTTAAATAAAGGCACAGAGGAGTCACAAAGGAATGGCCATCACTTTGCCTTTTGCCGCAGCATTCTTTGGCCTATTGTGGCCTCATCCATATAGAAGTTGGAGAGATGAAATCTCACTGATGCCATCCCTAGGCCCCTCAGTTCAATGGTAACATGTCCAGAGCATAGCAATGTCATCAACTTCATCCCCGGTGCCTAAAACCAGAGGCAGGCAAGCTGAGGTCCTCCAGATGACTGGGGTTCCAATGCCAACCCATCTCAGCCAGCACGGTCATTGGTATGGGAATGGGCAGCTGTAGACACAAACATCTGAAGGGAGCTATTGGGAAGCCTGGCACTATGGTGCAAATGCCAGGAACAGCTCTCTGTGTTAGAGAAACACACAGAACTACTTCCCAGTTCCCCTGTTCAGAAAATCTAGCTGGAGAAAGGAGGAAGATGATCTCTTTCTCCAAAGGAGACTTCCAGACAAGGCTTTCAGCCAGGCACGAGGCCTCAGGGTGGATCCATTATGTCTTGGTAATGTATGTATGAATGTAATGTTTATTACGGCCAAAAAACCCAAATGTCTCGGTAATGAACAATAACCCCTGGAAGGTGGCCATTTTGAATCTGGATGTACAGTGCAGCCAATTTAAATTTTATGTTGGACTTATATATATGAGGCATGCCAAAAACTGATCTGAGCCTCCCTTGAAAACAAACCTCAGGGTTTCTTGCAATGTGCAACTTTTTATAAGGCCCGGCACTCAAGCCTGCCTGGAAATTGTACACTTTGACAAAGGACAGATCTCCCCCATTTCCCCAAAAGGTGTGGGGGAATTAGGCGTGGCCACTCTCAGCGGTAAGATGAAAAGTATTCTGCATATTCTCAGAGGAATCACCCTTACAGTTACTATGAATGCGACATAGATTTATCTGTCTTTCAGGATGACAGGGTCTTTAAAGCACTTATATTACCACTTCATATGTTCCCTGTAACAAAATGTTCTAATGAAATCATACGTCCTAAAAAAAACCCTAAACTGTTGCTCGTGATTTCTGCCATTCAATTATGCCCTTCTTTAGTATGCTCTGCTACATCCCTCTTGCTTCATTATTGTTGTTGTTGTTGTTGTTAGAAATTGGCATTCAACATTCTCTGGTTACTGAATATGCTCAGTTCTCATCTGGGTATGTTGTTTTTAGAATTTTTCCCCATTTGGGATCTATTTTGTCTAGAGAATGAATTGCAATCATGTCTGAATTTACTTTTTTACACATAATGTTGTCCCTTGTGAGGAATGCTGCTCAGGAGGACAACAGCCGTTAACTATTTCTCATCTGACTTCATTTAAATTTTAGCTCCATTTAGAGTAGACTGTTATTTCTGAACAGATTGAGTGAATGCAAACACACACACACACAAACATACCCCCAGACAAAATGTAAGTTTTGGCCTACTGATCAAGGCCTACTGACAATGCATTTGAAGTCTAAAAGGGAGGCCAATGCTTGGCCTCCCTTTTAGGGGCTTAAGAAATTCTAAGCGATCGCCTCAGAGAATATATAGACTTTATTTTTCATTGCTGTTCACCAGCAGCCCCCCATATATGGAGTGCAGCACTGAGACAAGCTCCCAATTTCTGTACTCGATGAGGCCTAACTTTTATAATTTTATTTTTTAAATAACTCTATTGATTTTTAAAAAAAAACAGTAAAAACTAACAAAAATTAATAGGAGGAAGAATAGGGGGGAAAAAAAAGAAAACTGGAAAAAAGAAGATAGTAAAGATCAAAGGTGCAAAAAGGAAAAGAAAAAGAGAGAAACAACAAAAGGAAAAAAAAAACTGATTTCCGACCCTGCTTGCAACAGATATAAGTAACAATATGCACCAAACTCTTACGCTAAATTCAAAACATAAATTCCATTATTTCTATTAATCCATATTATTTCTTAACGTTAATAATTTTAGAAGTTACCCTGACCACACTTTGTGCGTCCCTGTGAGTGTAGCCTGGCAAGCACATTTTTTTTTGACTGAGTGCACAGCAGCAAGGCAGTTCCTCTCCTCAGCCCACCGGAAACTGCACGGGTGTGTAAACAATCTGAGGGTTTTCTCCTGACTTTTGCGCGGAGAAGCAGAAAGTTTCAAGAGAGCCAGGATGATGTGGTGGTTAATGTGTTGTATTAGGAATAGAGAGGTTTGGGCTTACCCTCGGCCATGGAAGCTCCTTGGGTGACTTTAGGCGGGTTGTTCTTTCCCACCTCACAGGGCTGTTGTTGTGGGGCAAAATAAAAGGAGGGAGTACGTCCTTGAGTGACGATGGGATATATATCTAAATGAAACCATCAATAAAGGCCAAGAGTTCAGCTGACCCTTTCTCCAAGGCTTATCTTTCTCCAAACAGGCCTGAGCAGAGGCCCACAAAATGGCCGCTCAGTTAGTGGCTCTGAGCCTCGCTCAGTAAAAACTGGCAGCCAAGAATCAGATCTGCTGCACTGAGAAACGCATGGTCTGAACAATTAAGGCTGCAATTCCAGGCACACATACTAGTAGCTAAGCCCCAGCAAATGCCATGGGGCTAACCTCTTGGTAATCATACATAGGCTTGTACTATGGGTGGCCCAAAAGCAGCTATACCCCCTAAGGAGTTTTACTGTTGTGTCTCTGCATGCACTTGTGCTCTGGCTTTCTGGGGATGGTGAGTACAGCTGTCTCTGTGCATTATGATCAGCTTATTCAAGCGTGTGACAAGAGAAGCCATCCTACTGGTGCTCTCAGAGAATGGGAATACAGCAATTCATCTATGGATGGATGGCTCAAATGTTGGTATCCTTAAACCTTTCCCAGATGTAAGATAAAGCATGTTTCAGATTTTAAAAAAGATCTTTGCTTACCAGATCGTTGGGAAATAAAGTAATCTCTGCAACAATCCTATGAAACAGGCCAGTATTGCCAGTTCTTATGTTTAGATAAGAGAATGTGGTTAATAGAAAGTGGATAATTCCCAGCCATCATATAGTGCCATCATATACATAACTAATGAGAAGTAAATGCTGTTAATTTCAAAGGGATTTACTCCCAGGTATATTTTTCTAGGGCTATATGCTGAAACCAAGGGCTTCCCAGCTCAAATTCTTGGCCATACATTCTGTTCAGCAACTATCCCCTTCTATATTTTACAGTGGAAAATAAGAACACTTGTTTTGCATTAAGGAAACAAGGGATTTATAGCAACGATGGTGAGCAAGCCAAATATGTGAGCGACTTCTGTGGAGTCTGTTGGTGCGCCCTGCCAAAGGACTTCCTTTTTTAACTTTTGGAAATATTGTTAACTTAAAATGGTGCGTGCTCCTCTGTTTTCCAACAAAACAACATGTAGGCACATTTATGGTCTTTTGAGGATAGTACATCAGCATCCTAAAATCTTGCATGGAGCCATGTGCAGCTTTAGCACAAGATTGTAAGAGATGTTCCCCTTCCTTAAGTTCCCAACCAAAGAACACTGTAGCTGCCACAATACATTTGAACAAGGGAAAGCTGTGGGTATGTCAGGTTTAGCCCAGGAAACTCCAGGAGACCATACAGATTCAATCCAGCAAGGTTTATTTGGCTTCACCCCTTACAGAGAATCATCCCAGACTGAGAGTGGTTCCCAGGGTCCATCCATAAACATCACTAGCATTCCTCAGGGAGGTGCCAGTCTCATCCTCTTATCTCTCCCTCGCTCTTCGGGGGATGAAAGTACATTCTTGATCCCTCTCACAGGGTAGCAGCCCCAGTTAATTCACTAAACAAGGTACTTACCGTATTTTTCCGACTATAAGACGATACTTTTTTCTAAAATCCTTACACTAAAAATTGAAGGGCGTCTTATTCAAGGAAGTCAGCCGAGAATCGCACGGTTGCAAAACTGCCCATGCCTTGTCTCTGCAGGCAGGCGTCCTCCTATTGCTAGCCTCCAATCACGAGTGAAATAGCTTGTCTCCCAAACAGACTTCCTCCAATCACGAGCCTTATGTAACTGATGTCAACTGATGCTGAACAAACCAATTAGAAGAAGGCTGTCTGCAGAGACAAGCTATCGGCAGTTTCACTCGTGCTTGAATGTAATCGGTTATGCAAAAGAGCCTGGAAATAGGGCTGCAGGGAGACGGTTTGGACCTCCTCCCACCGAGTGTAGCAGGTAAATGTTAACTAATTACTAAATAAAAATGTGTTCTGCACTATCTTTAAAATATTGATTTCTTAATTTTGGGTTGGAAATGTGGGGGTCGTCTTGTACATGGGGGCGTCTTATTGTTGGAAAAATACGGTATATGCTGCTCTTTACATAAATGTCCTAAAACTGTTTACATTTTTTAAACATGTAGGGAGGGAGCATCTTTTTTGTCTCCTCTCAAGATAAAATGGTCCATGGCTGGCCCTGTGGGGGCAGTTGCCTAGTATCTATGACCAAGGCCAGCAAAGGACACCCCTGTCTCCCCCCTTCAAAATATCAAGCATAGCATCCCACAGTGCTCCTCCCCTCTTACGCAATATTTAATCATTTTCATACTTCCGTGATCAGATGCTCAAGATGGTTCACTTTGCCTAATGTTTGGGTTGGACCTATCTAGAGCTTAGTCCATGCTATAATGCATTAGTGGGTTTGGGGCATATTATTATCATGGTTATTGTGATGGTTACAAATGTTTGTATACTGCCCCAGTCACAGGAGAGTTTTTAATATAAATCACCAACATCAAACAAAACTAAACCAAACTTCAAAACCACAGCCCAGGCTAAATAAAATGGTTTTGATGGCTTTGCAAAAGGCCAACAAGGGGACCCGTCATATCTCTGAGGCAAGGTGCTACAAAACATGAAGGCTGACGTGGAGGAAGCCTGCCTCTATGTCCAAGCCCCCTTCACCTTAACAGCAGCACCACTCTTGATGACCTCACGGGATGGGAAGAATCATTTGGAAAGAGAGAGTCCCTCAACTAACTTGGCACCATGTTGGATAAGGCTTTATAGATAATAACTAGCACTGGGAATTGGACCCAGAAGTTTATAGGTAACCAGCAGAGCAATCAAAGAATTGCTGTTACATGGCCAAAGCAGCATTTGCCTGCCAGCAGCCTAACCACTGCCTTTCGTGCCAATTAAAGCTTCCAAGCCATCTTCAAAGGCAACTGCCGCAGCGCGTGTTACAGAAGTCTGTGTGGAGATAAAGGCATGAGTCACTACTGGCAAGCCTCATGGTCCAGGAAGGATCAGCACCAGCTGGGCAAAGCCTGTCCTAGCCACTGTCTCTACCTGCTGATCTAGAAGGACCTGCATGGCTAGGAAAGCCCCCAAGTCTGAGGTATGTTCTTCTGGGGAGTGCAACTCCAACCAGAGCTATCGCTGGAACCAAATGAGTGCCAAGATATTTCTGAACAAACCGTAACTCCCTTTTGCTATGATTTAATTTCAGCTTGTTGTTCACATCTGGTCTCTCACAGGCTCCAGATGCTGGCTGAAGATCTCCACAGCATTTTCAGCTCGGTCTGAGGTGGTAATATGTCATCATGCAAATGCCACCTAATTGTGCCAGACAGAGCGACACCAGTGTGGAATGATGGCACTTGGGTTACGACATCATCATGCTTGTGTCATCACTGCAATTTGATTGGCTGCTCGAGGGGGTTAGATTTAGCCCAAATGCTGCATAGGGTTAAATTAACTCCATTAGTCAGCTATGCTGGGGGAACATAGAACACCAGCCAATTCCCCTCTTTTTTAATCACATCCTATATACACACAGACATTCTGCAGAGAAAGAGCAGCTGAAAAAGTCAGCCTCTCCATTACAGATTTCATTGTCAAGTCCTGGTGGTGCACAATACTCTTCCCACATACTGAATGACTGCAGTGGCCAAGTCCCACCTACTGCTGCATGCCTGGCCAATGGGGAAGGGGCTGGTGATGTCATGATGTCTTGCTTTAATTCTCCTGGTGCAATACCATTTGGGGAATACAGAGTCCCTACTCAATATAAATGGGTGGGGACTCTGCATTCCCAAAAGGCTAACCTTTGACTTATGCCAAGCCATGATTCAATTCTGGTGGTATGCTATCACAATAACCATTGGTAAGAAGGTCTGACAGCAATGTCCACATGAAATCACTGCTGTCACCAGAATGACAAAAGCTGCGTCACACTTTTTGCATGGCCACACAACATCATGACACACACAGAAAAGGAGTGGAATGTATGTCCTGACCCTGTGATGCTGCTGACATTAGTTTCTGGTGAAATCTAGCTTCATATGTGATGCTAAATAAGCCATGAGATGCATATCTATGTTTTATTAAATAAACCACAGTTATGTGCATAAACCATAATTATAGAATTGTATAACCCGCTAAGCTATAATGAAGCATGTGTTGATTTAGAAGTTGCATCCCAACATATTTATGTGTGTATGCAAATTGATCAAGAATAAAGTCTTGCTGTTTTCAGCAAGGCTGCAGCTTGTCCAACATGGTTCCTTCCCCTTCAAATTCTGTTATCTTCAGCAGGCATTCATTGGAGATTTCAAGAGTTGGAATGGAGGATGCCATGCAGGAGAAGATTGCCTGGCCTGTTTAGGATTGTTTGTTTAGAGTTAGGCTGTCTGGATTTGGGACGTAATAACATGCATATACGAGATACTTTTTTATTGGTGAAATGCCGGTTATGGGGTGCCTTGATGAAGAGCCATTGCTACCCAGATTAGTTAGATAGACCAAGAATGGTTCCAGATGAGGCCTTTATGGTTTGCTTTGGGGAAGTTCATGGAGAGGCCCAGATGACAATGTCATCCCCTAGTCAGTGTTTTTTCCCCACTTTTCATTTTTTTCTTTTCTACAGAAACCCCATCAAAGATGGAAAGATGGGATGTGAACACAATGCCTTTTGATCAGTAGCATCAGAAGCCCCCCTTTTTGAAATTTCATCAGGATTGCATTTGCTACAAGTCAAACATCCATTTGATTCTTCTTTCAAATCACCTTCAGTTTCCACTTCACTTTCATTGACTAAAACACAACCATATTCATTGAACAAGTTCACTGATTAAGTAAACTACAGTTGGTTGCAGTTTATATTACAGTTTAGTGCAATGTGTGAACCAGATCAAAGGTTGTTTTCAGCCTGTATGTTCTGACTCAGAACGAGGCCAGAGGCCACAGCTCGGTAATTAAATCCAAGTGCAAGATCTGAAGCTCAGTTCCTCGTCTCTCTAGGCTGGTGGGAAAAGACCCTGTTCATTAACCTGGAGAGATGCTGCAACTTTGGGTAATGTTGAGCTAGGTGGGCCAATGCTTGTATTTTATTTATTCATTTCTCACCTTTTCTCCAGGTGCTCAGGGCAACAGAAGTTGCATTCCCTCCTCCAATATTTCTCCAGAACATGTACCCTGAAAGGGAGGTTGGGCAGAGATGTAATACATAAAAATCCTAGATTAGTAGATTACAGAAAGGCATCCAGTGAGCTTCTCTGGCTGAGATAGATCTGACCCTGTACTTCCCCCTCCCAATCCAACTTCTTAACCACTACAACATACCAGTCTGCCTTAGCATAAATTTGTTTCCTGTTGCACACATAACGCCATTTTAAAAGAAGAGTTCAAGAAACCCTCACACTACTTCCTGGAGGTGGTGGCAGCAGTAGCAGTGAAAACAAAGACCCTAAGTGTGTGTGTGGGAGGGGGGACTGAACAGCTGGGGACGGGACTTTGGGGGTCTGCTGTTGCCACCAGCAGAAAGTTCCTGTGTGTCATTTCCTCTTGCAGAGGCTACGTCCTCTTGACTTCCCAGAAGGTGACTCTATTTGTTCTTTTTTGTACTGGTGGGTGAAACTGTGTGCATAGTTGAAGGGGGCTGGGGGGTGACCTTCGCCTGTAAAACCCAAACAGGATTCTATTAGGAAATGGAGCAGACAGAGGTTAGCACTGTTGATCCCAAAGGATTGGAGATTCAAAGTAGAGAGAATGAGTATTTATTTTTAAAATCACGTTTCTATTGTGAGTATGTGTGTGTATATATACCTCTATATATAGCTTACCTCTGTGTATATAGCTTACTTCTGTGTTTCCATGTATGTATGTATGTGTATTCTACTACATACATATATCCATACAGTCAGATACATATATCTGGGCATATGTCATCATACGTGTTGTATCTTATATAGTAATAAAAGTATGGCTTGGTGGACAGTGTGCAAACATTTGAACTTCTCCGTACTGTGGTGAACCTCTACAGAAGCAACTCAGAAGCACCATCTGCCTTTCTACTGGTGCCTCTCTCAGCTACACCGCTGTATACTTTGTAGGCCCAGTGCTGATGCAATGATGCTCTCTTGCATAACCATGGTTAGTCATCTTTCTCCCTTCCTCCTTCCTCTCATGTGAACATTTCTTTATCGCACCAGTCTTAATGCTCAACCCTGTTTGCAAACCCACTTCTATTTATGGTTACAAATCATGTTTAGGCACTACTTGTGGTTCGCATTGGAGTGGCTGGACTCAAGCCTTTGGCTTCAAAAGCTGTATGATGAACCCACTCATTTTGGCTGAACTGTATGAATTAGCTCAATAAAACGTGTTTTTAAAATCCTGGCATAGCACAATGTGCAAAATGAGCCAGAGCATACACATTTTAAGGCTAGCTATGATTTTTCTTCCTGACCAAAAATAGAAGAGGATCTGTGTGTGAGAAAGGAAGAAGTGGGAGAGGAAAATTCACACAAACTCAGGGGCATTCATCTTTAATATCTAAATTTCAGGCAAGGTTAGGTCTGTACTGTTCCATTTGGGTAATCCCTTTCTATAATCTACTAATCTATGATTTTTATGCGCTAACAGATTCTGTGTTGGGCATGAAGCCACATGTCTGGAGGTTGTAGCCTAACCTTCCTCTGTCTGATACCTTCCAGAAAGACTAGACTACAAATCCTAAGGATTATGGGAACTGTAATCCAGCGCATCAGGAGAGCACCAGTTGGGAATGACTGCAGTTAACTGTTCCTCTGAACCAAATGGCTCCTCTGGGGCTGAGCTATTCTAACTGCACACATCTCTGGCTGCAGTAGGTTGAACTTCTCTGCTTCCAGAGAAAGCAAGGCAGCCAGAAGAGTGAGAAAAAGAGGGTGTAGCCCAAGGAAAATAAGAAAGATAGGAAAGGAAAAGGCGCCTGACACAGGAAGGGAAACCAAAAAAGAGAAACTGTATTGGCTACAGAAGTAAGAGAAGCTGATGTTGATAAATGGCTTGGAACTAACCAGGCAGATTTTGGGTTGTAGACTTTTGGTTTTCCTGTAACACAATTCCTTTTCACCTTATGGTCAGAAACACATCTGCAGTGCCTTCCTGTTGCATATAGAAAATGGAATCCGTAGACACCATGCCTCTGGGAATACGATGCAATGACATCAGCACTGCTGCCCATTGCCTGCCCCCAAGCTTCTGCTATGTCCCCTAATCCCCTTGGCCCTCCTTTCCTGCAGCATGCTATTTCCTTATCAGGAAGAGAGGCTTAGATGCCTGTAGGAGAGAACTGCCCGCTTGCCTGTGTTTAACTTCCAGCGACTTCAAAGAAGAGAAGGCCATAAAAGCAAACAATGGAGCTTGCCTTATGTTTAGAACCTGGTTTCCGTCAGGCTCGGCCTAGATCCAAGGGAATGAAATAAGGGCCACTGCCACTGTCTGGCTTGACTCAAAGAACACAAGTGCCATTACTGACACCGGAGAAAACATCCGCTCAAAACAAGTTGTTTTGCAGTCATTCCCTCCTTCCCAGAAACAAGGAGTTATGGTTCAGAGATTTTAATGGGGCAATAACCGGAGATTCTCTAGAAGGAGATGTTGCCACCATATTCTGTGCTGCAGTTCAGCCAAGTCAGTTTTGGGACACAGAACTCTTTGCTCAGACTTGTATTGATCCCCGTTCTAATGTCCTGCAAATTGCGGTTTAGGTGATGTCAACTGTATCTGTAGTATGTGGTTCATGTTGTTCCAATATGATTAGACACAGGCAATCCTGCACAACAACACATATCGCAATTCATCTACATGTTGCACTAAGCCCTGGATTATTTAATCATGGTTTATTAACTCAACCACAATTAGCTAACTTCATAAATAATGCTAAGCTACACACTCCACTTAGGGTTCACACAACACACTGAGCCAAACTAAACAAACTATCTTACAGTTTAATGAGATACACCACTGCATCCAGATCACTTGCGTATCCAATCCCTAATGTTTTGAGGATTTAAGTGATGAAAAATCTAGCAATATAAGAACACTCAAATTGTATTTGAATTGCAATGCTCCTTGGGACAAGGACTTTGTAGAAAGCAGTTCTCTAGTGGTCTTGGTGATTTCCGTTATGCTTCTGTAAGATACCTCCAAAAGGACACTGATGTTGCTAAAATAACTTGAATTACATGAGTAATGATGATGATCAGGGACTACCGTATCTGGGCTGCAAACATCCAGACCACTGCTAGGTAGAAGCAAAGTGTTAAAAGTTTCCAGTATCTCTTTACTGCCCATCGTTCAGATTTTTGCAGCCTTGAGATGGTTACCCTAAATCAAAGTCTTGTCATGTGAACCGGTGTAGCTGCATATGGCACTCTGGGTAGGTTGACAAGGGCAAGGTACCAATAGATGCAATCAAGGGGGCTGAGCATTTTCTGCTGCTTGTGGGTGCCCAAAATCTCTGCACCCAACCAGCCAACTTTGCCCAGTCTCCTCCACCATGGGGTTGCCATAGTCCCTGTTATGGAGCAAGAGCCCCTGTTGTCTATGAAGCTGCACTTGCCTGTTGTATTTATGGCAGCCTTCCATTTTCATGCCTCATGGATCAATTGGACCCTTGGTCCAGATTATTTGGAGCTCGTGGTTCAGTTAGGCTCACTTCCTAAAGGGCGTCTGTTTGGTGTCCTGAGGCCCCGTGGTCCTTACTTGTGGATACTGGAGTGGGCTTCTTTACCCCTAAAGATGGCCACACTTCAGCCATTGAGTCCATGCTTTCCCTTGAAAAAGATCCCAAGTTCAGCCCTGAAGGCCTCCAGAAATGTTGGAGATCAGGCAGCCGATAGGAACTTCAAACCTCATGATTCCAGGTAATACCCATGATGGTTGGGGCTGATAATGAATTTAATCCAAAATCATCTGCAGCTTGCCGTTTTTTTAAAAAATCACAGATGCAGACAAATACTGAGTTAGATGAACAAATGGTAGAAAGCAGCTTCCTGTATTCCTCAAAGGAAGGAACTGTTAAACCCAACATTTGTTTTCTACTGTTGAAAGAAGACCTAAGCTGGGATGTTCTGTCCATAAGATACTGTGAGCCTTTATAGACCTCTGATGGTCTGGCCACCCTTACAGACTCCAGATAACAATTCTGCTGTTGTTTATATAATGATTTCTGGAACCTAGGTGAATCAAGATAATTGATGCCCTTATCTTGCTAGCAATTTCCTTGAATCCAGACTCTGATTCACCCCTTCAGCATGTAAACAGAGGAGAAGCTGCTGTGAATCAAAGGGCCAATGTCTCAAAATAAAAGACTGCAGGTCTCAACAAAAGCATAATCAGTATTAATAGCTCCCTTTTGTTATCACAGTTGGGTGGTGACTGATGTGATTTGGCTCCTTGACATTTTAGAGTCTCACCCATAAGGAACAATCCAGGCTACTTTTACTTTTCATCTTTGTTTGTCTTAGGAACATCAGCATTCACATAGCATGCTATGCTATATAAAAAACAACTACATTTAATACCAGCCAGGTGCAGTGTGTTCTGTGACTGCAATGCTATGGCTGGAAGCAATATAGTTAAGTGTCTTACATGAACATAACAAGAAAATCATATCACTGGAGCCCATCTATCTACGAATCATTATTTTGCCTAACAAGTGGCTCTCAGCTCTACTTCAAGATACTGAGGATTGAATATGGACTTCCTTCAGGGAAACAATGGGCTATATCGTTCAGTTGCCCGTGACCTTTTGTGATCTGATGGACATAATTTTGCCAGGAATGTCTGTCCATAACTGCTTCTTTGAATTCTTGTAAATTGATGCTTGAGCCATCACTAGCCATTTTCTCTTCTTTTACCTCTTTTTCTATTATCTTTGATTTTCCCCAGCATTAGGATGTTCTCCGTTGAGAAATGGGAGCCTTCACACATGGGTGTCTAAGTTTTAGCTTCATTATTAGGGCTTCTAGTGAGCAGTCTGACTTTACTTTGTCTGGTTGTGAATGATTTATTCTTTTTGCAGTCGAAGGCATTCTCGACAATTTTCTCCAGCACTACAGTTCAGAGGCATTTTCTTTGTTCAGCCTGTCTGATGCCCCACCTTTCACAGCCATTTGTTGCAACTGGGAAACGAAGAACTTGACAAAACATGCCTTTGTCATCAGGGTGAAGTTTCTGTACTTTATTTATTTATTTATTTAGTCAGTCTTTCACCCAAGTAGCACATAACCCTATATTTCATGATTATAGCTGTTATCCCTGTGGAATTTAAAGTCTAGTTTGTTACTGCAACCAATTTCTCCTCTGGTTTGCATTGAGCTGGCATATCATCTTAGGGTGTTTTTTTTCTTTTTAATATTGAGAAGCAGGCCTGCTTTTGCAGTCTCTTCTTTCATCTTTGACAAGAGATTCCTCTAAGTCTTCCTTACTTCTAGCCCATCAAAGTGGTATCATCAGCGTATCTGAGGCTGTTGATGGTTCTCCCAGCGATTTTGATTCCAATATCTGTTTCTTCTTAAGGAGAAGACGTGCTTTTTCTGGGTTTGCACAGTAGCTGTACAGAATCAGGAAAATATGAGTGCAGCAGGCGGTGGCAGGGTATGACCACGTGTTGCTGTCCTGTCACCAGCTCCTTACTACCTCCTTAACTCAGATAAGTCCTTTCCTGAGCCTGCGCAGCTTCTGTGTGAGCTCAGGAAAAAGAGCAGTTGATTTAAGAAGCTGAAAGATACAGTGAAGCTGCCTACAGAGATCCAAGATTTTGGCTTTTTCCCCAGGCTCCGAATTAGGCTCGGGTGGGTGTCCATCTGAACAGGATTACATTTAGTATTTTATTTTATTTATTTATTTTGGGGGAGATGGACAGCATACAAATTTTAAAAATAAATAAATAAATAAATAAAATATTTTATTTAGTTGTCTGATTGATATAGCCACCCATCTCATAAAACAAGTGACTCTGGTGGCCTAAGTATACTTGTGATCTGTTTGTTCCCCCGATTATAGGCATTTTTTTTTTAGTTTTTTATTTTGTTTACTGATGTAGTACATCATTTTTAATTCATATGCCACCCAGAGTCACCGTGAGTTTGGTGGCCTTATAAATTTAAATTAGAAATAAAATACTGCTCTAATTGGGTCTGCTCCTGCTGGCTGGCACTTGTGATCCCAAACTAGGGAAGGCTGCATGAAAATGCCTCCCTTTCTCCAAAAAGCCACTGCTTCAACCAAAAATTTAGATGGACATGCAGGCCCTGTTCTCACAACATGCCAAATGGGGGGCTAGGTTTTGTGGGAACAGAAAAAAAAAATATTTCAGCTGACCCAAAGAGTCCCAGTCTTACATAGACTTAAACTACACTGAGACAGCTACATCATGGAACAATGGAACACACTCAATTAACTGTTGTGCATACCTAGTCCTCTAAAAAAGAAAGAGAGAGAGAATGGACTGGAGAGAAAGAAGAGCAGAAGAAAGCAAGTGTTTTCAGTACTGAATTTACCCTCAAATCTTCGTAGCACAGAGCATACCTCTTGAATGCTCCCTGGCTGCAGCAGCCAGGGTACCCTTCCTGCTGCTGGGCTGGCTGATGGCAATAGGGCTAGTGATGTAATGAAGCCTTGCCAGTAGTCTCCTGCCCCATGGGTTCATTTGGTCCTATGCGCTTCTTTGAGAAAGTGGGAGAAGATTTTACATTTCCCCAATGGGCACTTTTGTCCCCCTCAGTGTGACTGTGTGATCTCCGATGCATTAGTCAGATCTTTGACTTCTTTGGTGGCTGAGTGGGTTGAGTGTGTTATGGAAACAGATTTATGATTTGTAATATTACACACTTCTGAAGATGTTTGCTATGCACTATAGTCTACAATCAGCTGCCTTGTGTTAGCTTTCAGAGGAGAGGGTGTGACTAAACTGACCACAGCCATTTCCTTCTTTAGAGCTGAAGGATGCAACACCATCTTAAGTCTAACAACGGATCCTGGACATGCTTATTTTACAATAGTCACATATGGCATTATTGATCAGCTGGATTGGCTGGGGTTAAGAGCAGTTAATAACAATTTGAGGGTAGAGGGAGAAGGAACCTTTTTTTTACCAAATCTCTTCAAAGAGCAAAATGGGTGTGTGCGTGTGAGATATACCAAATGCCAGAAAATAAGGACAATCCCTCATGAATAGGGCACATGACAAGTAGGGAAATGTTTAGAGCAATGTATGGATTGCATAGGAGCAGCAATGCAGTGTGCTCCAGTCTTTGGACTACAAATCCCACTAGCCCCAAGCAGCATGGCAAACAGTTATGGGAATTGTAGTCCAGAAAGCTGCCAAAAACTGTCATACAACAGTATGATGGACTGGAATTGAATTCAACAGCCTGGTTGCTGAGTAGACACACAGAGGGTGGCTGGACAGTTCAGGGAAATAGGGCAAGTGGGAATGTCACCAATGACTCCTGCTCCGAACCTTCCAACTTTACTCAGCATGTTCTAACCACTTTCCTATCCTTAGCTGGCAGGCAACTGGTATGAGAAAAAGAGTGCCCTTTGGCATGTATCCAACTAGGGTTTGTAATTAAAATCACAGCTAGTTTATTGGTATATTAACCACCAGTGGAACTACGGACCTTAAGTAAAGCTTTCCCTAACATGAAGGTAAGTCCTGGCTGGCTGACTGACTATCAGAGTTTGCTGTCCCCCAGAAAAGGAGTACAACCAGTTGTCAAAGCAGTGAGCTCTAACGCTCAGTGGTGATGCACCAAAAAAACAGGCAAAAAAACTTTCCTGGAAAGTGTGCCCATCTGTTTTAATCTTTCCATCAAAAAACTCTTGCTGCTGAATTTTCAAGGATCTCCTGTGCTACACAATAGTGAACCTTTGCAATTATCTAATCAGTTACCTATGGGTTGCTGCATTATTGATTGCTTCATTGTGTTGTTTGTTAGATTTATATCCCATCTTCTGTTCAGGAGCTCAAGATGGTGTACATAGCACTCTCTCTCCCCCCATTTCCCCTGCAACAACAGCCTGTGAGGTAGCCTGGGCTGAGAGAATGCAACTGGCCCAAAGTCACCAAATGGGTAGACTTGATCCTGGGTCTCCCAGTGCTGGCTCTGTGGAAGTCAAAACCAATAAAGTTTGGCTTAAACATTGCTAACTTATCTCAGAGTGGAATTACATGTTTTATAGCAAGAAAGCTGTTAAGCAGAAGTTGACATTGCTGGATTCATTCCAAGGTTCCCCCACAAGAACAGCAGGGGCGTCTAGATTCTTCCCTTTCTTTCTGATGCTGCTTTTTTGCTTACTTTCTGTAAGAGAAGGCACCAGGAATGGTGTCAGCCTTACCAGATAGACCAGACAGGAAACACGACCAAATGAGCGAATTCTACTTTATTGTAAAGCTACATTAACAGAACCTTGCAAATCTGAAACTACAATTCTCCTGTTGTCACCTTCACAGCCTGAGAAACTAGGGAGGGTCCCTTCTGAGCCTCTTGCCCCACCCACTATCCAGCTACAGGCTATGCTGTCTCTTATCTGACTGTTCCCTAGGCACCATCTCTCTTTCCTCCCACATACCATTACAAATGGGGAGAATGAGGAGGAGATAACCAGGGAAGGGGTCTTATCCAAGACACTCCTAAACCAGGGGGTGGGGGTATTCCTATTTACCATAGTAAACACATAAACCCATAGAGAAGGGAATATGTATCTCTGGATATATGGTGGACATGGAGTGTTGATTGATGGTTGTGTATCGTCAAGCTGATATTCTTAGCAACCACACAGATCTTCTCCAGGAGGATCCATCCTAATCTTGGTCCTTCAGTTCTTTCAATAATGCATCCATCACTATTGTCATTGAGTCTATCCATCCTGTTGGTCATCTTACTCTCCTCTTTCCTTCCACCTTTCCCAGCATTATAACTTCTCAAGAGAGCTATGCCTTTGCATAATGTATCCAAAATGTGATCATTTAAGCCTAGTCATTTGTACCTCGAGTGAGAACTCTGCGTTGATTTGTTCAATGATCCATTTGTTTGTTTTCTTGGCTATCCCTGGTATTCTCAGGTGTCTTCCCCAACACCAAATTTTATAAGTGTCATTATTCTTTCTGCCCTGCTTCTTCAGAGTCCAACTTTCACTTCCATAGAGTGACACAGGGAAAACCATTGCCAGCTTGATTCTTCTCTTTTGTAAGTATAGACACATCCTGGCATCTGAATATCCTTTCTGAGGGCTTCATTGCTGCTCTACCAAGTGCTGGTCTCTGGGATAGTTCTTGACTGCTGGCTCCTTTACCATTGTAGTCTTTTGGAAACACACATTTCTTCTGGTTTATATTTAATGCGTTGCCTGCCCCAACCATCCTGAATGGTGGGACAGTTACCTAGGCTATCAGAGAACATGTTACTAGTCCAAATCATCAGTTGGGAAGCAACAGAGAATCCATAGTGTTTTTGCAGAGACTACCACAGACCTTGTGAAGTTCAGCATTGTATGTTTTTCTTGTTCTTTTTAGATCTTGTCCTTGTTAATATAATTTTAGTGTGGCTTTCTGGGTATTTTAGGAAAGAGTAAAGTGACTAATAGGGCACATGCCTATTTAAAAATAAAACCTATTGAATACTTCCTGATAAGGGTATGTTTGTTACATGAGTGGGCTACATTTAGCCCTTTAGATGTTGTTGAATTCAGACTTTCCAAAGCCCAAGCAACAAGCCAACAAGGGGGGTGATGAGGATTGCAGATCCAAGAACAAAGCACCATATTGCCCACTTTTGACTTACAGATGGGCCAAGCAACCTTCCAAGGATTACAGACAATCTGTCATACCCGTGTCTCTTTTTCTGCAGCCTTGAGGATTGAACAAAATTGTATGGCTGAAATTTATGAATAAATTGCCAAATTATGTACATTCCAACATTAAAAGAAAAACAGTGTGTTAGCCTTAGGGTTAGTTTTAAACAGACATTAAAACAGCATAAGAAAACCTTGTGCCCTCCAAACAGCCCTATTGCCTGCTTGGGCAAACTCATCCAGTTGCTGGCGCCTGGATCCTGAAAATTAATACTGATCACTAAAGTGCCGAAATATTAGGAAGGAAGCGAGAGCACAGAGAAATCCTACTGTATCATTGCTAGCTCTGCCCTTAAGACACTTTTTCTGAATCAACCAGGCCCTGAGTCACTCTGATGAAGATACGTAAACCACTAGTAGATTGAGGGTTGATTGAGACTGGAACATTTTTCTTGAGTCATGAGAAAAAGAAAGTTATTGAGAAATATCTCCCTCAAATACTTCTCTGGGTAAGAACCTACTCAGTACATCTTACCCCATGGAATGAATCATGGAAAACATCATTTTGGCTTTGTTCCTTGTCAGCAGAAATCCATGCTGGCTGGGGATTAGCAAGACTGATGTTGCCCTTGCACCACCAGATGTGTTTACTTAGGGTAAGTAATGCTTTTGTTAGGGTAATGCTTTTGTCTTAATTTGAGATGTTCAGGGCTTTGCCTCTTCCTTAGCCAAACCATGGGGCTTCTGCAGTATAGCAAGGAGCTCTTCCCATGAAGGAGCAAAGAGATGAACAGTGCAATCTGGTACCTGTTATTTCCTCTGTATTTTACTGATTGTACTTAAATGCCACCTTTCCTTGGGGAACTCAAGGTAGTAGATATCAAAGGGGGCTCCTCTCATTTTTTTCCCCCATTGCAAAAACTCTGTAAGGAGGTTGGGCTGAGAGAGAAACTGGCTCACCCAGTCAGTTCTTTGCTAGAGTAGGGACTTCAGTCTGACTCAGAAAATAAGTTCCATTGTGTTCAGAGCAACTTCATGACTATTTCAATGAGTAAATGAGAAAGAAGGGAAATAAAGCCCTGTTATGGTTATGTTTACAGTATAACTGTGTTTATAACTACAGCAGCAGCCTTCTCTTCTTGACACATTGGACTACAATTCACCATCATCATCCACTCACACGGTTGGTGGCTGGGGATGTTCAGGGCTAGGGCAGGAGTGGTGGTGACAGTGGAAGAGGAAACCAGCTTGCACAGAGAACATCTAGACCCAGAGCCCTTGTTGAACTGGCATTTTGCAAAGAGAGGACTGGACTTAAAAAGTACAGCCTTTTTTTTGGTGGGGGGAGCAAATGCTAAGTTTGGTGTAGTGGCTAAGGCATCAGCTAGAAGCTGGGAGACCATGAGTCCTAGTCCTGCCTTAGGCACAAAGCCAGCTGGGTGACTTGAGCCAGTCCCTCTCTCTCAATTCTGGAAAGGAGGCCAGGGCAAACCACTTCCGAAATCTTGCCAAGAAAACTGCAGGGACTTGTCCAGGCAGTCACCAGAAGTCAATATTGACTCAAAGGCAGATGCACATGCAAATGCTAAACATCCAGTCTCTCTTCATGTCTTTAAGTGAGACAATGCGGTATCCCCTTGATCACTTAGGTGTGTTGATCATATACTCTTTATTTGATTTTAAAAAGGGGCCCACTGCCTTCCAAAGGCAAATTTTCCCAAGGGAGCTTGGAATGGGCTTATCAATTACCACTGACACAGTCCCAGCTGCTGCTGTCCAGAGGTGTTTGGACTTCAGCTCCCATCATCTCCGGACAGCAAGCTCTTCTGGCTGAGAATGATGAGAGGTGTAATCCTACACCCTACTGCCGCAGCTTAAAGAAATCAGCCTTACTTAACATTTCCCTTTTTGTCTGACTGGGCCAGGATAGGTGAGGGATGCCTAGCTATTGCAGATCTCCTTGGCCAACTGCCAAGATAACCCTCTTGGCAGGCCTGCCCAGCTGGTGTCAGCAGACCAGGGGAGGGCGCAGAGGGCATATAGGTCCCTTGTTTGCTGGTCCATTCTGGTGCAATTTGTGCTGCTTCAGATGGGCAGGGCCTCCCATGCTCATTTCCTCTGCTCATTGTTCTGAATTTTTCAGTATGGGGAAACACACACCAACACCCTTTATCCCTGTTCTTTTGCCAAAAACTGTACTGATGGCAGATGGGGCAGACCCCACTGTAAAATAAAGCCAAGGAGCATGGGATTGTAAATACAGACTCTTTGGGCCATTCAAGAGTCTAACCTGCCACCATAAAAAGGTCCAGCATTCGTGGCTCTGTGAGCAAATAAAAAGAATTATTTTCAATTTCAGCCAGCAGGAAAATCTGCACAGGATGGGATAAACTGAGTCTTGAAGATCATGACAGTAGCCTACCTAACAGGACTGTATAGTTTGTTGCACTAATTTGTAATTTAAAGAACTTTGTGCATTTACTGAAAAGATTTCAGTGTCATATTAGTGTTATATTCTGACACTGATCCATTGTGAATCCAAGCAGTCTAAAAGCCATATCTTTCATGGCAATGGCTGTGATTATTCAGGGTTATTGAGCAGACAGAACCAGGGCTGGATTTAAGAGCAGATCCCCCAGCAACTTCCTGGGACTTTGAGCCTGGAAGATCCGTGTCTCAGGAAGCCTGAGAGGTGTCATTCTAGCAAGGGAAATAGTCACATTTACTTGGCAAACTAGCAGCATTGACCTGCAGTCCAGTGTTGTGTTACTTCTTTAGTCTCCCAGAATAAGGTTTCCAGGACTGTGAGGTGTTCCTCCCTTGGGGAGGTGTAGACATTGTCCAGGAGAGGTGTGAAGAACCTTTTAGTTGTACATTGATACAATAAATCCACCTCTCCCAAAGTTTCATTGTATTGTTTTCATTGTTCATTTGTGGTCATTTTGGTCTTTGGATTTTTAGGGGAGGTGTGTACATTAAGACTACACTAAAGGGAGGTATGATACAAAAGGTTTAGGAACCCCTGCCCTAGAAGAATGTTGAATCTTTTATATGACAGTATAAAAGAGTTGTGAAGTAAGCTAGAAATGTAATTGAAAAAGAAGGTATTCAAAAGCTAGAAGAATTGCTGACAACAAGATCCAAGGTGAAGCCCTTGGGAAGTACAGAGGGAAGTACCCCTCTGCCCTGGGTCCTATCCACATCAGCCTTGAATTGTTGCATTATGTGGAGGCTTTTCATTTGGTAGTTGCAAATCTTATACTATCATTGTTGCAACCAGCAAGTAATTTTGGTATACATCTAATTTTGGTACAAAGTACCTCACACATGGGGTGCTCAGGACATCTCCCAAGTGCAGGTACAATGCAATATGAAAGGACATCTGGTGGTTACAAAATGTATTGCAAAGACTCAGAGAGAGAGACACGCTATGGACACTTGCAAGGGTGGGATATATGGGATATACAGTATATTGGGAAAAGTTGCATGCAAACCCTTGGAAAAGGGCTGCCATGGACAGATGACCTCCTTTTGGCCCTGGAGTTCTCTGTAGCTGCCCTCTGCTGCAAGGAGGAAGGGCCTTCTTGATCAGTCCACCCAGGTATCTGATGGACCCAGTGGGGTTCCAGAGGGAACCTGGGGTTATTCCCAAAATCCTGGTGTCTGGTTCAGCTAAGACCTTAGTCACAGCTTGGAATGAGTGTGCAACAAGGGCCTTGGATCAGACCGCATTGCTCCTGTGCAGACTCTTTGTATTTATGGATGCCAGTAGAATCCCCTGTTTTACAGAGGTGCTGCAGGAGATGAAGCAACACAAGAGATGCCTAGAGTGCTACTGGAGAAAGACAAGGAGTGAATCTGACGGAACCCATGTGAGCCTTTATTAGGACTACCTTGTGGTGAAAAGAGTGGCAAAGCAGACTGACTTCTCCACTCTTATTGCATCTGCAGCTGGCCAGCCAGTGGCCCTCTTTTGGGTGGCCAGGTTCCTTCTTGGTAAGGAAAGATTGGAGGAACTCCTGCTGGGGCACCTTGGGGACTATTCTCAACATCTGCCAGATACAATCACTAGGATTCACTCTGAATTAGATTCCAGCTGGGCAGGTCCTGTTGAAGTGATTCAGGCACATTGTTGGTCAGTTATCTGGATGGAGTTTCAGCTAGTTGGTCCTGAGGAAGCGGTCAGGGTCCTTGTGGCTGTGAGCTCTGCCACCTGTGTTCCAGTTGGTTAAGGCCTCCCAGGAGGTGATGTGTTGTTGGGTGCAAGCAATGGTTACCTCTTTCCAGGAGGGGTGGTTCTGCCAACTTTGAAGGAGGTGGTGATTTGTCCCCTTCTCAAGGGGCCATCCTTAGACCTGACCATTGGACAACTTTTCTAGGGAAGGTTGTTGAGATGGTGGTAAGCCCTCAGCTCCAGAGGGCCCTGGATGAAATGGATGAAGTTGGACTCCTTTTCAGTTGGGGTTCAGGTCAGGATATAGTACAAAATGGCATTGTTGTGCTTGTGGATGACCTCTGGAGGGCTCAGGATGGGGGTGGTGTGTCCATCCTAGCCTTCCTAAATCTCTTGGTGGCTTTTGATACTAGCAACCATGGTATCCTTCTAGACTGGCTTAGGGGTTTGGGGGTGGGGGACACTGTTGATTTTCCTCCTTCATCCATGGCCAGTTCCAGTGGGTGTTGGGGGGTGGAAGAGGTCAAGGTCTAGGCCTCTCTTATGTGGGGTGCCTCAGGGCTCAGTTCTCTCACCCTCCTATTTAGCAGCTACATGAAGCCCCTGGGTAAGATTATTCAGCAGCATAGGGTGCAGTATGATCAGTACACTGATGATACTCAGTTGTACATTTCCACCTCAGCTGGACAGATGATGCTGTTTAGGTTCTTACCCAGTGCCTGGAGGCTGTGAGGATCTGGTTAGGGAGGAACTGGCTACAACTCAATCCTAGCAAGACTGAGTGGCTTTGGATTTTGGGGTCCCTTGGATCTGGGGAGAGATCATATTTACCTCTTGATGGGGTAGCACTCCCTTGGACACAGTTGGCACACAATTTGGGGGTCCTCCTGGACTTGCAGCTCCTACTCAAAGAGCAGGTGGCAGCCATGACCAGGAGTATCGTTGCACAAGTTCATCTTGTACACCAACTGCACCCATTCCTTGAGGCCTGCTCTACAGTTACTCATGCCCTATCACTTCTTGTTTGGACTACTGCAATGTGCTCTACATGGGGCTGCCCTTGAAGACCACCCAGAAATTTCAACTGTTCCAGAAAGCAGTAGCATGTGCAGTTCTGGATGCCCCACAGTTTGCCCACGTTACACTGTGTGCTGGGTGAGCTGCATTGGCTCTCAGTTTTTTTCTGGGTGCAATTTAAAGCTGGTTACCACCTTTAAAGCCTATATGGCATGAGGCCAAATTGCCTGCAGGACTGCCTCTGCCTGAGGACATCAACCCACCCCACTAGATTGGATAGGGTGGGCTTGCTCCAGGCCCCCTCTCTTAAATGTTGTCAGCTGGTGGGACCTAGGAAGTGAGTCTTTTCTGTAGCTGTGCCTACCTTATGGAACAGCCTCTCCCCTGAGATATGGGTGGCCCCTACCTTCCCTGCCTTCCAGAAGGCCAGTAAGACCTGGCTTAGGGTCTGGTGCTCAGTCAGGAGGGGTGGGGAGGAGAGCCCAACATTTGTGGTTCTGTAATGTGTTATGGCACTTGGTGGTTTGAAAAGGTTTTAAAGTTTTTTGCCTTTTGTTATTTGTTTAATTGTTGTTAGCTGCCCAGAGTTATTTAATATAACATGGGCGGCCATACACATCTTTTCAATAAATAAACAAGAAGAACTAATGGCTTTTAAAAGACCTAGAGACTCAACTGGGTCAGAACTGGAAGTGACAAATGTAGCTGAATTTCCTAATTCCTTGGCTCAGAATACCATTTTATCCAGCTGGTAAAGCTTGGATGTATTACCCACTGAAAATAATTTCCTCCAAAATATCCCAGAATAGAAGTTGCACATTGTGTAGTTAGCATATATCCCAGAATTTGATTGGGTTCATTCTCTGTATTAAGCCAATGTTGTACTTAACTACAGCTTATTTCATAAACCATAGTTGGTTGGGCTCACACAATATATTCGCCATAATGTAATTTGTTTTGGGCTAAGCATGCTGTAGAACTCAACCAATGTACTTTGTAATGTATAGTTTGTAGCTTGGTGTTGTGCACCCCAGTTATGGTTTATTCAATAAATTATGATTAAGCAAACCATGGCATAATGCATTATATAAACACAGCCACTCTTCAGAAAAGCTCAAGTGACCAGATTGGCTAATCAATTGGCATTTTGACTGGTCAGGAAATTATCTGCTTTTGAATCAAATTTTATTTTCCTGCACCCCACCCTACCCTGAAACTTTTCTGTTGCTGTTCTTAATTCAGATGTAAAACCCTCTCTTGTATCAGGGTGTGTTTGAGGAGAGGGGAGACACTGACTTTGCAAGGCTGGTACTAAGGACCCACAATACCTGTGGAGCAATACCCCAAAGTGCCTGTCCCTGCGGATGGCAACCTCAAATGACAACTTCTGCACAAGGTTTTCTCAGAAAAGTTGAGACAGTCTAGCTCGGTTCAAGAACTGGGCTAATCTTATTTGATTTGGGCTTAGCTTGTTGGGTGAATGTAGCCAATGGTGACTCACACAAGAAATCATGGTTTGAACATCATGGCTTAGTACGATGCATGAAGCCAGCCATACATTTAAAATTTATGGATTAGATTTATATCCCATCTTTTGTTCAGGAGTCAAGCAGAGGCACCTGCAGCATTCAATGCCTTGGTTGAAATGATGACAGCAGAGTCTCACGGTAAGTTCCACCCCTTTTGTATGTGCACGTGATGTCACAATGCATGTGCGAAAGGAGCAGAGCTTGCCATGCCACAGGGCAAGGCTGTTTTGCCATTCTCTCCCCTTGACACCCTTGCAGACACCTGTGGAGTCAAGACAGTTCATAATGCTCCCTCCTTTCATTTTTGTGCCACAACAACAACCCTATGAAGAAGGTTGGGCCAGAAAGGGTAACCAGCCCAAAGTCACCCAGTGAGCTTCCACAGCTAAGGGCAAACTAGAACCTGGATCTCTCAGATGCCATCCTGGTATCTTAGGTTTTACCCCATGCTATAGGATGCTGTTTGGATCCAATTCACGCTTGGTGAGCTCTTTCTCTCTTTACATACCATGGGATGTTTGCTGAGTTCTTGAACTAGACCAACTGTTTGCATACCCATCTGTATGAGTCCTCCCCTCAAGGGATCACATGGGGGATGCGTCCCTTGCTGCCCCTTTAATTACATCCAGTTGTGGAAGAAGGCAAAGAGAGGATGCAAGATGCAGAGTTTTCCTACCCAAAACTATAATCTGCTGCATAATGTTCTTCTGCCCCACCAAAGCCAATGCAGCCTTCAACTGCTTTAATGCATTTTTATCCTTGTAATTTTGTGGGGAACTTATTTTTATACTGGTTTCTTTTAATTTTTAAATACGAGTGTAATAAATGCTTTAGTGAGATCTTTAGATGGATGCCATTCTGCTTTAGCAGTTTCATTCTCCAAGGATCTTGTAGGTCAAGCTGTGCAGATAGACAGACAGATTGCTTTCTTGAATGGAACAGACCCTCCATTCAAGAAATCCATTGGAAATTCTGTAGTGGCCTTTTCCAATATTCTCCTGGATACGGTGTTCCAGAACTTCCTTCATCTCTATCACTATTTTGTGCTGGCTGTATCTTGAAAATGGTTCTGGCTGGCTGTATTGCTCACCTCTGCCATTGTTTCCTGTCCAGTTTTGAAAGGAAAGAAGGCATGTCTCTTGGTCCACACCTTGTGGTTGCTTAGCAACACAATATCGCCCTTGCACAGAGACAACCAAAGAGACGAGATGAGACCATTAATGTTAGTAGAAGTTAATTTCTAACAAAAAAGATGCATGCTTAAATCTGAAGTTTGGGGATGTGCCAGGAGCCAAACTTAGACATTTGTTGACAGATGATGAATAGTTAGCTACTGATAATGGTAATTCAGGAGGGATCAAAAGACTTTGAACATGCTTACAGACACACTAAAGATGTGTTCATACAACATGCTTAGCCAGGCAAGGAGAAGTCCTGGTGGATGCATTCACCATGAGATATTCAGCTTGATTAGTGTCAATCTTGGTTAGGTTTCTTGATGCATTATTCAAGATACAAATGCTTATCTTTCATGACTATACCTACTCCAGTTGCCATTTTGTAAATTAACACCTTATCCCATTGCAGACATTTTGTGGTGTCACTTATGATGCTTTTTCAAAACAAAAAAGATTCTTACTATCTCAGAAAGGTTGAATATGCCTGAATTAGGATGACTGTTAATATGTGAAATAAGTAACTATATATCTGAGGGATGGGCCCAGCAGATAGCTTCTCAGAATGACTGTCCTACAGACTGATATCTGGGAGAACTGTTCAGATATACCTAATAGACTCTGTAATCCCGGATCTCCTAAACATATTCTTGTTTACCTGCTGTACCATACAGAGAGCATTCTATACCTGGGTTCACATATTGCACTCAAGTATACAGTAATGCAGGTTGCTTGTTTATGTGAACCCAGCCACTGTGTTTTGTAAACGTATGTTACTCTTGTTACTACACTAGCATATAACAATTCTGATGCTTTTAGGGAGGGACTTTAAAAGTGTGTATTGCCAGGATAATTTTGAGAGAAGTTGGGGTTTTTAAGGGGCAAAGTGGATGCCTAAATCAAGGTTTAAGGCTCTTACTTTGCCAAATAAGCTCCTCATTCTAAACATTGTTTCGCCCCAGTCAGTTTAAGGGATTATGTGCTCAGCCATAAGTCGGGAGTGCCAAAGGGCCCACAGAAAGGATGGTGATTGTCTGCATGCAGCCCTGGCGCTGTACTTTCTGTACCTCTGAATGGTGGCTTAGCACAATCTGTGAACCAAGCCAAGTGTGGCTCCTTCAAGAAGCCACCTTTACACAGCCATGGCTTCAATTCAGTAAGCATAAAGAAAACAGATAAACACCTTTTCGTCTTCATTCAGTAATAGAAATGACGGTGTGCCTCCAAGTTTGCAAATTTGTTGGTTTGAGCTGAAAGGGAAAATACCTTTTTTAAGGATCTTGATGTGAATTTGTTGGTCTCAGGGTACTCCTCCTTGGCATTTGGGAATGTTGGTGCCTCCAGGCTTCCCCCTCCTTCTGCTTGGGGGGGGGGCAGGAGGGGAGGGGGCATATGGTGATGCTCTGAGCTGAGTCTTGGGAATGGGAATGGTGCCCAGCCACACGTGCAGCTCCTTAATTTTGGCAAAGCAGCAAATGGTGCTGGAGCAGCTGATTTGAAGGCCTTCTCTCTAAGCCTAATTCCTCCCCACCCTCCTCCCTCCCCCCAAATGAGGTGAATCATCACTGAATCCCACCCCGCCTCCTGTACAGGGTCCAGGAGAGGCCCGACATGGGGAGCCTGAGAGAGAGAGAGGCGGGTCCTCAGAGATGACGGGGAGCAATGTAAACAAACACAACGGTAACCATGATGACTTCAGCCTGGGAGAGTGGGATTTGAGGTGGGGTCGACACCAGAGCATTGCTAGATTCCTCTCCCCTCCCCCCCCCCCCCCTTGCCATAAGAGAAGAGGAGAAACACAGTCCTGGTGATCTGCCTGCCTAGGTGGTGGGATATGGCTTGTTGTGATGGCTCAGAGGAGCATCCCCTACCAGAACCCAGTTGGAAAGACTTAGAAGAGCAGAGCATAAGGGACTGAGCCCACTACAGTCAGTTAGCTATGTAGAATAGCTCATCAGGAGCAGAATGCCAAGCAGTGGTCAACAGGGAGAGATCAAGCATAAATTGTTGTTCACCAGTCATGACGGCCAGGTTCACACAACATAAGATACACAAGCCAAACAAGTCACCGGAAGGCTTTGTGGACTGGGAGATCCCAGCTCGTACAAAGCTGTCTGATGCTGAATCAGACCATTGTTTGACCCTTTAGTCCCAGCTCTGCTGTCTAAGGATGCTATAACTAGAAAGACAGGTGACTGATCCTCAGATCTTCTATATGAAAGCAAGAAGTGTACTACTGAAATTTAAAGCATATTAGTGTCATCTCTTTTGCTTGTATATTCATAGCGATAAGTAAGCAAGTGGATTTCCCTCCTCTTCCTTGTGATTGAACTATGGGTAAGGATTCCAATCAGTAATAGCCATTTGCGGCTGCAGAACCAAGGGGTAGCATTTACTCCAGAGTTACTCAAGTACAGAATCTGGCTTTTTAAGGTCTTTGTGCAGCCTGGGGGCAAAAAAGCCCAAAACAAAGCAAAACAATCTGAAACCCCTCTCACACACCACTATTTCTTCTCACTGCATCCTATGTCACTGAGATGTTTTCTCTTTTCAGTTGCTTGTGTCTCAAGTGTGTGCAGAAACCTAAAATAATAAAATAGCACTAGACATTATATTATGCAAACACCTAGCTCTCTGGAGAAGGCGCTAATCCTGGGAAAGGTGGAAGGAAAGAGAAGAAGAGGATGACCAGCAGCAAGGTGGATGGACTCTGCTCCAGTGGTGATGAGTGCCCTGTTGGAAGACCTGAAGGACCAGGTTAGGGGCAGATCATCATGGAGAAAATCGGTCTTTGTGATCACTAACACTGACTTGATGGCATAATCAATCAAAAAATGACATTTTAGCTGATTTGGTTTTCTGCTTTGAATGAAAAATATTGACCCATGTGATCATTTCAAATATTGAGTTGTACTTCAGATGGGGCCCTGAGCAATTGTTCCCACCCCCCACTCACCCCCTTTAAAAAGTCTGCACCAAATTGCTGAATGCCAGGTGTAACAGTACAGTTTCTCTCATGGTTTTGGTAGGACTACTTCAATGCTGTGCACTTGCCTTTTGAAGGGTCATCTTTCTTGCTTTGCTGTTGCGCTCTGCATAACCAACTGAAGTCTCTCCGGGACTGTTCCTGCTACTGAACTGAAGTGCTTCCCACTCATCCTTGAGCTGGCAGAAAACTACAGGCACGAGACTTGCTGTCCTCACTGCCAATCCTTATCCCGTCTTTATTGCCTCTGTTCCCAGTCATTTGACTTTCCTTCAAAGTAGTGGGTGCCAAACCTCATCAATTTTATATTCTTGGAGACTGCCCCTGGATAGTGCTGAATTAAGGGGAAATGCTATTTAAGTACAGCCCTGGTCAGGGTGCTTTCAATCTATCTCACTGATGTGTAAGGGATGAAATGGGCAATGTCCTAGGGATATGACAGATACAAGGAGTTGCATGAGAAGCCACCACTCTATGGTGATGCTTGACAGCTTCCACCAGAGTTTGTCACATGGAGCAGAATCAGAGGCTGACTTTAGATCAATGTAGGCAATTTAAAGGGGATGATATTGCCTGCATGCGTATTTACCAACTAAAAACTGCAAGAGGGCACAATGATCCCTAGTGGATCTAATGCCTACTTGCTCATTGAGGTAATCCAGGAGTCATTTGTAAAGGAAGAGAGCATAGATTTTACTAGGAATCCTTAAGAGGCTGACCGCACTGCAGTCTGAGGGGTTCCACTTCCATTTTGGAGAATCAGAATAATAACAAAGCAACTACACTCACTCAGCTTAAGTATTGTTGATATGGATAAACAGGGAGTCTACCAAAATAGGGGCCTGCCAGTCATATAGTCACTACCAGCTGCTTTCCTATATTTTAGTTGGTTAATTAATTTGGTGATCTCCAAATGGGAGACTGGAATAAAGTGGTATCTAATGGATGGGGACTGCACAGTAGAAAGAGGGGGATTATATAGGGAACCAAAATGTTCTTCCCAAGTAGTGGCAGAAATCTTAGCCTCTAAGCAACACTTGCCTCTGTAGGACAGGCCACCAGCCAGTTTCCAGAAGAGAGAAGAATGCTTGTCCTTAGCAGCCAGGAAAAGTTGCTCCCCACTAACTTGAATAAAAGCCTGCTTTTTTCTTGAAATTAATTTTTCATAACTCTTATTTGGACAGTTTAGAAGATTCCTAGTGAGGGGGCAGTTGCTTGCTCTGTGTGCCTTAAAGGCTGAAATTAAATCTGTTCTAGCCAATAAGCAGTCCTGATCAAAGCAGGATTTACGGGGAATATGAGGGCTCCTTCCTTTAGGTTGTTGGAAATTCTCCAGTAGAGAGTGAATGTTATCTACATTGTTATCATTATATGATATCTCTGGGGCCTCTGCTGGATTTGGGCAAAGAAGCATACGATTCCTGGAGTGTGGAGATCGGTCAGAGGTTAGTAGGAGGTGAAGTACCTGTGCCAACTTTTATCTTATCTTATCCTCATTTCGAACATACTATAACTCCTCATTCCCATACCATTGGAAATGATCTCTTGGCCACACCTTCTCCACTGGATGACAATGCAGAAACATAATGGCTGATATATTCATGGTTCAGTAATACATCACTTGATTGTTTCAGTGGATTGTGGAAACTGCCTTCACTGAAAAAAGGTTCTGTGATAAGGTCATTCCTTGGCTTTTTGGAACTGTGATACCTCTTTCACACTTGAAAGTCATTACTTGATGCTGTGGCCACAGCCTATCTGGCACAAGATCCTCTATGACCATTGCCAAGTTTTCTAAGAGAAATCAAAATAGTCTAATAGAAAATCTTTTAGGGAGGGACATAAATCTTCTATAGTTATAGAGGCTTAATCATCTATTAGGCAGTTTCTAACCTTCTCGATATATACTAGAACTGGAAAGATGTCCAGACTTTAACATCAAACTTTATTATAGTCATTGGCCAGGAATCCAATATAATAAATAAAACCTAAAATATTTTAACATAGTCACCATTTCTCATACATAAGCAAAATTGCCAGTGATCATTCTGTCCCATAATGATGACCTTCTCATGGCATTATCCCTGTTGCTTCTTAACCACATTTTGCCACAAAATAGATGACTTTAGGATTTCGGTCAGCTATACGGCAACCTACATAAAATTCTCCAGGTGACCTAGGCGATTCTTTAATAATGGCTAAAGGAGCTGCCATCTCACACCAGAATAAAAAGCACAATCTAAAAAAGGTGCTCCGTAAATTGAATCACATCTGATCCACTTGGGCATTACCTCTGCAATACTGGCATTTTTTAAAATCTGCTCTCCAAGTAGGTAGAAGGAATAGTATTAAAGTGAGGCCATCTATAATTGAAATATGTAGAGAATACAAGTACTTTCCAGGTGCAAGCATCTGTATTTCCCTCTATGGTTGGGGAATTGTTGTAATATGGCTCAGCAAATATCCATTATCCAATCAATTCCTTGGTCTTATTCAAACCCAAATCTAGCAGAAATTCAGTCCAGTTAGACGACTTTTTACTTATTGCATGTATCCATCATCTTACTTTAAATCTATCCCCTGTAATTGGGGAAATCAACCCAGTTGGGGTCAGGTGAATCTGTAGCCACATACATAGGATCGATAGCCAAACCCTGGCCTCCATTCTGGTGCATCCTGCCTCCAATCTCAGTGCTGCACTGCACATACATCTGGCTATCATAAACACAGTTTTCATAAATGCAGGCTGCATTTTTTCATAGGATACAAAACTGGAATGAGATCCCAGCTGCATTCCATATCATAGCTGAATAGCAGATTTTGCACCAAACCATTTAATAGTAGCTGGGATCAAGCGCTCTCCCTGGCTCTGATGGAAACATAAAATGGCTCATATTGGAAGTATCATTTGCATGAGCTTTATTGTTTCTAGAGGCTTGAAATACCATGACTAAATATTTAAAACACTTGTTTGGTTTTTATCATGATCTCTGTGGCAATTATGGGGTTTACAGCTCTCTGAGAATGCCACGACTCTTTTTTTCTATTAGTTTATGGTCAGATCTTCCTCCTTATAGTACTGGGCCTTCTTCTGAGGTCAACCAGTTCCAGGAACAAGACTGCAGCAGCATCTGCATAAAGGAAAACTGGTAGCAATTTGTCTGGCCCTTGCAGACAGCTAACTAAGAAATGTATATAAATATTAAACAGAAAAAGGGCCCAGATACAATCTTGACTCACCCCCTTCTCTGCTGGGATTGGCCAGCATGGTTGCTGAGGCTGGTGTTTTCATACAGTTTTGCCATCAATAGTAGAAGACTTTTGTCAATGGTTGCTCATCTAGCCATAAGCCAAAATGACTAGGTTCACATATCGTAAGCCAAAACTAAACAAAAAACATTTGCACTGAGAGGCACTTAACAATGATAGTAATTCAGGCACCCACCAATTAAAGACAGCATGGCTGATAAGCCCTATTAAACCAGAACACATGTGCGTCATTAATACACACTGTTGAAAATAGTCCCATTTTCAGTTTCTGCTTCTGTGTGACATTCTAGGGCCTATTTTAACCACCTCCTCCTTATCCTGCTCCGTGCCACATCCATAAAAGGGACAAAAGAAACCTGCCTGCCATCCATAATTGCTCAAATATTTGTACTGAAAATATTTGTTTTCCCAAACAAAGTGGGCTAATTAAACATGAACACCTTATAAAAGGCTATATAAATCATCATAAACATTGCGCCCTCATTTCACAGGGTTCGATGTTAAGAGTAAAACAAGGCCTTCATTCCAACCTGCCTTCTTTAAAACTTCTCCCCTCCACCTGAGCATTTGTCCAGCAGCTCATTCCCAACGTTGCATATCTTGGGCCTGGGAAATATGTAAACGGAGGTGCCACATTCCAATCCTGCAGGTAAGGCATCTGCTCCTCGGTGGAAGGCCTGCAATAGTTTTAGGCACCTTGGGTGCAATCCCAAAACATCTGGAGTACCACCTGAACCCCACAGCATTGACAAAATCACCATCAGTCAATTGCAAAAGGCAGCTTTGCTTGGAACAGCTTACGTCCCGCACCGATACTTTTAACACCATCAAACAACAGCATCAGCCCATCCCAGGTCCTTGGGAAGAACTCGATAGGGGATAAAAATGCCAAATCCAGTCTAAACATCTGACTGACGGTGCGACCAATAACAATTTATTAAATTTATATGCCATCTACCTCCCAGCGACTGTACTGTATGGCAAGGGTTGGCTGGGAGGACAGGAGCGCTGCAACCCTCCGGATGCAGTTGGCAGAAAATGTAATGTACTATATAGAGATGGAACTTAACAGGACATCAAAGTGGCCAGGAGTACAAGTTAACACCCAATTAGCTGATGTCATTTCTACACTTTTCTGGACTGTCATTTCCACCTCCTCAAGCTCCTGTTGCAGCTGGAAAATTCTCCCCAGCCCAGGCAACAAGCATTCCTTAATTAAGGAAGAAGAAGGCCCAGGCAAAGAGAAACATTGTCTATTCCTGCCTCCATTCCTCTTTGTCTGGGTCTTCTCCACAGCCCAGCAGGGGCCTTCCCTTGCAATTGGTTCTCCTGAAGTCAGCAGTCTGGATTGCAGGAGTAACAACTCTCCCAATAAATGTTCCACTTTGTTTGCATACTACTTTTCATCTGAATGGCTAGCCTGCTCGTCCCAAGAGGGCTGGGGTGAGGAGCAATGCATGAAAAATACATCAAACTGGCTCACACCTTGCACTAAGGAGTTAGCAACAGGAACTTGCCTAGACAGTTGCCACTGTTAGTACAATTTTGGGTGATGCACAAGCACCACAATGATTGTGATTTTTTAAATTGAAAGTTTAAAATGTTTTAAGAATAAACATATTGATGCTTTATCTAACAGGATCTTAAGCAAGAACACCAGATATTAAGCCAGAAAACCTTAACACTTCATGGTTAAGATTTTTAATAGGGGTCCATCAGTGCCAGCTTGGATGCACAGAGAGAGAGAGAGAGCATAAATTGGAAATATTAAAACAGTATCTCCCTTAAAAACATGCACGCAGAAATGTTATTAATAAAAATGCTAACATAGGATTGGAGATCAGATATCCTTTATGTAAAATATTGTAAAGTAAGTGAGACCTATGATTTTTGAAGACCTCTCCCAAGTTAGCCAACGTTTCTTGCCCACTGAAGAGGTCCATCCTCTCTGTTCTGTTTTGGGGGTTCCCTCCCACCATTGGTTTGTAATTCTACGAAATCTGAGGCTCTCTTAAACTTGCTTATGTTTGGGGATGAGTGGATGGGTTCCACTCTGTGTCTATATGGTGTACCACAATGTGCATATGTACAGATAAGTCCATCTTTTGATCTTTTTAAAAGCAGGGATGGAAAACCTGTAAATCTCTAAATCTTGCTGAACTGTAGTTTCTCAGTTTTCTTCAACGTAATATGGATTTCATCATGTAAGCATGTGAACATTTACCTAATCAGTCCATAATAGGTGATGGCTTGTAATAATGAACCTAAGTTCAATGAAAGTATATCTGCATTAAAGATGTACATTTAGTGTTGAAAGTTTGCACTCCTGATGCATATTCAATGTTGAAGGGTTTTGTTCTGTTTCTGCTTTATTATTTCTTAATGGTGATGGGCCTTCTCAAAATCCCTAGGAATTATGATTTGCTGAAGACACGAATTCACTTTTAGGGATCCTTAGCTACCTCCTTTATGAATTATAGTTCTCAGGATTCTCTCAGGAGAGTGAATGATTGTTAAACTTTTGGAATAGCTTGTCCGCTGATATTCAGACTGCTCTCTCCTTACTATGTTTCTGAAGAGTTGTGAAAACACAACTTTTCAGGTGAGCATTTGAGGGGAGAGGGAATGTATGAAGTGGAGGCACAGCATGCTGGTTGTTAAGGTTGTTCCTTAATTTGTCCTGTTACTTCTATTGTTTTACTCTTATTCCATCTTGCTCTGCATTAAGGACATGCAGAACTTTGGGGAATGGAGTGGCATCTAAACTTAAACAAACCAACCAACCAGTTTCTTTTTGATATAGGTGTATCATTAAGAATTGTACCATATATACCTATTCAGAGAGCTTTTCCAAAATCCCACTCAATGAACAATAGCTTCATACATTGATTTGTAACTATCCCCCATCTAATGCAGAATGTCAAAAACAGCTGTTCAGTTCCTTTTTTAAAAGCCATAACATAAAACAGCATTATGCCATAAAACATTTTTCGCCTGATCACTGCAAATGAAAGCCATCTGGGTGGACTCTTGGTGAGATACAATCCAGGGTCCCCCCCCTAAAGTGGCAGGCTCACAGAAACCCCATTGGACCTCTTCTATAACACTCCTAGTACATACTGGTACAGAATAATCACTGCCAAATTGGATGCGGAAAAAACGCAGACACAGAGAGCAGTCCCAGAACTAAGACACACCCCTCCCAGGTTTGGAGACAAATGGGCTTCACATACTTCACACACATGAGTTGACTCAGCCCAGGTAAGGACGTTACTGATGGAGAAATCTTAGGAAAAAGCAGCACCAAGAGGAAGTAAGGCCAGGTTTGGATATCTGAGCAACTACAGGTAGTCCTCGCTTAACAATCATTCGTTCAGCAACTTTTCAAAGTTATGATGCCGCTGAACAAATAGTAGTTATGGCTGGTCCTCAAAGTTACAGCTGTTGCAGCACTCCTGTGGTCACATGATCAAGATTTGGGCGATTGGCAACCCACCCACATTTACAACCTCAGGGCGAGCTTCAACTCCCCCCCCACACCTATCTCCCCCCCATCTCTGTTCTTTTGGCTGCCCTGCATTCTGCCACCGCCCCCAACTGACCTTTACCATCTTCTGCTGTTGATGAGGTACACCAAAAGGGCAGAGATGGGGGGGGAAATAGGTGGGGGGGGGAGTTGAAGTGGAGGCAAGCATGGCAGGGTAGGAGAAGCGGGAAGTCCTTGCCTAACAACAGTGTGGTCTTCACCTAACAACTGCAACTGGGACTACCAGGACTGCTGTTGCTAAGCAGTGCAGTCACATGATGTTTTGCCTAATGACCGCTTTGCTTTGCTTAGCAATGGAAATTCTGGTCCCAATTCTGGTCCCAATTCTGGTCATTAAATGAGGACTACCTGTAGTTAAGTATGCCCTAGTACACATAGAACACTTGCCGGTTCTTGAAGAGTCTGCTGGCATCTGGATTTCATCTCTGTGTCAGGTCTATATTAGACATCCATCAAACAAAATGTCTGCCAGCCAAGCTTCCTATCTTGGGTTTTAGGAATCCCTAATAACACTATCTTGAGTGTTTGTGATTGGCATCCTAGTGGCTGAGGGGTGAAGTCCTGAATTCTCATGTCTTTTATTTTCAAATGTGCACGAACAGAGCTTGTTTTTGTTTCCTTACAATAACACATCTGGTTGGACTTAGCTAGTTCTTTTGTAACGCATAGATAACTGAAGGGATGAAACCGGCCTCTAAATACATTCTTAAGTAGCCAGCAAGGGCTATTTGGAGCCATTCAATGCAGAAGTCCAAAGATCTTTTTGTGTGCGCGCGCGTGCGCTCTCTCTCTCTCTCTCTCTCTCAGATCATTCTTCCTACAATGAATTCTGAAATTTAAGATTTTACTCAAGCAGGTAAAATATAAGTTATCAGCTTTTTTTTCCCTTTTAATTTGAACTCTTGAATTCAAATATATTACTGAGCCACAAGTTGTAAGATAAATCACAATGCTGGGTTTAAGGTGCTAAGCCTTAAACAACAGTTTCCAAGTCACGATAGCCTGATTCACACATCAGTCGTAGCCAAATAAAACAGACCACACTCTGGTTTAGAATGATGTGTGAATCAACATTATGATTGCTGTCTTCCCCCCTCGCCGACCCCTAATTTCAAAGTATTATTTGTATTTTGATAGTTGGTTTCATTGATTTGTCAGAATTGTACTGGCATCAAGAGCAAAGTTCCCATAATCTGGTGGGCCTTGGATAAGTAAAGCCAAAGCTCTTATTTATTTTTATTTCTAGAGATGGGTTTAAGGGAAGGGTCCTGATCAATTGTGTTTTGAACACTCTTGGACAGTACTTGGACAGCCTACAGCAGTTGATAGAAGCTGTTGTTCAGCTTGTCTAGAGGCCATCAGCTTCTCGAGATTTTTTTTCCCCTTACAAAAAGGCATATGTCATTAGGAAAAGTTTACCCTACCTTCTGGCACACAAAACAGAGTCTGCCTGGTACTCAAAACAAAACACCTCCTACCAAAAACCAGTGATTGTCAAACAGTTGGCAAGCCACAATATATATGCTTGGTGGTTTGCAGGCCAGTATTAGCTCATACAATTCCTTGGGCGATTGGAGGGATGAGTAAGCCCTTTACCTTGATTTTGTTTCAATTAGTGCCAGGGAGGGAGGTGAAGCTAGAAGTTGTTGTTTAAATGTCCTATAGAATGGCTTGTAGGAAAACGATTAAAGTAATCTTGGTTGGAAACCTCCACTTCATTTATTGGGAACTGTATTTAGCAGGGTGTGAGTAGAACCAAGCCCAGATGTTACAACAGATGCTTAAGGTCCATAAGGATAAGTAAAGTATATTAAGTAAGTTACACGTTCTGCAGAAAGCCTGCATTTCTGAGCTTCCCATTCTCATATTAGGTAAATTGAAGGAAGGAAATCAGGACTATAGGAAGGGGGAAAGCCTAGTGTGTCAGTCTTCCAGTCAGAGGAAAGCAACGGAGAGAGAATATGAGGAAAGAATGAGTTCCTTGCATGTTCTTATACTCACAGTGCCTTACTGGTCAACAGGGTAAACAGTGGAAAAAGCCAATCCTTCTGGAGATACATCTCCACATTAAAATGACATTCTTCAGGGGTGACTAGGAAATAAAACTTGATTCCCAGTGACTGCAATTGGCAGCAATACAGAAGTGGGTTTGCCAATTTCTTATTTGGGGGATTTTTGGGGGACTTCCTAATCATCTGGAATTCCCAGAAGCCTCTCTCCATGAGGGCCACCCTGCTTAGCTTCTGAGATGAGCTAAACATGACTAAGTACCGCCACGATCCTAGATTTCTCTCAACCACCCCCAGCACCACCCAAATAACACTATGACAGGAGCATTATAAAATAATAATGAAATAAGCATTATAGGAAAGATTAATAAATAGCATATTAGGAAATAATGTATCAGGAACATTATAAGAAACATAAATTCTGCTAGGGTAACACTCACTTCTGTCCTGCAAGGAAGGAAAAGGAAGACTCCTCCCTTTAAGGCTTCACAGCAGAAAGATTCCCAGCAGAGTCGGCTTTGGCTCTGAGCAAGGCTCACCCTCAAACAAAAGTTTGAAGAAAAAGAGCAAACACCAGAGACAATCGTTTGGATGAAGAGTTCTGGAAGGTTCCAAAATGACCTTTCTCAGGGTCAGCACTCAGGTTGGTCTGGGAACTCTGAGGTTGAAATGATCCAGGTGTCCATTCACTGCTTGCCCATTCTCCACAAGTTTTTCAAGGCCGGAGGATGCCATTACAAATCTCTTGGCTTAGACAAAGCTTTTAGATCCTCTCCTCACTCCATTCCTCCTCCCCCCACCCCCAGGAAATTCATTAGCTGCTGCTCTCCGTGAAGGAAGATTTTTCATTTGGGAATTTTCTCTTTCGCTGCACAATTGCTGTTGATAACTAACCACACGCTCTTTGGGTAGAGTGATAAAGCTGAGGTTGCTTTTCCAAGAGCTGAGCTGCTTCCTGCCTCCCTGATACAACAGCTTTTAGATATATTGAACTGTAGTTGCCATTGCCCCCAGGCAATATGGCCTGGGTGGGGGATAATGGAAATTGTAATCCAATATATTTGGAGAGGGCCAGGCTGGAGAACATTGCCCCAGACCAAGCAAGCAGAGTAGCCAATGTAGTAACGCCATGCTAACTCCAGAGAAATAGTCCTCTCTAATGTTCATAGCCCATTTTAAGACTTTGTGGGGCAGGTTGCATGCATGAGAATTGTAAAAAGATGGTGTTGTGCCAAGAAGGTGCTGGAATGGGTCTGTGGGAGGCAATCACATCTACAGTAGCTCAAACAATGATACTCAGAACCACTTTGAAGGTGATCACAGGTTCTGCTGGAAGAAAATCTGATGTCATTGGACTGAGAATGAGAAGACCCAGGTTCTTGTCTACCCTCAGCCACAGAAGCTGCTTGGGGGACTTTGGGTTAGTTCATTCAGCCCAACCTACTTCACAGGGTTATGGTTGTGAGAAAAATAGGAGGGAAGAGCAGCATGTATTAGAACCCCTACATTCCTAAATGGTTGGGCAGAATTTGTGCAAACACACACATATGCACTATAGTACTAAAAGGCATTTACAAAAAGCTTAATGTTTGTGATATCTCCAAATCCAGATCTTCAGATGTGTACTACCACCTTCAGTAGCGAGAACGTTAACAGCAGTGACAGAAGATGGATAGGATTACACCAGAAAGATGCAAAGTAGGGGATTAATTTGTCCTGTAAAGCTTGTGGAATCTCCCCCTTGCTGCTTCAGTTTGCTTTATTCAGCCACTGTCCCTAACGACGGAGAAGCTGCTCTGTGCATGACCAGAGGTGCCCTATGATTGCTTAATGCAGGCCCTGGACTGGAACCTCCAGCGCTCAGTGCTAAATTATAAAGAATTAGTGAGATGTCTGACCCATTCCTTTGGGTGGATTGACCCAGGTTTTTCTCTCCCAGCCTATCAGAAAGTCTCCTTCCCTGAACCAAGGAAGTAGCAAAACAAAAAGAGTTAATTGATGAGATCCCTCCAGAGGAAGCAAGAAATGTGCGAGCAATCAAGCAGTCACCACATGCTTCCCAGCTGGGAGCTATAAATCCTGCGTCCCTGGGGAACCCCATGGGAACGGAAGCCAAATGCTGGCGGACCGGAACAGTGAAGAACTGATGTGCGTTCTCCCAGGATGTCTTGCCTGACAAAGATGTGCCAAGGAAGTGCGCCTGGCGTGGCTCCAGAGAGCCCTCGGCTTTCTTCTGCCCTAGTCTCAGATTCCCTTTTCTTGTATCTCTTCCACACAGCGTGAAGGACTCCAGAGAGGCAGGAAAAGGAGCCAGCCCGTTCACAGCAAGAGGGCTGTCTCATTTACTCTCCCACACATCTGGGTGCAGCTCTGACTCTGTTGGCCCAGTCTGAGGTTGCTTCCTTTTTAGCAGCTTCAGTAAGTGCTCAGATCAGGGCTTTGTTGTAAATCAAACCAAATAGGCTTGAGCTTAGAAAGAGGAATTGTGTTCTGGTGTGCTCCAATCCTGTAAACTGATGAAATTAGGAATGTCATATAACAACAGTCAAGGGGGGGAATATTAAGGGGTTTTAAGCCTTTGGAATACTGTGGGTGGCCCTTTAAAATAAATTTTCAGGATTATATACCTTTCTTTTATTTCATGGTTTTATTTTATTTTACTTTTTCATTTGTTAAGATTTATATCCTGTTTTTCTTTCAGGAGCTCAAGATGCTGTACATACCGCAGGGTCTCCCTCCTATTTTATCAACAGAGTCCCTTTGATAGATGGGTGTCCATGTAAATATACTAAACAAACAAACAAGAGGTTAGGCTGAGAGAAGAACTTCTGTGGCTGGCGGTAGATTTGAACCTGAATCTCCCTGGGTTTTAGTTCAAAACCTTAGCCGCCACAGGATATCAGATCTGGGCTGCAAAAATTCAGCAGCCATCTAACTGCAATCCAGTGTGTAGCTCTGTTTTAATCTATAATCTCGTTAAAGCTCCCAAATGTGCAGATTATTGAAAGTACAGGTGTTGTTTGAATTGGGCTATATTGATCCTTGTTGGTTTGAGATGGTGCAGAGTTTTGTTTCTTTCAATAAAGAAACAAAAGGCATGGTTATATTACTTTGTTGGCAGGGCTTGGACCTGAGCAAGATGGACATCAACCATGGGCAATCCCAGGACCTTACGTGGCCCTCAAATTGCCTTTTCGTGGCCTCTGGAGACTCCTCTGACCTTTTGCTTAAAACTGACAGTACTGTTTCCTCCCAGCTTGAGATGAAAAGCAGATGAGACCTGTAGTGTAAGCCCTGGAATAGGCCTATCAGTTTTAAAAAAACAAAGTCCCTCACAAAAGCATCTTTCATGTGTGATGTGGTTTCCCCTGCTTTGAAACCCTCCACTCTCCAAAAAGGTTAAGTGTGTCTGTTTGCCCCAGAAGGATGTGCTCTTCTGCTCTATACCTATTTGAGCATCTTTTGAGAGAGCCATCCTTTGGCTCCCTCAAACTCTGCTGAGAGATCCAGCTACAACATGGTATTTCAGAGGCTGACAACCATCAGTGAAAACTTGACGGATGTCATAAACTGGATTCCAGAGGTTGGAATCAGGCTGACTTCATTCTGAATGGAAAGGCAAGAAATGATCCCCGTCTGAGTTTATATACTGTGCTATGGCATAATGTATTTTGGGAGGGTGGGAGGCTTAAGATGGTTATGTATTCGGCTGTTGTGGTTTGTAAGCTGTGTTTTATAGCTTGGCTTTATGTGTCGGTCCAGCCAATCATAGTATAGTGAAAACATTATGGTCAAACACATATGGACCCAGTCCATCTTTGTTGTAAAAACAAGCCCTTGAAGTGGAACTCAAGGGATGTGTTTGTTTGTTTGTTTATTTTGTATGCTACAAATTCCCCAGGCTCTCAATGATTATTATTATTACTATTACTATCATCATCATCTTCATCATTATTTCACCATCCCAACACAGAATTTATGGGGAAGACACTGTCTCTGATTTATAACCTCCCCATGCTTTCCTGCCATTTCTTTCCCCTTTTCTTACCCCAGAGAAGAATGGAAAAGCAAAATAATTGCCTTTTCCCTGGTGGCGGCAATTGGAGCCATCTCTCTGGACGTATCCTTAGCCCTCATTCCAAAGAGCAGATAAAGGGATCACCTGTTTCTTTCTGGACTGAATCTCTCCCACTCCGGGTTGTGGATGGGGGTTGACATCAGGTATTATTACTAATCCATTCCCCCACCATCCATGCTCTGGATCTTGCAAATTAGATGGCAACTTTATCCTTACTAATACCATGTTGTATTTCTGGGTATGGATGGGGTATTTTAATGCAGAAGTGTTTTGGGGTATAAACTCCAAGGTAACATTGCTGCCCTTAACAACCAGTTGTCATCCCTCTTTTTCTACTTCTTCCTTACTATACAGCAAACTGCCTCCTTGGATATTGTGTTTTGTTTTTGCTTGGACCCAGAACCTGATCACACCCACTCTAGTACATTTCCTCCCTGCAGGATCCAAATAAAGCACACTGGATTTTTAAAGTCTCCCTTGAGTTGAGCCCAGTCCTGGGGACTGCATCCAAGAAGCGTTCTTGGCAGCATTACAGAAATGATTTTCCGTTGCCTTTTTGCAGAATATTTTGCCAACTCACTAATTTGAAGGCCTTGCATTTCCTGGTGGTCTCCCATCCAAATACAAATGAAGCCAGACCCTGTTGGACTTTTTCAAGATCAGTTGGCTGGGCAATACTACCTGCTGTGTCCAACTCTGCCTTAAGGATGAAAGTATTTGAAATGTATGCATTATTATTATTATTATTATTATTATTATTATTATTATTATTATTTGATTTTTATCCTGCCTAGCTATCTAGCTATCTAGCTATCTTATCTATCTATCTATTTATTTGGATCAACCCAAGATGGCAAACATACCTAATACTCCTGCCTCCTATTTTCCCCAGAACAACAACAACCCTGTGAGGTGGGCTGGGCTAAGAGAGAGTGAGTGGCCCAAAGTCACCCAGCCGGTTTTCATGCCTAAGGGAGGCCTAGAACTCACTGTTTCCTGGTTTCTAGGCCAGCACCTTTGCCACTGCACCAAACGGGCTCTTTAAATGTAGTGAAGGCAGGAATTTTACATTCTGAGTGAATAGCCAGTCCTATAATACTTAAATCATCCACAAGTCCTTGGAAGATTTCATGGCCCTGTGTGAATGGCTGCCATCCCATGTTCCTGAGAAGAGTTTCTAATTATTTTCTTGGGGACAGGATGCTTTTAAACAGATTTATTACAGGAGCAATTAGACTTCTGAGTTCTAACATAGCTCCAGGAGCAATCTTTCCCAAAGCTGAGTAATTTGATGAGGTAGAAGATCTTCTGGGTTTCCCATTTAAAAAGAACCTTCTTTAGTGGCTTTTATTGTTGCTCAGACATCACCGCTAATACTAAACTTTCTGTCATGCCGGTCCCCATCTTTGGAGCGGTCTCTACCCTCATCCCACCCCTTTCCTTTTTGACAAGGATGCCTTTCCTTCAGAGTTGTCCAATTCTCTGCTCACATTATCTGAACCACCATTAAGGTCTTGGTTGCAGTATGTTCTCCCTTGTCCCTTGGCCTTTTGGATTTCATTCCTCACTTACCCACTTAGAGTGCAGTCCTATTCAGGTTGACTCAGGAAAAAAAAAAAAACCTCCTGAATTCAGTAGGATTTTCTCCCAAGTAAGGGCAGGTAAGACTCTTAAAACTTCTGAAGGGTAAGGTGCCACTCCATTTTTCAGGCTGAAGGCCAGAAATGTAATTTCTAGTTCTGACTGCCCAAAAATTAAAGGCTCTTTTGTTAATATTTATTTTTTGAACATAGGACAATTCAGGACATTTACACATAAGGAATGTTTCAGTATAGCATCAAGTGAGAAGATTTAATCAGCAAAAATTAGAATTTCTTTTTAGAAGTCAAAACATCTTTAATAATTTCTGTTTTCCTTCTTATTTATGGTAACACTATAAAAACCATTGCAGCTTCAAAGGAGAGGAAATTCCTTTTATTGGTCAATTAGCATTATGGTTGTGTGCATGAATATTGAACCAATATATTTAACCTAAATGCAGTTGTAGATGCAACTGTAAAGCTAGGTTAGCATTAATTTTGGTTAGGTTTGTAATAATTTATGTTGTATGAACCCAGCCTGGCTGATTACTTTATTATGTATTATGCAAATCCAGATATGGATTAATTAGATTAATCATATTTGAATGCAGCTGAAAACTGTAACTAGTTAATCAATCTTTAAAAATCATAAGCTTCCCTCAATGTGTAGCGCAGTTATCAATGTCTGAATGCCTATCAGCTAGACTACTACTGTAATTTTAAAAAGGAATTATTCCCTTTTTGATATTGAATGAGTCAGTTATGTGTAACTTTGTAGGACAAAGAATATTATTTCAAAGGTTTCATCCAGCCTATACCTATTGATTTATCATCGCTGACCGAGAGACAATATTGTCTGACCAAATTAAAAAAAAATCTTCCTCAGTTTTTTATTTTAATGACGTCTGGCAGACGACTCTTGGCTCTAACAGTGGCAGTGATATATAGTAGTGGCATGGAGATGTTGAAGGGTGTCCAATGAATGCAATTTACCCATTTGAACCTTCAGATCACATTGTGTTTTCCAGTGATGGAAATTTTCAGGCATCCAAAGTCCACACCAAACAGCTTTGCAGAATTGCAAAATACAAACATCCCTGCTTGCTAATAAAAGTCAGCAGGCTCCAGCTGGAGAGGTACAAAATAGGACTGCAACCATTGCCTCCCGTTCCTCGGTGGGCTGGGGAAAGTTCCAAACCAAGGAATCGTGCCCGCTTTGGTGAGGACCAGCCCTTCCTTCCATCTGTTCAACTTCAAAGCCCTTTTGCCCATTACAAATGTCACCAATTCACACCGGAAACTAGAGACAAATGTTTCTCAGCAAGGGACTGATTATCACGAGAGAGAGAGAGAGAGAGAGAGAGAGAGAGAGAGAGAGAGAGAGAGAGAGAGAGAGAGAGAACCCGGGCTAGGTTGACCTATCGCATCAAGTTATCATACTGTATAATTATGCAAAGGCCACAACTGGTTTTCCATATTTTACCATGTAGGCCCCAATTAGCTGAGTTCACACATACTACTCGTGCATAAACTAGGGCTGTGCAGTCCTCCAGTATCTTTTGTTGCCATCCCCAGAGCTATCTCCAGTCACAGTAACTCCAAATTTGTGATACATGTTTCCCACTACGTGGAGTATTTTAACCCCTAAAATAGTTAAACGTGAGGACTAATTAAACGTGGGAAAGAGTACTCCTCGGTCTACCAGGAGGTGGTTTGCTTTAAACAAGGGTAGCTACCAGATCTGGGCTGCAAAACTTGAAGCCACCTTAAATAACAGCAAAGAGCTACAGAATAATTATTTGTTTCCATCTGGTGGTTATTCAGATTTTTGCAGCTCACTTCTGGCAGGCTAAGATGTTGGTCTGCGTAAAACAAAAACAAACCTAGAATCCTGAGAATTTAAGAATTATGAAGCCCAGGCTAAGGTTGAGCTTCGCTGCCCTTCTATGCGTTTTGTTGAGCAGTTAATTTAGGATTGCTTTGTTGCCGTTGCACAACAATGAGGAGACAGAAATGCATGCATGTTTGCTTTAAACCACCTGGAAATCTTCAGTGGATCCTAATCTCCTTTCTGCCTGTTCTCACTTGAAAGGTTAATATGAAAGGAAAGGACATGCATTCTTAATTATGTGGAGGAAGGAATAGTGTAGTAGGATATCATAGTGATTACTCTGCAATGAAAACAAGAACAAGGATCCTAGGACTAGGGCTATCAAATCTGGCCTGCATAAATCTAGATGACCACTAGATGGGAGCAGAGTTAGGATTTTCTGTATTTCTTTGCTGCTATCTGGTGATCGTCTGGATGTTTTCAGCCCACACATGGTGGCTTTATTCGACATCCATTTGGTGTCACTGAAATGGAATGTGAATTGGAGCCACAGGGACATTTGCTATCACCCGAGCGAGGACGTTGAAGACATCCGGACTCCAAAGGCATAAATCACTACGGAGCACCAAAAAAAAAAATTGGTGTGAAGGCAGGCGCCAAATCTTTTTCCGCCCCTCTTCCTCTCCATTTGGACATTCTGGCTGAATTGTGACACAACAAAGGTGTCCGGGCTGCACATCAGAATCTAGCAAAGCATAAATCGTACTAAAAAAGAAGCCAAGGAAAGAGTTGGGCCAAATCTTGGGGTCATTAAGGGGAGTTTAGAGAAGCCATGGGGTTGCAGCTATTTAATCACCAGGGGACAAACTGGATTCTTGGGGCTGATAAGATATATTTGGAATAACAGGCGTTGTGGGGAGGGAGGGTGGAAAGATAAGGAGAGGACATGGTCGAGTCCCAGCTTGGCTCAGCGGAATGGACAGGCAGGGGTTGGAAGTTGTAGCCCACTCCAAACTGGAATTGGAGTAACCCAGTTAAACACTGGTCAGGTTGCCAGCTGGCAAGAGGAAAGGAAGGAGGGAAAGTTCCAGCAGCCAGCCCTGTCTCTTTAAGAGAGGTCTGTTCCTTGGGAATCTATTGGAGAAGATCTTCTTGTTTTGAAGGCAACTGGAACAGCCCACTTAGCCTATTTGGTGTAGCCTAGAGTCAGGGAAGTTGTTCCCCTGCAGATTGTGCTGATTTATCACTCCCAGCACCCCTCACTTCATGTGGGATCATCCCAGAAGATGCCAAAGGCAACTCCCCCCTCTCTGGTACCGTTGCCAAGAAAACGAGGGGGCTGCATCTCGGATGTCATCGGGGGTCATGCCTGACTTGAAGGAGGGTTTATTTTCACGAGCTATTTGTCACAAGGTGGCTATGCTCAGATTCCTGCATGGTAATAGCTTATTATCTGAGGACCAATGAACATTCTTTTGAATTCTCCAGGGTGGATGTTAAGTAAAACAAAAAGCTAAGCATATTAGAGCCGCATGTTAAAGCCCGAGGTGTTCACAGAAGAAAAATTCCGAACAGTTCCAAAACTAACCCATTGATCTGCGACTTTTTTTTTTTTTAACATCTTAATAAAGGATGTTCATTACTTTGCCCTGGTTTTCTTGGATATTTTTGAAACAGAACAATGAACCTGTGACTTTTCTATGTCCCTGCATGTATATTTCACAATTTTATATCTCACTGCTCCTCCAAGAATCGCAGGTTGGATAAATGATTTTCCTTCTTCTCTGTATTTGTCTTTAAAAAACCTTGAGAGGTAATGATCAGGAGACTATGACTAGGCTAAAGTCACTCAGTGAATTTCATATTTCTAAGACCGTTTAAACTCTTCCCTTCTTAGGCCAATTCTAGCATTCTAACCACTACACTTATAGGAACTCACAGGATAGTCTGTTACAAAATACTATGCTACATAACACTGCAGAATACACTATAGTGCTATGTGGAAAAAAAAAATCCCCCGATTTCTATAAAGCAGCTAAGCTGCCTCTTGAAGGCATAATATCAGATTGTGTGTATTTTTGTGAGCTGGCAAATACAGTTCACAAACGCTTCTGTTCACAAACAATTCGGTTCGTGAACAGCAGCGTTCACAAAATGTTGCTTCCGTTCGCGAACTCCACATCGGGTGACGAACACGACCCGCGGCCATCTTCTCTGCTCTGACACGTGGTCGTAGCTTCCTTTAGGCAAGATCGCGGTCACAGACAGACACTTGCTGTGAAGCTTTTTGGTGTCGCCTCAAGCAAGGTTAGTGTTCTCTCTCTTCATACTGTACTGTACTGTACTTTGTTTCATATTTTTGTGGTTAAAAAAAAGTACATATGGTTCAGAACGGATTAACCTTATTTACATTGAACCTTATGGGAAAATTTGATTTGGTTTGTGACCAATTTGGCTCGCGACCAGAATCGTGGAACGAATTAAGTTCGTGAACCGAGGTACCACTGTAGCTCAAAAACGCTAAAATTCTATTCTATTGTCATAAGCAGTTGAAGGCCATAAACTTGGCCTTCATTTTGACTGAGGCCAACAGAAAGGAGTAACAGTCTTACTAGATTATTTTATTATTAAATTGCAATTAAATTATAAAACAAAACTTCAAATTCTGGATTTAAACCTATGTCAGTGAAAATGGGAAAAGAGGATGGATATTCAAAAGTTTTGGTTTTTTGCTTTTGTGCCTTCAAGTCAGCATTGACTCCTGGCAACTGCCTGGACAGTTCTTGGCAAGGTTTTTTGGAAGTGGCTTGCCCTTCCGCCATCCTAGGGGCTGAGAGAGGGGGACTGGCCCAAGATCACCCACCTGGCTTTTTGCCTAAGGCAGAACTAGAATTCATGGTCTCCTGGTTTCTAGCCTGATACCTTAACCACTACACCAACCTGGCTCTTACAGAACTCTTTATACAGGAGGAAAGTGACTGATAGTGGTTAGTATGGATTACCCAACTGCTGTCATTCATCATCTGCAAATATATCATGATAGAATTTGGAATCCTAAATGGAAGTGTGAGAAACTATGCTTTGCTTTCTTTAATCAAGTTCCTAGTCCTCACAGTTACAGTAAAATCTTCAAAATGGCTAGCGATTAAACTTCCCCAATTCCTATCTTCACTATGTTCATTACGAAAAGTTTGTTCTTGAAAAACCTGAAATCGTACTTAATGCAATAAATTAGGCAATTCAAAAGGAATATTTCCATTCTGCTGCAAACTCCCCTTCCCTGTAACAGGAGGCTGTTTTGTTGGGTTTATGTGTATGTACAATATAGATGTGAATGCGTGTATTGTTTTTTTAAAAGAACGCAGCCCTGCTCTAATATCCTGTTCCCAGCTCCTTGGAGGAAATGGGATGAGAGGCTGTGGAACCCAGGTTTGCAAAGTTTCTTAATTCTGTTCCTGCCTCTGATAATGCAGATACAGAAAACGGAGGAGAGGTGGCCTGTTATACAGTAAATCAGGCACAGGTTCCGCAGTAGCTGACAGAGAGATAAATGAGGTAAGCTTAAGAAACAGCAGTCTATGCTTGGCCAAGGAGGGAGCCCCAACGTCTCAGGCCAGTTTCTGGCTCCAAGGGTTATCTCAGACTGTCAGCAAAGTGGCTGAGAGCCACCGGGTGAGAATTTGATGAAGGCCTAGTAGGGTTTGCTCTTATTGCTACACCCCATCAACTAGCCAAAAAGTCCATTTGAAGGGAACGTGTGTTTGTAGTGGAAGGAAGCAAGCCATCATTTCCTCCCAGAGATTCATTAAGAGGGCTGCTCTAGTTATCTTGACTCTAGCTTGTGGTCAGCCAACCACCAGGTCAAGCACAGGAGAAGCAGAAAGAATGGCCTTTTGTCACCCCCTGATCATACCCACGCTTAAGGAGAAAAAGGGCACCTTGAGAACTCTCTTCTGGCAACAGCGGTGGACTTAGGAGAGGAGCTGGATGGGGGAACCAAAGTTCTCATGCTTCCTCCTTCTATGGTTGCCTCTTCACACTTGAGGCTGGTGCTCATATATCCATGTACCATTTCCCAAAATTCCTCCAATCATTTCTTCAAAAGGAAAAGAGAAATGGAAGAGAAGTAAAATAGAAGGGTAGCTGACTCTCAGCACCCTTTCCTGAGAACTGAGAATTGTTAGGTCTGAAATGGAGGTCTAACTGAGGGACTAAGTCCCAACTGGTGGGATGTTATCATCTCTGAGTCAGCTTTGCACTGTGAAGAGCCCATCCCAGAGACACACAAAATGGTACTTGGAAATGCCCAAATGAGGATATTCCCTAGAATCGCAACTCTGAGCCTGGGCATGAGTCCAGGAATCCCAGTCTCTGGGACAGGAGGAGGAGAAGGCAGCTATATATGGATAAGCAACAGGTTAACGTCTTCAGAACCCATCGGAGATCACATCTGGAGCCAAGGGGGGCGGCATTGGCAGGAGAAGCATCAGTATTTAATGGAGCATGTAGGAATCTTCCATTGTGGTTACCTGACCTGCTGCAGCTGGGAAGAGGGAAGACGCAAAGAACTCAGAGAGTCAGAGAGGCCCAGCTTTTGAGGTCCCTGGCCATAGCAGAAATAAAAAATGACACCGCCATAGGGGGAAAAAAATAGCTTGTGTCTACATTTGACCTCTTTGAGCTTGATATAAAAAATTTGTTCAAGTCAAGCTTGACTTCTGGTGATTTCATGGACAACTTCCCAACCTAGCCTACGGTCCTGGGGTTTCCTGGTGGTTGCCTATCAAAGTCCTAACCAGGTCTATTTCTCTTTGACTTTTGAGATCAGCCACGATTGACCAGGTCTTTCCGGGTCCCTGGCTTGCTGGCCCTGCAGCTAAGCTCAATTCTTTTATTGTTTGGAGGCTGCAGGCAGGTCTGATGGAAAACCTTTGCCATGTAAGGGTCTCTGAGTTGCACACACTTCATGCAGGATGGAGGGGGGCTGCACAGTTATGCAGGACCTGTCTGCAGCTCCCCACATTTTAAATAAGCATTACTGCTTCTTATTCTTCCACTATGGAAACTATGATGACAATAAACCCCCTCCCATTTTTCCCTTCCCTCCTCCCAACATTATTCCAAACAAATCACTGCAGCAGAACACCATAAATCAGGCAGGTCAGCAAATTTATACAGATATTTAGGCTACAATCCTATTCCCAGTTGCCTTGAAGCAATCACCAGTTAACTCAAGGGGGTCTCCTTCTGAGTAATCTCCGTAGGACTGCGCGGTTAAGGCGTCCAACATTCTGTCTGAATTCTTAGAGGAGAATGTGCATCTTAATAGCCAGATGACATCACTCACACATACACATGAGTATTAAAAAAAAAAACAACAAGGAAAAGAAGGGGGGGGGAACCAGAAGGAGAGGGAAGATGACCTTATCCCCCACCATCCTCCCCCTGGAAGACAGTCCAATGAAGGAGTTTTAGAACACAAGTTGCCCGTTGAATATGGAAAAAGCAGCCGCACAGAAGGTGGGATGGAACAGACTCTTGTAAGGATCAGCTGAGAAAAGAGGGGGAGAGAGAGAGAGAACCTGAACATCCCACACACTCTGTTGTCCAGCAGGAAACCCCAAGGTCAGATTTTCCAAGTATCCTTTGGAAACCCTGGATATTCCTCAAGTTCCAACTGCTGAGTCAGAACAGACCAAGCACATGGATGCTTCCAACTGGATATCCAGTTGTAGGAATGTGCAATTTTGATGGGCTTTTGAGTTTCTTCCTAATTAAACTAATATGCCTAGGAAAGTTTCTTTCCGGTTCCTTCTTGTTGGGTCAGGCAGAGACATGCTGGGTGTGACAACTGTACAGTTCTCCATTCCTTGGGGAAACCACTTTCCACAGTTAGCTTCCCCCCCCCCCCCCCCCGGTCAGTTTGCCAAATAGCCCTGGGCTATTTAATGGTTTCTTTAGGATATATAAAGGAACATCACAGCAATAAGGGCACAGTTTTCCAAATTCCCTATAAGTAACAAAAACTGAGCAAAAGATCCCTCGGTTTTTAAAATGCAGCTGTTAACAACCCTCCAAATGTAGGAAGAGACTCTTTGTCTGTTGGTATTCTTCGTCTATCTTAGTTAGCATTTTCTACTCTGGCTAAAGTGCTTCAAACAGGGGTCTTTCCTATTGCCCGCTGCCCCAAACTCCTGTTGCTGGAGGGCTCAGGGATTAACACAGCATCTTCAAGAAAGGGGGAGTCTCTGCCACTGAACTTTGGCCATTAATAGTCTGGGAAGACTCCTCTGATAGTTTCAGGGTAGTCCTATAATCCCACACAATTTGGAGGTCACTACTAAGCAAGATGTCTCTCCAGAAACCACCGGCACTAGACCAGTACATAACCGAGTTGGAAGAGACCACCAAGATTCTTAAATCCAAGTACCCCCCCCCCCCCAGTTCAATACAAAAATCCAAATTAAGGCATTGCTGACAAATGGCATTCCTGCCTCCCCTGGACCACATCTGAGAAGGTGAGCCCCCCAACCTCTCTGGATAATTTGCTTGTATTATTAGGTTCATTCTAACATTCAGTCAGAATCTGCCTTCCTAGAATGCCTCTCATTGTTCAGGGTCCTGCATTCTGGAATGAAAAACTGACTTTGACCTTCTTCTGCACAATGGGTCTCTGACCAAAAATAACAACTGAAGAATGAGTTTGTTGGGGAAAGAGAAGTCTTTCACACTGTCCCACCCCTTAAAAAGTGGAGCCTGGATATATTGTAAGGGCTAATATTTTCCTGCATCTGAAATCAACCCTTTCTTTCCCTCAAGACTGAAGGACGTTGCAGATTTTTGCTGTTTCCTGTGACCCGGAATCTCCCGTGAGATGTGGCCGCCTCCTCGCTTTGCCTAATGGTATGGCCTTGTGTGAATCTATATTCAATTCATTATTGTGACATCACACATTCCAGGTGGGAGCTCTGTCAATGAAAACAATTCATAATGTTTCGGACTATACTATTTTTCACACGGCATATGGGGGGGAGGGGTCTGCAAGATGGAATGTCCCTAAAGTCCACCACAGAAAACTAGAAGGTTGGAGGAAAGGCTGAATTTGAACTCTTCTTCACCTGGCTTCTAGTAGTTCCCTTTTCAATATCTGAGTTTTCATTCATGTCATTTTCCTGCCAACACCCTCTCAGTTTAGAGCCTGAAGCCGTAACGTCTAGGAATAGTTTCATCCCATAAGGAAGTGGTTGCTAGAGAAGTTATCACCTCGGACGTTACCAATAAGCCCAGTGTGGAGTAGAAGCTGGAGCAGGAATGAATTGTGGATTCTCATACACATTTGGTTCTGGAGTAAATTATCTGTCTCTGGCCAGGAAAGCTATGGAACCAAATTGCCTTGGGCCACTTGTGTTGGAATCAGGCAACGGGTGAAATGATCCACCAAGGCAGCTCTAGGCGTTAATGGATTTTGTTAAAATTGCACGCCGTTAAAGGTCAATGTGTGTGTGTGAGAGAGAGAATAAGCCATCGCTAAGGAACGGAAGAGGAAAGAAGAAAAGGAAGACGTTACCCAATTCCCTAGGGTGGCCCGTTTGGTTTGGCTGGAGCCTGGCTGTCACGTGACTGCTTCTGCGGGAAAGCTGGCATTCGACGGAGCAGCTGGCTCCTCCTTCTGTCACTGGGGCTCTTTCAACACTCTGGCAGCCTCTGCCGCTGGGCAGGCATCCACACCCCTGCCGATCAGCCAAACGCAGGCGGCCTCCCCTTGGCTTTTGCCCCCAAGCTGCTGCTGTTAAATCAACATCCCTTCCGCCCCGGAGACCGAGGCGGCGCTGTGGCCGAGACACCATCCTTGACATTTCCCTTTGATGTGCGTATTTGTGTTTGTGTGTGTAGATTGGGGAGGAATGGGATCACCAGGCCTGGGACCTGGATTTGGACCGTAAGTTCAGAGAAGCACAACTGAAGCGGGGGATGCAGGAAGGAGACGTCTCCCAAGTGGGCTTGGAGATCCTGACTTGATTATTGCTTGTTTTAAAAAATCCCTTAACTCAAAGAATCCCGGTTATCTAAAGGAACACAGAAAAGGAACCAATTGGCTGTGTGAGCCTTCTGCCTGTATAATCTTCATTATAATCATCATGAAGCCAGCAGTGGGTTCAGTGGATACAGCGGGTACAACATACGACGATCTGAAATGTGTCCCTTGCTTCAGTGGGAGATAGACTGGAATTTGCTGGATGTCTTAGAATGCTAAGAGGCTTCTGGGAAGAATGAATGTTCACAAACACACAGACTTGAGCCTGTTCTCTAAGAATGCAATGACAGCATCTTTTGCACGAAACTGATTAACTGCAGTCTTGTTCACATCCCTTCCAATCATCCTGAGAGGAAAAAGCTGTCAGCTCTGTTGCAATCATCTAGGTATAATTTCAACCCCAGTAAGGCAGACACCAGTGCATACAGGCTTCCAGATGGAAGAAGGCAGCTAATCAAACACTGGCTTGTGTTCTAAAAGCTAGGACTCATGGACTCAGGGGTAGGCAGTGGATTCAGAACTGAAATCCCAGTCAAAAATTATCAGGGCTTAGCGGTGAAGCTAGTTTTCAAGGTTTGGGCTCAGTTTAGGAAAATGTGCAGTGATGAGAGTATCTGAGCATATTGAGAATGGTTTGCACTTGACAAAGAAGATCACCGCTGACGGCATTTCTAGCCATGGTATTCAATTCCTCATCCTCCAGAAATTAATCTTCCAGTCCTGAGGATGCAACTTCCTATGCAAATTTGAATCCCAGCAGTAGAAATGAAATCCTAGTCTCATTGGATACTGCCCAGAGTCTCTGGGAATCAGGTGGCATATACATTTAAGAAATCATGGTTGGTTGCACAGTCAGCCAGATGTTTAGACTGGATCTGGAATTTTTATCTACCTATCAAGTCCTTCCCAAGGACCTGGGATAGGCTGATGCTGTTGTTTGATGGTGTTAAAAGTATCGTCGCAGGATATAAGCTGTTCCAACTAAAGCTGCCCTTTGCAATTGACTGATGGTCAATGCTGATGGTCTTCAAGCGGTGCTCCAGATGTTTTGGGATTGCACCCAAGGCGCATCTTACTATTGGTACTATCTTTGCTTTCTTTTGTCACAGTTGTTCTATTTCTATTTGCAGGTCTTCGTATTTTGTGATTTTCTCTAGTTCTTTCTCCTCTCCTGCTGTCTCCAGGTATTGCAATGTCCACTATCTAGACTTTTTCATGTTTCTTATCAACAATGGTTAAGTCTGGGGTGTTATGTGGCAGGTGCTTGTCTGTCTGAATTCTAAAGTCCCAGAGCACTTTAGCTTCTTCATTCTCTATTACTGTGTCTGTTTTGTGATCCTACGAATTCTTGCTTGCAGGCAAACGGTATTTCTTGCAGATATTCCAGTGCACCATTATTGGTACTTTTCATGCTGCTGTTTGTAGTCAGTCTGTGTGATCTTCTTGCAGCAGCTAACTAGGTGGCCCACTGTTTCTTCAGCTTCTTTGTAGAGGCGGCATTTGCTGTCTTCTCAATTATGGCTTTATATGCATTTGTTGTTCTTATTATTATTGGTTGGTTTTGCCCAATGATTACATCTTTTAGTTTTGCTTTTTATTTTAAAAAATGCTAGGTAAGTCACTTAGACTTATTTATTGCAAGCAAAGCTACAGAAGAACACACACATAAACACACTTCTTCAGGTAACAACAACAAGAGCAAGGAGGAAAAAAGTGGGGGGGAGGGTTGTGCAGTGGGGTCAAATCATTACCATTTCAAAGACTGACAAACCCACAGGAAGCCTTGCAGGAGAGGTTAGGTGGAGCTGAAGAATTCACAGCTAGTTTCCTTTTGCAAATGTGTGAACACATTATTCCAACAGAAGATTACTAGACTTGCAGATTCACAGAGAGCAACTCTTACAATACTTGGTATGACGAGTGATTTTTATATATATAATGATTTCTATTGGAATTGTATATATATCATACAGGAATGGTAAAAAGTTAACTGATCTGCATTCATTACTATACATGATCTAATGGATTGCATCATTGAGAGGCACGAAATGGAGAAACACTGTATGAGCAATTCCTGTGGAAAAGCAAGAATCTATAGTTAATCCCTCCCAGCCTTAACCTATAATGGGTCTTTTAATCTTGGTGACCCATCTGTCCTTAGGGCAGGGGTGCGGTAACCCATATCTGAAACCTCCCAAGGCATGGAGGAATTAGCTTGTAATTTTGCTTTCCTTTGGTGCCCCTCCTTATGGTAGAGAGAGAGAAATGCAGAGGAACTTAGTGACCCTTCCCTGATAGCAAGATGCCATCCAATGCAGGAGTTCATAAAGAGGCTCCTAACCAATCATTATCCTTCCTCTTGACTCTGTTTTCTTGAACTCCATGTATAAAAAAACCCAATTTCTTTGTGTTCAGGGTGCCTCTTTTGACAGAGGTAGCCCCTTTACTGCTGTGCAACAATAAAGGAAACTTCTAAAGGTTTCTCATGTCCGGTGAAGTTATTGGCAGTCGTCTCCGGGCAAGAACCCCGTTTTGGGTCCAACATCATGTTTTCAGTAATAAATAATTGGTTATTTAAAGCAGTGTTTCTTAAAGTGTGGTCCGAGACGCTGTCAGAGGTCTGCGAAATCAAAATGATTTGGCAGACGTTGAAGATATTTGCAAACATTTAAAACAATGTCACTCTTCTCATTATTATTTTTATTTGTTAAAAAAACTAGGTTTTTTTAATAAAAATATTTTATTTATGTTAATATCGCTTGGGTTTAATATTGTTCTTTTTAAATGAGCCGATAAATAAATATTCTACAAATGCATCAGTTTTAATTTTGAATACGCTAAATATTGATAAACATAACTCATATAAACAAAAGCCCTTTTGGGGTCCTCCGTCATTTTTAAAAGTGGGAAGGGGTCCTGAAAGCAAAAAGTTTAAGAAACACTGATTTAAAGGATCCTGTTATTCCACCAGCATGATATGTAAAAAGCCAGCCACATCTAATTATCCTTCCATACATTTTGTAAGTACCGGTGACTGAACCCAAACAGCTTCTGCTGAAACCAGTGGGACATAAAGTGCTTTCCTTTGGATGGAATAACTTAACCTTTATGTTCTTTCTCAAAACAACTCAGTAAATCAGCCATTCTCATTTTATGGCTTACTAGTCCTACTTTATGAATGGCAAACAGCAGTGAAAAAAAGTGGGTTGATCCCAGTCTATAATATTACAGGGCCCAGATAGATAGAAGCACCTAGCTGACCTCCACTGATTTGGAAAAGCTAAGCGAGATCACACCTCGTGAGTGCTTGGATGGGAGACCACCAGGTAATCCTTGGGTAGTGGGCTAGACTTAGAGGGAAAAATGCATCCTGGGAAAAGTTAATGGCGAATCACTTCTATATTATCGGCAAGAAATGACATGGATGTGTCTGTGAAGTTGCCAGGAGTTGAGCTTCACTCAGACTTTACCTGGTAGCACCTCAAGAACCGGAGAAGGCCAAATGTACAACATACCTAGTATAGAATCGCTAGGACTCCTAGTACACCCTTCCCTGACTGGGTGCCCTCCAGATGTCTTGCTACTGCCATTCTAGAATTCTGGGAACTGCAGTCTCTACACATCTGGAGAGTGTCAGGTTAGGGAAACCTGCATAATAGGTTACAAATGTCTCTAGTCCTCTGTGCCTGAAGTATTGGCTGTCAACCACTTGGTGATACAAACTTGACTGTCACCTACAACAAACTGAGTTTACACTGAGGATCCCAGGCATACTTATTCAAAAACAAGTCCCACTAAATTCCATGAAGCTTACTCCAGAGTAACTTAATCATGACTTAGGTTGAAATCCTACGTGTTCTGAAAGTAAGCCCTGGGGGCTCTGTTCGCATCACCCTGACAGGCAGTTTTCTGGATTTTTGCAACACATGAACTATAAACTAACCATGCAGCCTGAGTTTGTGTACTACTCTATTGTAACTTGTCCTGTTGTTGACAAAGTTGGTGACTCAGTGTACTGTGTGAACACAACTTGGGGGGGCTCTCAGCCAAGTGATGATTGTGCCTTAATACCACTGAAACTAAAAAAGAAAAAAAATGTATTGTTTTCAATAAGCCTCAGAGCCTACTTGCTCCCAATAAATCTACAGAGGTGCATTTACATACATTTTATGCATGGGGTTCCCTCACGTGTCGCTCTAAGGCAATAAAAAGGGAAATCCAACTTCCAAACAATGCAGCCGAAGGAAGAGGCCGCTGCGCCTGGCCAGCAATACAGCCTTCCAAGGAACAAGGTGTTTCCTTCGATTCTGCCAAGGGCACGACATTCTGTCTCCAGGAACCAGTCTGGTCTGGAGCCAAGGGAGAAACATGATATATGTGCCTGCATAGCAGGGCTGTTTGTTTCGAGGCTTGTGTTTACGCCTCTTGTGCTCGAACAATAATGTTACAGAGCGTGGCTAGAGACACGTGTGGCTCCTTCTCAGAATAGTTGAACGCGGGGGTCGTCCAGTGAAGTGGGAGATTCAGGATAAAGAAAGGCCCGCAGCAAAGAGTTAAGCGATAGGACCTGTTGCTGTAAGATATAATCCTGGCCTCTAGACTTTCAAAGTCTTTCAGGGTTACATGGCATGGGACCAGGTTACCCGAGGGACCCTCTCATCCCCATTACGTCGACCTGACCCACCCAGTCAGGCAGAGAAGGTCTGTTACAGACCCCATCTGTGACAGAATGTCGACTGGCGGGGCCCAAGAGGAGACCCTTCTCTGCTGTGGCCCCGCCCTCTGGAACACTCTCCCCCCAGAGGAGAGGCAGGCCCCCACTCTCCTGGCCCTCTGGAAAGGGCTGAGGACCTGGCTCTGCCAACTTGTGTGGGGCGTGAAGGGGGGAAACCAACCCTGGGGGTGGCTGGCACCCTGAAGATGCTCCTGTAGATTAATAACCTTTATTTACCATCAATGCCTTGGAAGACATTGTTTATTTATGGACATTGTTTTTATTGTATTTTAATCTGTATTTATTGTGGTTTTATTGTAAACCGCCCAGAGTCGCTCTTTGAGTGAGATGGGCGGTGACTAAATTTGAAACACACACACACACACACACACACACACACACACACATACATATATAAGCACATAAATATATAAGCTGATATAAAGCATATAAATTTATAAAGCAATGTGATTCGCAGAGGCAGTGTACCTTCCAGTTAAGGCTTTGGTGACCAGGGCCGATGATGTAGCATAGGCAGGACCACATCACTTGGGCTCCTAGGCGTTTCTGTTTGTTACAGGAGCACCCATACTGGAACTGAGATGAAGCGATGGAGAGGGACGGGGGTAGATAAAGAGAGCATTGGCTCCGTTTGGGCACGATCAGATCCTCCGTCCTCAATCGTCTCCCTTGTGGGATGTCGCAAAATGTCAACGCCTGGCGGTGCAGCCCTGCCGCTGTGTGCTTGCTCCAAAGCATGTCACCTCATGGAGCATAGTGCAATCTTTCCCGAGGGCAGAGTACAGGATGGGAGCAGCCTGAATAGCAAACCGCTCTTACATGAAAAGCCTGTAGGTCATTTTGAGTTCTAAGGGAACGTTTCACTTTGGGGATGGTGTGTTTACAGAGTGCTGACTCAGTATTCCCAAGGGAAATGTTAATGTGTACGTTTTAAGCCTCCTTGAAACAAATGCTGCTCCCTTTCCTATTTGGGGAGCAAACTCTACTGATTAGAACAAGGTTGCCCCCTAATGGCGAAGCCTTGCTTGCGTGCCTCAACATCATCTTCCCTCCTTCACAAAGTGCAGGACAGTATGACTCTATTCCACCCAGGGAGAGAGCACCTTCCCCATGAACAATTCTGAAGTAGGATCGTGTTTGTCAGGGGCATTTTTATGTTTTGCCCCTAGGCAACGCTCCAGCTGTTGAACATTGACCATTGTGCCCTGAAGATGTTACCTAGCCGGGTAATGAAACCTTTGCAAGAAAACAACCAAGCTCAGAGAACCCCAAAGACTCCACACTGACCTTCTTTGGTCCTCATAAAACATTAGGGATCATACCACAATGTTCTTTGCTTCAGCTCCAGCATTTGAATAAATGACAGCCAGTGTGTTAAGGTGTTGTGAAGGACTGGGGAGCCCCAGGTGTGAATCCACCTTCAGCCAGAAAAGCTCAAGAGGTGACCTTGGGTCACTTACTCTCTCTCAGCCCAGTCTACCCCACAGGCTTCTTCTTGTAAGGAAAAGATGAAGCAGGGAATGCTCTGTATACTGCCTTGAGGTCTTGGCGGAAAGGTGGAACAAACATTTCACAAACAGAACATTGATTCTCCTATGATGGCCAAAAACTGTACAGGGACAGGACAGCCAAGTGTACAAGACTCTCTCCACTTTGCCACTCAAATGAAGCTCACCCTGTCTCACATTATCTCTCAGCTTAATCCACTTCCTAGAATTGTTAGGAGGATAAGCTTGGCTAAGAGAAGCCATTCACTCTGCTCCGAGATCCTTGGAAGAGAAGCATGAGAAAACAGTCACAAATAAAATTCCTAATCAGCAGAGCAAGAGAGATTCAGAGGTTTACTAAATTGCCCCTTTCACATGGAAAGCATTAATGGAGTCTTCATGCAACTGAATGAGTTCGCATCACACTTCATCCCTCCACTATTCACACTTCAACTCTGAGTTTGTCTTAATCACAATCTGTTGAGTGAGTCAACCGAAGGACCATATTAGGACCTCAGTACCACATGGAAACTGAGCAGTGGAACTTCTAAGTAAACATGCAAGGGTCCTTTTTTGTTTTGGGTTTACAAGATGGCAAATTAACAGCAATTGACTTCTCCAAGGCTACCCAATTAAGATGTGAATTGTTTCATCAAGAGCATCTTGAAAGCATCCAAATCTGGCATTTCAGCATCCCAGCTGGCTAACACTTGGAATTCATGCAACTTCCTGGTTTTGCGTTCCAACCGGGGTCCCACCGTAGCGTGCCCTATTGTCTTGAGGTGCCCAGGAGACTTACTGTTGTTTTCTGAGGGTGTTCTATCAGGACTAGTTGTTTTCCTAACGATGTTGTTTTGTTCATGCCTAAGATTTCCGGGTTGGATTCCTTTGTGTAAATCTTGGAAAGGTCCTGATTAGATTCTCCCTCCTCCCTCCCTCTCGCCAGTCCTGAACTGTCTGGCTTTGTTTCTGTTTTCTTGGCTTAAATTTTCTCCAGCCTTGCCAGCAAAATCTGGTGTCTATTGCGTCTTCGTCTCATGCTAACTTTTCCCTCGTGTGCTCGAATGTTTTGGGCTGGAACGCTGGGACTTGGAGTCCTTGGGAGAGCTGCGTACAACGGGGTCATGTGGCTTTCTGTGCTTTCAGAGGCAGCACTTTCTTGCCTTCCCCCTCCTCCCTTCTCTGAATAAACCTGAGTAGAATTCAGTGGCATCTTGGGGTCTGCTTATTCAGCAAAAGTGAAAATAAGGCTAAATATGTTTTCGCCTCCCCACCTTCCACTATTCTGCCTGATTAAAAAAAATGCTTAAAATTTGGCATGTTCTTTCAGCTGGTGCAAAAAGAAGTATTGTTTCATTCACTCTGTATTGCATTCTGGGTTGAATTGAGAGAGATCCTTCACTTCCTCAAAGACTGTTAAGAAGTTGCAGGTGGTCCAGAATGTAGTGCACCTTCATATGTTCATGTGATGCCTGTACTTTGTGGGCTACATTGGTTGCCAACTGGCTTCCAGGTACAATTCAAGGTACCTGGTCCTTCATGGCTTAGGGTGTCTAGGCATTTCATGGTTTATATACAGTATCTGCAAGACCACCCATCTCGAATTATCTCTGCTGATCCTGTAAGGTCTGACGGGGTGGCATGCTTCAGGTCCCATCAACAAAACCGTGTCATCTAATAGGACTCAGAAGATGTTCCTTATCTGTAATGCCTACTCTTTGGAATAGCATTCCCCCTGAAGTCCATATGGTCCTGCCTCTGCTGTCCTTTAGGAAGGTCTTAAAATCCTGATTCTTCCAGCAGCTATGGGGCCAAGGCTGGACGGTCTGTGTTTTAGCTTTTTACCTTGCCCTGACATGGTTGCTGCATTGTCTTGCAGCCTTGAATTATGTTTTTAACCCTCTGGTACACCATCTTGGGTCGCTAGCTGGTTGGGGAGCTCTATAATTCAAATAAATAAATACATTTGACAGGTGCCACACCACATGTTATCTGTTAGGAGGAAGTTTGGGCCAGCTCCCAAGACCCTCTTGGCTTCATCTGTGCCCCACGCTTCTCTCTCAAAGAGCGAAGACAGGGCAGGGATGAAATGCAACGGACTCTGCAGTTTGTTATACTTTTGTCAACAAGATCACCTTCTGCTGTTTTTGCCATACCTCTATTTTTCCCTTTCAGGAGGAAAGGCATGACATGGACAGACCATAGTGGGGTGACCAACTCTGTTGCTGCCCTTGCCCTCTGCAACAGCATCCCCCGTATGGTGAGAAATCTATGGTGCCCATTCTCCTGGGGTTCTAGAAGGCCCTTAAGACCTGGTTCTGTTCCCAGGCCTGAATTTAACTGTTGTAATTTTGTATTTGGATACTGTGAGCTGCCCAGAGTCTTCTGGAGTGGGCAGCCGTAATAAATGTCATGAAACAAAGAAACAAACAAATAATGCTAGGGGATAAGTGAAGCTCTGAGGGAGGTGGTAGGACCTCTCCTGTGGCCTGATGGATCTCAATCCAGATTAGGCCCATGGGCCAAAACTTCCCCATCCCTACTGTAACAATAGGAATGATGCTGCTTTTGCTGACCATCCACTGGAGCCTCTTCTCCTTCTGCTCTTTGGGCTTGACATTTTTATCCCACTTTTCTTCCAAGGAGCTCCCTTAGAGATAGATTAGGTGAAGAAATTGTATGGATATGGTGAAAACACAAGAGTCTTGTGGCAGTTTGACAAATTGGTCCCAGGGTGAGCTTTTGTAGATTAGCAGAGACTATTTAATTACAGTAGATTCTTGACTAGTTACTCTTAGCTGGCAGGCATATATACACATAAGGGAAAAAGTATGCAGTGAGCTTGGAGCGAAATGCGAAGCAGAAAAAAACACAATGTGAAAATTACATAAAAGCTTCAATGTATGTCAAATAATATAGAGGAGTTGATTTCCCTCACTATTCATCCAGAAATAATTGAGTAGATTAGCTTGTTAAGTCTACTTTTTCCAGGGAAGATTCTCCAGGGACTGGACCAAACCAGGGTGAAAGTTCACCTGTGTTAGTGGATTCCAAAATAACCCTCTCCTTCTTAGCATCAGCAACTGACAAAGTCAACCACAGGGTACAGAGACCACTGAGGGACCCAGCATTGGCTCTTGCTACCTTCTTCCTTCCTAGTGAGCAGAGATAGGCTGCAAATGCCCGTGCACCACTAGTACCAGGCATATTTGTAGCAGTTCTCAAACATCTGCCAGGCAAAGTGGAGGCATCAGCTTTTGGCTCAGAAGCTCCACCCCCTGATTGCCGATGCTGTGAGGTTGGTTGGATTAAGCAATGGTAAGGAAAAGCCTTTTGTACAATGCTCACGTTCATGGTCCCCAAGGTCACAATGGAGCTGGCAGCTATGTGGAGCCCTTTCTCCAAGGACCCACTTGTAGCCATCTCTAGGCTACTTAGGGAGGCCAATGAATATCAAGGGGGGAAGCAGGGTCCTTCCAGACCTATCTCTCTGGACCAGAACCTAGGCATCACCATCAGGATTCAGACAGGAACAGCTTGCAAGAATGACCCAAGAAGAGACTTCATTTCATCAAGCTCATTAATGACATCTGGCTTATCAAGAAACTGGGGACAACCATCATCCTGCTGCATCCTTAGATGGTTCCAGATTTAAGGCTGATCCATGTGAGCATTTTTCTCACCCACTGGTTACAGACAAATTGCCCGCCAAGTGCCCCATTTCAATCCATTATAAGGATGGAGAGGACCTCTCGATGAGGGCATCAGGGAAGAAGACGGCCAGTCCTGCAAACGGCAGCTGGTCACATTCAAAGGCTTCCCAGCACTAGGCAAAATGGTCCGACATAGATCAGGAATGGGAAGGAGAGGAAGAAAGAAGGGGCGTGTTTTTACTTTTTGGAAAAGTACGTGCCATTTTGCTTTCTCTAGTGAAGGAGATTTATTTGCTGTTTCCCTGTTGGCCAGAACTATTTCCTGCAGCACCTGGTTTCGCTGTGGCTGTTCCATCCACAACGATCGGCTGGAGATGTGCTCCAAGGAATCCCACTCCCTCCCTTCCCATTCCCTGCTCTTTTCGTTACAGCAGCTGAAGCCTCGCCAGTTCGGGTGTGTTAGTCGAACCTCCTTCTCCAAACCCAGCAGCCCCACCCTGGCTCCTTCTTCCCCCCAAGCCTCTGGGGAAGGCAGAAGAAAGCATTCCCGCATGGGCAGAGCATTGGAGGCAGCCAAAGGTAATCAGACTGCCAGCGCTCCATCTGGTTTGCGCTCCCCCAGCAGAACAAGGAGCATAAATCCAGCCTGACGCAGCTCTGGCTGAGAGAAGCAGCTTTCCTTGGCCTCTGAAAAAGCAAACAGATGGCGCGAGCATGCTCCGCCTGCCAGGGGGCAAAACATGCCTCTGAAAAGGTGACCGGTGCCCCTCCTGTGGCATTATAGAGGAAGATGTAGAAGTTGGCAAGGCGGGAAGAAGGAGGACTCCTCCCCTTTCTGTTGCTGAATGCAGGACTTATTAGGATCAGGGCTTGTGGCCAGGGCTCCACCCCAGCCCTGTTTCCTAATTCCAAATAATAAAATTAGAATAAATGAAAGGGCCTCTGAACAGGTGCCAAGGGCATTTCTTTTGCTTCAGAAAAGCAATATGCATTGCAGGCTAGGAAGGACTTCCAAACAGAAGCGCTCCTTCCAGAAATGCCCAAACCCCTCACTTTTTTTTTTTTTTTTAAGGAAAGAATATTATGGGCAAAGCTCAGTGGAAGCACATACTTTGCTTGTTTCATTTTATGGAAGAGGAAAACTGAGGGCACACACAGAAAAGTGGCCAGGGAGAGAGGCAGCTTAAGGGAAGGTGATTCCAAGGTACGCATGAATAATTCGGCATCTCTCTGCAAAGATGGCAGATCCCAACGTTCTTCTTGAAGCGAGATTGGAATAACAAAAGCATCAATCACATAAACTGGTTTGGGTGTCAACACATATTTACCTGCCTGAAACTCCTCTGTGTGCACAACTCAGATCACCCACCTAATCTGAACTTAGAAGGATGGGAAATATAAACTAACAAAGCAGCAAACAAAGATTTGGCGGAATGGTTAAAATTATGGGATATTTAAGGTCACATCCTGCTTCATAAGCTTTCCTGGATCTTACTCTCCCAGCTGCCAAAGTTCCCTTCATTCTTCCGCCCTTCCTGTCAAAAGCACAGGCCCTCTTAGGCCCAGAAAAAAATATAGCATTTCTTGCTTTGTCCTGTCCCTTGATTGGGAAATTCTGTGACTTTTTTGAGACCCCAGCTTTCTGACCCTTAGTGTGTTTTGCTTGAGTCCAAATCTCCGTCTCAGCATTCTTTGTAGGATACAGGAATTTGGCTTGTAGATTTAACTCTACTGCTTGGAGAAATTTTAATGATGCCACAGAATGGAATCAAAACACACCCCTCCTAGGCCTCCACCCTGTTTGACAGCCACAAGACGCAGGGACTTTTCTAATATTCTCCCGTGGAAGGAGATGCTTTCCAAAAAAATGTTTGGGTGGGGGGAGCATTAGCCTATCATGGCAGCAGCCTGACTTCTCTTTTCCTAAACATCTTTATCTTCTGCTATTACTCAAAAGAGCAACTGTGTTGGCAGCCTGTCCAACATCCTGCATCTCCCACAAAGCTCCCATATTGAGCATCAATCTGGAATATCCTGAGAACCACCTAAGGGCTGCCATTGAAGAATGCAGATAATTTTTTTTTTTTTTTTGGAAAAGGGGCAATTCTCAGAAGAACTAAAAAAAAGCCCTGGAGAAATATGGTTGCCGTATTCTCTCCGTCCAGCTGTTGTTGTTTTTACTTTGCCCTTTCCAGTTTTTTAATTCCTAGAGTTGTCATAGCCTATTTCAAAGAAAGGCAGCCTCAACCCACGGCCTACAAGAAGGCTCTGAAACCCCTTTTTTGTGGCTTCTAGAATCCCTCTGCTAAAATGCAGCGGTGGGGTTTCTTGCCACTCCAACGTCATGATGTAAACACGGCAATGGACTTGCTTATTTACTTATTAGCCTGCTATCCTACCTTTCATTTATGAGCTGAAGGCAACACACCTGGGGCTCCATTTTATTTCTCCCCCCCCCCCCAATCATCCTTTGCGGTAGACTGGGCTCACCCAATCAGCTGTGAACAGCCAGCTTGCTTTCCAAGACCACTGTCTGCTTGCCAGCATCTCATGCCAGCTGGCAGTGCACAAATATTTCCAATACATATTCTTTCATCCTCCCAATTTGCATTTACAGGGGGGTCAGTTGTATGCCCTGGATCCCATTGCCAAAAGAGGTTCCCCTCACCTTTTCCTCTTCCAAATGAAAGAGCATCTGCTCCTCTGCAAAGTGTGGTTTGTAAAAGACGGTTCTGCAGCCAAGGCTCGGGGAGAAAAGGAGCAAGAAGTTGGGAGCAGAGGGTGAGAAGAGAAAAGAGGGATCTTCTGCCTTCCAAGCTGTCTCAGAATTAACTGACTGAATCATCAGGGGTCTGGAGGGAGTCTAGGAAAAACTGGGAAAAGCTGATATTTTGAAAGGATAAGTAAAACTTTTTTGGTGCCTTCAAGTCAGTGTTAACTCCTGGCGACTACCTAAACAAGTCCCTGCAGTTTTCTTGGCAAGATTTTGGAAATGGTTTGCTCTTGCCTCCTTCCCAGGGCTGGGAGAGAGTGACTGGCCCAAGGTCACCCAGCTGGCTTTGTGGGGAAGGTGGGACTAGAACTCACCATCTCCCGGTTTCTCACCTGGTGCCTAAACCACTACACCAAACTGGGTCTCAAAACATGCTTAGCTAGAAGCATTAGGTAAGATTACTTTTAATGTCTTTTCTGTGTATCTAAGTGTACTTTATCGCCACTGATTATTACATATGGTATTTATGTTTACATACTCAGTACTTTTTGTGTTTTTATGCAGCTTGGAACCTCTTTACAGAGGAAGTCTCTAAATTAAGGGAAAACCAACATCATCTTGAGCCTGTCCCAAACCTTCCCCTCTCCCCCGTAACTTTCTACAGGAGAGTCCTTTAAAACACTATGTAATCTTAGCAGTACTATATATTTAATTGCTCCAACAAGGAATGGATCCGCACATGACTAAAGTTACAAAGGATTTTTTTACAGTCTTACTTTTCTTTTTTTTAAATAAACATCGATTTTGATTTTCCCTTGTGAGAAAATTGTGAGATTGATCTGCCTCTCAGAGGTGGTGGTACTGATTTCCCCTAGTCACACACCTCCATGATACAGGTCTGGGTCGTGGTGCTGTAGAATTCCATTGCTATCATCCTTTGTATTGGTCAGTAAGGGTAGAAGTTGTGGGGAATCCCATATTTCCCACATGTTGGGGTTAAGGAAGAGGATATTAGGGAAAGACATCCCCAAATCACCACACCAAGTAAGAGGCAGAGCTAAAGTGTGTATACTCATCTGGGAAAGGAGGTAGAAACCTCCAAGCTTTTACTCCATGGACTCAACTGCCTCTACAACATTAATCTGAACAACAGGTTCAGAAAGAAAGAAACTCTCCCCCCTCCCCAAGAAAACCTTATCTTGCCCATGAGAAATTATATTTATTTTAAAAAAATCATGAATTTAACAACCAAAAAAAAATACAGCAAATACAATCAAAAATCAAAGCAGCTATGCAAGAAAAAGGACATAGACATGCGATGAAGATGAACTTAAAACTTTTGAAAAAGAAGAAAAAGGATCTCTCGGTTTTCATCTCGCCCCTGGCCACAAGGGACCACCCACTTTACGTCACTGCTTTGCCATACAGCCCTCAGCCCAGTTAAGCAGCACCAACACGCCAAAAGTTATCACCCTTCTTCTACTTCTTGAATCTTAGTGTGAGCGTGCGTGCATATGTATGTGTGCATAAAGAGAATCACGATGTTTCTTCCTCGTTAACTGCTATGGACTTTTTAAGAGAAAGCAGGAGAAGAAAATGTTTTAAAGGAATTAATGTGTGGACACTGGGGAGCACGTAGCTTTCAGTTGAGTGGATGGGAAATGTGGCCACTCGGTTCCAGTGAAAAAAAGCAGGCCTACCCACAGCCTGACCATGCAGTCTAGGTCAGACATTCCTGTGTAAAACACATCACCGTTTCCTGCCGCAGAGAATCAAGTCAGGGGCTGGAGGTGGTTAATGGAGTCACCAGCTGCAGTTTGAGGGGATCCTTCACCCAACCATTATTATCTCACTGCAGAGACGCTTTCCAAGCCCAAACAGCTGCTGTGCAACCATTTCCCGAACTTCCCAGGCCTATTTCCTCATGCAGCGAGCTGGCCCATGGAACTGGACTGACTAAGACCCTGTTCCATTTCTCTCTGTTAATTTTTGCAGATGGGGGTGTAGTCCAAGATTAGTTTGAATTATGTGAAAAACACAGTTATGAGAACGAAATCTAAAATTTGGGCAGGGCATTACTTCAAAACCAAAGCCTATACTGTACTGAAAGAGACAGCAAGCTAACCTTAACTTATATTTATGTTGCAGAATATTCCTTTCATTGTTGCAGCACTGAACCTTTCTCCGTTAATTCAAAATTATTTGCTGGTATCTCAGCAGAAGCTCCAGGTCTGAGATCTGTTGCTTATCCTAGGGGCATGCCACAGTATACCCCTGTGTCCCCACAGCTCTGTGAGCTGCACTGGTTGCCTGTTTGTTTCCAGGTACAATTCATGGTGCTGGGTAGCTCCTATAAAGCCCTTCATGGCATGGGGCTGGGCTATTTGAAGGACTTCCTGTCTCCAGCTGCTTTTGCCTGGCCAGTGAGACTGGGCAGAGTGGGTGTACTCCAGGTCCCTTCGATGAAAGAGTGCCACCTTTGGGGACTTTGGATGCGTGCCTTCTCTGTCACACCCCGCACCTTTGGAGCACTTTCCCCCCAGAGATCCATATGGCTCCCACCCTGATGACACTCTGGAAGTCCATGAAGACCCTGGCTCTTCTCCCAGGCTTGTGGCAACAGTGGATGTTGTCGCCCCGTAAGTTGTTTTTGTATGTTCTCTGGACGCATGTGGTTCTTTTTTGCTCGGTTTTATGTTCCTTTCTCATTTTTAATTGCAAGCTGCCCAGAGTCATCTGGAGTTGGGTGGCCTCTAAGTGTTGTTATTTGTATTTTGTAGGCCATCCAAAATCATGATAGATTGCGGCAGCCTATTTTTAAAATACATACATAAATTGAGCAGCAACATGGTGTTCTTAAGGACAGTGACAAGCCAGAGATTTTGCTGCAAGTCGTTGAGCCAAATGTCTTCCTCCCTGCCCTTTGCTGCCACTCAGTGAGGCTGCCACGTTATAAAATATTGCTGCACTATTCATACAGTACTTCAGTTCCCAAATTTGCCTAGCCCTAACCTAACCCTAATCCTAACCCTATCTTTCCTCTCGTTGGTCGGTCACCCAAGGCAGATTGCTGGGCCACACTGCTATACAGCAGAGTTATCTCCACCTATAGAAAATAATGAACAGGCCACATACATTATGTCTCCACTTGAACCTGACTGTGACAAATCAAGGCCTGGCAATGCTTATTTCATCCCATGACACCAGAGTAACAGCATCTCACCCCAGCCTGCAAGCGAGAGAGCGCTAAGTCATCCTTAGTTGTACCTGTGTTAAAGCAGGATTTACCCCCTTCTTACTATTGTTACTTAGGACATCTTCAAGGGGTGTGCATTCCCTTCATCTTTGTCATCTATTCCCTTATAGGAAGTCAAGGGACTGCAGTGACTGGGAACAAAGGCAAAAGCAGCTGGGTAGGGACTGACAATGGGGAGGGCAAATCTCATACTGAGTCAATTTTGTGCCAACTCAAGGATGGGTAGAGTGCACATTAACTCAGGAGCAGGGGAAGCTCCTTAATCTCATACATGGGTGATGCTGCATCTCTGCACGCTCTGCTGTTCTCTGACCATGCCTTTGATCGATCAAGAAAGGCAGGTAAAGCATTGGGTATAGAGTCATGCCAGGAAAATGGCACAAGAGAGAAGTATTAAACATCCTTTTTTCAGGATCAATGGTCTAATCAAACTGAAGCTCCCCCTTGCCTACAATTCCCTGTTTAGGAAAAATAAAAATATTGGGAGAAACAGTCATGTACTTCCTTCCTAATCCACAATCTTGCTCTCAGGGTGTTAGAAACTATAGTCCAAGACACCAGGTTTTGAATTCCTGGGGTATACAGTATGTCTTCAGTTTAGAAATGCAACATTACCCTTAGGGAAGAACTGTAGCCTATTTTCAACAAAGCAACTACTCCTTTTGGCAGACTTGAAGCCTGCTTGTGTTATAATAACAAATGAACCTCACCAGATAAAGATGCTGACTTAGCAGGCTGGCTTCCTCAGTGTCCTGCAGCAGGGCAGTGAGACACAGACTGGCCTCGACTTATCAAGAAGAGGAAAAACTCAGCAGCCTCCATCTCCATTGTTTGCCTCGTTCCTCTGGAATGCCCTGGCAAGATTAATCACTGCTGCAGATGTCCTCATGAAGTCTGGTCTAACCAAGCACCTTTGTTTGACTATTTAATATATTTTAAAACCACATTTCATAGAACAAACCATCCCAGTGCAGATTACAGAGCAAAATACATCTCCAGCGGTGTAGACTACCCTTGGCAAAACTCATGAGTGGGACTGCAATACCTAATTTTTCCAGATCATCTCAACATTTCTGGAGAGCACCAGATTCGGGAAGGCTGGAGTAGTATCACAGAGCTGGAGGGAGCTTTGTAGTTCAACCCCCTCATTAATGCAGAGGTAGAATGAATTAATGGATTCTACTGTTGGAGTGCTTTTATTGCTAATCCAGTCTAGGAGGTGCCTTTTCAGCTAACAGAAATGCAATCAATGTAATGAAGATCATGCTTTAAGGTTGGGGGCTTTTTTGGTGCCTTCCAGTAATGTTGACTCCTGGACCAGTCCCTGCAGTTTTCTTGGCAAGGTTTTTCAGAAGTGGTTTGCCCTTGCCTCCTTCCTAGGGCTGAGAGAGAATGACTGGTCCAAGGTCACCCAACAGGCTTTGTGGCTAAGGCAAGACTAGAACTCACAGTCCCTCAGTTTCTAGCCTGATGCCTTAGCCGCTACACCAAACCAGCTTGCTTTAAGGTTATAATTTTCAAAAAGATGGCTTGTTGCTTATTGATACATCTCGTATAGTTAAAAGGAAACCAATTATGGATCTGCTCCTTTTAGAACAGCTAAACATAGTGGGGTTAGTATGACACTTTTCCTTCTCAATAAGACTTTGTACTTCTATAAACCTTGACATTTCCAGAAACTTGCTGATTATCTTCCTCTTGCAGATGGATAATGCCATTTTGGCTACAAAAGGATCCACCCTTGGAAAATACATTAGGAATTAGAATAATTGGCTGGATTCAAAACCAAACACTACACTAAGAGGGAGTTGGATATTTTAAGTTTAGCATGTCGCAGAAACGTAGTCATTGTTAAGAGCATGTTATAGGAACTAGGCCATCTTCTTAAGCCATAATATGGTTGATTTGTTTGGGATAGCATGTTTGTGAGCCCAGTAGACATGTTGTGTGTGTGTGTTTTGTGAACCTAGCCTTAGCATTGGAAGGGGTTTTAAGCCTTCCAACTAAGTCTAAACTGCTGTTCAGTGCAGAAATCCAGATTAAGCGTCCTTGAGAGATAGCTGTCTAGCCTCTGCTCAGACACATCATTACATTTTTGGGTAATGATTTCCACTGTCAAACAGACCTTACTGTAAAGAAGTTTTTCCTAGCATTTAACCAAACTCTGCCTTCTTGTAACTTAAGACCAGTGCTCTGCACCCTACACTCTGGAATAACATAGGTTATGGCATTCTGCTGTTTGCCATCCCTTCAAGAACTTGAGGCAGACGATAGATGATAATACATGATAGAGAATATATCGGTTCCCCCCTCCATGTTACAGTAGCTCTGAATTATTTCTATTCTCTGTTCCAGCTCATTACAGGACAGCTTCAGTACAAAAAGACATTCTGTAAAGAGGGAGATTGTTTTGAAATCAGAGCTGGCTTTTTAAAGACAGCACAGACAAGCAACCTCAGCCCACAGACTTAGTTATGGTAAGTCAGTTCCCCTGCTGATGACCTGCTCAACCCTGAAACTGAGGAGTTTGGGATCTTCCCACAAGTCCAAGCCAGATGCTTTATTGTGGGTGGCTCGAACCACCTACACATGTTCTGGGCTGCCCAGCAAGTGAAGTCATCGTGGGAATTCTCTCTGGAATTGCAGAAAACTGCTGTGTCATCTCTTCCCCCTTCTTATCAATGTGCTGGCAAAGACCAGCATCCATGATTCAAAAGAAAAACATGCCTGCCCTTTTTATGGAGCCATAACTGTGTCCTTAAGTAATTTTAGCAGTAATTGGTAGCTAGATGCTGCTGGGGGCGGGGTGATGGTAAAGCAAAGTTAATGCTGATAATAAAGACCAAACTCCATCTGTTCTTCTTTTCAGTCCTCCAGTCAACATCAATTTTCCAATCTTTTTGCAAGTTTCCCAAATTATTTTCCTTCCATACTGCCTACCCAATGGGTAGGAATGGAACTTCAATGGAACTTCCTTCTCTGGGTCTAACCATTGGAATTGAGAGAAGGTCCAGCTGGTGTCCAGCAATGAATAGGAGAGGAAAGGAGAAAGTGGGTGAGGGACTAAATTAGTAGAATGGAACTACTGGGTATGAACTGCTAGTTCCATTTTGTTGAAAGTGGCTGTCCAGGAGCAGACTTGGTGTCTCCCTGCTGCAGCTCTAGGATGGAGCGTGTGCTTTGCAATGCCAAAGATCCCAGGTCCCATCCTTAGCATCTCCTAAATAGCTGGGAAAAACCCTGCTTTGTTTTAGCTGTGGCGTCCATAAATCACAATTGCTGGATTCATACATCAAACATTAAGCTCTAAACCAAAGGTCCCAAACTCAAATAGTCAGAAATGCCTCATGAGAACTAATTCACTAGCCTGAGGGATGGGATACCAAAGCCACTTCATACATAGATACAAAAGCCTTAAGTCAAAAATGAAGAGTATCCCAATTTCCTTCAAACATACCTTTATTAATTTTTTTAAATGCACACATACACCAGAACTACATGGAAAACAGCTGTGAAACAGAGCCATTTCACTTTGGTGACTTAGCTGGCAGCATTTTTTTATTATTATTATTATTATTATTATTATTATTATTATTATTATTATTATTATTATTATTTTTATCCGCACTCAATCATTACCGATTCTGCGGCGACTGCCTGGACGAGTTCCTGCAGTTTTCAAGGCAAGGTGTTTCGGAAGTGGTTTGCCATGGCCTCCTTCCTAGAGCAGAGCCCAGCTGGCGAGCGCAGGAGGCAGGGTTTCCGTTGCTTCGCGCCTTTTTGGGCATGCACGGCTTCCGCGTTACCGGCAACTGCTCCCGTCTCCTTTGCAAGGCGCCACCAGCATTTTTCCTCCCACCGGGGTGAGAGTCCCCATTTATCTACTCACGTAAGTTTTCGAGCTGCTGGGTTGGCAGGAGCTGGGGAGGAAGCAGGAGCTTGCTCTGCTGCGCGGAGCTGGGCTTGAACCGCTGAAGTGTCGACCATTTCTGGCCGGCAACTTTCAGCGTCATTAAGCCGCCGCACCACTGCGCCCCCAAACTTTTATTAATTAGAACACTAGTATTTTTTAATTCCTGGGCTGATTTCAAGATCATCTCTCAGAGAACTAAACTAGATAAACCACACTAAGAGCTGCCAACAAAACCTGTGTTTTTCCTTCTTCTGGCTAAGCAGAGATCTTTCTTGCCTTCAATCTTGTTTGTTTTTCCTGCCTTTCTCTCCCCTTGCCTGGCTGAGTCCATCCTTCGCTCCTTCGCCTGAGGGAGCGATCTCGCTTGCTTGCTGTCTTTCTGCTCCTTCTGGCACAGAGATCCTTGCAGCGGGGCAGCCGGATCCCAGCCCTCCTCCTTGGCCACCTCCTTCCCTTAGGCAGCCCCATCTTCCTGGCCTGCCTGCCTTCCCCACTACCCCTGCCTGGAGAAATCCAGGACTGCCCTCAGGTGCAGCACTGCCATGGAGCACGAGTAGGTGGGGGTTCCCAGGGAGCAGCGCTGCTTAGGCCTCAGGGTGCCAATGGCGAGGCCTGGCTAACCGGCCCCACAGGCCCCAGGAGATCCATGTGGATGTGCTGAGGTGAGTTTTGAGGCCCCTCATCTTCCTGGAGTATTTTCCATAGCCCAGGCCTCATGTCTCTGTGGTTCTCGGTGCTGTGGTCTCGCAGGGCAGCATCCGCAGGGCCTACGCAGTATTCTTCCAGGCTACGAAAAATTACTTGGAGAGCTACCTGTGGCCCACAGGCTATCGGTTTGGGCCTTCTACTATAAACTGATCAAATGTCACATTATGGTACAATTCAATGATGCAGGATTAGGTGAATCCTCTTGATATGGTCAATTGATAAATAAATAAATAAATTGATAAATAAATCAATAAATCAATAAAGCTTTATGATTAGATGAATCCATGGTTATACCATGATCTGGTATATGGCACCTTATTATATTCCTACCCCACCCCAACCCCAAGGATTGAATACTAATGAGCCCACTGGTGGCATGACTGTTTGCAGTTATAACAGTGATGAAAAAGTAACTTTGCGACCAATCCTCGCATTTACAACCTTCGCAGGTCTGTAAAGCAAAGGAAAGCTGAAGTAAGATCATAAGCACACGTGCGGTTTCACTTAGTGACCACTTTGCTTAATGGCCAAGTTGCTGTTCCCAGTTGTGGTTGCTAAACAAGAACTACCTATACTTTTGTGCCCTCCTGCTCTAAAGTGGGACTGCTCATTGATGTCAGCCAGCCTGCTTTATCCTGCAGGAATTGGCAACTGTAAGGCTTGTTAAAAGGACATTATCAGATATTTCTTTGCTCCCAGTTGCAAAATCTAAAATTGATTGCTACCGTAAGGCAGTACAGGAAAACAAAAGAGGGTTTTTTGGTTTTGGTTTTCTTTTTGGCTTCTGAACCAAAAAACAAGAATTGCTTAAGAATGTGCGAAAAGAAATGCGCAGCAGAACAGATTGCCCCATCTAGTCCAGTGTTATCTACACATATTAGCAATAGTGCTCCAGGATTTCAGGCAGGGATTTTCCAAGTCCTATATGGAGGTGCTACGGATCAAATGCCAGACATTTGGAGATAATGCACATGCTTTACCCCTGATTGTAGCAGAATGTTCCAATGTCTGGTGCTGGCAACAGGGCTACCATATCTGGGTGCAAAAACCCAGCCAACTACAATACTGAAGAGATAAGTCCCTGCTTGTTGCCCTCCAGCCATTGGCCTGAGTTTTGCAACCCAGATACGATAGCCCTGCTTACAGGAACAATCCCCTGCCTTGCCATTTCCCTTAAAAGTTTCCAATCCTACTTCTGCTAAATGCAGTGTAAGCTCATAATTGCTGCCTCTGCTGTCCTCACATTCTCTCAAAGTTCATGCCACCGTTTACAAGCCTCTTCTTTCTTCCTCATCGGTGGTTCTGGAAGTCAACACTGACCCGGAACCACTTCTGTATTGCTTCTTCTTCAGAGGACAGGCAATTCAATCTTCTTTTCCACTTGCATGACACAACTTTCTCAACCATGCAGGAATTAAGAGAATGTCTGAGCACACACAGCACTCCAACTGCTTACCAATGCAGCAGCTTTGTTGCCTTTCCTATCAGGGACTGAAAAGGAGATTTTTCAGTGATGAGAATGCCTGCTTGTTGTGGTGTGGTGTGGCAGCTTTTGATTTAGCAACTGGCTAAGCTTAAACATTTGTTCTCCATCGTGAGGGAAGTTTCCTATTATAAAGCTTCCCTAATATAAATAAGTAAACCCAGCAATTCTGGCTGGCTATAAACTATTTCTCCTTTGCAGCAGGGCTGGCTTTCTAACAATAGCCCCTGTAGAAACAAATAGCGCTGCACTGCCATCTATCAGCAGTCTCCAGTACTACATCACACTCTGGCTCCAATGTAGACCCTTGTAGGGAAGACATTAGAGGAGGATGCACAAAGAACAAACAAACGATTGAGGCCAATAAATCCCATCTTTCTCCAAAGCTTCCGTGCAGCTGCACGGAAATAGCTTCAGCCCAGCCAATCCATCGCTTTTCCTCCAAGCCCTCCAGGGGAAGGCAAGTGCTGGAAAGGAGCTGAGAGAGAGAGAGGAAACTGTAGCCATGGCAGCTGCATTAAGCTATTGATTTGATCCAGGGGGATCAATAGCTATTAAATGAACAACGAAAGCAGGTGCTAGGAGCATCCATTGAGAACAGTTGAGTGTCAAGGAAATAAAATAGGGAAAAGCAACAGGCAGCTGTGCCAGAAGCTCCTTCAGAGAGTGAATGCAGGAGTGCAGCCTACCGCCTTTTTGCCTTTTTTGCCTTTTTTGCCAGGTATGCATTTACAGGTAGGCCTCACTTACCGACTGCCTCATTTAGTGACTGTCCAAAGTTACGATGGTGTAAAAAAAAAGCTTTGTGACCAATCCTCACATTTACGACCTTTGCAGTGTCCTGTGGTCATGTGATCTCCATTTGTGTGCTTCACAACCAGCTTCTGACAAGCAGAGTTAACGAAGAACGTGGAAGTAAAATCGTAAGTTGTGGTCCTGTAATGTCTCGCTTAACAGCCAAATGGGAAGTGGCGTCATAAGCCCATTGCAGTCATGTGATTTTCTGCTTAGCAACCGCTTAGCAATGGAGTTGCTGGTCCCAATTGTGGTTGCTAAGCAAGGACTACCTGTATGCAAATCTCCATCTTGTGGAACTAAAGGACAAGCAGTTCTGTTGCTGGATCAGGCCAACACGTTTTTTCCACTTAGAAAGGACATGATTTGAGATTTGGGTGGCATGGATACCTATGGTATGACAAAGCTAAGGTTAATATAGATTTCAAAAATCATTACGTCAGTCGGGCCATCCTACAGTACAGGTAGTCCTTGACTTACCACCATTTGTTCAGCCACCATTTGAAGTTATGATGGTGCTGAAAAAGGAGACTTACAACTGGTCCTCGAAGTTGTGGCCATCCCAGCACCCCCAGGGTCATGTGATTGCGATCTGGGTGCTTGGCAACCCGTTCACACTTATGATCAATTGCCAAGCACCCCATGATCACATGATTACCATTTGCAACCTTCCATGCTGGCTTCTCCAGAAAGTCAAAGGGGAAGCTGGCAGAGATCGCAAGTTGCTGGGGTAAGTCTCCCCCACCTGCATACCCTTCCCCAGCCCCTCTGTGCTCACACTGCACAGCACCTCTTGCACATCCCCACGCATCCTCCCTGACCTGCGCCACACCCCCACTTGCACACTCTTTCCCAGCCCCTCTGTGCTTGTGCTGCACAGCACCTCATGCATCCTCATGCACTCTCCCTGATCCGCACTGCACCGACGCACACCCTCCCCAACTTGCACAGCACCTCTTGCATACCCTATGCGCTCCTGTGCACCCTCTCCTGCACCCCTGCACTCCCTACCTCACCCAGCAACAGCCACTTACCTGCCTGCCAGCCTGGACTGCAACTTCCCCACTGACTTTGGTTGTGAAAAGTTGGCAGGAAGTTGCCTCGCCTAACGACCATGGGATTCAGTTAACAGCAGCAACCAGGACAGCAGGAACTGCCATCACTAACCAATGTGGTCACGCTTTATTACCGCATAGCTTAGTGACGGAAATTCCGGTCCCAATTGTCATTGTAAATTGAGGACTACCTGTATGGAATAAATATAAATCTAGGTTGTGCCCAAAAATACCTCTGTGGCTATCAACACAAGAAGCATTTTGAGGCCGAGAAATGATAAGTAAACATAAATGGTTAACTTATCATGATGTACTAGATTTTTCTCAAGGGGATTGTAAAATGAAATCAAGAGAAAATTTGACAAAAGAAGGAAAATTTGACAACCGAAGGTCAATGGTTTTCTTATGTACAATTATTAGAAAAGTTTAAAGTGGATAAAAGATGTTATGGTTTTGAACAAGACAGACTTAGTTTGAAATAGAATTATGCACCAATGATGAACATGTTATTGCTAAAATGTATAAACCTTTGCTGAAATATGAAACAGACGAACAACAAGTAAAAGAATGTATAATAAAATGGGCTAAAAAATTTGGCTATAATGTACAAATGGATCAATGGGAAAATATGTGGTTGAAAGGACTGAAATTCACATTAAGTTCTAGCCTTAAAGAGAATTTTTATAAAATGATGTATCATTGGTATTTGTCACCAGGGAAATTGTCTAGAATGTATAAAAGTACTTTGAATCTTTGCTGCGAATGTGTACAACATGAAGGAACATTTTTCATGTTTGGTGGACATGTAAAAAGGCTAAAAAATTTTGGATACAAATACATACATTAATTCTGAAGATTTTAAAGGTTAAAGTACAACTGAAACCAGACACTTTTCTTTTCAGATTAATGGACAGGCAACTGGAAAAAAGTCATGGAACCTTTGTTTTTATATATGACAACTGCAGTGAGATTATATGTTCAAAAGTGGAAAGGTTTGCAACTACCCACAATGGAGGAATGGTTGGTGAAGATGATGGAACTTACAGAGATGCTAAATTAACTTCTTTGATCAGAGATAAGACAATATCTACATTTATGGCTGACTGGAAACCCCTTATATACTTTTTTACATGAAATGGGAAAAAATGCACTTATGACTTGTGGTTTTGATGATTAGGAAAAAACAGGATAATAGAAAAGAGCACGCTTTTTTTTTTGTAATCATAGAGTAAGAAATAATTTTGTAATCATGCTTATATTTGCTGCAAAGGAAATCGGAAGCTGCTTCTATTTCTTTTTAATCCTTCTTTCTGAACTTTTTTCTTTCTGTCTTTGTTCTCTTTATTCTGTATTAGTTTATGTTAGTTTTTATGTTTCCTTTAAAACTTTTTTTCTTATATAAATTTTATTAAAAGACATTTTTTTCTTCTCAGTTTTCGGTTGTTCAAAGGGAAAACAAGGGGGGGGGGGGTGGAATTCTCCTAGGCATCCTTTCCTCTTTTCTTTCTTTTTCTGTCTCTTTGCTTTTCTAATTCCATCCTATTACCACTGGCTCAAATCCTGAATAGAAATGAGCCTTTGGGCCCTGCCCACATCATCACTCTCTGAACAGCTGATGAGAATTTTTATCCAGTTGCAAATAGCATTTCTGATAGAAATTTGATTTAGATGGACATGGGGTAAAGGTTTAAACTCATCCCACCATCTATCAGCCACCTTAAGCTTGTTTTGAGCATCTTGCAGCTACTACTTCTAATAAAAATTAGTTACCCTCCACATTACATCAATTGCTTCATGTAATACGTAGTTTGGGCCCTATGTAAAACAAGATGGTGGTAACAGTGTGGGAACATCACTTCCATTGTGTCTAGTGTACTCAACTGAAAAACAAGTAGAATGAGACCCTGGTCTCGGGAGCTCAGCTTTATTTCATAGTCCAACACAAGATATATGCATCTGCTGCAGGTAATATCCCATAAAAGTGCTTCTTATAACAGGATGAAGCATTTAAATATTTGTGATGCAGTTCTTGGAGCTGGCCTCCTTCCATGATATATGAGCAGCTTTCCCCGTTTTCACATGGATTGAATTTTGCTGCAATGAAATCATGTTTTTGAAATATGTTAATACACCTTTATTAATAGTTTATGGCTCCTTTCCATCCACTTAGCAGGCACCTCAGGTTTTCTCGCCCAAACTCCAGAAGAAAAATAATTCAGCAAAATCAAATGGAATGCTGAGGAACTTAGTTGGTAGCAGAGCAGGCCTGCATGTCCAGCAGGTTAGCTTTTATCTTGTTAGTCTGGCCATGCTCTAAGAATATGGGACCGCAGGCTAGGGACTGAGGTCTGGATCAAATAGGGTGGACCTTAAAATTCCCCCCAAAAGGAGGACATGATAAAAAGAACAGCAATTTGTTTGTGGTTTCTTTTAACAAATGAATCTAACAACAACAAATCCTGTAACAGTAAAAAGTAATGTTAGATGTGTAGTCACCAAACCTCACAGACTCTCTTCCTCTCTACAAGTATTTCTCTTTCATACACACACCGAACATTTGCTGTTCATTCACCAGTAACACCTCTTATACCTACACCCACTGAGAGAGGATTTTTAGCTTCTTTACTAACAGACCATGGCAGCATCAGCCATTCAGCCAATAAGCTCTTAATTTGTAAGGGCTGCTCCTATGAGCAAGAGGAAAGCTTAGGTATTTACCTCAGGGCTCCCTAAGCTGTACACCCTCATCCCCATGCAGATTCCTTGGAGGATGTCAGCCCCACATCTATGTGTACTCTGAACCATCTCTGGATCTTGAACACATTGGGAAAGCAGATCTACCATAGTTGGGCTTTAAGGATGCTATGAATATGGGGTCAGTTCTCCTAAAGATGATATTTGATTGAAATGAAGCCAGAATTAAGCTAACTCCAGATGAGGTAGGCATGCTTGCATCCATAACTCAAGCCAGTCGCTTTAAAGAGAGCTCTTACCACCCTGCTTCCATTTCCGATGATTGACATCTAGCTAAGAAACTAGCAAAGCACTTAGCAAATGAGTTCATCATCTTAATTACAGTCCTGTGCGCTCTAATTATAAAACAGCTAGGCAAGTCACTGAGTAGCTTAAGTTTTGAATAAGCCTTTTGGAAGAAACAGCGATTTGACCAATTTTGATGATGATGTTGATGATTATTATTGTTTGCATCAAACCAACCTAACCTAACCCAACCTTGCTTCAAGAAGCTATATTGACCAACATCAGAAAATACAGCTTTTCATGGCAGCTGTTGGTTATATTGTGGATGGGAGCTGCAAAGTGTCTATGGGATGAACATGGTCAGGAAAGGCTACTCTATAGTGCACCCCTGTGGCAACCCCGACCATAATGAAATAACAGATCAGGATGTGGCATTATAAAGCATCTGCCAAGGCTAGTGTCTACATATTCCCATGACTGACTGCTAAAGTTTTCTGCTTTTGCAGCTACTCTTCCTTGACATTTCTGAACATAACCTTAAGCTAAGACATGTTTTAACAATGAACAGCAGCCTACTCCCTTGCCCTTTTCCTTTTGAGGAGCAGCAAGAATTAAACCCACAGTCAAAGGTATGAGCCTACAAGTGACAGCAAGAGTAGGTCCCACAGGCATGTTGCCCCAGAGTCCCCACACCTTGGGCGAAAATATATTGGTTACACTTTATAAACATAACCTTATTAAACCTAGCATGAGAGATTTCGGTCTCAAATTCTGCTTGTGCATGAATGATAAGTGCCTGGAGCTCTGGAGGCTGACTAAAACTAATATAACATTCATTTTCGTTTTCATGGCAAGATTGGGAGCACAATGCAAGTTACTTTCAGCTTCCGCTATCCACCAATGATTTATGTCCATACCGAATCACATACCGTATCTGAAGTTCTTTTATACTGCCCCAAGTAATTGTGTATTATTTCTTTCTTACATTTTTCAAAAATAAAAAGCAGGTGGGGTGGATACATTAGCAGGATAATTCAGGAAGTAACAAATTTATGCAGTGAATACGCCAAACAACTCTTTTGGTTTTGATTTCAAACAAGAAAATTGCTTTTACGTAAATTCAGATAATCCAGGAAAAAAAACAAAACCTCAAGAACCTGAGATGCAATCAAGGCAAATGGCACCATAAGATACCCAATTTTGACTACATAAAAAACAAATTATAGGAAAGGTTTAATAGGTATGTCTGGAAGACTTCCAAGAGTCAATCAACATCATGTATCCATAATCAAAATAGTTCCCACCCACATCAAATATGTCACAAACACCCACTCCATATTCTCAGCCATTTGAAAATATATAATATTTTTCTATTTAGAAAAACTTCCATTCCAGTTCCTATTCATCTGGTGCCAAATCTATTTCCAAAATAACTCAACAAAGGTGTTTTACTCTTAGTGGAATTGTATGCATTTCCAGTAGCTCCTCCAATATTATTATAGAGAATATTTTCCCATAGAATAAAAATCTGTTTAAACACCTGTTCCAGATTGACAGATCACCGCTATTTATTGGTCACCATTTCTATGACCTGAGGGTAGCAGTGGCAGGAGATGGAACTGACAATACAGTTATTTGTCCAGGGCTACTTATTAGGGATATCTATGATCCTAATAAGGAGTTGGAAATTTCCCAAACTCCAAGTATGTGTATGACATCAAAGCACATCAATTTGTAGAAAAGAGATGGTGATTCTCCTGCATTTAAAAGCTGTACCTCAAGATACGAACGCCCCACCTTACGAAAATTTCGAGATACGACCAGCTCCGGCCACAAAAATTTACCTCAACATGCGAACTCCGCCTCAAGCTACGAACCGGATCCGTGGCCATTTGCCCTGCTGCCACGTGGTCGCGGCTTCCTGTGGACGAGATCGCGGTAGCAAGGAGGCGTTCGGTGAGGCTTGTGTGTTTTGTGGTGTTTGGAAGGTTTTTGGTGTGCTTGTCAGCATGGCTCCAAAGAAAATGCAGAGCCGTATGTATTTACATTGTGTAAGATCTTGCCCCATTCGTCAAGAGAAACTCCCGTGTGACACGTGTAGTTCACAAAAGAGGTTTACTCAAGCGTAACGCAACAGTTACAAGCAAAGCCAGGACTGGCTTGGTACAATACATTGGTTCCTTTATACCTCCCCTCCTTACAGGCTGCGGATTATCAGCGCCCCAATGATCCCCCTTAATTGTCCAGATGGCAGGTTCAGCCTGAGTCCCATTGTTCTTTAATTGTTGTTAGCCCTTGCTTTTCTTGGGCTTTTGTCCCGCACACAGCCGGGAGCGGGAGCTTTCCCTCGCGTGCGCGGTGATCGCTCTTCCGGTGATCGCTCTTCCTCAATTCCGCGGCTCTTTCCTTTGTCCATAGCGCCAGCGGCCCTCTGGCGTTAACAGATTAGTGAAGAGGCGCCAGGTGGCCCTTTCATTAGCACTTCCTCTTTCTGCGCTAGCGCTCGAGCGGTGAAACTGACTAAAGCGCGCCTGGGGAATTTCCTAGCCATGCAACGCTGGCTGACACATTGAACCTTATGGGGAAATTTGCCTCGTGGAGCGACCAAATTCGGAGGGCGGATTAACCGTATTTACATTGAACCCTATGGGAAAATTTGCTTCAGGATGCGACCAATTTGAGTTGCGATCAGAGTCACGGAACGGATTAAATTCGTATCTTGAGGTACCACTGTATTTTAAAGTAACTTTTATAAAGTACAAATGCAGTTAAAATACACTTGACAATTATCCATAATATCTTTTTAAAATTCTGTTATTTAGAAGTAGTATCCTTTCAGAATACAGTAGTTTACTAAGAAAGATGGGGAACTAGTGGTGTTCCATACTGCTAAAACTCAGCTCTCAACACGTCATCATTTGCTAGGCTGGCTGGAGCTGCTGGAAGTTGAATTCAGACTAGGTTCCTTATCCTGATAAAAGCAATAACACCACTATGACCAAAATATAAGCATGATTGGTTGTAAGCTCAATCTGTCCAACCTTCCCATCTCCATTAAGGAAGAGAAGATCTCTTGGTTGAGCTTATGTCACACTATCAGAACAAATCAATCTTCCATGAGGATCATCAGACCAGTGGATATCTTAAAGGATAGTGATAATAAACACAGAGGGAACGAGAGATGCCCCAGGTCAGAAACAAGAGGAATGATGGGACATAGAGGTGTACTAGGCCTTTCACAAAAGGTTGGAAAAAAGTATTGCCTGATGACAACAAAGGAGGAGCCTGTTTCAAGTTTAAATACTGATTTTAACTGATTTTTCTATGGTTTTAGATTCTGTATTTTGTTCTATTGCATAAGCTATCTTGAGTGGCTACATAAACAGAAAGGCAAACTATATATCTAACAATAAATAATAATAAATGGGTGCAAGAGAGAGGCCAAAATGTGATGGACCTTATATTGCAGGGAATAAATAGCTGTTTGGGGCAAATCTTTCTATTGTGGAAGGATTTCCATTGTGAAGGAAGCTCTCGTGAAAGGCTTCCAAGTAGCCAAAACAACCTATTCCTACATCTCTTAAGGTCTGAATGGGACTCTGCCAACATCAATTCTGGTTAAAACACAAATGTTAGAGTGAGTCCATAGTCAAGCTCACACTCTTAGTTGCATTTCTTCCTTGAAAAAACAGATAGATTATTATTCGGTTTATTGGGGTTATCCCCCTCGCTGTATGCTCTTTGGGAAAGCTAAGGCAGAGCAAAAAGATAGAAAGTTTCGCATCTCCAATATCAAGAGGTTGTGCATGCTCCTTTTGTTATATCTAGATACTGATGTCCCGCCCTCAGTGATGAAACTAGGTAACAAGATTCCCTACCAGGATTACCTCTGGGTATACTCAGATATCAAACTTGTGGCACATGTGTTGCTAAATTGCCCATTATATCGCACCCATCTTGAACTTATACAATTAGTTGTTAGCAAGCTTTCCCACCTATCGCAATCAGTGATTATAAAGCAGCTACAAGACCAATATATTGAAATAGTAAAGGTCACAAAATGTTTAACTATAGCAGTGCCTATAGCAGCTGGTGGATTTGCTCTGTCTAAGTCTGGGGTTCTGTTACAGGTAGTCCCCAGTTTAAGAACAAGCTCCATTCCCAAGGTCTGTCCATAAGTCAAATTTGAACATAAGCTAGAACAGTATTAGTGTATAATACAGTATAAGTAGTATTGTGTAATTAACTCAAACCATTGTGTATTTAACTCCAATTTTGCCACAATAGGCTCCATTTTTATCTATGGGTTGTCCTTAAACTGGCGTTCTTAACCCAGGAACTACCTGTATTCTATTTACTACTATATTCCTTGACTGCTTCATATTTCTTTTATTAATATCTGTAGAAAATTTTGCCAGTCATGACAAACTCTACTTGTCTATGCTGGGTTTGACTCACACCATATTGGGCCTCCATTGTGTATTGCACCATTGTTCAGCTACACTCAGCTTTTATTTCCCTTCTAATCAAGACCACCAGCATTACACAATTATATCCCCACCTGTGATGGAAGGCATGAGTGGGGAGGATTCTGAAATGGAGTTTCAAGGTTGCAGGGAGGAGGGAGAGACATTGCAAGGAAAGGATCTCCTCTGGCCCCAGATGGACAGGGTGAAAGTCAAGGGGAGGAGACTGGCACCCCCCGAAGGGCATGATGGTTATAGCTGCTATTGTTGGGGGATTAGAGTTAGTCTGGCAAGATTCTGTTTATTAGGTGCAAGCTAATAAAGAAGCTGAGCTGAATTCTGGACTGTCTCGTGGTGATTATTGGGCTGAACCTGACATCAATCTCACCAATCCCTTGCCTTTCAGAGATCCATCATCCTAGCTCCTGTTCCATAGCATCTTCAGTAACCCTGAAGAATCAAGAGTTGGCTCTTCTGTGAGGGCCTGAAAATGATTCCTGAGTTCTAGTGATGTAGGTTACCTTTTGTATCTTTTGCTTCTAGTTGTTGTTCTCATCCCCTGAACTTGCTCATTTGTCATTTTTCTTATGTATTGCTTCCTCTAACAGTTTCTGTTGTAGCACTTCCTTTATTTGACTTGATAAATCTTCATTCTCCTCGTGTACTGAAATGTGGCCATTCACTGCTTCACTCCTCCAGTGTTGTCTTCAAGGACTGTTGCAGGCTTGACCTTGGTGCAAAAGTATGCCAGGTTATTTTCAGGCAGGAACCCAAACACACAGCAAACACTGCAGGTCAAGATTGCAGATTCTTGTCCATCATCATTTTTGTTTTTTTAAAGTACCAACAGTAAAAACCTTTAATTTCTTGTTCCTTTCTCAGAATAACCAAGTTACTTTTTTTGTCAGTCTTGTTTTTTTTGAACAAGAACTGGTAAGGGACTAAAATATTACTGATGGAATCAACTGACTCCTTATATACTGTTGTATAGATGAGAAGCTACAGCTGTTTTCATATAAATTAACTTTAATAGAAGACTTTAGTTCTACTCTATATTATGTACTGACCTGAGCACCCTTAAATAATAGGAAAAACATGAATTCCTTCAACTCAATTATCTCATGTACTGTAAGTAGTGAACTACAAGATTGAATGTAAGAATCTGTCAGTCACTTAGTACAGGTGAGACTTGTAATATGCAGAACTCTCACATTAAGCAAAGCCCACCATTATTAATCAACATGTACTTCCACAAATGAAGTCATGGCAAAAGTATCTCTCTCTGTTTATTCACGAGACAGGCTTCAGCATCTGTCATAGACAGAAGAATTACAGTGCAAAATTTGGCCTGTATTTCGATTGAGAAATATTTATCCAAAGGAGAGCCTTGACTATGTTCATGTTTACTTGCAATGCCCTTCTAACTTCACAGCTGTAGAGTGCTACTTACGATTAACTCATTTCTATAAAATTGCACAAGAAGTTGGAAAGATCTTCTTGCAAAAAGGAATAAAGTTCATGGACTTAGCCGGTGCTACTTCAAACATAAGCAACAAAGGCTCTTTGGGATAGCCACAATCTCGATTCCCTCTAATAAAGGAAATGCACACCTTTTCAATATTAACATGCTATTAAGATAGGTGAGACTTTTACAAAAGTGAGCCTATCCAAATCACAGAATTGAAAACAAGGAGAACTCTCGTGACATAAACTTTTGTGGCATACAGTCCCTTTTATTAGAAGCACTGAACGTTATCCTGCAATGGTTGGTTGCTTAAATTAGAGTCAGGAAGGAGATGAAAAGCAGAAGTTTCAGATAGTGATTACTTTCTTGACAATGGTCATTTAAAAAACAGACATTAGATGTGATAGTATACTTGTACTGGTGATCTGTTCACACAAAGAATGGGGTAAGACAATAATTGACAAGAAACATACATTAGTATTTCTGCCAGTTCAGCAAAATCCCCAGTTTTTCCTAGATACCCAAGACATAAATGCTGTAAACTCCTACATCAACTCCTCTTTCTCAACCCCAAACCTGTTTTGGTGGTGTTGCAGAGTATCCAGGGAGGCTCAGCTGGGAGAGACTAATACCGCCCCCCCACAATCATCCTAGTCTTCAACCCAGGTCTCAGTTATGTATGTCAGTCAGCCCTCTCATCCATAGTCCAATTATGGATAAGACAGATATTACTGGCATTCCCAGAAAATAAAAATGTGTGGTTGCAGTATAGCATTTGTATGGCCATATGCTCACTTGCCTAGAAAAAGCATAAACTGGGATGAGAGAGAGCACAGTAGGTGGTTAGAGCGATGAATGGGAAGCAACCTCATCTTTTCCCTCCCCGTGGCGACCATTTTAAGAGAGATCTACGACATGCTCTCAGCATTTCAGAGTTGTCCACAATTTCACCCAAAAGTTGCCTATCCTAGCCACAGTACATAATAAATCATTACTCTCTTCCTACCTGTGACATATCACACCATTGCAAGAAAAGGATCAGTAATTCATTCTCACTCAGACTCTTCCATTCTCTGCTCCTTTTAAGGAACAGAAAGAAGTAGGTTTGTGTATAAATAAATAAATGAAAAACCAACTCTACACTATAAATATCAAAAATAGGATCTTCAGCCTTCTGTATTAGTTTACATTTTCAAAAAATTAAGAATTTTTGCTAACACTATTTCTTCTAGTCGTATACAGAGTATTCATTTTTGTAGTGTCACGCCCTATACCACTGCAGAAATACATTTGTTATTCCAACTGCTATGTTTATATGAACAGTCAGTGCATTTTTGAATAAGCAGTTACAAGAAGTTAAGCCATCTTAGTTAAGATGCTATCTGAAGCCCCATATTTGCAGTAAACTTTGAGATAATTTAAATGAATGTTTTAGTACTAGAAACAAGCTGCACTCAGAATATATGGATGGAAATTGAACAGTGTTGTTTCAGTCCATGTATTACTTCCCAAATGTTCCATGGGACGAAGAGAAAGGAATCACAGATGCTGTAATGCAGCAAAGTCTACTTTTGCAGACAGAAGACTGACTTTACATGAAAAAGAGCAGACCAGCTCCCTCAGCTGCCACCACATTCCTATTGAAGACTATCTAGCAAATTATAAGAGCGTGAAGTTACCAATTGATTTTCTACTGGTGCTTTAACAAAGCGTTGTCTTGTAAAAAGTATAACCTGACTAGCAGTTACAAGCCTGTGGCACAAAGGAGCACAAGGCTGATTTACAGGTGACATTCCAGTGATACGGAACATTCCAGCCAAGCAGGACAACAGGACTTGTGTATTTAAAAATGTTTACCACCACCATCTGTCTAAATGAACCTAAGCATCCTTGGAATCCCAACTGGTCTTTTCAGCCTCTCCAGTGTCACATGACACTAAGGTATCATTTTGTGACAAACCCTGACATGCTTTTAAAGCTTGACAGAACCCCCAAATGCCGTTTCCCAAAATGGAAAGTTTGAGAGGCTTAAATTCTCAGTGCCTTTTCAAGGCACAACTCTTTTGCACAGTAGCCTGTCCAATTTTAATTGGCTAACTCCATTATACAGATATAGGTTTGCTTAGATGGACCTAGCCCACTTAGGAAATTTTATAATTGCTGGCTAGGTTTCTGATAACAGGGATGACATAAATCATTGGGCAGGCAACAAATGCACCTCTCCTCTAAGGGACTAACCACAGAGATTTATATGAATTGAAGAGCCTACCTAATAGCATTTAAGCAGGAGGCTAAGATGCTCTAGCAGCTGTCTCTGCAAAGTTTGTTCAGAAGCCCAAAATTCTATACAAGCAGTTCATATGTAACTAACTTTGATTTGGAATATAATAGAGTTTGTTGTTTACTTACCTTGTTCTGTTTTCCTTTTCTCCAAATAAACTTTTATATATCTAAAATTTTGGTTTTATTATTTCAAAAGGAAACACTAAAGACCTCAAATGCAAGATTGTATAGTACACAATTACCCCTTACATTCACAGCATTTTCACATTTATGTTTTGGGTTTGGAGCAAGGATATCCAGACCTGGAAGGGGAGGGGGAGTCTTTCCCCTAAAAAGGAGGGGAAAGGAACTGAAAGGAGTCTGGCAGAATAGTTCAGAACTTGCAGATAGTGCAAGTTGGACAGATAATGAACTTCAGTTACTTCAACTTGAGAGGTGTCAATCTATTTTTTTTTTTTGAGGAAATCTTTTGCAATACAGCTCTGGTAGGGGTATACAGGTAGTCCTCATTTAGCGACTGCCTTGTTTAGCGACCATTTGCAGTTACGGCAGTGATGAAAAAGTAACTTTGCGACCAATCCTCACATTTATGATTTTCGCAGGTCTGTAAAATAAAGCTGAAGTAAGATCATGAGCACAGTCGGTTTCACTTAGCAACTGCTTTGCTTAACGACCAAGTTGCCAGTCCCAATCGTGGTTGCTAAACAAGGACTACCTGTATGTGGATATGCATGCAAGGGGGACAAATGATATGTAAGTGATGATGTAATCATACAAATGCCATAACTTACAAACTTGCATCAGACAAGTATGATTATGTCACTTGTGCATTTTAACCTTTTGATAGCATTATGGTTTGCTGCAGTCACTGTTGGAGATATAAATATTTTTAAGGTTGTTAGAGATAGCTTTTGCTTTATTGATAAAAAATAAATACCAATCTCTTTGATTAGGTTAACTTTGGTTGGAAGAAAGTAAGTTTTGAGTTTCAAAAAATAAGCTCTTCAAAGTCCAAACTTCTGACATATTTGACTCTATGGCTGTGCAGCACTTTGGATTTAAAGGTAGAGAGATCCCCCAGATTGTGCTGGGATGTTTGCGCAGCTCTTCCCCACAACTCCTTAAAGTATCTGTGTATTCTTCCAGGATCACATTAGCCACAGTGAGACCCTGAGAAAAATTGCTTGGTATATGGAGTTGCTGTGCATGTGCACCCCTGCATGCTCTAAGGCAAATTCAATGTGCCATAGAATCCTATTTCGCACACCAATAGAAATGAACTCTGCACTTATTCCTGCTTGCAGTACTGCTCAGATAGCTAAATAAGTAGTAATGGGACCAGAATACTTCTGAGAGGGCTAGAAAATGGCCTCTCATCCACACCCATTGGTTGCCTTCCAATATTCTATGTTAACTGCTTTTCATAAAATTAAGAGTCAACAACTTGATTACTAAGAAATGTTTTAATAAAACTTTTAAATTGAGTTTCAGTAATCTTTTTTGCAGAAACAGTCAGAAAAAGGGACAAAGATATTTTACCAGAAATTGAAATAACTGCTCCTCAGCATCTAGAATTACTGTATCAACATAAAAATTTACAACCTTCCTAAACAAGAATACATTTGTATTTGGGCTTAACCACTGAAACCAGCCAGAGTGGGGCAATGAAGAAATTCTTCAAATAAACTGTCAGTCTTGATTCAGCAACTGAAGATGTCATTTCCTCTCAAATTACAGACCCCAAAACCTGTAGGAGGGACCATCAATGACCAACTTATATTTATCAAAATACATCTGAATGTGCTAAAAGACAGCTTTCTGCATATACAAAGGTGTAAGGAATACGAGTAGAGCAATGCTTCCTGACTTGTTTCTATAAAATAAGCCAACAAAAAGCAAAATAATTAAGAATTATTCTTAATTAAATCAAATAATTAATTAAATCATAAATCATTCAGGAAAATAGCCCAAAATTGCAGCATCAGATTTGTGTGCTAGGAAATAGATTGTCTTGGAAAAGGGGATGAATCTTGATTCATCATATCAAGGCATTTAACTGGAGTGGAAAATACGTGGCTTTCCAAATGTTGCAGGATTCCAATTCTCGGGAGCTGCAGCCAGCATTGTCAATGATAAGGAATGCTGGGAATTGCACTTCAATAACATCTAGAAAGCTCCAGGGTCCTCAATACTAAAGTAAAGCATTGTCATTGTCTGGAAATTTCTCCTACTCTTTATCCTTGCTTTTATACAAAGCTCATTTGTTTTACTGGGCTTTTAGGTGTGAGGTTCTGTGTGCATAGTAACAATTAAGTAATAGACTGTTGGCAACTATATTGTTAACTGCTGCATATACAGTTAAGAGCTTGAATTGTTTAGTTTTGCCACCTCAAACAGGAAAGCAATTTGATCTCGGTCTCTTTGCTGGCACTTCAATCTTTCTGAGAGTAGGTAATGAATACCTGAGAACCAATGGAAGGAACAGCTTCTGCCATGGCCTTCAATTTTCAGCATCTGCAATTAAATTAAAAGCAAGCAGTTTTAGATCTCAAAATAGAAGCTATGATAATCCACACACAGGAAGTGTCAGGCAAACCAGTTTTGTGGCTGCACAACAGCCATTACCTCAAGAAAACACCACCAATTCTTTACCCAGTTAGCATGCTTGCAGTGATAGGTAGGTCAAACAAGATGTCTTAACCAGAATGATAAGCAAGTGCAGAATCTGTCTTACCAATATGTATTGTGGCCTGAAGTTACAGATCTTTTAGCCATCCAAGGAACTGGAAATTGGTTGAGATTTTTGCAATCTACTTGAACAAAGCAAGTTCTGTCAAACCATTCTTTGAATTAACCCTAGGCTGACAAATATATTACTAGAAGAGTCTTTCTAAGCTATAGTTTGAAGCAATGGTTGAAGCACTCAGGAAAATAGTTTGGAAGCAGCTCTCCCCTATTCTTTTCCATATTTGGCACAATAGTTGAGATACTGGGAGACTAGTAGGGAGAACCCAATTGAAATCCATCCCTGCCATTGGAAGCTCAGTGGGTAACAATGTCTCAGACTAGGCTACTCATAAAGTTATTATTCTGGGGAAAATAGGAGAGGGTACTATGCATGTTCCCTTCAGCTCCTGAATGAAAGATGGGGTATAAATCAAATTAATGAATGCATAACTATGTCTCAGACTAAGCTGTTCATAAGCTTACTGTTCTGAGGAAAAATAGGAAGAAAGGGCGCTATACATGCTCCTTTCAGCTCCTGGATGAAAGATGGGGTATAAATCAAATTAACAAATGCATAAATATTTGTATTTGTCATGGAGAAACTGTAATCCCAAGGCATAGTCTTTTTTGGGGAAAAAGTTCCATACGTTCTCTGCTAATTTCTCACCCACTGCTCCCCAGTAGAATCAGAATAAAAGTAGGAAACAGAGGGTAGGACAAAAACAAAACTAGAAATATAGTGAAGGTAGAATTATTACAGTATATATCTGCACTTAGCAAAATCACAATATTTGATGAAAGATAAGCAAGTCCCTAGAACAGAAATGTTAAGCTGGGGATCCTTTACAATCAGATCCTATCTGTATCTAGTCATTACAGCTAAGCTGCAGTAAAGTGTTAGAAAAAATCAAGCCGAATGATATACCAAGGAGCAACAGTTATTTCTGTAATTAAGCTATTTTCTGATATCCTGGGAGTCAGAGTCTGGGAGGTGGTCTGGGAGTGCATGAGGATACTAGGATCCACCTTCTGGGTGGGAGACAGGAAGTGTGAGGGAGTGGGATGCCCACCCTGCCAACTAGTGAGAAAGGTCGTGCAGGGGGGCAGAGGGTGTGAGGGAGTGTAAGGTTTGGTGGGGGGTGGGTCCTGGCAACGCCGAGAGCGTGAGCTGGTGTGCTGGGGCGACCCTCCCTCACCTATGAGCATTTGGGTGTGAATGAGGATGACTGGTTGGAAGGAGGGACCCTTGCCCTGGATTGAGACCCTGGAGGTCCAGGATTGGAGGCATCTGGGCCTGGAACCCCCAGGGACTATGCGGTGGGCTATACTATTAAGGTGGTGACAGGTAGGGGACAATATGGCGGGAGCTGGAGGGTGGGCCATCTTTGGGGAAGACCCCCCGGTGTGTGTTACCGGTGGCGTGTTCTGGCCCTCCTGGCTCATTCCCAGGCCTTGGTCAGCAGGTTCATAGGAGCCCTGGCCTTTGGCTGCTGCTGCTTAATGCCAGGTCAGTTACCAACAAGGCCCCTCTCATATGTGACTTGATCAGTGAGGAGGGGGCAGACCTGGCATGCATTACTGAGACCTGGCTGGGGCCCGAGGGGGGGTGCCCCTCTCGGAAATGTGCCCAGCTGGGTTCACGGTGTGGCACCAGCCAAGATGCCAGGGCAGGGGAGGAGGGGTGGCTGTTGTGATCCGGGAATCTCTAGTGGCCTTCAGGGGCATTGCTCCACAAGTTTCTGGCTGTGAGACTCTGTTCATTAGGCTGGGTTCCCATGAACAGTTGGGAGTTCTGCTATTGTATCAGCCTCCCTGCTGCGTGGCAGCCTCCCTGCCTGAGCTGCTGGAGGCCATCTCAGGGCTGGTGGTGGAGTTCCCCAGGCTTATGGTTCTGGGGGACTTCAACCTGCCGTCCCTGGGATGGTCCTCGGATGCAGCTCGGGAGTTCATGGCTACCATGGCAGCCATGGGCCTGTCTCAAATTGTGCAGGACCCAACTCGAGGCAGTGGCCACATGCCGGATTTGGTCTTTTTGTCAGAGCAATAGCAAAGTGATTTGAGGGGAGATTTGTAGCTTTCCCTGTTGTCATAGTCAGATCGCATCCTGGTGACCCTGAGTTTCTCCTATGCCACCCCCCCCCCCCGCAGGGAGGCAGGACCCATGCGATTGGTCTGCCCCCAGCGCCTGATGGACCCGTCAGGGTTTCAGAGGGAGCTGGAGGGTATTCCCATGGATCTGCTGCACAGTCCAGCAGAGGCCTTGGCTGCTGCCTGGAATAGGGAGGCGGCTGGGGCCTTGGACAGGATCACGCCTACGCAACCTCTCTTTGCCCCATCAGCCCTGATGCTCCCTGTGGTTTACGGAGGAGTTGAGGCTGCTGAAGAGGGTCAAGAGACGTCCAGAGTACCACTGGAGGAAGACAAAGATCGAATCTGACCAAACACAGGTTAGAGCCACTATCAAGGCCTACATTGTGGTGATAAGAGCGGCGAAGCGCCAATACTTCTCTGCCCTTGTGTCCGCAGAATGCCGCCTGGCGGCCCTGTTCAGGATCACTAGGTCCCTCCTTGGCAAGGGGGATGTGGGGATTCATTTGCAGGGCCGTGCAAAGGAATTTTTGGAGCATCTGAAGGACAAAGTCCTCGGATTCATTCCAAGTTAGACTCCGAGCATGGGGTAGGGTCTGGGGAGATACCGGGGGACCATTCTTACCCCGTTATCTGGGAACAGTTTGATCCTGAGGAAGTGGACAGGATCCTGGGGACTGTGAAGGCCACCACTTGCCATCTTGACCCATGCCCCTTCTGGTTGGTGAAAGCAGCTCGGGAGGTGATATGTGGTTGGATCCAGGCGATGGTTAATACATCCTTGCAGGAGGGAGTGTTTCCAGCTGCCTTTAAGGAGGCATTGGTGCACCCCCTCCTCAAGAAACCCTCCCTGGATCCTACTGTACTGGACAATTTTCATCCAGTCTCCCACCTCCCCTTTTTGGGGAAGGTGGTTGAGAAAGTGGTGGCATCGCAGCTCCAAAGGGTTCTGGAGGAAACGGATTATCTGGACCCCTTCTAGTCAGGTTTCAGGCCCGGTTATGGAACAGAAAAGGCATTGGTCGCACTTATGGAAGATCTCTGGTGGGAGTGGGATGGTGGAAATGTGACCATCCTTGCTCTCCTTGATCTCTCAGCGGCTTTTGATACCGTTGATCACAGTATCCTGTTGGGACGACTCAGGGAATTGGGGGTGGGCGGCGCAGTATTCTGCTGGTTCACTTCCTTTCTTCAGGGCCGATCCCAATCGGTGGTGATAGGGAGTGAGAGGTCCCATCCTTGGCCCCTCCTTTGTGGGGTGCCACAGGGTTCAGTTCTCTCTCCACTCCTTTTCAACATCTACATGAAACCACTGGGTGAGATCATCCACCATCATGGGATGAGGTATCATCAGTATGCTGATGATACACAATTATACATCTCCATCCCAGGTGAAGTAAGTGATGCCGTGACCGCCCTTTCACGGTGCCTGGAGGCTGTAAGGGTCTGGATGGGGAACAACTGGCTTCAGCTGAACCCTGGTAAGACGGAGTGGCTGTGGGTTAATGGCTCCTCTATATCCGGGACTTTGTCATCTTTGGTGCTGAATGGGGTAGCACTGCCCCAGACAGACCCAGTGTGTAATCTGGGGGTCCTCCTAGACTCACAGCTCCTGCTTGAAGAGCAGGTGGCAGCCATGGCAAGGAGGGCCTTTGCACAACTTCAGGTTGTGCATCAGTTACGCCCTTTCCTGGATCAGGATGCCCTTTGAACAGTCACTCATGCCCTTGTTATCTCCCAGGTAGACTACTGCAATGCGCTTTACATGGGGCTACCCTTGAAGAGTATCCGGAAGCTACAGCTGGTCCAGAATGCAGCTGCGCGGGCTATTTTTGGAGCCCCAAGAAGGGCCCATGTAAAGCCATTGCTCCGCGAGCTGCATTGGGTACCAGTTTGCTTCCTGGTCCAATTCAAGGTGTTGGTCATCACCTTTAAAGCCCTACATGGCATGGGGCCAGGTTACCTACGGAACTGCATCTCCCCCATGACTTTAACCCGTCCCACCTGATCACACAGAGAGGGCATGCTTCAGACCCCTCAGTAAAAGAACTCCGATTAGTGGGATCCAGAAGGCGGACCTTCTCTGCGGTAGCCCCCGCTCTTTGGAACATTCTGCCCTGGGAGGTGTGATTGGCCCCCTCACTCTTGGCCTTCCAAAGGGCTTTGAAGACCTGGTTTTATCACTTGGCCTGGGGTGGGGAGGGAATACTTCAAGCGTGGGGATGGCTAGCCCCATAGAGGCCTGCTGTCTTCAGCCCCAGATTCTTCAGCTTGGACCCTCCTTTTCCACTTTTTTAGTAATGTTTTTAAATTTTGATGTTTTATGTATTTATATGTATTTATGGCTTTAATGTTTTGTGTGAGTCGCCCAGAGTCCCCCATTGGGGGGAGATGGGCGGGGGAGAAATTTAATAACTAACTACCTAACTGTTTGTTTTCTCATGAAGTAGTTCCCCATCAGAAGATAACACAGAAAGCTATCAGTAGTTAATACTTCGCTATTATGCATTAGCTTTAAAAGCATTTTCACAATAGTTGCACAATGTCTAACACAGGGGCACTGGCTTCCTAGTATTTTCTATGTTTCGGACTTAAACTTCCATTAGATTTGGTTAATGACAAAATTACGTGGGATTGTTCAAAACTTCTGGAGGGGACAAAATCCCTCACCTTTGATCTAACAGAAGTCTTGAAAATAACTTGCTAAAACACAAAAATTTGTTTGCATGTTTCTAGTGACCAAATAAAAGGCTTTGAACAGAACACTGGCCTTTCCATGAAAATTCTTTCTGCTGCGGCTGGAGCACAACTGACTTAGTAGCATTACTCTTTCATTTGCTCCAGCAGGAAGAACCAACTACCTTTCCTCAACAAACCCCTAAGTGGCAGTACAGAGCAACCTCTAGCTGGTTTAAGGACTCAGAAGCAATACTAACATAAGTTTCATAAAAGGAACAGATGCAAGGAACCAATATTAAAAAAAGAAATTCACATTTAGCCCAATGTTTATTTTTCCTAAGTAGCTGGAAGGTAATCTTAGCTGTAACTTAGAACACTATAAAGGTAACTTACATGTTACACAGACTTACAAAAGAGGCACTACTAGTCACAGGATTCTTCTGCTGAAGATGCACTGAGTTTTTAGAATTACGACAACAAAGAGAGAGACTGAAAACCATGCTGATGCCCTGCAAATGCTGCTCAGTGGAGGTAGAAAAGATGACAGAGATAGCAGTGTTCCCATGCTCCTTTTCATAAAGGTTGCGATATTGTGATATGTGCTAAAGGAAAGGGAGGGAGAGAAAGAACCGGGTTTTCTAGCTATGAAAAATGCAGATTTGGATCCAAATAATTGTTGCATAAGGCCCCTTGTGTTTGACTGGATCTTTCACTGGAAAGAGATAAGAGAAGTCTGACCAGTACCAATCCTTGGTCCTTCTGAGGCAGACCTTGATGGCTCTTTGGATATCCAACTTAGGCCTCCACTTCTCTAGCAATATGGCTGGACACAAGTAGAAACAAAGATAGGCAGAGATTGTGGCTCTTGTGGAAGGTAACATTTACCCTTGGAGAAGAAAGTGGAATTTGTACATACAACCCACAGAGTTAGTTCTGAAACCTGTATGGATTAGATTTATATCATGCCTTTCTTCCAGGAACTCAAGGTGGCATACACATCATTCTCTTTTCCCCCACAACAACTATCTTGAGAGGTAGGTTGAGCTGAGAGCTCAAAATCACCCAGTAAGCTTCCATGGCTGAATGGAAGCAGGACTTGAACCTGGGTCAGTTTCAATTTCACTACCATCAATGGCTCACTGGTACTACTGTATTAACAAATGTTCTCTTGGTCTCAGATCCCCAACTGTAGTTTGAGAATAACACTGTCATAGTTACAGTAAGGATTACAGTCATACTGGAAAGTACACTGAACATCTGAAAGGCAGTAGCAAAGTTCTAGGTATATACAGAATAACAAATACTATTTTCATATTCCAGATGCCTTGAGAGGTTTGATGCTGAAATGCACCATTCCTAAAGTCACCTTAGGAAAGTTTACAAACCAAAAGAACTACCACAGTTACCTTTGAAGACAGTGAAATTCACATACCAATTCATTTTGTTGTCTCAAAAATGCAATGATTACATAACACTTGAACTTATTTATCTAATTATTAATGATTTAATTATCCACACAATCCAAATACCCATACTGATACTGAATTACTTAGTTCTGTTAACTGAAATTACCTTCCATTCAAAGCCCTTTATTTCAAGACATTTAATTCCAGCAGACATTCTGCAGAAAATTAAGGTCTTTCTAAATCAGAGATTTGTCACTGTAGTTTCTATCTGCTGTGGGCTCTCCTGCACAGCACCCTTAAGCTGCTTGTCTCCCATGCCAAAACTGATTGGAAATAAAGATTGCTTAAGAAATTCTGTTCAGAATTCACCATATTCATCTACCCCCCAGTGATCCGACAGGCCCCCATCCTTTTAGCCTTCTGAAAAGCCATCAAGACTTAGCTTTTTACCCAGGCACAAGGGTAGAGTGAGGGTGCCTGAGGTTGGTTGTTGGGGCATCCCAGGAGAATGGCTGCAGTGATGGGTTTTTGTTTTATGCTTTTTATGGTTCTGTGGTTTTATTGTTGCTGTGAGCCGCTCACAGTTGTGCTTTAAGATGGGTGGCCACACAAAACTTATGAATGAATGAATGAATGAATGAATGAATGAATGAATGAATGAATGTTCACCAACTGATCAATGCCAGTCATATGGTCTTTGTGCATAGCAGTTATCAGGGCCTCAATTACTATACTCCCCTGCTTCTTTACCGTTCCCAAATGCTTTCCTTTTCATGGACTGGTCTCTGAGGATACATGGCTTCCATTTCCATAAGCCACTCTCTCTTGAACCCTCCTCATACTTGACACCTTCCTTCTGGCTCATTCACTGGCGGACAAGTTCAAAAACAACCCCCCAACCCCCACCAGTTTTACTTTCCTTCTTCTCTCTAAGGCTAGAAAGGGAAACTAGTAGAACCCCTTGTCAATTTCACATGGTTAAAAAAGAAAAAAAAGATCCACAAAGAAATTTTTAAGAAGTCCAGTATTTCACTAGTCCACTGAACCTAAAAAAAACCCAAAAAAACCCAAAAAAGAGTGCAGAGTTTTACTGGTCTGTTATGGGAAAGTTCCTTCATAAGGAGGCGAGCAGCCTAACACGACACATCCAGGGAGGGTAGCAACCAGTGACAAGAAGGGAGGGGGTATTCTTGTCAAAGCACATAGTAGCCAATTGGAGTGAAGGCATTTTGTTACAATGAAATTAAGTACACCATCAGAATACACAGCATGACTTGTGTTATCAGAAGTTGGAAAACACTACTTTGGAAGCAAAGCAAGAAAAGATGGGCAAAGGTTCCTTTGCAATGGGCTGGAATGGGTTGAGAATAATGTCATGTATTCCTGTCTTTGAGAAATTGTTAGCAGATCACAGTTGGGGCAAGGCAAGCAGATGAGCTTTAAAGTCTGCATGACACAATGTCTGGATCCAGGCCTTCTTTTGAACACTTTGAAAGTATTATTATTTCTACTGTTTAGGAAAAATGCATCATCACCAGAGCCAGCTAAGAAATGATGGCAGCAATTAAAGCAGACTATGGAGCAGAGAAGTCTCCCCCCAAATATACTTCTGGATAGATTAAAGAGATGAGAATAATCTATACAACACATACTTTTTCCTAAAAAATGTGTAGCAGATTTGACATACAACTCCCACGATACAATTTTCTCCAGATAGTTCAATTAGATAGATTAATGAAAAAGAAAAGAAGAGACATTTGGATTGCTATTCTAAAAACACTGTGCTTAATGGGGCATTTTAAAGTGAAGAGCGACTCTTAAGTTACTTTCAATGACACCATGACTCAACTCAAATGCTGATGTTGTTACTATTTCCTTGATTACCTTACGCAGGCTAAGTTAATGTCTTGCACTCCACTGTAAATGTTCTAGCCTCACACAGCTAGAGGGGAAGCTGCCTTGCACCAGTGAGACCAGTGAAGTTGTATTCTGAAAAATTCAGAACTTTCAATAAAAGCACGAGAAAAAGATTGAGGATCTTAAGACTTACCTCTTGCATGTATTTTCCCAGCTCAAACTTCCTTTAGGCTGAATAGCCCTTTTTAGCTATCCAAAGATCTCCCAAGGAAAATCATTATGTATTACAACCTCAGTTATCTTTCTCTCCCTCCCTTTCCTTTAGCACATATGCAAATATGCATGTACCTACATGCCAGAGAAAATTATCTATTACTTTTCCCCAAACACCTTTTCGTATTTCATACGTTCATTCTCATCCACCGCAAGCTGATTTATAAATTGATTTATGTTGCATACGTCTACGTAGCCAAATCTACTTTAGTTACGTCGGCTTGACACCTGATCTCCTGAGAAATTGGAGGATGGACTCATTAAGGCAGTGTTGTCCAAACTTGGCCACTTTAAGATGAGTGGACTTCAACTCCCAGAATTCCCCATCCAGCCATGCTCACCTTAAAGTGGCCAAGTTTGGACAACACTGCATTAAGGAATGGGTAGATAGTTCTATTCCTCCAATATTTCATGGCTGGAATCACTTGATTCATGGATGCCACTATCTAAGAAAAGATGGGTCTCTTTTGTTCAAAAAAGCAAAAATTCCAAAATAATCCTCCTACATCTTCACCTATCTCAATGTTTAAGTGGGAAATGTAAGAAGGTATCCTTGCATTTATACCACAAATCTTTAATTTGACAGAAGAGGAAAATAACTGCATTCATAGGAAGTAATCTTATTATTTATATTTAAATTTCAACCAATGTTGTCCCAGCCCAATTTTTAAATCTTTGTTGCACGTTAGTTTTGCAAATACAGTCTTTGGCACACACAAGGAGCAATCGTAATTTTAGCTCTCCCGAAATTGTGAGGTCCCATTTTGCATGAACCCAGCCATGTGTTATAACCAGAAAAAAGAAGCATGGGAAAACCTTTGCATTCTTCCTTGTATCTGTTTATAACTTTAGAAATGGAAGAAGCATTTTGTTACCTCAGGGATAGAACAGGAAAGGAAAAAAAATGATGCTAGTCCAGTCATTCCCCTTTGTCCCCACCCAAGGAGAGACAAGAATAACGATGCAACATATTCCAGATTGTTATAGTCTATGAGAGCTGAACAGGGAAAGACTCTACAATCCAAGCCTAATGCAGCTGTTCACTATGAAGCTGCTACCAAATTTAACAGGAATTAATACCGAAAATCTAACAACTGTTAGATACTATTTATGCCCCTTCTTCTCAAGCACTTATATTTCAAAGCAGCTGTTTCAGGGAAGTTAGAGGTAAATGGCGCCCTCTCTTGTCTAGTGAAACAAGAGTAAAATAAAACTCTTCTTCCATTACAGCTACATAAAGGCTGGATTCCACTCAACAGGCTTAAACAGGTCACTGATGGGGGGCAGCACATTGCACAAGCATACCAAACTAGTCAGTCTTGGGCAGAAAAAGCTTCTTGTTAACCCCAAACTACCTGAGGACAAAAGGTACCTGTTCATTAAATTATTCCTTCTAGTCAACTGTGGTCTAAAACATATACAACTAGTCATTGGATGGGGCGCAGAAAGCTGAAGTTGCAGAGCAGCTGAAACATTAGCTGCTTCTTTATAGAACCTACAGCTAAGGCATGGGAGTATCTGCAAATGCCTCCCGCATTGCAGTGGTAAAACTGTGCCCACTGCTTCCTACCTGGCCAATGCAGATAAAGGACGTTGAGAGAGATGCAACATAGAACATGGAAGATGGATCTACAAATGTGGTTACCTGGTGGTAATCACATGGTGATCTGATGCCCCAGGATAGCCAGCACATGTAAGAAACTCATCCCTTTCCAGAAATATTCAGGAGGAGGGCCATGAGTGATTGGAAATTTTAACTGCCCTTAATAATCATGCACTTATATCTGGATTCCAGAATGAAATGACTAAAATATGAATCAAGACTGGCTTCTTATCAAGTGGAAACAGAATATAGACATTTTTTTAAATGTAGTACTCATGGCACATTGATGGGCTAAGGATGGAAAACAAAGAACGGGAAGAAAAAAATCTCAGGCTTGATCAACAGGGGATGATGTCAAAGAAAAAGAAACCAAGAAAATGTGGCTTTATATTACTTACCTATGGTTTACCACTATAAGAACAAATCTATCTTTTTTTTTGAGCTGCAGCTATGTGGCAAAACAGGAGTTACACCTTTAGTTGCTTTGCACAATCCTGTTATAATCTTTATAAACTTTAAACCAGCCAAGTTCAAAGTAACTACAGGTGTCTAAGTGAAAGTTTCTAAATTCCTTTTCCCTTAGCTGAGTAGCAAAAGGAGGAAAAACCTACTCACAGAGCACATAATCATGGATTAGCATTCTGTCTGAAACATGGTCACTATGTAAGTGGCAATCTTCTTGTAAAACAATTGTTGCTGTTTGTTAGCAAGGCTAGCAATGGAGACTACTTGCCTTCTATTCCTGCATCAACTGAGACAAACAGAGCAGCACAGCATTTTTAAATTTTATTAATTATATGCCTAGAGAATAATTCCCATAAACAGAATCCCTATTCATTTGAAAACCAATTTCATTTTTTCACAATACAGTGACTGGCTTTCATAATAAGCATTCAATTTGATGACAATTAAAATTAGCTTGTTCTCATTAAATCATATTATTTTTAAATATGTCTCATATTTATTGACCCACATTCACATTAGTTAGTTACATATGCAGCCGGGCCACGTCTTACTTCTATGGTGCGACCCTTACCCCTTAGGAGAGACAGCTGCCTCTGATCAAGGCGAGCAGACAATATACATTCATATACTGAACAGCAATTATGAGTTCCTCTTAATGACAAATAATGATTGCTATAATGCTCAGGCATATAAATACTTCTATCAGATGTTATCAATAAATAATAAACTATATAATTAATTTCAGGTTAAGTGCATAATAAGTCTTCCCAGATTCTTATCTATTTATCTATAATATAGGAAGGAAGGGAGGGAGGGAGGATAGACGGACATAGCTTGCAGCATATACTACACTGAGGTTACAGGCTTTGTTTGTTTTTTGTTTTTTTTAAGAAAAACAAGAGTTGGGGGATTTTAATAAGAAACACTGTGTTGTATGGAAGTGCTTCAGGGTACACAATCCAATGTCTACTATGCAGAGAACATCCCCACATTACTTACTGTTCTTCCATGGTAGAATGTAAGGCAAGGTTCTAGGAGCTCGCAGACCTAAAGCTAGGTGGCTCCTATGTCCCATTATTGCGTTGGATCTTGGGCTACGGAAAAGAAAAAAGGAAACATTTGTGCTCTTGCTCTTCTTATTTCATATTTATTTTTACAGGAGGGAGAAACATTTTTAATATACAGGTAGCCCTTGTTTAACAACCATTTGTTCAGTGGCTGTTTGAAGTTACGGCAGTGCTGAATGAATGGCAGTTACACTCAGTCCCTGAAGTTACAGCCATTGCAGTGCCTCCGTGGTTACGTGATCAAAATTCAGGCGCTTGGCAACCCACCCACACTTACAACTGCAGGGATGCTTCAATTCCCCCACCCACTTATCTCCGCCCTATCTCTGCCCTTTTGGCCACCCTGTACTCCCCTGCCTCTGCCGCCCTGGGATTCACTCGACCTGCTGGCTCTGCTGCCCCCAAATGACCTTTGCTGTCTTCTTCTTCCTGCTGCTGGTGAGGCACACCTGGCCTGGCCCTTCAAAGGCAGCTGTTGGCCATGCCAGGCCTTCCTGAGACCGCATACAGCCTTCTCCAAATTGTGTGCAGCTTTCTCACAAGGCTTTGGAAGGCTACCAAGCCTCATGAGAAGGCCACACACAATTTGGGCAAGGTGTAATCGCGTGCAGCCTTCTCGTGAGGCTTTGAAGCCTTCCATAGGGCGAGCTGTATGGAGTTTCTGCAGAAAGTCTGAGGCCTCAGGAATGAGAAATAGAGTGGTAGAAGTATAGGTAGTTGCCATAAGAAACCCGAAAAGGTGACATGCAAGTAGAAGTATGAACTGAATTGTTATATGTAAATTTACACTGAGGCAGAAGGTCACACAAATTCTGTTGCTGGTATTTTTTTTCATATAATTTTACTTAGAATTATAAATAGAAAGAATAAAAGCCAATACAAAATATATAAAAAAAGAAGTAACTTCCCTCTTCATCTTAGCAAGTAAAGACAATTTTAATAGCCTGTCACCATCTCTAAATACAACATAATCTCTCTTCTCCCCATAACTCATCTCTTAAGTAAAAAAAACCAAAATCCAAATGCTTTGTCAATCATTCTTTGTCAGCAAAACTCCAGTAAAGGCGACCAGATGTAACTATTTCCCTCTTTTATCCCTGATCGAACAAACCAGCCTTGTATTCCTTCCTAGAGTTTTTAAAAGTATTCTTTAGCCCCTTCAAAGAGAGTCCCAGAGGTAGTTTGCTGGTCATCTGTGTTTCAAGGCAAATATCTTTCAGAACTTCAACAAGTTTCTTTTGTATATCCAATAAGTAGAGTTTTTCCTTGTGTTTGTCACTTGTAATGAAGTCTTTCAAAGCCATAACCAAGCTCTTTTGTATATCCAGTAAGAAAAAATTATCCAAATCAATTTCCTGGTTTAATATCTTCAGCTAACAAACCAGCTAGCTCAATTGCCAAAGCCTTGGCACAATGACAGGTGTAGCAAGAAAACAGGCTGTAACTTACTGCAACATGAGGCTACCAAAAATATTGAAGTGAAATGCAGGCAGTTTTAAAAACTGAACTGAACTCTGGGTCTGCTTGAACTGAGGATGGGGAACATTTTCATCAGTCCCTTGCCATGATCAGTTTCTGGTTTCCATGGAGGTAGCTGATGCATGGACTTCAGCAGAGAGGAAGGACCTATTCAACTAGTTTGCCCCAGATTACTAATGGAACCTTTTGGCTTCCCAAGCACATTTGGGGAGTTTCCTGCCCTGACAAGTAGTTATGCTGAGTGGCTAGTCAACCTTTGAAATAAGAGGTTGGCAATGCCATTTGTCAGGATTGCTCCTGAGTGACTTCTCCTTTGCTGCTGATCCATGGGAGCAACCTGGTTTACTGAGAAGCTCTGGAAGATGAAGTGACAGAAGAGATGCATACAATAACACTGGCATAAGAAACAAATGCGACCAAATATAGGTAAGAACTCAACATTGACCTATATCATGGTGGTAAAAGTAGCAAAGTGAGCTTACTTCTTTGCTCTTACTGATACAGAATAGCCACCTAACAGCATTGTTTAAAGTGACTTGGTACCCATAATAGAAAACTGAACCAGAAAGTCTGCTGGGCTGTTGCAATGAATTTGCTACGCCTCTGGAAGATAAGATTGCTTGCATTCACTAGGAGTTGGACACAGTTGGGCAAATTGACTTGAGATTACAGAGGCTTCATCTTTGGAGTTCTCTGGAATCAGTTTGAACCTATGGATCCTGAGGAAGTAGCCAGGATCCTCTGTGCAATGAATTTTGCCACCTGTGGATTAGATCCTTCCTCTACCTGGATGGTAAAAATGACTAGGGAGGTGCAGGCAGCTAGTTGTGGGCAGATGTTAATAAGAATTTTATTATAGCCTTCCACTCCAGAAATCTCTGGGTGGCTTACAATATCCACAATTAAAATGTTAAAAGCATGAAACAGAATGTGGCAGCTGTGAGACTAGGCTGAAGCTGCCATAACCTAAAGATGAAGCAGGAACGTAAGCAGAGAGGACAAAAGCCAGGAAACTTGTCTATGAGATCCCTTTGGGGAGGTAGATAAGAAGGAAGCAAGTCATTAAGGAAACAAAGGACCTGAACCAAACAAAAGAAGTTGGGCCTGAGCACATGGAAACCCTCATCCCAATCCCATCAACATGTAAATCAACCAAGCAAGGACTTTTGGGGATAAAAGGGGTCCCAAAGCCTGCCCACTCTGTCTGAGTCCTCCGAGCTGAGTCATCTTTGGATCCAGACTTGGCAGCTTGTCCCTCTAGCTAGTGCCTGGCAGCCTAGTTGGGAAGGACGTGGGTAAGTGTGGATGAGTGCATGTGTGTGTGTGTGTGAGAAAGAGCAAATGTATCTTGCAACCAGTAAAGTTTTGCTGTTACTTTAAATTCACTGGGTCTCCGTGTATTACAAAGAACCTCTTGTGCCTGTTAGGTTGGAAGTGATTTGTGTGTGTCCCTAATTATTTCCAGGCTGTTGACCAGGGCTGTGTGTCTTGTCTGCTCCAGCCGCACCTATCAGGAAAACCCAGGTAGAAAACAAGGGGGGCTTGCAAGATCTGCGTGCCTCAACAGGCTGTGAGTGAGTGAGTGACCATAAGCTGAACCTGGGAACAGTGTGTGTAACACAGCCCAGAGTAAAATCAACCATAACAATAAAAAGACAACAGGAGCTCCACAGATACACTAACCCCCAGCCTGGGAATAGAGCCAGATCTTAAGGACCTACTGGAACCCCAGGAAAATGGGTGCTATACGTATCTCTGGAGAGATGCTGCTCCAGAGGGAAGGGCAGTGACAGAGAAGGCACACTTCTTTGATCCCAAAAGTTAATAGTTAATAGAGGCAACCTAGAGCACATCCACTCTGTCTGAATATACAGTGGAACCTCGGTTCACGAATTTAATTCGTTCCACGACTCTGGTCGCTACCCAAAATGGTCGCGACCGGAATCAAATTTTCCCATAAGGTTCAATGTAAATACAGTTAATCCGTTCCGATCCCAAATTTGGTCGCCAACCGATTTCTAGTCACGACCCGAGTCAAATTTCCCCATAAGGTTCAATGTAAATACGGTTAATCCGTTCTGAACCATGTTTTTTTTTTAAAAAACCGCAAAAATATGACACAAAGTACAGTACGAAGAGAGAGAAAGTTAACCTTGCTCAGGAGGGAAAATGGCCACGGTTCCTGCTTGGAGGGAGAGTCCCCTCCCTACAGGAAGTCGCGACGTGACACGGGAGGGAAAATGGCCGCGGTTCCTGCTTGGAGGGAGAGTCCCCTCCCTACAGGAAGCTGCGACCACGTGACACAGGAGGGAAAATGGCCGCGGATCCTGTTCGTCACCCGATCCGGCGTTCGCGACCGGAGGTACATTTTTGCGGCCGGAGCTGGTCGTGACCCGAACTGTTCGTGAACCGATGCGTTCGTGAACCGAGGTTCCACTGTACCAGGCAGACAGAAACTATTGGAGATAGGTGGTCCCTCAGATAACCAGGCGCTATGCCATGGCCATACAATGCAACCTTAAATGAAGTGGTGGTGCCTCCTACCTTGATTGATGGTGCATTCCCTCTCAAGAAGTCATTAGTAGACCTAGTGCAGAGTATAGAATATGATCTTGACAGAAATATGTAAGAACCGTTACCTAGGCAAAGGGGGTTGGAAAGATTTTTTAAGCCCTGACACAAGATAACATTTAGAAACGGCTCAGGCAGAGACCACCTGCTTCACTAGCACATTGGGGGGTACAGCACAATCAGACTTGTGAGAGTGTTATTGTAGCTAATCTCAATAAAAGTAGCTCTAGTCTTCCTGTGGAATTGACTTCCTGGTGTGCTGTAACTAGTGTGACTGATGCCTAGCAATTCTAATTAACTATTGACTGGTCTCCAACCTTCACTACGAATACAAAAGCCAACTGAATTCAGAGAAAGTCCATCTTTGGCTTTTACCCAATTACATCTTGTCCGCCAGTGGCCTTTCCTGGATCAGGAGGTTTTACTCAGTCACTCATGCCTTTGTCACCTTGTGGTTGGATTACTGCAATATGCTCTACATGGGGCTGCCCCTGAAAATCACCTAAAAGCTTCACCTGGTACAACCTGCACCAGCTTGAGTAGTTACAAGGGTATCAAAGTCTTTCCATGTAACACCACTGCAGCAGGAGCTGCATTGGCCACCATTTAACTACCGTATGAGTTACTGTGAGGTCTGTAGAACTTCCAGATTTTTATGACCATACAGAGATGGATGATATGTACAAGCTCCAAGAGTTTTGAAAATCATATTTTACTGTTAAGAGTTCCTTGTTTTGTATTTGCTATTTTATTTATTTTTGGGTTTATATTCTGCCTTTTTTGCCAGAAGCTCAAGGTAGTATACATAGCATTCCCTTTGTTGTCTTAAATAAAAGACACAAAGTAAAATATTGTATCCCAAGTCATCAGCAGTTTGAGAAATAGCTCCTAGAGCAATGTCAGATGCATCCATCTGAACAACAGAGGAATGTCTTGGGAATGGGTGGCAAAGCAGGGGTTGGGAGGTAAATATACATTTCAATACTAAAAATGCCTATGCTTAGAAATCCCACTTGTATGGAATCTCAGTAAGTTGGATATATCAGGTACAAAATGCCAATAAAATTTATAACATCTCCCCAAATGCTAGACTTCTTTGACATTTCGTGGAGGGTGCCAGGACAGGATAGGGTTCACTTTAACAGGGTCATCTGGATGTTAACAGTAAAGATGTGATATCTCAAATAATCCAACACAGGAACATCAAGGATACATTTCTCAAGATTCGCATATAATTGTGCTGATGAAGGCATTCAAGGACAGTGTTGACATGCTTATTGTAAATAGATGGATTTTTGAAATCCATCTGAATATCATCTAAATAAGCAACCATAAAAGAGTCCAAAATATCATAAAAATCTCATTCATGAATCTCATAAATATCAAAGGGACATTCACCAAACTGAAAAGCACACAGTTTCAACTTTATATAAAATGTATCAAAAGCATATTTAGCAAAAGTGTTAAATATTTGTGGCCATTATTCAATGAATCTGGTTGTAAACCCCTCCTAGCAAAAACATTTTGCCTTTTGCAACTGTTCCAAAAGTTCAGCAATAAGTGGGAAGGAGTACTGATCCCTAATAGTTAAGAGTTCAAGAGTCTGAAACCATGGACTGAACTCAGAGAGTAATCATTTTTTTTGACAAAACATTAGAGCAGAATCTGGATTAGCAGAGTACCTAATAAATACCTTATGTAAATTATCATCACAAAGTCCTTTACACAAGCCAATTTTTGTGAAGAGAAGACACAGAATATCAGCATTTAGTAGGGATCTGAGCTCCTGAACCCAATCACTAGAATGATGGGGGACACAATGTGAGTGCCTCTTCTTTTCCAAAAATAACAGCATATTTTACAGGTAAAGCAGGAGAAGTGTCTTTGTCAGTGGGAATGGGATGGTGAGAATGTAAACCCTGCAGAGCAGGGTTTCTCAACCTCAGCAACTTTAAGAAGTGTGGACTTCAACTCCCAGAATTCCCCAGCCAGAATGCTGGTTGGGAATTCTGGGAGTTGAAGTCCACATATCTTAAAGTTGCTGAGGTCGAGAAACACTGCTGCAGAGAGTGATCTTGGCAATTCTGGGAGTTAAATAAAATGGCTTCCTGCTCCCAGTCAATCTTTAGGTTATGGATCTAAGCCAACCCATCCTCAATACTACTGGGACATGCAAAGAAAAAGGTAATTAGAACTATAAGATTTTTCTGAAGGTTGGAAATTAGAAGATGAAGAGGTATGGTATATTCAATAATCAGACCAGAGTGTAGGAGCTTTCCATTCTACTTGCATCAGTGCATCTATTGTCTCAGTGGCCAAGCCATACCTGCATGCAATAGTAAAGTTGGTTATGGCTCCAAAATCCAGTAAGGCAGAAAGATGGATTGTCTGAGCCTATTTGAAAGTGAAGAATAATATACAGAATACATTTCTATTGCACTGAGTTGTACATGCAAGGTCCTATTAATTGTTCACTGGTCCCCTTTCTGGGCTCTTGAACCAAAGGCTTGGTTTGTTTTCCCCAAAACCCAGCTTGGTTGGTTTGGGCATTTATTTGCATAGCAACCTCTCATTCCACAAAAACACTTCAGAGAAAGAAAGTTTAGCAGGGCAAATAAATGCAAAATACCCTGAAACTCCATAATACAGAGACCTAGCATGCATCTGTATTGCTTTTCTGTAGCTGGCAATGGAGGTCTACTTGCTCCCAGCTGCATAGGCTCATCTTCAGGATTTTCTGAAGAGCAGGCAGAAGAAAAGAGAAGAGATGCCAATAGGATATAAAATTTCCCCTCCTTCCATCCCAGGTCTATCTAATTTTCTGCCTATGGATATGCAGCATTAGATTAGCTATGCTAAGATGCCTGGAGTGCCCTATCAAACCAGCTTATGATGCAGTTCATTAGAAAGGCCCTCTTTAAATTAGTCAACTAAACTTGCTTTATTCTAGCCCGCATCTCTGGAGTAAAGTTGGAAGACAGCTACATACACCCACACTTTTGATTTTACCTTGGTACAATCAGTACATTTCAATTAGCTGTCACCCTTCTGGCTGAATCATTAAAGGCAGATGTCAATTTTAAACATAACATTGCTATAACTGTTCAGAACAGATTGTCTAAAACTGGATTTGCCTATCTGGCAGCTCTGTCTCTTAACAGTAAATCCCACCTGAGAACTGGGAAACTTAGTCCCAAGGATATGTAATTCATATAAAATGTTAATGATGAATGCTTTAAATTTCTCTAGAGTTCCATCATATTTATCAAGCAAGGAACCAGGTCAAAAAAGCATAGTCACAGGAGGCACTATAATCATGACTGCGACAGGCAACGGGAGTTGAATCTTTCCTGTCTGCTGCATCATACGGATGACTGCTGGAGCCAATTGGTCAATCTGGATGTCTACCTGGTTCTAGAGCAGGTCTCCTGGATGACAAGTTGTTCAGCAGTCAACAGCATAATAAGAGGATGGTCCAGATATCAAAACTTGCAGCAAGATAGTTCCCCTTGTAGAGGAAGTAAGGAGTCATTGGAATTAATCTCAAATAGTCTTCCTCCAAATCCAGCAGGAAATAGTCAATCTAAGAAATCAACCTAAAAAACTCAGTCATGACAAATTTAAAATCAGATGGCCTTAATAAAAAAACAAAACAAAACAGGTGTAGCAGCAAATGTTCTTCAGTGTTACAATGAAGTGGTGGCAGGAAGAAGCATTGCAGGGAACTACCTAACATAGTTCATTAAAACTTGGAACCATTTGAGTTCCACAGTATGTGTACTCAAAACAAAATTACAGTTTGAGGGATGGAAAGCTACAGGTAGTCCTCACTTAATGACCCTACCTGGGACCAGAATTTCTGTCGCTAAGTGACGTGGCCGTTAGATGAAACATCACATGACCACACTGCTTAGCAACAGCAGTTCTGGTAGTCCCAGTTGTGGTCATTAGGCAAGGACCATGCTGTCATTAGGTGAGGACCTGATACTTCTCCTGCCCTGCTGCACTCACCTCTGCTTCAACTTCCCCCACCCACCTATCTCTCCCCCACTCTCTGCCTTTTGGCTACCTGGCACTCCACCACCGCTGCCTACCCCTACCGATCCCAGCTGACCTTCTCCATCTTCTTCCTCCTGCTGCTGACAAAGTACGCCCAGCTGAGGCAGCTACTGGCCCTTTGCGAGGCCACATGAGACAGCTGCTGGCCGTTTGCGAGGCCACAGCATGTTGAAGCATACACTGTGGTCGTGTAATGGTACGTGGGAATGACCTTGGGAGACGGGGGAAGAGATGCTGCCTAGGGAATGGTCAGATAAGAGACAGCATAGCCCACAGCTGAATAGTGGATGGGACAAGAGGCTCAGAAAAGACCCTCCCAAGTTTCTCGGGCTGTAAAGGAGATGGCGGGAGAATTGTACTTTCAGGCTTACAAGATTGATGTCAGCCATCCCAGGGAGACCAGACAGGAAACACAACCAGATAAGCTAATTCTACATTATTGTAAGGCTATATTAACAGAATCTTGCAAGTCCGATAGTACAAATCTCCCACTGTCCCTTTTACCACCTGAGAATTTAGGGTGGTTCCTTTTTGAGTCTCTTTCTCTGCCCATTCTGCATTTGTGGGCTATGCCCTTTCTTATCTGAACGTTCCCTAGGCAGCATCTCTTCCCCCCATCTCCCAAGATCATTTCCACATATCATTACAGGTCGTAAATGCAGGTGAAGTGCCCAAATTTTGATCATGTGACTGCAGGGACACTGCAACAGCTTTAACTTTGAGGAACAGCCGTAACTACCATTCATTCAGCGCCACTGTAACTTTGAACAGTCGCTGAACAAATGGTCGTTAAGCGATATAAACCCCTTCCATGGAGTCCACTAATTTTGACTGAACATGGTAGACAATTAAAAATGTGTGGCTATTAGGTCTGCTCCTGAAAGATATGAACTCCCGACACTGACTAAAAGATAAGAAAAATTCCCCCACCCCACATCCAAACTCCAGCTTGGACTTGAGCATCCATTCCTGCAAGTAGGAGCAGAATAAGATACAGTCCTCCAAAGATGGGGATCACCCTAGGCTTTAAACACTATAGAAGTTCCTTAAACTATCCCATACCTCAATTCAAATCTGGGAGGAACATTGGGGTCCATCATGTTTATCACAGGAAAATCAAACACCTGTCATAAATAAAGTTGTGGAACATTGCTCCGGACCACTTAGTTTTGTATCCTAATTGCTTCATTAAATGCAGTGTTTGCTTTTCCTACATCCCCACCCTTCTCAGTCACAGGTACTAAGATGCTCTTTTTGACAGTAACTAGGTTTCACCCATTGGGTTGGCTATGCATTAAGAGCAAAAATCCACATTGTATGGCCTTATTGTCTCTGCTGAGTTCTACAGAGTGAGGATCATCATGTCTGACCTTCTTCCATAACAGAATCAGGTTGCTAACTATCAAATCTGCACAAACAGATTGAGGCTAGTCACCACCAGAAAGCAGAAGAGCTCCATTAAGAACCCGCAGAACGATGATTCCAAATGTCTTCACAGATATTGGAGTAAGACAAACATGTAGTTGACCCATATAAATGGATGGCACAGAAAACTATTTTGGACTGTAAAAGTGGCTTTCCTGAGTTGAGTAACTCTTGACCTCTGTGAGGAAAGATGATTTCAAATATCCCAATTTCTTTTGCCACTGCTTGCCTAATGCAGACAAGTCAACTGGCCATCCACTTGGTGGTGATAGTGGGAAAGTGAAAAGAAATAGCCTAATCAAGAAATCAGGATCAGGAGGAGGGGAGTGTTAGTCTTGCTCTCCTGAATTTTCAAGAGTGGTTATTAGGAACACCAACTATGCTTTGGGGGGATCTGGTGCTATCTGTACTGTTAGCTAATGCCTAAAAGCATCATTTGACCTATACAGCTAACTTTAATTTGGGGTTGGGGAATAGAACAAAAGACAAGAGAAGTCTCAAGGAAAAAAAATCCAAAAGTTTAAGGAGGGTCTGACCTCTCTGTGCTTATACAATAGAGGAAAAACAAACTGAAGCTAGCTTTTCCAGAGAGTAGTAATCCTCATTTTTCCAGGTCCTGCTTCTAGAACACATGAAATAAGCCATCTTGAATAAAGCTAGGGAACTGTAGCTGGTGTCAGGTTGTACTGTGCCCTCTCATTCTCAATAACGGGGTGGGATTGGGGAGTTTGCAGTGCATGGCTTCTAAAATTATTTCCAACCCCTTAACAGTAGTTCTGCTTTGAGAGGTAGGAGGGCTTACAAAGAGGAGTCAGCAACATTCCAATCTGGAGTGGGAGAGGCCCAACTGCCTCTTCCATAGAGATGAATTGAGGAAATTATCCTAGAATTTCTCTTCTGCAGCCCATGGCAAGATCTAGTTCAGTTTTGAATTCAGTCTTTATTTTGCCAGGTTCTCTCCCCATTTCTCCTGTTTTCTGAAACTTGTCATGCTGACGGATAGTCTTGACCCACTTTACATCATTAGTTTCCAATCTGGCTTTTTGAATTCTTTCCAGATTCTTTACCAACAATGGTTATAGGTGGTGTCTGTATTTTCTACTGAGTAACGAAATAATGTGGTGCATCTCTGCTTTCCCCTCATGTTGTATTTATGTTTGTGTGTGTATATGCATAGGCAAGCACAGCACATGGTGGGATCATATGCCACACTCTGGGTCATATAACCAGAGGGAAAATGGAAGAAGACTTAGAAATGGAGGAGATGGCAATATCCAGAGTAATGCCCAACTATCTCTCTCATAGGGGTGTGTCAGGGAAACATCTTCTGGAATGATTTTCTCTGCAGCCCCAGCTCACCCATTTTCAAACATGTCCTTTTGTTTGCTGGCTTATCTCACCATAGCAAATTTGGTCCTAAGACAGATGGATAGAGTCCTGAGCCCCTTTATATATTTTCCCCCAACTTTCCACTAGGATGGAAATAGAAATGTGTAACAGTATACCAAAGAACAAAGAAATCTCTTTCTTAAATGTCAACAAAAAGTCACAATGTCTCTAATTTATAGCAAAATTTTCAATAAAAAGTCCTAAAACCACTTCTCTATACAGAGCAAACAGGAATGCACAGGAGTGGGGAGAATGACATTTAGTTTAGGAATAGAAAGGAAACACAACTTACCTGTTCATTGTATAGCAGCTCGTGCCCCAAATGAAGGTAGAATCTGACTGGTCTCCTATATCTGTTATGGCACAAAAATATCAATTACAGTTCTTACTTGTGGAAAAGAAAATAAATTCTGTATTTTATTAAGAAGAATAAAACTGATCTAGAGTTTGCTGTCAAAGGAAGCAGTGCAGAAATATAATTAATTAACATGAGAATGCATAACCTTGGGTTGTAAAATGTTCCAATTTCTGCTTAGCACAGGTGGTAGAAAATAATGGATATGGAAGAACAGATGTTTGGTAGGAGTACATTTTCATATTAAAGTTTGAAGAGGGAAGGCTCAATCTTGCAGTATTCTAATAAAGTATCAACTACACGGTCCTCACCTTTGTCCCAATCTTCTTCACATGGAGGAGACTGCCATGAACTTATCACATTTACTTCTCTTTTTTTCTTTGCCTGACTCGCTATAACAAAATAGACTCATGATGAGAAAAAAAATGCTTTTAAGATGAACCAAATTTTGCATTATGCTGTCAGCATGCATCTTTTGGAACTACACATGGCTACATTATACAAAACCTATCTTAAGGGGCAGCCTACAAATGGCTTCAATTCATGGAAGTCATGGGGCTCAACAGCTATTAGGTTTGGTGGCAGTGTAACTGCTTCTGAAGGTCATCTGTTGGGAGGCTTCCTTGTATACTTGGTTGGTCACTGTGAGAACAGACTGCTGAACTAATCGGCCAGGGGTCCGATTCAGCAGGGCACTGCTTGTGTGTGTGTGTGTGTGTGTGTGTGTGTGTGCGCGCGCGTGCGCGCGTAAAAAAATTACAAATACCTGGAAGAGACTCTTGGTTTGAATGTAATTGCTACTGTCTGCTCAAATTCAATACTAGTTCTAGAATCCAATTAGGCTATCAAGTCATTCTATTTTACTCTATGCATGAAGAGCTGAAGGGCAGCTCTGGGGAGTTTTAGGAACTTATTCATAGCATCTTAAAATACTAGTCGATGCCATAACATATATTATCTCACTCCTGTTTTATTTTTAAACCTGTAGAACCATGTTTGAAATACTGAATAGGTGGTATTAATGTTTTTGTTTCTTATATCTGAAAAATCAGATCAAATTATGTTTACTCGGATATATATTCTGGTTATATGGTAACATCTGCATTAACACGAAAGTATTATTTAAATGATAAAAACCTACTCTTAAAACCCCATTTTAAGGCATTTTCATAAGTACTACTATAAACTATATGAAATATATATACAGTATATTGCAAAACCACCTCCAGAGTTTCAGCAACTAAAGTACTTCATCTGAAAAGACTTCATATTCAATAAAGACATGCTCTGTAGACTTATTCTTTAGATGACCCTCTTTTTTGCATCACCCAGCCCACTCAGACTGCAGCTTCCAAGAAAAACTGACATTATTTTGCTCCATTTGGAGCTGGAAACATACAAAATCATAGTATATACACTAGCATGGGTTTAATGCCATTTTAAAAAATAAGCACTCTCCCCAGCCAAGGAAGTACAGTAAATCTTGACCTCATTCATGTGCTTGACATGGGTCCCCCCAAATATTAACTATGCCTCATGCCTTATCACCACATATGGAGCCACCTTTGAAGAAATCTCAAAAGCTACAGTTGGTCCAAAACAAAGCAGTCTGCCTGCTAACTGGAACTACTCACTTCAGATATTTCCATCTATTTTGCAGGGGCCTACACTGGTTACCAATAGATTCCCTAGTTTTTATTTAAATGACTTGGTACCAAGATATCTTCAGAATCACCTACTCCAGTCAGAGTTGACCTATAAGAGGAGATTCTCCTGGAAAAAGGAGCTTTTAGTATCCCAGTTTTGTGAGATGGAGGTGGCTGAAATCAGAAAATATTGTTTTTCAACTACAGAGCCAATACTCTGGAACAGCCTCTCTCAAAGAGCCAGGCTGGCTTGCTCAATGCTAGCCTTCCAAAAGGTTCATACTTTTCCAGAGGCTCTTGGGCAATGACTATATACTGTATGAACCTGGATTTTATTAGCCAGTTTATTTGTAATTGGTGCTCAGTTAACAACCACTCATTCAGTGACCTTTCGAACTTGTAACAGTGCTGAATGAGTAGTACTGATGACCGGTCCTCAGAGTTCTGACTGTTGCAGCATTCCTGCAGTCATGTGATTGTGATCCAGGTGCTTGGCACCCAGCTCACAATTACAACATTGCAGTGTCCCATGGTCACCATTTGTGGCCTTCTTTGCCAGCTGCCAACAAGCAAAGTCAATGGGGAAACCAGCAGGAGATCACAAATGGTGACCATGTGATGTCCTCACTTGATGACCTGTGGTGATCTGCTTAACACCGGTAACCAGGAGTGCTGGAATTGCCATTGCTAAGCAGCGTGGTCATGTGTTGCGCTTTACGACCACGTTGCAATTCCAGTCCCAATTGCCGTAGTTAACTGAGGACTACCTGCATGCTTATTTTGCATTATGTTGTATATTGTTGTAATTGATTTATGAACTGTTTTGTTACTTTACTATGGATGTTTTATTGTATTTTATGTTGGTAAGTTGCCATTAGTCTATTGATTTCATGGCACAGAAATTTAATAAACAATATGATAATAGCAACAAAGTGTGATCTTACTCATTTTAAACAGCAGTAAGTAGGGATATACACAAAACAAAATATTTCTACATTTGAAATAAAAACATCCCTACTCTTAAGTGGGCTGTGCTCAGTTCAAACAAACTCAAAATGCTTCAATGCTCTGCCATATAAACAACTGGAATTCAAACTAAGCTTCTTGCTTCTTACTTGTTATAAGGCTATAAATGTAGGTGAGCTGGTCATCTATATAGACAGCACCTACAATCCACCCCACAGGAAAACTGACCAAGAAATGAGTTTTAATTTTTTAAAAATATTGAAGTCAGTACGTTATAACAAGTGGGTTTAACTGTTGCTTCCATTGCTTTTACAGGAATTTAATAATGTTTAAAATATTGTAAAAAAAAAAATCCTCTTGACCATTTCTTCCATTGGTTGAGTGATAAGTAGCACTCAGTATGGTTTACATCTTCTATAACATCTATCTGGAGGCCCTAGAAAATGAAGAAGCAAGAGTTCATTTCAGGTCCTCATTGCTTCCTACACATGAACACTTAGAACAGGAAACTAAAACACCCTGTTTTCCTTCAACCTCCAAACCAAAACTCTAAAATACATTCTGAGTTCAAAATATACACTCTCCTAATTTAAACTGGACAGAAGCATTTCCTTTTATTACACTGTACTCCCTTTCAAAAGAAGCTCAACATGCAGACCTGTCTGTTTTTCATTTTGTAAGCATGTCTGGAGGCAACTGCAAATATACTAGTTCTCTTTATTCCTGTTATCCCAATTTACTTCTTTTTACAATCAGGAGTCAAGCTGCAAGAACATATATTACTTCTCCAGAATACTTCCCTTCTCCTTCCTTAATTCTGGATACATACTAATTGTAGCCAATAAAGTTCAAGTTAAAATTGTGTGAAGAGAATTTCAGATTCAGATCAAGGGAATCCTTGGCCAATCTTAACTGCAATTAATGTTGGTACCAATAAACCTTTTGACGATTAAGTCAGTGTGATGATATTCTGTCAAATACAGGCCTCAATCTGATACTCACTTACTATGAGGTACAGCTGCACTGGCCTGGTCACAGCAGTAGTTATTCTCAGGATTACAGTACATGAATTAGGGTTAAGTATTCAGGTTTATGCCAAATGATATTCAAGCTGTATTGGTTCTTTCACACTTACTTACTCTAGCACACTTCTACACATATTAGAGGCCTTAAACATCTAGTGAGGTTTTGATTACCAAAGTACTTCAATATGACAAAAGTGGTTAAATCTTTGCTACTTTTTTCAATCAAAAGAGCAAAATGAGACAATGCTTTCTCCTTGCAGTATCAGTCCAGCTTGCAGATGGGAAAAGTTACCCAGGTACCTACAGAACTGTCTATCCTGTCCAGATTCAATCTGCTCCATGGAATCTTTTAAAAGTGAGGGTTCCCATAGCACAGCAGGTGAAGGGGCTGGGAGCTGCCTCAGGATCATTTGGGTGCTGATAGTACTGGCCTGTCTCCATTAGTTTTTTAAATGGTTTCTGATGGTTTTTAATTACTGTACAGTACTGTACACCATCTGGAGTTATTTAGGGAATGGACAGTCTACAAATGATTATATCAGTCAATAAATAAACCTCCAAGTATGTTACTCATGTTTAGTTTCCTTGCTTAGTGTCTGTTAGATGTTTGTGGACTAAGAACACAATGACATTCACTTATTTCATAAAAGGGCAAGTAATATATAGTTTTTGGCCCTGCTTGCTTCACTCCACTGAACAGGAGATGCCAGTGACCCAGAATTATTATTACCACTGCTCTTTTCTCTGGTAATAATCCTAACCCCAAGTAGCTTTTACTATAACGTGCACAATTTATGTCGCAATGTTTAACAATAAAAAGTCACTGGTTTATGAAGCTAAAAGCTCAAAGGACCTGCTACGTCATCAAGAAAAAAGATAGTTATTCCACCTATGCCACTCCAAATCACAATCAACAGAGAACCAGACAGTCTATAATACCTATAATAGATGCTGAAAGGTCTTTTAAAGACAGAAGACAACTCATTCAACAAACCATTTTTGAAATCCTAACAGCAAAGTAAGGTGCAGTTATAGCTGTCAACAGTCAATTCACAAAGATTTATTTTTACCAATGTCCTGCTCAATGCATCGTTTGTCATCGCAGCTTGATATGTGTTGGCTGATCTCTTCCCTGGGGACTTGATGACGAGCATTAAATGGGCAAGTGACCAGCTGTTGCACTATCTCAGGGTGATTCTAGGAAGACAAGTACAGATAACAAAGTCACAGTTGTCTTACTGACACGCCACCAGGATGTTGTTTTAACAACATGCATGCATTTTAATACAAATTTTAACAAACAGTGAAATATAGCTATGAGACAAAATAAGTAGCGACTTTATTTCTTCATGAAACATCCATTTGGCACGAATAAGAAGTGGTTTGCCCTCATCTTCTTCAGGGAATTTTTTTTTTTAATTTCCCCATTTGGCTTATAGCCCAACTACTAACCATATCCAATCTTGCTTTGTTTTTCAAGATCAGCCAAAGGTAGCTAAGTGCCATTACTTAGTTGGGCTGTATAAAACAAGCGCACAATTATGTTCTCTTAAAATAACTCTATAGAGGGATAGGACACAGGAAAAAAATTATCCCAGAAATTTCTTCCTGTTGGATTCTCCATACTGCCACCACCAGCAGCTCAACAAGCAAAAATCCCTACATAGTGGTCACATTCAAAAAATATATCTGGTCATCCAAATCATGATTTGAAACTGGGATTTCCCCTTCATGCTTGGCATACTAGTTTCCATCATTCTCCTTATCTTTCTCCCTCTCTTTGATCTATTAGGTGGCTTTTGATTAGCAAGATATATTACTCCTATGTATTCTTGATTTTTGGGGCCTTCCCCATACCTTAGGCAGTCTATTATTTTCCAGAGCCTTTTCATTATTCTCCAGAGCTGCCAATGCACCTCTATAAACTGCTTCTTGGACATGACTAAATCTTAATTAGTGCATTAATACAATAAATCTACCTATTTATAAGGTTAAAGATATGGCTTTGTAATTTATGAAGAGAAATTAGTTTGACTACATTTCATTTGGGGCTGTTATTTGCACTTCTTTCTGAGTATGTATGTATGTATGTATGTATGTATTTATTTATTAAATTTTTCAACCGCTCATCTCCCCCCAATGGGGGAACTCTAGGTGATTCACAAATAGTAGGCATGCACAGCCTAGGTATTTCAGAACTGATAGGTACTGGGAAATCTGTAATGCTGACTTCAATAAGACTTTCACTTTTGAGCAGATTTACATAGGAAAAGCTTGTAGCTGCATGATGGTGACATATTGATAGTGCTTTTCCTGAAGTGAGGTAACTTGAATTTCTATCATTTCATTTTGAGGGCCATATTTTAAAAGAGAATTAGACAAATGATTTATTTTGCAGGGAGGTGAAAGGCCAGCCAGTTTGCTTCATTAGCAATGAATCAGTTGCTCTGATGAAGTAAACATTGAAAGGCATTATAATGCCAAATCTCAGTTACATGAAGAAATTGAAAGCCAGGGGCTCCTGGGAAAGGAATAGTGTCTAAAGAGAAGCTGAAGTCAGTTTGAAATGTTTTATCAAATTCAAAATGTTCAGAAGCTAATACAATTTGTATTAGTTTAAGAAAGCAAATTTACTGGAAGAAGACAGAGTCTGCAGTTAAGGGACCAGTTTGTAAAGTGTGGTTAAAAATGCATTTTCCCTGGCAATAGGAATAATGATTAAATGTGTTAGGTTCTGAGGCTACTGTCACAATTCTAGGACTGGCTGAGGACAAACTACTTCAGAGTCAGTCTTCTACTGCTAAGGCTGGTGATGAGACAATTGACAATCTATTTTGCTCAACTGACTACTGCTTGTATGGAACCTAATCTCTGGAGATTATCAAAGAATGTATGAGTCTGAGTTTTCCAAATGTAACTCTTGCTTGCAATGCAAACCTTTATCATATAAAAACTCAGTTGTCTCAGTGCTGCTGATGGGTCATTGATCTTGTTGGTACTAAGAAAGGACTTGCGGCTCATTTTTAGGAACCTCCAGTTTCAGAAAATTATGAAAAGATCTCAAAGAAGAACATGAAGATTTGGCTCATTATTGAGGAGTATGCTGGCTAAGCTGAGGCAATATGCTGAAGTGTTTAGATTCACTGAAAAAGATACAAGTTTGGCAGTTTCTCCCAGCTGGAAGAAAGCCAGAAAGGGAATTCACTATTTTTAAAGTTTAAGTGGAAGTTTCTTCTCTAGCTTCTTACAGGTAGATAAAATCATTGATTATAAGGTTTCCACATTACATCATCCTAACAATAAATGGATAGCTTATGCCATACTGTATTTGGGGGGAGGGGAATAAGGAACTCCCAAATACATTCTCAGATAAAGCAGACTGTGCCTTGGCTGTGTGAGCTGATGTACGATTGCTTATTTAGGAGCTATGAAGTGTACTGGAATAATATCTGAATATTATAAACTATCTTTAATATAAAATATTATATATATATTTATGAATATTATTTTTATTGTATTTTTATTGGGTTTTATTCTTATTTTATTGTAAACTGCCCAGAGTCGCTCTGAGTGAGATGGGCAGTGACTAAATTTGAAATATAAATAAATAAGCAGCTTATATTAAACAGGCCAAGGGACTGAATCAGCACCTGCATAGGCAGATTTTTATAAATGAAGATATACTATTTCACATCCCTTCCTAATTTCTCACAACAGACACCTATGGCCGAATTCTCACTAAATTGATGAACCTATTTCTGAGATATGCCACTTAGGTCTGCAGCTACATGGGCTTCATATGACTGAAACATCTCCCATACAAAAAAAAGCCCTATAAGTAAATACACTATCTCATAGAACATTTCTATCTTAATCTCTTTTCTGACCTAGATTTCTATTTGCAGAATATAAAATAAAAGTGTTCAATTAGAGAAGCCCTTTATTTTAAATAAGAATTATATTTATGTGGAGTTATTACATATACCATCAAGAATTACTCTGATATTTTCCATGAACCCAGAGGCCATCTTTTCTGAACCACAAATGGGGCTATAATTACTGTAACTTTATACTGAAAAGGATTGTCTACAAATATTTATTTATTACAACATCTGTATATTGCTAACTATATGGACTCTTGGCAATTTATATAAAGTCACCAAATAATAGTACCATACAATATTAATTAAAACATCAATTAAGAATGTTCTTTAGAACTGTTCTGTTTTAACTATCTTTCTAAAAGCAAGCAGGGGATGTCATCTGAAGTTCTGGGAGTTAAGCTGTTAAATAGGGATGGTGCACAAACTAAGAAACATTGTTTTGTAACCCACTGTACCTTGATTTAACATGCAAGGATACTCACTATCCCCGATGAAGCACTCACTGAGTGGGTCGACTCTACTTGAACCAACTGGTCCTAAAGCTACCTAAGTGTCAAATCATGTAGGGCTTTGGCAACCAATGCAATGCCCACAACATCAGTGTTATATAATTCAGAAAGCTTTCACACACTAGCAGACAGGCTGTACCAGGCACAAGTTCAGAATAGTTTCCAAAAGTAGTTCCATACAGAGTGCATTGCAATAGTCCAGCCTAGAAGTTTCACTATACTTTTATATTGTTACATTCCTTCCTTCCTTTCTGCCTGCTATCTATCAATCAATCAATCAATCAATCAATCAATCTGGAGTCTAAATGGATTGAGGTGGTGTAACTGTTATCAAGGTTTTCTGTTCCAGGTAGGCTGAAACTGGTGCACCAGCCAAATTTGGGCAAAGTCCCCCCCTCCCCCGCCATGGCCTCCACCTGCCTATCTAGCAGTAACCATGAATAGCATGACCAAGTCACAGACCTGTTCTTCAGGATAGTAACCAAAAGCCAAAAGAGAGCCTTATGGCACTTCCATCTTGTTCTTACTCATCCAGTCCCTCACAGGTTCCAGGCATTCTATCCATAAAGGTTAAATGCCATTCTTTTTGGGGGGTAAGAGGCTCTGTTTCCAACTCTCTCTCTTTTTCTGATAATGGAGTGGCCAGACTGTTTACTTCTGACAACGTGGAGTAACTGCTGGTTTGTCATTTCCTCCTCACTCCACTCTACTGACTAGAACTGTCTTGCTTAGGAAGGAGCAGAACCACTGAAGCACAGTACCACTGACACCCAACCCTCATAGGCAGTACAAAAGGATACCAGTCAACGATACTGAAAACCACTGTGAAGTTTAAGAGGACCAGGAGGGACATATTCTCCTTCCATCCAAGCCCTGACAAGGTTGTCGACCAGAGCGAATAATTATATTTCTGTCCATTCCCAGGCCTGAATACTGACTGGAAGGAATCCAGATAATTCACTTCACTTAGGGCACACTGCAACTGAAGCCTCACCATCTTCTCAGCAACCTTCCTAAAAAAGGAAGATTGAAGACTGAGCAACATCTGTCTAAATTGGTTGGATCCAAGAGGGCATACTACCAGCTCTTTCAAAGTAGCTGGCAACATCCCCTCTCCCAACAAGCCATTGACTATTTTCCAGATCCAGCTACTCAGTATACTACTTTTCCATCTTTGGTATATTATTCCAGTCTTAATTGCTAAAATGGCTTATTAATTCTTTAAAAATTGCTAGAAATGTAATAAGCAGGTCAGATTATGTTTTCATTATTTGGTGACATTGTTGTAAAGTTCTGGAAAATGATTCATACTAGAATCATATTTATAAGACTAAAAATGCAGTTTTGAATTTGGTACCACTCAGACCCTTCATGGATCACTGCCTTGTCGTGGCGAAGGGGCTTGTGTAACTCAGTGAAGCCATGAGCTATACCGTGCAGGGCCACCCAAGACGGACAGGTCATGACAGAGAGTTCTGACAAAATGTGGTCCACTGGAGAAGGAAATGGCAACCCACTCCAGTATCCTTGCCAAGAAAACCCCATGGACAAAGTTAAAAGGCTAAAAGATATGACGCCGGAAGATGAGCCCCTCAGGTCGGAAGGTGTCCAATATGCTACTGGGGAAGAGCGGAGGGCAATTCCAAGTAGCTCCAGAAAGAGTGAAGCGGCTGGGCCAAAGCCGAAAGGATGTGGATGTATCTGGAAGCGAAAAGAAGGTCCGATGCTGTAAAGAACAATATTGTATAGGTACGTGGAATGTAAGATCCATGAACCAAGGCAAGCTGGATGTGGTCAAACATGAGATGACAAGATTGAATGTCGACATCTTGGGAATCAGCGAATTGAAATGGACGGGAATGGGTGAATTTAATTCAAGTGACCATTATATCTACTACTGTGGGCAAGAAACCCTTAGAAGAAATGGAGTTGCACTCATAGTCAATAAGAGAGTGGGAAAGGCAGTAATGGGGTACAACCTCAAAAACGACAGAATGATCTCAGTGCGTATCCAAGGAAAACCATTCAACATCACGGTAATCCAAGTCTATGCCCCAACCACTGATGCCGAAGAAGCTGAAGTTGACCGGTTCTATGAAGACCTACAAGACCTTCTAGAACTAGCACCAAAAAAAGATGTCCTTTTCATCATAGGGGATTGGAATGCTAAAGTAGGAAGTCAAGGAGTAATCGGAATAACAGGCAAGTTTGGCCTTGGAGTACAAAATGAAGCAGGGCAAAGGCTAATAGAGTTCTGTCAAGAGAACAAGCTAGTCATAGCAAACACCCTTTTCCAACAACACAAGAGACGACTCTACACATGGACATCACCAAATGGTCAATACCGAAACCAGATTGATTACATACTTTGCAGCCAAAGATGGAGAAGCTCTATACAGACGGCAAAAACAAGACCAGGAGCTGACTGTGGCTCAGATCATGAGCTTCTTACTGCAAAATTTAGGCTTAAATTGAAGAATGTAGGGAAAACCACTAGACCACTCAGGTATGACTTAGATCATATTCCATGTGAGTACACAGTGAAGGTGATGAATAGATTTAGAGGATTAGATTTGGTAGACAGAGTGCCTGAAGAACTATGGACGGAGGTCTGTAACATTGTACAAGAGGCAGCAACTAAAACCATCCCAAAGAAAAAGAAATGCAAGAAAGCAAAATGGCTGTCTGATGAGGCTTTACAAATAGCTGTGGAAAGAAGGAATGCGAAAAGCAAGGGTGAAAGGGAAAGATATAAGCAACTGAATGCAGATTTCCAGAGAATAGCAAGGAGAGATAAGAAGGCCTTCTTAAATGAACAATGCAAAGAAATTGAAGAAAACAATAGAATGGGGAAGACTAGAGATCTCTTCAAGAAAATTGGAGATATCAAAGGAACGTTTAGGGCAAAGATGTGCATGATAAAGGACAAAAAAGGCAGGGACCTAACAGAAGCAGAAGAGATTAAGAAGAGGTGGCAAGAATACACAGAAGAACTATACAAGAAAGATCTTAATGTCCCTGATGTCCATGCTGGTGTGGTCACTGACCCTGAGCCAGACATCCTAGAGAGTGAAGTCAAGTGGGCCTTAGGAAGCATTGCTAACAACAAAGCTAGTGGAGATGACAGTATTCCAGCTGAGTTATTTAAAATACTAAAAGACAATGCTGTTAAAGTGCTGCACTCAATATGCCAGCAAGTTTGGAAAACGCAACAGTGGCCACGGGATTGGAAAAGGTCAGTTTACGTTCCAATTCCAAAGAAGGGCAATGCCAAAGAATGCTCAAACTATCGCACAATTGCACTCATTTCACATGCTAGCAAGGTTATGCTCAAAATCCTACAAGCTAGGCTTCAGCAGTACGTGAACCGAGAACTACCGGATGTACAAGCTGGGTTTCAAAGAGGCAGAGGAACTAGAGATCAAATTGCCAACATTCGCTGGATCATGGAGAAAGCACGAGAGTTCCAGAAAAGCATCTACTTCTGCTTCATTGACTATGCAAAAGCCTTTGATTGTGTGGATCACAACAAACTGTGGCAAATTCTTAAAGAGATGGGGATACCAGACCACCTTACCTGTCTCCTGAGAAATCTGTATGCGGGCCAAGAAGCAACAGTTAGAACCGGTCATGGAACAACCGATTGGTTCAAAATAGGGAAAGGAGTACGACAAGGCTGTATACTGTCACCCTGCTTATTTAACCTATATGCAGAGTACATCATGAGAAATGCCAGGCTGGAAGAATCACAAGCCGGAATTAAGATTGCAGGGAGAAACATCAATAACCTCAGATATGCAGACGATACCACCCTAATGGCAGAAAGTGAAGAAGAACTAAAGAGCCTCTTGATGAGGGTGAAAGAGGAGAGTGCGAAAGCTGGCTTGAAACTCAACATTAAAAAAACTAAGATCATGGCATCTGGACCCATCAATCCCTGGCAAATAGAAGGGGTAGAAATGGAAGCAGTAACAGACTTCATTTATTTGGGCTCCAAGATCACCGCAGACGGAGACTGCAGCCATGAAATTAAAAGACGCTTGCTCCTTGGGAGGAAAGCTATGGCAAACCTAGATAGCATATTAAAAAGCAGAGACGTCACCTTGCCGACAAAGATCCGCATAGGCAAAGCTATGGTTTTTCCAGTAGTAATGTATGGCTGTGAGAGCTGGACCATAAAGAAGGCTGAACGCCGAAGAATTGATGCCTTTGAACTGTGGTGCTGGAGAAGGCTCTTAAGAGTCCCCTGGACTGCTAGGAGGTCAAACCAGTCAATCTTAAAGGAAATCAACTCTGATTGCTCATTGGAAGGATTGATAATGAAGCTCAAGCTCAGATACTTTGGTCACCTAATGCAAAGAGAGGACTCTTTGGAAAAGACCCTGATGCTGGGAAAGATGGAAGGCCAAAGGAGAAGAGGACGGCAGAGGATTAGATGGCTGGATAGCATCACTGAAGCAATGAGCATGAAATTGAGCAAACTCAGGGAGGCAGTGAAAGATAGGAAGGCCTGGCGCAATATGGTTCATGGGGTCACGAAGAGTCGGACACGACTTAACGACTAAACAACAACAACAACCACTCAGACCCAATGCAGATAGCCAAATCTTTCTCTGTCATTTGGAAATACATAGAAAAAAGGGCCACATTTTAAAAAGGAGGGAATGGAATGAGGGAGGTTAAGAATGACTGAAACATACCCTGAAGAAATTGGGAAGAGCAGTAACACTGACATACCCCCCAAAAAAGTAAATGTATCATTTGGGAAATAAGCAAGTAGGCAGATATCCTGTATCAGCAACTACATTTAAACAAAAGATTTCCATACCTTACCTTACGACACTTGACAAGGTGGTAGGGGAATCTACAAGCCCTGATCTGGTGGCTTTTGTCATATGGACATTGCACTGGTTTTTCAGGATCCAAAGCATCTATTAGAAAAGAACATGGAAGTCTACTGAATATCCCAAAAGTATTCTTGTAAATGAAATGCAAAAACACACTAATGTATTAGAATTAATCAGATAGGTAAGAAAAGCTATCAGTTCTTAGTATTCCATAACCACAAAATTACTTCAAGTTTGGTGGCTAATTAAATTCACTCAGAAGGTTTAGGTGATTAGGGTACTAAACAAAGAAATGTACTCAGCAGCGCAAGACAGTGCCGCAGATGTTAATGAGCACATTTATGAAATGAACAGAGAGCTGCAGAGAATCTGCATCCCTGAAGCTACTCAATTAGACAGTCCAATTAAAAGAGTTATTCAAGAAAATTGAAGAGGTGCTGCTGCAAGGTCCCCACTGGCCTTACAAGATAAATGGCATTTGTTTGACTATCTCTGAGCCAAGTGGGGGAGTCACTGTGTTGGACTACACCTTTAGCAAAATCCTCTGTGCTTTCAATTTAGAGACCACAACAACACATTGTTGCAGGAAAAATCTGAGGAGAACATCATTAAAAAAAGTGTTCTATAAAAGACAAGTCTAAGATTGAATCTTTACTAGCAGACTGTTCTGATTCTTTTTTCTTTTCTTCAGTATGGGTATTTCCAATGAAATGCTATATGAACAAAATTTCTTCCATCAGTGTAAAAGATTGCATTTAACAAAATAGCATACGTGAGATGCTCTTGGATTGTACAACTGAAGTATAATTTAGTATATTTATACCCCATTTAGAAATGAAACAATTCAACAGAACACTGCCCCAAGTGCAGCAAAATCATATCTACTTGACATGTTTTTAGAGGTATGATCTATAGTTGAAAGCACTAGATGCTTTTAAACAAAGGCATCCAATTCCTGTTATATCTCATGCCTATTACTAGTAAACTAACTAAATCAGCCCAAACATTCCTCTGGCAACTGACTTACCCCATGCACTGGAAGTGCATGTTCTTCAATGTCTTGGTAAAATCGAAAATTGGTATTTGCAAAGTCCTCCTAGTTGCCACAAAGGAGGCTGTCACTTGGTTTTTTCCCCTCAGAGAAGAAAAAATGTTTAAAATTCTGCATTACCCTGATTAGGGTTGGGACTTACTCACCTTTTTATTCCCAACTCCCAGTTGGCTGCTAGGGGCATAGAGGGAACTGAGTGCCTACAAGAAGCCCCAGTCTTAAGACTTCATCTGTTTCAACAGCTGGATGGGAAGGATAACTCTTTATCAACTCTCTTGTTCCATGTGTATGACATGGCTGCCCTAGGGAGATAGTTTCATCCTACAGAGTTGTTTGGGGGCAAACTGAGTTTATAACCCCCCTCCCACCCACTGACTGGGTTAATGAGTTCACACAGCATGTTATCTTCTCTTCATATAATGAAATGTGTTGTAGAAAGAAGGCCTGAGTATGACATGCCTTTCTCCTGACTCTGGGACTGGATTATGGGTGGAGGAATCATTTCTATAGCTCACAGCACATTTAAGCAGAGCAGGTACAACTGAACTTCAGCACTACCCCCAATGTGAAGTTCACAAGTGGAATTATATGTACAATTTCACTGCGCTTTTGAGTGTTCTGGATGCCTTAGAAATGGAAAGCAGATTTTCTGTTAAGCTTTAAGCTGGAGAGGATGTGAGAATCATTACTGTAACTGCAGAGGTGTTTAATGGGACTCAGAAGCTCCGTGACCTATAGAGATGATTCCAGACTAGTCAACCAGCTCAAACACAGCTGGAGGTTTTCTGCACCACACTATACTTTTGAAAAACTGTTAGTACTGCAGAAATGCAATACAATGAAGATGAGCAGTAATACTACTAGATTAGTGCACTCTACTCTCAATCACTAAGATGACAATGGAACAAGGAATTGTCCTTGGTATTCTGCTGTGTTTTAGAACTGCACAAGGTCAAGGACAAAATATTTCCCCCTGCTCCTGATCTAGTAGGAAAGATAGGGTTCTGCTCAACACAAACTTTTGACTATGAAGATCCACCATAATGTGTGTGAGCCTTGATGTCACCAAACTTTATTGCATTTATTTATATTTATTCCTCTCTCCCCTTGGATATGTAATGTCTTCTTTTTCCCTTAATTTCCAAGTTGCTCAGGGGCGACTATGAAGAGGACCCCAGGTGGCAGCTAAGATTAAGGAGAAACAAACACATGATATTCATTCATGCAGAGTCACATCTAGCAGCCACTTTCATTAATCTAAATTTATCTTACCATAGCTGTCTTCTCTATCCATAGTTTGGAAACTGATAGAAGCCTCCACAAAACTATGGTAACTCTGCTGTGAGTCCAATCTTCTAAACAGTAGAAGCCAGGATATAATGAAAATTATTTCAATTAATACCTTTTATAGTTCATACAGCTATTACACATATAACAAATCGTTGTCAGAAAAGCTGGGTGGGAGGCAATCATATAGAGAAGTTGTGAGAAACTTCAAGTAATCCAGCAAATAATAACTATTACACATACCTCTTATACTCTCTAAATGGGCCCCAGAACTGTTGGCTACCACTACTAAAAGAAAGTGGTATTTTATTTAGTTTTCTTAATAGGTAATAAAAGAAACAGACTCACATATATTCTACAATAAAGTCAGTTATACTTACAATTACCCTGTTTTTTGCTAGTTGTTGACTTGGCATAAAAATTAGGCGGCCATATTTACTAGAGCAGTTAATACAAATAGAATTTTTTTTAATGTCCAGGTTCACAGGTAGCCAATAAATACATCAGACAATCAGTCTAATCTTCCAACTTTCTGTCAGGCTCTAATTAGGTTTGTTAATTTGTCTGTGGGATAAAAAAACCCTACTGAATTGGGGTAGGAGAGCAGAAGTAACAGTGTTTTAGCCACAGGCTTCAGGAGTTTGGGGGAGCAAGAACATATACAAATTTTGCTTATTCTGTTTCAGACCAACAGAATTAACTCACCACATATTACTTCTTTGGAACTATGAACTCAAATGTGTTTGAAATTGTGTTTCAGTGTCATAGCACTGATGCTGCTGATAGGGAAAAAGATGCAAGATAAAAGCCCTATTACTTAAAATCCTGGCCAACAATCTGCAGGAAAAGTAATTCAAGAGAAAATAAGAATTTGAGAGACCAAATCTCCATCTTCCAAAGAGGACTGCTAGGAAGTCCTCTCTCTTTAATCAAAATTTCTTCACAATACCCAACTTTAGAATTGGGGGTATATGGATTTAGTCCAATGAACTACTGAGATGTAGATCCTGACCTATAATTACACTTCTCGTCTTAAAAAAGGTTTCTGCCATATACAGTAAACTCTAAGAACAGATTTCCTCCCCTACAAACCTTTGCATGAATTAAATGTTTGAAAAAAGATTACAGCCAAAAACACACTCCCTAGTTTTGTAAAGCAATTCAGCACATTTTCCTTTATGTAGACTGTATCATCATCGAAAACTGAAGACCACTATTTGTGTTAAAAGTGGCATACTGGTACCTATGGGCCATAATTCAGTGTTCCTGCTTCATAAAATATCCTTAATTCTTACATATAAAATGGTTCAACTTGTGCAAGAGTGCCAAACCTTGTAAGATTTTTGTGTTCCCAATTTAAGCCTTGAGATATGTGAGGCAAGAATGCCAAAAACCGGTGAGATTTGGAGATCACCTAAGATTTCAACCATTATAAAAAAAAATAATAATTGGGAGGGAGTGTACACCAGGGGAAAGGATAAAGCAGCATTGTCTCCTAGTGTGCAACCACCAACCAGTGGTCCCTAAAATACTTTTTGGTACCTTTCCTTTGAGCAATTACTGTGATTCCAACAAGATATTGAAATAACTTATACAAGATATAAACTTAGACTAGAATATTACAGATTACACCCAAAAGTGCTATTTGGGTAGCAAAACAATTGGGATAAAAGAAAATGATCTCTCGGTTGAGAACATCAACAAAGTAAAAAAGGGTACAAGGCTCAAACCTGAAATAACTCATTTCTTAAGGTTATTGTTAAGATTACTGTTATTCACGTTAGCACAAAAAATAAGGCACAAAAAGATTGCTCAGAATTTTCAAACACTGTCATTAAGAACTCATAAAACTGTTTCAATTTTGTCTGAATTTCTATCTCCCTGTTTTCAGCACAACCAGGATGAGTTATATACACAAGGAAAGCACTAAGTTGAAACAAACAGCTGTAAACTGTTTAAATGAGAAGACAATAGACAGTTGATGCAGAAAATTTGTCTTTCAGCTCAAGATACATTACAATATAGTCCTTTTACTCCTATGATGCTACAGTGAGCATTTTAAAACACAGATACAATAGCAATTGATTAGTGGTTCTTTCCAGAGTACACTCTACCAACAGAGCTTGTGCTTGACTTGAAAGCAGCTTACTTCACTTTCTCATGAGATACTGGACTGGGGCCTAATTTGCACCTTGGATTATAATTTGTTTACAATAGCTTCTCAAATTTGCACAACAAACCAAGCTATAGATCATGAAGCAGAAACAACAGTAGCTGGATTCAGACAAAATGCTAACTCTAAGCAAAACAAACCAGATACAGTTGATCCTCATTATTTGCAGATTCCATATTTGCAAATTCACCTACTTGCTAAAATGCATTTGTAACCCCAAAATCAATACTCATGGCAGTTTTGTGGTATTTTGCAGATATGTACACTAAACAACAACAACAGAGGGCAAAAAAATTGAGTCGTCCCATGCACATATTCCCAGTTGAGGTCAAACAAGGCCACACTATCTTGTTTCAGTTTTCATACTGTAAACAAATGTCCTTTATTTCTCCTAGGAGCAATGGTTCAGTATTTGCTAATTCAGTGTTCACAGCGACTTTAGAGAATGTAGCTACCATGGATAACAAGAATTGGCTGTATTAATAAAAACCTTTCATAGAACTCCAGTCATGTGAAAAAATAAGTGCATCCCAAGTTTTTTTTTTTTTAACAATATGTAGACATATCAGCATTTTAGCTTCATTCAAGCAGTATATAAAATTGAGTAACTGAACAAAAAAAATGACTTCACAATTATTTATTCAACAAAAAATTAAGATGCCATTTCCTTCTCTGGAAAAAGTACACCTTGACTCAAATACTTGGTATTGCCTCCTTTGGCAGAAACCTCAAGTAGGCATTTCTTATAACTGTCTACCTGCCTCTGACATGTTTTCCCACTTCTCCATGAAATTTTTTTTTCAGCTGTGCAATGTTTGAGGGGTTTCTTGCACGCACAGCCCATTTCAAATCACCCCACATCTTGATGAGATTTAGATCCGGGCTTTGACTTGGACATTCCAGCAGTTTTCCAGCCATTCCTTTGTGGATTTACTGGAATGTTTAGGGTCATTGTCATGTTGCAAAGTCCACTTTCAGTTGAGCTTCAATCTTCTGACAGATGGTCTTACATTATCCTCAAGCACCCTCTGGTACAATGAAGAATTCTTAGTAGATTTTATGATAGTGAGCTGCCCAGGTCCTGATGCAGCAAACTAGCCTCAAACCATAACATTTCCACCACCATGTTTTACAGTTGACATCAGGTTCTTCTGGTGAAATGCTGTCTTTGGTTTTCATCAAAAATGTCTTCTGATACTGTGGCCAAATAACTCTATCTTTGCCTCCATATACTTCAACAATAAAGAGTAAATCAAACAAAAAGTCTGAAGTTTAAATAAGACAGGTTGCTCCCAGATTCTCTCTAATGATGTTCTAATCATTTATACCTGATCTGGTACACTTGATTCTAATTTAAGGTACTTGAGGTAGTGATAAATGTAGGGATGTATTTACTTTTTCCACATGTGAAATTCACATTTAGGTTTATTAAAATTATACAACAGACTACAGAATGTAAATGGTGCATGATCTGTTATTACATCCCCTTTATCATATCGTTAAAATGAAGATCAGATATCTGTATGTTGAAAAGCGTTGAAAAAGTCAAACATTTCAATGGGGTGTACTTACTTTTTCACATCACTGTATGGGCAGATTGAATGGAGATGAACAGGGGAATACATTTTCACCTTCCAGGAATAAAATGTCAATTGCATATATTTTCCTAAGGTTTCTCTAGCATTACATAAATACTGTATATGCAAAAATATTTTTCCAAGTCTTGTCATTTTTCTATTCAAAAGATATAAAATACTTGTACAAATTTGCAACCTAAGTCTACTTAATTAAAAAATCTAAGACACTTTAAAGACAGCATTATTTGTATGTTCTTGCTCAGTAAACTTTTTAGCATTTACAAAAGTATAATTAATCTCTATAAAAAAATTACATCAACAATAATGCTATAGTGCAAAGCACATGTGACAGCTTGCCATAAGACCATTTGAAAGAATTACAGGACAGTTGCTGTAACATTCTATCATCAGAAAGTGCAATAAAATGATAATAGCCTGCTTTCCAAATGGTAGTACAGAAGATCCCGACACAATATATTTCCTGGATAAAAGTGGGAAAGATGTCTACAGCCCTCAAAACAGCCTTGCTGGTGAGCCAAAAGCCAAATTATAAAGCCACTTGAACAGACATTATCTGACAAATAATGAGGTGATTACACCGGTTCAGAAGACTGACCTCAGAGAAAGAACACCAGAAAAATTACTACCAGAATAGCTCTTTTGATAAGAATCGGATTTATAACTGCTCTTGAACTTATATGAAACCGTAAAGGGGGAAACAGATGGAAGCCAGGGAGAAGAAAAACAGGAAATCGAACAGGCATAGATAGGACACGTGTGAAGAATGCTGCAACCACGTACTGTTTCCATTTTAAATTTTGAGAGCCAGGATCGAAAGGGGAAGATAACATTTCAGAAGCAGATAAATTGCTGGTTCTGGAGACATGAAGCTCTGGCTGTCACTGTCAACTGGGAAGTAGCTGGACTGAATATACCAAGAGAAAGAGGACCATCACTAAGCCACTCTAAAGCCACGCATCCTAGAAAAAGACGACGTTCCTAAGGGAAGCCATTGCTGCAGAGTAGTAGTGAGGAAAAATGGAATCGAATGCCTCGTACACTGCTTGGTGCTCCCAGAAGAAAAGGGGGTAGAAGTCTAATAAACGAACAAATAACAGAAGCGAGGTGGGACAAGGCCCGGATCAATTCTGCTTCCCACGGCTCCCCTCTTTCCCACATCTCCGCGAGCAGATGGAGGCCCGCAGGCTCACCAGTGAGCGCGGGAGTCTATACCCTCATCGCGGGAACGATGGAGGTGCTCGGCGGAGGACGGGAGAAAAGCCCCAGAAGGCGCGGGAAATTAATAAAGGGGGGGGGCTGCCCTTTGGAAAACACTACCCCATATCGGGGAGAGAGAGAGATGAGAAGCGAAACCCTCGACACCACGTGAGCGCCCGTTACCTACAAAACCAACCCAACCGTCACGTGCGGAAAAGGCCTTCCCAGCCACGCTGACTCCTTCACGCGCATGCACGCCGCCTCACTTCCGGCCGCTCTTTTTATTCCCTGCTCCACGAATGAGGCTGGACAGGTTTGGGTGGGGCGAGGACGGGTGGCTCCTCCTTCTTTCTCTGCCTCCGGGATGGCTCGTGCCGTGCCCCGCCTTAGCGCGCGAGGGTTTCTGGAGCGGGGCTGGTTTGTGATGGTTTTGTGTCGCTATTGCCCTGAAAAGGGCTGGGGTAGTTTTAAATAGGGAGCTAATGGTTTGGTTGAGTTTGGCTGCAGAAGAGGGGAAGAGAGGTTTCCTCATTCAGCCACAACGTAGCTGAGGGATTTGCGGTTCAACGTGCCATGAAAAATCAGAAAAGTGGCCCAACTGAGTAATCTGGCTCAGTTAATGATGAGTAAGGGCATCACGTGTACCGTTTTTGTTTGTCCTGGTTGATGCAACAGCATCTGTGTGTCCCTTTTGTGAAAACTCTTTAGATCTGTTACATAAATTCTGCTCAAAAACAAGTGAATGCGTAGTTTCTGAAAACCTAAGTCAATGCAACCTAAAAGTACATTTGACTTTTTAGCAGCAGTGTTATACTGTAACTCATACTTAGTTTGGGATCAACTTTTTTTTGTTTTGTTTGGGTAACTTCAAATCAGGGACTGCCTGGACAAGTCTCTGCAATTTTCTTGGCAAGGTGGTTTGCCCTTTCCTGCTTCCAAGGCTGAGAGAGAGAGAGAGACTGGCCCAAGGTCACCCAGCTGGCTTCATGCCTAAGGCAGGGCTACAACTCAGTCTCCTGGTTTTTAGCCTCTTGCCTTTAACCACTACACCAAACTGGCTCTTGGGACCAACTACAATTCCAAGATTTATCTTGTTGCCAGTATATAGCAGCATGGTTGAGCCCATATGGTGAAAGTTTGGAAGTTTCAAACTTCCTGTCCCAGAAACCTTTTAGGTCTACACACCCATGGTCAGCCCCTGCCTTGGTGCGCAGTAGCTTGGTAGTTCTTATGGCTCCCGCCATCTTCCAAGAGGAAACATTTACTTAGCCTCTTCTCCACTACCTCCAGTGTATGAGGGAAATGGGGTTCCCACAGCATGTGCATCTTGTTGAGTAAAGGAAAAAAAAATGATAAAAGGAGAAATTCTGTAGCCATCTCTAGGTCTGTAATTGTGTGCAAGGGGAAATCAGCCCATTTTCCTTTGTGGGTAGAAGAGATTAATAGAATCAAACTTTATTTTTTAAAAAGGGAATGCAATGTCTTTTTAGCTTTAAATATACAAAAACAACAAAAATATTCCCTGGTAGAGGAGATAAAAATACGGGGCTGTTCACATCAGCATCTTAGAAAAGGTTCCTGCATATATGGGAGGTGGGAACAAAAATACCAGTTTCAATCCTTCCAGGCTAGCCTATAGTCCAGGGATTCTATGTGGTCTCCCACTAAAATTTTAAACCAAGTAAAATCTTGCTTAGTGTTTTTGAGATTATCCAGGGTCCTGTAGCTGGTACCATTTAGCTGAATGTTTCCCTCAATATATCATTCCAGTTTGATGGGGAACCATTTATGAACATACTTTGAGTATCGTTTTCAAGACAGTTGTGGATCTACCTAACAGGCATGCCATGTAGCCCATACTTAACTAGCTTGCTAATCAGTATTGTGGGGTAGTTAATCAAATACTTTGCTGTGGTCAAAATATGCTCGCAGCTTTTTTTCCAGTCTACTGCAATAGTCAACTAATTAAAAAAATGAAGTAAAATTCTCCTACTACTTGTCTGTGATGAATCCATGATGACCTCAGATCTTTACTCCATTGTTTTGAAGGGGCTTATTGTGGCTGTAAACACTTTGGAAATGTGGAAGCCTGAAAAAAAATAATGAATAGCAGATAGGTGCACAATTTTTCATCATTTTTTGAAACATGCATAGCAAAATGCTTACAGGTGGATTGCTTTATCATTTGCACTAGAATCTTCATATTGGTGTTCAGACTGATTGCTCTACAGTTCTCTGGAACCTCCTTTTTCTCTTGGAAGATAGCAACAACATTTGTCCTCCTGCAGTAATCTAGCACTGTAAGATTGCTAGAGATTGTAAGGAGACTGGGAAAATAATGGGAGGAATGTTAGATGTAAAAGAAATAAAAGAAATGTATTGTCGAAGAAAATTTGTTAGTAGTTTACCACATAAATAGTAGCTCAGTCCAGGCTGCAGAAAGCTTGAGTTTCAAATCATTAAGGCTCTGCCTTAACAAACTTACTAATAATGAGGGCTGGAAGTTCTTGCAGATTCCAAGCTTCTATATCTTACTGATAATTCTGGGGTAACTTTAGAGAAGGCTATGTAATTCTTGCTTCCTGCTGTGAGGAGCTGGACATTTAGGATGTGATCCATCTGGTCCTGGAGATCTGAACTGTGTTCCTGTCAAGTTGGAATTTTGCTCTTTTAACAATAATGAATTAAATTGTCAGAGGGAACACTGTTCAGAAAAGATTGTGCCAAAACAAGAGTTGAGTTCTGCTTTTTCTTCCTGATCTGATATCCTTTTGCTATTTTTGTTGAACAGTTGACATGGTTTCTTTTCTCATCCTTTTCTTTTCAACATACATGACAATGCCATTTATTCTTAGTATCTTTTGTTAATGTAGATTTATTCTGAGCATTTGCTTTCCTGGCATCATCTCCACAAACCCAAATTGCCATATGTACCCTTCTTTGGTGACCTGTCCCTCTTTCTACTTCTTGCATGTGTCTTTTGATTTTCTGTTTTCCACAAATGTTTTTGGGTAGTCACACTGACCTTCTTCTATTGGTTTCCATTTTTCCTCATTGGAATTGTTTGTGATTGTGCTTTCAGTATTTCATTTTTAGGAATTCCTACCCATCTTGTGCTCTTTTTCCCATTAGCTTCTCTTGTGGTGGAATCCTGCTTATAATTGCTCTGAATACATAAAAATAATCTTTTTTTAAAGTTCAAAATATGCCACTAAGCTTCAGTTTTCCTTGACATCAAAAATTCTAGCATTAGATGCTCATTCCCACCCCCAGTTCCTTTTTCTTATATTTGCCTCCTAAGTTTTTCCTAAGGGTTAGGATCAAATCAAGGATAGTCTTCCTCTTCTGAATGAGAAGGGTGTAAATAAAACCAGTCAATATGACAGTTCTTTCATTTCTTGGAAGTTCCATGCTTGGCAGGGTTTGACAGCCTCTTCCACAACTCTGATGGAAAAAAGATTGTTAGCAAGACAGTCAGGAAATCTTGGAAGGACCATGCTTACAGGGTTTGTCTCCCAACAGATGTGGGGATAATAAAGTGCAGGTAAGCCAGCACATAGGCCATGCAGGATAGGAGAAGAGAGAGAGAGAGAGACAAGGTACACCATATTTTCTCTACTCACCCAATAAGATTTCTCCAGATTTTGTTTCAAACACTGAAAATGTTCTGGATTTCAGTTCTGCTGAACTGCAGAACACGCAGAATCATTTGGCAGAACTTCTAAGGCACAATGTATTTAGTTTGAATTTGAAACCATCAAATGTTCTTTGTTGTGTACACAATATCTGCTTTCCAGTACAAGCTTATCTTGTTGTTTCCCATTGAATATTACTGTATGGTCAGCAAAGGCTATGAATTTTGGCTTAATATTCTTCCTGATTCTGTGGTTTAAATATGCCTCAGATTAATTCCTTTTTCAAATCTGAAGGGCATAAGTCTTTATCTGAAGTTCTTTCTGCAGCCCACACAAGAGTCAGATTGCTCTCCTGATGAAGTTCAACAAGAAATTATGGCTTCATGTGATATGTGAATTCATCCTAATTATCAGATAAGTTTACTCATGACTAATGGCCGTAACAAGGGAGTTTCTTTTCCCCCTCAATTAATAGTATTACATTTTAAGTATGTTTCATTAGAGCTGCCCACATAACAGTATTTTAAAATAGAACTCCATGTTTTGTTCTTTATAAAAAAGAGTGGTCAAGGCAACATGATTGTTTCAGAAGTATGGCTTAGAAAGTAGGACATTTTGGAAGCATGGTGAAGGGCAGGTTTCCCCAATGATATCCCCTTAAACATTTGTACTATAATTCTCATCATAACTGAATTAGGCACGCTGGATGGGAATTAGCCAAATATGTCTGATGGTCACCCAGGTTGGAGAATTCTGCTTAAGGTAGTCATTAAGTCTTCATGGAAATAAAACTAATGGGTTTTATATACATCGACTTCACTGAATGCAGCAAAAATTCTGAGAAGATGTGCATGGAATTGTCCTATGAGTAGATGGAGTAGAACTGCGTAACCTTTGAAAATACTTGGAAGAAATATTTTGGACCTTAAGTGAAGCAGTATCGCTCTGCTATTTGTTAAAGTGCACATATTTTTTTCACTTCCACACGACTCTGAAAAAAGATGCTGCTGCTTTAAGAGTTGTATTTAAAGATGCCAAGCTTTATTTATTTCAATCTTTTTCTTGGATCACATGGTGTACCTGAATTAATGTCAGAGAGATACCATGCTCTCACTTGGAGATCTGAAACAGTACTTCCAAATCAGTATTTGAAACATGCATGGCTGTAGATGGAAGTCCAGAAAATTACTTCATTAGAGATTGTTTCAACAAGGAAATGTTTATCATTACTATGAAACATAAGAGCTCTAATATGTGATGTACCATACAAGTATTTTCCAGGATGGAGGAGAGACCCTTTCTAAAGATTCCAGGCAGGCTAGTGAGTCCAAAAACAAACAAAAATTGAGATAGACCGAATCTCACCACATACATCTTTCTCTCTAGTAGAATGACTTATGATTGCAATTTCTTATAATGGGTCCCTCACAGTAGTAGTACTTCTCCAAATCCTAGGGGTGTTTTAGACCTAACCAAGCAGCTGTTCAAATCGTTTTAACTGCCTTTTCTTTTAAAGTTACCCTGTCATGGGAATGTGAAGTTGTTGGATTGCTGTTCATCAGTTTATTGTGTGCTTATACTTGATCGTTTTGTATTGCAGCTCTGCCTCCCATTTATTTCAGAAATGTCAGATTGTCTGATCCATTTTCAAATTTCAGAGCTGCAATAATCACAATAAAATTGCTTGCACTGATACTCAATGACCCATAACTGTCATTTATTCAGATCTTAACCAGCTAAAAATTTCAATCAAAGATAGGGAGCCTTCCAAAAAAAAAAAAAAAACCCCAGCCTGAAGGCAGTCTTTGTTCATTTACCACCATTTATTGTAAGAAGAGGGGTTGTTGCCGTGCAATCTCTTTTGTTTCATTCTTTGAAAGACCGTCAGTTTAAGGTGAAACTGGCTCAAACACCTGTTTTGCATGCTTGTTTTTAGACTAGGCTCCATTGCAACTGAAACCAACTTTTAAAAATAATACTACATTTGTGTTTGGATTTAGCATTCTGCCTGGAGTTCCCAAGGGATTATGACATGTTAAGCAGATGCATGAGAGACATTCAAAAAGTAAATAACCTGGTTGTGGAATATTTGGGGAACTCAGTTGCTTGCCATTGTGCTTTTAAGGGAAGTGTGAAATGTAGAAATCAGTAACAAATCTCATTCATGTTGAGCCCAATTCCTAATGGTGGTGGATACATTCATGTAATTTCTTGATAGCAATATGGAGTTCTTTGGGTTTGTGGCAGGATATAAATATGAAAATAGTTATAAATAAATCACAAAATGGTGATTTTCCAGGATTTTTTTAAACTTCTCAGTCTAATGTACAGCCCTGTTTTTTTCATTGTGGTCTCTCATCCAAATGCTAACTATAGGTGTATCCCTGTTTCCTGTATTAGCCATAGTCGGCTAGGTGTAGTTCCCTAACTGGGCAGAGATCAAGGTGTTGTGGATGCGGAGGCTGCAACTCTGACATTCAAAGCAAGATTTCTCTGCTGGAGATAGAAAATTAGAATCCTTTTAAAAACAAGTGGCAAAACTTGAAGAGAAACTTAGCAATAAGTTGCTGAACTAAGGCTGGAAAAGTGTAGAGTTTAACATGTCCCAGACAATCTCTGAAAAATGACTCCAGGAATCAGGGCAAAAGTCCAGGTAATTGAATCAGAGAGAATATCTATTTAAGAGCCCTTGCTTTCTGTAGAAATAGGTAAACATTTAGCCAGGATTTTGACCAGATTGTTGATTTGTTTCCTTTGTTGTGTTGTCTGACTTTCTGTTTGTCACTGTACGTTATCTGCAGAAAGGCAGCGCAGGTTGTGAGAGCCAGGTGAGGCATCCCTTGGAAGACAGGTGATCAAGGGGGAACTATTAAGACATGACCTCAAAGGAGGAGGCTGGCCAGACCTTGAAGACCCAGAGAGCTTCAGGGAGAGAAAAAGGAGAGATTTCAGATGTCCAGCCTTCCAATGTATGGACACAGCCATCTACCACAGAAGACTTTTATAAGTAAACATTATTGTACTTAAACATTCCCATCAAGATGTTACTGTATTGAAAGATGCAATAAGTTGGTTGAAACATTAGCAGCTTTATTCACTAAGCAGGATCACTGAAGAAATATCTATACCAAAATTCTATACAATACTAAATGCAAAATGTTAACAGCTTTTTAAGAAAGTTATCTTTGGGAATGAGTATAGCTCTCTAAATGCTCTTAACAGATTATTTTAGTTGTGGCATGCATTGATTCTAATTGTAGGATTACTTTAATTAGAGAAATAATAATTACATGTTTTATGGTCCTTTCACTATGAATGTTAACACTTGAAGAATGCATTGGATCCCAAGATTAGATATAATTTTAATAATAAATTAGCGGGTATTCATTTCTGTACAGTTGGTTTGATGGTTGAACTCTTAAGTTATCCTTTTCATAACCATTGTTCAACTTCTTCTATATTATTGGATGAAATAATATATATTATACCATTTCATCTAATAATTAATAATGTATTAAATATATATTATTGAATGAAATATTTTTTCATGTATTTTTTTCACAGCAAAACTGTTGTGTATGAATTGTTGTTGTTTAGTCGTTAAGTCGTGTCCGACTCTTCGTGACCCCATGAACCATATTACGCCAGGCCTTCCTATCTTTCACTGCCTCCCTGAGTTTGCTCAATTTCATGCTCATTGCTTCAGTGATGCTATCCAGCCATCTAATCCTCTGCCGTCCTCTTCTCCTTTGGCCTTCCATCTTTCCCAGCATCAGGGTCTTTTCCAAAGAGTCCTCTCTTCGCATTAGGTGACCAAAGTATCTGAGCTTGAGCTTCATTATCAATCCTTCCAATGAGCAATCAGAGTTGATTTCCTTTAAGATTGTATGTGTATGAATAGCGGGAGACAAATGTGTATTAGAGAAGAATGTCACTATGCAAGTTCAGCACTTCTTAAGGGGGAAAAAAACTAAAAATCAGAGCCTATGGATGCAGGAAGAGGTGAATGTATGTGAGAACCTTTGGAAGAGTTACATTAGGATAAAAGAAAAACTGAAGTTGAAAACACAGGATAAACGTCCATTGTATATATCACTGATACATACTTAAGCCATATTTCTTCAAACATAGTACATTTCTATAGAAAATTAAGCCATGAGTTTGATCTAGAAGAACCTTGTTTTAATATTACTGCATAGCTTTTCCCTATCTGTGGAAATGTTATGCTAGAAATGGCTGCATTGTAGCCCCAATATAGTTGAGGGTACCAGGCAGGGGAAAAATGGTCCAACACTTGTTTTTATATGATTGCTATTAGGCACTTTGGCAGTTCTCTGCTGAACAGGAAGATGAAAAGGATTAAATAAGTACATAGTTGTATATTTTTGTTCCCAGGCATGTCTACTAATTATACACAATCTAAATTCTTATTACCGGAGATTGGCCAAGAAGATAATCGGTATGATATGATTGCTGCGGGGTAATAAGCAATTTCTCTGCAAAATGATTAATTTGAAAGTGAATGTACATCTTACATATTATATCGTATTACAGTACACAGACGGATATCAATCAAGTGCCAGAGTTAGGTTTTTGCTGCAGATATTTAAACTACAAAATCGTCCAGCTAAACTGCCTTCAGTGAAGAGGTTGTTTCAAAACCCTGGGTCTGAAACCAGCAATGTTATACAATGTGCAATATGAGATAGGACAGGAATAAATTACCTGCATGAAATCGTGGAAGCCTTGAATTTGATTTGGAAGAAAGAGCTGAAGATCATCTAGTTCTCCTTCAACTTCCTTTCACAGGTCAGGATATCTATTTCAGCCTCCAGAGATCAATAGGCTACCTAGTACAGGTGTTAGTGACAGACCTGAGAAATCGCAAGGATGCTAGGAAAGGAATGGAAGAGAGAGCAGACATAAACAATCAAGAGATAGCAGGTGAGTCAATTGGCAGCTTATCTCATAAATAGCATCTTAGCCCAGGTGAAAAAAAACCTATGAAGAAGCATTTCAAATCATTCAAAGAGATTCTCCTTTAATGAACCCATTATAAATAAGCATGGGAATTTCCAAGATTCTTTAATTACCCCAGATGAGCAGTGAAGATACTTTATTGAAATCACTGTAGTTCTTGCTTCCTTATCTTGCCTAGCTGGGTGGAGCTTGACAATGATATATAAACTTCTTTGATAGAGGAAATAGCAGCCTTCCATAACCTGGTGGTCTCCAAATGCATTGGCCGTGCTGGCTGAGTATCATGGGAACTGAAGGCCAACCCATTTCAACTTGATTGGAAAAGGCTCTCTAAACAGTTCAGGCAAGCCCCGCATTATGGGTAAGGTGGGAAGCATGCTGTGATTAGATTCCTTGTTCAGATCAGGAATTGTGCTAAGGTTGAGGCTAAGGTGGAGTCTTATCTCATATGCTTTCTGGACAATGGTGGGGTGGATGAAAAAGAGCAGAAAGTGGTATTTGCAGTTGTGCCAGGATTTGCAGAGTGGGGTGGGGGTATTTTTATAATCAAATTAGTGAAAGATTGACCCTTTCTTAACCCTAAAGCTTGGCCTCATTTCACTCTGAGTGCCATATGCCAGTTTTCTTTATTAAAAAAAAACAAAATGTAGGATGTGCCAGCTGGCCACCCACCACAAAGATGGCTGGGTGATCAGCCAGGGAGATGAATGACCAGCAAACCATACCAAGAGCAGTTTGATGTGCTACTTGATGCACTGTGCATGGCTGAGTTTTCCTTATGGGTAATGTTAGCTATGGATTAGAATTACATGGGAATGGCCTATAGTCTTTTAGATTGTATGCCTTCTGAATGGACTTCTGTTCCAGAGAAGAACTGCTCTGTAGACTTTAGATTAGGCCAGCCTTGTTTCTTCCTGGAAAATAGATCACAAAGAATTGTGCCTAATAATTGTGCCTAATGGATCATACATACCTAATTATGCCCATGATTTCTCACCTTCAAATTTTTTACCCATTCCTTCATGCATAAAGTACAAGTACAGCAGTCTTAAGAATATTAAAAATAAATTAGCTGAAAACATGAAGAGCAGGCTTGCTATGTGCCATTTGCAACTTTTACTGTGGGTAAGCAACAAATTCATTTAAGACTCTCAATTACATTGCTGCAAAGATCATGCATGATTTTTTACCTTGATTACAGAATAAATTCTGGAATACTAGACATAGAGTAATCTTGTTCTTGCAGGAGCTATATAAAGGATTATCTAGCTGAGCGGGGAACTAGTGCTATGTTTTTACGTTTCCTGATACTGTCCTGCATGGCTATTCCTTTCTACTTGCTCCTTTGCCCTTTGTGTCTGTCTTTTTTGCACCAGCTGTGACTAGAAAGTCTCCACACTGTCATGTTGCAGAACAAGGGAGCTTCCTTGTGTGTTTCTGCAGTGGATACTACAGAATTCTGGATGGCATCTCATGGTTACTTATTCTGGTATCCCTAATTTGGTTTGGTTTGTTGTAACATAATGGCTGTTGTGAAGTTTAAGCCACAGTTTATGGTTTAGTGCTATATGAGAAGCAGGACACTGTTTTTGCAGTATCTGGCTTCTGCAGCTAACTATGGCTTAGCGTTACTGTGAGCTCAGCTATTGAATATTGTGGTTGAGAAGAATGGCTTATAAAAGCAAATGATGCATCCATGCCTCTGCTGGTATTTGGATCCAGGCTTAATTATAATTCTCCATCTATCATCCCACCCTTCATTAGGTAGAAATGAACAAAGAACATAATCTTCCAAAAAACATAGCATTGTGATTTCTCATAAAACATATCTTACATACTTGTTAGCCAGATGCCTCCAATTTCCTAAAGTGCTGTGACCGGTAATGGAATTTATGCTAAAATGTTTGAATGTATTGGAACAAAAATACAACTTAGCTTGGCTCATTTGAAAAGGGGGAAAAGGACTTCTTTTGCAAATAATAGCTTTACAAAAGTGAGAATACAGTGGTACCTCGGGTTACGAACTTAATCCGTTCCGTGACTCTGATTGCAACTCGAGTTGGTCACAACGCGAGGTAAATTTTCCCATAAGGTTCAATGTAAATACGGTTAATCCGTTCCGCCCTCCGAATTTGGTCGCACCACGAGGCAAATTTCCCCCAAAACACACCACAAGCCTCACCGAATGTCTCCTTGCTACCGCGATCTCGCCCACAGGAAGCCGCGACCGCGTGGCAGCAGGGCAAATGGCCACGGATCCGGTTCATAGCTCGAGGCGGAGTTCGCATGTCGAGGTAAATTTTTGGGGCCGGAGCTGGTTGTATCTCGAAAAATTCGTAAGGAGGGGTGTTCGTAACCCGAGGTACCACTGTACTCGTTCTGCTCTTGAGTCATTTTTGTTTTGATCTTCTCAAGGTTACCATCCTTGAAAAAGAGATAAATCCCTTGAGCAAAATAAAAAAATGAGCCTTGAAAAGTGAATTGCTCTCTTGCTGTGGTGTACTTTTCCTGAGACTTGTGTTGAAATTCAATAAAACCTAAAGGAGAGAAGAAACCTTGACAGCCTTATGTCAAAATAAAATTACAGGGGGACTGCTGTCTGCTTACAGTAATTTTCTTCTTCTCCACATCACTGGTTTTAAAAATGCTCTGTCTCTCTTGCAGGGAGCCTGCTGCTAGCACAATTCAAAAATGCAAATATCTGATGAGAGTGAAGGAAGAGTGTAAGAATACTCACATTTAAACAAAAGTCTTAAAGGTAAAAAGAGTTGACTTGAATTAGATATGACCACTCATATTTGATTAATCAATGGCAGTAAGTTTCCACCGGCCACATGGTGGGAGTGTTGTCTAGAGGTTGGACAAATTTAATATTTCTTTCCATGTTTGAACCACTGCAATAACTAAAGACTGTAAAAACAGGAGTAAGGTAGTGTTGGATTAGTAAGGATGGGTGAGTATCCACTAAAAGGGCAACTTGGAGTATGCTGCCAGTAGTGGTAGGTTTCTTTATCATTTTTGAATCTTTGAAGGGACTGGTCTGAAGCTAGACTTGATGTCAAAAAACAAACTGGTTTAATGCAATTAACGGAAGCAACAGCAGCAAAAGATTTCTACTACATATAGTGACCAAATTGGCAAGGTCAGTTAAAATCATAATTAAACCAACAAGCAGCTTTTGGTTTCAAGGACAGGCTGTCATCACACATTTTAGTTGTAAAAGGTCTTGCTTTCTGTTCCTTAAGTTTGAGCAGAGCAAGATATCACACTTCCCTTCTGAACATAAAATATGTTATAGAAAAACCTGATAATCAGGCTTAGCTGAACTGATGTCATGCACTTAAGAGACTTGCCTTCAATGAGAAGATCAGTCAGTGAACAGAATTATTATTTTAGTTTCACAATGAAGGATGACATTTGTATACCGAGTTTATGTTTTTTTACCACTCCAACTACAAACCTGTCAACAAAACCAGACCCTAAAAATCTCCCTCAATACAATTCCTTCCCTGACCGTGTTCATATACAGTAGTATACTAATTAATTAAATCAACTGTATGAGTTTGCACAACTGATTGTACCATAATTTAACCATATTAGTTGGGTTAATGCAACACACGTGGCTATAAACTAGCCAGCCATATTTAGCCCATTGTGATGTACAAACATAGCCATTGATTAAAATATTTTAAGTCCTTAACCTCACTGAGAGCTGACAATCCAGAATGTATCCTACTCGCTTCTTTATTTTTCTTTCCACTAACCAGCTTAGTAACTTTTTCTTTGAATTGTTCTCTCCCTCACAAAGAATTTAATCCCTTAGTGATGGTTCTACCTGCAATCAAATGCTTTGATTTATTTATTTGCAATCTAAGCTCATTTTGGCCTAATTAACATCAGAGTTACCCTGTAACAGGCACAGGAAGGCTAATCTTTCTTTAGTCCCTTTGCTTTCAGATGAAGTGAAAGTAAATCAGTACAAACATTGCTCAGGAATGGTTATTTATGGCTGCTTATTTTTCAGAAGGACTAATGGCTAGTTAACGAAGGGATAGGCACTGAGGCATGGACAACCTGCCAGACTGCAGTTAAGCTAAGTTAATTTTTAAAAAGCTACAGTAACAGATTGTACTAATGGCCCTCTAACCACAATTTGGGTTAAGGTGGGATGGCATGGTGAGCCAAGCTACAGTGTGTCATGGGTCAGGTAGAATGGAGTCTTATTTAGACTAAGCCTGGATAACAGTTATGGTGATTGCAGGAGGTTGCTCATTACTTCATGACGTGTTTATTTATTTATTTAATTTATTTATTACATTTCTCCCCCGCCCATTTCCCCCCAATGGGGGACTCTGGGCGACTCACACAAAACATTAAAACCATAAATACATATAAATACATAAAACATCAAAATTTAAAAAACATTACTAAAAAAGAGGAAAAGGAGAGTCCAAGAAGATGAAGAATCTGGGGCTGAAGACAGCAGGCCTCTATGGGGCTAGCCATCCCCACGCTTGAAGTATTCCCTCCCCACCCCAGGCCAAGTGATAAAACCAGGTCTTCAAAGCCCTTTGGAAGGCCAAGAGTGAGGGGGCCAATCACCCCTCCCAGGGCAGAATGTTCCAAAGAGTGGGGGCTACCGCAGAGAAGGTCCGCCTTCTGGACCCCACTAATCGGAGTTCTTTTACTGAGGGGTCCAAGGCATGCCCTCTCTGTGCGATCAGGTGGGACGGGTTGAAGTCATGGGGAGATGCAGTTCCTTAGGTAACCTGGTCCCATGCCATGTAGGGCTTTAAAGGTGATGGCCAACACCTTGAATTGGACCCGGAAGCAAACTGGTACCCAATGCAGCTCACGGAGCAACGGCATTACATGGGTCCTTCTTGGGGCTCCAAAAATAGCCCCAACATATCATCTGAATCTAAAAATAACTATTTAATGTATTTGTATTCTGCCTTTTGGCTGACGGAAAGTCAAGGCGGCTACATGAAATTTAGAACATAATATAGAATTATGATTTTTTTTGTTTGTTTTCAAAACGCAGTGGTGATTTTTGAAAGCATCAAGGGTGCAGGATGATAATGGCAAAAGATTATACAGACCTTATATTTTACCTTTGGCGTGACTGTTCCAAATGTTGCTTTTCAAGGTTTTTATGGAAACCAGAGAAGAGAATAAAATTTCTTCGTATGTGTGCTGCCTTGCACCCAGGGCCAGCTAACACAGAGATCCTTTGTTTTTAGAAACTAATAGTCTGTGTTGTTTGATTTTTGCAACAATAGTAAAGACCTTTTGAAAGTTTTATTGGGGTCATCCACAAAGGGAGGTTAAAAAAAAAAAATCAAGATGCTGACCAAAAGTGCATGGTCAAAGCCCTGATCCTTTTCTTTTTTTAATTATTATTTATTAAATTTACACGTATCATCAGAAAAAGAAAGCAAGTTGCAAATAAAGAGGAAGTTTATAAGTACTGTATCTTATAACAATTAAAATCAGTGTTAAAATAAATATTAAAGTCGGAATAATGTACAGTAACTGACAGCTTTAACCAGCAAGATTTGATTCACAAACAGGAAAAAAATACAGTTCTACCTGTCTGAAAAAAAATTAACAAATTCGGCAAATCAGGAAAAAAGGGAAAAAAGGCAGGAGCAGGGAGAAATAATCTTATATTGGGAGAAACCCAAATTTTGGATATGTTAGCAATGTGTTTGTAAGATTATAATCCAAAAATGGTTTCCACGTTAAATTAAATTCTATATCAGATTTGTTTTTTTAATTCAGTGCATACCCCCATAATTTAATGTACCATTTTTCTATGGATGGAATTAGCCATGTTTTCATGAAAAAGCTGTTAACCACGTACAAAGCCAGTAATATATTTTGTAGGAATATAAGGTTTAGTAATATTTAGTAAAAAGATAACAGGCTAAAAAACAAATCCACCTTTAAAATCTGTTTCATTCTATTATCAATTATTTTCCAGAATTGTTGTGCCTTACAACACTGCCACCAAATGTGGGACCTGATTATTGCATTTTAAACAGTTTTAGAAAATGAATTGTCTATGTTGGCAATTAGTACTGGAGTAATACCATCAGTAGAATATTTTATACCAATTTTCTCTAAGTGTAATATTAACTGTAAATTTGATATTTTTCTTCTATTGATATCCCCCTTATTGAATATCAGTTGTTCAGATTTTGCATCCATTTGATTATAAATCCTTAACTTGTTCACTTTCTGAATCGGACTTCACCAGCAATAAATTATCTGAGTTTTATGTGAATAGGTTTTTGAATTTGGTGAAATCTCTAAGTGTTTCACCTTGTTTTTGTAATTTTCTTTAAGACTATACTGCTTTCGGTATGTAACTATTGAAACCAGTGAGTGGGGTTCTAGCCATGCTGATGAGACAATCTCAAAGGATTTAATCTTTGTTCTATTAATAATTAAAGCTTGTGATCTGTATGAAGTATTATTATCCCTCCACTGGTCAAAGTCTTTGTACATTCTTCTTCATAGACAGTTAGTATTGAAGCAAGAGGTGATAAACCTGGACTATTATTTTTCTAGTCTGTATTTATCATATAATTTTGGAATGCTACTTATTATTGAATATCCCTGATAAGTTGTATTTTTCTATTTGTATCAGACCTAAGATATTTGTGCAAACTATCTGGAAGTTCATAGAGCAATCTGACCATAAAGTGTTATAATCCAGTTTATTATTGGAGTTAAGCAAGCACAATAGTCCAATTTAAAATTTGATCCTGTCTACCTTGATATTTTAAATTTTGTATGATCTTAAGCTTTACCTGAGATCTTTTATTAGACCATGTAATTTTTTTTTTTTTTTTGCCAGTAGTTTGTCTTCAATTCTTACTGGAATCATTTGAAACAAAAAATTAAGCATAGGTAAAATGTTCGTTTTTACTACTGCAATTTTACCAAACCACAACAGTTTCAGTTTTCTCCATCTTAAGATATGTACCATTTTACTTTTCCAAGTCTGGGAATAATTGTTCTTGATTAAATCTTTATTATTTTCTGTAAAATATTGAAATTCATTAACCCTAAGCCATTATGTGCTATAAGTACTGTTTTTCATCTTCAGATAAGTTCTGTATCATAATTTGAGTTTTATTATTAAACTGATATTGAGATAATTATGCTGCTGTATATATTCCATAATCAGTTCTAAAGAGTCTTTTGGGCAGGTAACTATAAGTACAATATCATCTGCATATAATTATAATTGGTTCTTGATTGGATAATTTAATTCCTGAAATTTTATTTTCTTGTCATATTTTATTTGCCAATGATTCTAATGCCAGTAGAAATCAGGGAGGAGAAAGGGGACAACTTGATTGTTCCCTTTATTATAGTGCATTTTTATGATAAGCCCAGTTACTATTTACCAAGTAGATGGGAGATGATTTTACCCTTAAACTGTTTTTTTCATTTAACAGACTTAAAACTAAATACCATATTGTCAAGAATAAGATTAAGTGTATAATACAGTATGAGAAATAAGAATGAAGAAAGCATTTAAATATATAAAAAGCCTTACAAAATAATTAGTAACAGATTTGAATAATGCAAACTAGTTTAAAGCCCAAATAAAGCCCTTACCCTTCTTACGTGCCTTGCATACATGAAGCGTGTAAGAAAGAGGAAGGGCTTCAACAGCACAGTTGCAGTTGCCGTCTTGTCTTTTTTAACCCTTCCTGCCGACATTCCTGATGTGTACAGTGTAATGAAAAATGGGCATAATCTTATTAAAATCCATATTCATCCCCAAGTCTCAGAATGAACCCTTATGTCTGTTGCTATCAGTGGTGGCTTCATTTAACCATAGCTTGTGGAACAGTACATCATGTCCTGGCTCACACATAAAGCTAAGCCAAAAGAGCCCCACACTCAGAAAGACTGGAACCAAATGTGGATGGATGCTATCGTGCCATCCAAAAATATAGACATAGGCAGATCTTTTCTGTCAAAGCATATGAGAGGAACTGCCAGTAACGTTAAGGGGAGCTTTGCAGCCAAGTACGGCTCCCAACAGAGATCACTTGACATGAGTCTGTCTTAGGGAAAACATTCACAAGGAAGTTTTTTTTTTTCCTGCACAAGATCACCTTTGGACAATGGCCATAGTATCTGATCTTGCACAATTGTAGCAATCACTCCTGTGCAGGTCTAGTCAGACGTAATTTCCACTGGCTGTCTTCGTACATCTCATTTAGCCATTAGCTTTAAACTATGGTTTAAATATAATTACTGGCTTCAGATATTATACTAAGCCAAAAGCATGCTATTGTTTAGTATGTTGCATGAAGCCATCCAGCTGTGATTTCCTCAACATAGCGTCACTAACAAAAGGGTAATTTAATGATGTATGAAACCACTAGTTGTGTTCATGGAACTCCCTAAGCGTAATTGTATCATCAGGTAAATCCTCCTTTGATTTGACCTGGTGATTTCATGGTTACAACCGCATGGCTTTCTGGGCAGCAGAATGGAGGTGACTGACCACTGCCTTTTCCCAGGATGTTTTGATTTAGTCTGGTTTCATTTTCTAATCCAGCTTGCAACCATAGGATTTCCAGATGATCTCCTGTCTTAGTAATATCCAGGCCTGATCCTGCTTAACCATTTGAGATCAGCTAATAGCGCCTGGATGCTACAGCCTAGCTGGTTGTAATCAGGGTAGATTTAATACATTACAGCCGACTAGATTTACACAGTTTAATGGAGACCATAGCATATCTCATAGCATAGCATTTAATACAGGTTTCTTTTTAATTATTTATGGATTTTACCCATGGTTGGAGGGACTCGTGTTTTTTCCTTTTTATTATTGTGAGCCGCCCAGAGTCACCCGTTGGGGGAGATGGGCGGCATACAAGTTTAATAATAAACAAACAAACAAACAAATATCGTAGTATGTTGTACGAACCCAGGCGTTGGCTCTACCTGCATTATATACAAAGCTATAACTTTCAAATGATGAGTGTACGCTGTCGTATTACTCCCTATTGTGCATGTCTTGGTGTTTCTAGACAAGATGGCAAAATGTTCTGATCCATGCAATATCATAATCACAAAACTCAGGCAAAGAGCTTCGTGCAGCTGGTGGTAGCATGGGGGGGGGATTCATCACTGAACTTTACAACATAGCATAGCATGTGAACACAGCCATGGTTAACTTGCAATTGGGTAGCTAGTGGCTCGGTGTATTATGCAAATGCAGGCAATTAGGTTAATACAGTCAATCACAGTGGGCCAACAAAGCTGTTATGTTCAAAACAGGGTCTTCTCTGGGCACTGTGCATGCAGTACTACATCGACAGTTGATTTCATCACTGCAGCCACTTAAAAAGCTGGTATAAACTTCCCACAAACCTTCAAGAATTTAAAGGATGGGGGATCTGAATTATGGAAATCAGCCAGTGGAGATTGAGCATGCCCAGAAACCCCAATTAGAAAAGGAGGTTGAGGGGATATTGGATTGGTGGCAAACAGTGAGTGGCCAGTGAAAAGGAAGGTGTGGTAAGGAAGATTTCAGAGTTTCCTGCCAGCCAACAAAGAAGGTAAGGAGCATAGAAGGGAGATAAAGGGGAGATGCTGGACTTGTCCTCTTTTGGTTCCGTTTTGTGGTCTTTAGAGAAAATGGTAAAAGCAGGTAAAAATATACATAGATACCTCACTGTCCGGCTTGTAGATATAGAGAGGCAGAGCTTAAAGAAACCTTGCAAAATTCACACTTTGCCAGATAGTGGGTTTATGGGGTCTGTTACCTTTTACTCCAGTGTTGCTCAGCCTTGGCAACTTTAAGAAGTGTGGACTTTAACTCCCAGAATTGGGAGGCTGGCTGGGGAATTCTGGGAGTTGAAGTCCACACATCTTAAAGTTGCCAAGGTTGAGAAACACTGTTTTACTCCTATCCTTCCTCTTTCCCCCTAGGTGCAGAAAAGGGATGGGGCATTGGCTAAATTCCTTGGGTCATCTAGTGCAGGATCCCTATGTAAGTGAAGCTAAAGGTGCTTTGTTTAGGTTTTAGCTAAGCAGGATGTGACAGTCATCCATGCAAATAGAACCAACCAAGACTGGCCAGTTCTCTACAAAAGGATTTAGTCTTGAGTTTTCATTTAGCATGAAATGCTTTTGAAGATAGCTTTGCAAATGCAAATTCTACAGTAGCTCATTTGTCCTGTACTGTAGTTTGGAAGAGACTGTGGCTGAGAGGTGACTTACAATCACACAGTGTAGTCATTCTGACCTGAATACCATCTTTGAATTTCTTACCAAGTTAAAGATTCTCACTTCCATTTCAATATAGTGAGATAGAAGATAGAGGTTCTCCTGAGAACGGCTACTAAGCAGCAGCAGCAGCACGTGAGTGCCAGTGTGGTGAACTGGTTTGAGTGCTGGACTAGGACCAAGCAAAATTCAAATCCCCACTTAATCATAAATATCACTGATGACTTTTAAGCAATCATTCCGTCTTAGTTAAAGCTCTCTAGTTCTAAGGAGACAAATACGTGTTTGCAGCCTCACGTTTTTTGGAAGGAGTCTAACGTAGTAAAAAACAGCAGACAAACAGCAATATATTTGCAATACATTTTATTTTAAAATTTGATAAAGATTAAAACATGTTTTTTAAAATTGAGATGTTAAAAAAGGGGTTGCCTTGAATGTTTAAAAGAATTGTCCTGATTGTTTCTTCAGTAGGATCCTCATGATAAAACCTGGAATAACATTGGGAGTCAATTATTAATTTTTTATAACCTCAGAATGGCTAATACCAATCCCCCAAATCACTTGCAATCTGACAACATTGGTAAAGGTCCAAACAAAAAGCCGGGGGGGTGGGGACTAACTGTACTGCTGTTTAGTACATACCAGTTTTGAGGAGATGTGGAAAGAGTCCCACTGCCCCGCCCCTTCTACTGTTAGTTTATTTGGACAAGAAGTCCTGAGCCAGGGAAAGTTATGGGACAGCTCCAAGCAAGGGTAGCTGCAGAGTGTGTGTATGCCATGTCCACCATCTTGCAGATGTTAACATACGCTGCAGATACTGAGGCTCCAAGGCTGCCCTTTCCTAGCACAGCCTCTGATCCCCTTTACTGTTCATTTTCTTGTATCACAAGCCAAAAAAAAAAAAAAGCTTTCCTTGCCATACTCCTTTCACTGTCCACTTCAACCGCATTTGTACTGTTTCAGATAGGAAACAGCAACTAGCTTCAGTGGCTGTGCTAAGCATGCATGCTAACCAATTCAATTCTAGCTTGTTCAACAAGCTATCACTAAGCTAATGTGAACTCAGCAGTATAACAGCTGACATATAATGGGAAAACTTTATAGCCTCTCAGCATACTTAACCTATGCTATGAGCAATGTTTGTCTGGTGTCAGTTCACATGGTACTCTGGGAGTCAGTTTCTTATGGTATCAACATTACTGGTTCCAAACCTTTGTTCACCTCAAAAGATGACCCTTTTTTGTTGCTTCAGTTGTACTAAACTAGACAGCCTTTGTAATGGCTAAGCAACTTTTTTTAAAAGTGCCATCTCCCCCAAAGAGATAGCTTTCACAATTACCCATTAGCAATTAAACTTATTTGCTTCTATGGATATGTAGGCCTTAACCAATCTGTTTGTACCTCTGTCTCAAGGAAACCATGGTTCATAAATCACAGTGGATTGGTTGGTACAGCTCAAGCTAAAAACTAGCAGCATAGTAGGCCATATATAGTGAAATCATTCATAGTTTAGGTATCCTATTATTCCATTATAAATATGGCCCTGAGGCCTCATGCACTCTTCTGTAACCATGTTTGCAACCTGTACCATAGAATAGTACTATGTTATTGGGGGGATAATGGGAGCTTGCATTTGAGAAGCTGGTCATTAAAGTAGTAGCCTGTATAAAGAAATTTAAATGCCCTCTTCATTAAAATACGTAGATTTTAAATTCCAAAACTGGGTTCTTAAACTGGTATTTAATTCTACAATAGATTACCTTCACAGATGTAGATTCTACTTCTTCCGTTCAGAATAGCTGTAAGGAAGAAAAATAAGAGCATCAATAATTATATAGAAGGCTTACAGCAGTCTTTTCTAATATTCCAAGAGGTTTTCCAATTCTTTTTCTAATATTAAAAAAGTCAGATAGACTAAAACAGTTCTCAAAGTAACAATGCAGTAGCTTCCATTTGTGCAAACAGGGCTGGGAAGATGCAGTACTGGTTTCCATGTTTTAGTTTGTAGGGAAGATTAGGTATATAATTCCTTCTTCCAAAATAGAAATCTACTCCAGGGCAGCTGATATACTATTCCATGAAGAATTCCCTACTGGAGTCAGTAGAAAAAAATAATGTCCAAAGATTGCAAGAGGATGCATTTGACATGTCATAGATGTGTTTGATAACATTTAGATGCATTTGATAACTTCATCATAGATCAGTTCTTTTAAAAAAAACAACCCATAGGGGACTGGCACCTGCCAATACTGACCCACGCCTTGATCACCTTGCTTCCACTACAACACGTTCTGCATGGGGCTGGGTTTGAAGACAACTCAGGAGCTATAGCTGATACAGGATGTAGTGGCCAGACTACCAGGTGAGGAGAACTGCAGTGATAGAATAACATCTGTCTTGTGGTTTGCTGCACTTGGTCACTGTAAGCTTTGGGGCCCAATTCAAAGTGCTAGTTACGATCTGTACAGCATGGCACAGAGTGACATCCAGAATTTTCAAGTCAGGTACAATTCTGCCCACCCAGTTCAAATAGCGAGAGACCCGTTTTGAATTCCTCTCCCACCGGAGATTAAGGGGCTTTAGACCATGAGGCAGAACACCTCGGTGGTAGTCCTCATATTATAGAACATGATTCCCCTTGGAGGTGTGAATAGTTCCTACCCTCTTTGTATTCAGGAAGTTCCTCAAGCTGGTTTTATTGCACTGGGCCTTAGTAGCACACATCTTTTATTAGTGTTTAAAAACAAAATGTACTTATTTAAAGAAAATGTATATTGCTTCCCATCTTAAGTACATAACTCTGGGTGATGAACAATACATTAAAACAATACAAAAACCCATAGCCCATTAAAATGATAGTCCAATTATTTTCAACATTAATTATGATTTGATTTTAATTACTGGGATATTTCATTTTGGTTTGTTCCTGTGTACTAATGTATAATATTGTATAAGTAGTATTGTGTAGTGAACTTGAACCATTGTGTATTCAACTCTAATCATTGTGTATTTAACTTGAATTTTACTACAATAGGCTCTCTTCTTAACTATAAGTCTGTAACCCAGGCATTCTTAACCCAGGGACTACCTGTACTGTATTGTGCTTACTCCCCCCCCCCCAAAAATAATACTGCTCCTTCTTGTACAACTCTTGTACACCATAAAACATAGCCCTTTGGCATAAAAAAGTTGATTGTCCCTGGTTTAAGAAATGCTGTTACTGACCTTGTGGACCACATTGCAGAGTGGTCCCTTATCAGCATCTGAGCCTGTGTCATTTGGTAAACCATTTTGAAGCTGCAAAACATTTCAAATGCATGCAAAACAGCTATTTTGTTGACTCACCTGGCCCCAAACAGAAAAGGAGGAGCAGGAGATTCATCAGCATCTTTAGAAGAGAACAGTAGTAAACAAGTATTAGGTGGTGGTTGCATAATTGCATAGCTGGAAAGCTCATTTTCAGTTTTTCCAAGAAGTGTTCAAGTTGATGATTAGACATGATCCATATACTTTCATGGAATAGCTATGTTTAAGAGCACTCTTATCCTATTTTATCAAATACCAAAAACTTTCTATTCTAGATGAAAATATTATTCAGATCCTACACATTGGTTCAGAATTTAAGAAGCAGGATAGCATAGGCAAAAATGGAGGGAAGAAAGGAAGCCAATTTAAGTACTGTTGCCTGAATCAGGCTGCAGGCAGGAGAGAGATGGGAGCAGAGCTGTTTAATTTTATTTATTTATTTATTTATTTGATTTATATGCCGCCCATCTCCCCCAGAGGGCGGCTCACAATGAAAATATAAATACCCATATTAAAATTAGTTAATAACAATTCTATATAAAAAGACTATATACAATTCAAGATGATGGGGGGAGCAGTATCAATTGTCCCACCAGCCAGTTCCAATAGTATGAGCCCCCGTCAAGCCCCTAGGCCATCCAGCATAGCCATGTTTTCATACTTTTCAAGAGGGCAAGGAGAGCAGGGGCGGACCGCATCTCAGGTGGTAAGCTGTTCCACAGGGCAGGGGCCATGCCAGAAAAGGCCCTCTTCCTAAATCGTGCCAGCCGAAATTCCTTGACTGGTGGGGTCCACAACATGCCCCTTCTGCCAGACCGAGTGGGGCAGGCTGATCTAATGGGAGTGAGACAGCTCCTCAGATAATCAGTTTGTTTGTTTGTTTGTTTATTTAATAGACTTATCCCCACCCATCTCCCTGCAATGGGGGACTCTGGGTGGTTTACATCAAATTAAAACAATAAATACATAATTAAAATTTATAAAAAGAAAAACACATCTACACAAATAGGAGGAGGAGAAAAAATCCAAGAGGCCGATGGAAGCCACACCAGGCCTCTAGGGGGCTAGCCAACCCCATTTCTGACAACCTCCCTCTCCGCCCCAGGCCAGATGGCAGAGCCAGCCAGTTTCACTAAGACTCAGGTCCACTTAAACCCTTTCTTAAACTATAGTACTGTTCTTATATCAATGATGAGTGAGTGAAAGATGACTTAAAAGATATACAAATAACAAATCAGATGAGTGATCTGGACTACTTCCTTATACTGGATTTACAAGAGGGTTTTCCTGGAGTTGTCATGAAGGAAATGCAAAGGGGACTTGACAAAGATGCTAAGAATTTTGAAAGAAAAGATGAAGAAAGTATGAGAAGGCAGATGCTAGAATTTGTTTTGAGGAACTTAAAGATTGTTCACGGAAAGAAGAAACAATACAGAATCGGTTTATTCGATCAAGGTTAAAATAACAGGTTGCTATTTTGGGGGATATTTAATGGCTTCTTGATTAGGATTGGATGATGATGGTTATTTCTGGTAATGTTTATTTCTGGTTATCCTGGTAATGTTTAATTCTTTTTTAAGTGGGACCAAACTTTGATTATTTCAAGAAAAGAAATAGGGGGGATTTGTTTAAATGGAAAGGAGGGATTCAGTTCAAGTGTAATGGATATAATTTGTAATATTTATGTTGTTATTTCTGATAACCCTTACTGGACTTTTGCTGTTTAATAGGGAAAGATGAGGTACTAGAGATAGGTTTGTAGAAATTGGGGTGAGGTATGGATTGAAGAGAGGTTTGGTTGTATTTTAAGAGATAGTGATAAGTTGTTAATGTTGATTATACTTGCTGGGGATGAAGGGGGAGGTTTCTTTTTCTACTTTTATTTTCCTGCACTTTTTCCCCTTAATTTTATTTTTCAATGTATTTTTCTATTTTGTAGTTGCATAAAGTTTTATTTGTATAATATAATCTTTAATAAAATTATTGGAAAAAAAGGAAGATTTTCTTATCAAAGGATGTTAAGGATAACACTAAACTTCATACAGCATTCCAGGCAAATAGTAGAGGAGGCCCTCAGTCTTCATATTATCTAAATCTAAATTTGTCTCAGTAGTTGCAATTCAAAAGAGGAAACAAGACCTCTTGGCCTAAATCAGCAGGAACACATAATAATTTTGGGAAAGAGATCTGCTTCCTTAAATGTTTTTTAATCTGGGGTTTCTGAGAGGGAGGGAGTTACTGCCTTGCCATAAAAAGATAATGTGTTCAGTTATAATGTGTTTCAATTCAGAAAATTTGTATGCAATTATGGTGCAGTATTCTGGAAGTAAAAACTCACCTGCCTCCCAATCTTCCTGCGGAGCTGGGCCCTGCGCAGCAGCCATCTCTTTGATTCCCATGTTTGGATTAGTAGCCACTGCAAGCAAAAAATTCGGAAAAAAATGTTATGTACAGTGATACCTACTTCCAGGGCTGAGCATGTCTGTTTAAGAGATTAGAACTCATGTTTGTGAATTCACTTTTTTTTTCTTCCTAATGAGATATTGAAATTCAAGGCAACTCTGCTGCAAGGCAGGTTGAAGGGTAATCTGACCCTTGCCTCAGATTAACCAATCAGATGAGGCAGTGGACTGCACATCCTTTTCTCCAAACCCAACCTAGGATAGACATGATCCAGGCCCTCCAAACTACAAATGTTGTGGAATGTAAACGGACAGTGCTGTGTGAAAGTATACACCAATGCCTTACTTTGAAGGATCTTCAGAGTGAGACAGTTGTATGTATAAGGAGAATTATTTTAGCTTCTTCCTTCCTTGCAGGAGGAAAGTGGCAAGTACTGCTCTTTAGACTAACTTTCAGGCCTAAATGTCTTTTGGTGTTACAGTCAATCTCAAGGGCCAGCTCTTCTGTAATGCCTCTCTTTGAAGAAAGACTCTTCAGAATAAAGCGTGAAGGGATTGGAAAGCCACAAAGCACTATGAACAATTCCAGTAAGACAAAACAGTATTTGAAGCAAGGAAACTCCAGGTGAGGGAAATTTTACATCCACTCCCTGCTTTTCTCCTACTGCAGCCTCGTGGCCTTAAGCCTTGTTGCTTGCCAGGGTTGAACCAGTGGAGGACCTGGGAATGTTGGCTGTCAAGGCATTGGCTGTCTCTGTGGAGGGCTGCTTTTAGGGCAGGCTAGCTGGGCTGACACTAGGGCAAAAAGCATAGCTCCAAATGGTGTTGTGTGAGGATGTATGTGGAATGATTGGGGCCACTCCTGGTTGAGAGCCAGAAGAGTATGCTATGAGTTGCTATTGGAGAACAGGAGCTACTGGGTAATGGCAGCTAGAATGAGAGCTTCAAGGGACATACCCAGTCTGCCTGGTGGGTAGTAAGGAGAAGGTGCCTCTTTGATGCTGGGCTGAAGGATTCCTTTGCTTGGGTATAAAGTACATGAGTATTTAAACTGGGGGATGGGGGGGATCTGCATCTATGGAACCTGGAGTAGCAGTAATAGTGGTGGGGAAAAATATTGGCTTTGGCAGGCCCTTATAGGGGAAGGAAGACCATCCATTTAAGAGCTGTTCTCCATCCCATGGTCTTGCCAGGTCTCAGCCCTGGGAGAGTGGTTCCAGTTCTTTAAAGAAGCAGGTTTGCTGTTTGGTAATGCCAGCTCCATCCAAAATAATACAAAGATCATCCATGATTTCATTGTGAATGAGAACCTTGATTGGCTGAGGGAGGGAGGTGGGCCAGTAATGGGCCCAGCTTCTCCCTCCCTAAGCCTCTATGGTACAGTAAGCAAGGGAAACAGGTGGGGAAGGTAGTATGGCTGTGATCCACAGGAGAGTATCTCCCTTGCCAGGATTCCTGTGAAATAATTGGATCACATGGAATGGGCATACTGCAGGTTTGGGACTGATTTCTTCACTGCATAAAAGAATCCTTAATTGACAGAGCTAGTCTCAAAAGTTGGTATTGGAGACCTCTAGGTTTATGTTATTGGGGGATTTCATTATTAGTTTGGGGCTAATTTGGCTGGAATGTCTCAGGAGTTCATAGCAGCTGTGACAACTATAGTCCTAGGTGGTCACAAGGCCCACCCAAGATGCAGATGTCACACTTGACTTGGTTCTCTTTTTTGATTAAGGAGGTATTTGATTAAGGGGGTATTCCCTAGGTGGGTGTGCCTCCTCCTGGCTGTGACTCTGGATTGAGTTTTCTCAATTGTTGCCCCAACTCTTTGGAATGCAGTCCATTAAGAACTGAGCAACCTGGTATCTTTATTAGCTTTTAAGCAAACTCTTGAAATACATAGTTTTGTATAGGCTTTTAACTGTAGATTATAATTGCTAATTTTAAGGATTGATTCTACTTGTTTTACTTGCTTTAAGTGTCATTAAATGTTTTTAATGTCAGTTTTAAATTTGTTTTATTTTAAACTGCCAGGAAACTTTGGTAGTTGATAATCTATCAAATGAATAAAAATTAAAAGGACCGTTTGTGAGAAAAAAACTCGCTTTGCCATAAAATATGAGAAGTAATGGACATTCCCCTTGTGTCAGGTGAGATACCTTCTTAAATACATAAACAATGTTTGATTATTTGCTGAGAGAGGAAAGGGGAACAGAAGAGCAACTTTCTACTTTGTGCAGCAGATAACATCAGACATGATCTAAATCAGGGAATCAACATGGGAGTTGGACAGTTAAACCCTCTTTCAGGACCAAACCCTCAATTCTGCCTACTTTACTCCTTAATTTCTGAGTTTAAATGCAGGGGAAAAATTACATTAATTATGTGTCTTTTTACCTCTGGAGGAACAAAGCATAAAACGTTTGCTATCCCTAGAAAGAACAGAGGGGAATCACCTCCTTTTCCAAGACATTCCTGTATTTACTCTACTTCATAACGGTGTACTTTGTATTCTGTGCCCAGGAAAGTTTAGTTTTATGGCAGGTACAGAAATACATCATCTTCCTTCACTTATTGACTGCATAGTATTTCAGTCATGATAGCTTTACACTTTGATTTCCTTACTCACAAATGTCTAACTTTCCAAAAGAACAGAGGAACTCTCAATCATTTAAAAAAATCTTGCTATTTTTACCCATATTGCTCACTATTAATTCATTTCTTTTCTTCTCTTTGGACCTTATTTTCCAATCATTTGAACATTCAGTATATATTCTAGGCAGCATATTTGTTTGACTGATACATTGGGAATACTGGTTTCTATAGACAGCTGTGGGGATATGGGAAGATAGAGGCCAGGGTCGGGGAGTGAAAAATACTCTTTCGTCTCCTGAGCCGCGAGGGAGAGATAAGAGGATGAGGCTGGCACCTCCCTGAGGAATGCAAGCGGTATTTATTGATTGACCCTGGGAACTAGTTCCAGTCTGGGAAGATTTCTGTACAGAAGTTGCAGCTAATAAACCTTGCTTGATTGAATCTGCATGGTCTCCTGGAATTCCCTGGGCTAAACCTGACATCAATCTTCCCAGACTCGAACTAGTTCCCAGGGTCAATCAGTAAATACCGCTTGCATTCCTCAGGGAGGTGCCAGCCTCATCCTCTTCTCTCTCCCTCGCGGCTCAGGAGACGAAAGAGTATTTTTCACTCTCCGACCATGGCCTCTATCTTCCCATATCCCCACAACAGCATAACTACCAGATTAATTCACAAATTTTGATATAGCAACAACATAACCTATTACACAATGCAAGAGCCACAGCAGGCACTTAAGCAGAATCAACATCTTACCATCGAACACCTCCAGAGGAACTCGATTCTCACAATTTTCAACATGGAGGCTGAGCTCCTGCTTGGGAATTCTGTGGCGGGCATTATAGGGGCATGTTGCTAGTTCTTTAGCAATCTTTTGATTGTTCTAGACAAAAAAAAAAAATGAAACCCAAGAAGTTATTATAATGTAAATTATGGCTGTCTCCAGATTCCTGCCATCCATGATACTGTGGGAGAGATGCATGGATGTGAAATAAAAGATACAGCAGAAAAGGAATTGTCAATCCATTTTTTCCCTGGAGGAGCCCTCACAGTGCCACTAATGTCTCAGGAGTAGAAAATTAAGATTTGCATCTTTTGACTTTAATTCAATTTCCCAGGGAGCAGTGGCATGTGGAATAGGAAAATGGATCTTGGCAACAGTAAATTTCAAGGCAAAGAAGCCAATCAAATTAATAGTTTAGGAAAAGGGTTTAAATTAACTCTTAAGCCCAACAATTGATTGTTCTCAAGGAAACTGTATGGGATAGCTATGGCAAGATCCAAAGATATAATCACAAACCACCACCAATATACATTTTCCACCATTTTGTTCATACATGTTTCATCCACAATTCACTGAGTAACATTCTGCTTAGGGATCTGCAAAATGTTCTGTTGTAGGCCATCCAGAATAAGCAGTTCTGAGTTTTCAGGAAGTGGTATGAATTTGAAAGAGATCTGTTCTGTGTTTTCTGGAAGTAGTCACTTGGAATTAGTTTTCTTTGAGGCTGACTACTTCAAGAAACATGAGAACAGTCCACGTTGGGGACAGGGCATCTGGTTTCAGAGTTGGAACCTTCTGTACTTAAATGTTTTGCATATCACTCTTTTTCAGTTTTGTCTAGGTTGGCTTTACGTAAATGTCACATGCATTGGCTATACTACTTTCTCATTTTCTCCTTACCTTCTTGCACTTCACCAAGTGATAAGGGAAACGGCTGGATCTGATCTGGTGACTTTTGTCATAGGGACACTGAACCAGCCGTTCAGGATCCATGAGGTAGGTGGGAAGGCTGACGTGTGATCGTACTCCTAAGAATGTTTTAAAATGAGAAGTTATTAAATAGGGCACTAATACACAGATGCATACGCTAAGACTCAGTAGAAAGCTTACGAGATGAAAGAGACCCTTTTGATGTCCAAAATCATCCTAACCCTGGAGATAATTTCTTAAATTTTAGAGCTGGAAACCATGTTGTTCAGCAGCCTATAACTCATCATCTTATGCTGTCAATGTTTTTTTAAACAGATGCACCCTTGGATTTAATAAATTCAGGTTTTATTTCCACACCATAGATTCATTTTATGCTCCATTCCAAGTTACCTGTCATCAGCTTATGACCATATACTTCAGCCTGTGCCTATAAAGAATGTGCCAGTTTCTGTTCTAAATATTCTCTCAGCTGACTGGGAAGCAGAACTAAACTAATACAGAACAGTTTGTATACTCCTCCTCTCCTTGCATATTCTGACCATAGTCTGACTTTCTGTATTTGGTCTCATTCTGATGCAATGGCTGGCTTCATATTTTTGCAGTAAATGATTGCTTAACTGTTGTTTATTGAATAAACCACAGTTGGCTGGATGTGTACAATACGTTAAGCTATAAACCAATCAAACCATGACATCATAAAATATGAACCCATTCCTCATCTCTCAGTCTCACTCTTCCAGACTGCTGGAACAATAAAAACGGCAAGAGAAAAACTGCTATGCCTTATGTTTCTTGGATAAAAAGTGGAATATAAATAGTAGCAGAACCATAATGTGATTTTGTTGGCTTTGACTTAGCACATTACATCAACTTGGCAATTTTCCATCTGGCTACAATTAAACCATAACTTAGTATGATCTGTTTGTATATACATACATGTAGGAGGCAAAAGTCAGCCGTCTTGGATAAGTATCGAAAGTTACGGAAGAGTTTGCTAAAATGGCATTTGGTGGCCATTTTTCTGAATAAGGTTTCCATTCCATGATAAACTTCAAATTCCTGAAGTCATCAAAGACCTCTACTAAGCATTCAGAATTGATATATCTTACAAAAAAACCCTTTTGAAGTTTATTCACTGAGCATGACTAATATATTAAGTTGCTGAAAAGGGTTAGTAAACAGCAATTAAAATTAGAAAGCTTTCAGTGTTCTGCAGGCTATAAGCTCTTCTGAAATTTGAATTACTTCTGAACAAACATAGAAGCATTACATATAAGTTGTACTGAAAAGCTGGGCAGTTAATCTGAACAGCTAGAAACTCACTAACCTGTTCTTTTTTAAATAAGTTCCTTTGAATGCATCACTTTTTATTTCCAATCATTTAAAATTACTTGGCAATTTTCAGATTGGGTTTTTAAAGATGGAACAATTCCATCCATATTTTGGCTTAGTGTATTATATAAACTTAGTTATTATGGTTTGTAAATCATGATTTATAGCTTAGCATGTTATGTGAGTTCAACCAATTGTGTTTCATTAATACATAATCTATGATTTAGTATATCTAAGCTTATTACTGGCTGGTGTTATGCACTGCACTGACAGACTTTAAACATAGTTTGTTGAATAAACCACAATAGATTAGATTAATATATCATGCTAAGCCATAATGTGATTTGTTTGGCTGTGTATTAGTCTGGATATATACATGTTAAGCTGTTTAGTGATTAAAACTTGTTGGGTTGGTTCATATAACACACTAAATCGTAAATCAAAGCATGATTTATAAAGTACAGTGGCTTTGCTCACATGGCATGCTAAAAAACAAACCATATTTTGATTTAAATGACATGCAAATCAGTATTCAAAGCGTCATGTTTTATTTGTTCACCAAACCTGTACAAGTCCAGAGTGAATTAGAAATCCCACATTTAATCAGTAGATTCTTCCAAACCTACTTTTTAGGAAAAAAAGGCAATGAAAGGGTTTTCTTAACTATGTTTGCACAACCAACTAATCTGCAGCTTTCTGGTTCACCAAATTAACCCAACTGTCTTGGTTTACACTGTACATCTAGCCAACCACATTTTTCATGTATTCTATCAAATATGTATGTATGTTTAGTGTGTTCTAGGGAAGTACATATTGCAATTTTTAAATCATAATTGATCTCTCAGTGTGAAGCATGAAGCTGACCAGCAATATTCAACAAAATACAGTTAAGCAAATTTTACATTAGCAAAATGGGTGAATCAGGACTGTGACTATTTTAAATTTATTGTTTGGCTTATACAACACACAAAGCTAAAGCACCCTTTACATTAAGCTATACGTCATGACTTACAAAACACTTTGGCTACATTCTGAATTTTTTTGAATGTGTTGCACAAACACAGCCATTAGGTTACTAGCCGGGTAATGAAACGTTTGCAAGAAAAGAACCAAGCTCAGAGAACCCCAAGAACTCCACATTAGGTTCCTTCACAGATCCAACTCAAGCTAGAGCCACATATTTTTCCACTCCATAATGGAGTTGAACTTTACTGTGTTGTGAGAACACAATCCATTGTTTTATTCAATAAGCCATGGCTTAATATGATATATGAACCCAGTCACAAACTATTACTGTATAATTAAAATAATAAAAAAAACTCACTGTGTATATGTGGTTTCCAGCCTATTCCTCAACTGATTGAAAGCGTCTTTGGATTTATAAAAGAGCTGGCCATAAATGGAAACACCTGCCTAGATTCTCACTACTAACTTGCTCAAAATGCCTTTGTCTTTAGCAGGGCAAAGGGTTACACCTATATAGTTGCTGAATTCAAATGAGTACAGGTTTCTCTCTCCTAACAGTTCAACTTTAGAGTCAGCCAATGATGGGAAAGTTTATTAACATTGTGACATCATTGTGACCTAGTAAAAATCAGTATTACAAACGGGGGAGCCACAATTGCATTGACCCTTACCTGTATATACAAAAGATTATAGATATTTCAAAAATTATATTAATATAAAGAAGTTTCTCAAATTAACTACAGAATAATAGTAGCTGTAGTACAAAACCAGGGCAGATAAAATATTAGTTAATTAATGGTTTTTATAATTAATTCCTTTCTCACCAAATTCCTTTCTCACCAAATGCTAAGTATAGCTGATGCCAATACCTAACAATGTGGCTGACTAATTCATGGTTCAGTGATTTAGTTAATGCTTCAGTATTGAGCAAACCCTGGCAATTTAATTCAGTAAACTATGGATCAGCTAACTGTGGATTGGGGTGTTGTGCAAACACAACCACTAGCTGCTTGTATGATTTGCTCTCCCCTCTAAATTTCATCCTTGTTTTGGCTCAAGGTTTGCCCAGAGTTAGTACTGTGGTCCAGCTAAGAGATCCAAAACTCTGGCTGCAGGGAACAAGTTTTTTTTTTTAATGCACTAGGGGGAGTCTAGGGGAAAAGGACCCCGGTTTGCAGAAAAGCAGGATACCTTGTTTGATGCATACAGTACAGCAATTCTAGTAGCAAAAGGCAATACAAGTGATACTGCAGTAAAAAGGTCCAAGGATAACTTTTCCAAGCTAAGATTGGCAGACATCCCATCTCAACTCTTTCCATTTGTATTGCTGATTACTGGTTCTGGGTAAAACAGCGGCAGAGATAGTAAGAGAGGATTTCTGCTTAGAGTAATGTTGTCAGAGCCACGAACTCATCCTGTTGTTCATTAGCACAATTGGCATAACCTTGCCAAGGACTCGTGCTCTTCCTTGAAACCTCTTTTGCTAATCAAAAGGAGTCTAAAAAAAACCCTTTTAGGGCCAGCAGCCTTTCAACAACTCTCTTGTTCATGCCAGGAGGAAAAGCCATTATACCACCTGGGTTCCTAGTCTGCAATTTCTATCCGACCTTGAACAGGAAGCCTCATGCCTGAAATGGGGGAACTTCTCTGCTTTCCCCCCATCATCTTCTTTTGTAACTCCATACCTGAGGGAGAGCTCTTGTGAACTTGAAAGCTTGCACATTCTTTTATGACATTTTAATTGGTGCTAATACGGGGGGGGGGGCGGTTGTGCCTTTCAGTCAGTTTTTGACTCCTGGCAACTGCCTGGACTAGGCTTTGTAGTTTTCTTGGCCAGCTTGACCTTCTAATACAGTTATTAGTCATTAGGGAGCCAGTTTGCTATACTGTAGTGTTTAAAGGCACCAGGATAGAAATGGGGAGACTGTGATTCTAGTCCTGCTTTAGGCACAAAGCCAGTTGGGTGACCTTGGGCCAGTCCTTCCCTCTCAGCCCTGGGAAGGAGGCAAGGGCAAACCACTTCTGAAAAACCTTGCCAAGGGCATTCCCCAGGAGTCAGTTATTACCTAAGTATGGACCTAGTGACTGTATTCCCATGAAATAGTCCTGGCTAGCTAAATAAGCATTTACTCACTTGACCTGTGGGGATGGGGTTCGCATGATACACCCTGTACAGGGGCTGGGATCACAAGGCTAAAATGCAACTGACTCGTCTGTGGTTCATTATATCGTATGATAGGAACACAGTCAGTATTGCCATAACTAGCTCGGCAGAAGTGAAAGAAGATGTTTAACTGCAGGAAAGGTTAGCGATGTGGCTTTGCCCCAGAACTGCTCTGCTCATTGAGCAGCCTGGTTACAGGAAGTCCCAGCCTCATAGGGGAAGCTGCCTTTCCCTACTGCCAGAAGAGGAAGTGTTGCAGTGCCGTTTGCATGATAAGCTGAATGCCCGAAGAGCAAGTCGTGCCACAGGAGTTGCGGCTGGGTGTGGCTGCTGCCGATCTTGAATTTCTCCCTCGCCAAGCGTGAAACCCCAAGGGGCGCTGCCGATTCTGTGGGAAGATGTCCTTGTCCTCCGTGTACGAGCACAAATTTGCTGAGAAGCTGACAATTCTTAATGAGAGGGGCAAAGGGGTGCTCATCCGCATATATAACATCAAGAAGGTAGGCGCTGATGTGCCCCAGGAGACGTTCAGTTCTTCTGACAGAGATCTCCAGCCTGATCCTAAGAAAGGGATACAGTAGTATCTGTGGGCTCTAAGGTGTGGGTATGTCTGTCTTACTAGAGCATTTCTCTACTTTGTTCTCCTTCTGGCTTACAGCAAAGGTGGGAGGCGCATGTAGCTGTAGAGAAGATCTCCTGATTATTAATCTTGGTTTAAAGAAACTGGTGGGCTAGAGAATAGATATGTTGGGAAAGGGAAGCCCACAACCACCATCCAAAACACTAACTTGGAAGAAAGAAATGAATGGCTCCTGTATAGCAAGTATAGAGAAGTCTGTGATATAGGCCCGTGAGCACTGTTTGTTTTTAAATGAGTGATTCTTAGGTGCTGTTCTAGAAGAAAATAGTTTGATTTTTCCCTTGTCAATCTGCAGCCTTATTCTAAATTTCTCCAGCTTCAGACCTGCTTTCCTTCCTGTCACCGATCCAAGCCTTCCTCTCTAGGCCAGGAAGAATCTCTTTTTTTGTTATTTGGCTAGTTCCCAAAACACACTACACTAAATGAGATCTGATGTGCTTTGTGAATTCAGGCTTGGTGGTTAGTTTATGGTTCAGTGTGTTGTGCAAACCCAGGCAGTTAGGTTAATAATGTAAATCATTGGTTAGTCTGTTGCACATAGTCTTTATGCAGACATTTTCTTCCTCTATTTTGAGTATCCCTGCTCAGACAATGCTGGTTCCATCGAATGACAACATGGTTCGTTTTGGTTTAGTGTTTTGTTAGCTCTTACAGTTTTTAAGCAAGCATTTAGGGCTTTCTGTGTTACATAAATTCAGACAATTGTGGTTTACTCAAATTATGACTAAATGCAATGTGTGAACCTGGCTTGTGGTTTAGCATACAGCTTTTCCTGAGCTGTCTTTAACATTCTATTGTGACCTAGTTTTCCCTCTATCTGGGCAGGGACTGTTTCTGACTTACAATTTCTATAGTGCTCAGTGATAGAATTAAGAACATATTTTTCAAAGCAGTGTGGTAGGAGTTTCAAATGTGTCATGTGTATCCCATATTTCCTCTAAGGAGCCTAAAAAATTGACGGGATTTCCCATCTTCTCTTAAAAGTCCTGTGAGTTAAGCTAGGACAGCCTCCCCCAGCCTGATATCATCCATGTTCTGGGAATTGTAGCCAAACGCATCTGGAGGAGACGAGTATGGAAAGCTCCTTGAGAAAGAGAAACTGGCTAGAGTTGCCCATGGATATTTAGACTGAATGAGGATTTAAGCTAAAATACCTTGGGAAACACCAGCACTTGATCTGCTAAGTATTGTAGCTTTATTCTTAGCTGTTTTTTTTTTTTAATGGAGTGACTGAAGAAGGCAGAGGAAGGAAGCACCACAGACTGCAGCTTTAGAATAATTCAGATCAACAAACAAGGAGTCACCACAAATAGCTACTTCCTGTTCCTGTTTGGAGGTGTTGGCCGCTGGGGGGCGTGGGTGGCATCTTTTACTTATGCAAATCAGATTGTAGCTTTCAAACGAATTTGTTGTACCGCTTTTTACCTTCCTTTCCCCCACAGCTGGCTACGTATGTATTTTGATAGCGATCATAATCTTTCCTTGCAGTATAGCAACTGTCTCCTGTTGTACAGAATGGCAATATATCAGTAGAGAATTTTTGGTAGATATTTATTTATTTATTTATTACGTGTATATGGCCACCCATTTCACACAAAGTGACTCCGGGCGGCGTGCAACAATTGAATAAAACAGCAGATAGATAAAAGAACAATCATTATAAAATGATAAAAAGTCATTATTAAAATAAGGATATTATCAAAAAAAATTAAAATATGGAGAGAGCAAGACTATCAATCACAGGGGATCCATCTGAGAATGTCTCTGGTTCCCACAGACCCCCAGGCCTGGTGACACAACCAGGTCTTGGGGGGCTTCCTAAACAACAGGGAAGGGGCGAGCCTCACTTTGGGGGAAGAATGTGCCACAAGGAGGGAGCCATGGCAGAGAAGGCCCATCTCCTGGGACCCACCAAATGCAAGTCCTGGCCCATGGAACCCATTGCACGCCTTCCCTGCCGGATCTAATGGAACCGGCTGATCTGGGGAGAGACGGTCCCTCAGATAATGCTAATATATTTTTTCTATTGAGTTTACTATCTGATTCTGGTAGATCAGTGTTGCTCAAAGTGTGACTTAAAGCTAATGCATCTCACTAGTATCCTTCTGCAGCCTTCAGAGTTTCAGATTCCCTTTTTGCTTTTTTTTTTTCCTACTGGTGGTTTAAGGGCTAACTGGATGCTCTAAGCCTCATTTAAGGCATCCTTTTCACACTTAACGGCTCCATTCCTCCATTCCAGTGAGTTGTGGCCCTGCAAAATCTGGTGCAGTCTTTGAGACGAGAAATTGTGCATTTTTGCTGTGGATGGGTCTGTTGCTATGGTTTAACATACTGTTATGTGGAGTTGGAGGGACAGAGAGAGCTTTAGGATGCTAGGAATCTAATAAGGAACTGACTGTAGCTTCGCCTGCTTGCAGGAATGCCTGCTGCTGGTCTCCACTGATGTTCTGGTTGTAAATGAAACAGCTGTTAGACGTTTTAAATTTCCATTGATCCCTCACCTGGAGGGAAGTTAAGCCTAGTGTGCTACTCCTGAAGCATTTTAATGCTTTTTGAGGAATGCCTAATAGTGTCCCCTGTGTCACATATGCTTCTACTGTTGGTTTGAACAACACATCTGGAGGGACACCAGGTTGAGAAAGGCTGCATTTAGAGTACTGCTTTTGAGGATGGCATTTTAAAGGATCGATTCATGTTCTGTTAAGTTAACCCCTCAAAAAGGGGCTCATTATTACCTGCTCTTGGTCATAGTTGATCAGTGACATGGAGGCAGTTTGTTCCGTTTCCATCAGACAGTGAAAACCTCAAAGTATTAGCTAAGGGGACTAAAGATACAGAGTTGACTTTTTTATTCCCTTCCCCCTTGCTCAATTAACCATAACCATTGAAAACGAATAAAGAACCACTTAAATGTACAATGTTGGAGGGAAGGAAGGATGTCCTGAGAGCAAAGATGGATCAGTCCCCTGAAAATCTGTTTATCTATTGCTCTTCCTGACAGATGATGCTGTTCATTCACATGTGGTTATTTTGTGCTGTCATTTCTCATTTTCATTTCTAAGGGAAGAAAGAGATTAGCCACATGCTGAGATGAGTGTGAGATTATGAAAAGCTTAATGATTATGCACATAAATGCAATTTTGACTTGGCTTTGTTATCTTTACAGACATGCACGGATCCCCAGGCCAAGCTTCCTTTCTTCACAGAGAAGACAATGGAGTCCTCTATCAAATATATCAACAAAAAGTTTCCGAACCTGGACACTCGGAGCAGCACGGTAAAGCCCTGAGTTAAGAGCTGGGTAGAAAGTTGGATGAGTTATCCTCTTGGAAAAGGAAGACCCTTTCCTGGAACTGCTATTCTCCTAGTTTCAGTCGGAGCAGTTTCTGCATGTAGAAAACCTCTACCTTCCCAACTCTGTTTTAACAATTGAGACAGAAAGTTTTTACCCTCAAAGCTGGTCTCATAGAAGTGAAAAGAGAAAAAGTATTAGTAGCTGTTTGGTCTTCTTGTAATACATATGAAAATGCCTTCCTCTGGATCATACCAATGGTCCAGTATTGACTGGATCAAATCAAACTCAAACTTAACTTCAAAACATCCTGGTGGAAAGAAAATTCAGGAAGAGCAAGCCAATCTCTGTCCATCGTGACTGCTCTTTGCCCTTAAGAAATGGGGTTACATTGAGGCTGCTGCTGCAGAGTTTACCCACCTCTTCATGCCTGGTTTTTTTTCCTTTACAGCAACACTTGGGCCCAATACACAAAGAGAAAGCAGATATTTTTCGGGCACTCACTGCCTATTATCAGACCTTTGTGGATGTAATGGAATTCCGGGTGAGTGTTAAGCTGGGGTTAGACACATGCTGTGTGAGGTTGGGTCTTTTGGGTTTGCTCTGTTTTAATTGGGGGAGAATTTTTGTTTTATGCAAACTTGGAGAAGTACAGAAATCACAGTAAGCACTGTTTTTCTCACTCTTACGTTGCACTTAAAGAGATGATGGCATCTACTGAATGCCACCCATCCTACTTCAGGATTCCGAATGAGTCTGAAACTATTTTCCCGATTAAGTAGGTACATTGTTTCTGGAAAGTGAGAGGTGGACTCTTTTTTGTTTGAATGTGTTCCATGTTGCAGTCCTATCCTGTGATGGAATGGAATTATGAAGGCCAGACTCAGGGAGAAAAACATTTTCTTTTACCTCCTGAGGCGCGAGGGAGAGATAAGAGGATGAGACTGGCACCTCCCTGAGGAATTCACAGTGTTGTGGCTGGCATTACTTGGGAGCTGGGGTTTCCATCTGGGAAGATTCTTGTTAGGGGTAGTAGCTAATAAACATTGCTGGACTGAATTTACATGGTCTCTTGGAGTTCCTTGGGCTAGGCCTGCCATCAATCAAAGAAAATGTTTTTCTCCCTGAGTCTGGCCTTCATACAGGTGAAACTCGAAAAATTAGAATATCATGCAAATGTTCATTTATGTCAGTATGGCAACTCAAAAGGTGAAACCAATATATGAGATAGACGCATTACATGGAAAGTGAGATATGTCAAGCCTTACTTTGCTATAATTGTGATGATTATGGCGTGCAGCTTATGAAAACCCCAAATTCACAATCTCAGAAAATTAGAATAGTGTGAAAAGGTTCAATGTTCTAGGCTCAAAGTGTCCCACTCTAATCAGCTAATGAATCCATAACACCTGCAAAGGGTTCCTGAGCCTTTCAATGGTCTCTCAGGCTGGTTCAGTAGGAATCACAAGCATGGGAAAGACTGCTGACCTGACAGTTGTGCAGAAAACCATCATTGACACCCTCCATAAGGAGGGAAAGCCCCAAAAGGTCATTGCCAAAGAAGTTGGATGTTCCCAAAGTGCTGTATCAAAGCACATCAATAGAAGGTTATGTGGAAGGGAAAAGTGTGGTAGAAAAAGGTGCACAAGCAGCAGGGATGACCGCAGCCTGGAGAGGATTGTCAGGAAAAGGCCATTCAAAAGTGTTGGGGACTTTCACAAGGAGTGGACTGAGGCTGGAGTTAGTGCATCAAGAGCCACCACACACAGATGGATCCTGGACATGGGCTTCAAATGTCGTATTCCTCTTGTCAAGCTGCTCCTGAACAACAAACAATGTCAGAAGCGTCTTACCTGGGCTACAGAAAAAAAGAACTGGTCTTTTGTCCAGTGGTCCAAAGCCCTTTTTTCTGATGAGAGCAACTTTTGCATCTCATTTGGGAACCAAGGACCCAGAGTCTGGAGGAAGAATGAAGAGACACACAATGCACGATGCTTGAAGTCCAGTGTGAAGTTTCCACAGTCTGTGTTGATTTGGGGAGCCATGTCATCTGCTGGTGTTGGTCCACTGTGCTTCATTAAGTCCAGGGTCAATGCAGCCATCTACCAGGAGATTTTGGAGCACTTCATGCTTCCTTCCGCAGACGAGCTTTATGGGGATGCTGACTTCATTTTCCAGCAGGACTTGGCACCTGCCCACACTGCCAAAAGTACCAAAACCTGGTTCAATGACCATGGGATTACTGTGCTTGATTGGCCAGCAAACTCGCCTGACCTGAACCCCATAGAGAATCTATGGGGCATTGCCAAGAGAAAGATGAGGGACATGAGACCGAACAATGCAGCGGAGCTGAAGGCCGCTGTTGAAGCATCCTGGTCTTCCATAACACCTCAACAGTGCCACAGGCTGATAGCATCCATGCCACGCAGCATTGCGGCAGTCATTGCTGCAAAAGGGGCCCAAACCAAGTACTGAGTACATATGCATGCTTCTACTTTGCAGAGGTCCGATATTGTTCTATTTCCAATCCTTGTGTTATTGATGTCATGTAATATTCTAATTTTCTGAGATTGTGAATTTGGGGTTTTCATAAGCTGTACACCATAATCATCACAATTATAGCAAAGTAAGGCTTGACATATCTCGCTTTGCATGTAATGCGTCTATCTCATATATTGGTTTCACCTTTTGAGTTGCCATACTGACATAAATGAACATTTGCACGATATTCTAATTTTTCGAGTTTCACCTGTAATTCCATTCCATCACATATCCTTTCTTTAGGATTAAGCTCCAATGAACCCATTGCATTTACTCCTCACAAAATCTATCTCGGTTTGTGTTGGTAATATTTTTTGTGTTTATGGGAATCGCCTTCAAATATTGTGACATGGAATCTATTGTGGCAAATTGTGCCATAAATGCTGCCATTGATGTCATTAGCTGAAGCTGCCCCATATTGATGAATTATGGGAGCAAGGAGAGAGAGTCAAGTTCTCTACTTCCAGTCTGGAGATGGCTGAATTCTCTACCCTTGAGCTTAATATACGTCGTCCAGATCAAATCAGCTTCAGTGATTTGCAAAACAGGCCTGCAGCACGGCCACATAATTTGCTTCTTGGAGAATGTTAAAACGTTAATCACAAATTTCTGGCCTCTCATTATCACCTTGTCCGGCCTTGAATGAAGTCATATTTTATTTGTTAGCTTTTGTGGTAAAAATAATGTCCCATAAATGTGTGCCTATTCTGGCTCAGAAGAAACCAGATAAATATTTTTGTATCCTGGGTGAATATTAATATATGGTATGTATCTCATGGGTTGTTGGCTTGCAAAATGGCTTCTAGATTAAAGAACTTCCTTGCAAAAACAGCCTGAACGTACTTGGGGTAAAATTGGGCTTTGGCTGTGCTTCTGGCACACTGGCCAAAATATGCTCAAACTGGCCGGCATTTACTGTTAGCAGAAAATGCTGTATGTGTCACAAGTGTGACTAAGGCTGGTAGCCTACTTTATATTTTCTCTAGAGTTAATGAAAAGTTAAATCAAAAGTTAATAGTTATTTCAATTATTTATTTGTTTACCTTTTAACACTTTAGATATTAGTAATTGTTCCAACTGTGTTTTTTATCATCATATTTCATTTGGTTTGTTGTGAGGCATGATAAGTACAAATAAGTGCAAATGACATACAGATAAACAGGGATAAAACTATCCCATGCTTTAAAGCTATAAAAGTATAGAACTCCCCCCCCCGAAAAAAAAACCCTGAATGTAGGAACCACCATAGAAAATTATGATTGAAATGAAAAAGCAGTCACATTTATAACTCTAGATTTCTGTCCATGGACAGAAAACAAAGATTCATCAGTCTTGAGTAAAATTAGAGATGATTCATATAGCTTTTGAGGATAAATGAGGAAGGATATTTCTGCAAAGCTGAGCCTCTAAAAGCATACTGGATGGATATACCCTGACTCTGGTCCTCCTTTGGTGTAGCTGCTTGCTAGTTACGACTTGCCAATGCCTGTCTTCCTAAGGTGTCTCTCCTAGTTCCCCCCCCATCTTTGATGTGTAAGAGAGATAAGGTTCCCATAGCCGATGCTGCCTTTCTGACATTTAAAAGGTAAAAATAGAGAAAATGAAATAAATTCTATAGTACCATCTCCTAGCTGTATAGTTTTGAGGTATGTGATTAGACGTATCAGTCCTTCTTTCTCCTCTTTCTTGGGCGATAAATAAAACCAGCTTTAGTTTTAAAAAGAAACGATAAAGATATAAAATTCCTTTCTGATTTGGATTCTTAATTTCAGTATTTAATGTTGATAAAGATAAATGAGCAGAACTATTCCAATTAGGAACCGCAACTTAAAAGGAATTTTCAAACTAAAACAGTACTCCATGCAGACTATAAGATCAGAGCGGTCTATTATAAATGACTCATTTCCAGCCAGAACCTCCAAAGAAATTCCAAGTTATTACAAAAGAGCTCTTTAAAAAATATAACTTCAGGCACACAACCTGAAAAACAGATGCAGGCTGAGGTTTAAATGTCCCATTCTGTAATTTTTCCAAAGAAATAAAGACAACCACCCAGAAACGCAAACTAATTATCTAGTACAGAATCCTGACTATGCTTTCTTTACCTATTCCTACAAAAACAGAAGGCCCTTTGAACAGATTTTCCCTCTGCTCCAATCTATCAGGTCTCCTTCTAGTCTCCTGGCAATTCTAGCGGTTGATCAGAAACTTCCTGGGGAGATGGTATACAGTACTCCATTTGTTTTCCAACCTCTATCCAGCAACTTCTGCCACATTTTAAAAGGACTTGCCATTTTCTTCAGTAAAGAGGGAGGGGTTGGGGTCTGACCCTGTGGGTGTGAACAAGAGCCGTGCCTCATTTATGGACATAAGTGCAGTCATCCTAAGAGGATGTATATTCTGTGAATGAGCAGCCTGTACAAGCTACAGAAACCACAAGGCTTATGGTAGAAATCTGTGTTATTCTCAGTTGATATTCCTGGTCAGCCTGATTTTGGATCAGTCATATAATGTAATAACGTATTTCATGTGAATCCTGTCCAGGGCTGACTGTGATTGGAAATTTAGGTGTGTGATGAAATATGGAGATAATGCTAAATAATATAGGGGGATAAATCAGTCGTTAACTGAATAAGCTCATGAATGCTTATTTTCCCTTGTAGGACCATGTTTATGAACTGCTGAATACCATTGATGCGAGCCAGTGCTACTTTGACATTGTGAGTGTCATTTTAATAAAGTACAGATATTTGCTTTTGAGATGGGGATGGAAAAACATTTTTAGTGCAATATCAACAACTGAGCGCCTCCATTTCTAAGGTTCTAAACCAGAGGTGAAGAATTTGCAGCCCTCTAGACATTGCTGGCTGCAACTCCCAGCAGCCCCAGCTACCACAGAAAGTTCACTAGCATCTGAATGGCTGTAGGTTTCCCATCCTTGCTATAAACTATGAGCATTATGTTACAATTCTTCACAGTGTTGGGCAAAAGTCAGTTTAGAGTGCCTGTAGGTTGGAAAGCTGGAGTTTGTTGGGCCTGGGCTGAATCAGTAGACAGATATAGCAGAAAAGGTGGTGGCTGTCTTAGGTGCTCAGGTAAAGCTCAACTAACCAAACATTTTGATAGTCTTTCAATTCATAATATATCAATAGGCTACCTGACCCCTTAGATCACCAAAAGTTTGGAAAGATATAATAGCCATGGGAGGGACATAATAGCCGTAGGCATACCTGAGAGGGAATACCTAGGTCCAGAGGTTCTGAGCTCTAGGCCTGGAAGCTTCTGATTGTCCTAGAATTGGGATTAATACTATCATATTCTAATAACTCAATTCTCTAAGCACCAAGGACACTAGGTTGCAAGCAATTTATCAAAGGTTTGGCTCTCTGACTAATCAAACTGGACCTAAGGTGTGTTTGAGATATGTAGAAACTAAGCCCAGATAGGTGTTAATGACATTAACATTCCTAATATCACAGAAGAGTTACTTCTGTGATAAGGGCTCAGGAGGGAAGCATTTTATATCTCAGAATTGGTCTTGGAACTCCATGTTTCTCTGTTTATCACCAGTTACAACTCTGACTGCCTGAAAAATTAACTTACAAATTCTTCATTAAGTATTTAATGACATCATCTCTTTAAGTCCTAATTCTGAAGTGGCTCTCCTTCCCAATAAAGCGGGGGGGGGGGGGGGGACTCAACAGAATATGGCTATTATTTACTTGGCCAGGCCAGATCTGTTAGCCAGATCCCTTTGGTGCACCTAGGCTTTTAGGACTGGGGGACATATTTGGAAATCCGAAGAATGTTCCTGAGCACCATCACAAAATGGCAGCTTCACAGGACCTGTTTAATCACAAAAAGCAAGTAACCTCCTCATGAAAGACTCCTGAACCACCTTCAAGGAAGACTTAGGTCTGAGCCCAAGGTTCTGAATCACACAGTTGCCCCCGTGTAGCACAATCAAAGAACCATCTTATACAGGAAAGCTAGTGATGTTGAGATGTGAGTGTACACGTGTGCCCAGACACACAGAGAATCAAAAATATTCTTACCTCCTAAATAGGGAACAGGATGAGCTCCACTCCTCCAAAATCAAGCGTGCACACACACACCAACCCACCCAAACAGGCATCTGCAAGCTCCTCTTTCCCGCCTCCCCCACACCCCAAATATATATTTAGTGAAAATTATCCCCGACACATTCTCTTTTTTCATGATCTCCCTCTCCCTGCCCATCTCTTTTTAATCTCCTTTCCCCAGTTTTCCTTAAAAAAGAAAGAAATAGCATGGTGGTTTGTCTCTCAGAAGAACTCAGCCAACTTCTTTCTTTCTACTGGGAAGGATGCTGTGCTCACACAGAAGAGGAGGGAGTAGTATGGGCGTTCGGAGGCTGGAACTCTGCTTTCCAATCTTGGAAAAGAAATGAGAAAGGCTTTTAAAAATTGGGGGGGCAAGGAGGGACTGGATGAGTCTCTGTAACTGTGCAAGTGCGGGTGTCTGTCGTGTTATGCTGCTGTCCCAGCTCTGCATAGTCAGCTCTTTCCTTCCAAAATAGAAAAGGAAAACATGCTTAAGCGTACAGATCTATTTTATTTCTATACTGCTCTTCCTTTCAGCGGACCACAGAGGGGATTAAGAGACAAGGGAGGAAAAATAGTGTTAAAATCATCACAGTAAAGCAATAATGCTTTAAAAAACTATAAATACAAAAATGAAAACAAAAACGATTAAGAAAGAAATGTCAGCAGCAGGCAGTCTTACAGGCCATTTGGTCCTGGAATAGTTGTTATCACCAGGGAAATAAGCATGCCTTCGATTGTTTTCTAAATGAAGTCAGATTTGGGGGCTAGCTAAATATCTATAATTGGATACATCACTGAGAAGGCTTACACTATTGGCCAAGCCCATCATTGGGACCATTTGCAGAGCCCTCCCAGTAATACTAATTTGTTTGTTAGATTTATATCCTGCCTTTTGTACAAGAACTCAAGGTGATGTACATAGTGTTCCCTCCTCCTATTTTCTTCACAGCAACTCCCCCCCCCCCCCCCCGTGATAGATTGGGCTGCGAGTGATTGACTCAAAGTCATCCAGTGGAATAAACCCTGGGTCTCCCTGATGCCAATCTAACGCCTTAACCACTACAACATACTGTAGTACTCTACACCACAGTGGTACATTATATATGCTGATACATGGATGCTTTGTAATGTTTTTTGACCCTTAGATTGAGGGTTTGCCAATTTATACAGGATGACAAAGTATGGTTTTTCCTCAACTGGACAATAGAACTGGCTCATTCATAGCCTTCCAGATGATTTGGGGGAGTGCTTGAATTGAGAAACTAGTAAGGTTCACACACTGTGGTTTATTTTGCTAGTAAGGTTCACACAATGTGGTTTATTACTAGTAAGGTTCACACAATGTGGTTTATTTTGCTTTGGCTTAATGCAACATGTGGCCCCAGCCATTGTCCCTGTAAATGCTGGTTCATAGCTTAATATTATAAGTGAAACAGACTACTAGTAGCTTGTTCAGCAAATCATGGCTAATGTGAATTCTGGCTTAATGGAGTGTGTGAGTTTATCTAAGCACATGTTGCTGGAATCCCCCCCAAAAAAGAAGGTCAAATTTTTCTTTTGCTGGCAGGAACAGGAACCTGTGCAAAGTGGTAAGGAAGTGCTAGCTTAGTCTGTCTTGCCTCCTTCCCTCCAATTCAGTTTTATATATATATATATATATTCTTTTTTCCTGCAGAATGTGAATTACGATTTCACCAAGAACTACCTGGACTTGATTGTCACTTATGTTTCTCTCATTATACTTCTTTCTCGTATTGATGATCGTAAAGCCCTGATTGGTCTGCATCACTGTACCCATGAGATGATCCATGGAACCAGGTTGGAGTCCATCTGCTCAAGCTAAGATTATATACCTGGAGCAATCCCTGTAGAAGGATATGTGCTCTCGCTTATTTCCTTATGGGCATCAAGGGAGAGATACTGAAACATCTCAAGCAAAATATTCCACTTCTGAACACTACTTTATTAGAAGGCTAAACCTGCTTCCTCTCTCTAGCTTTTAAACCCCTCTGTTTTTCTTAGGTGTTTCTAAGAATATGGGCTTTTCCAGATAGTTGATCAGTGTAGGGAACTCAACTTTAAATGACTCATTTTAATTTAAAACTGTAGAATTTTGGTTTTCTTTTCTAAAGTAGTAGGACTCTCAGAGGTCAAATGCAGCATCTAAAAGAAGCTGTGCACCCTTCATCTAAGCAAGTAAAATATTCTGTCCATTGAAAGAAAAATCACCATTAGCGATACTGTTCGAGCACTGAGAGAACACAATTCCTCCCTCTTTTAGCAAGTCTGTCCCCAGGGCTGCTGCTGACCTGTAAGGCGCCTTTGTGCAAAAATGTTTTTACCATCCCAGGCAAAAGAAGAAGATGACTCAGTGCAGCTCGTATTTGTTAAGCTAAGCTTCTTGGAACTGCAACAATACGTGCACGGGAAGATGTTAGCGGCACTGATAGTTTCAGATTGTGAGATATGTAGGGTTACGCTGAATTGATATAGAGTGCTAGTTTTGGAAGAATGAGATCTGACACAAGGAAGCATAAGGAATAGAGAATTGGTTTTTAAAACTTAATTTCATGCACACGTACACACACGCACACACCCCATGTCATGGTGCCTCTGTGCAGCGCACAACTTACACACCTGTTTGCGATGGCCCAGTCTGTTAGGCTGAACGGCAGTCTTCCCCAGCCTGCTGCTTTCCCAGTGTGTTGGATTTGAACCAGGAAGTGTGCCTTTGGGCCCTGCCCTGGAAAATTCTGGTATACAATACAGTGCCTGTGATACAAAGATGTACAACATCGTTGATGTTCATTAGCACTTTCTACTCTGCTTTTGCTTTCCCATTTTGAGAATGTTAAAAAACCGTATCCTCGTTATATTTTTGCCAATTTTGGTAGAACGTTTGCTGTCCACGTTGTCTTATTCCACCAGGAGTATTCATGCAGCCTCCTCTTGCGTGGGAGGTAAACAACAGTCAAGCACTCATTAATAAAATCAATAATAAAAAAATCAATTAAATGAGAAGTACCTCCTTCAGCACAAGGATTTGTGTTCCCCCTGCCAACTGTGCTTTTTTTTTCTTTGCCTGCTATTTGGAAGCTATGTGTGGCCCCCATCTTTCCAGCACTAGAGTGCGCTTTGGCTATAGCTAAACCCACCCCCTCCACCTCCAAACAATTCCAGCATGAAGCCTGATGTGGTTAGTATAGTATGGCTGTCTCTCGTCCAGCAAAGCTGTCCTCTCATCCTTTGGAGACAAAATTATATAGGTGAAACTCGAAAAATTAGAATATCGTACAAATGTTCATTTATGTCAGTATGGCAACTCAAAAGGTGAAACCAATATATGAGATAGACGCATTACATGCAAAGCAAGATATGTCAAGCCTTACTTTGGTATAATTGTGATGATTATGGCGTACAGCTTATGAAAACCCCAAATTCACAATCTCAGAAAATTAGAATATTACATGACATCAATAACACAAGGATTGGAAATAGAACAATATCGGACCTCTGCAAAGTAGAAGCATGCATATGTACTCAGTACTTGGTTTGGCCCCTTTTGCAGCAATGACTGCCGCAATGCGGTGTGGCATGGATGCTATCAGCCTGTGGCACTGCTGAGGTGTTATGGAAGACCAGGATGCTTCAATAGCGGCCTTCAGCTCCGCTGCATTGTTCGGTCTCATGTCCCTCATCTTTCTCTTGGCAATGCCCCATAGATTCTCTATGGGGTTCAGGTCAGGCGAGTTTGCTGGCCAATCAAGCACAGTAATCCCATGATCATTGAACCAGGTTTTGGTACTTTTGGCAGTGTGGGCAGGTGCCACGTCCTGCTGGAAAATCAAGTCAGCATCCCCATAAAGCTCGTCTGTAGAAGGAAGTATGAAGTGCTCCAAAATCTCCTGGTAGACGGCTGCATTGACCCTGGACTTAATGAAGCACAGTGGACCAACACCAGCAGATGACATGGCTCCCCAAATCGACACAGACTGTGGAAACTTCACACTGGACTTCAAGCATCATGCATTGTGTGCCTCTCCATTCTTCCTCCAGACTCTGGGTCCTTGGTTCCCAAATGAGATGCAAAAGTTGCTCTCATCAGAAAAGAGGACTTTGGACCACTGGACAAAAGACCAGTTCTTTTTTTCTGTAGCCCAGGTAAGACGCTTCTGACGTTGTTTGTTGTTCAGGAGCGGCTTGACAAGAGGAATACGACATTTGAAGCCCATGTCCAGGATCCGTCTGTGTGTGGTGGCTCTTGATGCACTCACTCCAGCCTCAGTCCACTCCTTGTGAAAGTCCCCAACACTTTTGAATGGCCTTTTCCTGACAATCCTCTCCAGGCTGCGGTCATCCCTGCTGCTTGTGCACCTTTTTCTACCACACTTTTCCCTTCCACATAACCTTCTATTGATGTGCTTTGATACAGCACTTTGGGAACATCCAACTTCTTTGGCAATGACCTTTTGGGGCTTTCCCTCCTTATGGAGGGTGTCAATGATGGTTTTCTGCACAACTGTCAGGTCAGCAGTCTTTCCCATGCTTGTGATTCCTACTGAACCAGCCTGAGAGACCATTGAAAGGCTCAGGAACCCTTTGCAGGTGTTATGGATTCATTAGCTGATTAGAGTGGGACACTTTGAGCCTAGAACATTGAACCTTTTCACACTATTCTAATTTTCTGAGATTGTGAATTTGGGGTTTTCATAAGCTGTACGCCATAATCATCCCAATTATACCAAAGTAAGGCTTGACATATCTTGCTTTGCATGTAATGCATCTATCTCATATATTGGTTTCACCTTTTGAGTTGCCATACTGACATAAATGAACATTTGCACGATATTCTGATTTTTCGAGTTTCACCTGTATAGAAACCAGTGCTAAGAGAAATATGATAGGCTGGATTCATCTATTGTGCTAAAGTACACGTGGATAGTTTGACTTTGTTGGTTAGCTGTATATCCCCCTCTCCTCTGGGAGCTTAAGGTGAATAGCACAACATTCCCTCCTCAGTTTTTCCCCATAATGGTAACTTGGGAGGGTAAGTTGGGCTGAGAGAGAATATGGTCCAAAGTCACCCAAGGTTTCTGTATTCAGGGGTGGACTTAAAACTGGGTCTCCAGTCAAATCAGTATCTTAACTGCTATATCACTTGGGCTTAATGTATTCTATGAACCTATGTATTGTGGTTTGTAAACCATAGTTTATGGCTTAGCATATTGTGGAAGCCCAGTTCATTTTGCTTTGTTCAGTATTTACACAGTGTGTGAACTCAGTTATTGTGTGAAAGGTCCAGGCAGTTTCCATGGAGTTATCTTTGGCCATGCTCTTGCAGTAAAGTGGGCACTGTCTGAGGGGGAAGATGGTACTGGGTCTGTTTCTGGCAGGCAATTTTAACAGATTGGCTGCCCAGAGACTGAAATTGGAGTTACATACAAGCTTTGTGAAATAAAACAGTACATTGCTTGTCTGGCTTCAGTGATGCTAGCTTCCGTCGATTGGGCCAGATGATCCTCGAGTACGAGAACCCCTTGCGCAAGCTGGTGGAGGAGTTTGGACCTCATACCAAGGTGAGATACTGTGTGGTTGCATGAATCTAGCCCTTTGAGGCATATATTCAATGAACTATGGTTAAGCACAAGTTGTAAACCCAGTCAGTGAAAGATCCTGCAGGTTTTGGGATCACTATTAGGATGATAGCTTTTAGCTATTTCTGAGCAGAAGTTATTATCAGGAAAGAAACATTGGGATTGTAGTCTGGTACATCAGTTGGAGTAATTACAGAATTATTGCAGATCCTTAATTCTTTTCCCATTTGCCAGTTCTCCCCTGTGAATGTCTTTACTTCCATTTGTGGTGAAGTTAGAGAAAAATGGATATGTGGATGGTCTTTACGCTTTTCTTCTTCTTGCCTCCCTATCGGGTGCCTTCTGCCTTGTGCATTTGCATTATCTCTGCATGTGTGATTGAGGAACCCACATTTGCCAAGATGACCCATAGTCTTGCCCTCTTGCTCTTGCTCTCTCTGCATGGTATCCCTTCCTTGCTAACCAATTTTTATTTCCCAGACTGTGAGCCACGCACTTCTTTCACTGCACTTCCTATTTTCCCGTCGAAACCACTCTGTTGACCAGTGGCGAAGTGACCAGCTCTTCAGTTTGATCAGCAACCCTGCCAACATGCTGTCTCCTGCCAGTTCAGAGACGGTGAGTATGTGTGTGGGAAAGTATGTTCAGCAGTCACCCCTTTGAATAGCTGATGCTAGAGATACCGTAGAGATGGCAAACATCTGGCTCTCCTAGTGTGCTGATTTGAAATTGCCTGTAAAATAAAGTACCCTGTTTATTAGAATAATGTATCCCCATGTGCATAAAACAGCCATTCTCTCTCACAAACTCAGAAATGCACAACTGCACAAACACATTTCCTTCCTTCCTTCCTTCCTTCCTTCCTTCCTTCCTTCCTTCCTTCCTTCCTTCCTTCCTTCCTTCCTTCCTTCCTTCCTTCCTTCCTTCCTTCTTTTTAGGCACCACCAACTCCGGAACAATTCTGGGTAGCTCATAATATAACAAGCAGAATAAAAATATAATATAAATAAAAAAGAAGATGACAAACATGACCAACAATACAGAGACTTATACAAACAGATCAAGCCACACTAGCCCAAGGCCTGACAGAACAGCCAAGTCTTTAAGGCATCTGGAACCCCATCAGGGTAGGAGCCACTCAGATCTTGGGGGAACCACATTCCAGAGGGCAAGTGCTGGGACAGGGGAGGCATGCTTCTGAAGTCTTGATAGATGGCACTGCTTAATCAAGTGAACCTGGAGCATGCTAGCCAATCACACTTGGAAGCAAACTGGCAATGCCCTGCTGCATTCTGGACTAGTTGAAGCTTCCTTGTGTTCTTCAACGGCAGCCCTATGTAGAACACATTGCAGCAGCTGAGGTGTGAGGTGACTGGGATGTGAGTGACTGTCTGAAGGGCCTCCTGATCCAGGAATGGGCCCAACCGGTGCACCAGATGAAGAAGCAGGAGTTGTGAGACCAAGAAGACCCCTAGACTGTGCACTACTCTTGGATGGGAAGTGCAACCGCATCCAAGGTTAGAGATGGAAAATTCCCGTCTCTAAGTAGCCCTAATATTCACAGCCACTCAGTCTTGGTGGATTGAGTTGGAGATGGTTCTTGCCCATCCCGACCTGCATCATCTCCAGGTACTGGGATAGGACCTCAACAGCCTCAGCTTGCCAACCTGTGGTTAGTACGTATATTGCCTCCCCTCCTTCCAGCAAGAACAGACAAATAAGAAAGAAAGAAAAAACTATGGAAATGATGTATGGGAAAAAGATAGCTGCCCTGGGAGGGGAGGAGAAAGTGAAATTGGTTGGAAAAGAAGCAGGAAAACGAAGCAATTCAACTGAGAAGGAAAGAAAAGAAACAAGGCATTATAAAGGAATTAAAATTCAGTAGGGAAGTACTGTAGTCCTTCCATATTCAAAGATATCAGTGATCTCTGCCTTCTCAACCATTTGTTTATTTTCAGGAGCAAAGAGTCTTCTGTTTTTCTCAGGAAATCTCTGAAGCCACACTTATCGCATTCACAGATAGTTATTGGTTTTTTTCAAGTAATTTTATTAAAGATTATAATTACAACAGTAAAAACTAATACAAGCTAAAATAAAGATAGAAAAATAGAAAGAGTAAAAGATGCAAAGGGAAAAAATAAGAAAGACAGAAAAGAAAAGAAACAATATAGTAAAGAAAAAGAAAGATATATAAAGAAGCAACTCCCAACCTTCATCACAACAAGTATAAACAATTTTAGTAACTTTTCACCTCCTCTTAAATTACAGTAAATGATCTTTTCTTTCCATATCCCATTTTTTATCTATAAACAAATCCATAAAGCATCATCATTTCAGTCCTGGTGTCAGCAAAAGTTCATTAAGGGTTACCAGAAATAACAACATATCTATTTTAACCTTGATCAAATAAACCAACTTTACATTCCTTCCTTTTACTCCTAACAATCTTAATCTTTAGTCCATTCAAATAATGTCATAGAACTTGATTTCTTTTAATTTCTTCTTTGTCCCTTCTTAAGAGATTCTTCAAAGCTTTAACAAGTCTCTTTTGTAAGTCCAATATAGAAAAGTTATCCAGGTTACTCTCTTGGTTTATTGTTTGTATGTCCCTTTTAATTATTAAAACATCAGCCAGTTTCTTTTGTATGTCCCATGTAATATCATTTTCCATGTCATTCTTGTAGCCTGTCATTTGTAAGTCCACTTTCATTCTGTTTTATCAGGTAAAACTTGTTTCTCTTCCATAACATCTTTTACACACAGTCTATCCATAGAAGCAGATATCGCTGTTGAGATTATTAATATTAATTTCTGAGTCCATTTTTTGAAAATATCCTTCAATATTTCCAGTGTTAGAATATTTTGTGCCATTCTGTGACTGTTAGTTAAGTTTATGGGTTCTTCTCCTTTAATTGAAATCTTTAGTTCCCTCTAGTGTCCAATTTTTAAAATCTTAACATGTTTTTTTTAATTCAAAACAAAAGCATTTTTCCACGGGAAGGATTCTTTATAATGAATTCCAAAATCTTATTTCAAATTTATCTGGACCCTTAATCCATTTCTAACTTTCTAAAATTGAAGTTTTAATCAACCTTTTTCTGTTTATGTCAAAATAAAATTTTTTTTAAAGTTTTTAAGCTTGTAGTTAAAATTTCTTTCATTAAGGATTGAAGGCAGACTCACCTGGTGCTTTCAGACTTGTTGATCCAAAGATTTCTAATAGCTGAAAAGCAATTTCCAAATGTGATTAGAAAAGAAAGTATGTGAACTTAGTGTCCTTTCAAAGGCACTGGCCGTGTTTTGAGCAAGATGACCAGTCCCTCATCTCCCAGTGCTCAAAACCTGCCAGAGACCACTGTCTTGTGGTCTCCTCATGAGGAGCAACTGTCTGGAGCACTTGTGGGTGATCTCTCATTCTCTACTTTGTTTGGAGAGGTTTGAAGAGCTGGTCCACTCACCGGCTCTTAGTTCTGCACTGTGGTTGTCTGCTTTCTTTTCATGGAGCCATCTTCAGTCCACCATTCTTCCTCCAGAAGTCCCCCATTTACAGATAGTTATTGGATAAATGTAACAGTTTTGCAACATCTGGAAAGCCTCATGTTCATCCCCTCTGAGTTTTATTCTTAGCATAGAATGCTGATTTATGAGGCTGAGCAGAAAGGACAGGTTTACTCAGGATGCCACTCGTAGAGCCTGTCCCCACTTGCAGTTTCCCATGGCACCCTCATGCCCCGACAAATCCTGCCTTGCCCTTGGTTGCGCAACTTTGTCCTCATCTAATTTCCAGCCCATATCGTATGTGACATAGCCTTAAGTTATCACTAAGTGTACTGGGGTAAAAGTAGCCCCCCACCCCCTTTTAAGCCAACACTATCCCTCCACAGCTTCAACCTCTGTAAAATGTGTAATGGGTCATACCTATTATATTGCAGGTGTGATCACAGGTGTGTTTTGGGAGTATTGGGAAGTGTGAGCTTTCTCCCTTCCTTCTGGTCACGAGCTAGCCTACACTGCCACTGTTTGCTTCTAGCATTTGCCATCTCTATTAGCACTTTACTTTCTATCTTTCATATCCATCACCTTCTCATTTCCCTAGGAGCGTTTCAAACCAACCTCTCTCCAGGCTTCCAGCAATGGAAAGGAGAAAGCAAACCTCCGTTAGGCTATTTATAAAGAAGAGGGGGAATTTTACATGATTCCTTTTTAGCCGTATTCTGAAATGATCAAACCGCCACTATTTTGCTTGGGGAAGAAGAGGGGACATATTTGCAGCTCCACAGCTGCAAAACAGAGTTTTGTGCTGGCCAGCTTTGTTCAGAGTAAGCTTGTTCTTTGTTAACAGCATCAGGAATGGGAGCATTATGAAAGATCATTGGGCATCTTTCTCTTCAGCAGCTTTCTTTTCCTCCTTGCAGGATCCAGAAAATGAGGTGTCAGACTGTTTTTTTTCTTCACTGCTTATTTTAGGGTTCTCCTGTATTTTGATAACCTCCTCCCTGTGAAATAAAAATAAAAGCAGTTATTTGTTTTCAGTGCTCTTACTCTACAGGACAATCATGCCCAATCATAGCATCCTTCCTTTCTGAGGCTGTTTCTGCCCTGGTATTTTCTCACGTATTTCTTTATTTTGCATGTGGGAGATGCTCCCGTGCAGCGTGTGAAAATGAGTCGATAGAAGGGCTCTGACAGAGTCAGGCCCACCCTATTCCTACAATGGTTCTCTGATTGGAGGACGTTTTCATCACTGGCTGAGAACATGCCGAAAGGGGACAGCAGCAAAGCCAGAGGAGAAAACCAATCACCTTGGCTCTAATGAGCCATAGACTCACAGATCAGAACATGATTCAGCAGTGACACAGAACAGGCACAAGAGAGGCAGAATAGGGATGGATGGATGGATGGATGGATGGATGGATGGATGGGTGGGTGGGTGGGTGGGTGGGTGGGTGGGTGGGTAGGTAGGTAGGTAGGTAGGTAGGTAGGTAGGTAGATAGATAGATAGATAGATAGATAGATAGATAGATAGATAGATAGAAGAGATGGCCAGTTTTATGCTGGCATTATTTCATGCAAGGATGGGCAGATAATCCTTTAAGTCAGTAGGGCGGAAAAGTCTGGTTCTAATTTTCTGGGCCAATTTACTAGGGCTCAGCTGGACTTGGCAATAAGGTTGCCAGTGGGCACTCTTGTTTAATCCCTCTCATTGCCTTGCTCCTTCTGATTCAGAAGTTTTAAAAATATATACTGAAATTTTAAAAGAGTTCAGATGTCTGGCAAAGAGAGGGTCATTCTAATTGGTTGCCCAATTTCCAGTAGGGAAACTGGAGGGGATTGGAAGGTCATTTGGACTGGAGGAAAAGAAAGTACAAACACTGAGAAAAGTGTCTGTGGCAGCAGCCAAAGAGGGGAAGAAGTACCAGTTGAAGCAAATTAGTGAGAAAGAGAGAGAAAAACCACACCTCTAGAAGTAAAAAGGGGAAGGTTTTCATGGTGGTCAGTCCAGAACTTTTCTTTGAAATTCCAAATGTTTGGAGACTCCTGAGCTAGAATGGACTGACTGTTATAATACAAATACAAAATACTTTAATGACCAAGTATAAAATATATACAAGGAATTTGTCTTCGGTGACGAACAGCAAGATCAACAGTGCGTTTGGATAGCAACAGAAAAATAATAAACAATAACACTTCACAGTAAAATAACTTTTTCAAAGGGAGAAGCCACTGTCCAGCACATATCGAGTCATGTCGCGTTTAACAGAGCAATGGCACAAGGGAAAAAACTATTCTGATATCTAGATGATTTAACATATGGTGCTCTGTAGCGCCGTCCTGAAGGAAGAAGTTGGAACAGTTTATATCCAGGATGGGAAGAGTCTGCAGATATCCTCTCTGCCCTCCTTTTGACCCTCACAATCAATGATGTCCTGATAACAATTCTCACTTATACGTAACAAAGTTATACTTCCGAAAACCCCATGTGAGTACAGGGGGACGCTCACCTACAAGATATATGTGTCAGTGTGTATGTGGCTGTGGAGGGTAACCTCCTTTGTTCCCCCCTCCTCTTTTCTTTACCAGATGGCCTGTGAATACCTTTCACTAGAGGCTCTCGAGCGGTGGATTGTAAGTAAGTTACCACCACCTTAATTTTGGGAAGTTCCAGCCTGGCTCCTAAGGCTAGACCAATGATAGGCAACTTTTAGGCATGTTCACCATTGTTAAAAAGCGATAGTGCAACCATTTGGTAGGGCGTGCCAATCACAAACTGGTTCTTACTGGGAGTGCAGTCAGTAGCAACAAATTGAAGCAGCTCTGCTCTCAAGTGTCCTTTGGCTTTTTCCTTCCACTGTAGCAGTTGGACAAGAACAGGATGCAGAAATATAGAGGAACAAGCCCGTGTTGAGAGTCTGCAGAGACGTAGAAAGAGGGACAGGGAAGGAGTAACAGATAGAGAAGTAACAGAAGGAGTTACAGAAGGAGGAAATGGGATGAAAGGGGAGGCACAGAAACAGTATGGGACAGACAAAAGAGCTCATGAAAGGCAGGAGTCAAGATTTACTTTTCCCTTCTTATTTTACTTGTTGGGCGAATTATTGTTATTACTACTACTATAGTATTTATACATAGTCTATCAGATAATTCTGACTGGATTTAGTACTTTTGACTATTGGATCCTCCTCAAGGATCTAAGTTAGTTAATGATATCATTGTAATATATGCAATGTCCCAAGTAATGCAACTTTTTGTAATCCTTCCTTTGTCCAAACTCAGCTCAGGCTCTGAAAGTCCATTCCCCATTGCAGACTTTTAAGAGTAAAACACTTCCATACTGAACATTATTAGGAAGAGGTAAAGTTCTCCTCCTGGCAAGAATCCTTTCCACACCTTTCTAGCCAATTTTACCTGCAGGATCTCTGTTCCCTCCCTTCCTGTGAAAATAGGAAAATATTCCTCCATTATCTTAGCTAGGGTAGAATTGCTTGTCTAGCATCGCAGTCAAATGTTGGCAAAACTATGTTCCATGCACTGCCACCCACCTCTGCATCACTTCATAGGTGATGCCAGGATTTGCTGTTCTTCGTGATGCACTGGTTTAACTTGCCCTATTCTTCTGCTCCATGCAATTGTTGGGCCCTTACTGGCAATTCTGCAAAGCACCAAAGGTTCGTATTTCCTTTCCTTTGTACCTTTGTAACATTTTCCCCCCTGCAGTGGGGTTCTTGCTCTGCCACAGTTGCCTGGGCTCTACACAGAGCTGCCTGGATCTTTGGCGGATCGCTCTTCGTGGCTCACTCTACATCACTCTGGTACGAGATGAAGTGCTTTCTATTCACAAGGTGACAGAGGAGGCCTTCAGTGGCATTAAAGGGTAAGTGATGTGCTGAAGTCTGTAAGAACTCATGTGGTAATGGTCCTGCACTGGTTAGATTAGGCTAATATTCCCTTCATCCAAAGGGGAAGGGACACTGCTAGAGAAAACAGATGCCAAGGGTGTCAGAGAAGACAAATGTTGGTGATTTCAGGAATAAAACAAAAACAAAACTCTTGCTGAGATACCCTCTTCTCTATCTCTTTTATATCAACAATAGAGATACAGGAGATAATTGGTCCTCCTAGGCTAGCCTTCCTCCAATCTGGTATGCTTCAGATTTTTTGGGAATGCAATTTGCAGAATTTCCAATCAGCATGACCCAAGTTGAAGGGTGCCAGATAGGATAGGCTGATCTTACTTTCCTGGATCTGTCTCGATTAGGCTGCATGTAGAATCATTATCAAGTTGTGTGTAGAAGTATATAGTTTCCAAATTACTGGAAGTAGTAGTTCCATTCTAGAGATGTGCAGTATTCAGATCCAAAGTGGACAAAGGTGCTTGGATCCGCTATGGATGCCCTCCCTGTATCTTAAAGGAGCTCCTGACAGGTACAATGAGAGTGCCCGCTTGACACCCACACCTCTTTTTCACTCTATGCTGCTTTGGTCAGACCACGACCTTAAATACTGTGCCCTGTTCCAGGTACTACATTTTAAGAAAGATTCAGATAAACTGGAACAAGTCCAAAGAAGGGCAGTGAGGATGCTCAGGTGACTGGAAATGAGCTCTTCCAAGGAGAGGTTGAGAGAAGGTCCTTCAGGAAAAAAAAATGCTGGATTTGGGAGGAGATGGATATGATTGAGCTTTTCAGGTACTTGAAGATGTGTCGTGCAGCGTACAGGACATGGAGTAGTAGGCTTCACTTACATAGGGAAGCAGACTCTTAGGAAATTTCTTTCAACATTCAACAGAGTTTGAATTGGATTCCTGTGCTAAGAAAGGAGTTGTGCTCAAGGACCCCAGCCGCTTTTGAACTTTCTAATTCTGTAACTTGACCAGTATTGGTAACTGACTAGTAATAGCTCTGCAAGGATTCAGATTGCAGTTTCTCATGCCTTCCTCTCAAAATCTTTTTAACTATGACTCCAGGGACTGAGCTAAGTATCTTCTACAAGCAAAACTCTGATTGCTGGACTTCTGCCTGACTAAACAGTGGCTTTATTTAGGGCAGGGGTTCTCAGATTGTGAGGCATGCCTCTTCAGAGTCCATGAGCAAGTCTGAAGGGAGTCGCAGATTTGTGGGAGCTTACACTCACAAGCAGGAACAATGTCAGAATTTGCTCCTGCTTTGTCTGGGTTTGCTCAGAACAAGCAAGCAGCAAAGCCTGCAGGCAGATTTGAGAGATGGCTAAATCCATGGGTTTAGCTGTCTGTCAGAACCATCCACCAATCACAGCAGCACTGTGACTGAGATAAGGTTTCTTGCTGGTTGATGACGTCTGGCGTGGCACCTAGCATGTTGATAATCTCTGTCTGTGGAAGTGAAGTTCTGTATTAGCAAACTTCAGTGTTTCTATTCATTATTCTGGATTTCTAACCTTTAAAAATAGAAAACCCTTTTGTGGAGTGGTAAAAGAAAAGATAAAGTGGTGCTGATAAAAGTTACATGCCTTTTGGGTTCACAAGGGTTTTTCTTACTGGAGAAGAATGTTATCAGTGTATTATTTTTCAGAAAAGGCTGTCCATTGAGATATGAAGCCAAGCAAACCAAAATGACACCTGGAAGCAAATCAAGCAGACTTAGTTAACAAAACTAAGATTTGAGATTTTTCCATTCAAAGGAAGATGAACTGAAGAAATAAAATATCACTTTGATTAGATATATGACCATCCGTGAAAAATTGGTTTTCATTACATTGTATACAGAATCATCCAGGGCAAAAATCTCTACACAACTGGAGAAAATGTCATTCTTCTGGCAACTGTCAATACGATTACAACTATATTGTGGAGTCTAGTGCCAAACAGTAGGAATTGTCTTTCCATCTAATGATACCATTTCCCACCAAACTACAGAGATGGTGAAAGATATAAATGTTCAACTAAATGAAAAGCTAAGAAGCAAGCCATTTGCTCTTCAGATCAATGAGGTGACAGATAGGACAAAGGATGCTCTTTTAACAACATGTTGGATTTGTTGATGAAAGCAAAATAAATGAAAAATTACTTTTCTATAAAGAAGTGATGAAGTTGAGTAAAGCTGAGGACCTTTTTGATGGTTTGGGTAGCTGTATGAATGCAAATCACTTAAAGTGGGCAAATTGCATGGTGATATGCACTGATGGAGCATGTTCTATGCCAGACTGTCACAGAAGATTTTGAGTTTTAATATGCCAAAAATCTCCTGGTTGGTTTGGTGTTGATTCATAGGTAAGCTCTTGCTTTAGAAGATTTGAGTCCAGCATTGGAGAACGTTCTACAAATAAGTATACAGTAAATGTGAATTGTATAAAAACTAGCCCTATAAAGGCAAAGATATTCGCAAGAGATGGCTGACAAATACATTTTTTTACTGTTTTACTGTGAGGCAAGATGTTTTTCTCATAGAAATGTTTTGACACGTGTTTTCAAATGGAGAAATGAACTTCACCAGCTTTAACTGAGAAAAGGCATAGTAGTGTACATGTTTATCGACTGTGATTTCAGTGTGTGTTTAGCATAGTTAGGTGATATTTTTGATAGGCTGAACATTCTTAATACCTCATTGCAAAGTTACAATTTCCTTGAACTTGGTGACTAATTAAAATAATGAATGGGAAAGTTAAATTGAGGAAGAACAAACTTGAAGATTCAAATTTAGACATGTTTCTTACTTTGAAACTATTGAGAGTAGTAACATAGAGATTAGTGAAGATGTTTTATATTTAATTCATCTTTCTTTGAAATATACTTTCAGAACAAATTCTCACGTGCAGAAATAGAAATTTGACTGGACAGGAAATCCACTTGATACTAAACTGAGAGCGCAATTACTATTCGTGAGAAGGAACAATTCTTTGAAAATAATTCCTGATAATTTCTCTCCCTGAATTTCCAATCAGTGTGTAGAAAGAATACAAAGAATTAAGTGAGACACTATAATAATTCTGATTAAATTTGCAGCATCTTGTTTTTGAAAGTCAAGATTTTTCCGTTTTGCACCTATGAAAACCACACATCAATCCAAAATAAATGTGGAAGGAATAATGCAAGCAGCTGCCTCAGAAGAAGACCAAACAAACCTAGATTTAAAACATGATGTAAAACTAAGCAAGCTTATCCTTCTCATGAAAAATATGCTTTTGAATTCATTTGTTTTTTAATTGGAAATGGTTTTTTTTTAACTTGCAAGGATCTATCATGCGATAGCATGCAATTGTGCAATACAGAGATTAAAATTGAATGGTTAAAAGTAAGTGGTACAACTATGTCTTGACAAAGTCTAGCCCAATAAAATCATTAGTTTTTAGGGGGGCATAGAAATTTAAGTATAATATGGAGGGTTGCACCCGAAGGTTTGAGAATCCCTGGCCTTGGGGGATGAAGCAGTGGATGAGTTGTGCTTTCTCCTCTTTACAGCTACGGGAAGCGTATCACTGATGTCAAAGACTGTAAAGAGCATGCTCTGCAGCAGAGGTAGGAATGTCCCTTCCCTCTCTGGCCCTGTGCTTTTCTCTGCTGTATATACCCACTGCTCTGCTTTATTTGCTTAATCCTTTTTTTCCCCTTTCAGTCTCATCAGCCTTCAATTTTCTCTGCTGTCTGCTACCTCCGTTCCAGACCCATTTAACCAGAGTCTTGATGATACCTTTTTCTTCGTATTGCCCTGTGAACCTCTTGTTCGTCAGGTTCCTGCCTCTTATCTTGTTCATTGGACCTTCTCCTCTGTGGCTGCAGTCCTAAATATGACATGGCGTGAGCTTCCTAATCACCGATTTTGATGCTGATGGCTTATGCTAAGTTGTGTTTTGCTTTAGCATGGTTTGTTGAGTAAGATGCGGTGCTTGTTCATAAGTTGCCTTAAGCCATAAATCGGGATTTACAAGCCACAGTGGCTGGGTTTAGCAGCAAGGGACTCTCACTACTGAGCCTCAGTGATGCAACACAGGCATGCAGGAGGGTTTCAATTGCCTTCACGATGAATTGTGGCCAAAATGGCCAAAATCTTGCTGGATTGCAACATTTCTACCAATTACAGAGTGTTTTTGTTCATTTGTCTGGCTCAAACTTTCAAAACCCCTAAAGGTTGCTAATCCCTGGCTTGCTGTATGATTCCAGCCAATAGAATGAACTTCTAAGATCATGGTTAGGATTGTGTTTGAAACCTCACATGCTGATAATGAGTAGCACCCCATCCTGTCCCTCCTTTGTGGCTTGTCCTTCCCATTTCCTCTGAGGTCCTGCCTCCTCCCACCCCCCCGTCTGTTGTATATCACAGCTAGCAATTTGGTCATCTCATCATATCATGTGAGGGGAAGAGGTCAGGCTCGGGGTGCCAGATGTGATAGAACAGTTGTAGGGAAAGATTGTTGTCTTCATGTCTGGAGCCCAGGGGCATTCTTTTGACCATTGAGAGGAACAGTTTGCTGGCCTAGATGGGTCTTTTGTCCTGTTCAGTGGAGTTCTAATGAACCACAACAACCCAAAAGGCAGAGATGGAATGAGCTGCCCCAGAGTCCCTGCTGCTAATTCTCTCACTTCGACTGTAGATTTAAAAGACATTATCCAGTTGATGGCTCTGCAGTGTTACCCAGTTCTGCAGTCTTGTCTTCATTCTAATTGCAGCTGCTCCTGGCATTACTTTTTATAGAAGTACTGATTAAGTACTGCCTTGATTGCAGAAAGATAAAGGGAGTTTGCTTTTTTTTAATTGAAATGGTGAGTGTTGAGATAATTCTGTAAGAATAGAGGGAAATCTACAGGCCTTTAGTCATCATGGCGAATGCCAAAGGGTACTAAGAGTTGTGGCTCAGCAGTCTTTGGAAGGTCACAGCTCTGGTCTTTAGGAAGATATAAGTTCTGAATGAATCGGCAGGTTTTCATCATGTACAAAACATTTCAGCAGAAGATTAAACTTTCAAGTCAAGCTTGGCTCCTGGTGTCTTTATGGGACACATCCATGTTATTTTCTTGGCAAGAGGGCTTGGGCATTGCCTTCCTTCCAGTCTAGCCTATAGGCTTGGATTTCTTGGTGGGCTCCCATTCAAGTAATAACCAGGTCCAACCTTCTTAGCTTTTTGAGGTCAGTCAGCATTGGCCAGATGCTGCCACCTAGCTGGACAATAGAAAACTAGTACGCATTTAGTTCCAGTTACCTTGATCTAGAAGGGAATGGGGGAAAATTCCTGTTTTGGCTCATCTAGTATTGTAGTTCTTTCTTTATGCTGCTTGCTTTGGCCATTTTTTTTCTCTCTGATATTTATGACATGACAGGCAGGGCACTGGGAGGGGTGGGATCCTTTTCATTTGAACTCTGGCTGGTTTCTTGACAGTGGGCAACTACACCGAGGCCGGCGTAATTTCTTGAGGAACGCTGTGCGGGAGATGGAGGCCATCCTGGCCAATGAACCTGGACTTCTGGGCCCCAAGGCAAGTGGATCAGGGAGGTATAGAGGTGGGCAAGAACTAAGACCTGTGAAGGTGCAACCAGATTTACTTATGCTGTGTGTGAGCAATTAGAGTTGGGCCAATGTAGGCGTAAGATAGCTTTGTGTATATGGAATGCCCACGCCTCTGTAGGTGTATGTGGGAAGGGTGAACCCAGAGTGAGGATTCATATACCTGCATTGGCCTATTTGTCCTTGACTTGATGTGCACCCAGTCCCTGTCCCTAATAATGGCTTGTATTTTGTCAGTAACTGATGTTAAATTAACAGGGCCTCAGTGGAATGGAAACACTTAAAAAAAAGAGAAGACTTTTGTGCTGTCAGTGCCTGAAGTTTTATACCCTCAGTGTTGACAAGCAAATTAAAAAAAAAAGTACCTAGGTTTCCTGGCTAACTTGATGAAATATTTGGTTAGCCAAAAGGCATTTTTCCTATTTGTCTTCTAATCTATACATACTGGCGGCAAGCTGCTTCTAAACTCATTCTGCAGGAATTGTGGATAAAATAATGGACTGATTTAAAGGGTGAAAAAGAGCTGGGGGTAGATTTCAACCCTTTCTTGTCTGCTTTTTCTCTTTTTCTGTGTTGCCCCAACTTGCAGCTGTTTTTCTCCAGTTAAGCCTTTCTGTAACCATCCTAGCAAATGGCTGTTCTGGCTAAGAATTATGGGAGTTGACGTGAACCCTGAAAAAGCACCAAAATGCATGTAACAAAGATGGTACCCAAGATAACTACCAAGGAACATATACATTCCTATTTGGTAATAGGATCTAGAGCTGATCTTGGAGAAGCTATGAGAGAGCCATTAAAGGAGAAAGAAAGGAGTGAGTCATTGAAGGGGGACTTGAAGAAAGGATTACACAGTCCTGGGATAGAAGGAAGCATGAAAAATTCAAAATAGACCCACCTTGATTTTGTTTAGTATAAACTCAAAATAACCCCACCCTGATTTTGTTTAGTATAAGATTTTGTTTAGTAAAATTTCAACAGACTTTCAAGATTCTAGTAGAAGAGAATATATGTAGCTCAGGGTTGAACTGAGGAGTCCTTGGGGTTCTCTGAGCTTGGTTGTTTTCTTGCAAACATTTTGTTACCCAGCTAGGTAACATCTTCAGAAGAATGTTATCTAGCTGGGTAATGAACGTTTGCAAGAAAACGACCAAGCTCAGAGAACCCCAAGGACTCCTCAGTTCAAGATTCTGTTATTCTACCGCAATGTTTCTTAAAGTGTGGTCCTAGGACCCCTGGGGGACCCCCAAGACCCTCTCGGGTCCACAAAATCAAAATGATTTGCCAGCTTATGTTGAAAAATAATACAATATAAAAATCCCATCAAACAATTGTGACAAGTAGTAGCAGCAGCAAATGCATCAATTTTAATGTTGAACACGGTAAATATTGATAAATATAACCCATACAAATAAAATCTCTTTTGGGGTCCTCCTTCCTTAATTTTTAAAATTGGGAAGAGGTCCTGAGAGAAAAAAGTTTAAGAAACATACAATAATGAGCATTGCTGAAATCCCTGCAGTGTCTGTTTCTTGACCTGGCCTACCTCAAAGAACTGACAGCTTCTGCCTCACAAATATTTCTTCATTCTTTCCCCAAAAGCTATTTCCTCTTCTGTCTCGCCTACTGCCTTTTTCCCTCTCTCCTTCCTTCATGACTTTAGTCATGAAGAAATCTTTGACATATGGGAAGAACGTGAACCAGAACAAAATGTGGCTGTTTAGACTGATTCCAGCAATTTTAATAATTGGTCTGCCGATTTTAGGTTTTTCATCATGTCGTGCAGGATTCAAGGACATCTGCCAACAGAACAGAGATTTGGGGAAGCTATTTGTAGTGTTGAGATGTGCTTCCCCTATCTCCCTTGAAACCTTTGGAGAAAATGAACAGAATTTTCTTAAGGAGGAAAGGGGATCTTGCTTGGAGTGAGGCGCAGACCCTCTTTTGTCTGATACTTCTCTATTTCAACACTAATAGGCTGTTTACATCTTCATGGCTCTATCTTTCTGCCGGGATGAGGTTTCCTGGCTGTGCAGACACAGTGAGCACATCAGCAAGGGCAAGAACCAAGAGGAATTCACTGACAGGTATTGATCAGGTTGGGGAGGTGACATCCAAGGATGGGAAGTTTAGAGTTGGGGTAAATTCTAATGCTATCCAAGTTAATGAACTTATGTGGATTTCTGTCTACCCTATCCTATTCAGGATCCATTATCATTGAACACAAAGGGTAAATAGTTGCAAAAGATGACCTATTGATAAAGAATATACATTTTCAGCAGGCCCAACTTTTATTCTATCTGTGCAGCAACCTGTAGCTGCCAAAATGTCCTCTTCTACACCACTGTTAGAAATACAAGAAGCTCTAAATCTTCACAAGGGTTGGAAAAGACCACCTGAAAATCATCTTTTCTTTATTTCAGGGGATAAATGTTCACATTTCAGATTGGAGTAAGCTCATGTTGTGCTAAATTATGGCTTCACACATAAAAACTAAATCATGAGCTATACGTTGCAGGGGCTAGGATCACACATTAACATCTGGCCAAAAAGCCCATATGGCTTAACACGATGGGTAAACTCAGCCAGTGAGCCCTGCTAGCATAGCCCACTGGATTTGCAACCCATAATCATAGAAAAGTAAACCCAGTCTGCTTTTTCTCAGTATTGTTATTACCAGCTGCAACTTGCAAACTTCACTAGCAGGAAGTGGGAAGCAAAAAGTGTGATGGAGAATTAGTCTCTCGAATTCATAGAGGAAGGGTAGGAGAGACACGTTCAGTTGTGCATTTCTTCTTGATGTGGAGGTAAAGGAGGATGACAGGGAGATGCCTCTCCCCACAATTTCTGGCTATTGCAGAAGAGCTGGAGGTTTTGGTTGCTTGTAATATACCTCTGTTTTGCAAGCCGAATCTTGCTGCAGACTGAGTTAATTATCTACCTCTGGCAGGGCTCTAATCTTTGGCTTGCATTACAATAGATGAAAGTATTCTTTTTTTTTATCCATTCAATTGTGTCCGATTCTTGGAGACTGCTTGGACAAGTCCCTGCAGTTTTCTTGGCAAGGTTTTTCAGAAGTGGTTTGCCCTTGCCTCCTTCCTAGGGCTGAGAGAAAGTGAATGGCGCGAGGTGCCCCAGTTGTATTTGTGCCTAAGGCGGGACTAGAACTCACGGTCTCCTGGTTTCTAGCCTGGTGCCTTAACCACTACACCAAACTGGCTGTTACTCAAACTCTGGAGTCCCTAATCGATAGGGCTTGGGACAAAATGTCTTCTTCCAGCAGCAAGGATGAACAATCCCTTGGTCCCTGAGGAAGGCATAGGATGATGTGTAATTGGTTGGGAGATTCAAACTGGTAGTTAGCATAGCTGTGACAGGTGAGTTTTGAGTTGGCAGCGGATGTGGCCTTGCATCCATTTATCCACATCCTTGTTTTCAGGAGCGTGCACGGCTACTTTTACCCTTCAGGTGCACAGGATCATTTATATTTCCATTGTGTCTGCCCATGCTAAATTCTTCAGTGTTCATTGGCTAAGCTTGGGACTATTAACTGAGGAAATGCTCCACATTAGGGTACTGTAGACAGCTCTTGTTGCAGTGAGGGCTGCAGCAGTTTTTACACCATGTCAGGGACATCACTGCAAAAAGTGGATGGGGGATGAACTGAATTGAATTAATTGAAGAATCATTCTACTGATATTAATTTTTAAACTGTTGAAGTTTTAACACAATCCTCATTCCCACACATCTCAGCTAATTACCAGGTTTAAAGTAAATTAAGAAGTACGCAAACAACAAAAACAAACCCAGTGTCGTGCACGTGCTTTTGCATGTGCAAACAAAGGCACACAAACTCTGCATACAGAGGAGGAGGCAAGATGAGGCAGAGAGAGGTAACATCTGTATGGGAACGTTTGCTGTTGGAGAACAGAATGGAGGAGGTTACGGGGGCTGCCCCTTGGCCCCCTTTCTGCATCCCTTGGATCCAGCTTGTGCGTCTATTCGTTATATTCTTCACATTTGGAGACAGCGTGGAAGAGTGAGGAGAACCTAATACTGTAGTTCTTCAAAGAAGGTGAATGTTTGTACTAAGGGTCTGAATAGTCTGGCAGATCTCTTTCTTTGCTGTGTGTTTGCATGGGGAGCTGGTCGTGACAAAAGTCAGCTTTGTAGCACCAAACAGGATCTCAGGCAAGACTGATCTGCTTCCTCCAAAATCCCATTTATTTTCCTCATAGCTACTTGGCTGAGCTGCTGTTTCTGATGGAAAGACTCCGCAACCTGCTTAAACGGCACCAAACTGTCATCCAACGGTACCATGTACAGTATTTGTCACACTTTGATGCCCAGGTGCTTGGTAATGTCATACAGGTATGGAAACAGCACAGGAACTGAGCCCAGGGGCATGGTGCGTGGGGGACTGGAGCAGGTTCCAATGAGTATCCTCTGTCCTAAAGAGATAGGAAAGATTGGGTGGAAAAAAGTGAGAACATGGAAGATCAGCTCTAGCCTTCTATGATAGAGTGCATGTTTAGTTTGTAGAAGGGTCAGTCCCTGGCACCCCTATCTGGAAGGATTTTGAGTATTTGCAGTATCTGGATGCTGGCAAAAACCCTTATCTGCTGTCAGAGTGGATGAATTAGATGAAATAAGTCTGACTCTTTCTGGCACAACAGAAGAGAAGCTGCTTCACAAGTCACAAATTAGAAAAGGGAGCGAGTAGAGCACTTTGGAGTGATTTCCTTGCCTTGAAGCATCTGTTACTTGAATTGATGGTTGCTTCTTTTTCTGAAGACACTTGAGGCGAGATACAGCATTAAAACGGACAGCACAATTCCTTTAAATAATTACATGCACTGAAGTTCACTGTAAACAAACCACAGCATAACAAATGGTTGCCTTCGCTCTAAGCCCTTTTGTCTCTTGCAGGACCTGACTGTGTGCCCTGAAGAGGAATCAGTGATTATGTCAGCTTTTGTCAACACACTCACATCCCTGACTGTCAAACAGGGTAATTATTCTGTCAGCCAGAGGTTTCTGTGTCTCTTTCCCCTGCCCTCATGCATAGGGCTCATGCTTCAAGACATCTATATAAACCTCCCTATATAAGAGTAATTAAAACATTGTGCCAGAAAAAGGCTTGGGATTTTATAATAGGCGTATACTGTGGAAGCTGTGTGCTTGGTTTTTGTCTTAGACACTGAAAGAAGCTTTGTTCAGATTTTCTGTAGTGTTTTGAGATCTGACCATACTTTCTTACCTGTGTTGAAGGGGTGGACTTGATTGGATGCAAGTAGGACTCTACCAAAGCTACGGATATACTACCTCCAGGAACAAAGTCCTTACGTAGTCTGTAAACTGTTGTGGAGAGAGCTATGCACAGCCAATAGTTCTTTCAGCAGCAGAGCCTCACTGTACTTGACCTTGAATTTTTCCATCCTTAAGCCTTAAACAGTAGAAGAAAACCCCTGAGGCTCTTTCAGTAAGTCTTGCCTTTTTCATGCTTGTCTTTTGCAGTTGATGTCAAGGAGAAATTTGAATTCAAGGGACTGCGGCTAGATTGGTTCAGACTACAGGTAAAATCCCCAGTCAGGATTTCTTCCTTTTCCTCCTCTTCCTCCAGTAATGGCTCCCAGGATGTTTGGGATACTTTATGACCTGTTACGATTTTGTACTGGCTACATGATCTCTTGTAGCTCCATCTGTTCATCGGGCGTGAGCATCAGGGAACTGGGTTGCTCATTGTGCTCATCACATAGTGAGAATTCTGCAGGCAGAGAAGGAGAACCAAGTGATTAGTCCCTTTTCTATTTATCTTTTCTGCCCAAACATAACTTTCCCTAGAATTTAGGAAGGGGAGAAGCAGGGAAAAGAAGTTGCTGCTAAGGAGAGGGAGGTGATAGACAAGAAAGACAAACTAAAAGAAGTTAGAGTCTCCTCTTTCCCATTGTTTAACTCCTTGACACTTTCTGTCCATTGGAGGGCACAGGAGAAGGGGCTAACAGAGGTATATACTGTATATACAGAACGCTTTGACATGGCAAGCATTCAGTTGCAGTTTACACTAAAGGAGCTTTAAAAACATGTTGCTCATGTTGTTGCTGGCTCAATAAAGCATTTGTTGAGCAAATATGAAGTTATCGGCCTATCGGCTTCTGAAGGTTTCAAATACTTCTCCTTTTAGTTAGTTGCATCATGTTGACTTGTCTATGCCTTAAAACCACCCATAGCATTCTTCCAAATTAAATAAAATTTAAAAAAATGAAAGAGTGCCAAATTTCACAAGATTTCAGCATTCTTGTGGGAGAGCGTTCTAGATGAGAGCACTGAAATCTTGTGAGAATTGGCAATCTCATAATATTTTAGGCATTTTAAAAGATGGGGAAAGAGTTGCCTGTGACATGAAAAGATTGGAAGCCCTGACCTAGCCTAAGGTATCATCAGCCTATTAATTGGTTGACTATTGCATTTATCGATAATCTTTATGCATTTGAGTGAGGCATTCTAGACTAATTGTCCGTTATTTCATCATCATTATCATCAGTGTTTTTTTCTTGTGTTGTTTTTTTATACCTATGTTGGCCATCCAGGTTCACAGTTTGCAAGATGGGTGGCTATATAAATTGATATAATAAATAAATGGATGTTAAAAGATGGGGAGAGGGTTGCCTGGGACCTGAAAAGATTGGAAGCCCCTGACCAAGCCTAAGGACAAGGATTGTATTGAGTTTTCTAACCTATGTTTGTTGCCCAGATTCATAATTTGTGAGATGGGCAGCTATATATCAAGATAAATAACATGGGCTTTTCTAGCATCTGTTTCCCTCTCAAAATATTACATTGCCCTGTAAAGATACATCACATAATCACATGATCAGATAATGGGCATATGCATGTAAGTTGCCACCATTCCTCAGTTTATATCAGTTGTGTCCTATTCTGAGAATTTAGGGTGATATGTCCATAAGAATGCGTTTTTTCTTCCATCAGGCATACACCAGTGTCGCTAAAGCCCCATTGCAGCTGCGTGGGAATCATGACCTTGCCAAGGTGATGAACCTCATTGTCTTTCACACTAAGATGCTAGACTCTGTGGAGGAGCTGATAGTGGAGACATCTGACCTCTCCTTCTTTGGGTATGTATGTAGGTTAGCAGAAGACAGTGCTGACTGTACAACAGATTAGGGATATGCAGATTGCAATGACAGAGTAGATCCAGTGGGTTTAATATACGTTTTTCATGTTCAGGGTTATCTGATTTGGTCTTATAAGTTTACTTTGAGAAAGTTAGAGTTTTGAAAAGGAAGGCTAGGGCAGAGTTTCCCCAGCGGCAGAATCTTTAATAAACAAGTGATAGAAATGAGATGCCAGTTCACAGCAACATTCTGATGGCAGTGTGTATTCTCACCCACCCATTAATTTAGGAGGGTGATGATGACGTCCTTAAAAGAACTGCAGTTTGGTATCTTACTATGTGTGGGTCTGTGCATCTTCAAGTCAGTGTTGACTCCTGGTGATTGCCTGGACTGGTCCCTGCAGTTTTCTTGACAAGATTTCAGAAGTGGTTTGCCATTGCCTCCTAGGGCTAAGAGAGAATTACTAGCCCAAAGACACCCAGCTGGCTTTGTGCCTAAGGTGGGATAGAACTCATATTCCCCTGGTTTCTAGCCTGGTGCCTTAACCACCACACCAAACCACCATACCAAACTTATTGAAAGTTCCTTAAAACTGATTCTATGGCTAGAATTGCTTGGAAAGCTTAAAGAACAAGAGGCTATATTCTTTCTGGACAGCCCCTGAGTATGGCCCAGGTTTGTAATCAGAGGAATCATTAGCAGCAATGCCACTAATCAGAGGACTCTGTTTGTAGCAGCAGCCCATCTATAAAACTACTTGTCCCCAGGACTGAGATTATCTCCGTACCTGATTTTCATTTTTAAGCCTTTGACATTCTTCTTCAATTCTTTAATGGTTAGCTAGGGGTGGTGTAGCATGTTTTGTTTTAGATGCTGTTTTTAACTTGTTAATGTGTTTTTGCTTTTATGCCAGACTACATGAATGCTTTGCAGGAGAGAAGTAGGATAAACATTTCTTCAATAAAAAGGCAGGAAGGTTCCATCTGCTGTTAAGTGCCTTGATGGGCATTTTATTCAAATACCTTTTTAAAAAAAATCCATTAAAGTACAAGAAAGAGTGCTTTCTGCAGGCCATATCATTGTGAGCGGTTACTCTTTTTAGAAATTGTATACAGTATTCATCATAGTATTCATTAGTACATGGAAACGTATGCCTTGCGGTTTCTTGCTTCCATTTGCTTGGGCTCCTTATGTTTCTGTTTCTTTGACAGTTTCTACGTGCGCCACTTGGAGAAGTTATTTGCGTCCTCCATGGAGGAGCCCTCCATGTTGCGTTATGTCATTGCCTTCCCACTTCTGTGTGCTGATTTCAGTCGTGCCATTCATCCATTGTGCCCTGAGGAGGTGTGTACACTTTTGACTCTGATGGGAAAGAGGAAGAAAAGCAGCAGAATTGAGAGGTTCTTACCAGCCTGCATAAGCTTGCTGTTTCTGTCCTTTCCTATAATTTGTACAGGCCTGCACAACATTCTTGTTAACTTGGTTGTAAAAAATAATGTTCTGTACCATTGTGTTTTAAATTCCATAACCAGAAAAAAATGTTTTCTATTCTGTCTACAATATGCAAACTAGGGAGTTCCAGATATTTTATCTTACCTGTATATGTGATTTAAGAAGTTGTATAAATTGTGGTCTTCTGAAGGGCCTTTAGTATGGAGAAGTAAGATAGCAGTGGTGGGACTTTAATTATGGCTTTAACTGATGATGATGATGATGATGATGATGATGATGATGATGATTATGTTTTATTATAAGCATTATGATTAGACTTTTGTGGGTAGGCAACATACAAAGGACTAGATAAATACATAATTTTTAACTTTTTGAGGTGTGCATGTAATTTAAGATGCAAACCTTATCATCTGGACTAGGAATCAAGTCCTACTGAGGATAATGGAACTTATTTTTGAATGAACAAATCCTATATTCAGTTATCCAAGGGTAAAATAGGATTGGGCTTTGAATTAACAAATCCTTTATTCACTTACTCAAGAGTAAAATAGGACCTCCAAGGTCCCTTCCAACCCTATAAGTCTATGGTTCTGTGAAAATCCTTGCTGAATCTAGCCTGCATAACTGAATATAATTATTTTGAGCCAAGGTTTAACAAGAAATGAATGGTGGGTTTTGTTAATAAAAAGGAGTTGATCGCAATCATAATACACAAGCATCTAGTGAACTAAGGTAATTTTTGTTTCCCATTCCAGTATCCTCATCTGCGCAACTGTGCCTTAGCCATATGCAACAACTTCCTGGAAGAGATTGCGAAGCAGACTTCGACCTGCATCCTTGATGCTTGTGCTGAACACTGTAATCTGAGTGAGCAAGTGAGTAACCCAACTCCATAGTGGATACTGGGGATCAGACACCAGAGCTAAACCAAGTGCAGGGAAATGCAAGGAGGCATCATAATCTGCAGGATGAAAGAAGATTGATATGTGAAAGATGGAACTTTGGAATAATACCATAGATAGTTACATACGATCCGGTCCTTTAAAAGTAAGACTCAAGCATGCTTTTTTGTAATTCAGGTGCACTTTTCTGGTCACTTTCTGGTAGAACTGGGGAATGGAAACCACTGGCAGGCTGGATAAATGGATGAATGGTTATGATAGAAATGGGCTAGATTCTTAGTCTCTCTCACTAAGTACTGTAGGTCACAATAAGCAGACAGAATAAACACAAAAAAGGCAAAACTGCCTCTCATTCTGGAGCACCAAGGGGAATTCCTCTCCTTCCTCTTTAGTTTCTTTTGGTATGCATAATCTCCTTCATGTCTCATCCATTGATGAAAAGTATGAAAGAGAATAAAAGTCTTGGCAGGACTGTAATCATGCAGGTCCCATAAGTCACTAAAGGGCAAGGATCAGCAACACTATGCAGGATCTATAGGAGGCGCCTTTGTCTTTACCCCAAAAAGCTATTTTTTTCTTTCTTTTTTTTAAAAAACAGACTCTTACAAGATTGAAATTTTGTACAAAAGTCTTGTTATATTGAGACCAATTCAGTGGAAAATTTAGGTTTGGAGAAGCTTGCTGATCTCCACTATAGAAGGAAAAAAAGGCAGCCGGGGGAATGAGTTGGATACACATTTGATTGACAAGAGCACTTGGGTTCTCCTGCTGGTCCATCTAAAGGAAAAAGACTAGGTGTCAATCACATGGACAGCGTGGCTTTTCCTGAGGATTGTTTCACTGTGTTGCTGGTTACACCAAAGCGGATTTCTGGGATGGTGGATGGGGCAAAGAAAAGGATTAATACTTAGGGGGATACTGAAGCTTCACATAGCCAACTGATAGCCATGGTTGCCTTGGTTTTATTAATTGGTTTTCCATGCCAGTGGGAGAAAAGCTTCTGCTTGGAGGTGATTTCCCACACCACCACAAGCAATCATTCCATACGTAACCCCTTTACGTTTGTCTTATCTCCCAGCTCTTACCCAAGCACTGTGCACCCACCATCAGCAAGGCCCGAACCAAGAGGGCTCACAAAGGATCCTCCAAAAAGGGAGAGCCAGAAAGGGATAAACCTGGTGCAGAGAGCATTCGGAAGGACCGCAGTCTGGTCACCAAGTAAGATCACAACACCAAATTGCTTAAATTTCTTAAACTGATTACCTTTTAGATACCTTTGAAGCTGATGGTTCTGCTATAAGATAGTACAATGTCTAAATATATCCTGAAATGTTTATCATCATTAAATTTCTAATGATCATCTAGTGTTTCTGAGAAGATCACGCTTTGGATAGAAGGTTAGGATGGGAGACATGTTATAATATGTAGGACAGGTGGGATATGGCTTTCCTAAGGGGAGACCTAGTGGAATGGAATTGAAATTGGGGCTGCAGATAGTCTGGAATCAAGCTCTGATAGTAAGGGAGGACTCCAGCCTCATTGGTACAAAATGCACAAGGATGTCATGTGCCCCAGGATCTCACAGACACGCACATATAATGTGAAAGTTTGGGGCAGTATATGATTATATGTATATGTTTATCAGAGCTATGCAGCACTTTGGATTCAAAGAGAAAAAGGGGATTGGGGTGTGCAGGGTTGTATTAAGTAAATTTGCAGATAGGACAAAAGGCAAGATGCTTTCTTTTAAATTCAATAATACAGAGAAGCATAGCACTTGCTATACCATCCTTCCTACAGCATTTTAATATATTTCTTGTACATAGGTAAATTTTATATCAATAGGATGATACAAACAAAGGAGAAGAAATTATAGAAACCAAAACAGAGGGAACATCTGATGAGATTTAGAGATCAAGAGATTATCAACTGTAATTGAGAAGAGTACTAGACATAACCTCACAATACTTAATTGAGATATAGGCACTTAACAAAAATCTTGAGTGTAAACAGGAAGAATTTTAAACAATATATATCTGGGATCAAGTAATGGTCAATCTTACTGAGCTCCATTTGAGAGACTTAATATCTTCATTGGTGGGGAAAGTTCCAGTAATGCTGAGAAAGCTATAGAATAACCGTGGAAAAGCAGCGAGGGAAATTCAAGGGTAAGAAGGAAGAAAACAGAGGTAGACTTGCCCTTTTCTAAAACACAAGATAACTACAAGGAATAGAAGGGCAATACAAAAAGTAATACAAAGAAAAATGGAAGGAGTGTACTGAAATACTGTACAGTAGAGATCTCAACATCCAAGAATATATTCTACTTAGAATATAGTCCCTTCTTACAAGAACTTCTAGTACTAGAAGATGAAATTAGATCAGCACTCCAGTCATTTATCAAGTCAGAAGGCTAGAGTAATTAATGGAATATTTAAAGAAACATGGCAAGCAACAGAAGAAGTATCAATCAAGGTTCTAACCCAGCTATGCCAACAAATCTGAAAAATGACACATTGGCTATCAGATTGGAAGAGATCAATCTACATTCCAATACCCTCTCCCCCCAAAAAGGAGAAACTTTACAGGGTGTGCAAACTATTGTACGATATTCTTAATTTCACATGCTATCAGAAATAATGCTTAGGAACTTCCGGTGCAGATTGGAGCTCTACATGGAAAAGGAGATGCCAGGTGTTTAAGCTGGCTTTAGAAAAGGCTGAGGAACAAGGGACGTTACTGCCGATACAAGCTAGATAATTGAGAAAGCCAAAGAATATCAAAAAGAAGTCAGCATGTGCTTCATTGACTACAGAAAGGCTTTTGGTTCTGTTGATCATGTCAAACTGTGTAATTTAGTTAGAAAAATGGGAATCCCACACCATCTCATGCAAAGCCTATGTAGAGGTCAGGAAGCCATAGTTGGCCAAGGCGTGAGGCAAGATTTTAGACTCTCCCCTTATTTATTCAACCGATATGCTGAATTAAGGGAAGCTGGATTGGAAAAAGATTAGTGTGGTTTTAAAGTTGGAGGAAGAAACATCAATAACCTGTGCTTTGCTGATGACACCACCCTAATAGCCGAAAATGCAAAGGAACTGCAAGCTTTAGTGATAAAAATCCAGAAACACAGTGAAAAAAATGGGCCAAAAATTAAATATAAAGAAGACCAAACTAATGACAAGAGTAGAACAATCAGCTTTAGAAGTGACAGTGAAGATATCAAAGTGGTAGATAGCTTTAGCCTTTTAGGATCAACTATCAACAGTAAAGGAACAAGCAGTCAAGAAATATGCCACAGACTAGCACTCAGTAGAGCAGCCATGAAGGCCTTGGAAAAGATATTCGGATGCCATGATGGGTCTATACCTACAGAGATCAGAATCATGCAAGTCATGGTGTTCCCTGTGACGCTCTATGGAAGCAGAATTTGGACTTTGAAGAAGCAGGAGAGGAAGAGTATTGATGCTTTTGAACTTTGGTGTTGGAAAAAAACTCTTGATAGTAACATGGACAGCCAAGAAAACCAATGAATGGATCATTGAACAAATCAACCCAGAGTTCTAAATTTTCCTACTTCAGATACATTATGCAAAGACCCAGCTCTCTGGGAAAGGTGGAAGGAAAGAGAAGTAGAGGATGACCGGCAGCAAGGTGGATTAATTCAGTTACATTGGTCATGGGTGCACGTTGGAAGACTTGAAGGACTAGGTTAGGAGTAGATCATCATGGATAAACTCTATATGGTTGCTAGAAATTGCCACTGACTTGATGGCACACACTCAATCAATCAATACAAGGGAAATGAAACTTTTCTTCTTAAAGCATAAAAGTAACAAAATGAACAGAGAAAAAATATAACAGTTGCTTGTGTGGCACTTTTTGGCAACTCCTTAAAACAGCGGCATCTTTTTGAGGATCACTTAGCTGCCCTTTGCAACTGCAGGTAGCACAATCGCAGGGCAAGACACATTTAGTTTATGAGTTGCTGAGATGGTACAGGTGTACCTGTGGATGCTCTGAAGCACTTTTTTCTGTTTGAACCTGAAGCTGTGCAAGCTATTCTGTTTATGTCTGCCAGCTACCTTCAGCATAGATTAATGGTATGATTAAAAATACATGAAATATCCTGTGAAAGCATCTAGGAGCAGGCTTAGTGAAGGAAGGAATATGCCTTCATGAAAGTATCTTACTAACATTCCCAAAGTAGATTGGACTCAAAGTATAATCTTATAGGTACTTCTAGAGCTGGGTTCACTCAAGCTCTTCCCAGATCTTCATTCTCTCTGCCCTCTCCTGCTTCTCACCAGGAATATTTTGGGAAACACCTTCTATATTATAAAACTCTGATCCACTCTGATTATCTTTTTTCTTTTTTTCTTTTCCCAGTCTAGACAAGTTGCAGCTGACCCTGACTGAGCTTTGCTGGAGCATAAACCAAGTAGACAACATTGTTGTCTTTGAGCACACAGTAACTCCAGTGGAGTATCTCAGCAGCCAGCTGGAGATCCGACTCAGCAGGTACAGGAAGTAATGGGAACAGCAGGAGGTCCTGTGGCCACAGGGGCAGGGAGGTTATTCTGGAAGTGAGCCACAGAGGTGGGGGTGTCAGCTATACCTTTTCCAAATTTTTTGAAGAATGGAAAAGAAGTGGGTGTGTGTAGATGATAGTGAGGGTTCCATTCCTGAATTTCTCTCAATTCAGTGAACTTAGCATGATCTGCCTCCCTTCAACATTATCATCTGTCCCATGCATCTAATTCTTGGCATGCCTACGAACTGAATGGCTGGATTGGTTAGGGTGCCCAGATCTGGACTGCAAAAATCCAGGCATCCGCTAGATGGCTGCATAAAGATTTCTATACAACTTTGGGTTGCATGTTGTGTTAAGCCCTAATCTGGCTTGTTTGGTTTTAATCAAACCCTTTTTAAGACTCTGAGCGACCTAGGGCAAATTAGCAATGAAAACAATGTAAATATTTTCTTTTGTTTGGGGTACATTGAAGTCAGCAGCCAAGTGTATAGGAGCGTGTAAGAAGACCCAGTACTGAATTGTTTGGGTGATACCTTAATTGAATAGGGTGAAAAATACTGTTCATCTGATCACTTAAATACTGGTCCATACTTCAGATGGGGAGCCCACCATCTATGGGCCTTTTAGCAGGTCCTGAACCCAATCAATTATGGTTTAAGTAAATGGTTAAGCAAATCAGTGGCCTAGAATGTTGTGTGCTTCTGTTCTTTGACTACTGTACAGTATATTGTCTTCTTTCAGAACTTTAATTTTTTGAAACTTTCCATTTAAGAAAGCTTATCTTAGTATGCAGAACATACTGTTTTGGTATCGCAGTGGATAAATTCCTATAATGATCTTCCAGCAGAGTCTGGCAGCTGGCTTTGACCATCATCCCAGAGAAGAGAGTTTTTGCTATGTACCATCTAATCCAGATGGTGTTTCTGCCAACACCTGGAATTTGGGACTGGCCTTTGTTTCCTTCTGTGACTCCTTAAAGGGAGCTGCATCTGCTGTTATCGTCTGTTAGATCACTCTATTCTCACCAGAAATATATTGGGAAACAATTGTTTTGTTTTGACACTGAGCTTTTTATTTAGATACTTGTTTTGAATTGCTTTTGTTACTTAGATGCTACAAATAACAGTGTATTGTATTTATGCTTTTGTTTTGTCTTGTTTTGGGGTGAGCCACTTCATTGTATATTAAAATGTATTTGTAGACATAACAAACAACAAAAAGCCACTTTGAAGCTTAGCACAATGTATGAACTCAATTACCATAATAAAAGTGGCCTGCAAATGTTTCAGTCCTAGAACTGAGCTTGCTAGATCATGAAAATCTGATAATCGTGAAAGTCCAATAATCTTGAAGAGGAGCTTAGCTAACTTGCGCAGGGCAGCCAGTAATGCACAGGAGAAGAAACAGTTGCCCAGAAGCCGTAGTGTTCATACCTTGCTGTTATTCCTATGTTTGCTTTGGTCAGCCAGATGTGAGACTGAGATTTATGTCTTCTTTGCTGGCTAAAAATTAAAACTGATTTTTTTTCTTGCTGTCACACCTCTCCCCTCTCTCCATACACAAGAAGATATCTAATCTTGTCCCAAATGTACTGGTGGGTCTGGCTTGTGTTCCTTGGACAGAAACATCACCCCCACCCCATCAGTACTCTTTACGAAAGCGTGGTGAGCTACGTAATATAATACTGTACTGAGGAATAGTGGCTTGAAAGTTGCAATGTCAGGTTTAGCCCAGGAAACTCCAGGAGACCATATAGATTCAATCCAGCAAGGTTTATTTGGCTTCACCCTTTACAGAGAATCTTCCTGGACTGAGAGTAGTTCCCAGGGTCAATCCATAAACATCACTAGCATTCCTCAGGGAGGTGCCAGTCTCATCCTCTTATGCAAGCTGATTTGTGAATGTGTGCTTCTTTGTTGCTTGTCCTTTGACTGGAGTGTTTTCAGGTGTTGCTTACTTCCCTGCTCTTGCCCATAGATCTTTGGTGCGACTGGTGAAACCAAACCCAAATTCTCCAGAGTTAGTGCGCCCTTCAGAAGTATTAGCAGGTGTGCAGGCCTATGCTACTTTCCTGGTGTCCCTGATGCATCGCGTGGGAGTGGATACTTCGCGCCTCCTCCGTGTTGTGCTGCTGCAGCACACCCAGCCACTGGATGCAAGCGGGGAGCAGACCATCACCACACTCTATACCAACTGGTATGTGGCCAGGGCCTAATGGTGACTTTCAGAGAGAAAGTACTATTGTACAACTGAAGGTGCCTGGACATAATTTATCCCAAAGGTCACTAAGGTCAGTCCTACCATCTTCAAATTCCAAGAGTCAGCCCTGAAATATCTGAGATATTCATAACAAAGTTCCTCTGAGACTATGTTGAGGGTTGTCTTTGAAACTAGGATACTATTTTCAGCTATGGATGAGCTGTTCCTTCTTTCCATTAGTAAATTCCAGTAGAAAGAGGGATAAAGGATATTGCTGCTGTGAGCTTCAAGCCTTCTTAGGAAGACTTTCTTGCTAGTAAGATCTATAATTTCCTCTCCCCACATAGCTGTCTCTATAATTTCCTCTCCCCACATAGGTCCCCCACAACACGTTTAAGAAAGTTGTACTTAGTTGTTCTTAGATGGAATAGATTTTCTTGGCATCTCTTCCCAGGTATCTGGAGTCACTTCTACGCCAAGCAAGCATGGGATCCATTGTCCTTTCACCTTTAATGCAAGCCTTTGTCAGTGTCCCCAAAGAAGGGGAGCAGATCTTCAATGCTGAAGAATTTTCTGATATCTTAGGTAGGTGTCAAAGTGTCTAGACTGAACCATTCAGAATTGAGTTATAATTGGGTCACTTGATTTGAATTTAATTCCTAGTGTTAGTAGCTGAGCTGATAGGCTTGAATTCTATTGCCTATTAGAAGCTGTGGAATTCCTGCCAAGCCTAGCTTGGCTCAGGCAAATTTTGAGCATCTGGCTTGCAGCTGAGGTTTAAATCTGAAGATGCAGTCAGTACTATGGTAGCAAATTACATGAAGCAGAGCATAATGGAGTAATCTTGCTTGGATGATCTGTGATCTTCAGAACACTCAGCCAACTAGGTGGTAATACCTAGCTTACCTTGGTTGATGATGATGATGATGAAGAAGGAGGAGGAGGAGAATGAGAAGGAAAAGGAGGAGGAGCAGCAGCAGCAGCAGCTAAGCAAGGATGAACCTGGTTCTTATTTGGATGGGAGACCATTAAGGCTGTAGGCTAGACTGGGAAGTTGAAAAAGCATTCCAGAAGAAGGTGATGTCAAACAACTTCCATATTGAAAGGCAAATTACATGGATGTGTAGTCACCAGGAACTGAGCTCGATTTGAAGGAGACTTGACTTTAGTACCAAAATATTCAGAACCAGGATAGCATCAACACAGGGGACCCTAACATCCAGCCATCCATTTCAAACATACAGTGTATGCTCTCAGAACAATGTACAAAGATTAAAAAATAAAGCCCTGGCCTTAAATGTATGATCTTAAAGACATGACTTAAAACATGACAAAAAACCCAGATTTGGGCACTAGGTTCTTAGTTAGAAAGTTCAGTATGTCATGGAGTTTGGATCTTAGAACAATGGAAGCTTTGCAGTTTTCTCTCTCTCTAGCCTCAGCAGTGGCAGCTAGTGAAAAGGAAGTGGGTCTTGGTTATTTCCCAACCAGTTAGAAGACAGGGCTGAGCTTGGGACATCATGCAAAATGCCAAGAAAACTCTGCCTGCTAAGGTCAGAAGTGGATAAGTGTCAGCCCTTGGGCCCTCTGTACCCTTCCTGGCCTTTTTCTGAATACCCCCGAAGCTTTCCAAGACCATGCTGCTAATTTCTGGCAACAAAATGTTGAAATTCAACAGTATGCTCAACAACAAAGGTAAATATGTATGACAAATCTCCAATAAATTTAAAATACCTATTTCAGTAGTAATCTCTCTCTACCCCAAACAAGCAGATTGAAAATTCTGGCCTCAGTCTCTCCAGTGAGCTGCATTCATCATTAGCCAGTGCCCTGTAGCTTTGGCCATTGCTATTTTTTTAAAAAAAGTGGCTCCTGGCTACCAATAGGTTAAGTGAGGAGGCTGAGATCTCTGCTGCAGTTTCTATAATCAGAAGAAGATGAACCAACATCTGATATCTCTTTTTCTCTGATGTCCACAAGGGAAAGAGATCAAAAGATTGATTTCTGCCTTGACTGCTTCAAGTGTGCAAACGATACTATTGTACTCTGATAAATGTTGATGAGTACCTTTTTGTTTCTTTGCAGAAATGAGAGCGCTGGCTGAACTCCTTGGTCCCTATGGAATGAAGTTCCTAAGTGATAACCTCATGTGGCATGTCACCTCACAGATGGTGGAGCTAAAGGTATAAAGCTCAGCTGAGAGGGGAGCAGGTCAGGATCAGCTATTTTTCAATTTATTCTGGACTCATCTAGTGAAGCCATAATATAATTCGTTTGGTTGGGGCAGAGTTTGCTGTGAGTCCCCTGCCATTGCTCATGGCATAATACAGTATATTAATTTAGCCGACTCTGGTTTATTTAGTCAAAGAGTGGCTTAGTGCAGTGCATAAAATCTGCCTTTGTGATTAGGAGAAAAGGCACTGAGCAGAAGGTCTGGTTCTAGACATTCTGCTAAGTTTCTTAGGGAGAGATTTGAAGATTGGCATATGGCTATTTCTCAGAGCAAACTGAGAACCAAGCAGCCCTTGACTTTACACATCTAAGGTACATATGATGGCATCCAGAAGCATGCTGGTCAAGATAATCTTTGTACCATCTCCAGAGTCTTCATAAGATATCACCAACTTTCATTCTTTCTAGAAACTTGTGATTGAGAATATGGATATTTTGGTTCAGATCAGATCCAACTTCTGCCATCCAGAACAGATGGCAACACTAATGCCCCGCCTATCAGGTAAGTGCTAGGTAATGATTCTGTAGAGCCTTGTTCTTCCATTCTCTGCCTCAGCTATTGACATTTAAATGTACAATTTCTGACCAGAATTTTAGAATGGATGGTATGATGTCTCATGTCTCACTATTTTGATAATCCTAATATTTTAGAGATAATAAATTCATTAGGTTTGACCCACCTTTCCTCCAGGAGCTCAAGATAGTGAGCATAACATTCCTGCCACCACTTTTCCTTACAATAGCCCTATGGCATAATATGAGCTGAGAGATTATGACCACCCTCAAGTCATCTAGGAAGTTTTTGTGGCTGAATGTGGACTTGAAACTGGATTTCCCTCCTTCTTGTCCAAAAGCTTAGTCTGGATCTGGCAGATGGCTAAGCTCACCATTCCATCTGTCAAAAGTCACTTCCTCCCCATAGCCCATGTTAGGGAGAGTGATTGGATTTCCAGCAGGAAATTCACCAACCACTGCTTCTTGACTTATCCTGCAGTATAACAGAATTTACCAAACACAGAATGGAGATTGGCTAGGGGGACAGACCGAATTATGCTGGCGTAGTTTTGTCATGCATTATGGCACATTAGGCCAGCTGCCTGAATGTACCCTGAGACTAGAGAATCGATTTGGGGGCAGGGGGGAAGGATGGGGAGGGAGTGGAATGGAATAGAATATTATACCGCCAAACTTCCGTGCAGAGTTTTCCACAAAAGGGGGTTCAAATTCTAAATATTTCTGAAATCGTTAGAAACTTGCCAGCAGATGCAGCCTTGTAAAAGTTCCTGCTGTTCTAGACATTGATTCTAAATACTGCAACTGTATGGTGCTCTCACTCTAAGACTGGTTAGACTATCTTGGTTTTCATAGAAGCAACTCAACAACTTCTGTTGATTTTGGATAGTTTGTCCCAGCTGGATGCCTTCTAAAGGAATTCATGGAATATCATCCCAGACAAGTGAGTCCTATGACCAAGCTAGGTGGTAGTGATTATGGGAGTTATGCTCCAATACAACTGGACGCCAGCTTGGGAAAAGCTAAGCTAAAGGACTTGCGGCTTGTGGAAAATTGGGTCTAATCAGAACATATTCTGTCCAGGTATAGAGAACGTTATCAAGAGAATGACAATCATTGGGCAGATTCTGTGGTTCCGGTCAATGGCACAGGAGGGACTTCAAGAGGTAAGTGGTGGCACCCTGGCACTTGTGTATGCACAGCCACAACCAGAGGTCTGCTCCTTGCTTTGTTTTTGGGTGGTTTTTGACAGAGAAGCTTAGGAGTGATGGCAACACTTATAGGGAAGGCAATTAATATAGGAGCTAGCAAGCGAAAAGGGTAGGTACTTGCTGTTCGTTGCATCACCTTTTGCATTCTAACTTGGACAGGTTTTCACCAATCACTGCCCTTTCCTGATGGGACCCATTGAGCATCTGAAAGAATTCGTCAACCCTGAGATGGACATAAAGGTAACATTGTCAGTGCCTCTCTCTCTCTTGAATGAAGGAAGTGGCTAGGTGGGTCCATTCTCTGCACTTTCTGAATGCTGTCTCGACAACGATACTGACTCTTGGAGCATTATTGTCCTTGGTTTATCAGTATGTGAGGGTGCAGAAGAGAATGTATTATGCAGGTGCCTTTTATCAGTCATCCTGGAGCGCGTATATCGTTGCTCACGTACACAGTAACCTGAAGGGGGACTTCATATCCAGTGTGTCAGGCTATATTATGGAGTCTGCAGATTAAGCTTAAATACTCATTTTACCTTTAAAAATGCCTTTAGAAGTATTACAAAGAATGCCAGTATCTTTAGCATTAGTTCAATGCATACCTTACGAAAGAGCCTGCTGAATCTTTTAGCTTAGTTTGACATGGACAATGTTTGAGGGGTTGGGGACTGTAATTTGGACTCTCAACCTCCCAGAGGGACACAGAAAGCCATCTCATGAAGTCATGGCCTATTTTCTGTTCTTATCTCACAAGCACTGGGGAAAAAAAAATCACAGCCAGTTTCAGGGTTTGGGGATTTTAAAGTTGGGGTTTCCCAGAATGCTACCATGCCTAACCTTAAAACACCCTAAAATGCGTTTTAAAAAATTGAAACTGGCTCCCAAAAAGCATTCTGAGATGGGGAGGGGGAGGTTGGAGTTATTTAAGAGTAACATTCTCGCTATTAATACTGAAAAGAAAAATCACAGTCCTGAAATTCAACTTTTTTTGCCATCAAATTCTGACAGTGAGAACTTGAGGTGGTGGTTGGCTAGATGTGAGCCACAGATTAGCTATCCCTGCCACAAGGTAATGGATTTCAGCACAGTTCTGAAAGTGCCAAATTTAGGAACTATGTTGGGTCAGTGTTCCAAATCTATATTTTCTGTATGTTTGCATCATTGCAACAATTGCATCGAAGAGTGGAAGAGATGGAAGAGCAGAGCACAGTGGCTCCCATTCCTACATTGACCTTTAAGGTCCACCTCTCTATGTCTCTGCTCCATTTCCTTTTTTCTCTCCGTGCTGCTGTGTTAATGAGGCATCTCTTTCAGTAACACTCTTTGCTATATTTTAAATGCATCGTGACTTTCTTTAGCTCAGTCTTGGTTGATGTTACGGCGGTGTCATTGCATTTTTTAGCATCTCTGGAGCTTCATTGTACCTTGGCAGGTGATGTGCTGATGCATATTCTATCTCTCACATAGACACATAGGAGGCAGAATTGAGCAAATTGTCTCTGTTATGTGGTCAAGGGCAGCCAGCTCCATTCCTTCTGTTTGATTTTGCTTTGAGAATCTCTCTAGCAATTGTAGGCTATGAGTGGAACATAAGCAGACTCTTTTTCAATCTAGCATTTAATTCTGATTGACAGCAGCTCTCCAAGATTTTTACCAATATTTGCAACCTGCTTTGTTTTAACTGGAAGTGCCAGGGATTGAACCTTGGACCCTCTGTACATCGAGCAGATGCACTTGTTGGGCAACATTCTTGTATGAGCATTGCCTTCATGCTTTGCTGACAGTGCTATTGCTGAGCCCAAAATCTCTACTGCAGAAGGGGCTACATCAAAGCATTATTAGATCTCTTGCTTAATCCCTTAATCCTCATTCCTGACTGAGATGGACTGCATGAGCTGCTGTGCTACTAACTGTGTCCTTCCATTACTTGTAGAGTTTGGCAGAAGTTCTCCAGGGTCTCTAGAGAGTCTGCGGCTTGATCTGTTTTAATTGGAGATGCCACAGAAGCAAATTTAGATCTTAATTTTGCCCTTTCCTTTTGTGTCTCCTCCGTTTCTTGTTACTTGGCTTGCCACTTATTCCACCTTCTCTATAAATCCACTCAGTTTTTGCAGCTTGTAAAGCAGTAGATGAATCAACCTTTCAGATGAGTTAGGATTTTCAGAATTCCTTGGGAAGAGGCAGGGTTCTAAGTCAGTCTTCCCCAAACTGTGCTCCCTGCATCAAGTATTCAGCCAGATCATGGAAGCTGATGCAGATGAGAGGCTGGGCCATTTGTAGCCTCAAAGCTATATGTATGGAGTACCAGATAGTTTTATACAGTGAAAAGAAAGCGTGACAAGAGAAACACTAAAGTTAGGAATATAATTTCTCTAAGAAAGTATTCTGGAGGCTAGTGCTTGTGTGAAACAAAAATAGACAAGCTTTATTTTGGAAATGATAGGAAGCCTAAATCTGTCTCTAGCTAAGAGCCTCTAGTGTGCTATCCTCCAGTATGTAGAGAGTGTGGGTCAGATAACGACCTGAAGCGGGGAGGTGAGATTCAGAAGAGAAAGAGGAAACTGAGCTGAGAGAGGAAAGAGGTGATGAAAACCCTGAAAACATCATTCTACACAACAGGAGCTATGTAACATAGAGAGTTGCAGAGTCCTTCTGCTAAATGTCTTCGCATCTATGGCCCTTAACAGGCAACAAGTTTATAGGTACAGAAATCTGATGTCCGCATAGTTGAATTTCAACCATACGTACATTTGGAATCCCTCTTACGTGATTCCCCAGAGTCTTTTCTGACTGCAACTGATGAATATAGACACCATAGGTTCCTGCCTTTTAGTAGTGGGATGTAAATAAAAACTGTACTGTAAGCCCTAAAATAGGTATATAGCAGACAAAAAAAAATAAAACAACTCACAAAACCAGCCCCTTCTGTGTATGCAGTGACACTCCAGGCACTTTGTGACCTGGACCACACTTAAAAAGTTGGGAGAGTGCTCTTGGGCACCAGAAAATTGCCCAGCCTTGTCTTCTGTCCTTTGATGACTTGCTTTTGTGCTTCCTGGGAACATGATGCCTTCTGCAATTGTTCTTCTTAGCATTAAAAGCGTCCTCTGCCAAACCTTCACCCCTCCCCAATTCTCTGTCAAGGTAATAAAAATTCTCAGTCCATATTTTGATAAATGGAATAGTGTTATATAAATTAAATGAGCTACAGTATACTGTCTATGAGATACATGTACACGCCCTCAATATAGCTTTCTGATATTAGCAGTGATTAACTAAGAAGATTAGCATTCAGTTCTTAATCTGATTTATTTATTTTTAAGCATTGTTGCTTGATTTTCATTCTCACCATAATCCCAAAATGGGGATTTTTCAGTGCTGCTCAGTTTAAGAATTAATTTATGACACAGGTAAAAACCTAATTGCTACTTTGCTAAAGTTTCAGAGGATATTAAGATGTCTTCTTAAAATTGTGTTGGGAGAGTATGCCCACACAGGGGCAGGTAGAAATTGTGGTAGAAATCGATGGTGGAAATATGAGGATGCTGCTTCAGTTCATATTTGTTTGTGTCTGACACTTCAAAGCCAGGCAGAAAAAATTTAAAAAACAGCATTAAAGGCGGAATAAAAGACCCACGTTTATGAACAATCTATTTCGCAAAGTAGGAAAACATTTTTTTTCCCCCAAGTAGACCAGTGCAATAAATTTTCACAGTAATTGGAACTGCTGCACATAGAGGAACAAAATGTGCAATAAAGTAAGTAGTTTTCAGCTGAAGCCTGAGTTGTACTGTTGTCAATGGAAAGGAAAAACAGGAAAGGACTATATAGCTTAAAACTACAATTGTTTTTCTGAATCATTTGCTTGTGAACGTTCTGCCTGGGTTCTTTTGTGTTGCTTTGTGTCCTGGGATAGAGGCTCCCATACTAGGAGATTACTCACCTTGCATTTTGTAATTTGAAAGAACCTGTCTGCCATTCTGAAATTCGGGATCTGTCTGAATATCATGGATTTCTCTCCTCCCCCTGCGTGTGCTCCACTGAATGCATATTCTCCATCTGTGCCTAGTCCTACCAGTAGGGGCAGATATTCACTATGGTATTAACTACAATCCTGTTCTTGTCCCTATATTGCCTTGATAAGGACAGCAGCAGCAGCAGGCAGAGATGCCCACGAAGAATGCAGAGGATTAAACTGATCTAAGTTCATAGCTCAACGGTTAATGCGGTTCTCTGCTTCCTACCTTTCCCCCGCAGCTGTATTAGACTTGATTGCCATTAGTACTAGTAGTGGGATCCTGACTTGCATTTCCAGCTGGCGAGTGTGTTATAGGAAGAAAGAAATGTTAATGGTGTCAGAGAACCACTGAACGTTTCTCCTGAATGACAAATGGAGGCACAAAGCACAGGATATCAGGAGCCATCCAGAAACAAGGGAGGCACAGATTGAGAAGAATCAAGATCCCAGACAGATTGTGCACTCAGGAGGCATTTGCAGGAATTGAAGCGAGCCATTTTTACTCGTGCCAGGACTGATGATCAGGAGCCATGCTTAATACTGGGGAGCACATGTGAGAATCTCAGCATGGGGTTGATTCCTTTCTTCTGGTTCCCCCCCCCCCCCGGGAGGGGGTGAGTGGCTTGTTGTTCTAAGAAAAATGCTAAGCCTGTTTCAAGAGGTTAGTGTGTTTCTGTGCTCTCCCCCCCCAAAAAAGAGAAATAATTCTGCAATCAGGGAAAGCTCTAGAGTGCTATAAAAAGGACTTTGGACTGCCCTTTCCTGTTTCAGAAGGGCCAGATGGAGGAAGCCTTTATGCTGTGGATGGGGAACTTTTGGCTCACCGGTCAGGCTTCACCCTCTCAAGCACGACTGGATCCCCTTTAAATCGTCTCACTAGAAATTCCAAGAACTTGGAATAAGTAATATTTACTGAAGAAAATTAGGAAGTCACAACTAAAAGAATGTCAGCGACTGTAGTGATTCAGGAACTAACCCTACCTATACAAACAAGCTTCAAACCACCTTGCCTTTTGTTGGTTTTTTTCTTGCCCTACATAATGGGCTACCTGGCACCCTCTTTTGAGTAGGTTAACTTGTTTCGATCTGTTCTTTGTTTCTGCGATGGTCAGATTTGCTTGTAGCTTTTTTACCACAGTGTGAGAACTAACTCTCACCCCACCTGACCAACTTGATCTGGCCTTGAGTAAGGCCTTTCTCTCTCCCAAACCCCATTCGCTTTCTGACTGGGTTGTGAGCCAGATGTGGAGCAGATGCAAGCTTAGCTCTCTTTCGGCCACCCACATCTCTCCCCGAAAAGAAGTGGTACTGGGGTCTGTGACCTTCTTAGCTATTGATTTTGAAAGAATATATGGTTTAGCTGCGAAGAGCAGCAGTTTATTGGTTTTCCCGAGAGCACTTCTTCCTGCTCCTAATATAAGCCACGGTAGTGTGAAACCCCCGATAAAGCTGGGTTGGACAATCTTGAAAATTAGGAAATAGATTTTCATGTACGGTGAGGGTCTCCAAGCACTCCAAAAGATGGATCACCACTGTCTGATGAATTATAGAGTGTCCCTCCGCCCCTCCCAATCACTTCCTGTTGTAAACTGTGGAAAGATCAGATTGAAGGAATGGGCCTTTAACGTGCGGATTCCTGTTAAAGAACGAACTGACTCCTGTGTGACTTCTGACCTGTACAGATCTTCTTTCCCTCTTTCTTCCTCTATATGCATGGCTTGAATTTCTAGATGTCTAGTCTGATCTGATCTGAACTAATCTGAGATTTCTGCTGTGTTTTTGTACTTTGCTGACTTCCATACGTACATCTACATATGCTGACTTCTGCAGCTGCTTCGGTTGAAAAACTATTACTTGGCAGCCATTACATGGCTTTATCATAAGGATGAGGAAGTTACTGACATACTTTTGCCTCCAGCTTCCACGGTGGTATTGCAGCATTGGCTGAAGGTTTCGGGAAAGCTATTGACTGGCTGATCTTGCAGTCCTGAGTAATCTGCTTAGCTGAGCGCTGGTGCCCAGCCCCATCCAGCTGGAAAGTCTTAATACTCTTGTTATGTCACTCCGCTCAGCTTTCCCACAGCTCTGCTGCTACAGCCTTCTCTTTCAACTGTTTAGAAACATCACCTCTTCTCTACGTTTCTTTCGGAGTTGCTTCTCTCCAAGGAGATGGGTAAAGCTGCCATGGTAAGCTTCTCTCCCCTTTGAAGAGTAAGCTGCGTCTGATCTCCCCTCCTTTTCCTCCCCGTTCCCCTCCCTGTTGCTTTTTTTATAAAGAAAGAGCAATGGCAGCAGAGCCTCAACCACTGCACTAATAAAAAAAAGGCCGAGTCCCACAGCGCTCTTAAAAGCCATTCGTGCATCTCTCCATTAGCATGCCTTGGTTGATCCTTTGGTCATGAAGTGGTGCCACTGTGTGGCGCTGTCGCATATGCCACCATCACTAAATTGCAGTGTTTGGGAGACTCTGCAAGGGTGCTTGAGGCTGAAGAAGAAATAATGATGGTGGTGGTAGGGATCGAGAGGGAGAAGGTCCCTGACTGAATTAAGAGCAAAATGAGTAACTGAAAAAAATAACTCATCAAAGGTTGGCTTGACCCGTTTCCCTGGTCAATTCAACTTGAATCTTGTCCCATTCTATGCATTTCCATTTTCACAACGCATATCATGATCTGAAGTGAGGCAGATACTCTACCTAAGTTATGCCATGTGGGCCTTTCTCCACTTGCACCTAAGCACAGCACAAACATGGCGACCTCTTTTTTCTGCCACGTTCCCATGAAGTTGCCTTCACCTCATCCGCAGTCCATGAGTGAGACTGGCTTGATTCTTCCCTAGTGGTACCGATAGCATTTTCTCTCTTCTTCTGATGCTGACCAAAGGCAGCATCAAGGTATGCAAGTCTATTAGCCTTTGTTACCCGTTACCTTGGAAGGAAGTCAGGTGACTACAGTGGCTTGAAACAGAGGCATTGGAGGTAGAATAGGGAGCAGCAGGGGGAGTAGCAAATGTCATACCAGTGTAGTTTGCTGCTGACTCAAGAATAGGTAGTGAGCATTTCAGCTGAGCAATGGGGAAAGGCCCTGTGTTATGCCCTCTTTTGCTGGTTTGTGACCAAGGAACAACTTAGAGATAGAGGACAGTTCTATTGCTCCAGAAAAGGTTGTAGCAGTTGCATTGTGTGGGTTTGATTATGTTGTTATGTTATGTTTTGTTATGTTGGGGGGGGTGATTATGTAAATTTGGATAGTTGGAAACCAAGCATTTGGGGAGCCAACATTTGAAATGGTCCGATTTGAAATTCCCAGGGAGAAGAAGATGGTATTTGCAATTTACACGTAATGAAAAGGCGTCCTTATTTTGTCTTAGTGCAATATGCGAACAGAATCAGTAAATAAACAAGATTAAATTTTGCAGCATGAAAGCAATATTTGAAACTCTGATTTGTTGAATGTAATTATAATTGCAGCATAGTGTGATGTATAAGCAGGGCACACTGTTTGCAGTTTTCAAGCTTATTCTTGGTTTATTTTCCATCCAAGCCTCTAACAACCCAGAGGTGCATCATGATAAGAGTAGGGAAAAAAGGAGGGAAAATTGCCAAAAGTTGTCTAAGCAAGTGACAATTACTTTGCTCATCTGTATTGACTCTGTATTGTTATTATGGCTTAATAGGACATGGGAATGTCTCTAACTTCACAATGTTTTTATTTATTTCAGGACATACAATGGTGAGAAGCACACAGTGGGCCATATGTTTTTGAGCCCTGCAGCTGCAGGATAGTCTTTCTTTCATTTGCTTCCAAGAAGATGGAAGGGGATCTCATTTTAATTTGATCCGGATTCTTGGCACAAACACCCCTTCCAGTCTACAAAGTCATCTGATCTTGTGTTAGCTGTAGAAGCCAGGATATGAACCAGCAGCCAGGAATTAAGAATTGGAAAAATATTTAGAAATAAGTCCCTGGGTTTCCTGCAAGGGTTCTGAATTGGCAGAGGCTGCCTAAATGAGGGGGTGGTTGCTCTGTCATTCACCAGCCTCTCCAGTTAAGTCAGCTTGTGTGTTTCATAGAGATGCTTCATAGAGTGGGTATGAGGTAGCAGGAGCTGGCCTGTTCTGCTTTAACAACTATAAATGTTTTAATACTTTCTCTAGCCCCCAGCTGCCTTCTTTGTCAGCTTTACATGAAATCTGCAGAAGACTTTCACATCCAGTTAATTCCTCTCCTCTTCTCCCCTCTGGCTCTTTCCTCTCTCTTGGAAGTAACTGAAAATATAATTCCAATTTATACATTTAGAGAGTCAGTGGCCCTATTTATGTGATACAGGAGCACGAGTCCAAAGTGGCCTTGCCACCAGGCAGGCAGGCAGGCTTTATGCATGAAAGACCAATTTACATATTTTTTCCTCCTCAAAGAAAGAAATTGCATTTGGCTGTAGTTGTGGAGAGACTAAGTTCAGATACAGTTGGGATACAGGGAACTGAAGTGGCATCCTATAGGAGCAAGATCTTGCCTGAGCAAATCTAATGGGGGAAATTGTTTCTGTTATCCCTGATCCTGAATTAACTGTGTGTATTTTGCCTTCTCTTCCCACTCGATCTCGTATTTGGGCAGTAGGGAAGCAATGTGGGCAGTAGGAAAGTACAAACACATGATTTGCCATACTTTCACAGCACAAGGCACAGACTAGTTATCATCATATCTTTTGGAGAATTAATACAATGAATCTACATTAAAGTTCAAACTATAAACTGCATCTCTTCCAGATGCTGTAAAACTTCAGGACTTCATCCCAAAGAAACCACATCCTGGGTCACTCTGAAGTCCTCACTATTTAGAGAGCTGGGGTGTGTGATGGGTATCATATTGTGTTACCTGCAAGTGTGGACAGGACTGTTGTATCATGCAAAGAGGAACTTCAGGGCAATAAATGTACAATAAGATGCCACCTTTGCTTTTTCCCAAGGTTGAGAATTTCCTTGAATTTATTTAAATCAAACATTTAAATTGTTGCCACTTTTTCTTCTCCTCCTGTTAATCCTATTCACCATTTAGTACAAACCAGATAGAACATATTAAACAGAACAGCACAATATTCTAGATCTTCATGGCCAGAGAATTTAGAAATTGTATTGTGGTTGAAAGGGAGCATCTTTGGGGATTTATGATAGAAATAGGTTAGGATGGAAAGGAGGAACAGTGATGTTTAGATAAATAAAATATTGTGTCTGGGGCTTCATAGAGTGTAGCAAAAGGAAAAGTCGCTGATCTGTCTCTTGTGCATGGGGTCTCCTGCGATTTGAGAATCTCTTCCACTGACTCCTGTATCAATTGTCTTCATTTCCGCTGTCAATAAAGGCAGTGCAAGGAAGTTTGATGAAAGCTCTGATCCAGAAGAGTGTGATGGGGGAAAAGAGCCTGGCAGGAGCATGTGTATGTATGGAAGAAAGTGCTGATACATCTGCTTCCTTTGCATTTTTCTTCATACCTTGATCCAAGTCCCTCTGTGTTTATGGTCCTCCATAAACTTGGCATCTCTCCACTGTTGCTTCTTCTCTTGCTATAATTATTGCCCTTTGTGGTGGCACTTGTGCTAACAGCTGGATTTCAGCCGCCACTTTTTCTTCTAGTACTGTGTTGGCACATTCTTCAGAGTGAAGGTCAACACACCACGAGCAACTTCTTTGCTTTCATAACTCACTCAGTTGCACAGAGACTCTGAGTGCCATATCAGAGATTTGGCCCCAGATTGACTTTGCCCAAGCCTGATTGTTTGAATCACATCTGTTAGATTTTGAACTGGGATGACAGGGTCATGGATTGCCTCCATTCTATTTGCCTTGGATAATATTTTCTTGTAAAACACAGTAAAATGTTTTTGCAGATATTATGCTAGTATTTTATTGCAGAGTGAGTGGATTGCTTTGGATAGTTTATGGTAGAAGAAGCACTTCATGCATTTTAAAGACCCAGTCAAATGATTGATATAATGTCTCATTGAGGAACAGGATTGCTGGGCATGAATTGTGGATAGTTGTCTTCCCAAGCTGTGAGTTCACACGACTTTCTGCTCAGCCCCCGCCCCACAGTAGGTCTGGAAGTCTGCATTTTTGCCCCATGGCTTGTTTAGAGGACTGATTCTTAACAAAGTTAGAAGGCCACACATATTTGATTACTGTAGAGGGCAGGGGGAACGTCCTTGAAGGACAGGAAGACCAAGACAACGGTCAGATAAAAGAGGACTGAGTTCGGGACAAGAATGTAACCTGAGTAAATGTCTTAGATGAGACCCTCCCTAGTTCTCACGAAGAAGGCAGGGGTGGGGGGTGGAGAGAACACATTCAGACTTGCAAGATTCTTACTATACCTTTACAACAAAAATAATACTAACCTACATGACATTTTATTTCTAGTGTGATCTACTTTGAAGGGCTGACAATTACTCTGAAAATCTGGCTTTGCCTCCAACTTTGCTTCACTGGTTTTGCCCCTGAATCTGCAAATGTTACTGAGACCAAGGGCTAGTAAGGATGGAGCAGTAGAGGCAACCTGTCTTGTGTGCTGTCTAGATTAACCACGGCTAAAACCATGTCGAATTATCTAACACTTCCTTTTCAGAGTGAGGAGAGGTGTCTTCTCAGTGACAAAAAACCAGATCGTAGCTTCGCTTGTCTTCTCTTTCTAGTGATGCCTATCAAAGCTCCATTTGTGATGTGGTATCATTACACCATGAGTCTCTTTGTGTCTCCTACAGCCAGTGCTATAAAGGGTAGAAAATCACAGAGTGTCAAACATAGGCTTTACGCATATGTACACTTATGAAGCTTAAATATTAACTTTAAGTAAGATAATAAGGATCACACAATGCCTTAAATCAGATTCAATTTTACTCTGATTTGGGTTTACACCAAACCAAACCAACCATATTTTGACTTTATAAGAAGTGTGAATCCAGGTACTCTTTTTGTGAAAACTAGCAGTGGAGGGTGAAGGTACCTGGTGAATCATTTTTTTTTTTTAATTATAAAGAGCTTATGTTGTTTTCTTTCTAGGAACACTGAAAAACGATATGCCCCATCTGCAGTCAGAAGTAATACAGTCTGGAATTCTACCGTGTTGTTTTCTTGAGTGTGTTGTAGGCCAGGTCCGCAATGTTGGTAGAGAACATTACAAGGAAGAGAAAATAAAGGAACAAGGCCCAGCAGCAATTCTGTCCCTCTGATAAGATCTGGTTCTGCCATCCCTTTAGGTGACCTTGAGCATCTTTGAACTAGCCACAGCTGCAGGGGTCCCCTGTGACATCGACCCAGCCCTGGTGTCTGCTCTGTCCAACCTGAAGAAAGGTAAGGATAGGGCTCGTTAACATTTATCTGGCTTGCCCCATTAAGATAAAAGTGTAGGGCTGCAGCATGCCTTCTTGTATCATCTAGGCATGATTCCAGATACCATGTCTTTCCCAGCACTAGGAAGGCTCCTCTTTTAGGGAATCTCTCCAAGCTGGGCATCGTCTCAGCAATAATATTTCATCTCTTGTCTCCAGGAGCTGTCACTGCTTGGATGCCATTGCTGGTTTGTTTGTACTGAAAAGGCCCACTCCCAGATTCTAGCCAAGAAAATGCAGCTTTCCTCCATTTTTTTTCCTGCGCCTTTCTCACTTGGCAGGGACAAGCTCTAGTTCGTGTGATAAACAGTATTTATGGGCCCTGAACATCTCTGTGGGTGAGATCTCTGCAGTCTCTTACCTAGAGCTAGATATTAAATATATATTTAATAGGTACAAGTATCAGAGACATCAGGAGCAATTATTTTAAAAATACACTCTGTTTTCTCCTCTCTTATCTTCAAAGCCTAGATAGTCTGGGCAGATGGGATCAGAGTGGAGTTGTCACTTGCAGGCCTTGAATAATTCATGACCCTAGATTGCTACAACAAGTAAATATAATTCCTCTGGTAGTGCATCCTTTTTTTTTTTTGATCAGCTGATTAACTCTAGGACCAGCTGCCTTTTCTTCCTCCTCCTCTGCTGCAGCATAGGTCAGAGATGAACACACATCTTTGGTCTGTACAAAGAGAAAAACCTATGATCTGCTATTTTGCTTATGCCAAAAACCAAAGCAGCAGATCTTGTGAACGCAACAGCCCAGCTGGTAGTGAGAGGAAGAGGAGCAGAGACCCAGCAGCGTCTTGTTCTCCCTAGAGGTGTGCCCACAAATCTTGCTTCCTTCACCAAAATGCTGCTGTCCATATCATGAAAATACCTAAGCAGAGCTACAGTCCTCCTTTAGTTCTGTCAGTGGCCAAAAAGTGATCATGGCCCTCTTAACCGCAGCTAAGCCAGCTTCCTGCAATAGCCTTGTTCTGTTTGTTATTTTGAGGCCCTGATGAAAGATTTTCCTAATCCCTGTTCTATAACTTTAACTTGCTTTAGATTTTCAAAAATGAAGACCGGCTGCAGTTTGTGTTTTCTTCACTTCCCTCCAGCTTTTGGGAGAGTCCTCAGTGCAATCCCAAACTGCCTCAGTGCCTGACTGAACCTAATTTGAAAGTCTGCAGGCTTCTCCCCAGTCCATCTAAAGACTGTAATTAAATGCAGACTTCATGGCTTAAGCATCAGTCACTTTTCTTCTTTCCCTCGTGCTTTCTTTTGTTTCTTCTTTTTCCCAGTGAAAAGTTCTGGAGAACAATTTGAAAGCTTGCATGCAATTTTGTGACCCTTTCTCACAAAATAAGGATATTTTGTATTAGGATAATCCCTAATATGGATCTTGAAAAACATCTGATGCTGCACCCTTATGCATTTCTTCCCTGCATGAGGAAGTAAAGAATTATAGGAGGATCATCTCTGTTTCAAACTGACATGCAAAACTGTGGATCGTGATAGTTTGGGACTGCCATTTTCCTTGCAATCCTAATTGTCTTGAACATTTTCCTTTTTCCTAAGACTTGTAGATCCCTATTTGTAAGAGTCCTACTTTTAACTGGGGCTTCCCAGTACTAACTAAGCAAGCTGTCATTTCCCTGGCTTCTGCAATGCTAGCTTCAAGCTGAAACTCTGTGACTTTGTTGTAGTTTGCTATGCATCTAGCTTTTGCCTGGGGTGACTCCCTGCAAGCTTGCTCCCATCCTCTTCCTGCTGGCTTGAGAAACCATAGTTACATGGCACCATTCGGTCAAACCACTCATCTCTTCCTGCCACACTGATTACATTCCCAAGCCAATTGTGTAAGAGATCCCCTGCCCCCACATATTGTGCCGTGCCATGCTTGGGTTAAACTATGGTTTGTTGAGCAGGCAATAAGACAAAACCCAAGGTTTTCGAATCACAGTAAGTGGGTTTACACATTGTCTCAAAAAGCAAACAATCCACATTAAAGTTTGGCAGGGCCTGTAAACCTAGCCTCTTTCTCTGAAGCTTCCTGGCATCTCTTTGTATAATATGGTGGCCCATCAAGGAGTAACGAGGCCTGAAGAGGGCAAGGTTGATATTCATTTTATATTATGAACGGAATCAAGTTAGTTTTCTCTCTCCTCTTGCACATATATGCTCGCAAATACATAATCTGCACCACATAGGCTCATTGGCCTGCCTCTCAATCAAAGTCTAAGGAACAATAATGAGACGTGTAGAACTCACGGTTTCTTTTTACTCCTCTTCTGTCCTCCATCCCAACACCCACGCTATTCTAGCAGTGTCTTCTCTCTTTTTATTTTTTTCTTTATGATGCACACGTGTTGACTGAAGCGGAGCTGAGCAGTGTCAGTTCTGTTCAGCTAGCCAGCTCCATCCATCAGTTAATTTATTGGCCTGTCAGAGCCACCATAGTTTTTTTTTTTTAATTGTCCCCTCCTTGCTTTCCCCCCCTTTTTGGGGGGCAAGTCTTCTGAGCAGCTGAGCTGGGGAGGGAACTGCCACTGTAAATCAGACTTATTTCTGAAATCTCTTGGTATACATCATTCCTTTTGTCTCCGTGATAGACAGCTCGTCCCCTGAGGAGGACTACAAGACAGCCTGTTTGCTTCTAGTCTTCGTAGCTGTGTCTTTGCCACTCCTGGTCTCAGATCCTTCCTCTGTTTACCTCACTGAGCTAGATGGTAAGAGACATAGTACCAGCATGAAGCATCCTCTCCAAATGTGTGCTAATATACTTGTTTGCTGTCTTCTCTGGTTTGTATGACATGCTACCTTGTATTATATTTTGACTCAAGTTGCAGCACTTTAATCACAATCTGTATCTTAACTTGGGTTAGCTTCCCTATGGCTACCCTGTCTAAGATGCAGAAATCCAGGGAACCACCTTTTGGTTACCATCTACTGGTTGCCTGGATTATGGCAGTCAAGTGTTTGAAGCCTTAAGCTTACGTAAAACATAGTCCGGTGGGATGACCAAATCTGGACTGAGGGCTACATAATGGTTAAGCATCATCAGCGCTCTGAGAAAAGGCTGAAGAATACAAGCATAGCTGTTCCTACAGTCGCATTTCTCCTCAACCTGCTTTGTTCCCCCTCCCCGCCCCCGCTTTCACCATAAATGCAAGCAGGATATGATTCATGTGGGGAGTGGCTAAAACAGAGATAATGCTTGTAGATCTTGCCATCTGAGACCACCTGAAGTGCTAATTCCTCTTCTTCTGGTTGAACCAAGCCTCTGTTTGGAGGAAGCGGTGGCCAGAAGGTAGATGATCCCTCCCCCTTCCCTGGCAGTCATTCTGTCTGTAGATAGCATGAGAGGGAATGGATCCAATCCTTGGGGCAGTTCAGTGTCTCCATCTTGTTGGAAGATACTTTACTCTAATCCAACCTCCTGTTCAGTGCAGGGTCCACTAGTAGCCTCTTGGACAGGTGGCCATTCAGCATCTGTTTGAAGGCCTCCAGTGAAGAACTCAGCACTTCTTTCTTTCAGTTATTTTAATTTCTTTCAGTTTGGGTTAGTGAACCTCTTTTAACTCAGGGCTGTGCCTTGACACAGAAGAGGGTAACCCATGGGCTGCAAGCAGTCTCCCAGCACCCCAGGATTGCAGTACCAAAATTCAGCCACAAAATGGGTGCATTTTGGCAGCAGTTTTACAAATTCAGAAATAAGGAGCGGGAATAGGAGGCCACTGGGAAGAAAAGTGCTTTCCATCCTTAAATCAACCTCAACCCTCACAAAGAGCTCAAAGTCACCCTGAAGAATAACAATTTGGGGTCAATATTCAAGCTGGCAGATTTAAGGTGTTTGGCTCCCATTCCAACCTTAAAAACCTGAAAAATCGGGGGGGGGGGGCGGGAACTGGCCCTGCCACTTTCAGTGGGCACAACATCATCAAATGACTTCCTACAGTCTTTTAGAAGATTGGGAGGCTTGATTATATCCCCAGCCCCTCAAATATTGCCACTCCTGACTTAGTATTTTGGGCAAAGCCAGATAGCTGTAGTTTGTACAACACTGTTAAGTATACCATGGCCCACTATGATGTTTGAACCCAACTGTTGCCTTTTCTTTGCTGCAGGTTATACCAACAATATCCACTGCCTTGCCAAAGCCATCATCCAGGTGTCAGCTGCCCTCTTCACCATCTACAACAAAAATATTGAGAGCCATCTCAAGGAATTCCTGATTGTGAGTGAAAGAACTCTTGATCTTTCCTGCACGTGTTATTCCTCCACTGGCTTTCCTCCTTTATTTCTTTCTCCAGAGCAGTACAACCGTGTTGGTAAGCATTCGAAGGGCCATAGCTTTGTGGTGGAACAAAAGGTCCCAGGTTCACTCCCCAGCATCTCCAGTAAAGTTGGAAAAGCTTTAATCCTAAAGCCTGGGGAGTTGCTCCCAGTCAGTGTCTGTGCTATTGGGCTAAATAGATCCACGGTCTGTTCCAATATAAGGCAGCTTTCTGTCTTTCTGTAAAATGTTATGAATGAAAGGAGAGTGGAGATTCCCTTTGGGAAGAGAACTGCAGATTGTGGAGTGAACATTATACCTAAAAAGAGATTATGATCTGAGAGATTATGGGTTCATCTTGCTCTTCTGCCTTGGATTTCTGGCACTTAGAGGACAATCCTGGGTATAACTGCTCAGATAAGCCTCATTCAGTTGACTGGAGCTTTAGGAGCCCTTAGATAAGTCTCAGCGTCCTTGTCTACAGCATGGGGTGGTGATAATGACAACAACAACAACAACAATGATAATAAGATTGCATTGTAGGACTTCTGCAAGAACCATCATTATCACGTATGTGAAGTACAGAACGTTCATGTTTCAGACAAACCCAGTCAGCGTGGACAAGGGATAGGGAGGCTTTAGTGAGATGGAGCAATACCCAAAGGGCCCCAGGGCCCCCATTCCTGCTCTAGATAAATGCCAATCCCAGCTGCAGTTCCCTTGTAGCCAGGGATTCTTTAAGCTGTGTAGAAATTCAATATGAGAACTAGGAGATCGCAGGAAAGAAGGAAATTTTGTAACCTTAGAGAGAGAGAGAGGGTAAAATATAAACGTACTTGTAACTGCTCTTGAGAAGATCGAAGCCACTTCTTTATCTTTTTTCTTTTTCTTTCCTTATTTCTTTCTTTGCAGTTTTTTTCATTTACTTACTGCTTTTCTTTCCTTTCTTCACTTTTTTCTTTCAAAATTTGTATTGCTTTTATTCTTTTAAAAATTTCAGTAACAATAACAATAATATAAAGAGAATTAGGGAATCACAGAGATATAGTCTTCTGCTTTAGGTCCAGCCAATTTTTCTAGAAATAATTTCTTAACCATCAGAGCAGCTCGATAGGGGGATCAGTTTCCCAGAGTGGAAGTAAGCTCCACGGGATATGTTGAAGCAGAGGCTGAACCACCATTTGTCGTAGGTATCACAGTATGGAACCCTATATGGAGCAAGGAGTTGGAGCCACAGTTAGTGATGATCTTACAGCAGCATTTCTCAACCTTAGCCACTTTAAGATGTGTGGACTTCAACTCCCAGAATTCTCGAGCCAGAAACACTGCCTTGGGGGTTATCTAATCCAACCCTCACCCCCAGCCTAGCAGGCTCCACTAGAATATCTCTGACAAATGCTGTCATGATGGCCATTTCCAACTTCATGATTCTGCACTTACTGCCTAGACCTACTGTGCTTACTCAGACATGCAGCTTATCATAGCCAGCAAGGCTTTTGCCCCAAGAAGTATATTCAGGATTGTAGCCATCAACCTACAGGTAGTTCTCAGGTTACAATGGCAATTGGGACTAGAATTTCCATCACAGAGTGATGCGGTCATAAAGCGCAACTTCATGTGATTGCATCGCTTAGCAACAGCAGTCCCACTTGCTGTCGTAACCCGGGGACTGTGTGGGTCATTAAGCGAAGACCTCAAGTGACCGCAGCATGGAAATAGGCAAGGCAGGAATCCAGACAAGCAGGCCAGTGGGCAAGAGCTGCAGGGGGGTAGGTGCCATGGGTGGATGCTACGGGGTGCGGGTGGGCGGGTGCTGCGGGTGGGCACTACAGAGTGCAGACAGGTGGGTGCTACAGAGTAATGGTGGGTGGGCAAAAAAGTGGCAGGAATGATTTGCAACCTCCTGCTGGCTTCCCCATTGATTTTGCTTGTGGGAAGCTGGCAGGGAAGGTCACAAATGGAGATCACATGACTGCAGGACACTGCAACCATCATTAATCGTGAGCCGGTTGCCAAGCACTTGAATTGTGATCATGTGACCATGTAAAACCCGTAATAGCTGCAGGAGGACCAGTTGTAAGTCTCTGAACGGTTGCTGAACGAGTGGTTGTAACTTGAGGACTATCTCTACTTTTGCTGTGGCTTGATTTAAAAATCAGATTGAAAAATGTCTGTTGCATAACAAAATATTTTCATTGTTATTAATCTTTAAAAACACTCTCTCATATATCATGTTCCGAAAAATCAGAGCATTTTCTGGGAAGGAAAGATCCAAATGTTCTAGCAAATATGCAGTAACGTATAGCTAAGGATGTGCATTTGTGGTGTGGGCGATGTTAAAAAAATCATGCCATTCCCCCCTCTCACACACAGTGGTCATTATCAGTGCCATTTTTATAAAAAGGCAATGCTTGAATCGCTCCCTCTGCTCTTTCCTTGCATCTACTTTTGGTTTATTCTGCAGAAAATTGGTGGTTTGTGTGTTTCTTTTTTTTTATTGCTAGTGAAAATATTTTGTTTACTGAGAAAGTAACTCCTCTTTCATTTGCAGCAGAAAGATGGAGACAAATGTATTTGGTCAGATTTAAGGCTGATCATCATGACTGTATTTTATAAAATATGTTCACTGCTACAAAAGCTAATGTTTATGTGCAGGGGAAAAAGACATTGTCAATCAACTTGATTAGCTTTTTTTTTTTTTAAAAAAAAGGAATTAGTATTTAAAATTGTATATATGACCTAGAATGATTTTTTCTTAATATGACGTGTCCAGTCATTGTGGCTCGTTCAATAAGCTGTGGCTTAGTGCAGTCTATGAAAAACAGTAGTAGACATACTAGCCAGGAGGAAAAGAAAAATCCAAAATGCACACCTTTATTCTCCACCTGAAGATTTACCAAATGGTGTACAGGCTTTCAAGTTTCTGTATTTTCTTCATTAATCAAGGTGATTAAAAATCCAGGGAAAAAAGGAGGCAGGAAATGTGATTGATATGAAAGCCACATCTACACTGTGAACATTAAACACAATTCGATTTCTACCCTCTTCCCATTTTTCTGGTTTTGGATCATCTTGCCTGATAAAGAGTTCTTGAACACTTGCATATGTGCAACTCTTTTGTAAATATTCAGTGGCTGCCATAAGAATATTGCCTCGAGAGAGGTTTTGGCCTTCCTAATGCCCATTATCTCGTGTTAACCGTTGGCCATTCTCTTTTGGTCTTCCCTAAACCCTTCTGTCCTCCTGGTAAGAACCCTACTTTAAATTTCTGCTTCCTTCTGACCTGTGAAAGGAAGAATTCATGTAGAGCATGCTCAAAAATTCTGCCTCTTACAGACCAGACATTTGGGCTGCTGCTTGGTAGAAGAAAGCAAAGGACCGGGAGGTCTGATCGAATGATCTTGAGATTTTCCAGTTGCCAGACGACGCGCATCTGCAAATGGGACATGACTGTCTGCTACTCCTTATCCACTCTGTCAGGGACAGGTTCCAAGGTCTTACTGGTCTCCTTGAACAAAGACATTTCTCCATGCTAATATTTCAGGCAGCTCACATGTTGCACAACTGTATCGTCCCACACAAATGTGAGAAAAGGTAATCCCGCTGGCTGTTAGTGATGGATAGAGGTGCCACTCAGCACGATCGCTTCTTTATTTCTGGCCTCTGGGAATCGGCATGATTTATCTGTTGATTAGATACCATGGCGGTTTGCGGTTCCACTCTACCATCCTGCCCGGTGAAAGGGGGTCGTGGAAATGTGGAAGGCTGTTGTGGCCAGTCAGGTTTATTATGCAGTCCCTGAGCTGGCCCCTTGCAGGTGAAGGTGGCTACCGTTTTCCCCTAGGAGACTGGAATTCAACAAGGAGAGCACAGTAGAGGAAAATGCTTTACCATTTGAGGCTCTGTTGTGAATCCCTTAAAACACCCCCTGATGGGATGTTACACTTTTTGAATTGTTTCAGTATGAGAAGAGATGAACTCCTGAAGAGGTTGCCCCAACCAATTAGGGATGCATTAGCTTTTAACTGATTAAATTTACATATCACACAAAAGGAAAGGTGGTTTTTATGAGGGTTTTGAAAAGAAGATGAACATTTTTCTGCAGCATTTACAGTGTTTTTAAGAGTTCTTTGTTTAAAGAAAAGCGATTTTCATTATTTTAATCACATCTGTGGAAAATGTGCATGCATTGAACCTCTCCAGTTAATTAAAAAGAAAAGAAGGCACGTGCCTTGACCTTCCTGAGCTGAGGAGTTTGCTGATTTCTGAATATGTCAGGAAATGCAGCCTTGTGTTCAGCAACTCACCTGGTAGCCATAAGCTGCCCAGAATCCAAGCAAGCGAAAGGACTGACAGAGGAAGAACAGGGTGTTCCATTCCTCCTCCATTGGTCAGCTCAGTTTCAGTGCTAGTAAGTGCCTTCTCTGCTGACCAGAACAGAAATTCAGCAGGCTGGAAAAAAGGGTTTGGCAGGATTTGTTTCTGCGTCAGCCTATTTGGGAAAAGCCCATTTAGTTCACTAGCTTAAGTGTAGAGAGTAAGGAAGATGACTTTGACAGCGAAATAGAGAAGCTGTTGCCTAAGCAAAAGGGGCTGAACCGTTTTTAAGTCCAGAGCAATGAGATAACATTTGGAAGTGGCCCAGGCAGTGGCCTCCCTGATTCACTGAGTATGAGGAGGAGGTGGCGGTGGCACAGCTCAATCAGACTTGCGAGATTCTGTTATTATAGCCAATCTCAATCAAAGGAGTTTTAGCCTTCCTGTGGTGTTGATGTCCTGGTCAGGTCTACTTAGTGGGACTGACACTAAGAGCAGGTGGCACCCCCTGGCTGAGCTTAAGCTACCGGGGCTGTAAGCTAGACTGGGAAGTTGAAAAACATCCTGCAAGGAGGAAATGGCAATCAACTTCCATGTTGTTGCCTGAATTGAGGTCAATCCAAAGGATGGGGAAAAAAAGATGGGGTAGGCAATCTTTTGGTTGATGGAGGCTGCACTTAAAGATTGGGGTGGGGGTGCTGTTAAAGACTCAGAGCGAGAATTGATTTTATCCTATTGGTAGACCCTTCTGAATGCTTTCCAGTAGGGAAAAAGTGAAATTAGGCTGCTACTAGGCAGGCTGAACCTCTTGACACACCCTAAGACCTGAAATGTTTTCTGTCCATTCTTTAGTTGGCAGAAAATTATATGGGCATGAAATTGTCTGCCCTTGTTGCTAATCGTATCCTGCATGTCTGTCCTCTGGGTCCAGTCACTGCTCATCACCTGACTTCCCTCTAAAGTAATGGGTACAAAGATGAATGGATTTTAACACCCCTGGTGCCAGAAAAAAAAGGGGGAAGTGCTATTTTTAATTAAGGATGGCTCATGAGCAGGGGATGAGATGAAAGCAATATGTTTATGGAGTGCTATAGTATAGGTACAAATGGGAAAGGAGATACCTTTCAGAGTATCTCTAGGAAAAAAGATGAAAAGAAAGGTTATTCTGGAACTTAACTAAATCTTGTAATCATAAAGATTACTGGTACATCTTGCAGCCTTGCATATAAGGAAGGCTTTAATGGGAAATGCCCTTTTCAATTTACGTATTTATTAAACAAATTTATAAAGCTGCCCATCTCCCAAAAGGAACTCTCTTGATACAGTCACCTCTGTCAAATATAACAGGGAGTTAATTTGAAATAAGGGAAGGCAACCCTTACTTACAGAGAACTCCTAATACAGTCAGTAAAGTCAGTCTAACGAGGATATATTTTAGTTGCCTGAGTGGGATCCTGGGCTTCAAAACACACACACAGCTCTTCGGAGAGAATAGTTTGAGAGAGAGCATCTTGGCCTCTTGTCTGGATGTTGCTGGGCAGTCTTTCTGGCTTTCTTCTGTCCTTTAATACAAATTAAAGAATGGCAAGATAAATGAGAATCTGTCTTTTATGACGCTATCTTTTGGTCCAGTCACATGATCCTCAGTCTGCCTCTAACATCAGATGTTTAACCATCAAATTAGAAAATACCTGATGGCTGAACCTGTGTTCTCAGTCCTTCTGTAGCTGAACAACAAAGCAGCTGGCCAGTTTTAACTAATGAGCTGTTGGGTGAAAAGAGCTTATGCTGGAACAGGAAACACAAGAGGAATTTAGGTCCATTTAGAACTCAGGAGCAACTTATTTTATTCTAGGGGCTCTCTTGAGCTGTTTCACAACAGCCAAAGAAAGGGGAGTGGGTAGGAATATAGAGTGAACTGGGGTCATGACACACATCTGGACAGGGCCAGGATCATCTTTCATGCAGCTGGTGAAAGAAAATGGTTCTGTCTGTAGTAATCCTCCATACCAGGATTTTCTCAATTTTTTTGTTGGGGGGGATTTTTTTTCCTTTCTTTGTTTGTTCCTAAATCACGTTAAGTTCATCTTAAGCTCACAATAAGTTGTAGTGTAAGAACCATCTCAAAATTATGAGAAACTAAAATGTAAGGATACAAAGAGAATTCAAGGAACTTAGGTTCTCTACTGCTGCCCTTTGTTTCCTTGAAGCCCTCTTGCTTCATGGTAAGCTTGATCATCCATGGTACTCACCCAGTAGGGGGGCTAGAGAAATTATTTTGCAGGCTAATAACTTCATGAGCTTATTTTCAAGAATGAGGGACTCCTGTGCTTCTACTTTCCTGGCCAAATCAGAACCATTTTTAAAGCATATCAGCAGGTTTAGTATTGGCAGAGGGAAGATGTTTCACAGAGCCCAGGATAGGGGTAGTAAGAGAGACCTTCCTTCCCTTCCCATGGTGCTTTTAACCATCTGGAAGGGGAAGAGAAAGGGATCTTATCTTCTTCCCCAGGGGAAAGAAAAACAGTTTGGGAAGATCAACATTGAGGAATTAGAAAGCTCTTCTAGGAAGCCCTAGTGGCTTTCAGAGTCTTTGAGCTGCAGATAAGTGATGTGAACCTGTGGCTGAAGTTGAGCAGTTGAGTTTGTTGCTGCTGAACTACGCAGTGACATCCCTGCTTGAGCTGCTCAGTTCTGTCACTGAGCTTGGCAAGACTGACAGTTCTGGGAGACTTTACTCGCCTTTATGTGGCATGGAATTTGATGCAGTTCAGGAGTTCTTGGCCACATGGACCTGACCCAGGGTACTGAGGACCTAACACACACACAGGTGGTTACATGCAAGATCTGGTTTTTAACTTGGGGGTAGTTGTGACATGATCTGAAGTTAGAAAACATAACCATAAAAAATACTAGACTTCTACTTTCTAAATATAGGTGTAATAGCAGAATCTTGAAAAACTGATAGCATTTCCCCTTCCCACCCTCTTATATCAAAGAGAGCCAAGGCAAGGCAATCTTTTTTTTTTCATAAAAACTTGTATTATATTATATAGAAAGTACAATTAAAATACAAAATGGGAAGTACAGCAAAGAAAGAGGATAGAACTAAAAGAAAAAAGACAAAAACTAGAATAGTGAGAATAAATAGAAAAATGAAACAGAAGGTAACTTCCGACTATCTCCAATACAGATATAGATACAAATTGAAAGAAAATTAATCTCTTACCACTAATTAATCCAAAATCATATTATTTCTATCAACACAGACCATCTAATCATTAAAACCCACAATCAGAGCCTCATTTTTTTCCCACACAGCATGTAATCTAAGAAGGGTTGCCATGAGGAGACAAATTTAGAAACAGTATTACCTCTTATTAACACCGTTAACTTTGTCATTTGAGCCAAATCCATTAATTTAATGATCCATTCTTCCACTGTAGGTATTTGTAGATCCTTCCATCTTTGCATATATAACAGTCTTGCAGCTGTGATCATATACAAAAGCAAAGTTCCATGTTGTTTCTCCAGTCCTTTCTCCATCAAACCCAATAAAGACAGTTCTGGTTTTTTTGAACGCTCAAGGTGGGGCAATCTTGAGGTTCTTTCTAAGGCTTTCCTGTTTTCCTCCTCATGTTTTACTAATAGTTGCTAAATATTTTCTACAAGGCCATCTTTGTACTGCTCTATAGCATTTGATGGATAAAGTCCCTTGGTTCCACTCTGAGTTAGATTCCAACCAGGCAGTTCCTGTCAAACTGGCCAAGGCAAAGTCTTGTCCTATTACCTGGGACTTGTTGATTCTGTGATTCTTGAGGAATTGGAAATGATCTTCATGGCTGTTAGTCCAGTCACATGTTTATTAGATCCATGTTCCTTGTAGTTTAAGGCTTAAAGGAAGTGACATGTGGCTGGCTCCATGTGATGGTAAATTCACCCTTGAAGGGTGGGTGGTTTTGCCTGCCTTGAAGGAGCCAGGGGTGTGCCACCTCTTCAGGAAGCCATCGCTTGACCCAACAGTCCTGGATAATTTTTCATCCAGTCTAACCTTCCCTTTTTGGGGAAGGTTTTTGAGAAAGAGGTCAGGCCACAGGTTCAGAAGAAACAGATAGTATGGACCACTTTCAGTCAGGTTTCAGACCAAGACATGGTACAGACCAAGCATTGAGTGCCCTTGTTGATGGAGTCAGACTGGGGATGATGCAACTGTCTTCATTCTTCTCAATCTGTCAGTCAATCTATCAATCATGGAATTCTTCTGGACTAGAAACAGGGTTTGGGAGTGGGAAGTACTGCCATGATTCTCCTGGTTCCATTTGGTGTTGACAGGTGGGGAGAGGTCCATCCTGAAGCCCCTGATTTGTGAGTTGCTTCAGGGCTCTTGCCCTTCCTGTTTAACCTCTACATGAAACCGCTGGGTGAGATCATTTTTTGGCATGAGGTTAGGCATCATCAGTATGCTGATGATCAACAGAAGGGTGAGCAGTTACAGGTGCATCTTGGTATGCCCATGTAACTCCTCCACTACTCAAGCTGCATTGGTTATCAATTAACTGCTGAGTGTGATTCAGGGTGCTAGTTATCACTTACAAAACCATTCGTGGCCTGGGTATCTTCATGGGACCACCTTTCTTCCATCATCTCTGCCCACCATGTAAGATCCAACACAGTGGGCACAGTTCGTGTCTCATCCATTAAGCAATGTCATCTGATGGGACTTAGGAAACATACCTGTCTTTTGGAATAGCATCTGCCCAGAGATTCAAATTCATCCAACCGTACAAGCTTTTAAATTATTTCTGAAAACCTGTTTTTTTCCTCAGTCTCTGGGAAAGGTTGGGATGTGCGGTATCTCTTTTGGTCACGGTATGTCTATTCCTCCTGTTACGTTTACTTTTATTTTATATTTTTTTGTTTTAAGGTATTGTATGTTTTTAATCCATGTATCTGTACAGGAGTCAGTGCTGAGTTGGGCAGCCTTGTGAATTTAAATTACAAATAAATAAAATGTTCACTTCTGATTGTGTTTTCCATTAGAAAATAAATGGGGCAAACTTTGTACCTGTGCTTGGTTCTTAAAACAGGAAGATGTATTCCTCTGGGCTATCTTTTGTTTAGGCATGGGTTATTCTGTAGCCCACCAAAAGAATTTCAGAGTCTTGTTCTGTGAAGTCTAATGATTTCCTCAACTTGACTAATGCTGTCTTTCAGAAAAGAGTTTAGACCTGCAGTTTAAACTTTGATCATGCCAATTAAATCTCATAGTTCTAGCTGTTGTTATCTTAGGAGTCCTGGCTCAAGTTCTGTTCTCTCTCCTTTATCTCCATAGCTAGCCTCTGTGAGCCTTTCGCAGGGGGGCCAAGAAGTCGACCGGATGAAAGCCAAGAACTGGGAGTCCATCTCCCTGCTCCTGTACTTGGTGAGTATCCTAGAGGGTTAGGCATTTGGATGGGTGTTCCTTTTACACTGTGATTGAAATAAATGATAATCAGGTTACATTAATTTTCTTTCAAGTACATCTGTAGGCAGTAGTAAAAGCCTCTACGGTAGAAGTGGGGAACTTGTGGCCTGTAGGATGCGTTGAACCATCTTCCAGCAGTTCAAATTATCACAATCAATGGTGAGGAATGCTGTTTAAGCTGCAGTAGCTGGAGGGTCAGAGATTCCCTATCTCTGTGCTAAAAGCACAAGTCTGCTGAGACCAGGAGTAAAATTGATCCAAAAATTATTCTAAGGAATATCATCAAACCCACCCTGGTCTGTTTTTTCTTCTTCTCTTCCTCCTTCCTTCTGCATCTTGCCTATGAAAGTGTCATCTTTCTACGGCTGTTAGAAAAGCTGTGGAGCTTTAGAGGGCATTAATAATGTCTGCTGATCAGATCTCTTTCCTGGCACCTCTTTTGGTTGGAATTTGGTGGTCACACCCACATTGAACGCCGGAATGGTAATATGTATGCTCCAAATTAAAGGACCAGAGAATCATTGACTGATTGATTGATTTTGTGCCATCAAGTCGTTTTCGAGTCCTAGCGACCACAGAGGTAGCTTCAAGATCCAGAGAATCAAGTCCCTTCATATTTCTGTGTAAGGATTTGTCTGTGTATATAGGATAATTGCCTGTGTGTAAACAGATATTTAAGGTTGCAGCATTTTAACTTCCTTCCTTTAGAAATCCTTGAGGGCAGATTCAAGACCTCTCTGATCAATGAAAGGCTCTGCCCGTGTGGGAATGTTCCATTAAAAAAGCTGGTCCATATTCTAATCTCCCCTTTATAGGGATATTCACTGAATCTTGATAGCAGCCTCCTAATACAAAAAATCCATTTGTATTCAACATATTATGTGTACGTTATCTACTTGCAGATAAAGATCCTAATACAGCAGGGGAAGTAGCCTAATTTCGTTTGGCAGCGTGCCAGATACAGTGCTGCTACAAGGAGGAGCACAAATCGAGAGAGAGAAGAATGGCTGCTTTTCATATTGCTTTCATGGACGTTTAAATAATTGACATTGGCCTGTAATTGTAATAAAGAGACAGATTGGCTGACTGATAAATTGGGTTCTACCTTAACTATTTTAATAACTTAGTAGTGTACTTAAGTAGTTTGGGATATTAGGGTTTTAATATTTCATTTATTTTGTAATTTAGTCTTGAGCATTTTAGAGAGTCTTTTCTTTGGCTCCTTTTTTCCTAGTATTTTAGAATATGTATGAATATGATATCTGAGCGTGTTCTGTGTTAATCTGCATCATTTGTTTAGAAATGTCTTTTAAGCTTTGTAACTCTCTATGGACTGTATAGTCTTGATCAGTGACCATAACCCGAGTGATGAATTGAATAAAAGCTATTACACTCGGAAAACCTACTTTGGAGAGAAACTGTGGAGGAGAGTCCCTTAGGCCACTGGAAGTGGTTGAGTTCAATCATCATAAAGAAGATGTACCAAGTAATGAAAACTGTTCTACCCCAAACTGCTGCCCCGTTTTTTAAACATTTATCTTTGTCACAAACTAGCATAGAATCTGCAGCTAATCAGCCAAGCTGCACATGACTTACAATATGGGACAATTGTGTTAGATGTCAGATCTTTTCGTTTACAAAGAGAGGAATTGGTCAACACTAATGATGCATTTTTTTTTCTTTTTTTGGCTGTATTAATGTATCCTCCTCCAGGGCAGGAAGCAGCGAAGAATGACAACGTTAAGAGCAAATTTCACTCCCTCTTGGGGGTTTTAGTGTTACTGGGCTGGACATCTTGGGTTGGTAAAGAGCCACCCTAGTAGGAAAAGATGACATAGTGGCCCTTGTAGCAGCTCAGGTGATGCATCTCCATTAGGAGCTCCCTTGGCAGCAAGAGATAGTTATTGATTTTCCTGCTGATGGGAGGAGACGGCTCAGCCAGGTGGGGCCTGGCTTCCTGGGTGGGATTTGATATTCTTCACTGGCCACACAGCTTTTGCAGCAAAGCAATTTAAATGCAAATATTTCCCTCTGGAGTGTGTGAATGAGTTAGCCAGCCTGGCATTCACTCATTATCCCAACCGGAGAAGAGGGATAGCTGCTTCATCAGCATCACCTTTGGCAGGGCCTCGTGGCTGGAGTGACTCCTGCTGATCACCAAAATGTGCTGGAGGGTCAACAGTATTCTGATTCCTGATGTGTCTGAGGTGGAGAAAGAATGCTGCAGACTGTGTCACACACTGTCAAAATCAGCAGACAAAGAAATGGACTCTCATTCCCTAGATACTTTCAGAAAAAGATCAAGTAGGATTTTTTTTTTTTTTAAACGGGCCATAAAGCTGTGGAATTGTCATAGAAATGGGGAATTGGGAATAGATTTCACAACCCAATAAGACTGTCGAATTGACAAGAGTTTCCAGTTGTTTGAGATGGACTTCATTTGTCCTGCTGTGGCCTCTGTGGTCCAACTGGTTTTGCAGGTTCCATGCCATGCCTTCACTTCTGATAAAGCAAATGAGTTTGCCTTCTTTTAATGTGATATATATTCTTTCTTTACAAGGTATAGCATGGCTCCTCCCAGAGTCCAGAATAGAATCTGGATATTTTACCAGGCAAGGTGCTTGACTCTGATCTGTTTGTCAGGTGGCAATCTTAGGTAACCCAGTACATTATTTCTCTGCCTTACCTCTGATTTTACATGTCTCTTTCAGCTTGTGGAGGAGTCATCCTTCTTGACCATTGATATGCTGGAGACCTGCTTCCCTTACGTGCTGCTGCGAAATGCTTACCGTGAAGTCTCCCGAAACTCAGTTTTGAGTCGTCTCCCTGCACACTGAGAAGCCTTACCTTCTGGTCACCCAACTGGATCACAGTTGCCCGCCGGTGCATAGATGCCGAATATTTGAGAGGAGTGGAGAGGAAGGATGGTCTTTGACCCCTCTGCCTATTGTCTAAGGGGAACAAATCCCAGCTTCTTGAGTGCTTAGCTAACATTTGATGGGCTTTTTTTTGGCCAGTATTACTACTTGTCTAATTTGTATAACCATTTGATGGTTGCCAAACCTTTTCTGGGTACTTATTGGTAGGAATGAGCTACAGGTTTTACCAGTTGCAGCTTTTGTGGCCTTTTAAAAATTTCTGCCTTGACTGGTGAGCCCCAAAATGAGCCTCAAAATGCTCATTCCAGTCACCTTTATGAAAGCGAAGTCTAAATATTTTTAAACACACATTCATTCTTTCCATTTACCTGTTCTAATTTCCCTTCTATACATTTAGTTTGTAAGCTTCTTAGGGTGGGCACCAATTTTTTTTAAGTATATTCTGCAAATAAAATTGTGACCCTCAATAAGCACTGTAAGTCATCAACAGTTACAATAATCACTCCTGAACAAAACAGCCGAGAATCTCATATTTCAAGTATATGTCAGAACATTTAACCAGCTTGATTGTTCTTTTTTTTTTTTTCATTTGAAAACAATCCTGGGAATTGTCACCATGGAAAAGGGAAGATATTCCTTATACTATTTACCCCTTACGTCCTTCCCAGCCTGAATGGCATTTACTGCACTGGCTGGAGATGGAAGCTGTAGTCCAAAGCATTTAGACTGGGCTGATGATTGGGAGTAGTGAGTTAGGTTGACTCACCATCTTTAACAAACCACAGTAGCTGGATCACACAAAACTAATCTAAAAGCCATGACAGAAGGATGGTGGGAACCTTGATGACCCTCTAGTCATGCTTGATACTGTTGGGTAATAATAAACTTGGATCTACCCTCCAATCCTTGGTCTCTTTCTTCTGAAGACTCCTGGCTTCAGCTGGGCTGGTAACATTTAGCAGCGCACAGATGTTATTGTCACTTGTCCCATGTGATTTTGAGGATGAAGAAAGAAACACAGTATTTGTTCTGTATAACCTGAAAATTCATCGGAATATCTATATCTATAAATAAATACATTTTTATTAAAAGATTTTATAAAGATTTTAAAAACTCCAGAAACATAGAAGAAATAGACAAAGAAAAAAACCCATAAAAGGATAAAAGAAAAAGTGAAGAATAACAAAAAAGCAAGAAAAAGGTATCTAAAGAAGCAATCTTCTTTGCAGCAGTTACAAAGATACCAATTACCATCTCCACCCTCCCATATTTCACATCATAGTTTCCTTCTTCCCATAAACCTTTTTAATCAATCCCACTGGAATATATTTTTAAACAGTTATTTCAGTAACAAGTATTTCACGGGTCCTCTGTTCCTTAAGGCTTTATTGTGTTTTCCCTGCAAAGAGTTTTGGGAATCCTTGACAGAATCTGCTTCTGAAAAAGACAACTTCAGAAAGGGGATGATTGGAAGCAGAGAAGCAGGGAGTAAAAGGATGATTTAACTCTCCTGCCTGCAGGGAATTACCCTTTTCTGAGCTTGCTTCCTGCATGTGGCAGTAGCTGCTTGCTTCTCGTTCAAGTGTACGCTAGAACGAAGTTTCATATTAGAAAGGTGAGTCAGAATGAGCCTCTGGCTTCCATGGCAGTTCTGCATTGATGGGGGTGGGGGAGGGAAACATTCTACCTGCCCTATGCATAATTTTATCCTTTTTCAGTATGCCCCACTGCTTAGACACCTTCCCTGCTCCCTGCCGCCACCTCCCAAGGTAAAAATTGCAAGATTTTGGAAGTGGGTCATCACTGCTACCTGGTTTACACAGTCCCAGCATTGTGTAAGCCTGGCTTTCAGTGGGGCAAGAAATAGGGTGATAGGCTCTAAATAGAAGCCTATCATCCTGACCTAAAAGATGAGGTTGGGGTTACATAAATTGCCACTCTAGAATTGCAGGCACCCCCCCCCCACACACACAAATGCCTAAAATGCTCCAGAGCCTCCCCAAAATTGTTACTGGATTTTAATCTGATGGTGATAGTGAAACATTTTAAGGGGAAAAAACACACACACGTACAAAGAAAAGAGAGGTCAAAAGGAAGAATAAAGGTCACAGTGGATAAACAAGGAGTTGACCACCCATGGAATTAGATTAAATTTTTCAATATTTCATTGATCAGTTTTAAATAACAAAATTGACTATATCTTTTTAAAACTAAAATTCATTGTTAAAATCTAAGTAATATATAAACAGCAATAATCACAGTATAAATCATAACATGAGAATAAGAATTACAGTAACTTCTAACTGAGCAATTGAAGACTTTGCATTAACAGGAACCCAAATGTTGGATGTGATACATGCCCATACATAGAGTTACACTCCAAAAATGGTTTCTAAATGGAATTAAATTCTGTCTCATATTTACTGCTGCAATGTGAAGTTATTTTGGGTATTGAGGTATATTCCTAGCACTTCATTAGCCATTCTCCTACAGAAGAAATTGTGCCTAGTAGCTAATAGGAAGCATAGACTCTCCTTGCAGCAGTTACTATGTACAAAGATAATTCAGTTTACTTTGTGGGAAGGGAAGGTTTAGTAATATTTTATTTTAAAAATAACAGATTGGAAGGGAAATTCACCTGTTAAAATTTGTTTCATTCAATTATAAATCATTTTCCAAAGCTGTAATTTTGGATTGGCATTTTTGGATTGTCATTCATATGACAGGAGGGGGAAATTATTAACTATCTGGTGAATATGTATTATTTACATAGAGTTTGAATTTAATTATATTTTTGTCACGACTCCACGATATTTTACAGTGCCCCTTGCTGCTACTCCTCTCCCGATCTATACCATTCAAAGGCTGAGGGCCCCCTTGGGGAGAACTGCTAAGAGAGAACCAGTTCCTCATGAAACTGGTTGAGTTGTTAAAAAATAAAGCCCAACCAGAAGCACTGAAAAGCCAATCAGCTTATACGTTATGCCTGATCTGTGTGTCCAAAAAAGGATATTGTTTTGGCTGGGGAAGACAGAGGTAAGAGCAACCAATACCTTCCCTAGAAATATTGTTTTAAAATATTGTTGCTTTTAGAGTAGAAAATCAGACTTGAGAAAGGGAGAGAAGAGAATTTTACATACAAGAGAAACGATGCTGAGCATGTGATCTTTTTCAGTACTCCAGTACTTGAGAATAAACTCTTAAACTGATAGGCAATCAGAGAAAAGCAGAGATTTCTTTTAAAAGGAGTGATGTTTTACAGCTTGCTATACCAAATATTTTGCTGTAACTTCTGGGATGTTTATATTTTTTAAACTCACAACTGCATGGTCTCCCAACAGCTGTTCATGAGATCCTGCAGTACGACAAATGTATGTGTCTGACTCTTGTGTACTTGGGGCACCTACAGTCTTCTACAGATCCCGATAGTAGCATCTATCCTCTTGGCCTTTTCTTTCTGGTGCTATCAGAAGAGTGATCCTACTAGGGATCAGAATGGACGAAGATGGCTGGCTTGGTGGCCCTCTTTCCCAATGCAATTTGGCTCCCAACCACCTGATTCTGACGAAGAACCAGTGGCATATGGCTTGGGTATATTTCTGGGTGCTGGAGATGAACATCTCTACAGTGTTCCATTTGTAAAGCTCCCTCCAGCATCTTCCTGGCAACTGGAGGAAAACAGGACATAAACTCCATGTCCTTCAAAGCTCTGAATCCACAGAAGAACAACTAGAAATAGACAAACCTAAAAATATAAATTAAAAACTCTGAGACACAGGAAGATTTTTTTTTCAACAAAGTCCTTGACTCAAGGAGAAAAGGTCCACCCTCTAAAGAAACTTGCATGGCTTCTCTTCCTAACCACATCCATGGAGTTACTCCTCTAGGCATTAGCAGCCATATTCCAATAGTTCAGAGCAGCCAGGACAAGCCATTATGCATGAGTAATAGGGGGGGAAAAGTGTCCAGAAAGACCAAAAGAAACAGAGCTAACACACACTGAAATGTCAGCAGGACTCTCTCGGGCATACAGGTCTCAACAGGAGGTCAGTCTAACTTGGGGATCATCAGGCTTAAAGGTGCATCTGTAGATTGCGATAACCTTGAGAGCCGTGCACTATCATGCAAAGCAAAAGTCAATTGTTGAAAGGTGCAATCCAATATTTACTTTCTCAGTGGAGCTTACTGACCTTTTTACGCCAAGTGTTGCACTATACACTCCCTCTGTACAGTGTGCCAAAGGTACTTAGAAAAGAGGGTTCAGATTATATCAACAAGGGGGCAAGGCACATCAAAACCTCAGCCCTGCTCTCTCATAATCAGAAATTCTTCCAAATATTAAAAGTTATTATTAAAAAAAATTCTGAAAGCCACTTGGCCACCTAATGTTGACTGCAAATGAACATCTTGATGTCAGATGTCAGTGACAAGCGAAGAGGTGGCTCTGGAGATGACAGGTGGCCTGTGAGTTATTCCCACCTGATGTAAAGCATTCACTGCAAATTCCTTAAAAAGATGCTTGGGGGCTAGCAGAGCAATGGCAGAGCAGAATGTCCTGAGTTCAGGCTTTGGATTCTCCAAAGAGGCCTAAGAAAGACTCCTGGCTTAAGTCTTGGAAAGCCTCTGCCTGTCAGTGTGGTCTATAGGGAACAGATTTGGAGGGCCTTTGCCTTAAGATAAGGCAGCTTCCTGTGCACTTAAGATGGAACCATTCACTCAAGTCTTTTCTTTCAGCTGGCCTTTTGGAAGGGATGAAACATTCTGCACATGTTTAGATCCCATGCTATTACTTGCCCTAGTCCAAGGTAATGAGATGGCTAAACTGAATCCCTATAGCCAGCAGTACAATAGCCTCTACCCTAGAAAGACTCCAAATTAAGAAGAGATTGGGACTAGCATGTCCACTCGTCTTCCTTCTGCAAATTCCAAAATTTATACAGAAATGGCCAGGAAAAGCCTACAATCAGTCCCGCCTGTTCAACCTCAGCTTTTCCAGGTAGTATATTGAGGTGCTGTTCATGAGCTGTTCGAAAAGTATGCTGGCATAAATGGTATTGCTCCATTGATGGCCCCAATTCAGCCGCATGCATGCAGCCAGCAAATGGTGCTGTCCTTATTGACTGACTACCGGCCAAGTTAAAGAAAGCAGCTGATGGATTCCTCGATTTTAATTTCCCCTCCTGCTAATCATGCTACAGCTCCTTAACACTTGGTGGGGTGGGATTAGATGACCGTAGGCAGGTGCTTGGAATGAACAGTGCAGCCGCCTATCAAGTTGCCCAACCAAGAGATGGTCGATGCTAAAGAGGGTTGCAGATGTAGTGGGAGGACGCACTTCCAATGCTCCTGCCATGGACAACCCTCCTCCACTCCTATGACTTATCCATGGCTCTATTTCTGGATGTGGGTGGGAGAGAGCAATCAATAAAAAGTATGCTCATTTTCTAATAGTGGGGCAACAGAATGCCAGTGCTGTCAGCAAGTGACCAAGGAGTCCTATCCTTATGGCTGGCAGCACCCAGAAGCAGCCAGGAGACAGCCATCACCGTGATTGGCCTGCGCATAATAACAGGCATGACCGTGGCACTGAGGGCCACCAAAGTGGGAATGGAGTAAGCAGTGCTGCCCGCTCCTGCCCAAGGCAACTGAAGTAAGCATTGCACAAGCAGCCCTGGGAGGTGCAGCTCCATGATACTGGCCAAGGGAGGACAGTGCAATCAGGATTATCGATATCGCATTCATGCCTGAGTCAGAAATAAGAGTAGTGAAAGCAGTAAAAATGCTGTCATGGGAAACTCTATGTCAGCAGAAGCAGTGGGAAACTTGTTATGCACCAGGTGGAGATGGAAATAGCATCACACAGCTGGCAAGCCCGGCTCTCTTTCCTGGTTTAAAATAAGTGCAGCACAGGACTACCGCTTGTTCAGAAGAACGCTACGTCCACAATGATCAAGATCCCACACAAGACCTTATAGGCACTGGACAGGCATTATGCATGCAGATGTCTCTGTGGAAACCAGGTGTCCCACAAGCCAAGATGGTCATGCCAGACAATTCCTAGCAAGGACAGTGGAAGAAGTGGGTCCATAACAACCTTCAATAGCCAGTAGAAGATGGGCAGATCTCATCCCTGAATATGTCACCAACCAAATTACAATATGCTCTATTGTGATGGCTGAGCCCAGCATTATGACAGCAACCCCCACCCCCACCCCAAGGCTGCCTTTCTGTGGGAATGGGCTGACCCACAAAACAAGGTATATCCTTGTAGTTTCTTACTGAGGTTGATTCACATATTTCTCCATTTCCCCGGTCCCCACTCCTGAGCCACTAACATGTTGAGGGAGAGAGAGATCTTTCCAGCATGCCTTTTCATGTTGCATCAAACAACCCTGTTGAATTTCTGCCTGTGAAGCCCAGCAATCCTGCATAAGAGATAGGGAAGAGGGTGGGCGGGTGGAGGATAAGAGAGGGGAGGTTTGGAGCAACGTAGAAAAGGAGCATCTTTTGCTGAAAGCGAATTCTTAAGACAATCTACAGTACCTGCCATGAGTGCGAAAAAACAAAAACAAAATGCATGTACCAGACAAGGCTTTGCTTTTCTTGTAAGAATTCACTTCATTTTTTGAAAGATGGCAACAAGGCAACGTGTTAAAGCAGAGCAGTATTGAAAATGGATTGAAATGGAAGTATACAGTTAAAGCTTCTTGCTTGGACTTCCGAATATTGTAGAGCTGGAAAGCTTGAATCCAAACTTCTCTGTAGGAATCCAAATCTCTGACAAGTGGCTGTCCAGCCTCTCCAGGAATGAATTCAGTGAAGGGGAACGAATCCTGTTCCTCAGTAATTGGTTCCATTGTCAAACTAGTCTTGCTGCTAGGAAGTTTTCTGAACACTCAGCAGGAATCTGCCTTCTTATAACTTAAAACCATGATTCTTCACCATGAACCTACAGTCTGGGACCCTGGTGAACAGATTTTGGGTGAGGTCTTCACCTGGCTGCCTTGATCTTCTTGGACTATGTTGAATCTGCAGAATTGTTTCAATTGTTTAAACAATTGTTTCGATTGCTTATTTAATCTTGTTAGGATTAGCTTTTTCTGCTCCTTCTTCCCCAAACCCTTTTTGCCCACCCCCCACCCCCAAATCACCCCTGAATGAATGATTTGTAACCTTCCTGTGTAACTTTTGGCCTGAGGAAAGATAACTGTGATGGCAGTGTTCCTAACAAGAGTGGACTTCCCAGATTGAGTGTTTAATACAGCATTGTCATGTCGCCAAGCAGGCAGAGGTGCTGGTGTGTGTGTGTAAAAACAATCTAAATGATGACTGTGTCCATGCAAGAGAGGCCTTCAAAGCATATTTTAAAAAGGGTGAGGCTTTGATCTTTCATTGTGCAGTTGTGACCACCATCTTGACACCCATCCACCTGCGTATAGTGTTCTGTTCAGTACAAAATAAATTAGTGTCAACCCTTGTATCTCTGAAAGTGGGTAATTTTTTCTAAAAATATGTTTATCTTAAGTTTGCCCAGACAGCATATTCTAAAATTTGGAAGTACTTTCCTTGATCTCAGGTGAACAAGTGATAGAAATTCTTTAATGATAGAGGAATTGTATTTTCTACCTATCTAGAGGTATTTGCTGTTTATTATTAAGTCAGGCACTCTAGAACAAAGCAAGAATATTGGGACAGCAGCACCTGACTGAGCTTTGCCTGGACTGGGAAGCTGAGCAGGTTAAGCCTTATTAGTATTTGGATGGGCAACCCCAGACTGTAAATTATATGGGGAAATCCAAAATAATATCAGAAGGTGCCACTGCAAATCACTTCTGTATCACTGTCAAGAAAACTATTTGGATGTGTCTATGAAACATCAGGAGTCAAGCTCAGTTCACAGGAGGCCTGAATCTTTATTGAAATAGACACTTTGTAAAAATAGATGAGAATGCTTATATTTAGGGTGACCTGGCCTAATTCCAGAGTCAGCCCCACAGTTAGACAGAATGAGGCCTTTCTCTAATGGAGTACATCCTTCAGGACATCAAACTCTGACTTTTCCTTCTAAACTCCCTAGCTATTGTATTCTGCAGTGAAGGGCACCTGGTTCTGGCCTCCTTAATCATTTCAAATGGGGTGAAATATATTTTCCCATCACCAGTAGGAATTAATTGCCATTTGAACTGGCTGCTGTAGACCAAATGGGGGTCCATTTTGTCCCATCCATCAGGCTGCAAAATTCCTGGGGCCATGGCACGGGATCTTGGCATGTTTTCATCACAGGAACTTGTTGTCCCAGTTTTTGGCCTCAGCAACTAGAGAAGAGGGGGCCGATGCTCATTCCACCCCCAACCTTATTCAGTAACCTGGGCCTGGTTGGGCTGAGGGAAGAGGGAAATGGACCTTCTAACTCCCCAGCTCATGAACTTTCTAGCCATTTCTCTCCTTGAACCGAAGGGAGGATGGTGAGTGCTTAACTAGTTTCATTTTGGGACATTTGAGCCACTTTTCACAGAACAATGAACTCACTGTGCATCAAATCAAATATGCAAAAGAGATGCCTACAAAAATGAAATTGCTAGCTTGATAGCACTCAGCAGTCCCATCCCCGTCATTCGTTGAATGGAAAACACTGTGATCCAGACACAGGCAGCTGATGCCAGGAACGATTGATGAGTTTAATTACTCAGTCTATATTTGTTTATCAGCAACCATCTGAGCACAGAGGGGGTTATTTGCAATCTAAATAAGTAGACATATACATCAACCTTGTCTTTGGCACCCTAAGTTATCGGGAAGCAGAAAGAGAGAGGGAGAAGAAATGCGACTTTTTAAAATGGGCACGGATTGTGGTACCCTTTGTGGTGAATTCCACCATATGGGAAGGCTGAGGCTCATAGGTGTTGCTTCTCTGTGAGGATGCTGGCTTTACGGAATATCCTCTCTGGAAATTAGGCCGGCTCCCACATCATTTGCTTTCCCAAAGCTTCTAAAAACAGGATTGCTTTGGAGAGTTCGGAGAATTCATCAAGACCATTGGCTTTGAGGTTTGTGGTAGTTGTGATATGTTGTGAAATACAGTACTCTTGCTTTGATACTATTTTATGGGTAAGCTTAATTTCAACTTATCATGGAGGTTTTAATTATATTGTCAATTATGTAGTTAGCTGCTGCTTGATTGTGGTGATGTACAAGTCCATTCAGTAAATAAATACTGAGATATAGTTACCAGTCTGGTACAGTTAATGTCAGCAATTTGGCGAATGTTGACCCTTCCCAGCAACACATAATATTTTAGGAGGTCAGTAATAAACAGGGAAAGACTTAAATTTTCTGCTAAATTTCAAGGATAGCCAATTGCCCTTGCCTAACAATAGGCAAGGTAAAAATAACTTCTAAATCTTGTGACAGACCATCATTGTTCACATTTAATAACAGCAATACTTACGTTGCAACTTTCTGAGTAGGCAGGCACTGCTAGCACTGATTTAACATTATTTCTGTAATTCTTGCCATAGTCTTGCAATATAGATTGGTGTTATTAGCTCCTTTTTGCATAAAGCTATGAAAGAGCACGCGTTAGAGTTGAGAATTGAGTGAGAGATTGCCACTGTTCTGTCCTTTAACCATGAGTCTGTACTATGTGTGATTTGCTAGTCATCTAGGATAAAATGTGGGTTATGACCTAGAGCTGCCTGAATGGCCTCGATACAGACATGATTCAGGATCCAGACTTATCTCTGGCCTCAAAGCCTTTCTGCGCATTACATGAAAATGCAACGTGGTCCTTTTGTCATGAATCAGTGGATGTTTAAGGATCCTCTGGCCTTCAGGAACAGCTTTTCAGAAAGGGCAAAGCCTGTAATCAGGAGGGGATCCCTGAAAGCCTCAGATGTCAATTCATGCAGGGATCCCAAGCCCTTTGGATCTGTCACCATCTTACAGAAGTATGCCTGATTAGAGGAGAGAAATGAAAACAGCCTTGGAACCCATGTGCTCAACAGCATAAAGACAGGCTGTTATAAGTGGAGTACACAAAACATTTGGCTTTTAAGTAGCAAAGGAATGGTCTGCAGCTGGCATATCAGCCACAGCCAAACAAGCTGGTCTCTAAGCTGCCTGGATTTCACAAAAGATTGTCTGGAAACTGGAGTGAAGCAGTGCTGGCCTCCCCAAAGAAGGGCAGCATACGAGGGGTGCATAAGAGTGTAATTCTATACACAAAGAGCAAGCTGACTTTTCAGTGGATCTGTCTAGGGTTGTACTCTAAAACTGGTTCACATGCTAATACATGGCTTACTCAACTATGGTTGGTTGAAACAACTGCAACGACCAGCATGCTAAGCCATGCTTTGTTCAGCCACAGTTTGTTGCATTGGCTAGAACTGCATGCCACTCTAAGCCATAGGTTCTGATGTATAAACCCTTGTGGTGGGTTCCCAGAATCTCCTAAGCCAAAACCAAAGAAACCACCATTAGGGGCTTAGCCCAAAGTGTAAATTAAGAAGTCAATGAGTTGCTACTTGGTCATCCCGGTTATTGGGATTAGGACAAGATTCAAGCTCCAATTGTACATTTTGGGAATTTCCTGGATGAACTGTAGGGAGCAAGAGATGCTGAAATTTGAGGACTTAGCCCCACTGTCTCAAGTCCATCTTCAGGCATCCATTTCTCTCATTGTAAAGTAGCTAGGGATACACTGCAGTTTAAATAAACTGGTGCTCAGTCTACAAAACTACTCTACTAACAAGAGTAGTACAAAACTCATCCACTCTAACATTCTCTCCATCTTGAGAAGGAAAACAAGAGAAAGTTAAGACATTAAGAAGATTGGATAACTCCCACCCCACTTCCCCACCCTCCCCCTTTTTTACTTTCCAGCTCCTTTTGAACATGTAGCCTAAGGCCAAGTGCTTTATGACTCAAAACAGCCTGCTCTTTGCATTTTAAAGACTACTGGGTATCTTGATATGATTCCACTTTGATAAAGGGAACTGTAGTTTGACAAAGAGGGATGCTAAGATATTTCTAATACCAACACTCCCCATCACAGTTTATGCCCTGCTCTAGGAAATTCACCACTGGGGTCGGCATTGCCAAGCATTTGCCATACTTCCACTCTTGCCCCTGGCCTTGCTGCCTACTGTCCCTTTTTGGGAAAGGAGGGAGCATTAAGGAGAGTAGAAAAAAGATTCAGACTTTACACACCCTTGCCTTTTGGAGAAATTATGCCGACTGGAGCCCAAAGAAGAAGCAAGCAATCGTGCAGCAGTGAGGAGGAGAAGGTGGGCCCATCCTGGAAGCAGAACTTGTTAGAAGCATCTTGCCCAACAGCTGCCTTCCAAATACCCCTGGAACTAGGACTGTGCAGTTCACTCCTTCCTTGGCCAACTGATGGACTGAACCGATAATGAATGGCACGGAATAAGCAGGCAGGCAGTCTCCCTTCCAATACTAAAGAAGACATTGCCTGCAGAGAGTTTAGTGGATGGGAGGGCTAGGCATGAATTCTTCCCTCTCCCACTGCTAAATTTTCCCTGATCTTTATCTGCCAATATTTCTAAAACATGTTTTTACTCCAGCTAGATCAAGCATAGGCAATGATTTAAAGTAGCATTGGTGGGTCAGAAGGAGCTTGATCTTTCCCCTTGCTTGTTGAGTCTTCCTTCCAGTGGCTCTTTTTTGCTCTTCTTCGAATTCCCAGCAAAGATCTAAGACTGGGAAAGAGCAATGCAGCAGCGCCAGCTCCCATGACCCTTTTCAAGGGAGAATCAGCACTTTTGGAGGGGTTAGGAGCTGTTTCCCACCCACCCGTAAAACTTCCTGCATGCTCGGTTCCCTGGTAAGAAAATCTGTTCATAGTTTGGAGTAATTTGTGGATACCCCTCAGGTTTTTTTTTTTTTGGAAGTTTTATGAAAATATACAGCCATAGACCTAACACAGAGAAGTTAAAAATATATATTACATAGCATCCAATAAAAGCCCATCCCTGAGTTTTCCAAAGCAATGGCTTTTCACACTTGTGACTTAATTGGTGTGAGAGATTGTGCTGAGGCCGAGAGAGGAAATCTCTAGACACAATCAGCAGTTAGGAGAGATCATTCCTGGCATATTAAAGAAACGGTTTCTAGAAACAGATTCTTAGCCCATGGTGGAAACAGCCTGGGAGAAAGAGATCCAAAAGCTTCAAAGACTCTTCCTTAATAAACCTGCTAATAATGGAGGACTGGAGGCTTCCTATCTCAATTTTCAAGATTCTGTACTCTAACCTCCAACTCATTAAAGGAAGTCAGCGGGGATCTTGCTTCGTTGATCGTGCCCTGCAATTAAAGGGCTTGACATTCAAGTATTACCAAAGGACACCAGTCACCATGTGAGCAGGGGCATCGTGAAGTCACCCTAACTCGCCACAGCATTTGTGCCAAAGGGGGCTTCACATATACAATTAGATAGGCACTGGTGTTCACTTGAATTTGGACTCTGCGCTATTGGGGTCTTTGCTCATGTGAAAGCCCGAATCCCTTGCATTGCCCTTGACTTAATTTCACTACCACCCTTATAAGAGCTTAGTTCTCTGATACAAGTGATCTCTTCATTCCTTGCAATCAGCAGTTTGGAAGAGAAAGAAACGTTTCTGTGAGAACTAGAGCGGAAAGAGTTAAGCGCATACTCTTATCCCCAGAACAAAGAGGTAGAGATAAGAGAATGGGACTGGCACCTCCCTGAGGAATGCAGGATGTTTGTGGGGTGACTCTGGGAATTGCTTTCACTCTGAGAAGATTCTGTAACTGGACTGAAGCCAATAAACCTTGCTGGATAGAATCTGTACTGTCTCCTGGAGTTTCCTGGGCTAATCCTGACAGTTTCAGAAAGAAAACAGGGTACCTGAGAATAAATGTGTTCCCATCCACTTTTTGCTCTGCCCCCCTCCCCAGGGCACCAGGAGGAGGGTCAAAAAAGTCATGACGGTGACCACAACTAGGCAGTCAAAGCCCTGCCCCTTTTTTACATGAATTGTGAGTGCAACACACGTAAAAAGGGAAAGGGTTCTGATGACCGATCGATTGATCATTCACATTTCTACTCCTCTGCAATCCAGAGAGACTCAGTGGCTCACGCAAAGTATAAAACCAAATTAAAACATTCACAGTAATATAATGGTGAAACAATAAAACACCACCCCCCAAACAGAAAACTACAACAGTAAAAATAGCAAATAAAGTTGGCCTCATAAAATCGGGACAAAGCTTTCCAGAACAACTCTGTCTTTAAAAGCTTTTGAAATGTGAACAAGGAGGGGGATGGCCTGATCTAAACAGGAGGTGGGGGGGACTGTCCCAAAGTGTCGGCACCACTACAGAGAAGCAGTGCCTCCTTGTTTCTACCCCATGACCTCCCAAAAATGTGGTATCAGTAGCAGTTTCTCTCTGTGTGATCCAACTGGTCAGGCTGGTATAGCACCAAGCCATAAAGAGCTTTACAGGTTAAAACCAGCACCTTCAATTGTACCCAGAGACCAACCACAACCAATGCAGGGTCTGCAAAATTGCTGTTATATGATCCCAATGATGGGAGCAGAAAGTATGCTGGTCACTACATTTGGATCAATTGTAATTTCTGAGTAGCTAAGGGCAGCCCCACGTAGACTTATTACAGTAGTCCAGCTGGATAGTACATCCGAGTTACTGTAGATAGGTTCTCCTGCCCCGGGTAGGGCTACAACTGATGCCCCAGCTGAAGCAAATGCCATCTTGACTTTTCTGACCTCCCCTTGCGGATGTCTCTAGCTTCACCCATTGCCTGCTGTAGCCCCACTTTTGAGAGAACGGGGGCCTCGACAGAAAAGAAGTTTCGAGCCTGATTGTGTGGTTTTCATTTATCTGTGAGTAAGCCCCATTGATTCCAGTTAGTTTGCTCTGCCTTCCATCCACTGGAATTGTTGAATGAACTTCTTTTAAGTGAGTCTTTTCACCGAAAGCTTCAGCTGCTTGATGCCATTTTTAGCCTCTTTGAAGGCAGAGCTGATACCCATACTCAGCTTCAATCAGGGGCTGCGCGAAAGAACAGCAGACAAAGGAGAACCGATTTATCAACCACAGTGGCTGCCGTTCTGCTCTGAAGAGTATTCCCAGGCTACAAAAGGAACAACGCATCCTGTCCCGGTGCCAGATCTACGTGGACGTCTCTTGGCCAAGGAGCTCGCAAATCACAGATTGTGCCATTAAGTCGATGACCTTGTTTTCCCCTTGAAACTTGAGTGAGTCACTGCGGATAATGTATCAGGCGTGCAACAATTTGGCCTCCATGCTCCGGTTCTTCTCGTGAGGAATTGTTGTTTCCGATACGGCCTCCAGCAAGCATTTGCCTTGTGTGCAATGGGAACTGGAGCAGCTAATTCAACTTTCACTCTAGGGCTGGGTAGCGGGGGGAGGAACAGGAGGCTGCATTTTTTAAAAATTCATTTTTGAGGAGATCAGTGACCAGGGTAGAGCGGGGAAGGACAATGATACCACGATATCACAGAGGGAGGGGAGATCCCGTTTTCAGGACGTTTTGGGGGTAGCTTAAGCTTTTTAAAAGAGGTACTGCAGGATCTAATTACATAGAGTTTTGCAATCCGGTGGTCTCCAGAAATATTAACCTTCCATAATCCATAGCAGCCTTTGCATGGAAGTCCAACATCTGCATAGCTCAGTTTAACAAAGGGATGCCATCCTTCCCCTGCTTGACTTTTGTTACCTTATAGAAGTAGTCTGTACCTTCCTTCTAGCTCGATCCTAGAAGTAAAACTAAATTTGGAAATATGTGGGACCTAGCAGTGCCAAAAGGCATGATTGCTTGAAAAAAATGATAAGAGAAATTGAGGGAAAATGCTATTTGAAGGAAAACAATGTCAAGGAGGTGGATTAGAGTACACATCATGTGTTCTGTGTGTAAAGCAATCAGCTCACTAATGGGTTATAATCTCTATGCAGATCTGCATCTAGACCTTACTTACACTGTCACAGCTGTCATAGACCCCATGTTACTTCTTCTAAATAGCAAATCCTCTTAAGTACCCTCTCTCCTTGATTGATTGATTGATTGATTTACACGATTTATAAATTTATACGGTGGGTCTTAGAACTATCATACACCGACTGCATAGATTCACCTGATCACTAGATTGCAGCAAAGAGATACAGAAATCTTCTAACCCTTTGCGGCCATCTGCTGGTCAAGCAAATGTTTGCAGCTCAAAGCTAGTAGTAGGAGAGGAGCCAAGTTTATCTTGATCACTTTTTGCTTTCCCAAATAAATTAATTGTGTAATATATATGCTGTCCTTTTCTACTTGGGTGTCCTTCAGATGTGTAGATATTAACACCCAGAATTCTCATCAATAGCTATGCTGCCTAGGGAATTCTGGGTACTGGAGTCCATTAATCCGAAGAAGGCTTTGGATAGGGAAAACTGGCATTTACATTACTCTTTAGATGCAGTGGTAAAAAGTCACTCTTTATATCAAACTCATTGCTTTCTCTATTTCCAGGGTCCAGAAATGAGGACTGTTGCTTATGTAATCAAAAGGACACGACACTCAGACAAGAAAATATCTATCGAAAAGCTTGGGAGAATGCGGAGGTTCGTAAAAAGTACCAAATCAAATCAAATTAAAAAAAAAAATCCCCCAAAGGGTGAAACTTTCCTCAAACAGCTCAGTCAGGATTGATAATGTTGAGTGAGTCATTCAATTCTGATTGACAGATGGAAAAGACAGAAGACATTACAAAAAGCTCCCTCTTTTGTATCGATCCTTCAAGGCATGCTACTGGTTTCTCAAGAAAGGGCTATCATGGCTGCAACCTGCTGCAATCCGCTAGAGATTAAACCCCATAGCTCATGACAGGAATTACTTCAGACCCTTGTGGGCAGGGACGTGCATGGGGGTGGGGGTGGGGGATGGTAAAAAAAGGAAGATAGCAGACACAAGGGTGCAGTGGAAGCCCTGCTCCTTTTGCACACCAGCTCCTTTTGCACACCCACACAAATAAAAAAAGGCACGACTTTGATGGTGTGGTCACGGCCGCCATCTTCTCCTGCGGATGCCCCTGGCCCCAGGGGTCTGAAGTAATTCCTATCGTGAGCTATGGGATGTTCAGGAGTGGATTCAAGAGACGTGTTCTTTATCGATTTTTGATATGTCTTTCTCCGGTCAACGTGAGAAGACAGAGCAATACATTTTTGTACGTCTAGATTTAATTATACGTTCGAGGATTGAGCTAGCTCTATGTTAATTCAATATGGATCTTTTCTTCCTTCAGTTTTACTTTAACCATGCCTGTATTCATTTCTTTTCTGATTTTTATCTTTACTGTTGAAAGAGGAAGTGAAGTGGAATCATTCAAAGATTAATGTTATAACTATGAACTACTCAGCCAAGAGAAACCTAGAAGTTAATGAAAATTCACATGGCTACCAGTTGAGGACTTTTAATTGACACTGAGATAGCAAAGCTCATTATAAAACTCCCCCCTTGGTTTCTATTATACACAATGTGGGGAAGAAGAGAGAGAGAGAGGGAGGGAGGGAGGGAGGGAGAGACCCAGAAATATTCATGAGATAATTGCTGTGGGCAGGAATGGGCAACTTTTCCTTGGCTGATGGCCACACTTGGCCTTTAAGTGGTCCCAGTCAAAAAAGGGACGGGTGGGGTCACGAGAAAAGTGAATGTTATTTTATTTAATCTTGTTTTCATTTAAACTCCTTTCCAATTACAAGTGTAGTAATGGGACTCCCAGAACATTTCATTCTCCTCATAAGAAACTTACATATAGGTCTGGAAGCTACAGTACGGACAGAACGTGGTAAAACAGACTGGCTCCAGGTTGGCAAAGGAATGCGTCAAGGCTGCATACTCTCTCCTTATTTATTCAGCCGATATGCTGAATGCATATTAAGAGAAGCTGGATTGGAAGAAGATGAGTGTGGTTTTAAAATTGGAGGAAAAAACATTAATAGCTTACGCTATGCTGATGACACTACTCTGAAAATGCAAAGGATCTGCAAGCTCCAGTAATAAAAATCCAGGAGCACAGTGAAAAAGCGGGACTGAAACTAAATAGAAAGAAGACCAAATTAATGACCACAGCAAAACAACCAGGCTTAGAACTGACAATGAAGATATCAAAGTGATAGACAGCCTCTGCCTTTTAGGATCAACCCTCAACAGTAAAAAATCAAGGAATCCGCCACAGACTAGCACTTGGTAGAGCAGCCATGAAGATATTCAGATGCCATGATGTCTCTACACCTTCAAAGATCAGAATCATGCAAGCCATGGTATTCCCTGTGAGTCTATGGAGGTGAAAGTTGGACTCTGAAGAATCAGGACAGAGAGAGAATTGATGCTTTTGAACTTGGTTGTTGGAGAAGACTCTTAAAAATACAATGGACAGCCAAGAAAACAAATGGAACACAAAAGGCACAAATGATGAGGCTCAAATCATCTTACTTCAGACACTTTATGCGAAGACCCAGCTCTCTGGAGAAGGCTCTGATGATGGGAAAGGTGGAAAGAAAGAGGACCACCAACAGCAAGGTGGGTGGGCTCAGTTACAGCAGTGATCAGTGCACTGTTGGAAGACCTAAACAACCAGGTTAGGGACAGATTATCATGGAGAATATCTATATGGTTGTTAGGCGTTGACACCAACTTGATGGCATATAATCAATCAATCAATCAGTCAATCAATCACTATTTCTATTTGTGGAGGTACACTTACACACACACAGCCCTATATAATTTTATGTAAATTATTTGGAGATACAAAATGAATTTTGGAATCAGCCAGCCCTCTTTTTGTTTTTCACTTCCTTTTACATATCTTATTATAAGTAACATTATAAAAATGAAAGTAGAGATGACAACCAAGAAGTTCTCTCATCAAGTCTTTACAATTCATAATACTCCCTTGTCCCTTCTTCTGTATAAACACGGGCACAAAGTAAGAAACAGCGTTGGTCAACCAAACATTTTGATTCGCAAGGACTTTTTTTTCAATGCATTCAATAAACGGAGACAGATACAGAAGCAAAACGCTGTTCTTCTACCTGCAGGTTTTCCAAGCGGAGGAAGCATGTCCCCTCTGCTCATCATGAAGGCATATTATTATTGATTACACTCGGAAGTGGGCTGTGAGATCTATTTTTTTCTAGGCGGACTCCGCGCTAAGCACGTATCCGGCACCCCCGTTCCGCTGGAGCGAAACACACGAGACTCGGACCCCCAGTCAGAAACGTAGCGGGACAAGCCCGCCGAATACAGGGGTGGGCAGCCGGTTCGGTAAAGGACGACATCCCATTGGCTGCAGCGGGCCACGTGATAGGCAGGCTTTTCCGGAGAGTTTCGCAAGTTCTATGGGGCGCGTTAGCTGCGCGCTCCTCTCTGTCATTCAGACGATAACTCGAGTTGGAATACAGTTACCAGACTCAACGATGTCTTCTTTCTGGTCTGGAAGCGCGCTTTACACAGAGTACAAACCTTTCTGGGACTGAAGTAGGATCCCAAAGCCTGAACAGCCCACAAAAGGTCATTACACTTGTCATGCCTGTTTCTCAGGAAGGAAACCCCCTTATCAAACCGTCCCTCGACTGCTCGCAGAGCGGAAGGGAGGAAGGACGTTGGGTGGGTAACTTGCCTTTTTTGTGCTCTCTTGCAAAAAGTGAATTGCTCCTAATATTTGGAAAGGAAAGGAAGATCTGCTCCTAATATTTTGTCAGCGAGCCCGATCACTTAGACTCCAGCAACTTCATTCCGTAGCATAGCTGTGCAACGTTTTGGTAAGAGGAAGGGAAGATGGGGTCTGAGCTATATGTTGTAAATGTTGGGGGTTAATGATGTCATGATCTCAAGCAGAAGCTAGGATTTACAGATGATAGGTTTGGGGGAGCAGGCTGTTTTCTTTAGTTGTGTTAAGCTCTCCTGAGGAGAGCCTATGTCGTCCTGACATCTCCACCACATTTCAGAAGTATGATTTCGGGGTGCTGGGGGTGTGGAGACATAGAAAGTAAATGGAGGCCTTGGCAGCCCAGGAGGGTGCGTGTTAGCCCTATTCTATAACAACAGAATCTGAAAGATAATTGATTCAGCTTCCTCTTTTTAGTCACACCATAGTTTTATATAAAAACTTCACAATAGCAACAGATTTCCTCAGCTCCATTTAATCATAATTCCCATCATGGACTTGAATGTACATTTTTAGTAAGCACATTCCAAAATTGACTTTCCCCAGGCAGTCACAACCAGTATTGGCATTGGAATGCAGAAGAAATTGTCAGCAACTACCCCTGAACTGCTGCTGTATGATTATTTTATTTCAAGTTCTGCCCCTGCCTTTCCCCAGTTCAATTTCAAAGTGGTTTTATGAGTTAAACCTTCTCTCCCCCCCCCTTTTTAATGCAACTGATCTTATTGTAATAGATCACAATTGGTAGATAAAAATACAGAATGGCTGACTGGATTTAAAATATTCTAAAATATTTGAAAATCCCAGGAGAATAAAAAGAAGTTTGTGGAGTCCTTGGGGTTCTCTGAGCTTGGTTGTTTTCTTGCAAACGTTTCATTACCTGGCTAGGTAACATTTTCAGTGCTAGAATGGAGTGGAGCAAACCTAGCAAACTCCACTCCATTCTAGCACTGAAGATGTTACCTAGCCAGGTAATGAAACGTTTGCAAGAAAACAACCAAGCTCAGAGAACCCCAAAGACTCCACAGTTTAACCCTGAGCTACACATATTCGCTTCTATTGGAAAAAGAAGTTTGCCTGGTGGGTAAAAGAAAGTACTGATTATGCCAGGTGAGCTTCCCAGTGAGAACATTTACTCTCAGATTATTACATTTTTAAAACTAATATTCTGGCATGTGAGTTTAACTGTTAGTAGTAGGAGCTGAGTGTTGACAACTAATCAGTGATGTCTACAATTCAGGCAGACATTGTACATTGCTACTTATGTCTGCCCAAACATTGTTCCTCCTAGGAAATACTCCCACTTATGTGTTTAAGAGCTTCTGATTAATTATTATACATGTACACCCAACTGTCAAACTATGAGATGATTCAGGCTTGTTGTGATTGCCCAGAGTGCAGTCTGCTAAGGAGGAGGTCATTGCTTATAACCAATGCTGGGTTATAAGATTTAGATACAGTATACAAGCTGTGAGTAAGAAGGTTCATAGCATCCATACACTAAATAGATGGTTATTTTTCATCAAATCCTGAGGAAAGAATCAGCAAGCTTTCTCAAGAGCTTCCCTCAAACTAAAATCTCTCCCAGTCATATCTTCACAAGTTTATTTCATTTTCATTGGACCTGACTACATGGAAGGTCAACAGTTGCCTTGTGCATCAAATGGAGGATCCCCTGTTCTAGGGGAAACCCATAGGCTTCCTTCCCCCCGCCCCAAGACAGTTAAGGTAGATCCCTCTCTGCTTTGTTCAATTTCCAATCTGGGCTGTCCACAAATAACAGGTCTATTTAATCCCCTCTCTTTGGCCAAGTCTCTCAAAATGATGACCCTTTCAGCTAACTCAGGAGATTCTCAATCTGTTTGCATCCAGAAGGGGCCCCTTGTTGGTCACCAAACTTCACCATATGGTCTTGATGCTTAAACTCTCTCGGCTTCTTCAGGTATCCATTGTCTCATCCCATGCACTGTCTCCCTGCATGATTGACGTCACTTAGCCCAATGAATGTGATTCATTCTCAGAATCTCAATTTTCTCAACATTCTGTCACTCTCTGGTATTCCCAAGGGCTCTTCCTGTGGCTCAGTTAAATGCTCTCTTCCCATTTGTGAGACAGCAAAGACTATGCTGGTGTAGATTTTCTAGGCTCCATTGCCAATCCTAATGACTTATAGCTGGAGGATGGTGTTGTCATTTCCTACGCAGAGAAGGAAATGTTGATGTCCACCAACCTTCTCAACATATCCAGCCAATGGGAAAACCATCTGCCAATCACACCACTACAATGAGTGGCATGCTTTTTTGACAGAGAACTAATCCAATGGGTTTAGCTATTTCTCAGAACTTGCCCGCCCTTCACCTGCCCTTCTCCCAGTAGGGGATAGCTGCTGGGACTGGGAAAGGTGGCAGGTGGAAGAGGAGAGGAGGAAGCTCTTTACCTGCCAAACCTGCAAGCAAGGAATCCACTCAAGAAATCTGCTGTGTATTAATCTATTGCATATTGTGTTTTTGCAATGTTTGTGTAGTATCTCTGTATTTCTATTTGTTGCAGTGAATGGTCATTGACCCCAATAAAAATTATATACCTGGTATGTTCAGAGGAAAATTCCAGTTTTAAAAAACAGAATCTCCCACTGTTAAACCAGAATGCCCTGGAAGACCAGGCTCAGAGACTAGAGGAAACAGACATGCCCACACTGGCCTTAAAGAGATCAACTGGTGCAGGGTTGTTTCCATCCCCTAAGGATCACATGATAATGCCACTGACAAAGTGGTCAGGGAAGCATCTTTGATGGTACTCATAGTAAAGCTGCCATGATGTTGGTTGTTTGAGAGGGAAAACATAGCTTTTAACTATGAGATGTTAAGCTGCCTCAAATGTGTTGGGGACGAGATGGAAGTAACATCCTGGGGACACAGCATTAAAAAGGAGTTACTGGCATCTAATCCTGTGGTGGTTTGGCAGAAGTGGGAAAAGGCACCAGGGCAAAGAATCCAGGCTTTTTCTGTTAAAATCTTCAAATCAGAAATAGGCAGCTGTTTATTCCAGTGTGCCTTGCATAACACAATGCACATGTTTCTTTTTGCTTCTCCCTCCCCCATTTCATATTCTGTCTCTCCAGACCTAGAAGGATAGTGTTTATACAGGTCCAACTAAGCAAGTCATCCAAATAATTATTTCTTTATGTTTAATTCATTATATTTACTACAGCAGCAGAGAAGCTTTCACAACCCACTTCTGGAAAAGGTTTTAAATGCCACATTCCAATTCTGATGAGCTAAAGTTGAACCTGAATTCTTTATTACAGCCAGAGGGCAGCAATTTAAAATGGCCTGGAAGCATTAAAAAGTCCAGACAAGAAACAATACATAATAAAGCAGATATTAACAAAATAAAGCAGATAACAACTTAAAAACAGTGGGACACTGTTTCATTTGAAAACACTGGATTACCAGTTACACTGGTGGCCCTCATCAATTGCCATGCCCTGCAGTCTGTTGTACAAAATGGAAACATCTGGAACGAAGGGGTGCATAGCATAAGTGGCCTGAAATGGTAATGTCTGAATGGAGGCATGAATTCACCATTATTAGAACTCACCAGTAGGATGAAATGACTGGCCAATTGCTTTCCCTGTAGTTTACATAGCCATGACAGTACTGCTATAAGGTGTTATTTATTCCCTCCATTTCTTCATGTGACTGTGGATGAGGGACAGAGGACCAGTGGAGTTTTATTAGTTGAAATAGAGCTTTCCAAAAACAGGCTGTGAATTTTGTGGGCCTCTGTCAAAAATTAGGTGATTGAGCAAAGCATGGGTCTAAAAAACTTGTTGAATGAGCAGGCAAGATGATTTAGGAGAGAGGCCATGATAGCAAATGAAATGGGACATCTTAGATAAAGGATTGGCTACCACCAAAATGCTTCAGGGTCCTGACACATGGTAGGTCAGTTATAAAGTCCAAGGAAATGCTATCCCAAGGCATCTGTGGGAAAGAGAGGGGATTCAACAGTTCAGACCACTTGCTGTTTGGAGGGCAAGTATGATGACAACTGGCAGGAAGAAACCAAGGTCTGGGCATCTGCTCTAGTGTGAGGCCATGAAAAGTCAGGGAGAAAGAGGTGTGTAGTTTTTAAGTATCCCAGATGCTTAGCTGGTAGGCTGTTGTGGCAGAACTTCAACACTTCTTCCCTCAAGAAAGGAAAGCCATATAACTATCTTTGTGATGCAGGCTTCTGTATCTTCAGGAAAAGAGGGAATGAGAAGACAAAGGTGCACCTGTAAGTCATCTAGCAGCCCTCTCTACCCTAGAACTGCTGGTTCCTGTCTTGCTAGTCTCAGCCCTTGCAATTGCAGACTATGTCTACTGACAATGATTTAGAAGATGATTCTTGCTACAGGACTGAGCTGGAATCTTCAGTTTTCTCCTGAGGCTGATCCATGTCTGTGATACAACCACAGCCTCGTATTCATACATATAGGTAAACCTTTGCTGGCTTAGAGTCCGGATGAGAGTGGAGGTCTTGCAAGATTCTTAACTAAGGAGTTAAGAATAATGTAGAGGTTAAAAAGGAGATGGAGTGATGCATATCTCTGCTGAATCATTTTCTGAGCTGGGATGCTCTTTATAAAGTGCCCCAAGGTGTTGTAGCTTAGCCCAGCTAGGTGGCAATACCTAACAACCTTGGTTGAGCTCACAAAATTAAGCAAGGTCAGATCTGGGAAGTACTTGGGGGCGAGACTATCTGGGAATTCCATGGTTGTAGGTTGTGAAGTGAAAAAAAAATCCCAGAAAAAGGTAGTGATAAAGCACTTCTATACTGTGACTAAGAATTGTGCATGGAAATCACCAGGAGTTGGGCTCAGCTGAAAGGAGAAAAAGGAAAACAAATGTCGTCTGGGTAAAACATGATGGAGCAGTTCAGAATATGTTTATCGGTTTCAGCTGTTTAGGGCAGTATTGCTCAATCTTGACCACTCTAAGACCTGTGGACTTCAACTCCCAGAATTCCCCAGCCAGCATGGCTGGCTGGGGAATTCTGGGAGTTGAAGTCCATATGTCTTAAAGTTGCAAGGTTGAAAAACGCTGGTTTAGGGCCTGAAAATTTTCTTTTGTAGAGTTTTGCGATGGGACCCCACCCTCCACCCCCGTTTAAAAGAGTTGATGGTCCTTGGACATATGTAGATATGTCAGTCTTAGCAAGAAACAGCAGGCTAGGTTCTTAAAGGCTAAGAGCAACAGTAGTAGGTGGGTTATGTCTACTCAGCCAAGATAACTTAATACATCCTTTTACAATGTTCCATGGTACAGAATTACTCATTCTTCCAGGAAAAAGTAAAATTCTGCCTTTGAGAACAAAACACCTATTGGTAGTCCTGATTCTTGATGGCCCGTCTGTCATGGACAAGAATCTGGTAGGGGGTCCATCACGTTTCTGCATGCAAAACACATGGGGACAGCAGGTATCCTTACAACAAGCTGTTCCTCTACACACATGCACCACCTACCATGATGGTAGGCACTTAGCAACAGATGCCCTTCCTTCCCTCCTGTCCACCCTCTTCTCTCCTGTGTTACTTTGAAGTCAAACATGGGCATTGCTGAGAGAATGACAGCCAATGGTGCGTCTCCTGATTCACTGCCTCCCTACTGGAATTCTTGTGGGTGTTTTGTCCTCATGACAGAAGTGAAGAATCTTGGATTTCAGAATGGCTGTTTGTTGCGAGACACGTTTTACTTAGACAGGGATCCTGAAATGGATATAGTTGCAGGGAAGGAAAATAATTTACAATTCAGCAGGCCCTAAGCTGCTGGCTATGAGTTAAAATGTGGGAATAAAGGGAGCATGGTTGTGTAATAATGGCCATCTTATTATATGATACACTGATCCCTTTTCTTGGCAATGGATGCAGCCTTTTAATTATGTTATTGATTCACTTCTCCAAAAGGCTGTAAGTGGAGAATACTAAACAAGGAAGAACAATCACTTTGTGAGAACACCTTTTCAGTTTTTTGTGATGGTCATTCCGCATTGATAAACTGACGTTTTCAATAAAGAGCTAAAAGATCAAGCTGAACTGCTGGGTTATAAAGAACCCGTTTTCTGGCTTCTGGTCTCTGTGATAGGATGTTGGGAAATAGCACCAATTCAGTGAGAAGAAGAAGTAATTTTGGCTAGAACAAGGAAACAGCTGACAGTTGGAAATGTTCTTGAATCTTGATGGGAAATAGGGGACAGGTTGGAAGCTGAGAAGGCTCAGAAATTAGAGCTACAGGACAAAACGTCCAGAGGCTAAACTGATGTCTAAAAAAGAGAATCAGCGAAGGGAATAGCCTGAAAAATAGGGACAGGAGTGCAAAATGGCTAAAGAATATAAAGTTCAGAAAAGATGGCAAAGGAATAAAGGGCTAAGCAAGAAAGAAGCTTGGGGTGGGGTGGGGCGGGGTGGGGTGGGGCGGGGAGCCTACTGCAAGGTTTGTTTGCTGTTTGCAAAAAGTGATTTTATGAAAAAATGACGTAGGTAGGGCCTACGCATGATGTAGATCTATAGCTTATTCATGGGTTGTTGAACAAATCATGAACAGGTGAGATCACGACAATGGTTGGGCCCACACGCTGCATTAAGCTAGCCATGCAACTCACATGATGGCTCAGTGTGATGTGAGAACCGGACCCACAAGACAGAGCTAAGCAGTCGTTTCGGGCCAGCGGGCCCATGGTTGCTTTCACAGAATGGCTGCCGTGCCGGGTGTGGCAGTCACAAAATCTGCCCATCAGAAGGCAGCCTGTGGAGGATGCTTCCTGCCAGCCCCTCAGGCTCCCCAGCATCCTTTCTGTCATCCACCAGAGCTTCCTCTTCCTTTTCTGGGTAGATGGCAGGAGGAAGGCAGTGCTGAAGGCAGATAGTGCCTTGCTTCGCTGTGCAACTGCCTACTTTTTTAAAAATTAAAAGACTCTAGAAAAATAGACAGACGGGCCAAGTACATGGAGAGTGGAATAGCAAAGTATATGGGTGCCCAGGGATACCAGCCGAGCTACACTTGATGTGGTCCCAAGTGTAAGAAGAGCAAGGCAAAGGTGCACTGGGGATTTGGGTGAAAGATGAAGAGTTATTTGATCTGAATTACTTGCCTCTATCCTGGGCCTTCTGAAGCTCTTTTCTGAAGGCACTGCTATCACATCCATCAAGAGTTTTACAGTTAGAATGTTTCTTTTTTAAAAAGCGCCTGTAGACTTGTAGAGCAGTTTGTCTCTGAGCATGTGCAATGTGCCTCCCTCCCCTTCTGAGACATCGCAGCTCCTGCGCGACTGAGTTGGGGGATGTACTTTGTTGCATGAACTGGGTGAGTTTTAGAAATTAAGTCCTTAATAGAGGAAAGTGTCATCTTCCTTGGCTGGAACAGACACCCTTTCTATTGCTTTCGCTTTGCTTTTGGCTTCGAAGCTGGATCTGTGGCTGCTGAACTGAACAGCACCAAGCAGGGAGGGGAGACCGGTCTATGCATTCGAAAGTCTGTGCTGTTGCACTGATCACCTCCAAGGCTCAAAGTTGCTCGGCAGGACAAGCTCACTGTGTGTTTCTCCCTCTCTTACCTCTGCAAATGATTCATGGGCAGAGACCGGGTGCACCAGGCAGAATGCTAAGTCACCCTTTCAAAGTCAGAATGGCAGCCCCCTCCTCCCCACATCTTCTAGAGCAGAACCGCTTTTGACACGCACGGAAGAACAGCTGTATTCATGCTAAAATCTTGCTCGCATGAATACCTTTAAAAAAAAAAAAGGAATAGGATTGAGCATTGGTGCAGCAGTTTGAAGTATTTAGTGGCCTTGCAGTAAGAATGGTTGAAATGGGTTATTGCACCCATGTTGCAGATGGCGTGCTAAGAGGTGACAGCTTGTGAAAGGATGCTAAACTCATGGCAGAGATGAAATTTGGACCTGGATTGCAGCTTAATGGCTGATCCTGCTTGAGCCAAGCTGCTGATTACATGGGAAGTCTGTAATTAGATTTTTTATTATCACTTAAGTGCAGTGATGGGCAGGAAGAAACAAATACACTAAGGAACTGGGAGATGGAGTATTCAGTTATTCTTCCTCTCTTTTACTTTCTGGAAATATCTGTGTTACACCTCGAGGAAAAAAAAAGAGAGATTTGCATTCCCCATACCCAGCAGGCTAGTGATTACCCCATCGAGGAAAATACAATACTTGCATTTTTAATCTGAGCCCAGCTGGGGGGGGGGGGGGGGGGGTGGCAGGTAGTGGTGGATTCAAATGGAGAAACCAGTTGGGAAGGCTTATGTCCCCACTTTCTCCTGTAACCTTACTGGTTTGATTTAACATCACTCTTCCATTGCTGTTTTTAATGAAAATAAATATTTGGAAGAGCCAGCTACCCAGATGGGAAATCCTGCCAGTATGCTGAAGTGTTTAAGGAATTCGCTAGGGAGTGGAAAGACCAGGTTCAGATCCCCAAGGTAACATGGAGATCTCTGAGTGAGCTTGGCTAGTCCCTGTCTTTCTTCCTAACCTACTGTACAAGGTTGTTGTGATGATGAAAAGGGAGAAATAGGTAGGCTATCTTGAACATCTGGAGGAAGATATAAATGTCATCAACAGACACCTATGGAGAGGCTGCCTATAAGACAGTCTCCTCATCCAGCCCTCTGAGAACCAGGCATTTAGATACTCGCCCTCCGATAATATGTACCATCTTTTAACAGAGCAGAGAATGTCCCCAAATGATTTATCACCACATTCCCAGAGAATGTGGTGATAAATAATACAAGAAACTGCCAGTATTAATTTTACCAAGGTTTGTAATAACCTGTTTGGGAACAGAAGTTGATCAATTTCATAAAGGTCACTTGATTTGCAGATTGCATTCCTCCCTACCTCTCCCTCCTCCGGCTCTAATCCCTTGGATGGTAAAATAAAATACATATGCACAACTGGTCTTCTGCAAACTGGATACCCAGAACCAAATACTTTGTAAGTGAGCATGCAAATGTTCAAGCCACCTGTTCTGTGCAACTCCAGGGCTTTTGCTGAAAATCATTCTGATTGTTTTAAACCAGTTCATCTGAATAATCAGCTTTTGTAGAGAATAGCTATATATTTTGTAAGCCGCCCAGAGTCCACTGCAGTGGGTGGCTATATTAAATTTAATGAATAACGAGAACAATAATATCTATTTTGAAAACAGTTTAGTTGGCTTTTTAAATGGATTTTGGAATACTGGGGATGATTCAAGAATAGGAGTGTTCTACTTCCCAGAAGCCTTACAATCTCATTCTCACCTGACTTGATCTTCTTTCACAAGGCCACACACTGCCCTAAGCTCCCATGGATTTGATTTAGCAGGTTGTACAAACCCAGCCATTGTGGTTTGAAAACCATGCTGTATGTCTGAGCTGGTTCTGTGGAATTCATCAGGTGTGGCTTTTTCAGCAAACCATGATTAGGCAAATCATGACTTGGCACAATGGATGACCCTAATATTTCATTTCCTGATGCATGGCGTGTCCCTTCTCTTCCCTTCTTCAGCCATCTTCATTAACCTGTTTCTCAGCCATCCCTACAGCTATGCCCTCCTAGGAATTACTACCAAGGAACTCCTTATTATCCTAGATTCATGCAATGCTGCATTTTCATACTCATCAATCATAGCATTAAGCAACAATAAGCTTCTAATGCACCCTGCTGCTGGTACAGTGGCACAGTCATTATCTAGATTAGGTTTGCATCCCTCTTCCTCCCAGAATTTGTTTGACAAAGGAGCCCTTCACAATAGGCAACTTGAAGGCTCTGTACAAATGGCCACACTCCCCCGCTCTCCAGCTGGGCAGATGGGATTCCATTGAGGAGGCACTTGTTGGTGTCCGCTTGGGCAATTTCGGTGGCACGTCTGTGCAACAGCAGGGCCCACCTTTGAATGAATGCTGGCATCAGGGTGACTAATGGACATGCCTTCATTAGTGTTGACTTTTTGCATGCAATTCCTTCCATTTCACCCATAGCATAGTGGCACCCACGTCACATTTATCTATGGCAGGGAAGAGGTTCATCTTCTAAAGGTGGACCGTTGACTAATGGTGCACAATTCTGGGGACAACCACTGCTTTTTGCTTTTGTATGGCATGCCGAGCGCTGCACTCTGAAAATTGAGGCAAAGCCAAGGCCAAGAAATGGGCAGAGCTAAGGCAAAATTAATACTGGATTTAATTAATTGTCACTTGCATGATTAAAACATTAAATATCAATATGGCTGCTTCCCAGCTATTTCATGATGTACCCATTTTGCCACCAGTGATCATTTTTCAAAGGCCCCATAGGCTTTGCACCCTTAGTCAATGCACAATTGGGATAATGATCTGACTCAGTATGGGCAGCTTCCTAGATGCTCCTAGGCCTGAGTTTGCACACAGGGTCAAATCATGAGTTGCTTAACCACATTTATTGAATAAGCTACCAATTGGTTGGGTCTGCACAACACCCTAACCAATCAGCCATGGTTGATAAACTAGAATGGCTGATTTGCACAACATGTTAAGCCAAAACCAAACTAACCACATGATGACTTAATGCAGTTGGTTAACCGTTCTATGTTCCTTCAAACTCTGAGATGAAAATTCTAGCAGAAATTTTGCTGTGGCTGCTCTTGCTGATGCAACATGTACTGCATTGTTTTTGTATCAGTGGATTTTAGAATTTTACTTAAGTGTTTTAAAAATACCTTATATTCCCTCTAGATTGGTGTTGCTCAACCTTGGCCACTTTAAGATGCGTGGACTTCAACTCCCAGAATTCCCCAGCCAGTTGAAGTCCACGCATCTTAAAGTGGCCAAGGTTGAGCAACACTGATCTAGATAGTATACAGATGTTCGTCCTTTGTGCAGGATTTTATTTGTGTGTCCACAAACAGATAGAAACCTGCATGGTGGACATGGTTCAATAAAATAGCAGAAAAGCTGCTCTAGACCTTCAAAGCTAAAATAGCCCACACTCAGATCATGGAGACTAACAATATGTCTTTGAAATCAGATGAGTAAAAAGAATCTAAACTTCTCGATGTAGTATTCCCAAAGACACTAAAGCTAGTGCCAGGGAAACTTCCCTTTCTGCTTTGGTCTTATGTTCCTTGACTGCTTTGCCTCTATTTTGATCTCTGTAGAGGAGTTTGCTGCCCGTGGCAATCTCTACTTGTCTCTGTTGCACTTGGCTCAGTTACACAGTATTTAGTCTCTCGCGTGTATGGCAGCTATGCAACTCAGCTGCTTTGTATTCGTGTCTTCTGCTCAATTATTGAATTGTTTCCACCAATTTCGATATCTCCTTGGTCTGTGGTTATCCAATTAATACATGAATAAAATATTAATTCTTTCTGAGAAGAGCTTTCCAAAATTGGGGAAATGAGAACCAGGGAAATAAAATTAGCCCCTGATTTATTAATTGATTTGTTTCTAAGTAGAGCCTTGCTGATCTCTTTGTCCTCACTTGGTGGTGACAACACCCAGTCCCAAAAACATAAATTAAAATCTATTCTACCACCTTAAAACAGAGCAGTACCTATCTAAGCTACTGGAGGTGCTCTAGTATAATGAGCAATGGCACTAGAATATTTTTGGGGGTGGGAGGACGAGTAGGAAAGCTATCTCCTACACATTTCCTGTTGATGCTCCAATGTCATTTTTTCCCCCTGACATTAATTGTCAGACTTATTTTTTATATAGCGCATATTAAGCAACCGAGTTATAATACAGAGAGGAGAAAAAGAAATAAGGTTTTCAAAGAAATTAACATTCTAATGCAACCTTTCTTTGATACACAAAAATAAACATTGGTAGGCAGAGAGCTGGGATGTTTCTTCAGAGGAGAAAATGGGCCAGAAACTAGCTATTAGTAACATTTCCCCAATTCTAGGTTGAAATCAGGAAAAGGTAAGCCTTTATTGGGTTGTGGCTCAATCTTTCAATGTTCTCAGGCCCGCTCCCTAAATTTCATGCTAGTCTTAGGGAGCCATTTTAAATCTATTTCCAGGCCTGAGCATTCTCCCTTTTTTGCACTTTATTCTTTCTCTGTCTCTGAACCAGGCAGCACATAACATGGGCAATTTATGGCCAGAGCTTCTGATTCTTATTTTAAAGCCTCTGGAGGGGAACTTGCACTCTCTTTAGAATAATGGTTTGAAAAAATGTGGAAAACTGAGAACATTAACAAATGGCTCCAGGTTTACAGAAAAATACAGATACCTTGCGGTAGTTTCTCTTTGTTAATTTTTATAGTCTACAGCCCAAGGGCAATAGTCCCCCCCCCCCCATAATATGGTGGGTTGCATTTTTCTTGACTTAATCTGCTTTTGAAAGTTGATTGAATGGTTAGTATGGTAATTTTTCACTGTAATCAATTGATTCTGCAGTGAGTGTGTGCGCCTGTGTGTGTGGGTGCAGTGTGTTAATATACGTGCACTGATTTTAGTCATGAGGAAAAAGAAGGTCATTGTGGGAAGTTTAGCTCCACATCTGATCATAATAGCATAAGTGCAGACGTTATTGCTGACCTGTTTCCCCAGTGTAAATCCACCACCTTGCTTCTGTTAGTTTCTCAGTGGAAAAATATAAGCACCTGTGAGTTTTTCTTTCTTTCTTTCTTTTTTTTTAAGTAGGCCAAATAATTGAGGGTGTGTGTTTCTGAGTGTCTCTGTATTTATGTGTCTGTCTCCTGATGGACGGTTCCAATCATAGCAATAAACTTTCTGTTTTAAATAAAGCCTGCTCCAATCCAATTTCTCTTTATGCTGGATGGAAAAGTAGCTTGGACTGGGGAGGGGAAGAAAAGTTATTGTCGTTCTAATCCAGTTTAGTGTGTGACAGTGGCAACAAGGGATTTTAACGTTGCCTGTAGAATAGAAGAGCTAATACAGACAGACAGAGAAGACTATTATTTCCAGTAACAAGTGTTGCTCTAGCAAATGGTAACAACATATAAAAGCCTGAAATATATGTATTTTTCGCCATCTCTGCATGGCAAAACTATGCAGATGACAGACTAGAGAAGTAAGCTTCTAGTCCTTATAGTAAGTTCATAAGGACTAGAAACTTACTTTTAAGATGAAAACTAAGAGTTGGTAGAAATGCTTATTATAAACTGTGGGGCTCCAAGTGCTGAGCTAACCCACTAAATCCAAGTTTTTTATAGAAGCTGATTTGCTTTGCTAATGCTGCTCCCTTCATGTTTCTATTCTTTCTTTCCCCCCAAGTCAGGTCTTAAAACTGAATTCAGACCTCTTGGAGGGAAAAAGGAGTGAGTGCGGAATGAAATTCCTTTTGCAGCCTCCTCTGGCATTTTCTGTGCTGCTCTGAGATCTGTGATGGCTGAAAGGTGGAATAGAAATGTGATAAGATTAAAATATGTATTTTGTTAGAGCTTCTACTGGTTTTAAAATATGGGCAATTCCCCTCTGCTGATAAAGTGTGAATTGCCAGCAGGCTATAAAAGCAGGCGCACTAAGGAATACAACGATGCACAGGGAGTTGCTTTGAAAAGGAAGTTGTTAGGGCAAGCTGTTAGATTTTCTGTTCTTTGTGTTTCAGGCCTCCTCTCTGGATATCTGGAAATTAAATATGTGTGTGGCAGACAGAAGGCTTTTGACTCCAGCATGTCCATGAATACAAATAACAGGCAAATGGCTTTAAAAGGTAGACGGTTCCCCCACCACCCACCCTGCTAATAGCAACCGATCTAGTGAGTTAATGGTGCTGAATGCTGTTTTGGGCTGCAGCTGTTCTGTGACCAGTTCAAGGAGATCTTTTAGGACAGGCAACTTTTTAGATCTTAAGCCCTAGCAATCATCCTATCAAATAACCATGATAAAAACCCAAATCCCATGTTTTCCAAGGACATTTACATATCTATGATATTGTCTTATTATATTTATTATTTACAGTACATTTTAAAGACTTAAATTTCAGTGACTTACCCTGTTATCTTACTTAGACCATTGCAGTTAGGAATCTCACCAGTGAATTCATATAACCAGTTCAGAAATACTGTTTTATTAAGATTCATTTTTTAAGACATACCATATTACAGATCTGGCTGCAGAAGATTAGATTCATACAGCATGCTGCTGGGGCAGAAGATTCTTTTTTGAGGGGGGGACTGATTAGTGATTCTCAGAGTGAAAATAAATGTTCATTATATATAGTCTTGTTTTCCTTTGGGAATGTTGGAGAAATGACTTTTATCTCCTTGACAAATCTCAAGTCACCTTCTGGTTTGCCCAAATCTTTTTATCAGCCTCCCCCATACCTCTATTTTTTTAAATGATTTAAAGTATTAAAAGAATCAAACAATCCGGCCGAGGATGTCTTCCCTCTGTGCTTGCTGACAGCCTGAATCCTTGTGAACAAAGCTAGCCAAGACCCTGCTTTGTTTTGTTTGCAGTCTGTTCCCCAAATATCCTTCTGCATTATCCAAACACTTCTGTAGGGAGCAAGGGGGGGACACTGAGGATCAGCTGTCAGTTTTTGTGCTTTGTAGACTTGTAAGCATGCAAGTTATAATTGGGTTTTTGCTGTGCATCTCCTCGGAGTGCTGTGCAAAGCATACTCCTGGCCTTCTGACCCAAATGGATCAGATAAGAAACTTGAAAAGAAGGAACAACTTTGGGGGTGTGCAGCTTAACTAGGTTAAGTCTTTGAAATCTGTAATTTTCTGAAAGGATGCAGTGGCTTTGTTGCACCAAGAAGTACCGTTCTCCAATAAGAGAGAATTGGCTTAAGAAAAACAGAATTGGCAGTTGTGCATACAGTGGGTTGTTAAATCTCTTTGGGCTCCAATCTTCTACAGCCTAAGGCTCCAGGTTGGATTTTGTCACCTTGGCAGTGACTCCCAAACACTTGCATTGGGTGCAATCATTTCACTAGGTCTTTCATTTAAGAACTTTCTGGCTGACGTTGCTCTTGATTGACAATGATGTTCAACCATTGGGTAAAAACCATGAATGGATAGGTTAAAATAGCCCTATTTTCATTTAGCATCCTCCCTGATGTATTTGATTAAAATCCCTACCCTTGCCAGGCAGGGCATTATACTCCGTTTACCTAGAGGGCACCTGACTGGGGAAAGCAGCACCAGGGTTCTGGGCTTTTAAGACCTAAAACCCCCAACCTAAAGCCTGTAAGCGTCTGGCACACGGAGGCAGCAGTGGGGGGAAATGTGACCAGTTGAATTTCTGTCTCTCATGAAGCTCCTGAAAGCAAAGGAGCTCTGCTAGCCCTGTGTTTACATTTTACCAGGATATATTGCAAAATTAGAATCTGTGCCTCAGGCAACCATTTAGTGGTTCCTGCCTTTCCAAGAAGCTTCCTTTTGTTCCCCTGGTGGTTTTGCATTTTCACCAGTGAGTCGCCGAAGCAGATTCACAAATAGACAAGCAGGTTCCTGATTTTCCATCTGACTCTCTCTCCCAGAGTCCAGTCTCTATAATGGGAATGTATTTTTCTTCCTGATTTGGTTTCTGCTGATACTTTGCACTGCGTAGAACAGATTATTTCCAGCTCTGCTAATAGAAGATGTCCATTTGACTTGTCTTTTGTTTTTCGTCTGCTAAGAGACCTGTGAGTCTCATCTAAGGATGGAAATAAGTTTGACCTTAACTGAAGGATTTTACTTTTTTTAAAAACAGGGTCAGCAACAATTACCAGTTTCTTTCTTTTCCCCCAGCAAGCCTTGGGAAAGTCCTTGGTGCAGTTTAAAATAGCCTCCACCAAAGAGGACCAGATATATCTCTGTATGTCTGATATGGAAGGAGCACATGTCACATTTCACTTCCTGTTCGTTCGTTCTCTTTCCTTCTTTCCTTCTTTCTTTCTTTCTTTCTTTCTTTCTTTCTTTCTTTCTTTCTTTCTTTCTTTCTTTCTTTCTTTCTTTCTTTCTTTTCTTATCTTCTTGACTGATAAAGGTTTTGTAGAAACTTGAAAGCTTGCAGATTATTGCATACACCTTAAGTTGGCCTAACAAAGATAATGCTTGAATAAGGATTCTGGATTTTTAAATTAGCTTAGCCAACATGGCTACTTTTATCTTTTACTTAAGAAACAAATGCATATGTATACCAGTTTTCTCACTCCCTGCCTCTCCATCAATCTATACTGAACTAAGATGGCCCAGAACCTGTTTCTAGAATCAAATGAACCTTGGGTTTATGCTGGTTTGGTTTGGGTTTAGGGCCATATTTAAGGTCAGCTGTTGTGATTTGTTTACAATGGTTTATGGCAAAAATCAGCTTCGCGTTTTGCTGGGCCCCAGCTCAAGTGTTGCTTATCAAGCCACAAAATAATTCTGATTAGAAACTTTGAACATGATCTGATAGGGCTATGACTGTTGAACACACTTTTTTGCAGCTTTGGATATGCAGCTTATCCTGGGCTTCCTACATTTAACTAGAGGTGGGATCCCTACAACATTAGCTGTATTTTTTTTTGGTGTCTTTATGTCTCACAGTGGGATACCATAGTTGGGCTGAATGCACCAAGACCTGAAAGCTGTGACGTCTTGATCATTCTATGCGGAATCTTCAAAAAAAAAATTCAATTGGAGGTGGCATTGGAGGTAAATTTCAGTGTACCGGTTTATGGATTCTAAATGCAAAAACATCCTTTTCTTGCAGAGATTGAGAGAAAAAGATCAAGTCCGCTGCTGAAATGTACAGAAGGAATGGGGGTTAGGAAGCAAATTATCCAGTCTGTCTGGAGTTTGCTTGGAACATCTCATTTTCAGCTGAGTTAATCAGGCAACAGATGAAGTAAATTCTGGTCCATTAAAATTTATGCTGTAATGCATACATAAAATAGAAGCAAGGACTGTGCAACTGTGTGCAACCTGTAGCTTTCCAGTTGTTGCTGAACTACAATTCCCAGCTTCTCCTACTGTTCACCATGCTTGGCAGGGCTATTGGGAATTGTAGTTCAAGTCAAATCTGGAGGGCCACAGATTCCCATCCCCTGCTATAGTGCAATCCCATGTTACAATTTACTCCTGCTAAGCAAAATAAAGCCAACCATAACAGTACAGCAGAAAAAAAGCAAACGAGGGACCATTAAAATAGGCTGCAGTGGATTACATTTCTTGAAACAAAATAAAATTGATCATTTGTATCATAGGGTCATGACTGAGCTTTACAAAATTATGGGAGGAGTGCGGTTTCTTTTCTCCCCTTTATTAATGCTTGATGAAAAATTTTGGCACCAACTCAAGATGGAAAATTCTTCACGCAGCCGAGTATTAATTTAGAGGATCTGCTGCTGCCAGAAGCCACAGTAGTACTGCATCATCTTTTAAAAAGATATTTAGTGAAATCTCTGGAACACATTAAGCCCAAAGGGACTGCCTTGAACAGAGGGAATATTCTGAAAGTCAGCTTTTGGACAATGAGGGCTCTGTCCCATGCTTTTGGGTTTCCTGGAACCTTTTGGGAACAAGATGCCTTGCCAAAGCAGGGGTAGGCAATAGAGCTGTGCCTGGTTCAGAAATTATTTGGAAAAAGCGTGTCAGACTTTGCACAAGTATAGCACCTCTCTGCTGTAAAAGTAGCCATCTCCTTCAGGGTTCTGCATAAGCAGGGGTGTCAGTCAAAATCTGAAAGATGTGGCACAGTGATGGGATCCAAGCCCTGTCCCTTTTGTACGTGTGCCTAGAAAGAGGGTGGGGATTGGATGGTGATGTTCTGCCCATAACCTGCAGATTTTGACACCCACCTCTTGGATGCTGCCACACATAACCCTGGAAAAAAATACATCTGCTTTAAGGAGCCAACTTATTAGTGCAGCTATTAAAGCCATGTCTTTTTTCAGGTTCATCCAGAAGCCTGAAAAAGGATGTGGCTGCCTTCATGAGGAGCAGACTGGGGCTGTAGAGGAGTACGGTGGCAGCCTTGAAGAAAATATGTAGCAGCTATTAGGAAAACAGCAGTTTATTCCAGAAAGACCCAAGGAGTGGGGAAGAAACTCAATATTGGCCAGCCTTGACTCGGTTGGCTGTAAAAGGGAGGGAAGGAGACTCTCAAATATGCAAGGTTCCGCTGTTATAATCTATATCAATAAAGTTAAGTTCTAGTATTTTTTGTATATCTATTTTCTGATCGGGTCTACCTGAAAAGGGCTGACAGATACCGGGCTTACATTATGTGAAGACTCCTTGGGAATTCTTTTTTTATTTTTTTTTTAATTAGAATTTTTCAGTACAATAAAAGTATACAAAAATAAAAGATTAAGAAAGAGGAAAAAATACAAAATAAGAAAAAAAAAGGAAAAAGGAAAGAAAACATGGCATTATGACTTCTGCCCTTCTTTCTATTGAATAATTGCCATCTTATTCTTTCCCCTTCCTATCTGACCCTTTTTAATCCCCAGATCCATAAATCATCAATTCAGTCTTTTCTTCTTTCAACAAAAAGGCCATATAAGGCTTCCACTCTTTTAAAAAAAGTCTTTATAGTTTTTTTCCCTGACCAAACTGGTCGGCTTTGCCATTTCCTCAAGCTCCATCAGTTTTATAATCCAATCTTGTACTGTGGGTATTTCATTATTCTTCCATCTTTGCATGTACAATAATCTTATTGCAGTTACTATATACAATATTAATTTCCCATGTTTCTTTTCTAGTTCATCATCCATAAAACCCAATAAAAAAAGTTCCAGTTTCATCGTAATATTAATCTGCAGTATCTTTTGTATCATTGTATGAATTTGCACCCAAAATTTCTTTGCTTTTTCACAAGTCCACCATTTTATTTATTTATTTATTTATTTATTTATTTATTTATTTATTTATTTATTTATTTATTTATTACATTTGTATGCTGCCCATCTCCCCCAATGGGTAACTCTGGGCGGCTCACAATTAAAACCAAAGGCTCAGGAACCATGAAAAATGATACCGTATAAATAGGTAAAATTAATTAATCAATTAAAATCAGACTATAAAAACAACCCTATACATAAATACTAAAAAATGCTCAAGTTGTCAGGGGGGCAAGGTCATGCATGGTAGAAAGTTCCCTCTTCCTTTTCATATTTCACACTCCTTGTAAATTCTTGACATGTGCAGAGCTCTTGTCGTGCTCTTCAAATGCTTTGGATTTTAACTTTGGCCAGTCTCAACCAGCATGGCCCATAGAAATGATAGGCCAATATGCCAAAAGAGCCATATAATAGCAAACTGCAGCAGGGATCCCATTTCTCTTCCTTAGCAGGAAGGGATGATGAGAAGGATTCTGAAGAGGGGAGGGCAGAATCATCTCTGTGGTGGGAGAGAATTTTAATCATCCATTCCTACAAGGAAAAAGCCATTAGGGACCCTATGTAGGAAGTATGTTGAGATATATTTGATGATGCATGGAAAGTTTGTCCTCTCATTCATCTTTGCTTGTCAAAGGATAAACCTAGTAGCCTCTTTGCAGTGACTCTTCTTTGCCATGGAGTTAACATTCAGATTTCTGTTTGCTGATTAACCTACTCCTTGAGCCTAGATACTTAAGTACCATGTCATTGATGAGGCTGTCTGATTTTTCCAACATAAAGCAATACTCCCAAATATCAATGATAGAATACTTTTGTATACAAGAAACAGGAAACAGGGAGACCCATCTCTGAAACAGGTAACGCTGCTGCATCTGGAAAACACTCTTTGGCAGCACACAGCTTGAAAAGGGGCTGGGTTTCATAGATTGGAAGGAATCTGGAATCCCAGTGGAGGCCTCCGCTACGACTTCCCCATCCAATGGTTGGGCAGCTTCTCTTTAAAGGGAAGCCCAGAGATGGGATGGGATGTTCGCTCCACCAAGTCAACTGTTGCCTCCCCCTGCACTAGGTCCTCTGGTTTCATTCTGATACTGCATTTTGGACTTGCAGAAACCATACAGACCTGTCTATCACAATGCAACCTAGGGCAAGCCTGTGTCTCCAGTGTTCAGCATTTCCATGCCTCCAATTTACAGCTCTGTTTGGAACCCCCGGCTCTTCCTCCCAATTGTTTCACACTTTTCTTTTGTGTTAGCCAAATACAAAAACAATATTAGTTGCACTTGTGGTGGCATGGTGCAATTAATTTCCTTGTCAGAGACTCTCAAGAGCCACATGGCTGACAGTCCAGTTTGCTCTTCTTCCCTGCTATTTCTGAAGTAACAACATGCCAATTACATTAGTGTTGATTGTTCTCTCTTCCCCCACACCTCCTAAGTCGAATTTATCCATACAATTTTACTGACAGCTGTCCATTGGAGCTTTTATGGCTGTCTGCTGTTCTTCCATCCTGTTCATTTTTTCCTCTTCCTTTTGGAGTCCATCCTTCCCAATTCAGGCCCATGTTTTAGTATCTAAAGTAATTAAAATATCAAAGCTTCTGAGAAACGGCTTAGCTTTGCCATTCTTTGATAGTGCTCACCACAGGATCAACATGGAGCATGACAAATTTGCTTGGAAAAAGTTCTCCTTGGAACCCTTCTTTGTGAACTTGGATGTTCACACATCTTCCTTGTCTTCTCTGGCTGCTGGAATATTTGTTCAATATTCATACAATATCCATACAATAACAAATCTGGCTATTTTTTGTTGCATTTCTCAACCAACTTTTCCCTAATCAATGATGTTGGACTACAACTCCCACAACTCAAAAAAAAATGTAGGCCTGGAATTAATAGATGCTCGGGTTTTTTTTATTTGCACAGAATGGTACTTTCTAAGGAGAAAGCTAAATAACCAAGTTGATTTGAATTTTGAGGGTTTTTTTTTAAGAAGAAAGCATGCTTCCAATAAAAACTTAAATTACTTATTGAAAAACTGAAAGATGCAGAATGTTTGAATATTTGATTCAGCATTGTGGAGCATCAGACCAAATTGTTTCATAAAGGGGCAACATTTGTGTGGGGAGGGACAGCCTCTGGCTATTTTTGCTTTTCATTAGCAGATGGTGTGGAAGACTCCCTCTTATTTAGACTTGAACAGCCATTGCCACTTGAAGTGCAGCAGGGCTAGGCAACCCATGGTCTTCCAGATGTGCTGAACTACAACTCCAGTATCTCTCATTCTCAACTATTTGGGCTTGAGCTGTTAGGAGTTGAAGTTTCGTGACAACTGGATGTAGGTTTCCACTCTGGAGAATGGTAGCAACAGAAGGCTATTTTGTGGAGTCCCTTGAGTTCTCTGAGCTTGGCTGTTTTCTTGGAAACGTTTCATTACCCAGCGAAGTAACATCTTCAGTGCTCCACTCCATTCTAGCACTGAAGATGTTACCTAGCCGGGTAATGAAACGTTTCCAAGAAAACAGCCAAGCTCAGAGAACTCCAGGGACTCCACATTTCAACCCTGAGCTACACATATTCTCTTCTAGAAGGCTATTCTCATGTTTTGCTTATGAACTTCCTGGAGGCATCTGACTGGATAAGATGGGGAAACATCCTGGATTAAATAGGACTGTCGGTTTGGTCAGCTAAGAACACTTTTTGCATTCTTTTGGTTACTTTACTGCTTAGGTGTGAGACCCAGTTTGGTGTAGTGGTTAAGGCATCAGGCTAGAACCGGCAGTTCATGAGTTCTAGTCCCACCTGAGGCACAAAGCCAGCTGTGTGACCTTGGGCCACCCTCTCTCAGCCCTCGGAAGGAGGCAAGGGCAAACCTCTTCTGAAATCTTGTCAAGAAAACTGCAGGGACTTGTCCAGGCAGTCGCCAGGAGTCAAGACTGACTTGAAGGGACCAAAACAAAACAGAACAAAAATCCTGCTTAAGTATGTAGTGAGCTTAGCTCACTTTTCAAAGAGGCATGGCATTCCTTCTCTTAATTTCCTAAAAGCAGAACAGGAGGTTGATTTACCTGGACAACAATTTAGGATTCTCTCTGACAAATGGTTGGAGCATTTGAGGTCATCCCTCCTTCACGAGCTGAAGATTTGACCTGGGATCAGATTCTTCCACAAATGTAATTTAAGTTTTGTGACTAAGCAGGGCTCCTGTATGAAGTGATGTACTCAGTGGGGATTTAACTTCAGCTCACACCTGCTACCAACTCTTTGTGTGACAGCAATTGAGTTCTTAAAGCCCTGGGCTATTTCAAACCAGGGCTATCAAATACCCACTTTGATTTTTCCTGGATTTTTCCTTAAATAAAGTGGGACTCTGTGCTACTGAACTGATCTTTTGGGGGGGGGGCTCTCAAAAGCATGGGTTGATAATTCTCTCACTTTTAGTTAATATATAACAATGGACAGAATGGATGCTGTTTGTATAAGGCTGATTTGATTTGTCTTGTGAATCTACAAAAGAATAAAAGGAAGTGGGGGCGGGGAGAGAAGAATCTAGTGTGAACTAAGTTGGTAGCCTCCCAGAAAGCTGCTAGAGTAACTAAGAACATGCAGGGAGAGAGAGAAAAAATCTGCTAATTTCAAGCTTGGTTAAAAAGTGGCATGGAGGGTGGGAGAACTGAATATACTGTATCTGCTAAACTGGGAGGGAAAATAGCTGCTCTTTCTCTCCTCTTCTCTGGGAATATCAACAAAGCAGTGAAATGAAATATTAATATTTTCTTCTCGAGCCTCTGAAATCTCTTAGTAACTCTAATGCTTTGGACTGAAGTACAGTTCATCATCATCCCCACCGTCATTAATTTTATTCTTCAATGCTGGTAAAAGCAGGAAGAATGTTGGCAAATTGCCAACTGAGCAGACTTCAACTTGTTCTTGTGACTTTAAGGGCTGCTTGATTTGGGGAGAATCAGCACGCAAAGCTTCCTAGCATGGAGCTGTCAGGTTCTGGCCAGACTTCAGCATGTGACATAGAAGCAGGGACTAGGGACAAAAGGGAAAGAAAAGTAGTAGACACAAGAGGAGGAGAGTCGACAGTTTTGCTGTTGCTCAGATGATAAGGCAGAGGGCACATCCAGCTATCTTCCAGATGTTCAAATGTTGCTGAGAGGAAGGATGCTTTTTCTGACCTACAGTATTCCTATTGCTCACCTTCTACTCATAGCAACAGTGGAGACCACTGAAGTCTCTCCCCAGCCTCAATAGGTAGGAAAGGTGAGTTATCTAAAAGGCCATCTGACCTGCTGCCGTATGATTCATGAAAAGAGAGAATCTCTGGGAAGATTCTGTTTGTATCATTGAAAAAGAAACTTTTATCCTCTTCATGGGTGTGTTCCTCTCTGCCATTTTTAACTGAAAATTGTTGGAGCTAACCACCGTGATATAAGGGGTCTCTTTTTTTCTTTTAACACCACTTTCAAGCATGCAATTATCCTCAGTTTTTATAAGGGAACTCTGTTCAGACATTTGAGCCTGTGCTATGCAAAGCATCTCCATTGCCTGACCATGTAGCATCTGTGTTTCTAGGGCGTCTGCATCTCTAGAAAGAGGGCAACAATCTAGTTATTTGCTTAAGGAATAAAGGTGGGATTGCATACTTCTTTCAGAACCTCAGGTTGACCTTCTCTTGTCCATTTCTTCTTCCATGGTCTCCGAAGCCAGACTGCAACACTTAATCTAGACCTGTTATGAGCTGTCATGGGTACCTCTTACTCTATTTTCTTTTTCTGCCTCTGGACTTTAGCAGCTGCTTGCTCAAGTCAAATTACTTACATTGTATTCTCTAAGTGCCAGATAACCTCTACATTTGCAATTTGACTGAAATCTGCTCATGTGCTGCCCTTTCTTGCTCTCTCTAGTCAGCCCAATCCACGCCAAGTGGTCCATGCCATGATCTCCCTGTCCATCCAAAAGTTGGTGATTTGAGCAGCTGACAAAATCATATCAGAAACCTGCCAACTCCCTGTAGTAATCCAAATATTAATGGATCAAGGATACCAGGCTGTAACCCAGAATTTGCTCATCTCACCTTAAATCAGCTTTCCCTAACCCAGTACTATGTTCATCTACAATTTATTTATTAGATACATACCCTGCTTTTCTACTTATATAAACATTCAAGATGACTTGCAATGTTTAAAACAGAAACACAAGATCTGGAATATAAAATTAAAATAAGTGAAATTAAAATTTGATTAACAATTAAAAGTTTGATGCCTTTGCCTTTGTCTAAATACTGGGAAAGTGGGGACCAAATATACTTCCCTAGATGTAGAACATTCCATAAGCTGGGACCCACACAGGAGAAGGTCCTCTCCTACGTATTGGGTAAATGAGCCTCTGGCAGATGAGTTTCTTTAAAAGAATTCTCATGTTGATCAAAGTGAGCAGACAGGTTAGTAGAAGAAATAGCCCCTCAAATAGTCAAGTTTTAAACTCTGTAGGGCTTTAAAATTAAGCACCAGCTTCTTCAGTTGTGCTCGGTAAGCAGTAGGCAACCAATGGAAATCTATCCTTACAGGCTCAAATCTATCCTTAAAGAATTGTGAATTAAATTAACAATTAACAAATATAATTGTTAATTTGATTAACAATTAAAATAAAAAACAATTGATTTTAATTGTTAATCAAATTTTAATTTCACTTATTTTAATTTTATATTCCAGATCTTGTGTTTCTGTTTTAAACATTGCAAGTCATCTTGAATGTTTATATCAGCATTTTGCAGCAGTTGAAATAACCATCGCTAAGTCCAAACTACTCAGGAAGTGTTGCAACTGGCATTCTAGTCATAATTTGTGAAGGCCCTCCCCTTGTTGTACAGTTGTTCAGTTGTTTCTGGCTCTTTGTGACCCAATAGGCACCTTCCAGGTTTGTCAGTAACACTATGAGTACTTGTAAGCTTCTGTTTAGGTCATCAGTGGTAGTATCTAGTCACCTTGCCTTCTGTTGGCCTCTTTTCAAATTACTTACAGCTTTTCCAAGCATTAGGATCTTCTGCAATGATTCTTGCCTTTGCACTACAGTATGTGTCTAAAATAATGAAGCCTTAGCTTCATTATTCGTGCTTTTAGTGAGCGATCTGGTTTTACCTCATCTAGTACTGAATGATTTATTCTTCTTGTAATCCAAGGTATTTTCAGCAATTTTCTCCAGCACTGCAACTGAGGGTTCAGGTTTTTTTTTTGTTCAACCTTTTACAGCGATATGTTACAACTGGGAAAACTATGGCTTTAATTATGTGTACAGCTGTTGTCTACAAATTAGCATTTTCTCTAGGTCTGCCATGATCTTCCTCTCAAATCGCAGAGTGGTCTTTATTTCATCTTTGTATTTCTAAGGCTAGGAAGATAAAATCTGTTACTACAGTACTTTACGACTTCTCTACCCATATCTATTGGGATAGCATTGCCTGTTGATATAATCTAGACATAATCTTAGTTGCTTAATATTGAGCAGTAGATTGGGATTTGCTTTTTCTCTTCTTTCACCTTCCTTAAGTCTTCCTCTCTTCCAGCATCAAAGTAGTTTAATCAGAATATCTGAGATTGATGATGTTTTCTCCCAGCTTATAAATCCAAAGACAGCTGAGGATCAAGGAGCACTTAAGGAGCAGGCCTGCTTTTTTTCAGGGGTAGGTGTGCAACAACAGGCTTTGCCTCAATCCTTGAATCCAATTTATCTTTACCAACAACCCCTCTGTTGTTTCTGGATTTAATTTCAGCTTCTTTTGCTTTATACAGCTCATTAGTAAAATTAGGCAGAGTTGACAATGGGTTTCTTCGAGTTAGATGGAAAGGAGAAATAGTGATGACACCTGATCTAAAATACCCGGTGATTGAATAGCAGTGGAGATAAGTTGGGACTCTGTGGGACATCATAAATCAATGGCCTACATTTCAAGGATTATCCCTTCCCAGCACCACCTTCTGGACACAGCCCAACAAGAAGGAATGGAACCACTGCAAACCAGTTTATTCAAGATGCAGCCATAGCAGATAGCCCAGAAAAACACCATGATAGATTGTAAAGGAATTGACACATTTGGGATAATTAGTAGGGCTGCATTCACACCATCTAATTTTAGTGCAGGTCATTCACTGTAGTGACTAAAAGAGTCTCAGTACCATATTTCCACCACAATCCAAATTGAAATGATCCAGATAAGCAGCTTCATCCAAATGAATGTGGAACTGTGGGGCTCTCAATCATCTTAGCCAGGAATACAATATTCAAGATCAGTCTAAAATCCCCATAACTGAGCCAAAATAGCATAACGAGTTAATAATTCTGAGAGTTAGTTGAACACATTGGCCAAAAGTGAGTGGGAAGGGTTGATTCAGTTATGGAGAAATATTATTCTAACCAACTTTTCCCAATGGTGGCGTCACTTCTTCCACAAAGAAGGAAACTACTGTTAACTAGCTAGGATGAAGGGAACTTGCTGCTGCTAGCAAGTTTCTCTTTTTTAAATACTATACTTTGCTCTGTAAAAGATCAGCAGGTGATACATATAATTGCCTGACATATATTACCTATTTTAATGGCTGTACATCACCTTACGGGGGTGGGGGGCAGTGTAAAGACTTGTGGAAATAGCCAGGAGAACCTTATCCCTTTCAGCTTACTAGCCCAATTTAAAGATGATAAGAGAATCTGAAGGTGCAAAGGGATAGACCTTTTTTCCCTTGTGTCTTTGGAAATCTTATTGTGATTTTACCATGTTCTTCTGAAACATGTATAAAACATGAGGATGCTTTCAGCCCTTTGAATATTTAGATCCCTCCCCCTTTTTTTTACTTAATTCCTGACACAGCTCTGAGATGGAAACAGCCGTGGCAAGGCTGCTCTCTTGCTGCAGCGCAATTGTGAGATACAGTATAGAAACACACCACCCACCCACGTGTTACATAAACACATTACATAAAAGCCCAGCACCAGATACAACTGACAAAACTGTGATTTCACCAAGGGGAAGTAAACTGCAGTTCTGTTATCTGGAAACAGCTCATTCCTGCACACTAGGTGATGATGATGATGATGATGATGATGATGATGATAGTAATAATAATAACAACAGCAATAATGGTTTTTAAAAGGCAAAGTCATATCAAGCTGAAATCTAAACTTAACACATTCAAAGACAAAAACATTTGAACATTTCTGGGTCTGATTTCATAACAAAGCTTGTAGAGCTTGAAAGATTGTCATGAAAATGCTGACTAGTTGGGAACAATGCCAGTGTCATTTTGGTGAGATGGGCAGCTGTATAAATTTGCTAGATAGATAGATAGATAGACAGACAGACAAATAGACAGATAGACAGACAGACAGACAAATAGACAGACAGACAGACAGACAGACAAATAAATAAATAAAACAAAGCCTATCTTTTCTGCAAGATGAATAAAGTATGGTTGTACTTTCCTATATCGAACCCTATATGCAGTTTTGCTGCAACTACCATTTCCTTTCTAGACTCTTGGTGGAAGCTGAAAATTTACCAAACAGCAGTGCTTTTAAGATGGCTTTCTTTCTTTAGACAGTTCTGCTTTCTTTAGGTCTATCTGTTTGTATGTGATTATTAAGCAGCCACGTTATTAAACAAAATCCTTCCTTGATTTGCTTTCAGTTTTGTTATGAACATATGTCCCCATGTTCCCAAACTTGCATGTGGCTCCTAGAATTTCCAAAAATTGCCACTGATAGTAATTTTTAATGGGGAGAGGAAGAATTATTATGTGTATAAGGAGTTGTCATATTAACTACGTTTGATTAATTTATTTTTTATTTAATAAAATGTGCTTGTTCAGAACCCACCTAGTTTCTGAAATGCAGAGCCTAATGGCCCTCGTGTGGCCACTGGCCCCAGACACGCTGGGCACCCCACAGTAAGTGATATACTCTGGAAAGCGAAGTTATATGGTATCTCTAACCACAGATGTGGCTCATACTCACAGCTGTAAAAGGAAGGAAATAAGCTTTGGAAAATTTACAAAAACAGCAGTTCCTAGTGCAAAGATCTAGATTTGCAATTTTGAAGGGCTTCTTGTGGCACTTCTAATAACACAAAGTTGTCGTTTTTTAGCTCTCTCTCCCAGCCTGCTTCTGCTTAATATATATGCGTGTGTCAAAGATACAGGAGACTGTCCTGGTTCCCAGTATGGCCCATAACATCTCCTATTTTTGTAACACAGCTTTATAATATTTTTATTATTTATGTTTGCGACGATTTTAGCTCAGTGATGTTAGCTTGCTGAGGCAATATAACATTTTTTGGAAATGGTGAGGCAACGTAGCTTTTTTTGGAAAATAATTGTAATCTCCTTTACAATTCTTTTGTAATTGTATCAAAAGATACACAGTAATGAGAGAGTTCATTTGTCCATCCTAATCTCCCTGCCAGAAACCCCCCAAATCTGATTGTTGCTACTGAAAAGGCTCTTTCGAGGTATATTTCTGTATCTCCTCATCCCAAACTTTAAAGGAGTTTAAGGGTCACGACTCCAGCTGGAGGGGCTTTTCTGGGCAGTTGAATATCTGTGTCGATTCACTAGTGCTAGTGTTTTTTTAGGCTAGAATATATGCCAACCTGATGGTAGCATTTTGTATATTCTCTCTTTTTTTTCAAACTTTATTGGCTTATAAAATTTAACACAAACAAATACCTAACAAACATAAAATGAGAAGAACAAATACAGATAGAAAAAGGAAAATAAAAAAACCCCCTAAGGATCAACACCACACAGCCACAAAAAAAAAAAAAAAAAGAGAGAGAGAGAGAGAGAAAAGGGAAAAAAAACACAAAATGTTTTAAAAACAGGGTTTTCTTCTAACTAAACAGTGAGTTTTAACTATTTACGTGTCTTCTTCTTTTCTTGGTTCCTTCATCTTGTCTCTGTTTCTATTTTATTCACAGAGCATTTTGTATATTCTCAACCTCAGTAAGATTAGAAGGTGAATCAGCTTTGTTAATGTTTTCAAAATGTCTAATACAGAATGCTGGTGTTTGCTTGCACCTGGCTACTCAAGGGCAAGAATAGTGGCATCCAATTAAACTTCTACACAATTATTTAAAACAGGGGTAGGTAACTCATAAGCTGCATATTACAAGCCCATTTTTATAAGCAGTTTATGTTATACTGCTTGTATGCTGCCTCCATCACACGGCTCCTGGTAGTTCACATTTTTCATTTGCCACTCATACAATGTTGGGGCAAACTGCATAGGAACAGCCTCAAAGTATCAACAAGGATTGGGGGAAAACTGTTACTGCAAAACACCACAATGGAAATGGATTTAAGATGTATATATGCACTTTAAAATAAACTTCAGCAATTAAAAAAAAAAAACCGGATTGGGTTGCCTTTTAAAGGGCTGAGATAATGCTTTTTTCTGTATCTAGCTTTCTGCTAATATACATGCTGTATATGTATATATTCTGGGAAAGAATATACATGTTGCTAGCAAGAGAAAGGACAAGGTTAAACAAATGACTGGAGAACACTTCTATCGGTAGCCATTAATCATAATGGTGGGGAACAGAAGAGGCAGCACCATAGCACCAAGGATGATCAGGTCATGGCGAGAAGCAAAGGACCGGTCTCTTTGTCAAGTCCTGCTTGTCAGCTGTCTTGGGGCACCTCTTTCCTGCAGGAATGTGCATCTTCCCTTGGCTTGAAGGCCACCCCCAGCTTTAGGAAGCATGTTAAGGATTCATTGCAGAGTGAGCAGGGCCAGGAATCATTGCAGAAGGATGTTTGGGGTTTTAAGGGGAAAAATGGGATGCCTGTAATTCTCCAGAAGGAAAAAAAAAAAAAAAGGAAAGAAGTATCTATTTTTTGGCACCCTCCCTAACTCTGTGGATACTGGTGAGTCACAGGTTTCTGAATTTTGCATCCCTAGTCTAGTGCCAGGAGTGAAAGTTCAGGATCAAATAAAGACTTGTCTGGATCAGTATTGATACACCTGAGGATCTTGTAACAGGTATCCTGAAACTTGTAATATCAATTTATCTGCATTTTGCCAGGTGTAACATTTTTTACCATACCTGAAGCCATTGTGCCAGCAAACTACCAGAATTCCTTCTTCTGCACACCTATAATTACAGGTAGTCCTCAGTTAATGACTGCCCTATTTACCGATTGTTCAGAGTTACAATGGTGCTGAAAAAGTAACTTTACAACCAGTCATTGAACTTACCACTGTTGCAGCATGCCCGTGATCACGTGATCACGGTTTGGGTGCTTTGCAACCAGCATGCATTTACAACCATCGCAGCATCCCGTGGTTATGTGATTACGTCAGTTACGGAACTGATGTCATAAGTCCAGCACGATCACATGATGTTTTGCTTAACGACCACATTGCTTAGCAACAGAGTTGCTGATCCCAGCTGTGGTTGTCAAGTGAGGACTACCTGTATTTATCTCCCTACTCCCATTCATCTTTTCTGTGACGCAGAAGGAAGAACGCAGGGTCCTCTGCCTCTTATATTCTGATAACTGAGTTAGTTTAAACCAAAAGATGACAAAGCTGAAGGTCATGCAGTCAACTTCAAGGTAAATCTGCACCTCCTTCAGCCCTAATCCAAACAGTTATCCGCTTGGGGATCTCTAGTGTTGTCTTCCAGCTCCCATCATTCACAGTTTGCTGGAGAAAATGCATGCATGATAATTACGTTAGTCCAATATATTGGGAGAATACCAGGTTGTGGAAACCTGTTTTAACCACATCAGCCATCCCTGTCTGAATCCCGCCAGAAGTGTTGGGACATTGAAAAAAATGAAAATGTCATGCTTGGAATAATTAGAGATGCAACTGAAAATAAAACAACCAATAAAGCAAAGCTAAGATCCATGAACCAAGGCAAGCTGGATGTGGTCAAACATGAGATGACAAGATTGAACGTCGACATCTTGGGAATCAGTGAATTGAAATGGACGGGAATGGGTGAATTTAATTCAGGTGACCATTATATCTACTACTGTGGGCAAGAAACCCTTAGAAGAAATGGAGTTGCACTCATAGTCAATAAGAGAGTGGGAAAGGCAATAATGGGGTACAACCTCAAAAATGACAGAATGATCTCAGTGCGTATCCAAGGAAAACCATTCAACATCACGGTAATCCAAGTCTATGCCCCAACCACTGATGCCGAAGAAGCTGAAGTTGACCGGTTCTATGAAGACCTACAACACCTTCTAGAACTAGCACCAAAAAAAGATGCCCTTTTCATCATAGGGGATTGGAATGCTAAAGTAGGAAGTCAAGGAGTAATCGGAATAACAGGCAAGTTTGGCCTTGGAGTACAAAATGAAGCAGGGCAAAGGCTAATAGAGTTCTGTCAAGAGAACAAGCTAGTCATAGCAAACACTCTTTTCCAACAACACAAGAGACGACTCTACACATGGACATCACCAGATGGTCAATACCGAAACCAGATTGATTACATACTTTGCAGCCAAAGATGGAGAAGCTCTATACAGACGGCAAAAACAAGACCAGGAGCTGACTGTGGCTCAGATCATGAGCTTCTTACTGCAAAATTTAGGCTTAAATTGAAGAATGTAGGGAAAACCACTAGACCACTCAGGTATGACTTAGATCATATTCCATGTGAGTACACAGTGAAGGTGATGAATAGATTTAGAGGATTGGATTTGGTAGACAGAGTGCCTGAAGAACTATGGACGGAGGTCTGTAACATTGTACAAGAGGCAGCAACTAAAACCATCCCAAAGAAAAAGAAATGCAAGAAAGCAAAATGGCTGTCTGATGAGGCTTTACAAATAGCTGTGGAAAGAAGGAATGCGAAAAGCAAGGGTGAAAGGGAAAGATATAAGCAACCGAATGCAGATTTCCAGAGAATAGCAAGGAGAGATAAGAAGGCCTTCTTAAATGAACAATGCAAAGAAATTGAAGAAAACAATAGAATGGGGAAGACTAGAGATCTCTTCAAGAAAATTGGAGATATCAAAGGAACGTTTAGTGCAAAGATGGGCATGATAAAGGACAAAAAAGGCAGGGACCTAACAGAAGCAGAAGAGATTAAGAAGAGGTGGCAAGAATACACAGAAGAACTATACAAGAAAGATCTTAATGTCCCTGATGTCCATGCTGGTGTGGTCACTGACCCTGAGCCAGACATCCTAGAGAGTGAAGTCAAGTGGGCCTTAGGAAGCATTGCTAACAACAATGCTAGTGGAGATGACAGTATTCCAGCTGAGTTATTTAAAATACTAAAAGACGATGCTGTTAAAGTGCTGCACTCAATATGCCAGCAAGTTTGGAAAACGCAACAGTGGCCACGGGATTGGAAAAGGTCAGTTTACGTTCCAATTCCAAAGAAGGGCAATGCCAAAGAATGCTCAAACTATTGCACAATTGCACTCATTTCACATGCTAGCAAGGTTATGCTCAAAATCCTACAAGCTAGGCTTCAGCAGTACGTGAACCGAGAACTACCGGATGTACAAGCTGGGTTTCGAAGAGGCAGAGGAACTAGAGATCAAATTGCCAACATTCGCTGGATCATGGAGAAAGCACGAGAGTTCCAGAAAAGCATCTATTTCTGCTTCATTGACTATGCAAAAACCTTTGATTGTGTGGATCACAACAAACTGTGGCAAATTCTTAAAGAGATGGGGATACCAGACCACCTTACCTGTCTCCTGAGAAATCTGTATGCGGGCCAAGAAGCAACGGTTAGAACCGGTCATGGAACAACCGATTGGTTCAAAATAGGGGAAGGAGTACGACAAGGCTGTATACTGTCACCCTGCTTATTTAACCTATATGCAGAGTACATCATGAGAAATGCCAGGCTGGAAGAATCACAAGCCGGAATTAAGATTGCAGGGAGAAACATCAATAACCTCAGATATGCAGACGATACCACCCTAATGGCAGAAAGTGAAGAAGAACTAAAGAGCCTCTTGATGAGGGTGAAAGAGGAGTGCAAAAGCTGGCTTGAAACTCAACATTAAAAAAACTAAGATCATGGCATCTGGACCCATCAATCCCTGGCAAATAGAAGAGGTAGAAATGGAAGCAGTAACAGACTTCATTTATTTGGGTTCCAAGATCACTGCAGACGGAGACTGCAGCCATGAAATTAAAAGACGCTTGCTCCTTGGGAGGAAAGCTATGGCAAACCTAGATAGCATATTAAAAAGCAGAGACGTCACCTTGCCGACAAAGATCCGCATAGGCAAAGCTATGGTTTTTCCAGTAGTAATGTATGGCTGTGAGAGCTGGACCATAAAGAAGGCTGAACGCCGAAGAATTGATGCCTTTGAACTGTGGTGCTGGAGAAGACTCTTAAGAGTCCCCTGGACTGCTAGGAGGTCAAACCAGTCAATCTTAAAGGAAATCAACTCTGATTGCTCATTGGAAGGATTGATAATGAAGCTCAAGCTCAGATACTTTGGTCACCTAATGCGAAGAGAGGACTCTTTGGAAAAGAACCTGATGCTGGGAAAGATGGAAGGCAAAAGGAGAAGAGGACGGCAGAGGATGAGATGGCTAGATAGCATCACTGAAGCAATGAGCATGAAAGTGAGCAAACTCAGGGAGGCAGTGAAAGATAGGAAGGCCTGGTACAATATGGTTCATGGGGTCACGAAGAGTCGGACACGACTTAACGACTGAACAACAACAAAAATGGTGAGTCTACACCTGTAGTACAGTTCTGGTCACCATATGTGAGAAAGGGAACTGCAGAGCTGAGAAAGGTGCTAAACAGGGCAACAAAAAAGTATTAGCAGGTTGGAGTAGCTTCCCTACGAGAAAAGATTACAGCTTCTGGAGCTAAGATGTATAAGTGGAAACATGATTGATTGATTGATTGATTATGTGCCATCAAGTCAGTGTTGACTCTTAGTGACCACATAGATCAATTTTCTCCATGACGATCTGTCTCTAACTTGATCCTTCAAGTCTTCCAAAGGTGTACCCATCTCCACTGTAACTGAGTCCATCCACCATGTTGCTGGCCATCCGCTTCTTTTCCTCTTTCCTTCCACCTTTCCCAGCATCAGAGCCTTTTCCAGAGAGCGAGGTCTTCACATCATGTGCCCAAAGTAAGATAATTTGAGCCTGGTCATTTGTGCCTCAAGTGAGGACTCTGGGTTGATTTGTTCAGTGATCCATTCATTGGTTTCCTTGGCTGTCCATGCTACCCTCAGGAGTCTTCTCCAACACCAAAGTTCAAAAGCATCAATACTGTTCCTATCCTGCTTCTTCAAAGTCTAACTTTCGCTTCCATAGAGTGTCACAGGGAACACCATTATTTGCACGATTCTGATCTTTGTAGCTCTAGATACACCATGCCACTTGAATCTCTTTTCCAAGAAAACATGACAGAGTTATATAACCTAGAAGAGGTTGGGGATGACACGGACACATCCCTGTCCAGACATGAGGCTGAGGGGAGCTAAGGAGATATGTTTAGCTCTTAAAGCAAACAATCCTCACTTCTGGACATGTGTTTTAATTGAACTGATGGCAGTAATGACAGGCACTTTGCAGATGCTTAGTGATGGGTTTTTTTTCCTTACCATCTGGAGCTCAGCTGGGGCATTAAAAATAGCTCAAGTTAAAAAGATCTGGTATAAGCTACAGATGGCAGTCTCTAGTATGAGACTCCATTGAGTCTGACTTCTGCTAACTACTTTGACATGACTCAGTGTCATTTTGCTTGCCAACAGTACAGAAGTGGTTTCTCATTGCCTTCTTCTGGGGATGTTTATTCCTGACTTCTCGGTCTAGCCTACAACCCTGGCATTTCCTGGTGGTCTCCTGTTCAAGGACTCATCAAGCCAGAGGCTGTTTGTCTTTTTGCAAGAAGAGTCAGGCTTGGCCCGGTGCTGCCACCTGCTGTGACCGAAAAGGTGGAGGGAGAGAAGTTTTTCTCCTTCACAGTGTTAAAATTGATGGTCACCCATAAAAACTAAATGCTTAGAGATCCAGGACTGATAAACAGGAAGCAGTGGTTTTTTGCACAAGGCTCCCCTTTAGAGTGATTCAGAACGAGACCAGGCAGATTCAAGGGGGAAATCAGATCAGGCTGTCGGGTGGTTAGTCTTGAAGGCTGTTTGCTCTCTCCAGAATTACGGGCTCTGTTTCCTCGGTACCGGCTACTAAGGGGCAAGTGGAGGACGGCTGTCCTGCGTATTTGTGAGCGTCTGTTTCTGCTTCCTTCAGGCTCCTCTGCACGTGCTCAGAGAATCTGTCGCAACGGGGCCGGCTGCTGGGATAGGAAACCACCTCGCTCGCGCGGCCAAGTGCGCTGCCCCGAAAGCCGGACCAACCAGCAACTGGGTGGCGCTTTGGTTCCTCTCCCTGCCCTCCCCTTTGTTCGGCTAGCCTCTCCCTATACTGTAGCGGCGCAGCAGGCGCCGCCGCGTCGCACCTGCCGCAACAGGGACCAGCGGGCGAGCCGCTGACGCCGTGGCGTTGCTCCCTCGCCGAAAGTTGCCCTGCGAGCGATCTGCTTCAGGAGTCCGGATGCGCTCGGAGGAAGCAGCAGGAGCCACCGCTGCGCCAGCCTCGACAGGATCGCTCCGTGTTGGGACGCCGCACAGGGGTCTCCCGCGGCAGAAAGGGCGAGCAGATCCGGGTAACTGCAAGCAGAGCGCGCTGCCGGCGCTCGGCTGCAAGGCCAGCCCTCGCTCAGGCTCAGGATCTGGGCGCGGGATAGCGGGCACTCGCTGCGGCGAGGCGAGGCGAGGCGAGGGGGTGGCCGGCGGCCCGGCGGGGGGCCATTTTAGCTCCCCTTCCAAGTCCGGGACACTTCTGAGCATCCGCGAAGGCGAGCGGATTTGGAGAGGCGGATCTAGACGCGTCTCCGGCGAGGAGGAGCAGCGGAGGCAGCGTTTCTTCTTCCCCGCGGGTCCGCGCGTGGGTGCTGCGGAAGGAGAGGGGCGGCTCAGGGAAGCCTTGCTCCGGAGGAGAGGGGAAGAAGGAGGGGGCGCCCTCCGAAGGAGGCCATGATGGGGGAGCGCCCAGACCGGCACACGAGCGGCGGGGCGGGGGGATTGGCTGCCAGTCACCCAGCGGAGGATGATTCAGGCGGCACGCTCGGCCCCATCCCGCCCCTTGCTCCTTTACACTCGCGCCGGCAGCGAGTTCCCGAGATAGCGATGAGCGCCGAGAAATCAGCCGGTAACACGGCAGAACTAGCGCGCAGGCGGGGGGTGGCGGTGGTGGAAGGAGAGGGCGCTGGTTGTCAGGCCGCTCAGCGGGGACTGGGGTGGCAGGGAGGCGGGCGGGGGGAGACTCCGAGGATCGCCGCGGGGCGGGAGGTGCAAGCGGGCTCCTGTCCGGGGAGGGGGTCATCGTTTCTTTCTCTTTTCTCCCCCATCCCCACCCCCTCGCCGCTGGCGTATGAAGATCCCGCGATGGAATCCCCGCACCTCGAATTGCTGGAGTCCCCGGAGGGCTGTCCCTCCCCTCTGGAGCTCAAGTCTGCCCCCAGTAAGAAGATGTGGGTCAAGCTCCGAGCGCTGTGAGTAACCCTGTCGCGGCTCCCCTGCGGTTCAGGTCGGTCCCTCTTCTCTGCGGTTAGTTTTTCTGCCCCGGCACTCGCGCTACCTTTTGGTAGCCTTGGAGACTTCTTGCCGTCGGACTTAGCCTTGCAGCTGGATCGGCGGGCAAGGATTTGCTACAAGTGTGTGTGTGTACTTGTGGGAGGGGGGAACGGGGCTTGGTTTGCAGCCCTGCTCCCCCTCCACGTGTGGTCTAGGCTCTGGACAGAGAATCGGGCATTCAGCGTTCCCCGCGTCCAGTCACCCCGACTCCCCTCCTTGGGGTTCAGTTAAGCTTCCATGCATCGGAGTGAGTTGATCATGCTGAATTTTGTGTATGCTGCTGACATTAGGTATTGCCAGGCTTCACCGCTGGGAGGCTTTTTTTCTTTCTTTCCTGCCGCAGCAATTAATAGCTCTGGCTGAATAGCCTCAAGCTGCTTTGGTATGGGACTTCCCTCCCCCTTCCACGCTCCTGCTGTTGCCAGCAGCTCTTGTCGAGTGTTCAGTGGGGAGTTAGGCATCATGCAGGTGGGGTGAGCGCGCACAGGTGGAGTGAGCGTGCGTTGAAAAGATGCTTGTTGCCATTTTGCATCTGTGAGGACTAGAAGCTTGAAGTGCATCCAAACAAAACTTGCCTGCCGCTCGTTCTGTCATTTAGGGTCCGCTGTGAGGTGTGAGAAGGAGTAGTCACTCTCCCAAAGCAGTAGCGCATAGAATTAAGCATAGAAAGCCTCTCTTTCTCTTTCTGTACCTCTCTTCAGCTCATCACCTCTCACCTGTTGTTTTTGGTTATCATTAATTGAAGACTTAAGGTATTTTAGGGCCTGGGTGCAAAGATTGTGCTTAGCCATTGAGCTAAAGGCCCACAGCATACATATGAGAATGGGTGCTTCACTGTCCCTGGAAAGTTCCAGGTGTGGACCTCAATTTGCATACACTGCGTGGCACAGCAGTTGAGGGACTGAACTACAGATCAGATAGCCTTTGGTTGAAATCTTTGCGTTATGGACATAGACAACCTTAGCTAACCCTATGTCTGCTGAGCAGTTTCCAGCACTAGTATTATCATTGTTCCTATTATCTAGAGTTAAGCCAAAACACTGCATGGTTTGGAGATGGCCTTTACCAGTGTGCTCAAGATAAAATCCCGTATCATTTGCCTGGGAAGCAGTCCCTGTTTAGCTCAGCGGAACAGAGTTCTGAGTGTACGCATTACCCCCCAGACTACACAGAGATCTGTGGCTTGAAGCAGCCTGGTTTTCCTACAGAAGGCGTCAATTTATATAGTGAAACTTGTGGGATGTGCTGCAATCTGCTGCATTTGGACACAAAGCCCTTGTATCTTTGCTCCTAAAATCTCCATCCCACAGTCCAGCGCTGTTCAGATGTTTTGGTGGCAACTCCCATCGCTCTCAGCTTGCCTCAGCTTTGCTCATAATGGCTAAGTCTGGTGGGGCTATAGTGCGGTGAGCCTGGACAGCACTGATATTCTGTGGATTGGAATTTGTTAATGTACTGCTGTGTGCTGGAAACACATAGTTGAAATTGTGGAACTGCAAAGCAGGATGTGACTTGAAGGTGTCCTTTGCCCCATAATCCCCCACCCGTTTCGCTTCCATTATCTTGCCTGTTGTGTGACCACCTGCAGAGAGCAAGAGCAAATGCTGGTTAATCTGCAGAGCTCACTGGGTGACCTTGAGCCGGTCAGCATCTCTCAGCCTAAGCTACCTGCTGGGGTTGTTGTGAAGATGAACTTGGAAAGAGATGGAGAAATATCATTTAAACCACAATGAGCTCTTTTGAAAATCCAAACATGACCGTGTGTTAAAATGAAGAGCAGTTGTGCTTGCAGTTTAGGTGGCTGAGCCATCCATGTAATCATTTCTCCAGCTTAGGTTGTATTCTCGCTCTTTAGGAATCTGGTTCTAGCTTAACGGGGCAACTTGTAAATAAGTTCCGTAGGAAAAGGAGCCATCCTCTATCAGTCTGGGTGCCAGTTTTTTAAAAATAACCAAAGCACAGATTAGTACCTAACTGTGGATAGCTAACACTTTCAGAGGACTTGAATGGGACAAATACGATGTTTAGTCAATAGCTGGCAAATTTAATTAACTGGATATTTCAATATTTAAAAAGAGAAGAGGAAGATTGTGGAGTCGCTGAAGTAGGACTGGTTGTAAACCTTCAGTGCTCGTTTTTTATGGCTTGGAATTTTTCCCTGAGTTACTATGGGGAGGCAGTGTGAAATAGTGGTGGGATACAGTACTGAGAGATACTGCGTAAGGCCAGGATGGGGCTGCAGCCAAGTGGCAGAACATCTGCTTTGTTTGTAGGAGTTCTTGGCATTGAATCCTTGGCATTCCTAGTTAAAAGGATCCAGCAGCAGCTATTGGGGTAAGGTCCTGTTTTGAAACTCCAGAGGGTTACAGTTAGGCAGAGAAGATCAGAAGTAGAGAACCTGGTGGCCTCCAGATGTTTTAGATGTCAGCTGCTATCACCTACAACATCTGGAGCAGATACCACGGGCTGGCATTAGTGATACTGACTTTTGGCCCCTAGACAGTATGGTCAGCACAACCATTGAATGTTTGTCCAACATCATCTTGGGAACCACTGGACTGGATGGCCTCCCTCCATGCTTACAAATTGAGGCTGTTAAGCACCATCTGAGCATTCTTCTTTGGAGACTCTTTAATTCAGTGGTAAAGCTTTCATTGCCTTCTCAGGATAAATATATAGGTATATTAACCATGGAGAGCCAGTTTTGTGTTAAGGCACCAGGCTAGAAACCAGGAGACCAGGAGTTCTAGTCCCACCTTAAGCACAAAACCAGCTGGGTGACCTTGGGCCAGTCACTCTGTCTCAGCCCTAGGAAGGAGGCAAGGGCAAGCCACTTCTGAAAAACCTTGCCAAGAAAACTGCAGGAACCTGTCCAGGCAGTTGCCAGAAATCTGTGATGATAGATTGAGAATGGCCACGTGATCTCATCATGTCCTGAGTCTCCTTGTCGGTCCTTCAGACAACCCTCCAGCCCAGATTGGGCCTGTTCCTAGATTATAACTAGGGAAACTGAGACTGAAAAAGCTCACAGGTGCTTTTCTTGGCATGTTTTCAAGGACACATGTGAAGCACCAAACTGTGAATGTGATACATTCAGGCATCGTACTGTCATACAAGTCGAGGAGCTGGGAATTACTGTGGACCTTGTAAAATATATACATATTGGCAAATTTACATGTGCTGTAGTGAAATGTGTAAATGGGCACTGTGTCTTGTGAAATAGTCTTAGGTTTATTTCTTCCTGTGTTCATTTTGAGGGAGAAATGGCATGATTTCCATGAAAGAAAAATATATTAAAAATTGAGATATTAGGGACACGGTTAGGTTAGAACTGAACCTCACACTCAGATTTTTGTGTTGATGACTATTTTTGCACATCTGTGTGAGCCTACAATTTGAGGTCAGTGATGTTTTGATACAGGAGACTTATGACAAGTTTATTTTAATTACTTTAGGGTGGGTTTGAATCTGATTAGAACAAAATGAGGGGAACTGTATGCTTTACTTTTTCCCTAGGTTCAGAATTATCCTTCCATCTTCCCCATGGTTATTCAGTTCTCTTTGTTCATGTCTTGTGGCCATGATTCCCACAAATATTTCATGGATTGTGTAGAACTGTATTTTCTCCATTTCTGAGTTGGCTTTCCTGACAATTAGTTGCAGTGCTTATTCAAATACAGTCTTTTAAAAGTGTAGGAAAATCAATATATATTTTGTTGTTCTTGTGTATGATTTTATACAGTTCTGTCTTATTTTCTGTAGTTTACCCCCTTAACATTAAGCATCCCTCAATATTTGGGCTTTTCCCCATAGGGAAGCTGCTACAATTTTTTAAATCATTTTCAGTGGCCTTTTCTGCTGCTTTTTCCTTTTCTGCTGTGCTATCCTACGGATAAGGTTATCAACAAACAATGCTTCCAAATTTTGTGACCTGATTTAAACCACAGCTAAAGCACTGATCTGGGCAAATTTTCCATATGATTTCTTTCTTCATATATATTTATGCACGCATCATGTGTTGTTAGCTTCTATACATATAGCATTAACATGCCACACACTTGTGGATGTAGGTCACAGATTACTGGCATCCTGGTAATGTTGATGTGCATATGATGGAGTCATGTAGAAGATATGCCCAGGAAAATGTTGCATACATTGCCTGCATCCCATTTATACTGGAGCTCAGTCTACTGTCATTGGTGAGTTTTTTCAGTAGCTTCCCCTAATTTCATCCTCAAGGTATGGGAACTTCTTCCTCATTACCATATTTTCCCCCAATCCTGTCCCTTGGCTGTAAAAGAATCAGAAGTTTTCATCAAGCCATCTCTTGGTTAAAGAAACTTGGAAGGAGGCCTTGAAGAAGGGAACATTGGGGCCAGTGCCTCAAAATTTGACTCCTTGTAAGGTGACAGGCAAAAGGAGAAGAGGACAGCAGAGGATGAGATGGTTAGATAGCATCACTGAAGCAATGAGCATGAAGCTGAGCGAACTCAGGGAGGCAGTGAAGGACAGGAAGGCCTGGCGCAATATGGTTCATGGGGTCACGAAGAGTCGGACACGACTTAACGACTGAACAACAACAACAACAACAAAGGTGACAGAAGGGTCTAACAGTTTGTTAGACACCTTTTAGTCCATGCCTTTCATTGGCTCTTGGTTGGCATCTTTTGGAGCTGAATATACTCGGGGATGTATAATTGCAGACTTGTAGATGATCAAGCAGTATTACAGGATACCGGGATGGGGAACTGGTGGCTTCCTAGGTATTACTGAATTATAGCTTCCAGCATCCCTCATGGGTGGGTAGCACTGAGAGTGTTGGGAGCTGAACAATGTATCCCCTCCTTTATGGTAGCTAGAAATCTTCCTGGGTTGGAAACTGAAATAGGTGGGCTGAAATTTCACCATTGTTCAGGGTTTTGGTATAGTATTGCCCTTCAGAGTTTTATACTTTAAAAAAAAAAAAATGAACATTTGTCAATGCTGGATTGCTCTGAAATATGGAAGAAATATTTTTAGTGTTGAAAAAAGCTTTGAAGATTCCCTAAACATCCCTGGTTGCCCACTCAATATGTATTTGTTTCCTGCTGGTCTTCTTCCTGGATCTGTTTCAGCCCTGGCACAGCTGTTTTGCTGGAGAGTGTATTTATCTGTTTACATTGATTTGTATGACCCCTCAACAAATGATTCTAGGCAGCTTATGTCATTAAACTGATGTGCGTAAAATAAAAACCATAAATAAATACATCACAAATGAAACGTGAATACAAATGATCAACTCCTGATCTGAATGGTTGTTACCAGTCCTGGCGCACCTTCTGCTTTGAAGGCTCTCTGAAAAAATCCAGCTTTTCTACATATTAATATGGAAGGGGTCATTGTGATCTTGAGAGCAGAGTATTCTAGAGTGAGGGTGCTGCTACCACCAGGAAGGTTTGCTTCTGAGTTCCAATCCCCTTCATGGCTTGGGGAGACAAATCTGCAGCAAGCTTCCTTTGCCCAGGTATAGCCAGTGGGCAGATTCTATGTGGAACAGACAGTCTCAAGATATCAATGACTGCAGTCTCCTTACAGGTTGCATTGTCCATGTCTTGGGAAGAAGACAACCAGTGTTGAAGGCAAATGCTGAAGCACATGCTGAAGCTATGGCAGAGTAGGCTTCAAAGGTCTTGCACTTGAGTGGGGCTTGGGCTGTTTGAACGTCATGTATTTGGTGGGAAGGTGACTGGCAACTGTGGATGTGCGTTGGGCTGCTTGTGTCCCAAGAAGACTTGCCATTGCATTTGTAGCTGTGAAAGACATTCTGCAGAGGAGGAGAAGGGTGAAAAATCCTCCACCAAGCATCTATTGCGGCATTGGTGGAGGATTGGTAGGTATTTTTGTAAAGTTTGCAAAGGGTGGCGGGGGAAGGTCTTTTCAGCATTCCTTCTTAACTTACATCTGTTGCTTCAAGGTTGCACTTCTTATCGCTTTCCTTACATATACTTGATCTCATCTGCCTACTCGGTCCTTGAATCCTGTTAACAGAGTAGTTTAATACCCGTGTTCTTTGTGAGTGCATTATGATATTGTATCTAATGGAATATTGTAAGGATGCTCCTAAGATACTCTGTGTGTGCATATCTATACCTACACCTTCTATCTTTCTCAGTGGAGATTGAAGTTGGAGGATATTCTAGGGCTACCAGATTTGGACTGAAAAAATCTATATGAGCAATAGATGACAGCAGATATCTAGTCCTAGAATATCCTCCATTGTCAATCTCCACTTTGAGACTAAAGTTATTCCGGATCCTGTTTTTCTTACACAGGCCTTGTGTGGGTTTGATTACAGGAGAATATGGTGTCTTCTTTGCATTTTTCATCTATTATCTCTGGCCTCCATTTTGTATTGTTGGATAATGATGGTTTTGCAGTTGTGCTAGATACTGTACAAAAGGGAGCAGCCTTCTCTAGTTTGGTACTCTCCAGATGGGTTGAACTGTTACTCTCATCACCCCCCTCCCTGAATGGAGGATGATGGAAATTAGTCCAGAAATATCAGACAGATTGGGGTAAAGCTATAGAATAGGTTGGATTCCTTGTCCGGAGGGAGGGGAACATGTACGGTATGAGGATTTTAGCAGTGTTAGCTGTTAAAGGTGAAACTACACATAAGGAAAGGGAACATGGGGTTTATAAGGCTACATTTCCCTTTTAATGCAAATCATAATATTGGAAAGTTATAGCAGGTGGCAGCAACTAGCCAACCTTGGCTCATCTTTAAAAGGTAAGCAGTGTTGGACCTGGTTAACACGTGGTTGAGAGAAACCATCAGGCAATTCCAGGGTAGTAGGCTAGGTGGGAAATTAAAAAAAAAACAATATGGAAGAAGATAATGGCAAACCATTTCCATACTGTACATGTAATCACTGAACCTCTCTCAAACTACTTAGAACTCTCTCTAAAATTATATAAACTGATTGCACTGGGATAACATAATGTACCTGCTGGATTTGGGGAATAACTTCATCTTAGAGGATTGATCTGTGCTTCAGGAAATACCAATTTACTTGGGTTTTTCTCTCTCTAAAATTGAGGAGGCAAATTAAGTCATTGTCCTTTTTCCTAGCCTACAGCACTGTCTAAATAATTGAACCTGACCTATGTTTCTGCTGACTCCTGCCATTGCTGTTTCATTTTTGTAATTTAATGGCTGTATTATGTCTGTATTTGTTTTTTAAACTGTTTGTGATTGCATCTTTTTGCTGTCTTGTTTTCCTTTTAATTCCAAACAGCCCATATATTAGCTTGGCAGCTAATACATTTTAAGATCTGTGTTGGGAGATGTTCCTTCATGGGCTACCCAACTGCAATTGTCCCTCCTGACAATTGGATGTTAACAGGGATAGAATTGTGCAGGTAGTCCTGCCCAGTCATGTGACCATTTAGGGTTCTAGATTGTTGTGGATGAATGTGAAGAAAATTGAACACTCTGGAAGGGAACTACACTCCAGTCTTCTAGTTGTTGTCAGTATTGAATGGCATGTTTAATGCTAATGTGGTCTTCCTACATAAACCCACTCCTTTCAATGTTCTTCTGGAGCCAAATGGGAGAAGCCATAAGGTAGCAGATACCATACCTCTTTCACAGAGGCTTGCATGTGGGAACTGAGCAAGAACAGTACAATGTAAGTGTTATAAACCTGAAAGCTGAAATCCTCAGAAGAAAGTCCAAGAATACCGAATGATTTTGCTCAGCTGGTTCTAGAAAGCACAGATGGTTTTTATCTTCTTGACAACCCTGTGAGGTAGCTTATGGAAAGAAAGAGTGACTGGCTCAAGCTCTCTCTTTGGCCTTGTGGGCTGAGCAAGGATTTGTATCTAGGTCCACCTGAGCTATGCCCAGCTCACTGCTAACTGCTCCACACTGCAGTTTTCTCCAATTTGCTGACCTCCAGTTGAGCTGAGAATACAGGTTCCATTATGGCAGGGAGGGAGTGCATCTGGAGGGCTCTGGGTTGGTAAAGGTTGTTATGCTGGTGCTTGGAGGGATTTTCAGTATTTTACTTTACTTTGTCAGAGCTGGGGAGACTTGATTCTGTTGATAGTTACAGGAAGAGGAGATGTTCAGCTGGCTGGAAGAAACTTGTTTGAGCCAATTGGGAGTTAGCTTTAGGATTTGGTATCTAGAAATGGGTTTGACAGCTCTTAGACCAAATGAACCTTGAGTTTCAATCAAGATTGAGTCACAGCATCTCCTTTGCAGAGCCAGATGCAGTTGTTTGGATTCCTATCCAAGCAGGTGGTATGGCAGAGCTGTGTTCGACTGATTTGTCATCTCAGTGGGTGATGAATTTGTGCATTTTCGTCATGTTATGTGAATAACATCCATCAATGTACACTTGATGCATTCAGAGGCCTATTTGAATTGGCTGTGTCTATATGCACAATTGGGTTAGTTTTTGAAACTCTCTTTGCACATTAGTCCCTACATCCCTTGACAAAGAGATGGTTTGAGGCAGTCAGATTTTGTCTTAGTAATTGGGTTTTGCAGGCAGCAGTGAGTTTTACATTTAGCAGGAATCAAGTTAGTCTGGCCAGGTATAATCAGCTGGTATGATGTATGGGGATGTGTTTGAAGACCTCTGAAATTTAGCTTGCACTATACCCCAGAGGTGCGTTGTATTTCTTGCTATGTTATTGTTGATGGGATCAGGGTAATACATGGAAAACCTATTTGACACACAGAAACAGCAGAGTTAGAAACTGTAACAGGACATTTGGCACACCAAGTTTTTTAATGTCAAATACTAGGTTTTACAAAATATACCCTATACATTTTTCCCCAATGGAAACACTGTTGTAAATTCACCATAATTGGGTTTTCATTTCCATTTTGACAATTTTCACGTTGTGTGCATTAATAAATATATTTTCTATGAGTTGACCTTATGTGGTTGGGTTTGGGAAATGGTGGTATGAATCCATTTTGCTTGGCCTCAGCCTCTCTTAACCTGATGCCTTTATGTGTTGGATTTCCACAATTCCTTACTGGGGAAGTCTGAGTGTTTCTGTTGTAGATGGGTCAGTTTGATGGGTAGAGTCTTGGTGAGTACATCCCACCAGGCAAAATGAAGTAGTAGACCCATTCCCAGCAAGCAAAGTCTTGTCAGATGGTTGGCTTCAGGGAACTGTTGTGCTACATGTTCAAATTCAGTTAAGTAGGCTGGATCAGGACCATGGACAGCTCCTAATGTAATTGGATGCCCCTGTGGGTTTTGCCTTTGACAGTTGCAAGGAGATACTGCTTCAGCAGAGTTGTGCTTTTAGGCAAGCTTTCTTCTGTATTGGCTACACGTGTTTGAAGAAACTAACTGTGGTCCCTAGCATGCCATAGCCTGGATCTATTATTATTTTACTTCTGTGAGATTGAGAGGATGAATGAGGTGTTGCGGGGTAGTTTTCTGAGTTCGAGAGTTGTGGCAGGATCAAGATCTCTGATGATGATTTTGGAGACAGAAAATATACCAATATTTATCTTTTAGGGAAAGCATTCTGAATCTCAGCTTTATCTGAATCCTTTTCAGAGCATTGGGAAACTATGGGTTTAGTCAACATGAGAAAACAAAGAAGGAAAGTTTCCACTTTGCAAATGGGGATCAAAGCTAGATTCACCGTTGATCAGACATCTGAGCCTAGTTATATTTCTTCTGTTGTCCCACCTACTGTACTGTACTATATTACCATCAAGATTCTGATTTAATCTTCTGAGTTCTTTTGTCTGGAAGTATCCACTAAAGCAATAATATTTTTTTGGAATATGGAAAGGATTCAGTATTTAGACTATATTACCTCTGAAGAATTTAGCGATTTATGATATGCTTTGATTGCTTTTTATATGGGGAAATAAAGTGATAAATCCATTACACTTTGTTGAATACCTGTATGCAGAATTATGAGTAAATATCCACATACACATGCCAAGTTTCCTGAATAGAAGCTTGGTCATGGGATTAGGGTTTGGAAGCCAGGATATTCCAGATTTTGTGATTAGGAAATGTTAGTGATAGACAAATAGGTATTCATGTGTTCTGCTATGTCTGCAGACCTCTCCCTTGCTGTCCACCAGGTCCACTGATGGCATTTTTAATAAAAAGTGCCCTATTGTTTCAGAAGGTTCCCTACTCTTGTGCAAACCATTAGGAAATTGTGGATAAGCTAACCAAGTAGTAATTTAGATAGTTTTCAATCCATCTAAAATATAGTCACCTATGAACCTGAGAATCTCATGGGGGATGAGTAACAAACAAGCTTTACCATGAGAAAGAGATGGATCACTTGATGCCGCACTAACTCTTGTGTGCCTGAAAATCTTAACAGATTTATTGTAGCAGAATCTTTTGGGGACAGGAGTCACTCCTTCAGATGGGAAAAGTATTATCCTCAGTTAGCAGAGAGAGATGTCTGGGTAATGGGAAAGGATAAATAAACTGTGGGGTGAAAAAGGCCATGAGATTTACCTGTGACATTTCTCTGCAGTACTCTGCTGAGTCCAAGATAAGCACATAAACCATTCTTACTTGCAGTAATTGGCAATCATGCAATCTTCCTGGATTTTTAAAGAGTAAAAGATTTATCATGCTGGAAACATTTGTGGTTCAATGCATCTTGGCCTCTCAACAGCATTGAGTGGAGCCAGATTTGGTTAAATGAACAAAACATCAGTTGCCAGTGATGTGTGTGTGTGTGTGTGTGTTTGTGTATCTACATATAGCTTAGTCCAAGCCAAGAGTGAGACTTTGATAGAGTTTGTGAAACTCTGTACAGGTAGTCCTTGGTTAACTATGGTAATTGGGACTGGAATTTCTGTCACTAAGCGGTGCAGTCATAAAGCGTGACATCACGTGACTGTATCACTTAGTGATGGCAATTCAGGCACTCCCCATTGTTGTTGTTAAGTGAGGATCTCAGGTCATTAAGCAAGTCACAGATGCTCGCAAGCAGGCCAGAAGGCAGGTAAGTGGCCGCTACCGGGTGGGGGAGGGTGTATGGGTGGCCTGCGAGGCACAACGTGAGTATGGTGGGGCCAGGGGTAGCTGCTGCCAGGTGGGGGAGAGTGCAAGTGACTTACTAGAGCAACTTGTGACCTTCCCTGCTGGCTTCCCCATTTGCTTGTGGGAAGCTGGCAGGGAAGGTCGCAAATGGTGATGTGACTGGGACACTGCAACCATTGTAAGTGCAAGCTGCTTGCCAAGCGCCCAGATTGCGATCATGTGCTGGGACAGCTGGAACTTGGAGGACCAGTCTTAGGCACCATTTGTTCGGTGCTGTCATAACTTTGAATGGTCACTGAATGAGTGGTCGTTAAATGAGGAGTACCTGGAGGTTTCTTGGCCCAGTCAACTATTTGTCAACTATTGGCAAAGCTCCCTGGGGGACTTTGCAGGCCTGTGAGATTTATCCTTGATAGTAATAACAATTCATGGCTTGCCCCTGTGCTGGTCAACATTGCAAATGAAGTTAAATAACCATTCAATATTAATGAGGCAGCCAGTAGGCTGACTTCAGAGTAAGCCATGGCAAACAGTGGCTGCAATCTTGCAAGAGAAAGATTTGAGGATATCCAAATAGTTTATGAGTTCATAGCAGCAGCATAATAGTTTATCCTGTGTTTAAAAGTTTAGTCAGGGCTGCCAGCCAGCTAGGGGAAGAAAACATCTCTCCCCTCCCCCCTCCTCTTTTTTTTTTTGTGCTTAAGATGAATTGTTTTGAAGCAGTTGTACCCTTGGGATATGAATGGACAGACTTCAGGCTTGCAGAACTGCCTTTTGTGTTTTTACTAGAAGTTGGCCAAGTGGGATCAGATGCAGGATAAGAGGTTTTTTTGGGGAGGGGTAGACATAATCCTTAATTCAGAAATAGGATCCTGGTTTTTCTAATGATCCTTTTAGCTAATCTAGTTTTGGGGGGAAAGGAAAAACTCTGTGGTTGTTGCTGTAGCTAGTGCTAAGTAATTGGGGTTGAGAAACCATTGTTCATCTATTGTGAATTAGCCATACAAAACTCATAGCAGAATTTGGATGAATCCTGAACTGAACTGCATTCTGTCTGATCAAATTCAAAATTAAGGAACAGTCCTCCAAATTGCCCTCAGCCATTTCCGAGTCTTCTGAACACTTCAGGAATAATTTGAATATCCATGGATATGCAGACATTCTGACTACAAAAGCATATATGTTTTGTTCCCCAATTTTCTCAATGGAAGTAAATAGTTACGGCATGGTGGAAGAAGTGTGAGTTTTTTGACTGACAACTAACAGGGGACTACTTAGGATTCCCCTTTTGACTTTCTGGAGGAAAGGGGTATAGAGAGAACTTACCACAAACTGCTCTTGCATTTTCACTGCATTTTGTAGCTGTGTGTCCTAGTTTGCTAGCTGCAAGAATACTTTTTTGGCTGAAGTGTGATATTTGGATTCAAAAAGATTGTATGCTCCTGAAGGCTTTACAGTCAGGTGGGTTTTTATGATTACACAAAGTATCAATTTAACACTTTCTGTATGTGTAAATCACAGGGTCACAAAATAAAGAATATGCCAACTGAAGAAGAATGTTATTCATTTATTTGATTTCTGTCTCATCCTTCTACTCAACCAAATACTCAGGGGAGCTACTGAGTAAGCATCCAGTCCTTTTTAAAGATTTCATTGCAATTTCCAAGAAAGTTCTCTTTCACTATGATTGATTATGTGCCATCAAGTCATTTTCGACTTCTAACAACCGCATAGGTACATTTTCTCCATGACGATCTGTCCCTAACTGTCTTTCAGGTCTTCCAATGGAATACCCATTGCTGCTGGAATGGAGTTCATTCTCCTTTCTGCTGGTTGTCCACTTCTTCCCTTTCCTTCCACCTTTTCCAGCATTAGAGCTTTTTCTAGAGAGCTCGGTCTTTGCGTAATATGTCCAAAGTAGGATAATTTGCACCTGCACATTTTCATAATATTTCCTTACTGGATCGTGTGCCATCACCTTGGTCAAGGATGAAGTGCTTTAAATTTGGATGACTCCGCCCGTTGAGTAGAAAATAAAACATAAGAGATACTTTGACGCTGTGTTTCATTCATGATAATTCCCCAACCCTTTTTCTCTCCTGCTAACATTTTGCAGGTTACTTTAATGGGGCCACAGGTATGCTGTATATTTTCACCAAGAGTGCTTCCAAACCCTGGGGAAAAGAGCAAATTGTTTTTAAAATCAGTAAGCTGTAAAATCTGCTCTTGTACAACCTGTATTGGTCATACCCTGATACTTTACAGAATATTTAGGAACACCTCTAAAAGATATGCATACAAATTGCCTGCACTTACTTGACTAAAATCGGACAACTGTGCCTGTAGATTGTGTCCAGTTTTGGTCAAAAGGCAAAATAAGCTTTGCCATTTGTTGATTTCCTAGTGAGAAACACTGAGGAGACATAAATGTTCAGGTTGCTCATGGTGATATTTGGATTTGAGTTGAACCAAGTATTTTCCAAAGTGTGCCAAATAAGGATTTTTTCAAATTACAGTGGTACCTCGTGTTACGAACTTAATCCGTTCCGTGACTCTGATCGCAACTCGATTTGGTCGCACCGCGAGGCAAATTTTCCCATAAGGTTCAATGTAAATACGGTTAATCCGTTCCACCCTCCGAATTTGGTCACGCCGCGAGGCAAATTTCCCCATAAGGTTCAATGTAAATATGACTAATCCGCCCTCCGAATTTGGTCGCACCGCGAGGCAAATTTCCCCATAAGGTTCAATGTAAATACATACGGCTCTGCATTTTCTTTGGAGCCCTGCTGACAAGCACACCAAAAACCTTCCAAACGCCACAAAACACACCAGAAGCCTCACCGAACGTCTCCTTGCTACCGCGATCTCGCCCACAGGAAGCCGCAACCGCGTGGCAGCGGGGCAAATGGCCGCGGATCCGGTTCGTAGCACGGGGCGGAGGTCGCACGGCGAGGTAAATTTCTGGGGCCGGAGCTGATCGTATCACGAAAAATTCGTAAGGAGGGGCATTCATAACCCGGGGTACCACTGTACTGAAGCCCAAACTAGACTTTGTAGTTGATATGTTTAGGCTGGCTCCCCCCTCCCCCATTTGTTAAAATCCAGATTTTCTTCTACTCAGATGTGGAGACTGTGCACACTCTTACCAGAATTCTTGATTTTTAAGGGATAGCACTGCTAGATTCAGGAAATACTTCCTTTCCCTCATACATTTTCACAGTTGCAACAATCAAGAGAATTGGTGATTACTCCACAGATTAGGAACATATCGTTGGAAAGAGAGCGTGCGAGGGAAAGAGAATGACTCGCCCAATGATTGCTTCTGCCAAGGGAAAATCCCTGCATTGAAGCCATTTGACAATCATTGCATGTGACAGTCACAAACAACAGTGTTTCCTGGTATGTACAGTGTGTGGATAAGGGGTTATCAGTTGTGAGTTTTGCTTTAAGCAAGTTGCTCTTTGGAATTGGAATAAATGATTGGAGGCTTTTTTTTATTAGTTCTTCTAGAAGCTCTATACATCATGCATCTGAAAAGTGGGCTCAAGTCTATGAAAGGTTATGCCACAATTGATTTTCTTACCCTTTAATAGAATTGATGGTGCTTTATTGCCACAAAAGAATAAGTCAGCTACTCCTCTGGAGCTGTAAAAGGCCGAGATGTCTGGCTGTCATGGCATCTTCTGTGTTGAGGGCGGGCAACCTTTCTGTGGCCAAGGACCACTTTTAATGTTTTTGGAGAGCTGAGGGCCACTATGTGAGAGGAGCCATATTGTACACAGCAGTTGGGATTTTTTCCCCCATGAATTTGGCGTGTTCTTTGTTTTTTGTTTTCGTAACTGTAATATGCTTATTTTAGATTGTAGGCTACAGTTCTGTGAGGTGAGTTGGGCTGAGAGAGGGACTGGCCCAAAGTCACCCAGCCGGCTTTTGTGCCTAAAGCAGGACTAGAACACACCATCTCCTGCTTTCTAGCCTGGTGCCTTCACCACTAGACCAGACTGGCTCTCTAGACCAAAACTGGCAAAACTAGACAAAAATTAAACTAGCCCAAACTGGCAAATTGACAGTGAAGAGCCCATAAACAAACCCTCTGCAGTTTGCCTTTTTGGTGGAAAAGTGACTGATAAATGTAAAAAAAAAATAGAATGGAATAAGGATCATATTAACATTGATGCATTTCTGTGTTTTCACCTGGGAAGATTGCTTTGGTCCTTTGAACGTGGTAAGGATACTTGCTGTTTTCTTCCTGTTAATGTGACAAATGGCCTGTGGGTGGCAGCATCGGTGAGCCGTCTGTCTCGGGTTGGTATTCTCTTCACGGGATGCTGGAGAAATTTGCACTGATACTGGAGTGAGGGTTGTAGTGCAGAGGCAAATCTGCTTTGGCATTGAAAAATTCACATTCTCCACGAGGCTGTAGTCACCAGTTGTGAGTCCTGACTTGTGTAGCTGTAGGAACTGTGTGATCACTGCATTCATTGTTGTTCTTATGTTTTTAGGTATAGGGCTGGTATGTCAAAACTAGATTCTCTCAATCTCTCTAACGTATGAAGTGGACCTCAGATGGGATCTTCTAGCCTGCTTAAGAGAGTTGTTGGAGAACCATGGGAGAAATTAAAACCCAGAGTCTCTCTGCTTCCCTACTTGACATGCAACACTGGCTCTCCTCCTGCAGCTGTCCAGCCAGTTTTTGCTTCAGGTTTCTGTTACTTGACCTTCATCTTTCATCTGGCAGACAGGAATGACTTGTTTGCGTTCCTTCCCCAACCTTGCTGAAGGACAGGATTGGGGTGGGCTCTGTTGGAGGGCTAGGTCTTTGCCAGCTGCCTTGGTTTTTGGCAAACAAACAAGTTACCTTGAAGTCTTTGCAGCATGAGAACTAAAACTGGGAGAGGGGACTACATAGAAATGGTTTCTGAAACGTATGCCCAAATCTTGGGTTCTGCCAGCTCCAGATCGCAGGTGAGGTTGATGTGACTGAATGTTCTGAAATTACTCCAATGAACAAACACATAAATCAGATAAACATCTCTGCATGCTGAAAACTAGACTCTCAGGGAGAAAGGTTCTAGCCTTGCATCTCAATGACATGTTTTTTTCCTGATGTGCAGGGAGTTTTGTATGGAGGTCCTCACGCATTGCAGGGCCTCCGCTCCTGATTGAACACCCTTAAATATCTAAAATTGAACTAAAATCCTTGGCAATACAGGGTACATACTATGACGGCTTCCTTCTTAGTTTTTTCCTCTTACTTAAATGCAAGATTTATTAAATGTCACTGGTTGTTTACATGTTTCAAGCAGAGACAGTCTCTGAGTACTGAATTAGTGTAGCCTTTTGGCAAAAGTGTATTAGCCATTAGAATATGGGTTTGAAATGTGCCTCCTGTGAGGGATTCTATATCTCTGAAATAATTCACAACAGCACCGTGTCTGTCTTCCAGGAATGGGAGACACTGTTAGCTACAAAGCTACTTTTAGATGGATGGACTGTTTTCAGATCTGAAGGGTAATGGAAGGACATGAGAAGGTGAATCCATGATGGGGTTGTTCGGCTTTGGTTTAGCATGTGGTGCCAACCCAGCCATTGTGTTTTGAGAACTCTGTTTTCTTGCCTAGTGTGATGTGGGACTTCAACCAGTTGGGGCTTGTTGAGGACCAGGACTGAACAAATTTGGGGGTAGCTCCATTAGTGAACATCCATTTAAGGGGAACCATGACTGATGCTCCTGATTTTAAATTTTGATGTACTGTATCAATATCCTCCCTTTTCTGTATGGGCTCCAGGCTTTTATCTTCATAGCAGCAACATGGTAAATTAGATGAGGTTGTGAGCAAGCAACCGGGCAGTGTTCAGTTTTCCAGGGAACTCGATGGTTGGTAGAGTCTTGAACTTGGGACACCATGGCACAAGATTGGCATTGTATTACCTTGAATCTGTGAGTCAGGAGTTGCTGGGAGACAATGTTCAATGTGTATCCAGTAGAAAGGAGACAGGGAAATGTTGCAATGAGTAAAGAAATCTCTGCATCAGATCATGTTCCGGTTGTCTGCTCTGTCTGCAGAAAGTTGTTAATTGTTCTTCTTTTGTTTTCATTAAGCACTGCTTTAGACTGTACTGTAGTGACCCAAATGAATGAAGACTTTGCAGTCTCTCTACTTCCAACCCCGCCCCCCTTTTCTTCCACTTTTCCCCACCTCATCTTCCCAGGGACTGGGCTGATGTCCTAGCCATTAGGAGATTACTGGTGGACCCGCCTGCGAGAGCAGTTCTGTTTCAGTGGCCATTCCATGGCCACTTAAGGCGCTTTTAAAAAATAAACTGAAGCAAAAGCAAAAATTGGCATCAAACGATACACTCCCCCCCCCCCCCGATAAATAAATAACTAAATCCATTTCACATAAGCGGGAGGCAAGAAGAGAACAATTTCTTCCCCCTTTAATCTTTGCTGGATCGTATGAGGCTTGTGATAATGTCTTTGCCTTTGAAACGAGAGAAGAATATTTGAGTATGTTTTTCTACATCCTCTGCCTACTAATTCTCCAGCAACTACAGAGCGAAGGAGGTGTGGGAACAGGTATCTGGGAGAAGAGAGTGCTTAATACCTCTGGCTGCCCAAGTGAAGATTAAATCCTCAAGGGATGACCGAAGAAAGACAGGGATGTACAACCTGAGGTCTTGGGGAGGCGGCCTGCATGTGGCCTCCCATGCTTCTTCAGAAGTTATACTACAATCATAATAGAGTGGAAAGGGTCCTCAGGGGTCATGTAATCTGACCCCCTGCTTGGTGTAGAATCAGTCAAAACATTTGGTTGCCACTAGAGTGTTAGTTTCCTGTGTGACTAAAGGCGAAAAGTATTAATTGATGTAGAAAACAATAATGTGAACTTTAATTGGTGAAAGTAATTCTAGCATTTCAGTTACATTAAAACAGAATTTGTTTCACTGTTGGCCCCTTCTATTTTCCTAGATGTATCACTAAAGGGCCCCAAGTTTGAAAAAAGGGTTGAGTTTTCATGGAAATAGCTGCTTTTTTCCCTTCTTTATTCAAGCCATTGTTGCTAGTGGGTAGGGTGCACTTGACGTATGCTTCCAAACACTCTGTTATAAATGTACATGTTCTAGGTCCAAGTCTTGTGATTTTTCTTTCCTTTTTTTTAAACAACATTTTGGCTACAATTAAACTTGGATTAAAGCATGCAAGAAGTGGTGCTGCTCTTGAATGTTCCTCTGTTGTGTATTGCATTATTTGCATATTCAGGAGGAGACTCCCATCATGGCAAATGGCTTTTGGGTTTGAGGAAGCTCTAGTTGCACTGTGTGTAAAAATAAAGACTGTGGGATTTGGAGATTTCAGTGTGTGTGTGGTGGGGGGGGGGTGAGAAACATCGGCGCACCAGCCTGTGTCTCAAGTTGTTCTGCTGGTGCTCACAAGCGTGGCCTCAGAGCCCTTGCAGATTCCAATATCTGACATACCATTTATTGAGGTGCGTTCAGGGAAAGATGGTCCTTCTTTCTCAAGATGCCTACTCTGAGCCCTGATGGAGCACTCTTGCCTCTGTCTGGCAAATGCTCAGAAACTTGGTTAGCAATGCTGTGGGTCAGCTGGCTGGCTTCTGACTGCCTGTATCTCAGAGAAGCCGCCTTGAAGGCCTGCTTGGCTCAGCATTGTGGTGCGGTTCCTCGTCCTTTGCCAGCTTCATTCGATCAAACAGAAAATTCATTGAGCTGTGCTGGGCCCTAGGATCCCTCACCAGCACTCTTGCCCCAAAGCTCCTGGCTTCTCACTGTTATTCTTTGATCTTCCCATGGCACCCCACCCCCCTTCTCCCTCCTGCAGCTGATCTTGACAGCTCCTTGATATCTTTGGGGCACTTTAGCTTTTTCCATTTGCTTTCTGCCCAAAGCCCCAAAGCTGTTTGCATTTTTCATTTTCCCCTTTTTGTGGAAGTTGAGAAATACAGCATTAAAAAAAAACAAACGATTAAACTTTTAAAAGGTTACAATTAACACTTTTTGAAGAAAACCTTAGGACTTTATAGCATTACATATAAATTAAATAACTAGAGTTGTATATTCTGTTATATAGTTGGTTATAAGCCTATATCATTTAAGAAAGAAACCTAACCTGTTTTTTTCACAGCGCAAAGCCCACCCAGGAGCACGGTGCAAGGGCGTTTTGGAGCGCCATGCTCCTGGAGCTTTTTGCAAAGGGGTGTTTTGGTGCACTGCAGCTCTGGGGCTGCTTTTGGGGTTTTTTTCCTCAGCTAAAGCGCACCCTAGCTCGGCCCAGCAGCCAGGCCAGGCACGCCTGGTCAGCAGTGGGAGCAAGAAGACAGGAAAGGTCAGGTGGGGCTGCAGAGCGCAGGGCGGCAGGGGGCAAAAGGGCATAGATGGGGGAGTAGGTGGGTGAGGGGAGTTGACGCACCCCTGCGGTTGTAAGTGTGGGCAGGCTGCCGAGTGCCTGAATTTTGATCATGTGGCTGTGGGGGTACTGCAACAGCTCTAACTTCAGGCACCAGTTGTAAGTCACTTTTTTTAGCACCTTTGTAACTTTGAATGGTTGCTGAATGAATGGTCATAAGTCAAGAAAAGAAAAAAAGGAACACTTCAGAGAAGAAAAAATATAAGTCACCAAAGAAAGCTAAAAACTCAGAAGATACCTCTCACCCCATTGTATCTAATTCTCTTTATCCTTCTCTTTCCCTCTCTCAAAACCTGTTTAAAGAAAATAAGTGTGTGTGTGTGTGTGTGTGTGTGTGTGCGTGCGCGCCTTTGAGTCAGTGTTGACTCCTGGCGACTGCCTGGACAAGTCCCTGCAGTCTTCTTGGCAAGATTTCAGAAGGGGTTTGCCCTTGCCTCCTTCCCGGGGCTGAGAGAGAGGGACTGACCGAAGGTCCCCCAGTTGGCTTTGTGCCCAAGGCGGAACTAGCACTCATAGTCTCCCAGTTTCTAGCCTGGTGCCTTAACCATTATACCAAACTGCCCCTCTAAATAAAATATTATAGATATCAAAATGGTTCCGTTTTTAAACAGTGAGTTAAATCTAAACCACATGGGATTGTACAAAAAGTAGTGTGAATGCCTCATCTGAATTCCTCTGTGGAGTTGTGGTTGCACAGCAGTGAGAAAATATCAACTGCTTCCACAACCTCTGCTTGTGGATCTGCCTGTAGCAGAGGTTTAGGTTTTCCTCTAATTTTAAAAAGTTAATTGTAATTTGGTTATTTATTGTGATTACTGTATTATAGTAGTTACGTACTGCCAACAGACACTCAATTCAATGTTGCTGGAATTCTCTGGCTTTTAAGATTTCAGCGGGCCTCATTTTTCAAGCTTGGAGGTCTAGAAATGTTTTTAAATAACATCCTTAGGAAGCCAAACTCTTTATCAATCCTAGTGTTCTTCTCCTTGACCCTGTCTTCCTACAGAAGCAGATGCTTTATTTGGTCAACAAAGTAAGCATTCTTGTCCTTCTGGCACCATCTCAAGAAGTAACTCCATCTCCAGTTCCCGTTCTGCCAATTGAATGTGAAAATTTGAAGCTGGCTCCTTATACTTCTTAGGCTACATTTGGCTTTTGGATAATTTCGATAAACCTCTGCAAGGATTCAGTTCACACCTTTGGTTCTTTGATATCTTTCCCTAAAGCAGGATATTGCTTGGGAGAAAGAGAAGAGGGTGTCCAAAATATGATGAACATCAGAGAGAAAAGGGGGGAGTATTCCCACCCATTTTGGGCTCTGCCGCTGCTCACTGCTACCTTCAGGCCCACCTCTGATGTGGCTTCCAACAGGTTCCCCTAAGGGAATGAGCTCCTTTTTGTAATTTCTCCTGGGTTCCCTCTAAGAGTTGAAGCAATAGCCACTGTTGAATGTAAGCCACTATTTAATGAGAGGTAGCCATGGTCCAAATGACCAAATCTAATCCAGAATATTTTTGATTTAAAACACCCTGGTAGGTATTTTCCCATCCCAGAAAGTTTCTAGGAAGCCTATGACCACAACTCATTTGGGCCAAAGTGATGAATATGTAAGTTCTTGCTCATTTTGATTTTTAACTGATACGTAAAGCTCATCTGAAACCTAGCTTCGTTCATTGCCCATATAGGTATACCACTTTGCTTAATTCACGTGTCTGCTGCTTTGCCTTCCAAGAATACATTGGGGAGCAGTATGTTACTGCTTCTGGACCAAGGAGCCAGGCCAAGATTGGCTTCAGTTTTTCTACCATCCCTCCCTCATTTCTGACCCACTACTCTTTTGGTTGATGGCTAAATTGTTCTCATTCCTAGACAGTGGATGCCTGCGTTGGAAGCAGAACTGGCTTGGATATGGAAAGGCAAAATTGTACTGCGGCTGCTGCTGGAAAAGAAGGAATGGGCTGGTTGGCACATACGTGCTCTGTGTGTAAGGACAAACTCAGCATCATGGATGGATGGATCATTGGCAGTCTGGCACCACAGATGCCATTGTCTTTAAACGTCTGCTTTCTGAATGAAAACATTTTGGCTGTCATCTTAAAATCCACTTGATAGTTTAGATGACAGTCTAGTGACTGCACTTGCATGACATATTAAGCTAGATTAGTTTCATGTTTGGTTTGGCTTTGGGGGGGTATAGCATGTTGTGGGAATCTGGCTTTTTCAGTCAATTTATGATTTAATATATTGGGCAAATCCCCAGAATTAATTCAATAACCAAGTTAAGCATACGGGCATACCCAACCTTTGTGTAGCTGTCGGTGAAATCAGTGGTAGAGAAAAACCGTGTGTTGATGTTGTGCTGAATCATGGTTTGCTTAAGCATGGTTCATTGAATAAACCACACTTGGTTGGGCTTACCTATCACACTAAACTTGCAATTGCCTACCTTTTCCTTTATGTAGACCAATACATTCTCATTTCAGATCACCATGTAAGCAAACTCTTAAACATTTTACTACAGCTTGTGTTTGATAGGAGTCAAGCCTGTATATGAAGGAGCAATACCATGCAGTTCTTTCTAATCATTTCCTATGCTGACTTAAACCCAGTATATTTGTCTCTGTATGTTCACAGTACCTGTCATTACTTTATCGTTTCTTTCCCTCCTTTTGAATCACCTGCAGGACCTCATGGACTACCACCAGTGTTTTGCAGACCAAAACTTTGGAACTACTGTGCTAAGCTATGGGTCATGATTTATAAATCACTGTAGCTGGATTGATACCACATCTTAATTCAAAACAAGTGCAATATGTCTTACTGTGATCAGTGAACTAAGTCTAGGTTTCCTGAAAGCTGAAATCCATATGTTGGCTTCCACCAGAGATATTTCAAGAGAAGGACACTCAGGTGCTACAAAAAAATGATCAGAATAGCTGGCAGTGTGTGTACCTGAAACCTCACTTCCCACCCCATTTTCCTTCCTTCTCTATAAATGGAGAATCTTTCAAAGCCATGGTGGAGATGGATCCCATCCTGCGTTATGCCAAATTAAATCAACTGCATTTCTTGCCATGCTGAGAGGGTTGATGAATAGGCTGCCTATCACGTTACATAATGACAATTGGCCATTGACCACTTCACTGTGTAAATGAAATCAACCTCAACTCATTTTAAAATTAGAAACATGGATGAGCAAAAGTTTACGCTACTCCCCCTTTGGATGGAGGCATAGAGCTCTTGAACCTTTTTTGTCACCCATTATTAAAAGTATCAGAGGGTTTAAGCAGCGTTCTTACACTGCAGAGACTTTTCTCATAAACAAAGGGCTAGGTCCTTAGACACAGAAAATGGAAAGGTTCGGTCAAATTCTTTTGCCAAAGTATTTTCTTGCTCGGTCAGGCTAGAGGTCTACCTAGGCTGATGTTCTCCTTCTAAGAGTGTCACACCAGATACCTTTGGAAGCTTGTAAGAGGAGCAGGTTATATTTGCTTTTTTTCATTGCTTGACACCTGCTGTTCAGATAATCTTTCTTCTTCAACTATCACAGGTCCAAGCTACTAAATCCTATTGAGCAGCCCATTTCTGTTTCTCTTGGGTTCCATGGGTGAAAACGTAATTTGAGTGGATGTGCACAGAGGTGTGGATTGTGTGGGCACATGAGAGGAATTATCTAGGAACCCAACTGAATTCTTGGGCTGCTTACCCCTTAATTTACAAGTTTATCTTCTATAGGGGCTATGTAAACTGTCTGGAGTATGAGATACTCAGCCAATTCTTTCTTGCTGCAGACGCCAAACTAAGCAGATCAACTGGAAAAAAGAATTGTTGCAGTATAAAGTTGAACAATCTTGAATTGGAAGAACATAAAGCTCTCTAGTGTTGAAGAGGCAGGGATGTTGGGAATCGCTTCCTTCTCTCTTGTTCCTGTTCTGCTTAATAAATACACGCCATCTTTCTAGCAACGTAAAAGGCAAGAATCAGATCAGCTACACCCAACATGAATATGTTCCGTTCTTTTAATTCCAATGTTAATTCTGATATTAATTCCAGATTGACTGTTATCTCCCTACATCAGGCTTTTCCTCTCTCCTTGAATCAGAAACCTATCTGATTGTTTACCCAATGCTATTTCTTATTTTTATTGGATTTATATCCCGTCTTTCTATTTATATATGCATTCAGGTTGGCTTTTAAATACAGTGATTGGATGGTATCAGTTAAGATTGTACCTGGAGAAGTGATTAAGAACATGAGCTAAGTAGTTGTTCTTATCCAAATCTCCCTTCTGCTGCAGACTTACTACACAAGATCTTTGGTTCTTTTCTCAGATTCATAGAGGGATTTCATTGCAGAAATGTAGGACTAGGGTGTTTAGCTTCCTTAGTATATATTGAATACAGTGGGCAATTCAAAACACTGGTACTTGTCCTTGAAGCCATACCATCTTGCCTGAATCTTCTGATGTGGTTCTTCTTTATAGCTCTGTCCAAGTATTCCAGTTAGAATTACCCCAGACATATTTGCCAGAAGCTGTGTAGCTTTTGTCCTCACATGCGCCTGATACAGCCATGCCCACAGGTATTCTTGCATACGGTGTAAAAGTCTACCCAGGAGGGGAATCTTTGGATGATCTGTAGAGGCTTTCATGTGACCTAGAACCTTGGATAGCACAGAGTTCCAGATTGCATGGAGGTGCTTTTGTATTCAGCTATAATACAAAGATGTCATCTCTGTAAAAACAGATGATATAAGTTGATCTTATGGGAGAGGCTACATCTATTGCAAGAAACTGGGGCATGAAGTTACACAGATCCCAGTTTAGCTGTTCAAGCTGATCCTAACTTAAAAGCCTGAAGAAGATGCATGCCTCATGTACTGGAAAAAAATTCCTTCAAGCGCAAGGGAGAGAGTGTTACTGAGTCTATAGAATCTTTCCAAAGAGGGCTATCTGATTCCAGGTGCAGCAGCCCTTTCCATGATAGGCAAATCGTGCAGTCTTTCTTTTAGTCATTGAAAGATTTTATTTGTTGTGTTTATTGCTGGGCATGCATTTTGTTGCACTGTCTTATCTTGAATGACCTCCTGGAATCCAAATGCAGGTAGCCCGCGACCTATGACCATTGGTTCAGCAACTGTTCGAAGTTACAGTGGTGCTGAACAAACGGTGGTTACGGCCAGTCCTCACAGTTCCAGCTGTCCCAGCAATCCTGCAGTCATGTGATTGTGATCTGGGCACTTGGCAAGATGCGTGATCTGGGCACGACCAGATGCAGCACCCTGCAATCACATGATCGCCATTTGCAACCTTCCCTGCCGGCTTCCCCAGAAAGTCAGTGGGGAAGCTGGCAGGGAAGGTCACAAGTTACTGGGGTAAGTCTCCCCCACTCGTGCACCCTTCCCCAGCCCCTCTGCAGTCACGCCAGCCACTCATGCACCCCCATGCACCCTCCCCAATTCTCCCTTGCACCCCTGTACACCCTCCCCAACCCATTCTGTGCCTCTCATGCACCCTCCCCGACCTCCCCTTGCACCCCTGGGCACCCCCTCGCTCCCTCCCCCACCTGGCAGCAGCCACTTGCCTGTCTGCTGGTCTGGGACTTGCAACTTCCTGCTGGCTTCCCTGCTGACTTTGGCTGTGGGAAGCTGGCAGGAAGTTGTTGTGCCTAACTACCATGGGGTTTGGTTAACAACAGCAACCAGAACTGCAGGGATTGCCGTCACTAAGTGATGCAGTCGCACTTTACTTAATGCTTAGTGATGGAAATTCCTGTCCCAATTGCTGTGTAAGTTGGGGATTACCTGTGGAGTAAAATGGCAGTATGCAAATCTGTTGGCAAACAGAGCCTGAAATCATCTCCTGACTGTTGCTTTCTTGGTTAGACCCATTCATTCATTCATTCATTCATTCATTCATTCATTCATAGATGGATAAATCAGAATTGCAGCTTTAAAAATGCAGGAACTTAGACTAGATCAAAGCAGCCAAGGAATCCTAAAAAACTGCCTGACTAAACTCTTCAGATTGTTCTCTCAACAAAGCAATTCTCTTCTAATTCTGAGCAGCAGACAGCCAACTCTTAGTATGAGTCTTCGTTTCATTTAACACAAATCATGGTCTTGGCCTTCATTTAACACAAATCATGGCAAGAGATCAGGTAGAATATTCTACACAATGAGGGATGCTCCTTGAATTGTCTTTCATTCAATTGTTATAACAATCTTTTTTAGTCAAAAATGTGGAAGAAACATGTTTGGTGATAGTCAGGTACCAGTTGGGATAGTTTTTCCTCCTCAGCTTTGAGGATCCAGCCATCTGGCAGGGGCAGACAGATGGATGGAGATCCAGCTGCGCAAGACCATCGTACCTTGGTAATTCAAGGTGTTGCAAGACTCATGCCAAATGTTTGTTTATTGAATTTGAAGGCCACCTCATTCCAGATGTCTCTGGGGTGGCTTTACAAAATGAAAACAACAATACAGTACAAAACAACCACAGCAATAAAAATAGCAACCATTTTGGAAGCAAAAACCTGCCTTTCACATTCCTCCCAACTTGCAAATGTTGGCTAGATTATTGTTCTCAGAGGAGTACTTAATCTGTTTGTTTTTCATGAGCATGTTGGGAACTTCCTGTGCCTCTGAAATTGGGTTATAGATATGCACAGATTCAGTTCCATGGTAGAATTTAGTTTAACAACTTAGGAATTAATGTATTGCTGACACTGTTCTGGGAACATATTTATTTATGTGTGTGTGTGCGCGTGTGATTTCTCATCCTTGGGACAAGGAAACACATGTGGAAAATGCAAAAGTGGAACCAGCTGCTTGGCTGATTTTCCAGTGTGCATTCAGTTGTATAGCATTTGGTCCTTCAATGATGAGCAGAAATAAATTATGAAAAATACAAGTGTGTGTGTGCGTGTGCGCGCGTGTATGGTTCTGTGCTTCGTTTCCATAATGTCATACAGATAACGGTATGCCTGGCCAAACAGCAGTGTGGTTGCCTGACTTCCAGCGGTATCGGAGGGTGAGGTGGGGAGCGGGCAAAGAGGATTGAGTGATGAAAGCAGTGTTAGGGTGCATTATGCAAGCCCCACTTCCTTTCTACAAGTGTTACAACTTTGTACACACACCCTAAAGGGGCAGAGCTTGTGACATCATGATGCAACACTGCTTTTGTCGTTCCAAGGAAAGCAGCGAGAGCCTATGGATGCTGCTGCTGGCTTTCTTTCATTTAGTAGGATGATTGTGTTAGGGACATGAATTTGCGGGGTTCATGAATTTGATGATCTTAACAGCTTCTTGCATCTTCTCTTGGAGCTCACAGCAAGAATGGCATTGGAATAAACATTCCCTTAATAGATTACCATTAGCTCTCCAAACACTTTGGGGTTATGCCAAATCCTTTTACTAAAGACTGTTTTTCTGAATCTGCTGAAACTGTTTTTCCCCCTATTTAAAGAGTTGCTTGGTTCTCCATTCCCTTATAGATGGATCTACCAAATACATAAAAAGATTGCAATTTCCATGCATGTTATTACTCGCTTAGCAGTAATGCTTATTGTTTCCTCATGGCAGTAGTCACAGCCAGATGGGGCTTCTAGCCATGATCCTCTTCTCCCAGTATGATAAGGTAAAAAGCATCAGGTTCCAAGTATCAGGACTTAGGCTAAAGTAGCCTCCTCCAGCTTTCTGCCCTATTGGTTGGAACTAAACCTCTCACAGCTGAAATCAGCCTGGAGTAGCCTCCTCTAGCCTGGCAATTTCCATGTGTGTCAGGAGTACAGTTCTCAGATGATGCGGGAGTTGTATAATCACAATTTATTTCCATAGACCAGATTTGGAAAAGTTGAGCTTAAGCAAGCTTGGGTGTGACTTTGGTAACGGGGAGTCCTAGACTGAGAGCAAAATTAAATTGCAGTCCGGATAGAATGGACTGTTTTGGCAGATGTCTCTTGTGGTTTGTAAGGTTCTGCCTTTTCTGAAACAACCATTAGCTCCTGCATGAGAGAAGCTGGCCTTTATTGTGCTCTATGGCTTGAAGCTCTCGGACACTGAAGAAGGCACTGTAGCTGTCTTACGACACACAGGAAGTGTGTAGATTGTACAGGAAGGTTGTGCTGGGTTGGCCTTCTCAGATTAGATGCCCCTTGCCCCAAGAGTTGGCTGTTCCTCAGGATGGCTGAGGATGCTGGGAGTTGAGCATCAGGAGGCCATGAGATTGGGGGACGCCGTGCTGGGATTTAGGGGAGAAGTGGGGGGATAGAGATGATGCTGGGGCAAAGTCCTCTTTTTCAGTTAGCTCCTCACAATCTGGTTCCTAGTCCCTCAATGGGGGTGGGGTGGGCTGAGCAGATTTGACTCCAAGGTCATACTTACAATTCTCTGAACTGTATGAAGCACCTGCATTATTTAGTTGTAATTCTAACAAAACTCTGTGATGTTCACCAGTGTTATTATTTGCCATGTTGGAATTGAGAGCAACTGAGGCTGGGAGACAGCAGCATCATGAGTTGATGGCCAAGGCGAGATTTGGAATGAGGGCATAGCTCTATCTCTTAGCACATTGTGCTGTTGGACTCCTAACTGCTTTTTAACCATGCATTTGGCCATACATCAAAGTAATTGGGTGTCCTTTCTTTGCTGAGGCATCTTTTTTAATTCTGGTCAGTTTCTCATCCACACTGTTGTCGGTTCGTGGAAGAATAACAATCCAATACAATCAATTATTAAAATACACATTAATAGGAGCTGTTTACTTTGGAGGGGGAAAATGCCTAATACACAAATCAACCAAATTTGGAAGAGAACGTATTCAGGAAGCATCCAGGTGTGGACTTCAGTGAGCCTGTGAAACAGGAGTTCCAGATAAAATAGGTTATCCGCTATATTCTTTTGTACCAACATCTTTTGTAGATGATTTCAGATGATTAAGCATTAAATTCGCCAAAGTCTGTTAGGCAAGATAAAATGTTACCACCACCACTGAACTCTGCAAAAGGAGAGGACTGCAGAAATCCAAGCCAGAGTATGGAAAAGTTGTTTACGCTGTGATCCGCTAGAAAGACTTCTACGCTAGTCTTGCTTGCTTGCTGGTACAATTTGAGAAAGAACATTTTGTATCTTTCTGATCAGTGGAATCTGAATTAGGGATAGGGAATCTGTGTCTCTATGTGAGCTGGCTGATGAGGAAGTAAAGTGGGAATTATAGCACAGCCAGATCTGGAAGGCCACAGGTCCCTTCAGCCATGTTTTACCAGCGTAGGCCATTTCTTCCTTAATTTTACCATTTTCTCCTACTTTGACTGGCATTTACTTTCTAAGATGCTGGATGAGAGCCCTTTCAGTTAATCGCTTGTGTCCTGATCCAATTAATGAGTAGTGCCAGGGATTAAACCATGGATGTTTTATTACTGTATTTTTGTTGTTGTGAGCCACAGAGGGTCCTTAGCAGATTGCAGTGCTACAGAAGCCAAATAAATACAAAAATGTGCTATAATTGGTACGCAAAGCCAGCTATGGCCTTTTCCTTTCTCCATCAGAACTGGAACTGAAAAAGCGTCTAGGATCGTGGGGGCAAAAGTCACTTAATGTGGAAAGCGGTTTGGGAAGGAGGGATTTATAGGCAGAATCTAGGTCTTTGAAAGCATAAATCCCACCCCTTCCCCATATCCTTGTCACTAGAGCACAGGCTCTGGTAATTATTTTTCTCTGGGTGTTGGGCTTTAATAGCCCTGGGGACAGTTCAGTTCAATTCAGTTTATTACGGTCATGGACCAGCTCCTTGGGGGCATACTTGCTTTGCTGTCCAAATTCACTTGGAGTTGGAAAGCCAAGCAGAAAAAGCAAGAATAAACCCTGATGGGGAAGGTTAGACGCAGAGAGGCAGTGAGAGCTGAAATTGAAACGCACTGGGCTTCTTTCAAAGGCCTTTCCAGTTTCTCTTCTTGGGAGAGAATGCGTGTGTGTGTTGGGGAGACTACTCTGCATATTCTGATGTCCTGCTGATACTCCTTTACTTGTAACATTTCTCACTTCCTCCATCACCCCCAAAATCGACATTTCCATTCATTCATTCATCTTCATGCTTGGCCTGTAGCCAGAAGGCTGGGCAATCCTGCTTATCTCCCCATGGCATCCAAGCTTCAGATCCTGCCTGTCAGAGTGGTCTCCTTAGAGTGAATAGCAGGTCTGAAATGGAGGAGAGAGAGGGAGAAACATGGTTGGTGCTTCCAGATGAGCCCGAGCAGAAGCAGGCATCCTCCTGAGAAGATATTTAAGGTGCAGAAATCCAATGCAACAGAACAATAACGCATCTCAAAAACACGCTGTGCACAGTGTGCGAGGCAGAGATAACGTATGAGTAGCATTTCCAATTGGTGGCAGGCAGTTCTACCTCTATTCCCCAGCCCAGTCTGTCAGAGAAATCCTCAAAGGGCCTGTGTTCTCCCTGATTGGGGAGTCAGGCTTTGGGCTAGACCAGTTGGACTTTTTAAAATATAATTAAAACAGTTAACTGTCTGGCTGATAAATGAATTGGTTTTATGAACAGGTACAACTAAAGATCTCCGTATTTTGGAACAGCTCTTCATGAAGGCAATACTCTCTTGACCCATAATGACAAAGGCAGCTTGTCTGTGTTTGTGGCATGTTATAATCTGGATTGTGTATCAGGATGTAAGGGCCACAGCACATAGGCAACCCTAGATAATCCATAATCCAAGATGAAGACCTAGTAATCCATTCATTTTAGCAATTTTGGTTTGCTAAAGAGAGAGGGTTTGGCCCTGAGCTGCATCAGGATGAAGGACCACCAAGCCCAGCTTAATTACCAGCAAAAGCACTGCCCAGTGATACAGACACAGGGAACCAGATGCCAATTCTGCCTCATGTTTGCCTGCTCTTCTTTCAGTAGGACATTGGTCTGCAATATCCTGTTCTTCTCACCAAGGAAGGATAAATTGATACAGCATTTCAGCTTTCCAGATTGCTTTTGCTGCTCTTGCCCTGACCTTAAGGGGCTTCTCCTGGAACAAAAGAACTGCAAAGACCAATTCCAATGTGAAACTGCTGAGCTAGTATTCATGAAGAAATTCAGCTTTGTAGCTTAGGGAGACAAATACTTTTTAATCATATCACTGTTGTGTTTATAAAATATGCTTAACCAGGTCATTGGAAGATCAACTCACTATATTTGCACAACCTGCTAAGCTTAGTTAGATATAACTTGGTTTATTTTTTTCTGGCTTTGTACATTGTGCATACCTAGTTTATTTGGTTAGTTTATAGTTTGGTTATTGTTAGAAAATGGATTAAATTAGTCATCAGGTTGCGTGAACATATCCTACCTGTGTGAATTGGCTCTCCAGCAACTGCTTATGAATAGCTACTATTGAAGTATTTCTCTTTGTATCTTCTGCATTTATTTCCCTCTGTTTTCCATATTCCTGTAGCCCCGTCTCATGGCTTAGGGTGGATATAGACCTCTGCTTCAGAATAACACTCTGTGCAGCTGATTCTGCAAATGCCTACAGCGCAATCAATTTGCTAGTCTTTATGGTGGTATGGTTCAAATGACTAGGTTTGCATCTTATTAATTCACTTAAACATGGTTTACTGAGTAAAAGACAGTTACCCAGGATTGCACAGTATCTTACAAATGTAACTCAAACCAAACAAACCATATTGCAGCTTAATCCAAAGTGTGAATCTGGCCTGCATTAAAGCTCACCTGAGTTCACTTGTTACAGGGTTTCGGTTCTATTTTCTTGAAAGACATGGAGACTTCTGCTGTCCCTTTCTGAAGAAGCAGCTAAGGCAGTTAGCTGTCTTCATTGACTTCTTCACCTGCTGCTTATCCTCTTAAACGGTGACTGCCCCTTTCCTCTCTTGGGAAGCATTAGACCTGACTTCTGCTGTAGCCTTTCCCAGACTGAAATGCTCTGGATGTTCTGGACAAGAATTTCCAGACTTTAGATGTTTAGAATTTATGGGAATGTTAATCCATGTCATCTGGAAGGTGCTAGAATGGAGAAGACTAGATGATAATTTTATAACATGGAATTTTTCTTATGGACCTTCTGTATCCTGCTTTGGAAACTTTAGTAACTGAAGAGTGGGACAAATGCTTTATGCGTATTTTGAAAGTATTTATAGTGAGAAAGCAGGCAGAAGACCAAATTACTCTGTTCCACAGATCATCAATCAGACAAGTATTTCATTAATAGATGGATTTGTGGGTGACGTTCATGTACTTGATACTGAAGAGCTTGAGAAGTAGATTACATTTTTTACTTTCTGATGATACAAGGAAAGTGGCAGTAGATAAAGAAGACACTAATAAACAAAAAGGAGCTTTGGCTAGTTCCTAAAACTTTATACCCCTGTTCAGCTCTTGTTCAATAACATTAACTATTTCAGGAGAAAGTCTTGGAAAGCTTCATTCCGAGAGTCATTGCATCTTGACAATCTCACCCACTCTACCTTCACTCAGAATGGCAATGGGAGGAAAACAGAGCAATCACTTTTCCAAAACATTTTTTTTTCTCCTTCTCTTCCTTTTTTCCATCCTCTGATCTGAAGATTTGGCCCTGCCCATCATAATGCCTCTGTAGATTACAGTGAAATGCCACCATTTACTGCATGTGGCTTCTTTGCTTTTAACTCTACTCTGCCGAACCCCAGCCAGCTTTTAAGTTGATTTAAAAGAAAGCATACGTAATGGGACTTAAAGAATAAATGATTGCCTCCCACGTACCTGCCAAATGAGAATATTTTGGGAAAGAAAAAGTATATTACAAGCAAGCCTTTCGAACTCAATTAAACTAGTTCATTTTGTATGGGAAAGGACGACAAGTGCACGTGGGCACCATTTCATTTCCTTGCCATCTTTTCAAAGCACGAGCGGAGGATTGAAGAGAAGGATTAAGAGGAATGATAACCCCAATGGGACTTTGTAATAATACATGCAAAACCAAAACGTCCTCTCCTAGCCCCCCTCCCCCAACTACCCTGGCATGTAAGAAATCACGCTGGCAATTTTAGGCAATATTTCATTACCTTATTTAGTTTTAAATATTTGCCCAGTCTAACCCTGAGGCTCAAAAGAGTAATGACAAACAAACCAAAGGTGGGGGGGGGGGGGGGGAAGCAATGTTTAAAACTTGAACTTTGTCTAGATTTCTATTCTGTCCTTCCCCAGCTGATGTGTGCATATTTGACAGTTTTGCATTTAAAAGGAAGGAAGGAGAGATGTATATTTTTGTGCCAGTGCTCATTATTTAAGTCAGTGTTGTCCAAACTTGGCCACTTTAAGATGAGTGGACTTCAACTCCCAGAATTCCCCAGCCAGCATTCTGGGAGTTGAAGTCCACTCATCTTAAAGTGACCAAGTTTGGACAACACTGATTTAAGTAAACTGTATTGGGAGAGAACAGCTGACTTACTGCCATCTTGAAGCAAGCAAACTCAAGGCATCTTAAATTAAGACATGCACTCTCCTCAATACTTCGATAACATTCTCTATCTGCTTGTCTAATGGATATGTAGGAGAGTCTGGATGATGTCATTCAGGGATGTTCTATTTATATATACATTAACATACTTATGCATATGTCATTTTTTAATCAATTGTCTGTTTTCATGGATAAGTTGATCTGTCTTACTCCAGCTGCTTAATGAAGTGATTAATTTCTAGACAGAATGGCACAAAAGTGTTCAGATAGTCTGGCTGAATGGTGCTTCCTGATCATACCTTCTGCATCTAAACCCGTAGGTAGGATGTGGTTACTCACTCCTATCAGTTCATGGTGGTCTCAGTGTGTTCTCAAAGTAACCTGGCTTTGTCCCTGTTTAGGAAAATTTCTTATCACTGTAAGGGTTTGTTTTAAAAGGCATTCCATGAAAATAATCCTAAAATAAACATTCTGTAATCTTCTCACAGCACATAGGCAGATCTTAGAATGATGAACCCAGGCTGTAGAACTTGGTAGCACTGAAGTCACAACAGCAGCCCATCATTTTTGGCCTTTATAAAAATGTAGTGAAAACAGAGTCTTCCCATCACCCTGCCTTGGATTGTTGCAAAGTATCCAGCACCCAAAACTCCATACTAAGTAACTTTTGTGCACTTTTGATTAGCCTTTGGTAAAAGCAAATAATTTTTTCCTCCACATAGTAGAATTTTGAATTGCACTGTATAGGAAACCAGCATCAGATCTGAAAGCTATCCAGAATTAAGATCTGCAGAAGAGGCCCTTATGAAGCTGTCCAGACTTTCAGAGACCTTTCTGTCAGTACATAGGAGACAACGGCTCCCGTGTCGCTTCCAGGCTATGGAATGGACTCCCACGGGAATTGCTTTTGACTCTCTCCTTCATTTTTCTGTCTTCAGAAGAGCTGCTAAGATGCATCTCCTTTGCTGAGTCTTTTGTTGTTGTTCATTTTAGCATTGATTTTTTCATTGGTGTTTTTGGCTTTTTATGATGTATTGGATATTTTAGTTGCGGTTACCTGCCTTGAGTATTCATCTGAATAGAAGGGTAAGGCACATCCTGACGGACTGAATGAATGAGGCAAGAATACACCAGTTACTTTAATAAGATCTCTGTGCCAGTGAACAATTCCACAGATAATCTGCCTTGGTTCTCATCTTAGGATTTTCTTCTCCCAACAGACCTTCAGCATGCTGCTGTGGCATGACAGGAAAAATTATAGCATGACTGGAAGGAAACTGTAGCCTGCTGATTTATGAAAAGTGGAAGCCCTCCTACTGATCTTAGTTGCAAATCCTATGTAGACAAACCTGTGAGTAGGTGCTTAGGGATGTTGTTTTATTTGGCTGTTCACTGACTGTTGCTGGTTTAGTGGTCTTCGCAAAATCCTGCTTGGATACTGGCTTGGAAGGTAGAGATTTATAACTGCAGGAGATGGATACAAACAGACAATTATAGGAGAGACACTTTAAAAAAGTTGCACACCTTTGGGGGTAGCATTTTGAGGGGATGGTAGGAGGGGCTGAAGCAAAGAGTGAGTTGGGCCAACTCCAAAAGTAGATAGACACATGCTTCTTTCTCTGGCACCTCGTTTTTTCCTCCTCCCGACACATCTTTTTGTCTTCTTCTTTCATTCCCATTCTTCCCTCAGTGTCTCAGCAGCAAGCCACAAAAATGGAACTGATAGGGCTTATCGGAGGTCTGAGCTGGCTTAAAGCAAAAGAAACTGGTAGTCCCTGAGCTGCAGTTTGCCCATCCCAAACTGCAGCTCATGGACTACCAGTTTCTTTTGCTTTAAGCCAGCTCAGACCTCCAACCAGTTTCTTTTGCCCATCCCGGGACAAAATGCTTAGGAATGAAGTCGATTTTGGGTTTGGGTTTGTGCCGAGCAGCTGCTAAGCAGAAATGGAAAGACATCTTTTGTAGTGGGGAAACAGCAGCTGGGGACACTGCCCTTCTCTCTTTTTCTGCTCACTGCTTTTCCCTGGTTGTTATCTCTTCTTTCCAGAGCTCTGCAAACATATATGGTAAAAACCTAGAAAGGGGATTTTAATGAAGGCTTTTAGATTGCCCTGATGAGTACGGTGTGATCAGCATTATTGCTAGTTTAGTTTTTCTGGATGTCTTTAAATTGGGCATGCTTTTATTGTATACATTATGTTTAAAGTTTTGTTAGCTGTTTTAGAGAGTTCTATTCCAAATATGATGTGCAAGTAAACATTTTAATAAATTGCAAAATGCACGGGGGGAGATAAAGCATCTCCATGGTTACTTCAGTGCTGTAACCATGTCTGCCAGTCTTTTGAAGGTGAGGGGTGACCTAGGTTTCCTAGCTAAGTCTTCACCTAAGTGTCTAGCTCTTCTCCCAACCAGTTATAATTCAGGCTGTGGGAGCTTTTTGCTTCGAAAATATAATATGACATCAATAATAGTAATAGATGTTGTTACCCAGGCAATGCAAGCTTGGTGGGGGGCAGGGGGGAACCCTGAATTCTGTGAAAGGTGTGAGTTATGTACATTTGCAGATTTCCACAATTTCTCCTTTCCTTATGGGACCTTTGGAAATTGGGGAGGTTGGTACATTACCATAGAAGCCCCTCTAAGAAGGAACTCAACTTGCTTCATACTTTCTTATCATGTGAAATACGGTTCTTGAATTTCAGAAGATCTTGACTGCTTGCTCTTTTAAATTGAACAAGAACACAAACCAGTGAGGGAATGCTAGTATAGAGGATCAGAATATTTAAGCGTTCCGTGACTATTTGCCACATGAAAAGTTGTACATGTATGTGTGTGGGTATCCTATGGGTGCCAGGGGAAAATCGACATGTCTGCTGATAATGTTATATGCCTGTACCAATGGGGACATAGATTTCCTGGCGTTCTCCACGTACAAGCTGTTGCGAGGGATGACAGTTACTCTTATTCATAATTCTGTATCCCATGGTATTCTTCTGATGGGGAATGCCATCTGCTATTGGAACTAACTCCTTCTCTCTCCCACCACCAAACCTCCACAGATCTGCTCCAGAGGTTTGGAGTATGTGCAGAGGGTGGTCATGAGGGGGGAAAGAACATGAAAGGAAGTCCCATTGCTCCAGTGGAAACACACTTACCACATACTCCAAGATATAACCAGTGAGGCATTTTGCAATAGACTAAAATCTGTTTACTGAGTTTCACTCCAAGAGGCTTTATTGGAAATTCTAACCTCATTGAGCACTTGAAAAACTGAAACTGCAATCTTAAAAAAGAGAGAAAGTACTCCCCCATAACTTTTATCTTCTACATATCCCCTAATGAAATGACTTCTTTTTGTCCCCCCCCCCCTTTTTTTTTTGGCTTCTCTTCTTAATGTATTTGTTTAGTTTAGATATGCAGGAAAAGGGATTTATTAGAGTCAACTAATGTGAATGAGGAAAAATTAATTCCTACACATTCATGGAACTGGAAAGTTAAATGACTGCAGTGTGGTAAAAACTCATTCAGCTGCGCAGTAACTACTTTGTGCTAATAGTTCAATTAAATCATGAGGTGCTAACCATTCTGCAGCTGATTTTTTTAAAAAAAATTATTTATGCCTCTGGGAGGTTTTGAGTTGGAGGGCAAAAATGGGACTCTCCATCAGTGTCATTACATATCACAGACGCCTTCCTTGCATTACTGTTCTCCTATAGTCTGAATAGTAGTCTTTAATGCAGTTCCTGAAGTTCACATGATATTAGGAGATTGTTAAAAACAAACCATGTATTTATTTAGAAAACTACACTGAAATCTATTTAACTGCAATGTAAGAGTAGCAAGTGGGTGGCAACACTCAATCCATCTGAGATGAACTTGGAAAAGCTAAGTAGGATTGAATTTGGATCACATGTAAGTGGAAGGCCACCAGAAAGTCCAGGGCTAGGAAGTTGAAAGAGCCTCCTTCCCAAAAGGCAAGGGCAAAGTGCCTCTGTGTATATTGTTGCTAAACAATCAATCCAGTTGCGTCTAGGACAATAGCATCAAGGGACGTGTGCATATTTGGATCATCCAAATGGAAAATCACCTGTAAAATGGCAGTGTTCATCATGTAAGAGACAATGATTTTCCACAAATGCTCCAGCAAGTAATGATAGGTGGAATGCATAAAATGTTTGTGTTCTTTTCCATCTCCATATCGATTCAACGGCATGCGGTATAGAATCTTGAACTAAGATTAAAATCTTTATCCATTTACCTTGGGAGTCATTGAGCCAATCACTCACTGACCTGACAGGGTGGTTGTGTAAATAAATGTGGGGAAATCTTTAAACTTATTTAAGCTCTTTGGAGGAGGGGTGAAGCAAATGCATGGAATAATTCTTAAGAAGTGGAGTCTGTACAGCAGGAATAATGGTTCACTAGCCTTCCGGATACTGAGAACAGCAACTCACATCGCCCCTTACTATTAGTAGTGGTGGCTAGAGCTCATGGGAGTTCTGGTTTAGCAACATTTGAAAGGCAATGCTGTCCATGCTGTAAGGTGAGAAAAACTGGCTAGAAGTTGTGATTATTAATGCTAATATGGGAGTAATCAGAGGATAATGCTTGTGCAGAAAAAAATTAATACGGAAGCCTTCCCAAGGTAATTGAAACGTTTTTATTTTTTAAAGATGTGAAAAGCATTTGGCAAGTTGGTTGATTTAAGGCAAACTGAAGAGGTGTTTTCATCCACTTAAAAAGCTTAATATTCATTACCCCAATTTCTTTTTTTCTTTTTGAAGAAGTCAGTCAGTCCTGCCTTTGGCATTAAATGATTATCTTTCTGAGCTTGCTAATTGCCTAATACATCTTTTTAAAAGGGCTCATTTTTACTGAACACATTAAAGCCAGGAAAGAAATATTTTGCCCAATAAGGATTGTACAGAAAATTAAAAAAGCAAAGATAAATTGCGGTGCCTTAACAATGAGTAACAAGTCATTTCAGGCTGGGCTGAGCACATTTTTACAGTAAAAGGGCACAGCTGCTGGGGGGTGGTAATTGGGGCCATGGGGTTAAATACATTGAGTGGCCGTTAGTAACCATCCATCATGTTCAGTTACTGTTCAGAGTAAACTGAGGATTCAGGACTGGATCTAGCAGAAACTGGAGGTGATTTCTTTCTTTCTTAGATCTCCTTTTGGCATTTTAAGCTACTAACCCAGTGGTTGAGATGAGAAAACGGTGACCGTCCAAATGTAACTGAAAAATTCAATCAGCAAACTCATATTTGGGCACTTAATAGTTTGATGTTCCCTACTCTTCTGTTCCAGACTATATTTCAGTTAGGAGTGGCCATCTCCCAAATCTAGAGCTTATTTTGAGTAACTGAGTTCAATAAAAATAAATAATCAAAACTGCAGAACAGATTGCTTTTGAGTTTTCAACCCTCACCTGTGGTGCCAAATTTTGTTTTGTTTATTAGATTTAGAGATACAAAGAAAGATGAGCAAGATAAAAAGAATAAAAAGCAGATTTATAAACATTGTAAAATTAACTTTAAACATTCAAAATAATGTCGATATAAATATGCATATTAGAATATCTTATGTCAATTTAAAGCTTTAAATCAATATTAAAATAAGCCTATATTAAAATTAGATTATTATGCAGTACTTAGCACTATAACCAGTATGACAGATTATAGATTATAAACCTAAATAAAAAATTATAATTATTTCTGCCTAATCTAAGAAATTTGGCAAATTTAACAAATCATAAGGAGACCAATTGTTAGTCTTATATTAGGGAAAATATAAACTTAAGGTGTGTTATGAACCCTTTCATAAGTTTATAGTCCAAAAATGATTTCCACATTGAATTAAATTCTATTTCAGTTTTTTTTTCCTCCAAAAAATGAAGTTAGTTAGTTTTGACACTGACACATACTCCCATAACTTAATTTGCTATCCTTCTATGGAAGTGATTGATTGTAATTTCCAACAAAAGGCATAGAAAATCCTAGCAGCTATTGCCATGCACAAAGCCAGTTCAGTATACTTTGTGAGAATATAAGATTTTGTAATAGTAAGACGGTAGCAGGCTGGAATGAAAAATCCACCTTTAAAATTTATTCTTTTATAAATCATTTTCCAAAATTGTTAGGGTTTTCAATCTTGTCACCAAATTGGAATCCTACTTCATCAGTAATTTATAAATAATCCCCATTAGATGATCTGAATTTTGTGTGGTAAGTTTTCTGAATTCAGCTAACTCTGTAAGTATTCCACCTTGTTTTTGTAATTCCTTCAGAATTATACTGCTTATTTGTATACATTCTGGCCATTCTGAAGAAAGGATCTCAAAGGATTTCATCTTGCAATTTGTACAGATTTATTATCCCTCCACTGATCAAATTTTTTGTAGATTCTCCTTCATGAAAACAAATAGGTGCTACAAATTTTCAAGTCAAAAGATCTTTGTAATCATAAAGGCTCTACATAGCTTAATGATGAATGAGCAGATTTTGCAGACATGGAATACATTGCTTGATGTATTTCTGTATTTGAATGTCAGGCATGCATTTTTATTATTTCAGATTATATCCTGCTTTTCCACACAGAGCACTGAAGATGGCTGACAACAGTGGTAATACACATACATGTATTACATGTAAAATTACACTGTTGAAGTTAGAACTTTCATGCCTTCTTGCATCACCACTAATAAAACAGAACCTTGTTGACACCTGTAGGCCATCATGTCTAAAGATAATGGATTATGTGCATCTGTGAGAATGTCAAGGTGTGGAATTATTTGAGGCAGGAATCTCTGCTTTTGTACTGCACTTGCATTTGCACAGTTCTGTAGCACAGGGACCTCCATGTTTTCTTCACCTCTGAGGCTCTGCTCTTGCAAAGTAGCAGGAAGGCTTATTATTCCTTGAACATTTGCTGAATACTAACAACAGTATATATTAGGAAGGTGACACAAGTACTATAAATGTTTGAAGTCATCCGAAATAAGGAAGACTGGCCATGCCATTCTTTCAGACGATTTTCCATGAAAAATTGCCAGATTGGCTCTTCTTTTACCATAGGTGAAATGAAGTGGTAGAGTCACTGGCATCTTTGTTGGTACTTCTGGCAGTTGAACTTTCTGGCCATTCAGTTTGTCCATCCCAAACATGTAATTGAGCCTTCACCATAGAAATATAAAGTCAGAGTATCTTTTCCAATCGGGTGGTTTCCAAAACTCCAGTCAGGCACACTTAGGATAACTGATAGGGATGAGGAGAGTTGTAATTTAAAACGCCAGGTTGGGGAAGGTATGGTATGGAGCAACACCACTCTAAATTCATAGAGTGTCCTAACCATTGGTAGTTAAACCAGAAGGTCTTTCTTTCCGATCAGAGTATGAGGAGCTATCCAGGGTCCTGAAGCATTCCTTGCCTGTTTTCTGATTCACATTGAAACCACCCTTCCTTAATGTGATTCTCTCAAGATGTGTTGGGTTTCAACTCCTATAATTCCCATTCAGCTTTGGTGGGGTTGTGGGAGTTGAGATCCAACACATGGGGAATTCTAAACTCTCTGATTTAAAATTAAATTCTTACTATGCATGTGATGGTCAGTACTGAATCAAGCATAAGTGATGAAATTTAGGAGAGAAGCCTACAAGCTCCCCTTGGAAAGTCATTTCATAAGTCCTGTGGAGCTCAAACCTAAGTCAGATATCTTTCAACCATTTGCCTTTGGAAGCCTACAATTTCTGATATGCTGATCTTCTATGCTTCTTTCCCCTCCTCCAGAAATACATCTAGCTGGATGTTACATATTCTTCCTCTAAGTCTGGTGAAAAAGGGGTTTGGAGATGGTACTGTAAGGCAAAGGATTTTCTTTTCTATTGCTTAGGGCAGTCAGTGGTAAAATGGTATATCCATTTGTACGCTCGTTACCTGATCATTATTCTGTAGCAGAAACAACCAAGGGAAGGGGAAGGCTTAACAATGTTTTTATGTCTTTGAGGTGCCACCAAGATTTTTATCACTTTTGCTGCAGCAGATGCTATCCTGGTGCCATTCTGGAAATGACTCTGCGGTCTTTCCAGAAGAAGTTTTCTTGTTGCTGATCCAATTGGTTCTCGCACCCCCTGCCCGCCCGCCTCCTCCCCTGGCATCTGCTTTTCAAGACTGAACTGTAGAGAAATTCTCCCTCCTACTCCCTCTTTCTCTCCAGCCTAATTTCCTCCTATGGAAGCAGCTCTTCTCAGCTCTAATTTATTGCATACTGTGCATGCACCTGCTGGGTGCTGGGGAGGAGGGCAGGAGAAATAAGCAGGAACCAATTAAAGGCATCTTTTCTATTCACAGACTAGCTGAACTGCTACCTGGAATGCTGGGAGAATAGCAATAGCTATGGTTAAAGGCGAGCCCATGTTTAAGCATCATACTCCTGTTCTACTCCTGTTGCCTGTATACAGTAACCAGAAACATGCAGTACTCTTAGGTAAGAGGGGTGTTTTCTTCCCTCAGCTGCCCATGGGGGAAGCATTGCTTGGATAAGAGTCCCACTTCATTGTAGAACCCACCTTTTGTAAGCTAGTGTCTTCCAAATGTCTTGGACTACTGTTCCTGTCACCTCAACCAGCAGATAATGGGAGTTGCAGTCCAGCATGCTTGGACAGCATCAGTCTGAAAAAGGCTGTCATTGACCATGGGAGTCCACTTGCATACTTACTCATGAGTTGTATGGATAATACTGTAAGAGATCAACCTGTGCAGATGTGGAGCCAAAGGATCCAGTGACCTGAATGTGGTTTATCAGGCCGCAAAGAGTATTGCTGTCAATTTATTGGCTTAACGGCTGCCAACTTGGTTGTCTCTTGTCGTCTCCTTTCTCATGAATTTTGCATTTGATTTCATAAGGGCAAGAACATTTTCCTTTCCCAGCTTTTATCTTGTTTTCTCATAGTTGTGTCCATATGTTAAGCTTTCCATTTGCCTCCTTCCATCTTCCTTCTCCTCTTCAATTTAAGTATTAAGACCAAAACAGGAATTTAGTGGCTGATTTGTGGCAACTATTTCACATCTCTTTTTAGCACCAGCATTAAGTCCTGCAAACTGCATGTTGTTATTAACTCCACATTGCAATTTTCTATGCCCAACGTGGCTCCCAACCAAGTGAAGGTGGTTGGGTGGGGAATCTCAGAAGGTGCCACTGTAGTGCCATTTTGCGTTGCTCCTACAGAAGGGAAGAGGAAATGGCAATGTGGAGCCTCTGCATGTGCTACTTATCAACAATTATATGCAGTTCTAACAAATCTACCAGAGCACAGAACTCTGGGTTGCTTGCATACTGCATATGTTCTGTTGTTCCATAGCCTGGCACAGTTTGTGCTAACTTATGCAGTATTCGTTTGTGCTGGTGCAATTTCATTTCTGTGTCTTCACTGCCAGGAACATGATTTCCTATACAGTTCTGTTCTTGAGTTCCAGGTCTTCCTTCCTTTCTTTCTCATTCCTATGGAAATTAAACTTATGGGAGATCTTTGTGAAAGTGCTGAGATTAATGTGTTGGGGCTGAAATAAACATTCTCTCTCTTGCCATAAGACTTAGGGATGTTTTACAAAACAGTGGCAATTGTTGGAGTATACTGGGTACATAGTTCCTCTAAACCTGCTTTATTATGTCTCCTACTGATAGGTTGTATAACCATGGAAGTTAAGCAAGTCAGGAATAATTTTATTAAATGACTGCTGTTCTTTGTTGATTTTGTTAATGGGCTTTGCTTTCACCATCCCAGTGATAGTAAATATGCATTACTTCATTTCAGTTTATTGATCCCGTTTACTGTCAATAGAGTGACAATAACCATGTGTAGCATAAAAGGAAGATGTAATCAGAGTCATGTGCCAAGGTGCTCTGGGCTTCCTGACACATCTCTGCATCGTGTCCCTTCTGGGAATATTTAAAGCCGTTTTGAACATGATTGCTGAAAATTGACGGCACAGTTTCTTGTAGGGTTGTGCATGCTTCAAAAAGTACTGGAAGGAAGTGCTTCAAAATCCAAGTGATCATGAGCACAGCACATCTCTTCTAATTAAAGCAGCCTGCCCTTTTCAGGTTCCCACATAAGCCTGAAAAATAGAAGTGGCTGCTTCAAAAATTGCATCAACTTTAATTAGCCAGTTTCTGAACTACTTCCTCTGATTAATTTTCTGTAGTTTCCTGTCATTTTGAAAAGAGACATGCATGAAGGTTATAATGTAAGCTCTAAAATAAATCATCGTCTTAAAAAAAGTAAACCTCCAAATTATCTTCCCAAATTTAGTTCTGTCCACAAGTACTATATGGCCTCAACCAATCTGTGCTCCCCAAAATATTAAAAATGGCCCTTGGCCATCAATACACTGCCTATCTCTGCACAAGTTGACATATGGTTTGTTTTTGGTTTGGCTTGACTAAATTGTATGATTTAGTTGTGATTATTGGCTGAGTTCACACCGGCCAGGTTAATGAAACAGCTAATGGCTGCATTTATTTATGCTAAGCTTGGTGAATTTTTGGTTAGGATTTTTTTGTTTTGTTTTGTTTCTTTGTGTGCTGTGCTAATCCGTCCCATTTTGGATAGATTACAACTCAGGATAATATGATGAATGAAGGCAGCTGCTGTTGAGCCAAGTCAAGTACACATGAAAGAATACTTCAGATTTTTTTCTTTCACTCTAACCCAGCTCCCAAAATTATAATATGAATATGAGAAGTATTGGAAAGTGTTACATTATAGAAAAAAATAAACCCATTCTATCTGGTGGAGGTCAGATAGGATTCACTAAACTCTAGTTACGAGTTTCTCTGAGGATATATTCACACATGGAAGAACATCAAAAGAATCTGTTGGGTCCCACCAGTGACGTGTCTAGTTCAGCATTCTGTTCCCAGAATGATCAGCCAGATCTCATTGGGAAGAAGTTCACAAGATAGGTTTAAGTGCAATATTATTCTCCCCTTTGTGTTCTGCTGCAACTAGAATAGAGATACTTATTATGTACTGTATGCAGCCAACCTGGTCAGCATTAGCTGGCATTAGCTTGATCCTTCATTAGTTTGTCTAGTCTTTTAAAGTCATCTTAGTTGGCAACAAAAGTTAATTGTTCATAACTGTAAGATCTTAGTAACCAGTTTGAAACTGCCCCCAAAGGCTGTTTTCATTAGTTTGAGCTTTTTGCATCAAGATGACGCATGTGGGGCTAGAGTACAGGTGATATAAATCTGATTTATAAAGTTTGTGTGCATGTGTGATGTGTACGTTCATCATCAGGCAACTTATCTCAAGCTAAAAGGATGGTGAGGAAGCTTGGGATCTTGATTAAAGGTACAATTCCAGTCTGCTGATAGTGGTGGTATTAAAAAAATTAATACTACCTGCTGACCATCAGAGATTCTCCAAGAATATGGATTAAGTCAACAGCTAGTTAGAATTGGGGCTTGAGAGTGTGAAATGTGAGACATAAAAATTAAAGTGCAGTGTGCTCCTTATTGAAAAGTAGCTTTCAGTGGCTTTCTACCCTGAGCTCTGAGTTCCACCAAAAAGGAGGAAGGAAAGAAGGACTTATACAGAAGCTTGTGTCTCAAGAGCCGATCTTGTTTGGACTCTGCCCAGCCAGCGTTTGGAACTGGACCCTCCCACCGGGGTAGATTCAATGTGAGAAGCAATTTCACCCTGGTCTGCTTGCCAGGCCCAGATAAAGAGGGCTGCTTTTATCTTCCGTGTAACAAGGAGCTGTGTTGCAGCTTGCTCTTTGTTAGGCTTATAAGAACCCTGCATTTGTTGAGACAGAGATGAAATAGTGTCACCCCTGAGCTGCTTATCTCAAGTCAAGTTAATAGGCAACCCCCGGCAGCTCCAGCCATAGCAGAACAGAACTTTAATCGCCAGTCTCGGCCAAGTAATTAAAAGAAAGAGTGCCTGGTAGTGGCAGCTCCTGTGGGCGCTGGAATCCTTGCAGCTGGCTCCTGCCTCAGCAGCTTGTCCTGCGGCCAGGACTGCGTGTCAGTCTGCTGAAACGGAAGATAAAGGACTGCCAAGGCAGAGGCAAATGGGACAAGGACCTTGACCAGCTTCCTGCACATTGGGAAACAAGAGTAGGGCAGATGGGAGGCTATCCATTTTTTACACGTTTGTTTAATGAATGTACATCTTGTTCTTAGGTGGGATTTGCAGTAGTTCCCTTCCAAGGAGCTGAACCAAGCTTGCATCTGCCTACCTTCACTTGCGAGGTCTTTGGCTATCCTTGCATTCAGGGATAAATGTGCTCCAGATATTTACAATGCCGGAAAGAAAGATTAGAACTGGTGCGTCGAAACAAGGAAGTAGAAGAGAAATTTCGGAGAGTTTATTTGAGAGTGAAACAAGTTGCCTTAGAAAGCGATGGGTTCTCTTTGGCTGGATTAAGCAAAAATTGGATGGCCGTCTTCAGGAGATGCTGTGGCTGCATCCTGCATTATAAAATGCCCTATGGAAGAGGAAGCTGAACCAAATCAAGAGCAAGCAAAGTGGTGTCTTCCAGATGTTTTGAGTTTTAATTCTAATTAGTGTGGCCAGTAGCAAGGGACTCTGGTATAGATTTAGATGCCCTCTAAGTATTTTGGATTAAAAACCCCAATCTATGCCCATGCACACAATTTAGGGCACCTCAGGGATGAGCATGGGGGTGGGGTGGCCAGAGACAGTGATCTGCTCAGCTTCGCTTGGCTGTGGAAGCACCTCCTCCCTGTCCACTTGCTGGACACCGCCTCTCCACGACCACGTTAGCCTTGGCTGCAAGAGAGACCAGAAGCCTAGGTGTTTTTTCCTCTATGCTGGAATATCAAACTTCCTGAAGACTGAGAGTTCTGTCAGCCAGGAAGTTGTGTGATTATATATTATGTATGTGGATGTATGTGCTGAGGGAGACTGAGAAGTACGGAAAGTGTGTAAGACGCTTACATGCACATATACACACACAGAATGGGGGGTGGGAGAGAGAAGAGACACTTACCCAAAGTGTTTCAGGGCAGGTGGAATTGACTTCAAGAGGGAGAAAGGAAAGAAAGATCCAGAGCGACAAGAGCACTGAGATTTCTCTGGTTTGGGCTTCTCTGCTCTGTATTTCAAATCTTGTCTGTTGATTAAAAATGAGATGAAGAGATTGGGGAAAAGTTTAATATGACGATTACATGATAGAAAGAAGAGCAGAAGGCACAATTGTATGTTTTGTCTTTCATTATATCTATATTTTGCAATTTCTTTTTCTTATTTTCTATCTTGCTTGTTTTGTATATTTTATTACACTGAACATTTCTAATTAAAAAATATTAAAAAATCTTATCGTTTGGATGGAGGATTTTACATAGGTATATCAGTCTGCTATTTCTCTGACAGGTTTATTGATCTTCTGGGAGATTGATAATCTTATCCAAAGAACCATGCAGTAAATAATGACAAATTAAGGCAAAACAAATGAAGGGTTTTACCCCCAACCCTGCCCCACCACAGGTTCTAGAGAGTGATTGGTGGTTAGTTTTCCTACCGGTAGGTGATAATGAATGAGAGGGGATGGCAGAGAATCCATCAGTTCCTGCCCTGAAAATATCCTGCATTAAATTGTGCAAGGGTAGCAACACTGTCTGGTTTCATTGCTGAGGCGAAGTAAAGGTGGGCAGTGAGGCAGCAACATTTATTTTGATGCACTTCACTCCCAACTCAGGGACGAGAAAGGAGTGCTTTAACATGCTGTGAGAAAGAGCCCTATGCCTGATGAAATTTTATTCTGGCTCACCTTAAGATCGTGCTCTGTAATGAATCTTATGAAAATGGAAACTGGACTACAGTACCTTTCCCCAGACTTTAGGTGGTTATATCCAGACTGTAGAAATCCAGACCACCACTATACGGTGCAAAGAATGAGAATTTTCTTTATCTCTCTGCTTCCATCTAGTGGTTGTATGGATTTTTTTCACTGCAGATATAGTAACCCGACTAAACTAGCTTCCATCCAGATGTGTGGACTTTAGAATTCTCATCAATGACCAGGGTAGCTGGGAATTCTGGGAATTGAAGTCTACAGTTCTGAAGGTACCCAGATTGGGAGAAGTTGTGCTTGCAGATCACATCCAGCCACCTGCTTCCTGAATTGGAATCCATCTCTGCTTGGCTAGTACCCAGTGAAATCCATTGTTTGTTTCCTTCCCTCTCCCTCTCCCTCTCCCTCTCCCTCTCCCTCTCCCTCTCCCTCTCCCTCTCCCTCCTTGCTTCCTTGCTTCAACGTAGTTCCACTCCTAAATGGTGTTTTGGGGCCAAGTCACTCTGTGCTTGTTTGATTAATGGCCATTCCCAACCAGCTGCCCACTGAATTCACTAGCTCCTTAATTGATGCCCATCCTCAGGATATTGTTGCCATGTGTGTGTGAGAGTGTGTTGCCAGGTATGTGCGTTGCCAGGAACTCTGCTGGACAGTCAGCACTGTTGTCTCAGCTAAAGAGCTGCACTGCTTCTGCAGAGCCGTCAGTTACAGTGCAAGGGATTTTTTCCCCCCAACATTGGCTGGAGTTTTGGACATTCAGACAACTTTTATATGGTAACCTCAGCTGAAGTTGCACATTTAAGCGGTGAAGAAAAACGATGGGAAGAACTTCGAAGCTCAGTCCCAGAATTAGCTTTTGGGACAGGAACTTAATGGAGACCTGCAGAGGATCTCCACAGATGTGAGCTTAAAAGGCAGGCTGAAGGATGCAGATTCCGAAATGGATTGAGCGCTGTGCCCAGAATGTGATGGAATAAGGGAAATCATGGCTAATAATCCCAGTCTATGTTACCTTTATCTTCTGGTACAAGCATGTTGGTCTGGTCTGAAAGCACCTGTTCCTTTGTGACTGAAGGCAACTGAGATGTGAAACAAGAGGAAGCATGGAACACAGAAGGAAGTTCCAAGGTTTCACGAAGCTCAAACAAAAGCATGCTTGTTTTCTCTGTTAATTGGATCAGTTTCCCTGATGTTGGTGATATTATAAACCTATTAAGTCTGCAGTCAGCTGTAAGCTTGCAGGAAAGATGAACACTGAATACATAATGCTGGCCATAAAGGGAGCTGCAGAACAGTCTTCAGGAATGTTGAAAATTTCTTGGAATAAACCAGGGGATTATTTGGATATTTAGGCTTCCTGAAACGTGATTTAGGAAGCTGGGAATGAATGTGAAGTTCAGATGCTTCCTTCCTTACTCTTACATACTATCATGGTCATAGTTTGTAGGAGAACCGTCCCTCTTTAACTCTTACTGGATTCCAAATCCCATCAACCCTCACCAGCATGATGAAAAGTGGGGTGATCAGAGCTGTAATTCCAACAACATCTGAGTCAAGATGTTTCCCTATCTATGGCTTCAATCAAAATTTGTTAATCAAGATCAAAGAATGGTTTAAGATTTTGGTTAGACATTGAATCGGAATTTCCTTTTATGGGCACTTTAAGAGATCCTGGTTTACATAGATAAAGATTTAATGACATGAGAGTCATTTCCAGTTTCCTGATTCATAATTTAGGAAGTCAGAATTGTTATATGTGCATTACAGGTAGTCCTCGGGTTACAATAGCAATTAGGACCGAAATTTCTGTTGCTAAGCAGTGCGGTCATAAAGTGTGATATTACGTGACTGCAACGCTTAATGATGGCCATCCTGGCAGTCTGGGTTCCCGTTGTAACCTCAGGACCATGTGGGAAGAGGCAGGAGTCCCAAGCAAGCAAGCCAGTGGGTGCCACAGGCAGGCGCTCCTGGGCGTGGGAGGGTGCACAGGTGCTATGGGGTGATGGGGGTGCTGTGGGCAGGTATTATGGAGTGTGGGCAGGTACATGAGTGCCTTGGGGGACAGAGGGTGCTGCAAGCAGTTGCTTCAGAGTGCAGGTAGGCAAAAAAGTGGCGGGAGCAACTTCAGTCTGTCGGCTTCCCCATTGACTTTGCTTGTGGAAAGCCAGCAGGGAACGTTGGAAATTGTGATCACATGACCACAGCTCGCTGTGAGGTCATAATCACAAGCTGGGCACCGAGCACCCAGATTGCAATCACGTGATCAAGGGGATGCTGCGATGGCCGGAACTCTGAGGACCGGTCGTAAATCCCCTTTGTTCAGTGCTGTTGTAACTTTGAATGATCGCTGAATGAGTGGTCATAGCCTGAGGACAACCTGTACTCCTCTTTTCTTGCAGTCTTAAACCCAGTGAACATGCAGGACAAAACAGATGAGGTTCATGTCAGACAACCTAGTGTCCTCCACATTTTGTTGGCTGCAGTTTCTGTAAGCCCTGATCCATTGGTTGTGATGGCTCAAGTTATGGTAGTTGTGTTCCAGAATATCTGGAGAGCCCAAATAGACTACTACTGAGTAAGACAATTTTTGTACTGGAATCAGTGTAGGTTGGTAAAAGAAGAAGTGCATCTTTCAAGGTACTGTAAACTGTAAACTTTCAGGGTTTGATTGCACCAAACTGTGAGTAAATATTCATCTTATTAGAGAAGAGACAAATATTGGGTCCAAAAGTGCATGTTGCTGTTAGAGATGGGTGATGGACATTCCTTCTCAATTCGAAGCAGGGAGCAGAAAGATCCCATTTTAAAATATGGATCACAACCCCCTCCCCTCCCAGTTTGCAGCTGTTTAGACTTTATTTGCCTCCTTGCATATACCAGGACAAAAGGTGATCCAATGCCTGATCCCCACATTGGCTGGGTTCTAGCCTCATGCCATGCCATGCTTTGTTTAACCACACTTTGCCAAATACTCGGGCTTTCCACAACACATGAAGCCACACATTGTGTTTGATAAACCAAAACACCTTGCACTAAGCCTATGGCTACCAGTTCTAGATTGCAAAAACCCCAGTGACCAATAGATGGCAGCAAAGAGGTAAGAGCTCTCTTATTCGCTTTGCTGCCATCTAGTGGCGGCCCAGATGTTTTGCAGCCTAGATCTGGGAGCCCTAGCTAAGCCAGACAAGTCACAAGATATCTTGGTACATGAAGCCAGCCCTTGTTCCTGTGACATGGAAACAGTATCTTTGGGCATCTATGGTTGTTTTTACAACTGTGTATTTGTATATCTCTTCTACCTATGCCTAAGAATGCACGCTCTTTCTAGTTTCATTTCTTATTTCAACAGTATACACCTCAGAAATGAGATTGCAGGCTGTAGTGGCCCGCAATTATATTTAAAATCACTAGTGACATCAAACCAATTAAACGAACAAGCCAACCGTATTAGCAGCCTCAGTGAACACCCAGCAGCTGCAACTCAATTGCCTAATGGAGAGCAAACAAGAAGCAGTATTTCTGACAAACATTTTCCATTTCCTGCATAAGGAAGGGAGAGAGGAGTGGGCTGGATTTGTGAACTGGAACTGATTCCTGTTTTGGGGACTAGGCATGTATGGAAGAAGGTAACCCTTTAGGACCTTTATGTATGGTTGGTTGGAATGTTTTGGGAGACTTTATTCAAGGAGTTCATTTAGTGCTGCTTTGATTTCTATTAATTGATGCGTTCTACTTCTATCCTCTTAGGAGATCAGAATGAAACACTCTAATACCCCGCTGGTCTTCCATCTTCTAAATGGGCTGCATTATGTATTTGGCAATGGCAGCAAAGACACGCTCCCCAACCTTGGTGGAGCTAGAAAACCGAAGCAGGCCTTGGTTAGTACTTGGATTGAAGACCACCAGGGAATATCAGCGTGGTAGGGTAGACTGGAAAGGGTTATTATTATTTTGGCCAGGTGCTTTCGTTCCGTTGCCAAGATAATGTCCAAAGTCATTAGCAGTCAAGCTTGATTCAAAGGAGACTAGCAAATTGGAGTGTAAACCTGGCAGACTCTTAAGGAATGATGCCTCGTCATCTCAAGGCGTCGTATCTCCAGGCCCACTTCTCCTTCACCTGCTTTCTTGTTTATTTATCCACTTAACCAATGCCCAGACCAACCTTGACCCATGCCAGCAATGGTGGCGATCATGGGTCCACCGTGGTTCTTGTTTGTAATTGATATTAAATATATCACTGCTATTGATTTTAACTAACTCTTAAGACTGATTAAGTGATTCAGCCAGTGGGGGCCGCCCTTATTTTATTTATTTTCTGGATGACCGGCCTGTGTTATATTGCCTTTCCCAACAGCAGTGCTCTCAGTGGCTGCCCTCATTTATAGCTGTGATCAGAACTGTCCCTGTGTGAAATTAACTGACCTCTCTGTTTTAAAGCCATCTGCCCTTTGCAGGCACAGAATTCCATCACTTGATTTTTCGCAAGTCTGATGGTAAAGCCTAGGGAGGGGAAACTCACTCAGGAATCTCAGAACCTGAATATGTAGCCAGAGAGTCAGTGACCTGGTTCTCACATCATCAGGCTAAGCCCTAATGTGGTTTGCTTGACTTCAGCGTAGTGTGTTGTGTGAATCCAGCCACTGCAGTTTGTAAGCCATGGTTTGTGGCTTGGCATGTTGTGGGAAGCCAGCTATTCAATCAGCCATGATTAAACCAACTATGGCATAGGCACTGGCAAACAGGTCAGAGCTGATAGGTCAGAAGACAGGCATGTCACAAGAGACAAGAAGAGAATCCAGATTCCCCTCCCCAAATCTTCAAGAATACATGTACCTTTCCTCTGGCTCAAGTTGTCTGAGCTAACTGTGGTTGATGTCATTGTGATCCTGGGCAGAAACAGCACTTGCATACCGATCTAAGTCTCTGGACCCTTCTGAGTCATCTCCCTGTCATTTCCCCTGTTTTGCTGTGCGCAAAACTGAAGGGCAAGTTGTAGGAAAGAGGGGCAGGTCTTGCTTCCACCTGCTCTACCAAACACTGTGTGTTGGGCCATGACATTAGCCAAGCAGTTCCCGAAACAGGTTAGGGCTGCTGTTCTGTGTCTTCATTCATAAGAAAGTACTCGTGTGTGTGTTCAACAATGACATTGCCCCAATCCACCTCGCTCCGCTTTGCCTTTAACACATCTTGTGCTTTTGTAAATATCACACCCACCATTGTTTGTATGATGTGTTTGTGGTGTAAGACAGGAGACAGAGGCACAAGTCTCTCTGCCAGCTGGCCTAAAAGCTCTTTGAAATTGTTTCTGTTCCCACTATGCAGCCAGCCGTGTTTCTGGATGATGCTACAGTAATTGTAGCTGTTCCTTGGAGTGCGGAGAGAGCTGACCCACAGCTTTCCAGATTTGTTGAACTACAGCTCCAAGAATGCCTCACCAGAGACCATAGTGGGGGGTGCTGCTGAGAAATTGCAAGTCTGGAGCTTCCTATCTTTCTTGTAATCTATGCAATCTTTACCATTCAGGTAGGATGTGAGGGTGATCTGGCTGCGACATCTGTCACCCCATTGATCGCCAGGGTTGATTCAGCTGATCTGGCTGGCTAGGCGGGTGTCCCCTTCCTTCCTCACCGCTCCATGTGCATCCCTCCCGAAGCTGCGCGCTCAGTGGAAGAGGACGACCATCCCAGATAGAAGGAGTGTACTGATCTTCGGTCAAGGGTATACGATACCATTCAGGTAGTCCTTGTTTAGCGACCACAATTGGGACTGGTAACTCGGTCATCAAGCAAAGCAGTCGCTAAGTGAAACTGCGACTGTGGTTACGATCTTCAGCTTTCTTTTGCTTTACAGACTTGCGAAGGTCGTAAATGTGAGGATTGGCCACAAAGATACTTTTTCATCATAACTGCGAATGGTCGCTAAATGAGGACTACTTGTAGTTGCATCCCCCTCTCCTTTTAATGAATCATACATAGAAAGATATCTGCTCTTTCATTCAGCATGAAAGCAACTTCAGATTCGCAGATTTTCGTTACAGAAGCAGAGCCTATAGCTAAAGTGACACCGGAATTCTTTTTGAATGTAAACCTTGTCAGTGTTGGGGACGTTCTCACAGTTGCCAAGAGAGACAGAATCCTCCTCCCACTCTCACTGAGGGCCAAATTTATGCCTGCCTGCATTCAGCCTTTGGTGCCATACGCGCTTGCATGTACAAATAGGCCTTGCTGGAAAGGATTGCTATAGAAGGGGCATTGGGGGATAATAAAAGAAACCACTAGTATTTTAAATTGATTGTGGCAGAATAAAATATATCTGGGACACACCCAGCTGGCCCTTTTGGAGCTGGCCCTTTTGGAGAGGAAGCTGAATGAAGAGGTTTTGTCCCAGTGCTTGACACTGGGCAACAGCTAAAGGGTTGTTACTGGACTTGAGTCTTAGGAGAAGGGCAAGGCAATATGATTTTTTTAAAAAGGCAGAATACTCTTAAGAGACAGAATAAAATGTATCTGGGACACACACAGTCCAGAATACTCTTAAGAGACAGAATAAAATGTATCTGGGACACACACAGTCCAGCTTCATCTGCTTGTCCAGAAGGTCAAGCTGCTGCTACAAAATCTGTTGCAATTAAACAGAGTGTATTTGGATGGCATGCTGGAGGGCTGTTGTTTATGTAGCCAGTCTGGTCTGGTTCTTGCATACTGGTTGTTCCATTTTTTTCCGATTTTGAGTGGAGGAGGGCAGCGATCTGGTGTTTTTCATGACTGCCAGGAGGAACTGGCTGTGTCCATCCCACCCCATCCTTGTGGGAAGCCTCTCTGTTTGGCCTTTAACAGGATGTGGTACGCAGCACACATAGAAAGGCAAAGGGGCCATGGCACAGCCCCAATGAAGGTGCCTGGTAATGCCATTTCAGAAATGCCAGGGATTTGGCATCAGGCAGGGCACCCCTTTCCACTACCTGTAGAGCTAGATGGGAAGAGGTACAACACTGCCTCCTGCAGCTCAGCTTGTCCCACCCCTTCTTTTGCCAGGAGCCAGTGATCACATCCCTACTGGAGGTGGGGCAAGGAATGGAGGTCAATACAGGTGGTCATTGCTTAACGACCACTCGTTCAGCGACTGTTTAAACGTATGACGGTGCTGAATGAGTGGTACTTATGACCGGTCCTTGTAGTTACATCGGCCACAGCATCCCACAGTCACAGAATCACCATTTGCAACCTTCTTTGCTAGCTTCCTACAAGCAAAGTCAATGGGGAAGCCAGCAGGAGGTAGCAAATAGCAACCACATGACATCCTCACTTAATGACCCGCAGTGATTCGCTTAATGACAGCAATGAGAAGTGCTGGAATTTCTGTCACTAAGAGGTGTGGTCACATGATGTCGCGTTTTACAACTGCATCACTTAGCGTTGGAAATTCTGGTCCCAATTGTCATTGTTTAAGTGAGAACTATCTAAGAAGTCAGTGTTGGGAGTGAAAGGTGGCTGCTTTTGAAAAGAGCTTTTTCTAGTCCACCAGTCCACGGATCCTGAACACAAGCTCAAAACTTTTGCTCGGAGGCTTTTTGGAAGCTCTTGCTCAGATCCCACTGACCTTTTAAAGCTGGGCCCCACAGATTCCTGTGCAGATGGACCCTCGTGCTGCCACTTCTCTTTGGTACATGTTTGATTGGCCACAAAGATACTTTTTCATCATAACTGCGAATGGTCGCTAAATGAGGACTACTTGTAGTTGCATCCCCCTCCCCTTTTAATGAATCATACATAGAAAGATATCTGCTCTTTCATTCAGCATGAAAGCAACTTCAGATTCGCAGATTTTCGTTGAGAAAATCTCAACCAGGCATGGAACTCTAGCCTGGTTAAGGACAAGCCGTTTTAAAATCCAGTAGCTGTGAGCCCCTGTTCAGCGTCCTCTTCAAGCCATCTTGGGACCGAGGCTCCAATGACCCAGCATTGTCTCTTGGGAAGCCCGCCTACAGAAGATTGATTGACATGGAAGCGCTGAGCGTGCTACGGCAAATTCCCACTTGGCCGAGTGCGAGAACCGCTCCTTGGCTTGTGCTGGTTGTCTGTCTCCAACAGACCATCACCCCGGTAGCCAATCCCTGTGGCCTTCTGCATTAAAGACCTTTTCAGTCAAAATGCACACTTGACTACAATATACGTACTTAAGTTCTTTTAGGATGTTTTTTCTGGAACTTGCTTGTGAAAGCTGCCTGTTTCTTGGGCAGTTAGAGACCTTGGGGTACCTCTCCTAAAACAGGGTAGCCAGCCTGCAGGAGACGTGTGCCCCCAATTCCTTTTTTTGCACCCTAGCATTGCATCATTGAAATGTGGTAACAAAACACTGAAATTGGGTATCGCAATTTGTCTTGGGGGGGGATTCAAAAATGCAATAAGAAGCACAGCTGTTCTCATAATCTTAAAGTTGTTCATCCTTGTCTTACAGCTATGGATGGGGCTTACCATCTACCTGTCTAGGCCAGCAGCAGCAATAACAGCAGCAAAGGGAAAGACTTGAGTTTTGCAGTTGGTTAACAAAGAGGCATGTGTGGCTTTGAGGAATACGTGTTGATTATATTAGCACAGTTGAGATGGATCTCTGTATTGCTCCTCTCTACCACCCCATTAACCGTTTATATAAAATGAATCCTTTTGTATTTTATTGGGAGATCATTCCCCATTGGGGTGTAACATTCTCTCTTGTTCTCATTTGGGTTGAATTGGCAGCGGTGGGGGTGGAACTGTAGAAAACATCCTATACCTGGTTATAGGGAAGGCCTCTGACTGTTCTTCTGGTTCTGAGTTGAGCTGGTGCTAAATCCATCCCCAGCTCCTATTCACACTTGATCTGTAGCACTGCCTTTGGGAAGCATTGGAAGCATTAGGAGTGACCACTCCAGGTGCATTAAGAGACTTTGTTTTTCTTGTTCTAGAACTTTCAAAGATGAATGTGAAATGTCAGCTTCCCTCTTGTTAAAATGCTACATGAATTCCAAGGCGGAGCCTGGGCATTGGAATGTCAGTTCTAAAGAGCAATTTAAGTCCCAGAATATATAACTAGTACTGTGGGTCCTCCGCAGTGCCACGATGATAAGCACTGGTATTGGCAATGGAGGACTGAAATTAGCATCCTGGGATTCTCAGTTTTCATTTTTGCAGATTTCTAATGATGAAGTGAGTGGGCAATGCCTGGTGAAAAGTCACAAAGAGGGTGGGTGGAGTTGAACAAGAGTTCCAGTGGCTTGATTTCCGGTGCTCTTCTCCAGCTCTGGGAGAAGCAGAGTGAATTATGCAAAATTATCAGTCACGTGCAAACCAGCAGATTTATATTGAGTTGTGCAATTAGAGCTTTTGGCATCCCAAAAATTACACCCACAGAAAGTTACACCCAATTGAATCACACATCTGGCTCTGGCACTACCCTTGATTTTGGCTGTGTGATGCTGTGAGCTCCCCAGTGGAGCTTGAAATGCAGTTAACTAAATAGCATTGCACGTTTATTGCATGGGACTGACAATTCTGATTAGTGCTAATAAGGGGGAGCGGTGCCAGGGAGCTGTAGAGTGGAGAAGCTAGCAGGAAGCTGCCTATGGGGGGGGAAACCCCCTTTATTTTCTAATCATCTCTTCATTAGGTTTGAAATCTTCCTGTGAAATAGCACATTTGATGAGCAACAAGTTATGCCTACCAAAGGTTTCAGTCTAAATAATTAAAAAAAAAAACACTTTGAATGATTTCAGTTTAGACAGGGACAGGGAAGCTATAACACTGCAAATGTTTTTGGTCTGTGCCTTCTCTCATCAGCTCCACCCTTGGGGCATATGGTCAAGAACAATGGGAGTTGTAGTCCAATGACATCCGGAAGGTTGCGGCTTCTCTACTACTATTCCAGACAACTCTAGATTTGATCCCCTTTTAATCTCTTAAACCACCAGGAAAAAAATGGAAGAGACTTGACATCTCTATCAACTTTTTTTTTTCCTTAAAAAAATCCCTAAAAATGAAACCTCGGACCTAAGGCAACACTGTTGAGCTTGTCTGTACCTCCATATAATCTTCATACACGCAGAGCCTGACCCTGTGCTCCTTGCTTTGCTTATAAATGGGAAAGAAGAGTTTCATTTGAAAGACTCGGTGGAGGGTGGGGAGCGCGAAAGTACTGAAAAACCCACCTTTCCTGCCTTAATTCCCTGTTCCTTTGTTGTTTAAAGCAGTTTTTCTTGGCCTGGTTGACTTTGGAAATAGTAGATGAATAATTCCATACAGGAGAGGGCTGGGAGGGAGCCTCCCTAGTCTTGGTTTATGTTTCAAGGTAATCGCCCACGTCTGCTGCCGCTCTGGAGGGCAGATGGGCGCCCGCTTTAGTTCTTGCTCCCCGTGAAAGGCCCGTTGCATGATGGGAGGTTCTAGGTTCAGCTGGCAAAGCGCTCCTTCTGCCCAAATGGAGGGAGCAGGAGGGGGAGAAGGGGTGTGTGGGAGAGCAAGTTTACGTCCCAAAAGCAGTTCTGTGTAAATCAACGCTCGGCTTGGGAGCTTTGAAAAACAACAGCTTGTTTGGGGAAGTGACGCTTTTTACTCTCCTCAGAATTCTTGGGAACTAAAGCGTAACTTGCAAGGGTGAGATGGTGGCAAGATGCTGTGACAGAGCGACCCCACTGCATTTCCTTTTCCAGACCCCGGTAGCTCAGTTGGAATGTTGAGGTCAACTTGGTTCATGAGAACTCCCTGGGCAACATGGACGGAAATGACTGCCAAGGGTTTTTGAGCACACAGCTGTTAGGATGTTGGGGGGGTGACATTTGACAGGCAACATCTGTTCTTGGGGAAGGTGGGGGAGGCTCTGCCTTGTATTGACTAGCCTGAATCGCTGGAAGGCAACCCAAACCTCATGTTTGAAATAGTGTTGCCCTCTCTCCACCCCAAAGGAAATACAAACAAAATGCTGTCGACTTGCCCGTTTGCAGGCATGTCTTGGGAAAGCTGACCGGGAAGGTCAGCCCTTCTCAACCTCACACGTTCAATGATGTTGGAGGTGATGGAACTTGGAGTGCTGGGGTTCTCTCTCTCTCTCTCTCTTTTTAAATCCCCTTATCTGGATGTGTGTTGTTTTCTTTATAGTAATAGGCACTGTTGTCCAAACTTGGCCACTTTAAGATGTGTGGACTTCAACTCCCAGAATTCCCCACACCTTAAAGTGGCCAAGTTTGGACAACACTGGTAATAGGAATACAGAAAGGCACTCTGCAGATCCTGGCAGTGCGTTGTGACATTAGAAAATTAGCCTGGGTTTGTGCTTGCATTATTCCAGGAACTTTTGAACTTCCACTCTAGCGTACAAATTTGGGATTTCAGGATAGGCTCCCATCCATGTACTAACCTAATCTGAGCTTACATAGTGTTTTTTTTTCCCCCCCAATCAGCTAAAATTAACTAGGTGTTGTCTCCTTAAACCGAGTGGCTGTATGCTTTTGAAAAAACATGTTCAGATGAAAATAAGGGTAAATAATGGAAAGGTAGCATGATACAGTCATTAATTGGATTGGGGAGATCCAGGTTCATGTCACTGCTTGGCCATTGCACTTACAAAGGTGATTTTGGGCCAGCCATTGTATTTCAGTCTAAGCTATCTTACAGGGTGGTTGTGAATGAGGGGCTGTCTCTAGTATGTTGCCTTAAGCTCCTTAGAGGAAAAATGGGATGGATTTAAACGTAAGAAATAAAAAACTAAAAAAAAAAAGAGTCAGACTTGTGGATATGAAACATCTCTGTTCCTCAACTGAGAACCACTGTTGGAGTTCCTGTTCCCATCACCCCTATTTTTTAAAGTCCTTCATATAGCATCTCTAACTTCAGCGCACTGTATTACCCTACTCTCTTTAGTTTTCCCAGTTCTGAAATGAGCGGGTTGGAGAAAAAATTGCTTAAATTACACAGCAAGGTCACAGATGGATTTCCTTCTTCTGTGGCATGTCACTCTTTGTACCGAGCAGAGGTAAACAACCTGATCAAGGACTTTCACTCCCTTTAACAACAGGCAGCAAGGGGTTGTGGGAGTAGGAGTTCAAGAGATGCAGAGGACCCTGCTAAAAAGAATAGACCCTGCTTTTGGTCCCCCCCCCCCCACTTCTCTAAAGAAGCAGACAATTCAACTTCATAGATTTATTGTAGGGGAGATGGGTGGGAGAGAAATCCAATAAATAAAAAATAAATACATAAATTTATCATTTCAAACCAGAGAGAAAACACACCTTTATACACACACACATGCCCCGTATACCCAATTGTGTTCTTCCTAAAAAAGATAGGCTGTGCTTTAATTAGCAATATCTCCTTCTTTCCAAAGCTTGTTTGAAAGGCTATCAGATCAGGACTTATTTAAAGGCAAAGAAGGCGATTGAAATAGATCATCAGGGTTAGCACCTGGTCAGTGGCTGAACTAGTCCATAGATGAGATGACATTTTCATTTAAAATTACTATATTTCAAACATGACATCCATGTATTAACTAGTGCAGATTGGTAACTCGTCCTTTTTTGAGCTAGTGCATTTCTGTCTATCTGTTGATGTGAAATGGACACTCTGGACATACCACTGCTATTATTTTAACACTCTACTTCCTGCTGCTGCCTTGTGTACTGAAAGCCAACAGTGATGCAGGACAGGTAGTCCTCGAGTTATGGCCGTTTGTTCGGTGACCATTTGAAGTTACAGCAGTTCTGAACAAAGGGACTTGTGTCCCGTGCCCAAAGTTACAGCTGTTGCAGTGCCCCCACGGCCATGTCATCAAAATTCAGGTGTTTGGCAGCCCGCCCACACTTACGACCGCAGGGGCACTTCAACTCCCACCTATCTCCCCCCCATCTCTGCCCTTTTGGCCCCCTGCTGCCCTGTGCTCTGCTGTCCCAGCTGACCTTTGCCATCTCCTTGCTCCCGCTGCTGATGAGGCATGCCCAGCCGGGCTGGGGCTGGGCTTTGTGCTGCGGGGAAAAAAATGGTAAAAAGCAGCCCCTGAGCCACGGCGCACCAAAAAGCCCCTTTGACTGCGGCTTGGGCTGCTTTTTGCTTTTTTTTCCCCTGCAGCGTGAAGCCCAGGCCCGGCCCGGCCCAGCCCAGCCCAGCCCAGCCCAGCCCAGGAACACAGCACAAAGGGGCTTTTTGGCGCGCCGTGGCTCTGAGGCGGCTTTTTAGGGTTTTTTTTTTTTGCAGCACGAAGCCCAGCCCCAGCCTGGCACAGCAACCAGGCCGGGCACACCTCATCAGCAGTGGGAGCAAGAAGACAGCAAAAGTCAGCTGTGGTGGTAGGGTGCAGGGTAGCAGGAGTCTCGGAGTGCAGGGTGGCAAAAGCGACCGCGGCTGAGACCGGGCTGGGGCGGCTGGGGTTCCTGGGGCATAGCAAGCAGCCCCAGAGCTGCATGGCTCTGGAGCTGCTTGCCGCCCAGCAAGGCAGGGTGCAGGGAGGCCAAAAGGGCAGAGATGGGAGGGGCAGAGGGGTGGGGGGAGTTGGCGGCAGTCCCTTACCTTACTGAGGCTCAAGGCTGGGAGGGACCAAGCCTGGAATGGCTTGGATTGGGGTGGGTAATCACTTAATGACCCATGATTCTTGGTTAATGACAGCAACCTGGACTGCCAGGATTGCCGTCACTAAGCATGCGGTCACATGGTGTCTCACTTTATGACCGCATTGCTTAGTGATGGAAATCCTGGTCCCAATTGTGGTTATAAGTCAAGGACACCTGTAGCTGTTTTTCTGGTGCTGTGGTTGTCTTCTCAACTTGTAGAAAGGATGGGGAGAAAAGGGCAAGTGATTTCCAGCAACCAGAGACATAATCTTTGGCAAGTTGTGTTCATGTGTATTGGAGATGGATTTCATTTTTTTAAGGAGCGTTGAAAGAAGTATGATACATAGTCCTCAAGCACGTTTTACAGAAGAACGGGGAAAAAAAATGCTTGGATCCAATGCAATAAAAGGTATTTCCAGTGGATCCTTACTGTGCTAAAAATGTCCCATTTCTCTTTATCCTGAGTTTCCTAATCCCTTTTCACAGAAACAAGGTTCCCAGGGTCCCCTGGGGAGACTATTTATTCATTTATTTTTGGGTTTTAAAAAAATACATAAATAAGCAGTGGCTTTAACCTAGCTTTGGTTTATGGTGAAGATACTCATAATTTCCATGGTGAAATCTATTTTCCCCCTTTTGTGCGCAACTCCAGAAATACTTGCTAATGTTTATAACTAGGGCTGAAAACAATCTCACAAAGACATAACCTGAAGAACTACCAGTATTTCATATCCTAGAAGTGGCATTTGGAAGATCAAACAAATTTGACATTTTATTGGGGCGAGGTGGGGGGAGGGGAAATGTCAGAAACTTCATCCAAATCCTGTAAGTGAATATTTTAGTTGTAGTTTTAAGTTTTTTTTTTTTTTTTGTCTGTGCTCAGTCATTACTGACCCTGCAGTGACTGCCTGGACGAATCCTTGCAGTTTTCAAGGCAATTGTTTTTCGGAAGTGGTTTGCCAGAGCCTCCTTCCTAGAGCAGAGCCCAGCTGGCGAGCGCAGGAGGCGGGGTTTCCGTTGCTTCGTGCCCTTTTCGGGCGAGCTTACCGGCAACTGGTCCCGTCTCTCTGTGCAAGGCGCTGCCAGCATTTTTCCTCCCACCGGAGTGAGAGTACCCATTTATCTACTCACATGAGTTTTTGACCTGTTGGGTTGACAGGAGCTGGGGGGGCGGAAACAGGAGCTCACCCTGTTAACACGAAGGCTGGACTCAAACTGCCGAAGCGTCAGCCATTTCTGGCTGGCAACTTTCAGCGTCATTGTTAAATCAATTTTTTCTGTCCCTACTAAGAACCCCTCAATTGTTCTAGAGTTCTTGTGGCCAGGATGGGGTGTTAGTGAGATCAGAATAAGATTTCAGGTAATCTGGAATATCTGCAAACACATTGGAATTAGAATTTGTAATCCAGACTCATGGAAGACTAATTTTGTATATGGTAACGGCAGCAAGATTATTATATGCACGACAATGGAAGATCACTGAACTTTCCACAATGGAGGAACGGATTGTAAAAATGTCAGAACTGGTGGAAAGGGGAAAACTGACTGGTTTGGTCAGGGAGAAAGCAACGAGTGCTTTTTTAAAAGGCTGGAAACCTTTTATGGACTTTTTGCTAAAGAAGAAAAAAGTGAAATGATGATTTATGGATTTAATGACTGAAAAGATGAGAATTAAATAAGGTGTTGAAGGGATTTCTGGAATAGTTAAGAGGGAAGGGAGATGATGGGTTTGTTAATGTCTGTTGAAGAGAAAGTCGAAAGGCAGTCGTGGCTAGGAGGGCCTTTGCACAGCTTTGTGTTGTGTACCGGTTGTGCCCCTTCCTGGATCGGGAGACTCTGCTCACAGTCACTCATGCCCTAGTCACCTCCATATTGGACTACTGTAATATACTCTACATGGGGCTGCCCTTGAAGAGTATCTGGAAGCTTCAACTGGTACAGACAGTTATGTGTGCTCCTAGAAGAGCACATATTACACCTCTGCTTCACAAATTGTGTTAGCTGCCGGTTTGCTTCCAGGTCCAATTCAAGGTGCTGGTTTTGACCTTTAAAGCCCTTCAGGGCATGGGGCCGGGTTATCTGAGGGACCGCCTCTCCCCAGATCAGTCTGTCCCATTAGATCTGGCAGGGAAGGGATGCTACGTGTTCCATGGGCCAGGGACTTGCATCTGGTGGGTCCCAAGAGGCGGGCCTTCTGTGCTGTGGCTCCCTCCTTGTGGCACATTCTCCCCCCTGAAGTGAGGCTCGCCCCTTCCCTGCTGTCATTTAGGAAGTCCCTCAAGACCTGGTTGTGTCATCAGGCCTGGGGGTCTTTGGGAACCAGAGACATTCTCAAATGGTTCCACTGTGATTGATATTCTTACTCTCTTCATGGGGTTTATATATTTTAAAATTTAAATTTTTTTGATAATGTTCTCTTTATAATAATCACTTGTTATCTTTTTATAATAAATGTTTTTATCCATTTGTTATTTTTGTTAATTGTTGTACGCCATCCAGAGTTGCTTTGTGTGAGATGGGTGGCTATATCCATGTAACACACACACACACACACACACAAATAAATAAATACTTTCTTTTTTTCTTTTTTTTTCTTTTTTGCATCTTTTTCTTCTTTTTTTCTTATCTTTTTCTTTGGATTTGACTTTTCCCATATGTAAAATTCTTAATACATATAAATAATAATAAAAAAGGAATTAGAAGCTGTAATCCAGGAGTGTTAAGCGTTTTCATGATGCTTTCCTTTGACTAGAAGCTGACTTTGTCTCCTAAATGTTCTTTCAGAGTTGGGCTGAAGTGTTGGCTTGATTCAGAAATCTTCCAAGGGACTAAGAAATTCTGGAGAGCGCACTTGTCCATCAGAAATGAATCTGTGCTGCACTTAGAAATGAGTGATTGACACGCTCCAGTTAAGTTGGCCTCTGATGTGAGTGTGATTACCTCCTTCCCTGAAGAGGTGTTAGGTAGCTGTCTAGATATCAGCATTACTGTTAATGTAGTCACATGCTTTGAAGCCTCCTTAGCTTGGTAATGGCTATAAAATTCCTTGCAAACACCAGTTTCGAAGAGCCACATTTGCTGTATTCTGATGTCAGAAGAGAAGGAGTAGATATCTAAGAGTTGGAGCGCACAAATGGCTATGACCATTACCCTCTCTGGTCCTTTCTGTGTTCACTGCTAGCATGACTTCTAATTTGCCTTGGTAATATTACTGTTAAATGCCATGTCAGTTCCCAATAAGACCTTTTTCATCTCTTAATTGGTTGTAGGAGAGAGACCTCACCCTAGTGGATACTCCTGAGACCTGGGTGGATTTGACTCACTTCTCCACATCTGGTTTCTCAGTGCAGGCCACTTTAGATGGTTGGCTGTGGAAGTTGATGTGGTTCATAGAAGTATCGTATCCCTCAACAGAAAATCTCTATGAACTGAGGTAGTATATATGGGCTTTTTCCTGGGATTGGAATAACAAGATAGACTGGGGATGTTGTTGGGGTATGCCACCATCTTTGCTGCCCAACAGCTTCCCTGACCAAGCTGATTGAGGTCTTGTCAAGTGTGGTATTGGAGAACCCCAAGATTTGGGGTTAACTGGGGACCTAGGTGTTAACTGGGTGAGTCTAGGAGTAGTGTATGTGTTTGTACATGATGGAGTAGAGTCACTGGCAGTAAAGGAGATAATGGCCTGAAACTATCCTGGACTCCAGAGGAATATACCTACCTCTGCTCAGTCACATATACCTATTTTGAAAGCAAAGTGTTTGAGATAATGGTGTCCAAGCACCTGCAAATGTTATTGGAGGAGAAAGGTCTCAATTGTTTTCAGTCTCATTCAGACTGAACGAGTTATGGTTAAAATTAATCATGGTTACTCTTATAGATGACCACCTATGGGAAAAAGACAGAGTGTGACTCAGTTTATTCTGTTCAGTCTCTCAACTTCTTTTGAACCCATATTTTCTTGGATTGTCTTTAGAGTTGGGGTTGAGGGCACCATGTTACAGTGGGATGCATCTGGTTGTCTGTAATGTAGGGTGCCTCAAGGCACAATTTTGTCCTCTGTGCAGTTTAATATCTATATAAAGCACTGGAGGTAGTCATCAGGAGTTTTGGAGCTGGGTGTCACCAATATTCAGATGACAGTCAATTCTACTTTTTCATTGGACTCACCTTGGCAATTGGGAAGGACCCCTGGCACTGGAAGTAATTAATGGGGACAATTTAAATTCACACAATGCTGTCACCTCTTTTGAAGTCCTCCTGCTTCAGTATCTGTCCTGCAAATTCTAAATTAGCTGGCAACACAAGAATTTCAGAAAACACAAGAGTTATTGTTTTCAATGTGGGATTCTTTCCGGCATCACTACAGAAGCCCCATTTTGAACAAGAATCCTGGATTAGATGGAACTTCGGTTTGATGCAGCAGGACTCTGTATATTCTTATGGCCTGCTGCCCAGCTTCAAGTTCTGGCCTCCTCAGGCAAGGCAGGAAAAAAAATTAGAACCAAATCTGAAGAGCCATAACTAGTCCATGTCACGGGTAATGGGCTAGCTGGACCACTGAGCTGATCTAGCATATGAAAGTTTTCTTAAATATCGTGTGAGGTTATTGAAGTTGCACTTCAAGAGAACTGCAATTTGACTTGCTCTTGTTTTTCTGTCCTCAGGGAAATGTGATGATAAGATAATGTAGTTCAGATTTACTCCAAGGAATACACCAGTAGTGTGTTTCATCACAGTAGTTGTATGAGAGAATGAAAGGTGGCGAGATACTTCCTGTCACAAATGCTGGCTGGGTTCCTGGTTTCAGTTCCCAAAATTCTTGGATTCTCTTCCTATTCTCTCTCCACCAAAACTTTTCAAGCTTTTGTGGAAGGAAAGCGGGATTTGCCAGACTGTCCTGGCCAGGAAGCAGAGTTCAGTGATCTCTGCAGAGACAGATGCTGGGGGACAGTGAGAGAGAAGGAAGTGTTGGTGGAGAGAACCAGTGGGACCCTAAGCTAGCTTGCAGGTCATGAAGGATGCCAGCATTTGATCAGCTTCTGTGTAATGAAGAAGGTCTGCATACTCCGTTCTTGCCTCAAGTGCTAAAACGTTTCAGGGCAACCCAGGAGAGTTGTGAGAAGTTATATGTGCCAGGAGAAGCCTTTCATTGCACCTATTCAATGTTGTGGAGTCTCCTCAATAAGGAAAGGAGACTTTTTAAAAAATTGTTGAAGGGTATGTGGGCAAATATCTTTGGGAGTGTGTTTTACAGAAAGTAGTGGTTCTGGAATCACTCTTTAGTGATTTTACCTAAGACTAGCTGAGGTGGTAGTTTTGAGAGGGCCCAACACTCATTTCTGGCCACAGAGCAACCTTCCCCAATATGGATTTCTAGATATATTGATCTGTCATTCCCAGGAGCACCAGCCAGCCAGCTTGCCAATGGGATTCTGGGAATTGTGGTCCAACACATTTAGAGGGCACCATGTGAGGGAATGCTGCAATAGAGCAAATGTGGATCCTTGATGAAACTTCAAGTCTTGTTTCATTTTTCAATATGGCAAAATGGCAGCTTGCTTGACCCACATTACAGTACAACCATGTGGCTGCCTAATAAAGTTGTTTGCTGATTGTGACTAAAGATAAGTGGAATAAAAATGAGGTAGTTAGCAAGTTAAACTTTTCAGATATCATGGCTTATTAGATGTGAGGTAGTAACAAATCTGGAATGGAAAAACTTTTGGTCAGGAGTCAACACACGTGACGTGGGCTTTGAAGGGACCAAGCCCTGCAGTGGTGGAACTATGATGTATAGTACCCTGTGTCCAGTGCAGGAATAGATTCAAGACTTTTTCTCTTCTACAATGTATGTGTTTGAGGAAGTAGGGATTTCTTATTTTCTTTTTAGCTATGATTGGAGGCTTACCTTACAATTTCAGGGTGCTTTCTGTCTCAAAAACAGTGGGCAGCTGATACTTGCCAGTGTACTCAGAGGGGCCATGGGAGTTGTAGAAGAGTGGATTGTCTGAAACCAAAGATTGTTCACCCTTGTGAATGAATGTGTTGCAGGTCAAATTGCTGACTACAGATTTATCATAGATAAGTCACCATTGCCATGTTTTGTTTTCAAGCATTCATTCCCTTCAGGTTGGGTGTCTCAAATTTGCTGGGAGAAATAGGATATTTTCTTTTATTGCTTTGGAAAATTATGCTTAAGGGAAAAATGGCTCTTGACTGTGCAAACTGCTTATTTTTCTTTTTATTGCAGAAAAGCAGAAACATCTCGACACACCTTTTTTCCTTGGCTTTAGAAAGGCATTCTGAGATGAACGAAAAGGCCACCTGAATTTAACCAATCTGCGTCTCACTATGCTAAAAAGAAGGTGATTGTCTCTTAGACCTTTCATTTGTTTTTGGCTAGGCCTGAGCTTCTTTTCCCCCCTTTTTGAAACAATCAGGCTATTTCCAAATGCTCCCTCCCCTCATCTCAAGAGAGCCACTGGCCCAACCCACTTGGCCTCTGTTCATCTCTGTTCAGTAGATGATTCTAGGATAGGATAAATGTTTGTTGACAGGCAAAAATAGCCAGGGGTTGAATCTTGAAACCTGCCTCTGTCTATCCTAGCACATATGTTCATTTTTTTCCCCGGGTGGTTGCCTTAAATGGTTTCTGTGGGTTTTCCCCTCTGTCTTTGCTGGGTGCTGTGAACCTTTTCTTTCTCACAGCTGCCCTCAGCAACTTAAAACCTCTAGCTCACAGTCGTTTGTGCAAAGTGACAGAACTTTTTAAGATCCGTTGTGAAATACCGTTTTTGCTGCGTTCAGGGAAGAAGCAAGCGATGTCGCTAGCAAATGAGACATGGACTAGGCCCTGGCTAGCTATGCTGTATCCCTCTGGGGTTGAAAGGGCAAAATCTGAAGCCATTTATAGATGTTAGGAAAGACCCTTCTCAATAGCTCATGGCAGAAGTTATACAAATCCAGCGGGCTCACATTCATGGCCCCATCATAAGGTAAGCTCTGGGTTCCTGCGATTACTTTTTTCTTTGACTAAGTCCTGCCTTGCGAAGTTTAACTGGAGTTTATACAACCAAGTGTTTTGCTCCTTTTGAGCTTAGATTGGGCTATTGTTTCAGGACAGCATTTTGTACCAGGGATCCATTAATGGAATGGATTGTAATATACGGAAGTTTAAATGGTAATGAAGCAAAATTGGTTTGTTTTTGAAGTGCTACAAGATTCTTGGTTAAAGCTACTTTGTGAAAGTCAAGCATTTCTAAGGCCCTTAAAAGAGTTTTGTGGTGGCTTAGAGACTAATTGCTTTTAGTGATATTGACCATAGTTTTATGGGTCCTATTTTCTTGCCACAATGACTATGGCCTACACCCATTTCTCCAACCTGGCTTCCCTCCAGACATGCTGAATTACAAATCCTATCAGGGGGACTGGAGTGATGGGAATCTAAGTTGAACGTGTTAGAAAAGGTAGGCATACGCAGTGGTCTACTTTCAAATCCAGCTTGTGACACTGTTCAGAACGAGAGGACAAGACAAGATGCCGCCTTTCTTCAGGGCTTTCTATAGGTTTAGAAGGAAGAGGAGAACCAGGCAATCACAGCTCTGCAGAATGGGAAGAACAGGGCTTTGGCACTCATGGGAGCGGTTGTGAAATCCCAACTGAGACCTCCTCAGAATCAACAAAAAGCCCAGCAACCCTCATGTTAGTCTTGGATTGGGGGATAAGACAAGCAGAACTTTTCAGCCTGGGGGGTCATACTTTTATACAGCGTTTTCACCTCCAAGGGCTTAAAGGGGCAAGTCCTAGTGACATCATCAGTTGGGCAGGACAGACAATTTAGAGCTCATTTTTTTCAAAGTAGGCAAGTGAGGAGAGGCAATAAGGTAAAAGCAGAACTGGTTACTGTAAGTCTTGCCCAGGTGTAATCCACTTTCCTTTTTAATTTGCTGGACGAAAAGCTAAACAAGTTGCTGAAAGTTACCATTTTGCTCTGAATCTTGACAGTGCAGTCTTGGCATGCTTTGGGGACTGTAAAGGGGGAACTAAGGTGACACGTGCAGCCTTTAGGTCAGAGCTGATCCAATCCTAATCTGAGAGGATCACAGCCCACCAAAGCAGGCTCAGCCTCCTAAGGTTTGATGCCAAAATCTATTTTTTAAGGTATTGAAAACTTTGCATGTTACTCTTTCAACAGACCAACATAGCTTTCCCACTGGAATGCAGCACTTCTTAGGGAGCCAACTATAATGTCCTCTTTATTTGTGATTACAGCAGCCCTGCAGGTGCTTGGAAGTTGTCTGTTAAGGATCACTATTGACAAATCTGCCCCATTCATCAGTGTCTCTGAAAATGCCAGTTTATAGTTTTATTCCTGGGGGCAGAGATTGGCTGTGGTTGGACACAAATGCAAAGAGTACATCATCTGTAGTATTTGTGTGTTTTTAAAGTATTTTTCGTAATCTGCCTATGATGGACACAAAATTAATGCTGGGGGTGGGAGTTGTACAACAAGACCGAGACATTCCAGACTTTTTTGGGTTGTAGTTCCCATCAATCATGCCAGCGTGATCAGTGGCGATGGAGCTATAGTCCACCAACATTTGGTAGGACTCAGGTTCCCATTGCTTTAATGCTTTAAGAAAGGACTGTGCAACTTCTGTTGGCCAAAAGGCCACAGTAGGCTCTGCATGCTTTATTAAGGGCAATACAAAAAATTGGTGGGAGCTGGAATCCATTTTGTGGGCAGTTCCAAGAGTTTTAAGGGATGACGGGTGCTTTAAGCCTGTCTGTCTGTCTATCTATCTCCATCAGTACATCCATCCATCCATGATTTACCCTGCCTTTATTTTCTGTCAACTCAAGGGAGTGTTGGGACCTAATGTTCCCATCTCCTATATAATCCTGTGAGATGGGTTGGGTTGAGAGAGGATGACTGGCCCAAATATTCCTTAACTCCCCTCCAAAATTCACAGAAATGCAAAATACATTTTTTAAAAAGGGCCAAATGTTTTGATTCCCCTCCATCCCTCACTCCTTACCCCATGTTCCCTGAAGCGGCCTGGTGACTGCAGGAAGGATCTGATAATCTGCATGTGAACCTTCACTTTGAGAGAATGCATGTTTTACAAGTATTCTCATTTATGTATTTGTTCGTAGCAGGTTTTACAGAAGGAAATAGGAAAATTACGGAACATCAAACAACCAGAAATACATGAAAAACTACAAGTATTCTCAGTGTTTTAAAGTTAGTGATAGGAGCAGAAGCATTGCAAACTGGGGGGAGGATGGGGGGCATATATATATTTTACATGAATTAAATTAGATAATGCACTTAATTTTTTTTACAAGGAGCATCTCAAACAGTAAGATATCAGTGGATTATAATTTTTTACCAGATGAATTAAAAGAACTCCAATAAAGTGACAAAAGGATGTATTTCAGGTAATGATTGACAGGCAGATCTATACGCAAATAAGTCCTGTTAACTCAGTTGAGCTTACTGATGAGCAAGCTCGCCCAGGATTGTAACCATCCTTTCCTAACCATGAATCATGAAATACTTCAAATACATGGAATGTTGTGAAGTGTTATGTCTGTGAATTTCTTCATAATTTATAATCTGCTCAAGATAAAAATATACTGAAATGGACTGGGGAGATTTTAAAATGCCGGGATACTCCTACCTCTTTGCCCTCAGGCTCAGTCTATTTTGTTATGTTTTTTCAAAGGAGTGGAAGTTGCTGTAGCACTGAAGTTCATGCATACATTTGCTTTAGGTTCTTGGAGCTTCGTCAAAAGATTATGATGGCATTGCAAAAAAGAAAGCTAATTTTACAATGGCAGGGATTTCAGCCATTCCTGGGCTACTTTTTATTATCTATCTATCTATCTATCTATCTATCTATCTATCTATCTATCTATCGAATTTGTCACCGCCCATCTCATTGAATGAGTCTGGGCGGTTTACAAAACAATTAAAATCAATCAAAATTACAAAATTACAATAATAAATAGAAAATAAAAAGATTCAGAATAATTGGCAATCACTCAGAGAGTGTCATCGAGGTGCTAGCCACCCCCAGGATTGGGTAAAGTTGCTATCCCCCCACGCAAGCTGGTCCCCAATTCTCTCTGGAAGGCCGGCAGGGTAGGGGCCTGCCGCACCTCTGGGGGGAGATTGTTCCAGAGGGCAGGGGCAACGGCAGAGAAGGCTTTCCTCCTGGGCCCCACCAGTTGACATTCTCTCGCTGATGGGACCCGCAACATGCCCTCTCTGCCTGACCAGGTGGGACAGGTTGATGTGACAGGGATAAGATGGTCCCTCAGGTAACCTGGACCAATCAATATTCATATAACTTTAGTAGTGGAGCAACAGAACGCTCCTGAAAAACAGGTGTGAGTCACCAGAAATACACAATATGCTTAACTATAGCACATGGGCAGGCAACTTGCTACATGGCAGATATTGGCCATCCTGACTGAGGATGATGACGTTTATGGTCCACAGCATCCAGAAGCACCAGGTTGCTCTACTGTACTGTCTTCTTTTGATCTCATTTTACAAGGAGTGAAAATGACTTATGCTTGCTCTCCCAGTCTTGGCTTCCTAGCTGACCAGTGGACTACAACTCTCATTATCCCAAGCAAATATGCTCAGTGGCTAGGGATGAGGGATGTTGTAGTCCAGCAGCATCTGGGGAAGTTGGGGAAGATTTCCCTAAGTGAACAGAGACAAATGCCTCCAAATCTCTTTGTCCCTTCTCAGCTTGGTTAAGATTTCACATTTTACCTATGCTAGGATTGCAACAAAACACATCACAAAACAACACGTCAAAAAAGAGTTCTGGAACATACTGATTCAAAGTGTGTAGTTGAATGTGTGCAAACAGAAAGCTAGTTGTCCAAGAGAAGGTTGTCAGCTTGACTTTCTCTCTGGACCTCTAGATTCTACCTGTAGGATTCCTCCTCCCTTTTGAGAAAGCACCCATGTTTCAATTCTCCCCTTTTTCCTGATTTAAATCAACTCCAGCAGAATTGGAATTCGCCCCCCCCCATACTAAAATAAAATAAAGAGGACACAAACTGGGATTTTTAAAAATGATTTTGAAACCCTTGTAGATCGTTTTGTGGTTTGGGATTCCTGCTGCAGAACAAGGCAGGTGTGAATTCTTGTTTGAAACTTTATCCTGTGGAAAACCGAATGGGGTAGGTATTAGCTCTGAGAAGAGAAGAACTGAGAGGCAGCATCTTGTAAACTGTTTGACCTCAACTCTTTGGTAGAACAATGTAGCTGATCAGCTCGTGACTGGGGCCCACATGAAGAGACTGCTACCAAGGATGACAAATGCATGGGCCCTGGTGGGCGTGGGGAGGAATGAACAGCTCATTATGAACACAAAGCAAACACTCTTTCTTGTGGCAAGCATGCTTGCTGGATCAGTGCTCAGAGGCAGCTTTCAGTAGTTACCTAGTAACATGACTGGGAGGGAATGTGAATCACCATGGCAACATTTCAAACGTGGGACTGAGCAATGTATGTGGGGTCACCTTCCCGTCTTTCTTCCATATCCAGTATCCCTAGAAATGGACAGATCCTTGTTTTGGGGGTGGCGAAGGAGATGTAGGCATTAAAAACAGACACTTAGCAGAGTGCGGCTTTGCCACCAAAATTCCCTGAGAGCAGGCGAGAAGCATGGACACATCCCTCTGGTTCTGATCCATTTTGGGGGAGGATGGGATGGTTTGCTCCAATCCCCCTTTTCTATCCTCTCTTTCTTCCCCTACACTGAGGTTCCAGGGTGCTTTCCTTTATTAATGATAGTGATACTTGGTCTGGATTCCAGGGCTGTTTTAAAATAATCACCAAAAGGGCCAGTGTTACCAGTCCATCTGTTTAAATGTGGCTGTAAGACTCAGTGGACTCCCTTTTTGTATCCTTCCTAATGGTTAGTGATGATCAGCTAAAGTTGCCCAAGATACTTAATGGGCATTAATTCATCTAGTCCAGCACTGGGTCTCCTATACAGGCCGACTGAGCAACTCTGTCATGGGCAGGTCATAAAAATCACCCTCTCTTGTTTGCTGTCATTATCAAGTAATCAGAAGAAAAGCTGTCTTGTTGTTAATGCCAGCTTCTATGAATAGATTCGATAAATCTATTTCATGTTTTCAAAAAGTGATGCTAGATTTTTATGATACAATAAATACGTTGTTGCTTCAGAGTATTCTGCCTAATGCATTAAGGCTGAAATCTTGTGCACCCCTATTTAAGAGTGAACCTCATTGAACACAGCGGGATTTACATCTGGGGCAATGTGATGAGGATTGGGTTGCAGCAGCACCCCCAAATATGCCATCTTCTAGATAAGATTGAGATTACAACTTCCAAAATCCCCTTTTGTTATGGGAAGCTAGCAAAGCCAAAATCTGGTTTGGCATTCTGAGAATTGTAGTCTCAGCGTATTTGGAGAGCACCAGTTGGGGATGATGGGGTTAAAGGATGTTTTCTGTTCTTCCCAAGCCAACTAAATGGTGAAAGGACATTATATAAAGAAGCTCAGATCTCTTTGCCACTTCTGTTCTATTATGTTCTGAAAACTGAACGGAACAAGACCAAATGTGGGGTAGGTGCATGTAGCGATGGTGGTGAGCTGGCAAAAGGAAGCTGGAGTTAAAAATGGACTGGGTCTGGCTGGAGGGTGTAGAAAAAAAAATCTCCCTCTGGGAGAGGCACTTAGGCAGTGGCTCAGTTGACAAGCCTCAGCTTGAACCCATCCAGCAAAAGAAACTCACCACCTCCATCCTAACTGGATTCACTGCAAACTGCTCTTACTATTAGGAAGTTTTGCCTAATGTTCCATTGGAATTCCACGTCCTGTACTCTAAGATGAAAGGGAACAGGACACCACCAGTCTTGATGGGTGTACAGACCAATGTTTATATCTGGAGTGGGGAATTTATATTTCCCCAAATGGTCTTCTAAATTCCAACCCCCAGCAGCCCCAGCCAACCTGGCCAAAGGTGAAGGATTCTGCAATATCTGGTATATTTCAGACTGCCCACCCTGGGTTAGGGAAATGCAGCTTGTATACTGTATTCTTTGTTGCTCTCTGTTATTTTCACATGATGAAGGCTGGAACAATCTTTGGCTATGGGGTGGTGAGTGGTTGTGAGGACGTTAGCTAAACTGCCTGTGATGCTTATAGTTCTCACCTGGAATGGCTACATGATACTCCTCTAAGATGTAGAATCAATTCGATTCTCAGATTTCACATTTTCTGGAAAGCTTTATATTCTGGAAAGCAATATATATATATACAAATGCACCTGAACAAACACCTATTACACATTTCTTTCTTGTTCCCCTTGCTAATCCCTGTACAGTGGTACACCACAGTACACCCATGTAACACCACTATTTTATGAGCTGTGTTCACTCCTAGTAGACTTCTCGGTGCAATTCAAGATGTTGGTTACCATCTGTAAAGCTTTCAAGGCACAGGGTTGAGTTATTTGTGGGACTACCTTAACCCTGCTCATCCCTCAAGATCTGTAATGGTATGTGGGAATGACCTTGGGAGACAGGAGGGTGAGCCACAGGCAACCGGCATGTAAAACATATCTCAGCCCACAGAAAGGGGGTTTGCAGCGTGGAAAACGTTTTGGAAGGGACCTGCCTTAGTTTTTGGAGAGTAAAAGGAAAGGAGGGGAGAAGTACTTTCAGTCTTGCAAGATTCTGTTAATGTAACTTTATGATAAAGATGGAGCTAGTACTCCTGGTTGTGCTTCTTGTCAGGACTACCTCACAGGGCTAACAAGATCCGGCAAGGTGACCATGCTCTGGTCCCCTCCCTAAAACAATGTTATTTGATGAGCCCAGGAGCTGTGCCTTCTCTGTTGCAGTGCCTGACCTATGGAACATCAATCATTCTGAGATTCAGATGGCCCTGACCATGTTGCTCTTTAAAACCTGTCTCTTCTCCTGGGCATTGGTCTAGGGTATTGGTAAACCTTCTTTTGAGATTTAAGAAAATGATTGTGGTCGGCCTTGGGTGTATTTTTATTCTTGTTGGTTATTTTTTGATGTTTTAACTTGACATCAGCCACTTAGAATCAAGTACAGGGGCCACCTGTGATTGTATTCCCAACCATGGTAATCTTATTTCATTTATTTATTTAATTAAATTTATTATAACTGCCCACTTCAGAATATTCTAGGGGCCTTAGAATCCATCTAATACTAAATTAAATCAATTAAAAACATAGGCAAATCAACAACCCAGACTAAAAAGAGCCATTAAAACACAGCATGACAACCTCCCCAACACATTAACCTCAGATTTTAAGGGCTTTTCAGAATCCCAGGAGAGTGGATACCATCTGTATTGTTTCACCACAAAACGGGTCTGAGCTTGGTGCTGAAGCCAAAAGACACCCAAACACGAGGTGCAGAATAAAGGGTTGCTTTTATTAAGGTACCAGAACAAAAGGACTCCAGCCTGTAAGGCGGCAGGAGCCCCGAATGCAATTTGGTCACAATCTTTATACTTCTCAAATTCCCTCCCCAGCTCTTCATTGGTCAGGTACTATGGGGTTCACAACCAATCAGGTACGCCAAATACAACTCCCGTTTGTCCCGCCTTAGTTTACATCTCCCACTACTCTCCTCTGAAGACCCTTGCCCTTATTTACAGTTATCCATATCTGGGGCTTTTGTCTACGTGTCACTTTAAAGGCTATCGTGTCCTTACAGGTTGCGGTTAAATGGTTAAACGGACATCACCCTGTCATAACTATCTACATTCTTCTCCTTTACCCATGGCGCAAGCTGCTCTAAGCCTATATCTAAATTTCACACATCCTGTTTTCCAGGTCGTGGGCCCTCTTGCAAGGGTTCCAGCATGTTATCTCCCCCCCCTCCCCTTATCAGCTGCCCCAACAGTGGGTGGTCAGGCTCATTCCTCTTCAAACTGGTGTTGGTATGGCCTTAGCTCCACATAGGAACCGGGGGGAGGGAGATTAACCCCCTTCTTCTGACCCTTCAGTATCTTTAGGGGGATGCTGTTCCAGAAGGTGGGGGACACGACAGAGAAGTCATACTTCCTAGGTCCCACAAGATGACAACATTTAATAGAAGGGACCTGGAGCACACCCACTCTGCCTGAACATACCAAGTGGGCAGAAACAATGGGAGAGAGGTGGTCCCTCAGGTAATGAGGCCTTATGCCATGAAGGGATTTAAAGGTTGCAACCAGCACCTTGAATTGCACCTGGAAGCCAACTGATAGCCAATTCAGGTCATGTAGCAGTGGTGGCACATGGACATAAAGAGTAGTGCCCACTACTTCTCATGCCACTGCATTTTGAATCAGCTGTAGCTTCTGGATGATTTTCAAAGGCAGCCCTATATAGAACACATTGCAGTAGTTGGTCATGAGGTGACCAGGCTGTGAGTGACCATCTGCAGGGCCTCCTAGTTGAGGGAAGAATGCGACTGGCTCACAAAATATACCTGTGAAAAGGCCTTTCTGGTCACAGCTGCCCCCTGCTTATCAAGCAGTAGCTATAAGCCCAGGACGAACCCCAAGGTGCACACAGGTTTCAAATGGGGAAATGCACCCCATCCAAGACCAACAGCTATTCAGTCTTGTCAGGATTGAGTCAAAATCTATTCTTCTCCATCCAGACCCAAATAGAGTCTGGGTCAGTATCTTGACAGCTTCAGTTGCTCAGCCTGAGGTAGAGATGTAAAGCTGGGTATCGGCATACTGATGTTAGTGGACCCTGAAGCAACGGTGACCTCAACCAGCACTTTCGTGTGTTAAATAGGAGGGGGGAAAGGGTCAAACCCCGAGGCACCCCCCAGGTGAGGAGCTGTGGGTGTGATTTCTCCCCTCCTGTCAACATTGACTGGAAATGACCACTAAAGAAGGCAAAGGGCTGCGACACAGTGCTCCCCGCTTCCTACCGCTCTAGCTGGTCTGGAAGGATCCTGTGATTGACAGTATTAAAAGCCTCTGAGAGATCAAGGAGCCTCCCAGCTCCACCAAAAGTCATTGACAAGTGAGACCGGCGCTGTCTCTGTATTATACCCTGGTCTGAAGTCAGACTGAAACAGGCTCAGTAAGTTCTAGTACAGCATAACAGCTCAGAAAGTAAAAAAATAGGACTAGGAGTCTCCAGTTTAAATTCTCCTCTTCACACTCACCCTTCTCTCACATTCAGCCCCAGTTTGCCTTATGGGGATTATAGCAGTGGTATGCCTTTTGCAGGACTTGTGAGATTACAACAAGACCCAGTGTACAGCAATTCCCTATGTCGCAGGTTCTTGGCGAAGCTTTTGGAATGTGTGGAAGCACTGTGTAAATACGAATGGCAAAAATAATGGACTGCTGCAAATTTGACTCAGAAGTGTGGCAAAGCCCCACAGCAGCCCAGTAATCCTGGAATAAAATGTGGCTGCTTTAATGAGTTTAATTTAATGACTTAATGCATTTGCACTCCTATATGTCCCAAAGCACCTCTTCCAAAAAAAATCCAGTGCTTGCACAGCTCTATTAATAACTGCAGTTCTGGGATTTTATCAACAGCGCAATTTGTGCATGCCTACTAAAAATAATTCCCGTTGAACTTCCTCTGTAGGAGAGGTAGATAACCAGGTACCTTCTAGTTGTTTTTGGCCACCTCCCATCAGCACTAGTGGCAAGAGATTGTAGTAGATAGAGAGTTACGAACATCTGAAAGGCATCTCTGCTGCCAGTGCCAGATTTAGCCATGGTAAGGCCCTAAGCTCTGGGAAGCTGAAGAGCAGTGTTTCTCAACCTTGGCAACTTGAAGATGTGTGGACTTCAACTCCCAGAATTCCCCAGCCAGCATGCTGGCTGGAAAATTCTGGAAGTTGAAGTCTATACATCTTCATGTCGCCAAGGTTGAAAAACACTGTTGTGGAGGCTCTGTTTGGCAAGTGCTAACAGAGAATAAGGCTATGTAACAACTGAACTTGGCAAGTTCCATAACAAATCTTTGATGGGATGGGGAAGGGACTTCTTTGAACAGAAAGTGTGAATATGTGCAGAACAAAGCATATCAATTAATGAGAGTCATATGAGCTGTATAGGAGGGCTTAATTTATGGAGACTTAATAAATGGGGAAAAAAATCTGAAATTTTAAGAGGCCTTTTCACCCAGCTGGCTTTCATGCCTAAGGGAAACCTAGAACTGTGAAGTCCTTGGGGTTCTCTGAGCTTGGTTCTTTTCTTGCAAACGTTTCATTGCCTGGCTAGGTAACATCTTCAGTGCTAAAATGGGATGAGGTTTGCTCTCTATTTATCCGCTGTGGCCTGCTTTGCCAGTGCTGGTGGGAGTGGGGGTTCTGTTTTGCTCCTCTGGTAGTTCCTTGATTAGCATATGTTTGCTGCTTGGATGTGTGCCTGGTGGTAACCTTTGCTTATCTGGGTGATGATTGCTGGAGGTGATTGCTGGTGATTGAATGCTGGTGAGACGATCTTCTGATCTTTTGTCTCTTTTGAATAGTATGTAGATGCTGTTAATCTCTATGTGTCTGTTAATTGCTGCCTTGTCTGAATGCCAGGCTTCCAAGAATTCTCTTGCATATTTGGATTTGGCTTGGTCTAAAATGCTGACAGTTTCCCAGTTAAAACTGTGGTTGAGTCTATCAATGTGTTGTGCAATTAAGGAATTTTCATCATGCCTTCTGACTGCTAGTAGTAATTCTTGGAAGTAAAGTGATGATTCTGATTTGTTTAATGGTTGCTAACATTCCTCTGAAACTTAGTCTACCCATCCTTTACTTGCATGGAATTGGTATGAATGCAGAACCCAGATTATACATCCTTGGGGAGAGAGGTTAGAGAGTTTCACTGGCATTACATGAAATGTTGAGCAACACTATTCTGGAGAAGCTCTTTTTGCAGTCTGTTGGCCACAAAGCAAGAAGTGCCTTACAGACTGATCCCATGAGGTTAATGGTATCTTAGTATGGGCCTAACCAGAAGCTGAACGTTTAGTACTGCTGCTCAGTAGAATTTACTGCCTGGAAAAGGGAGAAGGAACGGGGTGGTCCATGCACCGCGAGAACATCTTCCTCCTGAGCAGAGTGTGTCTCAGACAGTCGTCTCCTTGACTTTGCCCTTGCTGTCAGCTCTGAAACGCTTTAAATATTTGCTATGTTTTTTGTCCCCTTTGGCAGCATCGCGGCTTGCCTTCCACCTTCCTAAGCTAATTGAAAAGATAGCAGACCCAGATTGCGGCCTTGCTGTGTAAATTGCTCAGGATGGGAGGCTGACTTGACAGCCAGCAAGGGAGATGCTCCGGCCAATGAATCAATCATGAGTCTGTGAAGCCGGAAAGTGCTGCTCTGGGTGATGTTGCCCAAGCCACCTCACCCGGTCTGTCCAAGGTAATTATTATTCACATAAAAATACAGACTGTGAATGCGTAATGCCATAATCCAAGTTGTCAGCAGCATCCCTCTGCTTTGGAAACAGAACTAAAGCTAGAGTAAATAGTATCATACAGTCGTGTGAAAAAGAAAGTACACCCTCTTTGAGTTCTATGGTTTTACGTATCAGGACATAATAAAAATCATCTGGTCCTTAGCCATTCTCAAAAGTAGGTAAATACAACCTCAGATAAACAACAACACATGACATATTACCCCATGTCATCATTTATTTTACAAAAAGAAAGCCAAAATGGAGAAGCCATGGGTGAAAAACTAAGTACACCCTTACTGCTTCCATAGGTACGAAGAGGCTAAGTAGCAGCCAGGTGCTGCTAATCAAATGCCCTTGATCAATTGAACATCAGCCAGTGTGACTACCTCTATAAAAGCCGAAGTTTTAGGAGTTTGCTGGTCTAGAGCATTGAGGTGTGTGTTAATGCAATGCCAAAGAGTAAAGACATCAGCAATGATCTTAGAGAAGCAATTGTTGCTGCCCATCAATCTGGGAAGGGTTATAAGGCCATTTCCAAACAATTTAAAGTCCATCATTCTACAGTGAGGAAGATTATTCACAAGTGGAAAACATTCAAGACAGTTGCCAATCTTCCCAGGAGTGGACGTCCCAGCAAATTCACCCCAAGGTCAGACCGTGCAATGCTCAGAGAAATTGCAAAAAATCCAAGAGTTACATCTCAGACTCTACAAGCCTCAGTTAGCATGTTAAATGTTAAAGTTCATGACAGTACAGTTAGAAAAAGACTGAACAAGTATGGTTTGTTTGGAAGGGTTGCCAGGAGAAAGCCTCTCCTCTCTAAAAAGAACATGGCAGCAAGGCTTAGGTTTGCAAAGTTGCATCTGAACAAATCACAAGACTTCTGGAACGCTGTCCTTTGGACAGACAAGACCAAAGTGGAGATGTTTGGCCATAATGCACAGTGCCACGTTTGGCGAAAACCAAACACAGCATATCAGCACAAACATCTCATACCAACCGTCAAGCACAGTGGTGGAGGGGTGATGATTTGGGCTTGTTTTGCAGCCACAGGACCTGGGCACCTTGCAGTCATTTAGTTGACCATGAACTTCTCTGTATACCAAAGGATTCTAGAGTCAAATGTGAGGCCATCTGTCTGACAGCTAAAGCTTGGCCGACATTGGGTCATGCAACAGGACAATGATCCCAAGCACACCAGCAAATCTACAACAGAATGCCCGAAGAAGAAAAGAATCAAGGTGTTGCAATGGCCCGGTCAAAGTCCAGACCTCAACCCGATTGAAATGCTGTGGCAGGACCTCAAGAGAGCTGTGCATGAACAAATGCCCACACACCTCAATGAACTGAAGCAATGTTGTAAAGAAGAGTGGGCTAAAATTCCTCCACAATGATGTGAGAGACTGATAAAGTCATACAGAAAACGATGACTTCCAAGTTATTGCTGCTAAAGGTGGTTCTACAAGCTATTGAATTGTAAGGGGTACTTAGTTTTTCACACATGACTTCTCCATTTTGGCTTTCTTTTTGTAAAATAAATGATGACATGGGGTAATATGTCATGTGTTGTTGTTCATCTGAGGTTGTACTTACCTACTTTTGAGAACTGCTAAGGACCAGATAATTTTTATTATGTCCTGATACCTAAAACCATAGAACTCAAAGAGCGTGTACTGTCTTTTTCACACAACTGTATCCTTAATGAGGACTACCTATAGAGTCTCTAGAGTAACTAGGTGAGGAAGCCAAAAAATTTCATTTGGGTTGCATTTTTAGAGAATGGGCAAAATTTGGAATTCCGGGATGGCTGTGTAGGTAAAACATAGTTTCTTTCAGATTCTGGATTTTTTCCAGATTTCTCTATACAATTTTAGATGAAAACCAGCACCTGTCCACCTGAAGTGTCCTTACCAACATGGCACATTTATGTATGTATGTATGTATGTATGTATGTATGTATGTTTCATTTCATTTCATTTCATTTCATTTCATTTCATTTCATTTCATTTCTTCCCAATCGCCCAAGGCAAGGTTCGTGGTTTGACTTGCCATTTCACTCCAACAACCTTGAGAGAAACGGGGGAAAGATATGAGAGAGGTCAGCTAGAGAACCTGATGGCTCAGAGGGGGTTAGAAATTTTGTTCACCAAAGATGGATGAGAGTAATGCTCACTCAGGCACTTAACAGAAACAAATAACAAAGCTAAAGAGTCTAGAAACCAGCATGGTGGGTTATTTAATTAGTTAGGGCACAGATAGAGGGAAGATAAGATTTGCAATAGATCAAGAAGAGATTTCAACCTGAATAAAAGTAATGAAAAAAAGCTATAATTTTTCTGTCCTAAACTGCTGAATTTAGTTATCACAAGAGATAAAATAGGCAAAGAGGTGTGCATGCATAAACAATTCATGTTCAATCTCTAGCTTTGTGCTAGGCAGGTGCCTAAAGATACTTTATTCAACGGCTCTCCTTCTACAATTTATTACTCTCTTGTATGTGTGTCCATTCCCCACCCGCTGGATTTTGCACCTAAGGCTGGCTGATAGACCTTGAGCTTACAGAAGAAAGCAAATTTTGTAGCCTGAAATTTTGCTTATCCCTGGTAGGGTTTTAGATCAGGCCTGTGGGGACTTGTGTTGAAATGCCCATTGCTTCTCTCTTTCATCCTAGCCTCATGTTCTCACAGTGTTCTTGTGAGGATGAAGGGGAGTATGTGTTTGGGTGTGTGTGCGTGTATGTGCATGAGTAGGAGACGTGGCACACTAACATGAGCTTGTTGGAGAAAGTGTTGGATATAAAAACAAAAACAAAGCATAGTGTGCTGGAAGCAGCTTTAAAATACAGTCAATGCCTATCAATGATTCAAGGGCTCAGCTTTCTCTCTTCATTAAAGAAAAAAAGTGAAACGAAAGTGAAATAAACTCATCTCTGAAAAGTGACTAAGGTCTGGACTGGAGCTAGTGTATGCACACATGCTCACCCAAATGTTCGTATTAATGTAAAGTCACTTTCTAGCTGTTGGTGGTTGCAGTAGTGAAGATGAACGTGAATTTCCCCTCCATTGTGAGGAAGGGCATAGTATTATTGGGCTATTCACTATTATGGTTTACTACTTCACTCGCAGATGCATCCAGTTCCTACAGTTGGCAGAGTGAAGGACGGTGCTGTGTTAGATTGTAGCTGAAGGAAGAGAGGTTTTATATGCTTGAATGCTATTTCCTTCATCCTTCCTGTGTAGAAAAAAACTAGCATGTGGTAGAGGAAGGTTTTGTCTAGTCACCTCCTTCACAAGGAGTTTTTTATTTGGTCTTCCCCCAGTCCCCATAAAGCATGCAAGTATGGAACCTCTTACCTACCCCCTTTACCCTGGATGGATCATTACCTTCTGCCTATTGTGTTGAAAGTTGCCATCAGTTTGATATGGTAATTGGCCCTCTTCACTGAAGACTTTCTTGATCCTCCTCTTGTGTTGTCTTCATTTTTTAAAGGTTTATCTGCTTGTATGATGATGATGGGAAAGATTCAGGTGATTTATCTGCTTGCATAAACAGAAAGGGCAAGGAGGGTTCTTGAATGGAGACACCGGACTCCTCTCTCCCCCACCCTCCCCATGTTAATGGGTCTGGCTTTGTTTTGTTTTGCTGCTTGGTCTTTGACAGCCTGGTCCTACTTTGTTTCCACTGGGCAGCGGTTTATGTGCTGTAAGGCCATTGATCTCCCAGCCCCTCTGTGCTCTGTCTGACCGGTTTCCATCTGGACGCATGTGATGTATGAGCTTGTGTTCCTTGAATGAGTTTGCAGCTTTTAATCTGATTGCCCAGTGCTACTTAATATGCTCAAGGCCCTGAGGTGGCATTAGGGGCTTCTTGGTCGTATCTCAGCCTTGTAGCTCATTGAGGGAATGTCTCACCTTGTTTTCCTCTCCTCCAGATCGGCCACCTCAGCAGGGAAGTGACTCAGAGCCCGCTGGCTTTGCACAGAGGAGAGGAAGCTTCTCCCAGTGCTGCAGTAGGGCGTTCTGCAGGTGTGCTTTGGTGGGAAGAAAACTGGTACAACTTGAAAACAAGGCTGTGAGTGCGTAGCGTCTGCATGCGAGCAGAGAAACTTTCCGCTAGGCCGTTGAGGAGCGCTTCGCATCTCTTGTCCTCTTGAACGAGACAGAAAGAGAGCCTGAGCAGCTATGCCCTGGCCATCAACAGCGTCCTGGGCCACGGGGGGTTATCTCAAGATCCCACTCAGCTCTAGCACAGCAAAAACTTTCTTAGCAATACTGAAGCCAGACAAGATGCCTGCTGTGTGTAAGAGCCATGGTTTTTATGCAGGAAAGAAGGTTAGACTGGGTTTTGCAAGTGTATATTGCTGCCCTACAGGGATGTCCATCTTTTCGCCTTCTAAGTGATTTTAGTTTATTACAGGTAGTCCTTGTTTGTTGACTGCCTCATACAGCGACCATTCGCAGTTATGATGGTGAAGAAAAAGTAACTTTATGGCCAAAGCTTACATTTACGACCTTCGCAGGTTTGTAAAGCAAAGGAAAGCTGAAGTAAGATCTAAGCACAGTTGTGGTTTCACTTAGCGACTGCTTTGCTTAATGACCAAGTTGCCAGTTGTGGTCACTAAACAAGGACTACCTATATGTGTATATGTGTTGTTTTTTTTTAAGCAATCCTGTTCTTTTTCAAGGAACCCAAAATGATTTTAATGCCCCCTGTGCCCATCTGTATTCACAACAATTTTTTGAGGTAGGCTACGCTGAGAGTGTGCATTACGGCTGAAGGGGGATTTGAATACCAAGGCTATTAAGTAGGCCAAACCAGAACAAGATGTCCCTGTAAACATTCAGTGTGGGTGGCTTCTAGAGATTGAATGCAATGAATGGTCATCTCAAAAAGTTCTGCAGAAGGCTTCGCTTTTAGTTGCTGGGTTGGTGAGTATGAGTTTTAATAGCCTCGGGTATTCTCGGAATATAGCATCGTTACCCCCTCCAACATGCAGACACATCTGTCCATTGCTGTTCAGTATCTTGAGTCTCATGAGGTGTTGCCATGGCGATAGAATATGGGTAGCAAAGTCCAGAAGAGCTCGTGGAATCCTTGCACGGAAACTCAGCAGTCTGGAATGAAATACCACTGAAGAATGATTCTCCTTTGGTCATGTCTGGAGAGAAATCTTGGGGGTGGGGACAGAAGTTTGCAGGGAACAGGGCTGATGTCCCTTCGTGTTTTCCCTGGGAATTTTTTCAAAGCTTCCTTCCCCCCACCAAGAGTTTGTCTCATAGGGCCAGATGCTGGTAAATTGGGTTTTTGTTACTAGCTGCATCCACCCTGCCATTCGTGATGTGAAAACGCAGACATCCTCTGGCAGGCATTATGTGAAAGCACCTACAACATGGTTCCAAAATTGCACACCGATACAAAAATGATGCCTTCCCCTGCTTAGGCCTCTAAAAGACGATGAGATAATTGGAGAGCTAAAGGAAACCAGTCATGTTTATGTTCTCCAGTCTTCCTCCTGGCTTAGTCTGCAGTATAGAGCCCACAACTTTGGAACATCAATGTGGGACTTCTGCTATTTGTGTACCCCAGACATTCCCATCATTAACCAGGACAGGGTCTGGCCCTTTGCAGAAACAAGCAAGGAAACAAACAAAATATCTCTTTTTAAAACCTAGCAGTTGGCTGGGCTGTGTAACTCCTTCAGAAGAGGTGCTTTAAAAGCACAGATACACATACCAGGACAGCTGGGAGAGAAACAAAACACCTAATAAATTAAGATGCACGTACATTCAAGTACCCAAAACTTCAACTTGATGGAAGCTAAAGCTTCCTTTATTGGAGAGAGAAATGTTTGTAACAGGTGTGGGTGTGCACATGTGAGAGACAAAATGGGGATAGGTTGGAGGAGGAAAATGATGTATCTAAGGTAAGAAACGAAAAAGCAGTTTAATTCAAGGGTGAATAAACAGAAATTAGATTAGTGCTCCCTTTCCATTTCCCATGCCAACACATTCCTCTGCATTCTAGGGAGCAGCTCATAACAGTATCTAAGCAATGCCTGGATTTCCCTGATAAGTTATTTTTTAAAGGTATTGTAAATCTATGTTTGGGCTGAACCATTTCAGAGGACAAAGGCATAAAGCTAGCACAACAGGCAAAAGGTTAAACTAGAACTCTTTTCCATGACACCTGGTTTTTTTAAGCAGAGGATTTTTTAGCTGTAAATCGTGTGAACTGCCACTTTCACTGAAAAGCAATATAGTCCAGAGACGAAATTCCACTTTAAAGAGAACAATGGCTATGATCCATTGTAGAATAAGTTAGTACTTTTTAAGTCTTTAACATGATTAAATCCTTAGAGCATCAACTGTACAAGGAATTGCTAGTTCTAAACATACAATCTGTTAACGTAAAAATCAAGATATATGAAAGCATAACAGGAAATTCAGCTGATTAGATCTATAATCAGTTGAAACTCCTGCTACACTTACATACATCTTGATTTTTTTCTCTAATTCCACCCAGTGGTTTTCCTGGCTTGATTATAGCATCAATAATTTTAAAGACTAGAAGAGAGAGAGAGAGCAGAAGTAGATTTAGACTTTTAGCATTCGATACCACTTGATTTCATATGAAATTGTAATTGAAAGCCAGTGTTCTATATTGTAGATTTAGGTGAAGAAGGTAGACCCCTCTGAAGTTGTTGAACTGTAACACCGAGCTTCTTCACAATGGACCATCTTAGTTAAGGCTACTGGGAATTGCTCTTTAGCAGCAACTAAAAGAACCAACTCCCTCCACCCTGGTTGTACATATTATCTGTATGCTACTATTTATATATTTGCTTTTATTATATTTGGTAAATAACTCAGAAAACATGATCTCAAGGCTAAGCATTTTATTGCTGGTCTTTGTGCTGAAAAACACTTCAATATAAAATAAACGAATGGGTGCTTCTGTTGTCTTGCAAGATAATAGTTGGTCATTAACTCGGGGAAATTGTTCTTTTAAAAATAAACATCTCATGAAGTGTCATCCTTCCTTCCTTTCGTTACTTAGTAATGATTGTTCTTGTCCAAATTTGGCTAAATCGGTCTAACATAGATTGTGCTGCAGTGATAGGGGAGGTTGTAATGTGTGATCTGATGCAGGTTCCTCTTTGCAATTTTTGTGGCTATGGCTGTGGCAGGTTTCTTTTCAAGCCATTGTACTTGTACATGTCAGCATAGGAAGCTGTGGCTTTGTTGGCGGACTGCAAAAAATAGCTTTTTTCTGATGATCTCTTACAGACAGTGGCCTTTTACACAAGGCTGTCTCAGGATGTTATTCCAGTCGTCATTCTCTTGAAATGATAGATCTTGAACACTGACAATGGGATGAATTGCTCTGCTAGCTCTAAGGACAGCAAGGTGCATTGAACTTGGGGATGGAGTGCAGGGCAGGGCATGTGGGGCACAGTTCTCTCCTTCAGGACCTTGGTGCCTTCCATCTGCCTGCTCTGCCTAAGTCTTGGGCTTTTTCCCTCGCACAATCACACTGGTCCACATTGGCAGCAGAAATGTTGGCTCAGTTGCAGGATCTCAAATAACTTTTTGTGCCTTTCATGTGGTTGCCAACCTAGACTTAAAAAAACATGGACACACACACACACCCCCAACTTTGAATGAATTGTTAGAAAAAACTGGTCATATATAATCTAGTGCTATGCATTTCATTTTATGTGAGTATCTCAAATTATAAGTCACGTTTGGGGATCTGGTTGCAATGAAGCATTTGACTTACTTCCAGGCAAATAGTTGCAGGGCATGTGGCAATACTGCTCCTTAAAGTCATCCTTTCCCAAATGAGGCAGAAGATTGGTTGCAGAGAAACATGGCTGTGGGGGATGAAGGGTATCTGTGGGATTGCTCTCAATTGCCCATGATGATCTTCATGCCATGATCTTCAGTTTGCATCCAAATTAACCCTAACCCTCCCAATCAACTCTTTTTCTGACAGACAATCCTAGCATGAACTGGGAAGAAGGAATTCAGGAATTGCACTGAACAAACACACATCTTCGCTTTAGTGTTTGAACATTAAAGGCAACATTTGAACAGTTAAAGATTAAATTGATATGAAACTATCACTTTAAACTCCTACAGATTAAGAGTACACACACACACACACACACACACACACACACACACACGTGTGAGTGTATGAGTATTCCAGAAGGAAAATAATCTAACTCCCCTTCCTATTTCAGACTTTTTCCAGTCCTGTGGTGATAATGAAATTCAAGTCAATTGGCAATCATTTTGGATACTTTGAAGGCACACTGTGGAAATTCTCCCAAAATGGCTGCCACAGGCAGTTTTGCTCCTGTACAAAATGGCTCCCATGTTGTGTATGATCTGAGCTCTCTGCTGTCCCCAGGAAGATCTCTTCCTACCTTCACCCTCCAAGGCTTAACTTTTTTTCTGTTTTCTGGGCACACTTCCAAGTCCAGCCCTAAGTTTGTTACCCGCCCTTCATAGTTTAAAAGACTGTTGAATGGGGCTATGTGCGGCTCAGGGGAATTCTTAAAAGTAAAGATGAGCAGGGCCTTTATTATTTGTGATGTTTTTTAAAATAAGGTCCAGCATCAGAGGGACCCTGGCAGATGCCAAAGGGCATCACTTATGACACTGGTCCCCACAGACAATGCATTGTCTGCCTCTTTTCAAGACTGTGTAGGAAGCCTCCCTGCTATCCAGTCTCTGTCAAGCTCTCTTTTTTGGCTGACACTTGATTGTGTTCCCATATGGTCTTGCTAACTGTCCTGGTTGGCCTGCGCCAGTCATGGCCATGCTGCTGGAAACCTTGCATTGGGAAATCTTGGTTTTCACTGGGGAAGGCTGCTGCTGGAGGTCTCTATGGAAGCAGCTGCCAGGCAGGCTGGGTGGGTGCCCATCTTCAACATGTGTCGAGTGTAACGAAGAAGCACTCAACAGCTGGCTTGAGGGTTGGTGAGGGGATGGCGCGGCTGAGCCCATATCCCAAAAACAGGTCAACAGAAGATGTGTGGGGTTGGGTGGCTGAGCTGAAGTGCTGCTGCCAGACCAGGACCTTTCTGATCCAGAATAAGCTGTTGTTTCCAAGAGTTCCACAACTGAAATTAAGCTGTCTTCTTTAACAAAGCAGTACTGTAATTGCAATGACCTCTTAAGCACTCCAGTCAGGGCCTTTCGTATGATTCTTAAAATCTTACTCTTCTGTTACTTCTTGACAAAGAGTGCAGAAGGTGCAGCCTCTGGGCTACGTATGATCTGTTAGAAGGTTGAGTGCAGTCTGTCAAGCTCTCTTTTTTGCCTTTTTGTGCATTTGAGGGTAAAATCTGTATCTTAAGCCTTGCAGAAGCTGAAGATATTCATTGCATCCCTAAAAAAACCCATGCCCCTTGGAAAAAAAAATCAGTTTCCCCATATTTTTTGATATTTTAGAGAGTAACGTAGGAAGGGGTGCTATGTACACTGTCTTGATCTCCTGAATGAAAGGCAGGATATAAATCTAATAAATACATAATAAAATAGATACTTTAAGCCTCTGCAAAGCTTAAGGTTCTCATCTCTCCCTTTATATTCCCCCAAGCATCCTCCCCCCCACCATTCAATAAAGGGCTTTTGGCCCCACCTGTTGCTCTCCACTTGTCATCTGCTAGAGAGAAAGCTTCAGTAGCAAGCACTATAACAGTAGGGAAAAAAAGTTTCAGCGTCTCTACTAATGAAGAAAAAGCCACTGCCTGGGGAGAGGGTTATTTTGGGGGCATCATTTAATGGTAGAATGGATGTCTTCACCCCATGGATGGCACGTTGCCTAGAAGCTGGCCAGAAGGACTTACTGTTCTTAAAACAATCAGATAATACTGTTGGGTGTGGGTTTTTTTGAATGTTATTTAAAGGGGGAAAAACAAACACCATCTAGAATGTTATCTGATGAGCTAGAGAGTTGAAGAACAGCAATGAAGCCTTTATAGAAGGTTAATGTTTAACCATTTGCAGCATAATGCAGAATATTACCTTTAAACAAGTCTGCAACCAATTTTCTTTGACAACAAAAAACAAAAACTTGTCTGTTTCAGCATAAAATTGTTCAGTTGGGTTATATATCTTTTTGCCCCCAAACAAAACAGTTGATTTGATCTAATTTGTTACCTACCTGTTTTGTTCAGGAGCTCAAGGTGGTAGATGTCCTCCCATTTTTACCTACAACAGAAACAGCAGCCCTATGAGATAGGTTGGGCTAAGACAGTGTGACTGGCTCACCCAGTAAGCTTCCATGGCTGAAGATGGTCTTAAAATGGGTCTCCTTGGTGCCAGTCCAGTGCCTCAACCCCTAATGTCGCTTTTCTTGAAACGGATGCAAACATTTGAATACACTGATCAATGTTTACAGATGACAGGCTGATTAGGTATTCCTGGGAATAGTAATCTCAACACCATGTGAAGGACACCTGTTTGGGAAAGGTGTCTTAATAGATGTTGGCATTTTTTCTTGTTTCTCACTATCGGGCATGCAGCCCCTGCTGCTTTTACATCTAGTGATTTAATTCCTTTGGCATTTGAAACTCAGTAGATGTTGAATAATTTGGTGACATGAGTGCTGTCTTTGTGTTGTTATTCAATGGTAATTGAATTTTCAAAGACAGCACACTCTACCACGCATATTAAAGGTAGGCTTGCACAATACACTCTTCCCATCAAACCTAATGCCATCCCACCCGGTGCCCCTGAGGTTTATCTGTACTCGCAAGCAAGCAACCAGCCAACAAAATTAAACATAATTCGAGAAAGAGAGAGAGAGAGAGATTGCTCTGATCTAATAGAATTCTAGTCTAGCTTCGTGTTGGAAACCTTTGCTAATATTTCTCTGTTCTGGTTTAAGGACAGAATTCAACCTCCTGTGTGATGCTCCTGGGTTGTCTCAGATCATGTCGAGTTTCTTGATGTTAGGTTACTGTGGGAGATTGTGTTTAATTTAAATTAAGTTAAGGTCAGATATAAGGGCAAAATGACAGTAAGGAGATGCTTGACACTTCCATGGTGGGGAGAAATTGGAATGGCAGTGCTAATGGATTTGGGGCCTTTTGGACAAGAACAAATTGGAGACTTGAGGTGTCTTTATAATACTGCCCATATTTAAAAATGTCCAAACAGAGCGGGGGTGAGCAAGGTACCTGAGCCCCTTTTTGAGGCCTTTTGGTGTTCTAGAGCAAGCAGTAATTTAAAGCTGAAATATGCTTTACACTAAGGTTATACAGGCTTCAAAAGTAATTTGTAAAAAAGACTTTGGCTGTTGTGTCTTTGCTGTACGTGTCTTTTTTCAGGTTTCTGTATGAGCCTGAGAAAAGATGCTGCTGCTTTAAGAGTCACCTTAGAGGTGAGTTGCTTAAATGATTCAGTTCATAGCAGCAGGGTTACTTCAGGTTCCCTGTAGAAAGGAAGCTGCTTTCATGAAGAGAGCTCGGGTGAGGTCCAAAACATTTCTTCCAAATCATTTTTGAGGTCTGTCTGGTCCTACTTTACATCAGCAAAATCTCTCTTGAACTGAGCTTGACTCCTGATGGCTACATGAAGACACCCTTGTGGTCTTCTTGACAACCGCATGGAAGTGGCTTGCCACTGCCGCCTTCTAGGGTGTTTTTTCAACTTCTTAAGCTGGCCTACAAGCTTAGGCTTTCCTGATAGCCCCCCATCCCAATATTAACCAGATCTAGCCCTGCTTAGCTTTTTTTTTTTTTGCAGTCAGCTAAGGCTGGATTAGTGCTGCCACCTTCTGTGACTTGCTCTGCATAGCATTAAAAAAAAAAGCATGAACACCTCACCCACACTCAAATCTAGAGGGAGAAAAACATGAAAATTCCTACTGCAGTCTTCAGCCCACTCAAAAAACATTAAGCTTAATCTCCCAGTCACTCGAAGTTTGTCTCCCCTTGACTGGGGCATCCTTCATCAGCTTGGAGTGCCCGAGACAGCATCCTCTGTACTCCCTGCCCCAACATTTCTCCCCCTCCCCATTCTATCTATTACCAGCTAAACCTCACTTCTCTTGCCGTGTGTCTGTTACGGCCTGCCTTTTTGTAGTCCGGTCACAGAAAAACTCCCGCTGTGTGGTTGCATTTTGCTTTCATCCTCCCCTCTGCTCTGTGCTGCCATCCTTTCTCCAGCAAAGGGGACCCGCCAAAATGAGAGATTTTTCAAGTACGGGGAGATCCAGCGCCTGTCCTTAGCTTCCATTGGTGATACATCATCTGCCACCAGACTGATTTAAGCAAGGAAAAATGAGAGAGAAGACTTATTCCCCTCTGATCATAACAAGAAAAGAACTGGATTGGGGAGGGGTGATGATTTCTCATTCAGCAGTTGCGGCAGCAAGAAATTATTTGAGGGCTGGGCAGTGGATTATGAAGCACATCAAGCTGTCTCTGAAGATGGCAGCCCAACCTCAGGATTTAGCGTTCCTGTAACATGTAGTGCAGCTTATCCAATTGTTTTGACATCATCCCGTTGTGCTTCCATTTCCCCAGTGCAGAACATTGGCCTCCATAGGAAATGCCCTGAATTGGTCTGTATTTTCCAGCAGTGGTCCCCAAACACAGAAGTGTTGGGCCATCTGGCTGGGAGTGGTAATACTCATGCATCTGAAAGAAGCTGGGTAAGGAAGGTTCTGCGATCAAAGGGAGGACTCAACATGAAACTTCTATTTTTACTGGCTTCCCTGGGTTGCTGTTTACATGTAGTTTTGTCCCCAGGAAATGTGTGTGGACTTGCCATTTCCTTCAAAAGACGCTCCTGTGTTGATGATGTGCTCCTCTGGTGTCGCTGAAAGATTAAGTGGTGTTTGGCGTTTTTCTATCTGTGTCTTTCATGCATTACAATAGGGCTGATTAATTGGAAGTGAAACATTACAGACAAAGCCCCAGCCAAGCTCTATGGCCTGTTATTAACTAGCGGCACCGAAGAACTGGCCAGAACTACGTGACCTAACTTGTCTTGTCTTTCGCTGTGGCTAGGCTGTTGGTATAAGAGCGCCCTCTGCAGGACAGGTAGGGTCACTGTGTCAGGAGAGAAATACGATCAGTGGAAAAAGCTACAGAACGGGCATTCAGAGGAAAACCAACTGCGTTTTTGTTATTTCTCTCTGAAAGAACTTGGGTGGTTTGAAAACTTGAAAATTGGAAGAAGTAAATTACTAGAGGAAAGGTGAATAAGAGTTTGAGTAAATCAGATCTCAAAGATTTCACGGGGGTGAAAGAGCACTTGCAGACTAATCCTGTCCTATTTTTTATAAGAGTCTTGTTGGCAGGTACGGCTGACCCTTTGCAGGCCCTCAGCCCTCTTTGTGTGCAAATGTAGAAGCTGTCTTTCAAGACTAACTGCAGGCTTATTAGAACTGGTTGAATAAGATAAGTTGCCTCCTGTTACGTAAATATATAGAACAGTCCATGTCAAATTGAAGGATTTGGGGAGATTCTTGGAAGGCCATCTGGTCCAGTCCCTGAAGATCAGTGCAGAATAGGGCTGTGCTTTGGATTTGAAGGTAAAAAGATGATCCTGGGAAAAGATGTGTTTGGTTCAAAGTGCTACAGGCACTTCCTCACATGTTCTGAAGTGCCTTTTTGCCTTTGAGTCTGAAGCACTGCATGGCACTAATGCAGAACTTAGAAGCCCTGCTTTGCTGATAGACAAACCAGCCAGCCTCTATCTACATACCTCCAGGGAGAAGAGCATCTACCATCTCCCAAGATAGTCTGATCTGTTGTCAAACAGCTTTCCAATGTTTTTCCTAGAGTTGAATGCTGCTTCCTGTCTTAACATTCAGTTGAAATCATCCTAACCTTTGCTTTTACCTGTGCCCTCAAGCACAGGGGAGAACTAGACTGCTCCATCTTCTGTGAGATGGCTCTTCAGGTCCCAGCAATGCCTGCAAAAGCCTGTGTGGGACCCTCACATCCCTTGTGGGATGAAATCCATATGTGGGGGGTGGGAGTTAGCATCCTTTGGACCATTTTCAGTTGATTGATCTCAGACTCTCAGCAACGGAAGGAGAAGACCCAGTGCTGCTAGGGAGAAGAAAAAAAGGCTCATGTGAAGCCAAGGAAACTGGGATTATTTATTTTGTATCTATACCGCTAGACTCAGAATCAAGAAAGGAATTACTTATATGTTTATTCATTCCATTGTATTTTCTTCCTGTTACTCCTTGAAGGGGCTCTGTGTGGTATTAAGAATCCCTTCCCCTGCCCCTTTATCATTACAGCAATCCTGTGAGGTAGGATAGGTTGAAAGGGAGGTGAGAGTGACTGGTCCCTGGTCACCCAATAAGTTTAATGGCTGAACAGGAATGTGGACTTGGGTTTCTTTTGCCTTAATTCCATCTTCTAATGGTGTTTAACGCATCCTCTTACAGTGGATGCTGTCACCCTGTGTCCAGTGGTAGTATTAACCCCTTTCCCATAGTGCTTTTCTACTCAGAAACTCTCCCTCCCTCCATTCCTTGTGGGTGTGTGTGTAAGAAGGCAAAGCGTTTTCGAAGAGAACACTGTATTTCTTTTAAAAAAAGGGGAGGGGGCCATTTTTGATGTAGCTGATCAGGCAGTTGAAAGGTGAGAAGGTGGAAAGTTTCCACTTTCCTTGAGATCATCTTCTCACTGCAGTGGCAAATATCTGGAATACAATTTCTGGCCCACTGGCCCATTCTTGAGGGGTTGGGGTTGGGATGAGAGATGCTTTATGGCAGATGACCCAAGGAAAGAAGTTTTCCCCAGTCTACTTATTCTCTTGCTCTCATTTTTTTTTTTTTTTCATTTTGCAGGTTGCGGTACATGGTGAAACAGCTGGAGACGGGAGAGGTGAATATCGAGGAGCTGAAGAAGAACTTGGAATATACAGCTTCTTTGCTTGAAGCGGTTTATATTGATGAGACCAGGTGCGGATGTAAGGGTTGGAAAGCCCTGTGGGTGTCTGTCTGGTCCAATACTATTCCCCTCCTCCCCCCTAAAAAAAAAAAAAAAGCCAGAATGAGTGCCATTGGATAGCCTGGCCATCCCTGAGCTGAACACCCTCCAGACTAAGGGACTTCAGTTACCATTGAACATTGCTGAAAATTCTGGAAGTTGGTCTGTACCTTGGAGAACACCCTGGTTGAGGAAAGCTGGGATAAAATGAGTGATGGGGAGTTCATAGGCCAACAGAGACTATTTTGGAAGTCAGGCAGTAATTTGAAGATGGTGTTTGGTGTCACGGCTTGGATGTTGGCAGAAACTCTGCTGGGTTGCACCACTCTCAAGGCCTTTATTGGGGGGATCTTCCTGTGAATTCCAGTTCATGTTGGGACTGAGAAGAGTTATGGTTCCCCCTAGTGGCAGACTGGCATATGAAGAACTCACCAACCTTGGATCCATTGAATCCAGAGAGTCAATTATCTAAGTCACAAAACTCCTCTTAAATTATATGAAACAATTTCTCCCAGACAAGTAAAGGCACATTAGAAGACAGAGACCTAATCTCTTTCTAGGGTCCAGAGACGTACTAATGGCATTTCCCTATTACTGAGTTGTTCTTCATCCATTCTTAAGTTGTCAGAAAACAATACCACCGTGAAATTTGCTGTCCCTATTATTGATCCCTCTTTGGCCTTTATTCTTGTTGTTCCCAGTTGTTATCAGTCACCTGACTTCCTTCCAAAGTAATGGTTGGAAACCTAATAGCTTCACCCACCTTGTAGCTGCTCTTGGACCTTCAGAATAAGGGAGAACACACTACTTTAGTGTGGGTACAGCTAAAATGACTTAAGGCCATCTCACTCATGGGCTGGTGTAGGGAGTGTTATGGAGACTTGGTGAAAAAAAATGATGATGATAGAGTGTGTATGTGGTTAGTGAAAGTGGGGACAGGCCCTAAGAAGAACTCTCAAGTGCTCTCTAGTTGGCAGCTGTCCAGATCTATGCAGCCTGATCTACCTGTATAGACAACTTTCTGGCTCTTTCAGAAGTTATAACCAGGAACCTGGCTTCAGTGCTGTCCTTCCTCCCCATCTGCTTGTGTTTGTGAAAACAGGGCAAGCAGAAAGGAAAGAAGGTAGGAATCAGATTCCACAAGAATTCGAACTGGGAAGTGGTGTTTGAACTGGACTAATTGAGGGAGGGCTTGCTCCCCACTTTTTTTTCCTGTGGGAGGAATAGCAGGCATGTCATTACCTGTGGAATGCAATTCAATCTAAAAGAAATTTGGAGAACTCTCTTGGATTTAAAGAGTTAAAGGCCCCATATTTTCATTTTTTAAATTCTTTTTGACATTTACAAGATAATCCGTCAGTGTTGAAAATCAGGCTAAGTGCCGGTTTTACTGTTGTTCTCTGGGCTTCTTTTTTATTTTGGGGGGGGGCAATGTAACTGCAGCTCTGGTCTCCTATTGTGATGTGTATCGCTCCTAATAGCTTCTCATCCATCCTTCCTCTCCCCACTGGCACCATTCCTGTTTCAGGAAGATTCTGGACACAGAAGATGAACTCCAAGAGATCAAGTCTGATGCTGTACCCTCTGAAGTCCGAGACTGGCTGGCCTCCACTTTTACCCAGCAGACCAGGGCCAAGGGGCGCCGTTCGGAGGAGAAACCCAAGTTTCGCAGCATTGTGCATGCTGTTCAAGCTGGCATCTTTGTGGAAAGGTTTGGCTCTTCTTCCCGCTCCCTGGACTGCCTGGAATTAGAATAAAATAGGGTGTAAGGGATGAGGGACTATGCTTGTGGGGTTGAATAAGGAATGTTTCACAGGAGATGACAGAGGGAGGAGAATGCTTTGCTCTAGCTTAGCTTTTCCCAGCTGAGAACTCCATCTCTGATTTCTTGTACTGCAGTTTACCAGACCCCTGTTGGCATAGTTAGCCATGTTGGCTAGGGCGGATGGAAGTATAGACCCCTTAGGAGGGCATCAGGTTGGAGCAAGGTGGCCAGATGGACAACTTGGGTCTGACTGCATTTCTGGGGAATCAGTGCATGGAGGTGTTCTTTAGTTCTCTTTTAGGAAAGGGGACTGAGATGATGAAGAGAAAAGGAGCGAGTGGAAAGGAGGAAATAGAGCGGATTGCATATAATATTGGTGAAAATAACATGTGAAATATATTAATTTAGAATGAGCCCTGTGAGTCTGGGGAATCTGTGCATGGGTCTGGAATGCTACTGGGCCACTGACCTCTAGTATCTCTGTGGAAGAGGCTCAGATTCAACATGCCTGAAATTTATTGCCCAGCCTGGGGAAAGCTGAATGCTCCTTGCATGCTTGATGGGATCTGGAAGCCATTTCTAATGGCAAGTAAGCCAGATCTCCCAGGGACTGTCTGACTGTGTGTCCTCCATTGTGCAGGATGTTCCGTCGAACGTACACAGCTGTGGGACCCAATTATTCTCCCTCGGTCATCAATTGTCTGAAGGTAACAACCCTGCTGGGGGGATTCTGATAACAGTGCTATGCTGTCTGTGTAAGTCTCTGTTGAATGTAATAAGGCTTATATCCTAGTAAGAAGGCACAGGTTCCCAATTTTTGTATCTGTGGTTTTTCCTGCTTGAGAAGAGGCTTCTGTCATCCACCCCATCCCAATTCTCAAGGTTACTTTCACCCACCACCAAAAGCCATCCATTGGGCGGATATTTATCAGTTACACTTTTCTAGCTATTCCCTTTTATATGCTCTATAAAAAGGACATCAGAGACAAACCATTCATGAAAGTTCTAGTTTTGACCAGGAATCAATAATCCACACCGTAGGGGTTAATTAATCACTGTAGAAGGAAGAGGCTTAGAGAAATCCTTTTTGATACACGTTATAAACCACCTGGAGTCATTTGGAATAGGGTTGTATATAAACGATAAATGAATGTGTGTACTGTGTGTGTACAATGTGTGTGTGTGTGGATGGATGGATGGATGGATGGATGGATGGATGGATGGGCAGGCAAACAGACATATTTGTTAGGGGAATGATTAATGCCTGGAGGTGGATTTCTTGGCTCACATTAAATCCCATCTAATGGCCTTTTTTAAAAAATTCCTTTTCTTTTGGAGCCTTGCCCCGTTTTTTCCCCCTTCCTGCCCCAGCTGTAAGTTCTTTGCTGAGTGGTAACAGCAGACCTCCTCTCGTGCTCTCTCTCTCTCTCTCACTCTGCCTCTGCTTTTCTTGCTAGACTCTCGACCTCTGGTTTTTTGATGTCTTTGCACTGAACAGGGTGAGCGAAGACCATGCCTTGCGCACAATTGTCTTCGAGCTGCTCACCCGCCACAATCTCAACAGCCGCTTCAAGGTAAAAAACCTGAATGGGTACGAGCATGTGCGTGTGATCGTCGTGTGCCTGCAGGTTAAATCATTTTTCAAAACTGAGAAGTAAGAGCAGCCCACTAAATATTGGCTGCTTTGAAAGCAGAAGTGGGGGTGTATTTTTCTTGCTAAGGGCCCTATTTTCGTAAGGGTGATCTTTTGGGGTGCTGCAGGCCAAGGTCTGGAGCCAGAATGGTCTGTGGGCAGATCCAGAGTCAGAAGTGAATGGGGTCATTTCTCTTCTTCCCCCTCTTTTTCCCCAACCAAAGGATTGCCAGGGAAGGGACTGACCACTTTGGGTAAAGGTTTTGAAAGTAGGCTGAGGGCTAGATACCACCCATCCCTCTTTTACTTTGCCGAACTCCCAACAGAGTCAAAAAGATAAAGCCTCCCTTGAATATGGCCCTTGCTGCTCCCCCCAGAAATGGTTTGCCATTGTCTTCTTTCAGAATATATTTTTGACTTTCCAATCTCTCCTGGGATTTTCTGTTGGTCTCCTTTCCAAATATGAAGCAGATCTGATCTCACTTAGCTTTGTTTTGAGATCAGCCAAGGTTGGCCAGGTGCTGCAACTTGCTGGGACTCCAGCAGGATAGCCACAGTAATTTCTTGCATTGAAATACAACAGAAGTTAAATGTGTTGCTTAAATTACCAGGGCTTTTTTGAGGGGGAAGGCTGCAGTAAAGGAAACCTGATTGAAACTGAACCCCTGCAGAAGTTTTATACTTGAACACTCATCATCCTTCACGGGCATAGTCAGTGGCATAAAATTATTGGACTGGTAACCGGCTGCCTCTCCTGAGTTGAATGGCTCAAAGTTTTCCAGATGAGATGCTGCTTTGATGATAAAGTGTGCTGAACATTCATGATAAGGCTACCGTTGTCTTCCTCTACCTTTAAAACTTCCACTTTGAACAAATGCTAAGCCATCACTTGACTTGCCAGTATGGACCACCCAGGTCACTCTGGCTTTTTCAACAAACTATGGCTTATTGTGATCCCAATCATCATTTGCTCTCTTTTAGGAGCTCCAGCCTGAAAGTTTAATCTATGGGAAGAGAACGGCAATCTGGTACCCCAAATAGTAAAGCCTTAAAGGGAAGGAAAGAAATTTGCCCAACAGCTTCATTCAGAGAGGTTCTTTACTGGAAGGGATGTTCCTTATTTTAAGGGACAGCCTATATGTTAATTGATCATCCTTTTAGCATCTCATGTACAATGTAAAAGGATGCCCTAAATTTATGCTTCCTTAGAACAGAAGGGTCATGTTCTTTTCATTCCAGGCACATTTCTGATAAATGACCCTCAACTGTGGAAGTTTCATCTAGCTACATATAACACTGTACTGACATTGGAGGAAATGGTCTTTTCAGCAACAGTAATAGAAGCATCTTGCTCATTTGACTGAGGAACAAAACAGCCATGTGATCCTCTACATTTAAGCTGCAAACGGTTCCTCAGTGCTTTCATTGAAATCATAGGGATGAATTGCATTGGAAGAAAAGAAGCTGGTGCAGTAGGTCAGTGTTTTTCAAACTTGGCAACTGTAAGATGTGTGGACTTCAACTCTCAGAATTGCCATGCTGGCTGGGGAGTTCTGGGCATTGAAGTCGACCCCTCTTAAAGTTGCCGAGTTTGAAAAACACTGCAGTAGATCATATATATTAAAAAGGGATTCTTACTCTGCGCAGGAGCCAAGATACAAGGGTTTTGTGCTCAATCTCCAGCATCTTCAAGTTCAGGCTCCCGTCTGAAACACTGGAGAGCCACTACCACTTCAGGCAGATCACATTTCAGATCTGTTGGACTGCAGCCCCCACCATCCCAAGCCAGATTTCCTATGCTGGCTGAGGAGTTATAGTTTAACACAACCGGAAGACACTCCTCGGAAAGGCTAATACAGAGGACACCATGCCGGATGGACTGACTGTCAGATTCAGGAGAAGTCACCTTAGCTTGTTCCTGCTTCCAGATTCTGGGGCCACCCTGTCTTTTTGTCGTTTTTCAGATCCCAACGGTGTACCTCATGACTTTCCTGGATGCACTGGAGGCTGGTTATGGGAAATATAAGAACCCTTATCACAATCAGATACATGCTGCTGATGTTACCCAGACTGTACATTGCTTCCTGCTTCGCACTGGCATGGTGGTGAGTCTACTGTGTGGACTGGCGCTTCCGCAAATGTCCCATTTGTTCACCCTTGAGCTGGGAAGTATTAATATTACATGCTTAGAAAATTAATTCTGCTTTTCTGTGTCTGGAGAAACTGCAGAGTCCTGGGTTTTAGTCCGTGACTTTCTGCTGGGCTGATGTGAACTACCTAGAACAGATCCCAGGAATGAGAATTCCATGCTGTTTTGCTCCCAAATTACTCTTTGTCAAAATTCACCGAAACTCCATGCACAAAACAGTGACATAAACAACACAGTGCCCTCTAGAGGTCTCCCATGTTTAGCACTAAGCCAGGAATTGGAAAACGGGTTGCAGTCAGCAAATGTTCGCTCAGTGAATTGGGCTTTTCGCAATGTGTTCCTCCTCCCTCTTCTTTCATTTCAGAATCAGGCTGTGTATCTGTAAAAACTGGGCAATAAGCAAAAACTCGACAGGTTATAGTACAAGAGGAATACAAAGTTGTAATTAAAATATAGAATCATATCAATAAAAAACAAACAAACCTTGGAATAAATCAGTAACCTCACCAGCTAAAATCCATTCCAGCAAATAAAATGTCTTGAAAACCAAATCTCTCTGAAAATTCTGGCTGTTGGGAATTCCCATGGCGGGGAGTGAGAAGTTCCAGTGAGGATGAGGCAGAAGGAAGGACTTTTCCCAGGATTCTTAAAACCAGGATCAACTTATATGGGAAAACACAGCCTTTCAGTTAGGCTGCTTCCCAGTCCTGTATGGCTTTGAAGGTCATAGCCAGCAATTGGGATCATGCATGGAAGTGATGCCAGCTGAAAATGTTGGCAGTCATATTCCCAGCACACCTAGAAAGCATAAGTTTTGAGAGGCTGACTTAAGGCATCAGATAACAGACAGTTTCTTTCAGATAACACAAAGCCATATTTGTGGTAGGAATCCTGAGCTGAGAAATGGAATCTGTCCTAGGTGGGAGCAGAGTTATATATGAAAGGACATACCTAGCCACACTTACACACCAAAGAGCAGTAAGATGCTTGTCCTTCTGTACCTTGTTGCTGCTTCTCTTTTGCCATGCAAAGTGCAATTGGGCTATAGTGTCTGTTTTCAGGAATGAAGGTTTTAAGTCAGAATCTGAGCCCCTGATAGGACAGCAACGGATGTAGAAGGGTTGTGGAATCAGAGGGATCTGGTCATTGGGATGACCCTATATTGCAGAACCTATCCTCCATTTATGATGGCAAACATCTGGAGTTATTCCCAGACATCACCCTTTCATTCCTACAGGTGCTGACCATCTCCCCTGCTTTTTCTTCCTCTACAGCACTGCCTGACAGAGATTGAGGCCCTGGCCATTATCTTTGCAGCCGCAATCCATGACTATGAGCACACGGGTACCACCAATAGCTTCCACATCCAGACCAAGTAAGTAATAAGGTTGCATAGATGTTCTGTTGCTAACCTTACAGTGCCATTTTAGAGGAAAGAAAAGTGCTGAAAGACCTGTGGAATGCACAATAACAAATAATAAGTCAACTATGTTGGTTACTTGAGGCTTCCATGGCCTCTTTTTGCCACGCAATTAAGGATGAACCAGTGTAGGCCATTGTACTGAGTATACTTGGATTTAACCAAAATGTTGGAAAGTTCATCAGTTCCTCAAAAAACAGGATCACCCATTCTTGTCCTTGAGATTGCTTTTGCTGAAGCCACTTGGTGCTGTATGGTTTTCTTCCTTTTCAGGTCAGATACAGCCATTTTGTACAATGACCGGTCAGTGCTGGAGAACCACCACATCAGCGCTGTTTTCCGCATGATGCAGGAAGAGGAGATGAACATACTTGTCAACCTGACCAAGGATGAATTTGTGTGAGCCCTCATAATCCCTTTCTCTACTGAACCCTGCTCTCAGGAAAAACGGGGCATGCTTCCACTGAGAAATGCTTCAAAGGGGTCCAGGCATTGGGAGGTCAGATGGGGCAAGAATCAGCAAGTTGATGGTCAACCTCGCTATTAACTAGAACACAATGGCCTCTTCCTGTGTGATGCTGTGCATTTATATTTAGTTGTGAGAAAGGGCAATCATTAAGTGGAGCTTCCTCCTTTAGTAAGTGGGCTTGGGTTTATAGTCATATTAACTGCTCAGATATGCTTATGTGGGACTCCCTCTGACAGCCACTGATCAGTTCTATCTTCCATTTATTTTCAGATAACTCCAATTTGGGGTGCCATGTCTTCTCTTACGCTTCTGAGGGTGATTGAAGGGATGTTCTGGAGACCCGGCATCACAAAATTGGCGGCTTTTACATAGCAGCAGAGTTTGCTTAGGTGGCAGCAGAAACAATTTTTTTCCCCTCAGCATTATGACTCCAGACTTCTTGAGGCTAAAAAGACCCAAATATACAAAATCTTTCTAGGCCGTGCATTTGTAGCATTTAGAAGTTCTCAGTTGTTGCTCAGATATTCTGTGATATGAGGAAAAATACTCTGATCACCTGCCCTTGGTTTTTGTAACCAGCCTTCCAGACCAGCAGGAAAATGTGGCAAATTGCCCTCTTGTGTGATGCCGGGAACTTCCTACTGGGGTTGTGTATGTGTGTGTGTACACACATCGATACTCAGGGAGTCTTGAAATGACTAACTAGCAGAGATGACAAGGGTTCTGGGTTCTACCAGCATTCATCCCAAAATTGTTTGCAAGGCTTGCTCTGCAGATCTCCTTCATTTCATACCTCATTTTATTCTTGAGTAGTCGAATGAAAGCCTCATTTCCATGCCAGCACCTCCCACTTGGCTTGATTGACAGCTTCAGCCTGCACCATAGATTTCTGCCTGGCACCTGAGTTTGAAACTATTTCCAGATTCAAGACAATTTATGTACCAGATGTTCTCATCTTAGGCCCATGTCTATCATTACAGTATTCCCTCAGCTTAGCTGATAGGGCGCATGAGGCTTTGTAAATAATTATCATGATAAATTGTCTAATTTTCTTGACGTCAGCTCCCTTTTCTTTCATCTCCTTTGAGAAGCCACTTCTTTGTTGCTTGAGCAACAAATCTTTAGATTTGTTGAAATATAAGCTTTGCAGGGGAGGGGAGGGGGAGAGGAGGGAACGCAGGAAATGGAGCCCAGAAATCCCCTCTCATACACGTTTGATACACCCATTGTGATGACCTTTGCATTGGAATTTATTCAGACATCTATATTAGAATTTTCTGGGATCCATGTGTATGTGTATTTGCATATATGCATATGTACAGATAGGCCGATTAATAGAGTGGTTTTGTTGATTCTGGAGGCATAGTGAAATTAAGCTTTTAAATTCTACTGAATTCTGTTTAAGCTCAGCTGCTGAACTGCAAAGATGATTACTTATTGAATCCATTCATAGGCAGAACGAAAAATGAAATAAAGGTTGGCAGACTCCTTCTGTTAAACGTATTACAGCTGCAGAGGACTTGCTGGGAAGATAGGATTTCCAAAGACTTCCCACAGCAAAGCAGTCAATGTGAAGATATATTATTGTCTTTGGGAACAGTGAATAGAAGGAAGGCATTTGTGTGTCTCAAGTGGCCTTTGAGTCTTTCCAGCCCCCAGGAGAAAGGGTTAAAGACATGACTGTCGTTATCAAAGGCAATATCGAAAGCAAAACGTGGCAGCAGTACTACTTGATGCTCAAGGGTCTTTGATATTTGTGCCATCTTGGTGCAGAATTTTTCTTCTGGAACTGCAGAGAGTTTCAACTCAAATGGGATCACTCATGGTAACTGAATGGATGGAGTCTTCCATTTCTCATTAAAAACAGGGGTTCCTCCTGGTGTATCTGCAAGATGTATTTGTGTAAGAGGTTGAACACGTAGGAGGAGTGTGTTTGACAGTGGATGTGTTTCTTTATTTCATGCGACGCAGGGAGCTCCGGTCGCTCGTGATTGAAATGGTCCTGGCTACAGACATGTCCTGTCACTTCCAGCAAGTCAAGTCCATGAAAACTTCCCTGCAGCAGCTTGAGCGGTAAATGGCAGAAGGAGGGGGGGTGTGCACGCACGCACATATGCATGTATTTAAAAAATTGCTATAATGACCTCTGGGTATGTAACAGAAAAAAGAGTGGATTTGAAAGCACAACATCGTTTTTTTTTAATTGAAGTTGGCAGATGCATACCAACCTGCAGACATTAGAAAGCTCTCTAGCTAATCTGAGGCAGCTTCCTAGTGATGACACTGATCACCAAGTCAATTCAGAGTGAGGGTGGACAATGCTTCTTTTAGAGATGTTTTGAAAGCAAGTGTTGAAAAAGCAAGAAGATACGCTCTAAGCTTGGTTGTTTGCTTGCAGATGTTTCGTTACCTGACTAGGTAACATCATCAGCACAGCATGAGGTTACCTAGTTGGGTAATGAAACATCTGCAAGCAAACAGTCAGGCTCAGAGAGCACCAAGGACTCCACAGTTCAACCCTGAGCTACTTGTATTCTCCTCTACACACACACACTTAATATTGGAAGTTTTTAAAAAGTATAGGTGTAGGGGACTGGTAGCAATGGGTGGGACAGGACTTTCTAAGCTCCACCTGGAAATGCTTTATTCAGCCTAGTCTGAAGAATAGCCAACAGTTCTTTGAGATTGCCCCCAGGTTCCTTCCTGGATTCTTCTGGCAAGCACAGAGGGCCTGGGAAAGAGTCAAGATCTTCACACATTTAGTGGAACATAAAGTAAGAACTGGCAGACGTTTCTCATGTTGCCTAGGGAATATACCTGGATTTTAAAATCAGCTATAAAACAACAGTGGAAATGAGGTCTCTGGAATAAGGATGTGCACAATAGTGGTTATTCTGCTTCTTGATGGGATGGGTGCACTTGTCCAGTTGATCCTTGCTAAAGCAGGCTTCTGTACAGCAGCAAAGGTGAGTGCCTGGCACATGGCATAGCAAACTGGAGGCTGCCTGTCCCAGTTGGGACACTGTGCCTATGTGGGTACATTATGCCAGGGGCAAGATCTGACCCCATTTATGCTATTCCTGTGCTGCTGCTTCCCCAGGATTGACAAATCAAAAGCCCTCTCCTTGTTGCTGCATGCAGCTGATATCAGCCACCCTACCAAACAGTGGACGGTGCACTCCCGATGGACCAAAGCGCTCATGGAAGAGTTCTTCCGCCAGGTATGCCTGGGGATCTGCCCTGGACGGGTTTGGTTGGGCTGGGATGCCAAATAGGACTGCTGAAATCACGCTCACCTTCTTGCCCCTCTTTCCGGTAGTTACGAACACTTGCTTTTTAGATAAAGTCACAACTGTCAGGTTGTACCACATCCATAGTGCTTTCAGTGAAAAACTATATTCCATGCCTAAACTGTGGCAGAGTTTGCACTACACGTTACACCTGGTTAGCAAATTAACCCATTTCCTGGGTTCATATCATACACTGAATTGTGCAACACTCCATAGGCTGGGTTGCATGACTTCTGAGCCATAGGACAGTTAAGTCAGTTAAAACTAACCAAATTTAGCACGTTCCGTGAATGTAACTGATCTGGTTATATATGCTGGGTCTGCCTCAAATATCTTACTACATGACTAGGTTCTGATGCTGCCTTGTTTTTTTTATAGGGAGACAAGGAAGCTGAGCTGGGATTGCCGTTCTCCCCATTGTGTGATCGTACATCCACGCTGGTGGCCCAGTCACAGATTGGTGAGTTGCAGAAAACCAGACTGTATGCCATGGTGGAGCCCTCCCTGACTGCCTCTTCCTTTCCTCCCTGAATGTAGAAGAGTTGTTAATTTATCCTCCATTGGTTTATTTTCTCTTGCCACAGGCATAGCAGAGTGAACCGCCCTCATTGCGCCCTGTGTATAACCCTTCAGAGGAAAGCAGAGAAGTCCACAAGTCTGTCCCTAACACCTTCTTCCTTCCACAGGTTTCATTGATTTTATCGTGGAACCCACTTTCCAAGTTCTGACAGACGTAGCGGAGAAAATGGTCATCCCATTAGTGGAAGAAGGTTCCAAGAATAAATCGCCCAGCCAGCAGAGCAGGTTTGCACCTACCAGGTGGGGATGGGGGACCATGGAAGACAGGGAGTTGCAGCCGGGGGTGTGAGCCTCTTTGGCGTTCTTTATTGCATTGTTTCTCAACCTCAGCAACTTTAAGATGTGTAGACTTCAACTCCCAGAATTGTCCAGCTAGCACGGTGGCTGGAGAATTCTGCGAGTTGAAGTTCATACATCTTGAAGTTGCTGAGGTTGAGAAACACTGCTTCATTGCATGAGGCTTCCCAGGGTTCTGTCCCACTTGTCCAACATTCTGACTCTTCTGGTCTGACCTCCCTAATCTAGATCAGCAGGTGGGAGATTGCTTTTCAGTTACCAAGGGCTCCTGGGACACAGGGGCAATTTGGCCTTCCCATCCTGTTAACAACTCTGAAAAAAACATGTCACTGTTTCCAAACAGCAGTTATTTCCTCTGGGTCCCTGATGGCATTCTGACTGGTCTACCCTTTGAATATTATATTGTTTTTATACTGTCTGGGATATTGTGAGCTGCCCAGAGTTGTTTGGAGTCAGGTGGCATCAAAAAAATAAATACATAAATAAATAGACTCCTTTCCCTCAGCCTAGCTGTCAGGGTCAGTATTTTCCTACATCTCCGCCAGTGGGAAGGATATCTTCATCCTCCAGTTGGGACATGACCCTGCCTGCAGACAATCACACAGGGTCCTTTGCAAACCTCTTCTTTCTGTGTCTGAATAGAAATAGAAAATAATACTAATACTAACGTGCCAGAGGTTCAACCATGCGGGACAGGTCTCATCAGAGGAGCCAGATGAAGTGTCTCTCTCCCATAAACAATATGGTGAGACGTAATTTACCGAAACCTATACTGGTTCAGTTGTCACCTGGGTCAACAAGGACCGTGCTAGGTGATCTAGTTCCTGGACATCTGGTGACAAGTGGGCTACAGGACTCAGGATTGTTGGCTGAGCAACCAGGGCCATCTGAGCAGAAAGGAAACTGCCCAACCAGCAGAGGAACAAAAGATCAGCTCCTAATTGACAAGATGATTTTGGAAAACTGCAAGAGAAGGAAGACCAACTTGAATGTAGCTTGGATTGATTACAAAAAGGCATTTGACTCCCAGCCACATGATTGAATAATCAAGTGCCTAGAAATAACAGGAGTCAGTAGAAACATCAGAAGCTTTGTGCAAAGATCAATGGCACAATGGAAGACACAGTTGCTGGTCAATAGTGATAGACTGGGAGAGGTTAATATCAAGAGAGGAATCTTTCAAGGAGACTCACTGTCACCACTACTGTTTGTCATTGTATTGATTCCTCTGTCAACAATACCGAACAAGTCAGGCCATGGCTATCAAACATTAAAAACATCTGCAGGGCTATCCCACCTACTTAACATGGACAATCTGAAGCTCTATGGAAAAATACCATCTGAAATAGAATTGCTGAAAGTCTGGATGAAGAAGATCACTACAAATATCTGGGCATCCTTCAAGCTGACAAGATCAAGCATACTGAAGTCAAGAAGAAGGTTAGTAGTGAATATATCATGAGAGTGAAGAAGATCTTAAAGTCCAAACTCAGTGGAGGAAATACCATCAAGGCAATTAACACCTGGGCAATTCCAGTCATTAGATACACAGCAGGAATAGTGGACTGGACTCAAGCAGAACTAGAAGCCCTGGATAGGAAGACCAGAAAAATAATGACAATGAAACATGCCCTTCATCCAGGCAGCGATGTTGACAGACTCTACTTAACAAGGAGCATAGGTGGGCGTGGAATGTTGCAAGTACACCAGACAGTTAAAGAAGAAAAAAGGGCATTAGAAGAATATCTGAAGGACAGTGAAGAAGTTGCACTGAAGCTGGTACACCATGAAGGCTTACTGAATACTGAAGAGACATACTGGCATACAAGAAAGACCAAATGAAGAATAGAAAAAGAGGCATGGCAAGGCAAAGTATTACATGGCCAGTGCACAAAAAAACTTGCAGGCAAAGCCGATAACAAGAAGATCTGGCAATGGCTAAGAGTGGGAAAGTTGAAGAAGGAGACAGAGGGGCTAATTCTGGCTGCAGAAGACCAAGCCTTAAGATACAAAGCATACAAAGCCAGAATTGAGAAGACGGCAACAGACAACAAATGCCACCTCTGCAAAGAAGCTGAAGCAACAGCGGATCACCTAGTTAGCTGCTGCAAGAAGATCACACAGACTGACTACAAACAGCAGCATGACAAAGTAACAACAATAGTGCATTGGAATATCTGCAACAAATACCATTTGCCTGCAAGCAAAAACTGGTGGGACTACAAAACAGACAAAGTAATGGAAAATGAAGAAGCTGAAGTGCTCCAGGACTTTAGAATTCAAACAGACAAGCACCTGCCCCATAACACCCCAGACTTAACCATTGTTGATAAGGAACACAAAAACGTCTAGACATTGCAATACCTGGAGACAGCAGAAGAGAGGAGGAAGAATTGGAGAAAATCACAGAATACAAAGACCTGCAAATAGAAATAGAATGACTGTGGCAAAAGAAAACAAAGATAGTACCAATAGTAATAGACACCTTAGGTGCCATCCCAAAACATCTGGAGCACCACTTGAACCTCATCAGCATTGACAAAATCACCATCAGTCAGTTGCAAAAGGCAGCTTTACTTGGAACAGCTTACATCCTGCGATGATACCTTTAACACATTCAAACAACATCTGCCTATCCCAGGTCCTTGGGAAGGACACGATAGGTGGGTAAAAATGCCAAATCCAGTCTAAACCTCTGGCTGACTGTGCGACCAAAAATAAGAATTTGCATCGAGTTCTTCCCAAGTATCTAGGATGTGGTAATGTGTCAGCATAATATATGTGCAGATCCAAGCCGTGTGGCCTTTTGTAATTGACAGATGGAAATAATTTTTTTGGACGGCACTTAGAAAATCTACGTGTTGACAAAAGTTCCATCTGTCAGTTACAAAAGGCCGCACGGCTTGGATCTGCACATATACTACGTCGATACATAATGACATCCTAGGTTCTTGGGAAGAACTTGATGCAAATGAAGGCCAACACCAGCCAAAAAACTGGCTGCTGTGATTTCATGTTGTTGTGTATATAGTAATAATACAATTTGATAGGATAGAGTCATATATTCCTTTCCCCCCACCCCTCTTTCCTTCCTCCCTAAATGGACTGGAGAAGGCATGGGTCCTTCACAGCCACCCCACTTCCTCCCTATCTGGAACTGGTGGAGCTACAGTGGGCCAGGCTTTGCCTGTGTACACTTTTCTGTTGCCAAGCTGAACCACGTCCGTTGGAAGGAGGAAGCCACGGAATGTTTAAGAATATTCACCTCTCTATTCGTGACCGGGTATAAGGAAGCAGCCTTAAGGTGGACTGTCTGTCTAGCTCAGAATTGTTTACTGACTGGCAGAAGCTCCCTGAAGCCTGACATTTGAGATTTCCACACCTCTGTCAGAAGCTTCTCTTCTACCTGGGGAGGGCAGGTTTGATCTTTGGCATGCAAAGCTGATGATGGACTTCTGCAAAAACTCTCTTTCCCTGCAGGGGAGGGCAAAGCCTGCCCTGCAGTCATGACCTTGATTGCCCCAGGCTTGACAGATGAGGATTTGTATGGATGGGACAGTGCATCTCTGGGTGAAGAGCAAAGAGTAATTCATAGCACTGCCCAGGGGCAATATTGATAAGCAACAATGAATCTTGGGTGAGACAGCCTGTAAGATCTGCTCTCTGGTGGCGAAAGCTCCCAGAGCTTTGTGGACTGCTTCCCTGATGCATGCTGCTGTTGGTCAGAGCAAAAGGGCCAAAGAGATAGCACAGAAGCCTGTGAGATCAGATGAAATCCCAATTTCCCAGGATGCCAGTGCCAAGTAGCCCAGCTGGCAGCCACGTGAGGCTTTGCATAAATATTCCCTGTCGCAGCCGGCAGTTGCAGTGGCGCAGCTCATGGTAGAGGTTGTTCTGGTGCCTTGTACAGTCCTGATCTGCACAGTAATGACCAAGGGAGAAAAATTCAGTGCACATTTCCCAGGCAAAGGATATATTCCACCCCCCACCCCAGTTTGTTAAGGCCAGGCAATGTTACTGGATAAGATAAGGGGTTTCTTTACTGAACTTTTTTTTTTCTTTAAAAGAGCAAAGGAATCTCCTATTACTTTGCTGGAAAATGTGACTTTGGAAGCTCGTCAAACATACAGTTCAAAATGGGAATTTTTAATTTAAAAGATGGAAGGGTAATGTCTCTAGAGGGTCATCTTCCCTGAATTTACTGAATCAAAGAGGAAACGTGGCCAGATGAGGAATAGAAGTTCTTGTATTTGGGGCTGGATGAAAGTCAGCAAGGGATTCTGCCTCTCTGCCCACCCCCCATCTAAAAGTGTTTCATGCATGGAAAGCAGGTGTTTTAAAATGGCGTGCCTCCAAACCCATACTTTAGAAATGTACGTAACCAGACAGTCCCTAAAGAGTAATTTGCTATAGACCTGTCAGGCAGAGAAGTAGTGATGACAAGGAGTGATGTGAGGAGCCAACACAGGGGAGAGAAGAGGAGAGAAGAGGGAATGTCCAAAATAGCTCCTTGCTGCCTTCACTGACCCCTCTGGGGATGTTTAAGGTGTTCTGACTGTATCCCACTGCCCACAGTTCCACCTGGCGTCAGCCTTCTGTAGATGAGCATGCTGAACTGGGGGACATCAACGCTGACATCAAGAGCTTCCGATCCACTTGGACCAAGTACATCCAAGAGAACAAGCAGAAGTGGAAGGAACGAGCTGCCAGTGGTATGGGAATGCCGGTGGTGTGGGGGAGGTTCAACAGCTTTGGAGAAATTCTCCCATTCAGGTCCCCTTAAAGGCGTTCTGTTCTGTTCTGTTCTGTCCCTTCTCTAAGCTGTTAAGAAAAAGAAAGAAAAGGATAATCTTTAGATGTTGATTGAGAATTAGCCCTTGCTTCTGACTCCTTGATGTCTATACACATCAGGCTGCCTGTTCCTTCACACTCTTTTCTATTAAATTTAAACGTTTTCTCAGGGCAAGGGTCTCCAGAGTTCCATTCCAGAAGAGAGAGACATCAACGTTCCTCTTCCTGCTCTTCTCTTCTGTTTATTAAAGCAAGGCTGGGCAGCTCAAGGCATACAGCCTCATGCCATCCCAATGTTTGGGTGTCTGTGTGGCAGCCCCCGAATCCCCTCAAATCACTGAAAAATAATTGGCACAGTTTCCCTCTGGTTTGAAGCAGAAAATACAAGACAATTAGCATTGGCTTAACATTTAAAATAAATAAACAGAAATCCTAAACTAACCCTAAAAGACTCAAATATGAGACATGGTCCATTTGGTACCATCCCTGGCCCACTGTAGCCTTCAGTCTCTCCCCTCCTGCACATATTAAATGTTGCGCATGATTGCCAAATGGTTGCCCGTTCCCCTTTTTCCTTGGGAGCCTTTTCTGAGGCTGGCTCCATTTAAGTTCCTACAGTCTCCCCTTACCAACCTCTTTGCTGCCACTTGATCTTCCAAGGGGTTTCTCTGACCCTGGGTCTGTCTATCTGTAGACAGATCTATCTAGATCTATGGGTAGATAGATCTCGATCTATGTGTAGTTATATCTAGATTTAGATCTATGTGTAGTTATATCTAGATTTAGATCTATGTGTAGTTATATCTAGATTTAGATCTATGTGTAGATAGATCTAGATCTTATGAGTAGATAGATCTAGATCTCGATCTATGGGCAGATCTGGATCTCTCTACTTGTGAAGCTATGCTCCTGACTGATCCCTCTCTGTCTAGGAATCACCAACCAGACATCTATTGATGAGCTCTCACCTTGTGAGGAAGAGGTGAGCATGCCTGAAAACCGGCACAATCAGAACGGCAATGTGGAATAGCGCTGCGTGCAGGAGGAGCAAGGTAAGGGCTTTCCAGCTATTGCTTATCAGAGAGTGCTGGTAATCCCAGCTGAAAAGCAGGGAACTAGGAAGACCCTAAGCTGAGCCTCCAGCTCTTACTTCCATTCAGTCTTCTTTCTCCTTAAGAGGCTCAATTTTTTATGAGGAAGGGTTATTTTTTAATCGGTGTGTGTGTAATACAGAATTCTTCCTTCCACCCAAGGCCTGTCTAAGGCCTTTACACAGCTCTTTCTATTTCTATCTTTTAACAGCAGGCAGCAAGCCAGAAACTTGGCAGGTAGCCACTGTAACCACACTAGAAAGACCCACTTCCCCAAGATATCTATTGTGCATTCTCACTCTATCTCTGGCTGACGTCATTCTGCTTTGTCTTTGGGGTCACTTCCCTCTTAGCTGGGTTCCAGTTCCACTAGTGAACCTAGCATGGTTGCAAGAGCCCTGGGATGGTGGCAGTTCACCAAAACCGGATTATCTGTGGGCATAATACACAAGACCAGCCAATCTCCCAATGGCCCATGAAAAGGTTTCCAACAAATCCTCAAGTATCTCAAAAGTGAGACAAATATAAAATCATGTGTGTGTGCAGTGATCATATTATGAAAGCTATACAGTGTATATAATGCAATAGTTATCTATAGAATCTACAGTTATGACGAGGCCCAAGGTCTACCGAGAATTTAGTCTGGGCCCTGCAACCTGTGCTCTCCAATGATTGTGGGGGATGAGAGAAACCTTCCATATTGAGTTCAGTGATTAAAAGACTACCTTGTTTAGTCTTCTCTTCCCTGAACTTGTTGGAGAAGACTGCTCTAGAAATTATGGGCCACAGACATAAGGCTGCTTCTCACTTTTTCCCCATTTGTTGCGTCAAGTTGAGCATAGCATGTGTTGTTCTTTGTATACCCCCTTCTGCAGTCTGTTTAAAGATTGGACTGAGGTCACAAGACCGTCACCTTAAATACTCCTCTGCCAATGGGAGAAATAAAATTGGCTTATCTTGCTGGGTTGCTGTGGGTGAGGACACTTTGGACACTTAGAAGCAGATTTTGCTATCCAAGTGTGTTAAATTTCAGATTTCCAGCCTTCACTGCCAGGGAATTCTGGGAGATGTAGTCGCAATGCATCGAGGATACCAGGTTGAAGCAGTCTGCGGCAATTACATTCTGTTGCTTTCAGTTCCAAATGGGAAGAGCAATCATCTGCATGACTTATCCTTGTGGCAAGGATCCAGTTATTTTTTCCCCCGAGTCCACGTTTAATTCTGTTTCTATTTTAACTGGCAGGTCTTCAACACAGTTTACTCCAAAGTCTTCGATACCATCGACTCAGCACCATCCGCACAGGGAGGGAGCCCCTCCCCAGCTCGAGAAGGGTGTGACATGAATGCGACCATCAATACTACTAGTAATAATATTAATACTGATAAATGCAAGTGTTACCGAGTCAACGATGTCGACATCATACAGTACACACTGCCTGCCCCATCCCTGAGTTGCAGAGAACGAAAGACTGAGACCCTCCCTCCCCCGTGTAACTTCCTTCCATCACTGAGTGCAAGTGGGCAAAAGGCTGTGGTGACATTGGGACTGGTCACCCAAACTCTTCCCTTTTGTGCCCAACAGCCCAGGTAAGGCTTCTCACTGCCAAACCAGCCAAGCGACTGCCAAGGCCACTGTCACCACTCCCCGCCCCTTAAACAAATATTGGTGGTGATGGTACTGTAGGTGAAGAGTGTGCGAAGGGATCTTTTAAACTCAGCATGGCAGGCATGCATGCGTCTGAGGGGAGGGGACTCTCACCCCTGCATGATGGCCTCTGAAGGAGGCTTGAAGTGGCTGGATCCCAGGAATCCTCCACCCCTTATGAAATTCTCCCTGCAGGGCAACGTCCTGCTGTCTCTCTGACATCCAGCCTCTTGCATGGATAAATGTCATCCCTGTACTTTGCCTCCGGGTCTTGAAGACATCTGATTTTCAACTGCTGTGGCATTAACTCAGAGTGACTCAGATCTCAAATGCATCACCTCTCCCTCCTTTCAGGCAATAGCTCATACTGTGACCAAATGCTGAACCTCACCTGCTCTCCCTCATCCTTGCCATCATTAAGTGTTGCCCAGTCCCAAGCAGTCATTCCAGCATTTCAGAGAAATAAGCAAGTGTTGGAAAGTGAAGGTAATCTCTCTTTTGAAGCAGCAGCTTTTCAGTCCTGGTCTTGAAACTCAGTCGTGTTTCCTTCTCCCATTCATAGACTGAATTCCTGCAATTATGAATCTGCAGCATGGAGGCCAGTACACTTTGGACCAGCAAGAGACTTCATAACTCTTAGGGCCTGAGGAACAGAAAGTTCACAGTATTTTAGTTCAGTCTTCCCCAACCTGGTGCTCTCCAAATGTGTTGCTCTACAACTCCGACCATTTCTATTCAGCACAGCTGTCCAGAATTGCAGGGATGGCGGGAGAGGGGGTGGGGTGGGAGAGAGAGAAGGCTACTGGAGAATGAAGTGAATTGTAGTCCAACCCATTTAGAAGGCACTCAGTTGGAGACCCCCGGGATAGGTAGTGCATCCTTTAGGACATCACTCTGATCTTTGTGCAACCTTATGGATATCAGCATATGCTTTTTTCACTGAGACTGTGGGCTTAGCTGCTCCTTCAACAGAAAGCCTCTCTCTCTTGTGATGTCATGCATACATGCATGTTACTCTGTATAGTTATGATCAGGATGAATAAGAGTGATCTCCTGCAGGTGAAGGGAGTTCTGAGAAGGGCATCCACCAGCAGAAGAGAACAAAGGACCAGAGTTTATTTAACCCGAATTAGGAGCAGGGTAATGTTAGGGCTCAGCTAAGTAATAACTTCATACCTGTCACCAAGGGCAGATTGTCTTTCTCTCAAGCTGCAGACCATTCCATATACCTGAAATGTGAAGATATGTCTTCCAGATCTAATGATTGGCTGCTAAGTAAACTTAAGTCCCAGCATCATTCACATTTAGTAGCAAATTAGAACACAAGCATGGTTTTGACTATTGTTCTACTATAGAACAGAAGCACTGTTTGACTATTAGATGGATGTGGATCTAAGACTGCTGAGCATTGTCAGACACATGACAGGAACATCTCTTTGATGTTCTTGTAGAAGATTGAGGCACATTTATTACATTAATATTGAAGAGCGAGGCTGGCTAATTCCCATCTTGGGCACATCCTCTTTCATTCACTTATCCTGGTGTTCGCTAAATTACAATAGTCTCAGCTGCCAATCTTCTTGTAATGCTACACAAGTGGAAGTATACACAGCGGGAAAAGCTACAGTCAGACAAGGGCATCAGGGTGCAGCGGTTGATGCCAAGAAACCACCACAACTTGAGAGATGGCTCGGAAGATGTCATTTGAGAGGCAAACCGGGCATACGGTAAGCAATCGTGTGACACTACAACACTTGCTAAACTGTAGCAGGAACTGGTTAGTCCATGTCCCAAGTACATTTGTGTGTCTTGGTGCTTAATTAACACAGAGCAACTGTGAGAAATCTTAGGCGGAGCCTAAGGAATGGAAGTTCATCAAAAGATGTATGGAGTAGCTCGAGGGCACCCTGAGGAATTCACACACTGGAATCTCCCCAAATCAATCCATGGAAAACCAGGATACCAGTGGAGAGCTCATATTCTACGTGCAGGGATTTTTCTTCTTAACTCGGGAGAGCAGGGCTGGCGTGATTGGCTCCAAAGTGCAGGCACAAGTGGTTAGTTCTAGGCGTGTTGTCCCAGATGCTTTTACTGAATGCAGAGGTTGATTTTAGTCATTTTTCCCCAAACGTAGGCTCTTTCATTATGAACACTGTAAAAAAGGAGAACCGGTTTTCCTCTATGAAAAGTCAATTGGTTGAGCCAACATTGCAGATGATCTCTTTATGATTCTTTCACTACGGAGCTCAGAGCATCAAGCCAGCAGGATTAATGAATGCCTCTTGCATTTGGCTGCCTAGTTCAGGCATTGCAGGAAGAAAGGAGGCGGTTTTGTTTATTTTCAAATTAGCCTCAGGGTGGGAACGGCATGTTGGCATTGGCCAACTCTAGAGGAAGACGTTCTACAAGGAGATGGCTGAATAATAGGAAAAGCCACGGTTCAAGTATACATAAGCAAAAGAGTAGAATATTGCAGACTGTGGTGGGACGGATATCTTATCCATTTGTCCTTAATGAATGTCAGTCTCCCTCATCCGCAGTCTGTCAGGTCAACAACACAGCTGAAAGATTCAGGCGTCAGTCCCCCCGCCCTCCCCCCACTGCCTTTCATCCAAGTGGATTCTCCTTTTGAAATGGAGACGTAGCTGAGAATTTGCCCTGTATTTCTTCTTCAGCGACGACACCTAATCCAACATTCTGAATGCTTTCCTGGAGACTGACTTGGTTGAACAAGGATCACTCTGGATTGGAGCTCTCTTTGCCCTGACCTGGCTATTTCTCCAAGTATTCAACTGGGGCAAAACTTCCTGTTTGCATCTCCAACTTCCTTGTCCTCTTCCCCCAGTCCCACAACTTTGTAAATATCCCTTTGTCAACACATTTGGTCCGTGGAACTCTGTATGTATTTGTACCTCGGACATAATTTTTCTACCATGCAGTAACTTTTTTTTGTTGTTGTTCTGTTTCTTGAAGTCAGATTCTTATTATAACAGCTCCATATTCCAATGCAGAATTCCAAATTATGCGCATGTAATAGCAACTTAAAAAAAGAAGAAACAAATAAACAGCAAAATAAAATAAAAGGAGGGGGGGAAACAAACAAGCCTTTTGACTCCTGGTTTGTTTATCAGCAATTTCATAGAAAAGGGCAGGCAGGTGGGGTCAATTTTTTTTTCTTGCCACTTTTGCCCGGATTCATGCGAGTTTGCTCCATCTATATTCATTTTCTATTTTTGTAAAAAAAAAATCTGCACAAAGAGTTCACATTTACATACATAATTTGTTTTAGTGTTTTTAAAAATATTCTTGAGCAGAGAATTAAATTCTAACGTTTAGGAATTTAGTGGAAAAGCATCTGAGTTGCCATAAACATTTAACATTTCCATATAATAATTTGTAGAGATCGAGAGACAATCGTTAGCCAGTTTTCTGGGGTGGGTATGCAGGTGGGAAGAGGGCTTATAATACTAATTAATATGCTATTTTGGTGTAGAGCGGTAGAATGGGGATTTTTAACATAGCAAAAGTTGCCAACATCACTGTGATATTGTATGTTCTGCAACAGGCTTTGAAAACAAATGTCAGGACAATGCAAAATGAGCAGGGAATAAATAAAGTAGTATGCTGATCAGGACCTTGCTAATATTTGACATTGTTACGAGACAGAATCCCATTCTTACCAGTGTTCTGAAACAGAGGGCCAATTTAAACTTCTTATACTGAACTGAAAGCTAGCATTGATGGTGATTATCAACAGATCATTCTACTTCAGTATCTCTGATGCCTGCCAAATTGGATCAGTGCAAGCTAGGAGGGTAGGGGCTGTACTCCATCTAGTGTGCAGAATGCCACTGAGCTTCACTCCTGACTTTGGTACTTTTCTTTGCTTCCTTCTCCAACCATATTTTGCAGAATACTTTTTCTCTTGCAGAGTTTTCAATCTATGCATTAGCATCAATCAGCCCCTCATTTGATAGTGTGAATGTTGAACATTCCTTCAAGGAAAAAGGCTGGCTGTTGTGTTTGTTAACTTGGCTTTACAGTTTAGCATGCTGTGTGTATCCAGGATATTAACTTTCATTGTACACTTCCCAGCCCCCAAATATGTTCTTTGTACAGGTAGTCCTCGCTTACTGACTGCCTCGTTCAGCAACTGTTTGAAGTTACGACAGTGCTGGACAAATAACTTTATGACCAATGCCCACATTTACGACCTTTGTAGTGTCCCTCAGTCACGTGATCACCATTACAGTCAGTATATGTTGTCCTGGACCTGACCTGACGCCCCCCCCCCGCAAAGTGTAAGGGGAATACGCATTGAAAGGAATGCAGTGGCACCAGCAAGCATGCTATGCAAACAGCCTGGTATATTCCCCATTGTGTGCCTTACTCTCTTGTAATCCTTCCTCTCCAATCTCTCTGATCTGGGGGTGGGGGAGAAAAAATCGGGTCAGACACAGGAGAGATTGCCTACAAGATCACTTTTTTCCCTCCCACCAACTTGTAATCTCTTGTAATCCCTTCCTCTCTAATGAATGTTAATGCAAACATTAAATCCCTTCTTGGGAATTCTTCCTTAATTCGTAAAGGAAGCTGAAGTAAAATCATTAGGAGGCAAAGAAAAGCCAAAGGTATGAAACTAGTCTTGTTGGTTACAGGCAGCAGCTGCACCAGGGTAAGCATTCCAAAGGGTGGGGAATGGGGATAAGGAAGCAGTCATGGTCATGTGATTTACCACTTAGCAACAGCTTTGCTTAATGACAGTGCTGCCAGTCCCAATTGTGGTTGCTAAATGAGGACTACCTGTACATTTTCTATGAACGGATTAGAAATTTTTAATAACACCTCCACAAAGCAACAAGGCTGTTTTGGCTAAAACTGGGGGTACCCCTGACCTTCCAGATGCTACAAGTCCCATCTGTCCCAGCCATCACAATCAAGAGTTCTGAATTCATAGTTCAGAAATGTGTGAACTGTAATTGTGATGACCCAGGTTTAAACCTTGCTTGAAGCTCATTTGGTGACTTTGGTCCAGTTTAACCTGCTTTGTGATAGTTTGAGGGTAAAGGAGAGGGCTGTATCAGCTATACTGCCTTGATCTTGTTGAAAAAAGAAAGTGGAGTCTTCTCCTCTTCCTGCCTCATGATCCAGAACACCATAGAATCCCAGCCCTGCTCTTACAGCTTTTATAGCCCAATCCTATACATGTTTTTCAGGAAGCAACTGAAACTGTATTGAATAGATTTCTCTTACAGGAAAGTGTACATAGGATTACAGCCTTAGTCAATCTTCGAGTTGTACAGGTATAAACAGGTCGGATCAATAGGGAATGCCAACCGAATTTGAAATTATCCAGGATGAGTGCTATATGCACTTATTGAGTTGGCAATAGAGAATTCCATATTTCCAACAGCTGGATATAAAACTGGGTAGGTCGTGAGCAGACAACTCTGGACAATGATCAACAGACAGATCCCTCAGATGGAGCTTTCAAGTGCTTTTTGTTGTATGTTTTTCAATTCTAGCAACCTGAGTTTTCAGGTTGTTTCCTCTTGGAAATGTGTGCTCTTGGTAAGGTATCTTCGGATCGCAAGAAGGATTTAACTTTCTTTGCAATCAGGGCAGAGTCAGAGGTATCAATATTTGGGGCCAAGAAACAGTCTTGTGAATCAAGAAAAAAGGGTATAACTGTGTTGTGAACGCTGAGGCCAAATGACTGTGTACATGTGGGTTTAAACACTACACAAACCACATTGGCAAAGCCAGTGATTAAGGACTCACAAAGCAAGCAAAGATGACCCATTTAATAAAGAAGCGGGATTCACAGGTGGGGGAGTGAGGATGCAGAGTCCAGAATTGTAGTCCAGATATGTAAAATCAATTCAGGGATATAGCATGTAGGACTAATGACACTTCCAAGCAGGCAGACTGCTCCGAACTTTCACACGTTTTTCTAATTGCAGCCACCTCATTATCTGGGGTGGGATTATGTTGCGAACAATAATGTAGAATAAGCCCCCTCCCCAAAAGTCACTGACCAACTATATGTAGTCTATCCCTTATCTAGGCTATATTCAACTAGTTCCCTTATTAAGAGATGGAAGGCTTGACTGTATTTCCTATTGAATGGATTTTGTAGTCCTTCAGATGCTGTCAAACTGCAATTTCTAGCAGCCCCGGCCAGCAGCATCAAAGGGGGAGAGGGGCTGCAAACTGTAGTTCAACATCATTTGAAAGGCTGCAGGTTTTTCACTTCTAAAAGTTTAAAACACTGGTAGTACATCTAAAATGAGAATGGAAAACGGGCAGCTATTGCAAGCACTCATTACCGTATTTTTTAAAAAGTCTCGTATCCCAGCACTCGTGTCCCTGTTCTTGCATGGCAACTCTAGGAGGTTTTGCACATTCATGCGACAGAGGCCTGTAGGTGTGACAGCAAAAGTGCTGGTTTGTTCTTGGAAGGCACTGCTGGATGGGACTGCTCCCAACACTGGCGTACCTCCACCAGGAGGGGAATCAGGTGTCAGAAAGGAGCAGAGCTGCCCAGGAGGAAGGATTCAGCAGAGTGGACCTGGAACCAAAAAGTGGGCTTGAACACAGCTGAAGGGGCCCTGCCCCACAAAGCCAGCAGAGAAAATTCTCTTATTCGGGTCCATGTTGGTAACGGTATGGCCCACCTGCATGTATACTGGGGCTGTACAGAGCTTCGAAGGTGGACTTGGCTCACTTCGATGAAGGTTTACGCCATGCATCATGAAGCAGTGTGCCCCACCTCCATTTCCTTTGCTCCATACGGCTTTGCCTAACAGTTCCAGGAGCTAAGAGTGTATTCTGCCCACGTGCTGCATGCCTGCAGAAGCTTCCATTCCCTTCTAGTCGTCTTCCAGCTGTTGGAGTGGCCAGATGAGGCTCTGAGGTGAGGCACGGTGCCATGACAAGGATCACATTGTCTCTTTGCCCAGCTAGATGAAAAGTGTTGCTTTTCTGGTGTGAAGTACAGCTTCACACAGGCCTAGTGCATACCACATGCAGTCCATCACGTTATCGCTCTAAACCTGCTGTACACATTCTTGCTGCCTTGTGATGCATGCTAGGAGCGAGCTATAGGAGTCTCCAGCATACATAAAGCTATGCTCGAGCAGAAAGCAATACAAGGTTCAGAAAACAGTAGACAGCTATCAAAATATTGTACAGTGTAGAAAACAAGGCCTAGAGAAACCTTCCTCTGACCAGATTCCTGGACACGTGGGCTGCAAATCTGGGGAGATAAAATCTCAACAGCTTTGGAGGGCATTAGTTTTGGGCAGAAAGACTGCCCAAGGGAGTAAAAATCTTACAGAAAAATGTCCTAGATCTCTCCAATAGCAGAGGAAAGAAAAGGTTGATCGGTGTTTGAGCCGTACTATATCATGTTGGCAAGGAGAAACTTCTAATGATTGTCTAAGAACAGTACAAAGAGTGGCACATCAGGAGGTAGAATTCCTGTTTCTTTTTTCACACATACACAGAGTGGGCCGAGGGCAGGGGAATGCACAGCAGGAAATTCAGCCAGGGGTCGTCACCAGTGGAGTCTAAAGTAGTCCAGCTCTAGGCTTAAGCTCAACCTTCCCAGCTTGTCTGCCTTCACATGCTGGATTACCATTCTTATTACCGCCAACCAGTATGGCTGGGAGTGATAGAGGTCATAATCCAATCAGGTAGAGGGTTGCTTGAGGGCCTTTATCAGCCCCACATCTGCTGCTTGGGAGATCTAGGCCAACGTTCAGGGTCTAGCACAGAGGCTTCTCTATCCCTGATCAAAATCTTCCCAGTGCTCTAGGCCAAATCCCTACAACTGTCTGACCACTAAACCCAAAATAGTGAAAAAGTATTTTTTCACTTAAAAAAAGATGGAACCATTACAAATATATGAACAAGTCATTGAAATCTTAAAAAAAAAAAGCACAATCATAAAAAAAGGGGAGGGAGGGAGGGAGGGAGGGAGGGAGGGAGGGAGGAAGGAAGGAAGGAAGGAAGGAAGGAAGGAAGGAAGGAAGGAAGGAAGGAAGAGCTGTGTGATATTCCTCAGGTATGCATGAGCCCTGTGTCCAGCTGTAGCCTCTGTGCCTCCAGCAGAGTATCACCTATAGAAGAAAAGGTAAAAAGAGAGGAAAAAAAAACTTTACAGAAAGACTCTTTGCAACAAAACTGGGAATTTACTGAAGAGGAAAAGGGGAGGAGGGGGACATTTACAGGATGCCACATTTCAAACCAAGACCAAGCTTCTGGTCAGACTCTTGCCTGTGCCTGTGGATGGGGTGACTAGAAGATAGGACCAGAGGCACCCTCGGTCTGTTACCTACATAGAATCTCTCTTCCCCCATTGGCAGAACACCAAACAGGGAGGATGGATGGATGGACAGACAGACAAGATCCTGCTTCCACAACAAAGAGGGATGGGGAGGAAACTCTTCTTCTGCCTGGAGCCCACCTCTCTACTGACCCAGAGGATGCCCTCCCAGCAGTCACCCATACACATATATTTAAAATAACCAAGCGATGCCTATGGGGCTGAGTCAAACCCCTTCCTCAAAGAGGAACCCATTGGTAAGACTGCATCTCGTGTTCCTTTCCCCTAGTACATCAGAGGGTTGCCCTGAGTTTCAGTGGTGTCTGCCAGCAAGCAATAGAGCCAGCTTTATGGCGGCTCCCAAGGATTCTGTGAGAGCTATATGTGGCTAGGGATTAGGTTGAGACCCCTGGATGTAAGGGTCCCATGAAGGCCCAGGCCTCCTGTCAAGCCTGCGTCTCTGAGGCCTAAACCCTACCCGTGTTTGAGAAATAAGCAGCAAGTTTCCATTTGGATTAGGCTCAGTTCTGAGTGTAGCAGCAGAAATGTCTCTTTCACTGGTCTGATTACAAATGAACTAATCCAAGCTGAAGGGAGAATTGACTGCCACAATCATGGGTGTTCCCCAAAGGAAAGCAATGCACCTTTTTCTGGCTGACCCATAGCACACAGAGAGGTGCGGGATTTTATTCTTTCCGGACTTTCAGATGTTGATTGCCTGCACTGCATCTAAGAGCTGCAGAAACCCTGGACTCTGCGGGGCCAGTTTAGAAATAGCAAGCAGGAGATAATGATTATTATCAAGCACAGGACTGTTTTAATTCAAATCACCGCTCACGCTTTTGGAATTATTCAGTCGCTGGGGTAATTTCTGCAGCTCAGCTTCCAAAAACTTATCAAGAACCTATCGTAGTGGGGTTTTGCCCTGTGATCTGCCTTCTTTGTGCATGATTGAACACAGTCTTGTGGCAATGTTTGTTGCCCAGCTTTTGAAAACAAAAACTGAAGCATTATAGAGCCAGCAGAAACTTGCTGAAGCTTTTTGGGTGTCAGTTATCAAAATCCTTCCATAGAAAGAAAGAGCATGAGACTTGGGGGTTGCTAGGTTAACCATTTACAAAGAAAAGTGACTGGTTGCGGGGAAGGAAATATTTTCCCTTTCTTTAAGCTCTGCTATATTAATTCATTCCTATAAGATGTAGTCAGTCATTGTAAGCTACACAATACAACTGTTCTACCCATATCCTAACATGAGTGCAATATAATTACGACTCTCCATTAGCCATCATACAAATACTTTCACAGCCGTGCGTGCTGTAGGAGTCTGCCAAAACTTTTGCTCCTTTCCCCCCTTGGATAGGAAGATCCTGAGTGCTCATGAGCATGCCACACTCAGAAGATAGTGTGAATCACTAGATTTCTAAGAGAACGGATTTTACTACTACTACTACTACTACTACTACTACTACTACTACTACTAAGTGAATGAGTGCTGCTATTGCTACAGCCTGTACTATCTGGGGCAGGAGGAGGATTGACAAACTAAGCCAAAGAGAAATTGCTTTGTGCAAAGAATCTGTTCAGCAGTGAAAAGTCCACCCCATCATTTTAAGAGGACTTTCCAAAAAACGATGAAGACCAATTTGAGTAGCTAAGCACGGTGGTGTGATGTCACTGGCTGGAATCACAGAAAGAAGTGAGAGGGGTGTTTAGCCCAAGAAAAGCCAGCAGAAGCCGCCAAATATCTGAGAAACAATAGTCATCAGTAGGTACAAAAGAGGTGAATTTTCTCAAAGTGGGATTTTGTGTCTCTGTGTTTATGTGGAATATCATGCTGGGCCTATTTTCATCCCCAAAGGGGTGAGCCCTCAGGATAGCCCACATTGCAAGACATTTCTTGCAATGCTATTTTCAACGTTTCAAAAACCATGTTGGAAAAATAGATACAATAATTTTAGAAATGACATTATACGCTCTTTTCGGCCCATTCCATTCCGAACTAAGGCCGTGTGTCTGAGTTCACACCTTTGGTTAAGCCATTATGTGTTTTGTTTTTAGTTTAGTGTGCTGGGTGAATCAGGGAGGATGGTCAATGACTAAACCATGGTTTGCTTTAAGATAGTAAATCACAGTTCCAGATTGTGGACTCTTGTTGGCTTACTGCGTGGTACTTGGGCTTTACGGGATGTGCAGATGAGAATGTCTTGTTTGTCATTTCCTGGCTTGTTCCTGCTTGCTTTTGTGTCCTGCTCAAGCCTCTAACCAGGGATACAAATCAAGATTGATTGACCGATTATGGGCCATCAAGTCGTTTTTGACTCCTAGTGATTGCATGGATTTTCTCCATGGACAAGTCAAGAGCATCTAAAAAAAAAAGAAGGCTTGTCCCCCAAAATTTGGCCAACCAACCTGCAGTTATTTTGCTCACATAGAAGAAGAACTTGGCTTGTTCAACAAAACCAAGCACAGCTTGGTGAAATGTCTGAATGCAACCACCCTCGCCCACCTCCAACCTGATAGGTAGTTATACCTACTCCTTGGGCAGCCTGTCCTTCTCCACGGAGTTCTCCGGTGATATATGAATCCCCGGCTTTTCTGAGCACAGGTATGACCTCGTTTTGCCAGAGCACTCTGCACCGCAAGCTTCTGGGACTCTTTCCTCTGTTCAAAACAAAAATTGCTCCAACAATCCATGAGGAGGTTGGCAGGGAAGGGTAGGGGATTTTTCTTCATAGGGGATGAGGAGGAGGGGAGAAACGGGGAAACGGCAACGTCAGTAGATAACACCAAAGGATACAGAATTCGAAGAAAAGAAAAAAACAAGATTAGGAGGCCGTCAAAACAGAGTTCCTGGGAAATCTCTCCAAAACTGGGTCACTGAGAAAAGATATGCCAAGTGAGATGCACTGTTAATAAGGAGGCACAGTTATGCATAACATCCTGCATAGGTATGTGTAGTTGGATTCCAGATGGCTTGTAACTGCTGAAAGGGGATGGGTGGACAGCAACTAAAACCTGTCACTAGCGGGCCGTGACCATCAAATCCCAATCTTAAATTGATTGAGGAGGCAGCATACAAGCAACTGTAAATAAACCTCCCAAAAATCAGTCCATACCAGCACATGGCGCTCAGACTTTTAGCAGGATGCACCCCCTTCATTTATGTCAAGGGGTAAGGCAATTTGAGGTGTGTGCCCCTTTGTGATGCTGCTCCCCCCCCTTAAAGCAAGGAGAAGAATCTGGGGGAGCTTGGAGAGTGTAAATGTCAGTGAAATAAATCCGAAAAGCATCAGCGTGCTGCTAATTAAATCTACTGTGTAACATTATTTATTTAAAGTATCTAGGTGCTGCCTTTCAGAAGGAAGGTGGCTTACAAGAGATAACGAGGTCTGCATACATTAGCAGAATAATTGAGCTTCCCATGCCCAGTAGGGAGGTCACGGCTCCAAATCATTCAGCATTACACTTCTGGAGGGAGAAATGCTTTGGCGGCTACAGCCGTGTTTCTCAACCTTGGCACCTTTAAGACGTGTGGACTCCAACTCTTTCACGTTAACTATACCTGCCTTTGGGACTGACTTTACAATATGGCTGGCTGCAAATGTCAGCAATGGGGTTTTATGCTTTTATCAGGACCGCCGTGCCAAAATAGCTAAGATGCCAATCAGCTGGGGGGGAAAAAAGAAGTAACAAAGATGTTTCTGTCAGCAAGAAGATAAATGGCTGCAGCTTGCATTTTCATGCCATTAAGAGTGTTCAAGAAACAGGCAGCTTTCCTGTTTTCTGTCTCTCTTGCTACCGTGCCTGATGCAACAGGAAATCTTGCTAAGAGCACGTCAGCTATGAAACTGCTTGCTCTCTTTCTGTCTGGGCTCCTTGTACTGACACCTGTGGTTTAATAAGCCATTTTCTTACAAGTAGCTCTCCTCGAGTGCTGGTGTAGATGCCTCTTGTCCCTGCCAGTTCCTGGCGTCAGCAGTGGGACCCAAAGAACAGGCGAGCTCTTCAGGGCCTTTCATCAGCCATGCCCATCAGCCGACTCCCTCCTTCCCTCCCTCCCAACCTGGTTTGCACCTACACATTGAGCAAATTGTCATTGGAAGAGGGAAGCACACTTGCCAGCTATGTGCGTGGAGGTAGTTTATAGCCCTGCAGATGAATCCTCACCAACATCCTAGTATCCAGAGGGAGAAGGTCCAGTTACAGAGGCCTCAATATTAGCAGAACTAGTTTGAAGGGGAATCGTCATGGTCTGCTTTGGGGAAAGCCACACAGCTTGCTTAGTGTTTGTGAACATTTGGGATAGGAGCTGTAGATGGAGGAGGGATGCTTTAGGTTTGGAGTCTCTGAATAAAGAAGAGTGCACTGATCTGGAAAGGTGGAAGAAATAATGGGCAATAGACTCAAAAGCTATGGAAGAGATGAACTAGGAGTCTTTTTTTTTTTTGAAACCCCCCCCCAGAGAGAGAGGAAAAATGAGAGAGGTGGTGGTGGAAGAGGTGCAAGCATGGAGGTATCTGCCATAAAGCTCTGTACTTATTTCCTTGTGTTGCTTTGCAAGCAACACCATAGGAAACGAATGCCAGTCTTTTATTTCTAACGGCATGGCAACATCCCTGAACCTCTTTTATCCAAATGAAACTGGTTTATCGCAGGATAGCAATGTGCTAATCTGTGTAGCAGACTTTATTTTTTGTGTTTTCTTTTATGTAGCTAATAGCTTCTGCCCCAGATTGTATTCTGCAGAGCCAGCCCAATTTTTTTTCCTGCCTCAAGCAAATCAACATTTTACACTTTCTGCCCTATGTCTCACAGCAGAATGCTGTCACATTAAATTATAAGAGTCAACATGATCTTGTTTCTTATTTGCATTTCTGACTTTGTAATTGAACTTGTACAGTCTCGTGATGCAGGCTTTTTAATCTAGATTAAATCTTTGTGCCGCATTTCTGGGAACCATCAATTAGATTCACTATGCTGCCCATTCAGCCACATGGCAGGGTGGAAAAAAGATCCATCTTTCCTACCATTCCTTAACCACCCTTGATTACATTTGCAATTCAGCCATCCAGAATCTGTTGTGTCCTAAATGACAATGGTCTGCCTAAGCCTTTGACGAGAGCCAGTTTGGTGTAGGGGTTAAGGCACCAGGTGAGAAACCGGGAGATGGTGAGTTCTAGTCCCACCTTCCCCACAAAGCCAGCTGGGTGACCTTGGGCCAGTCCCTCTCTCTCAGCCCTGGGAAGCAGGCCAGGGCAAACCACTTTCAAAATCTTGCCAAGAAAACTGCAGAGGCTTGTCCAGGCACTCACCAGGAATCAAGACTAACTCAAAGGGCACCAAAATATATTTTAAAAAGCTTTTAATTTGCCTGGAGGTGCAGAGGCAAGATGCACAGACTAGAGGAAAGGTGCATCTGCCTCGGTATGCACAGCACCTGAGCACAAACGCACACATCCTCTGCAATGAAAAGACATTACAGCGACCTGGGGTGGTGATTAAAGTGCTGGATCCAGGCTCAAATCCCATTCAGTGGCTTGGGAACAGTCACTCAATCCCCCTCAGCCAACCTACCTCACAGGGCCATTTTTGATGATAAAACTGCATGGGTAGGAAGCGCAATGTATGCTTCCTGGAGAAAAAGGAGGACAACCCAAATACACAAACAAATAAATAGGAACTTTGCTTGCCCATGCTCTCCTTTTCTCTTAGAGACCCCAGCCTCCAGCACTGAAAGTCAGGTTACTCGTTTCAAAAAGCCAAATGATCACACGCCAGCCACTTCTCTACTTTTGCTCATGTAGGTATTTCTAGACTGAATTGTGGGCAGCTGACAGAAATACAAGGGCGCCTGGTTACATCCTGTGAGATGCGGGGGGTATCCAGAGTGCCAACAGGCTGCTGACTTTCCACCAACAGTGTGCCTCCTTCAAAGCTGCAGGTAAGGGGTCTCTCACCAGATGTGTGCATAACCACAGACACCCCTAGGATACTGATGCCCCAGGACGTCACTCAGCCTGCCTCTCTGACTGGATGAGCCCAGACTGCCCTCTTCCAAGGGCTACTGCTTCTCCTTGAGCTGCCACCCTTTGAGATGCCAAAGAACAGGCTGCTGCTGCTGCTGTGGTTGCTTGATGCCCATCATCCAGGGACGCCACGCTCATGCTGTGAGAATTTGGTGAGGGACTCAGCTGGTTAAAAAAGAGCATTCTTGATGCATTATTTATTGGGATAGGGAGGGATCATCATGCTCCCCTCTTGGGGGCAAACACGCAAGACACCTGGAGCAATGGATGGGCTTAGAATGGCTTGATTTCACCCTCAGAGAGTTGAAGATGGCCAAAAACAACGTGGCTGTCACATCGGCCTTTGGCCACTAGAGGGTTCTGTTTCCCAGGCTTATCAGCAAATGCAGGTTGTGTCAGGCATAACATTGAATCCAGGGCTGCTTTGGTACAGAGAGAAGGCTGTGTGCTCCGCCACCTGCACAGTTGATCAAAGGGATCTGCAGCAACACGCATCTTGATGAAACACTGGCTTATGTCGGTGGTGGAGAACTTGCGGCTCTCCCAGGCTGCTGAGCTACAATGCCCAGCAACGGCAGCCTGCCCGGCCAACAGATGCTGGGAGTTCAAGTTTGGAAGGCCATGGTGCTGTGCCCATCTTATTTTAGCACTGTGTCAATATCCAGAAGCCAAGATCACATTCTTTGAATGACTGAGTTGGATTCTACAGGCAGGAAAGGCCCACTCAGTTACTCCTGTTCAGTTCTTGGGGATAAGGTAAATATAACAACTTAGGTCACCACTGGAAACAGAAAAAATCTGAATATGGTGACCTCCTAGAATGAGTTTGGGACAGATAATTTATTCTGGGCCTGTGCAAACTTTCCATGTATATATTCATGGATCTATTGTGTCCTGCCTTGGATTTGGCAATTTTAAAAAATGTGCATAAAATTATTTAGACACACAGACATACACCACATACAGACACATACATATGCATTTCAAGCCTATCTAGCAAAGCATACAATTCTCTGAAACAGGTACAGATTGAAGGGCATTTTCTCTTTTGAGCCAAAATGTGCAGGGCTATATTCAGAGAGGTGCAAATTCTGAAGAATGTGTTTGCTCTGATGTGCGTGCCAGCCTGGGTGTCATGGATCAGAGCAGTTCGTAGTGAAATTAGCCCAGATCAAATCCTGCTCTACATTCTTATTGTCCCACTGGTGTTGCTGAGTCCATTTTTTTACTTCCCCCAATGGTGGCCCTTCATTTCTGAGGAAAAATCAAAGCCTGAACTTGGGACAGCAGTGTGAATGCACCCTGATCCTTCCTCACCAGAGCTAGTGGCTTGGGAGGGCCTTTGATAGTTAGGAATGCCAGGACACTAGTGAAAAGAATTTGCTGGCTAAGGAAAAAAAACATATTTCCAAAAGCAGCATGCTTGGGGGACTGTTTTGTCAAGTAATCTCCTGTCCCGTGGAAAATGAACTTCCTTCATGACATTTTTAATAGTGTATTTTTCTACATTTTGGCAGAGGTAGAGAATCTGTGGCCCCCAGATGTTGCCATACAGGCCAGAGCTGTTGGGAACTGTGATTCAGTAACATCTGGAGAGCTTCAGGTTCTTTCTTATGCTTGGACTATGATTTTCTTTTGAAGAAAGCACACATCTGGTCAAGTTGGGGTCAAGACTTGAAGCAATCCAGATAGGCTTCCTTCTTTATTGGAAGTGGGTACAAGTGGGATGCACCAAGGAAGCCTGGCTTGTCCTATATTCTTGGATCATACTCACGTTCTTCAAGGCCAGAGTGTGATTCTTCCTGGGACTCCAGCTGAGTGTGGGCTTGGGCCAAAGGGCAACTTTCGGGACTGTGGCTAGGTTCTGTGTTGGCATGAGGGCAGCAGCTTGGACTGTGTGACTCCTGTGTCTCAGCGCTGACTTCTTCTTCATCTCCCTGCTGCTTGCAAAGATGGTGTTCGACCATCAGCTGGAGCTCTGAAAAGTAGGGATGGGAAGAATCCATCAAAACTGTGATCTTGGGATGAGCAATTCTTATGAAAGAATTTCCTTTTTTAAAGTCTCCACTGCAAACAGCAAACTGTTCTCATGCATTAAGGAACAGATCTATAGGCTAGTCTTACGCAGTGTAAGTTTTGTGGTCTTCAGCTTCCAGAATTCTCAGCAATGCCTCGGATGGCTAGGGAATTTGGGGAGCTGGGCCACACTTATGGGTAAACAGGTTCAGGAAGGCAGTTGTTCACTGATGACTTGGAATCTAGGTGGAACGCATCACTAGGAAAGGACTATCTTATTGTAAAAAACTCTGCTCCTCTCCACACTCCTACTACCTAGGCTTTGGACTAATAATATCCTTCCTTATAGGCATTCACTTATTGACCTTGAAGCTTGAATGCCAGTGGTAACTCTTGTATCTATTTTCTGGATTGTGAAATTTCCCTTCTCTTGAATACACATCTAGCTTTAGAAACTGGCCTTCTAACAGGTTTTTAATGCTGAACTCTCCACTCCTCTGCAATGATTGCTGCAGTCCCATCCCAGCCTGACAACTGCATCTTGCATTGTACGAGGCACTGCAACACTTTGTTAGGAGGAGGAGAAAGAGGAGGAGGCGGCTGGTAATTGGAGAGAATGCAGACCATTACAAAGAGATAAAATGCTCTAATGCAAAATTAATGAAAAATGATCCTGGCGGGGATTAGGCAGGTTGCATGAAAAGTTATGGGGAGGTGGGGGGAAGAGGGAGCAGAGGGGGGAGGAGAAGAAAAGACCTTACAAAACCATGGAAAGGGTAAAGAATCTTATTGCTGATTGACAAGTTCTGAATAAGCCAATGGGGACTGTACTTTATTGGATGCCAGACAGGGAGGAGCTGGTGATGGGAAGGAATCTTCATAGAAAAGCTGGACCTTGGTTACTACTACTAAAGTCTGTGCTACTTTTTCACAAGCTGCAATCTCCCATTCTAGCATTACAATTCCAACCTATGTAACTGAAAACACAATGGAAGAGGAGTTTTCCAACCATGGTGATCAGTTCCTGAGCACCAGAAGTTGGAAATAGTGTCATCAAGAAGCCATGGACGGTTTGCCTGTGTAAGTCCAGTTTGGGGAAAGGCCTTCAAAGATACCTTCCAGCCCTACAATGGGACGATTCTCATTCAGAAAGAAATCCTATGCATCACAGGATGCAATGTCTGGTATAGCACGCACAGCAAGAAAGAGGATATCTGTATTCCTTTAAAAACCCACAATCAGCCTTCCATTTCAGTCACAAGACCTTATTCCAAGCTCCGATCTACAGAGAACTGGCAAGCATTTGACTTATTACTCACCTCATCATCACTTAGTGTTTTGGAGAGTGGGCTAGGGGATTGGGGTGAGGTCAGATTGTGATTTGGACATACGGGAAAGCTGAGCGTGACTCATTTGGAGGGGGAAGAGAGCCCGAAGTGCAACAGATTGTGAGACTACCTCCCCAAATGCACCCTCTGTTCCTCCCTATCATCTCAAGAGGGGAAAGGGAGCTGCCGGACATAGCAGGGAGCCCTTCTGAGGCTCAGAAAGCAGCAAACTATCTTGCTGCTGCTTCCTGAGCATCACAGTTACCGTTAGGGATTCCATCCTTCAGTATAGCCATCTGGCTTCTAGACCAGTTACCTTTCATGGTGGGAGTAGTGCGAGAGACCTTCTTCCTCTGCCTTGGGGACATTGACAATCCTGGCTGCAAAGAGAAGAAAAAGAAAATCCGAATGGATATAAGATGCTGAAATTCAGGTGCAATATGCCATCTTCTACCTATGGGCTGCATCTGGCTCTTGCCATTTCCAGAATGAAATAAGATGTGCAACAAGGACTAAAGTCCTTGAAGATCTGGAATTGCAGCTTCTTCTTTGTGATGGGCACATCACCCAGCGCATTTACAGGGCTCATGCCTTTGGTTGACAAGCTGAAACCCTCTTCACTTGTATTCCCTTTTTTCGAGTTTATGATCTGCAGTGGTGTATAATTCTTCCATTCCCATGGAGCAATGGGGAAAAACATAAGGTGAGGAGTATGGAGGTTTTGCCTGGTTTGGCCTCCTGTGCCTTCAGGATCAGAAATACAGATCATCTCAGAAATACAGTTAAGGCTACATGATCAGGGCTGGGAGAATCCAGACAACCACAAGAGGGCAGCAAAGGGCTAGATTTCCTGTTTCTCTTTGCTGCCAACTAGTGTTTAGCTGGAGTTTTGCAACCTAGACTTGGTAGCCCCAAAATTAACTCCATCTTTTTTCCATTGTTAATTAATGGAAATCTTATTAATCAGAGCAATGACAGTAAAACTCATCCCAGTCTAATGAAGACTGTATGTGTGGCACTCTAGGAACTAGTTCATGCTTCTGGTCTTCCTGGCTTTCTTGAAATTTCATCTTTCTCACTTTTAGTTTAGATTAAATTTCTAAAGCATTTTTTTATGGGGGGGGTGCATTCACACATGCAACGTACTCCCCCATCATCATCCTGAAAGGCTACTGTGCATCACAATATTATTCTGCTAAATGCATAAACTGCCCCTAGTTGTTCAAGTCCGAGAGCAGCAGGGGTATATACCTTCAGAAGAGGGTTGGGGATCCGGTCTTCATCAATTTCTAGGTGAAAAAGAATAGGGACAGAAAGGGAAGAGACAGAAAAAACAATAAGTTAAAGGCATGGTAGAGCCAATGCACCAAATCTTAGGACTCTGAGTAATTTAGCAATAGAAATAAGTTTTCACCATCTCTCCGAATGATCCCTGATCTGCAGCAACTCGGTGCATTTGTTCTTGCAGTGTGTATACAGGCCATTCCTGAATGTGACTCAAAGAGTGCCTAAGATGGCTAGCTCTTTTCTGCACTTCTTTGTGCTTCCCTCTCCATTAGCTTTCCACAACCTGGTGCCCTTCAACGTGCTGGATGCCTCTCCCATCATCATCAAGCAACATTGCCAAGATTCAGCACCCCTGGAAAGATTCCCTGGTTAGCTTGGGGAGCTGTATTTCTTTGTAGTCTTTCATATACTTCTATTATTTATTGTTATCATTATCATTTAATTATTTTTTAGTTCTTTCTGTGCAATTGTTAAGGTAAATAAGTAAAAAAAAATCATGGAGGGGAAAAAAAACACCTCTGGAATGAAGATGGGCAAGGCTGTGCTATGTCTTGAACCTGGGCTCCAGTAAGCAAGGATGGGCAACGGGCAGTCCCAAGGCTGCTAGCTGCCAACATGTCCTTTCCGTGGCCTTCAAAGCCCCTCCTGGCCATGACTGCTGAAAGCTGATGGCTGTCCTTCCTGCCAAGTGTTGGGTAAGCCCTAAAATAGGCGTACCACCATTAAAAAACCCCAAGACTCTCCCCCTAACCCTAGCCTTGCCCACATATTTGATACTGTCCCTCTTTGCAGCCCTCTGTCCCCTTGAAATGCAAACCATGGCTGTTTCCCATCCCATCCCAACTTAACAACAACAACAAAATAACCCTCCAATCCTGATGTTTGCCCCATCTCGATAGACTGTAGCCCAAACATTAGAGTAAGACAAGCAGTTCCTCCAACGACAGATGCTTCAAGGATTAAAGCAGGGGCAAAACCTTAATTCTGGCTCACCGATGGTTGGCTGAGACTATCCACCCGCTTGACTGCAGACCGCGATCCCTTCCCCAGGGATCCCAAAAGCGGCTTAGCTCACAAGGGCTGGAAGCAGCTATCCCAGGACAGCAGGGGCCCAGGGTGGTGTAGCATGCACTCCAAGCCCGGTCAGATGCTGCCTGGGAAAACCCGAGGCTTTTTCCGCGATCCTGCTGCTCAAGCAGCAGCCCCTGCCATTTGCTGGAGCCCCACCGGGAGTCCGTGATTTCATTTGTCAAAGTGCCTGTCATGCTCCTTTACGCTGTGCCTTGAGATGTTTAAGATGGCTTGTGCCCACTCCATCTTCAATGTGGTTATAGCATTGCTGGCAGCACCTTGGCTTTTCAGTCATTTGTTACATTATGACGGGGTTTTATTGTCTTTTTATTAGTTGTCAGCTCTGTTATGGTAGGGTTGCCAACTGGACCTACAGCAATTGAGCATGTGAAGCTTTCCATGGGGATAAACCCTTTTTATTGCCAGTAGAACAAACGGCGGTTTGAGGTACAGCTGTGAAGATCCTTGGCTAAATTGTAGGGGAGATGGGCGGGGACAAATCGAATAAATAAATAAATAAATTGGTGGCTCTTCCCAGAAGGAGCCCTTAATTGTTCTTGAGCTACTGTACAAATTGTGTAAACCAGTTTGTGCAGGTAGCTGAAGGCTGTGTTTTTTCACTTTAATTAGCAAATCACCCTTTTTTTACCCTCTTTTTACAACCAAGCTGGCATTACTGGCCAGCCAGTTTCATCCAGCGCAGCAGAGGAGCTGAAAGCACAAGATGAATGAGCGAAGTCGAGTGGGAAAGGCTATGAGTGGCAGGGAACAAATCAAGTTATTTATTATTGGTTAGATTTATAGCCTGCCTTTCTTCCAGGAGCTCAACACGACATAGAAAAACCTCTCCTCTCCCATTTTTTCCTCTTACAACAACCCTGTGCGGGAGGCTGGATGGAGCAAAAGCGACTGGCCCAAAGTTGAAGGATGGACTTGAACCAGGGTCTCTCTAGCCTGAAGCCAACACTTGAGAACCACTACGACAGTCCGCTTCTCTTTACTTAGTTGGGTGAAATCAACCATCTCCAGGCTTAAATATTTTGTCCTGATCCAGGGCAGAAAGATGATCAGCAGTTTGAAAACCTATCCAGAGCTCTTCAACAAATGGGCATTTCCAAAGCCCCCCCCCCCGGCAGGCTCAGTGTTAACACACCGCTGGCCTCAGGCAGCCAAGCCAACCGTTGCTCAGACTGGCAGCCGAGCTAAAGTTAAGTGGGTCTTGGAGGTGGACCAGGCGATAATTGGCAGGATGCCTGGCCAATCTCCACCTCCCAGCTGTGATGTCCCTGGAGCACCATGGTATCCTTCTACCAGGCTTTTTGCAGGCAGACCAGCTTTTTCCTTTTCTTTCTGCCTCACTGCAAAACCAAATGTGGGGGTGAGGCAAGGATGGGGTGCAGTACTGGGAGGGTAACTTTTTCAGTGCTCCCCCTTTGGGAAGCTGGAGAAAGCGCTGGTTAGCTTAGGAATCATCTCCAACATTGCAAGAGCAGAAGTGAGGCCACTTGTGTAGATGTGGAAATCTGTTCTGGAGGTTTCAAGGGTGGGGCTGGTGGCTATGTGGAAGTGTTCCAAGCGGTGTGTGTGAAAAAGGAAACAGAGGTTAATGTTTGCCAAAGCTCGCTGAAGTTTAAATGCCCAGGTTTAAATCCCAGGGTTCAATGATCCACCCTGTAAACAAACAACAAGTATTTCTGAACCTTTCTCATGTCCATGCAACTGGAATGAACCTGATCTGGGCAGCAAAAATCTGGATGGCCACTAGATTGCAGCAGTAGGTTATTGCCTGTTTCTCTTTGTGGTCATCTAGTGGTCAGCCAGACTTTGCAGCCCAGATCTGGTAGCCCCAGCCTAGGCTATGTTCTCAAGATCTTGGAGAGAAATTAACCTTTTGTGTTAAACAGTTAGCTTGACAGTAGTAGGAGTTTGTATAATTTCCTCTCCCACATTTCAGAACTAGATTTAGACTTGATAGTATAGTCCTCTTGTTTCGTTATTCATTCATTTCTAAAAAAGCTCTTGTTTCTTCCTTGCTTTGTTTTTTCAAACCCCTGCAGGAGGCGCCAGAGTTTCTTGACAGCTGTCTTTAGGCGGCTACCATTTTATTTACCCACAATGCCTGAAAACAGGCATTATCCTAGGTCTTTATGGGATGAAATGGCGGCTGCCACAGCATAGTATCTCTCTGGGGAGAGACTACCACAATTTATAATTGTGCTCTCAATTAAATAAGCTAAAGCACCCTGAAATCACAGAATCTTCAGGGCATCTGCAGGCATGTGTGTGTGTGTCAAAAAAGTCAAGATGGTGTTTGTGACTGTACGACCGAAACCCCACTCCTTTTTATGTGCATTATGTGCATGTCTCACATAAAAAGGGTGGGGCTTTGATTTTATGTGCTTTGCGTGTGGACACACGTAAAATGGGTGGGACTTTAATTTTGCAGTCACAGTTGCTACATCGATTTTTTCAACTCCCCCCGCAAATACCCCTGATGGACATCCAAGGCATTATAGGTGCATCCAATGGTAGTTGCTGAAAAGATCTCCATAGCTGTCCATATATTCATTTGCCAGATCAACAGCAAAGCATTATGACTATATTTCATATTCCAAAACCCTTTAAAGCCCAAAGTTGAGATAAATATTATATTTGTACACTGAGAACTAGGACAAAGTTCTGAAAGCTATTTTGCTTGTCCTTGGTGACATTAACCCAGAGACAACTTGACTGATTATGAATCACCGTGATGCCATCTTGTTTACAACAGGACCGCAAGTAGCTGCAGCCCCTTGATATGACTTCTTCCAGGAAGATGATGACCCAGTTTTGCTTTTTTTAAATCTGAGCCAAAGCAGCAGACCAAGGTCCGGACATCATCTGGCATGCTTAAAAACAAAAATGTGTTTTTGTTGTTTAAAAGGGCAATGGTGATGGCTGGGAAGTGTTCTTCCTAAAAGGTCTTCCTTCTGTTCTAAAAGCTAAACAGCAAAACTGAAACGCAACCCGACATATTCTACACTCTGTGAAAGGTACCTAATTTGGAGCATCTCCGTCACCCAGGAAACATACCAGGACGTTGCCATGGGAACTAGAATTCTGCTGGACTGCCAGGCTCCCCCTTCTTGACTCTTCCAAAAGCAGCCAGTAGTTCCTAGCTCCAAATGCCACTTTTAAGTAAATCAGTCTGGTGGACAATATGCTAAATTAATAGAGAGGTTGGAACTTGGGTAACAAGAATAACAGAGAAGACTCCCCTCAAATGGAATCTCTGGGAATTGTGACCACCCTTTTAACAATAAGCTGACTGCCTTTAACAACCCAGCTCTGTAAGATTTCAGAATCAGGTCAAAAGTCAGCATACTGTGTCACAAGATGTGACACTTACCACATTATTTTGCAACCTTGAACCAAGCACAGTAGAACATCAATCTTGCCTTCTGGCAACTTACATGGATATATCCATGGAGTTTCTTTGGAACAAGATGGAAGTACTCTTCCATCTCTTTCTTCCATGAGATTTGCTTTGACTTCTCAGTCTAGTCTATAGTCCTGGAATCTCCTGGTGGTCTCCCAGGATGGTCCAGCCTTCCTTATTTTTTCTGAACTAGCCAAGGTTGGCTAGGTGCTGCCACCTACTACAGCCAAAATATCTTTAAAAAATCTTCCAAAATGTGCCAAGGGAAACAGAAGAAGCACCTGAAGGGGCAGTGTGGGCCACATTGAAAACAAGTCAAAGGGGAATGCAGTTCACATACCTTTCTTTAAAAAAATTAAACAGCAGGCAGAGGAGATCAGAATGGGAGCTCATGGACTAGCTCTTTGCCAAAGTTGTTATAGACAACTCTATCCAGAGGGAAGATATTTCCCATTTCCTGCCTGCTCACTCATAGATTCAGTACTAGAACAAGGAACGGGGAAAAAATTTAAACAAAAACTTTTAAGGACAGAGAGATTCCAGCAGGAGTAATCCTGCCTCTTTGGACAATCTACGTCTTTTCTCAGGGTTTCTCCTTCTTTTGAACACCAGATCCACAGATTGTTTTTAGTTAAATAATGTTGGCAAGTGTGTAAAAAGATCTGGTAGGAGTCCCCCATCCCCACACTTCAGGCAATCTCCCTTCTTTATTTGTTGAATGTCAGGTATATGTGCTTGCGTTTGGGATGGGTGCTCCTGTATGCGTCAACATTTTAAAGTTAGAAAAAACTTTTTTTTTTTAAAGTTGTAAAACTGCTCTGAGAAGGATGGGTGGGAGAGAAGGCATTTGCTGACATTATAGGGAGGAGCCAATTTACAAACCATTGCAGATTCCTCCTTCCCTCCCTTTTTAATAGAGCTATGCTGCCACTCCCTGGGCAAGGTAGAAGAAAATTGTATGTATCTATGTCTATGTGAATATATATATATATATATATATATATATATATATATATATATTCCATTCAATTGTGTCCAATTCTTGGAGACTACCTGGACCAGTCCCTGCAGTTTTCTTGGCAAGGTTATTCAGAAGTGGTTTGGCTTTGCCTCCTTCCCGGGGCTGAGAGAGAGAGACTGGCCCAAGGTCACCCAGCTGGCTTTGTGCCTAAGGTGGGACTAGAACTCACCATCTCCTGGTTTCTAGCTTGATGCCTTAAACCCTCCATCAATCAATCAATCAATCAATCAATCAATCAATCAATCAATCACCCTCCCTCCCTCCCTCCCTCCCTCTCTCTCTCTCTCTCATTTTATTTATTTATTTAAAACATTTATACAGCCGCCTATCTTAAGCAACTCTGGGGTGGCTCACACATGCATACGTGAACATGGTAATGGTTAGGGGAGCTACCCTGTTGTCTTACAAGAGCTACGCCTTGCCTTGACCTTTATCCCCCCAAGAAACAATCAGTAATCTGGCTTCAGCCTTGGGTTATCGCTTGCTGAAAAAGAGAGCTAGAGCTCTACGGCCTGCCCTGTCTGAGATCTACCTTTGCATTATGGCAAGCGGATGGGGGCGGGCGAGGGCGGGAGGGGCCTGGAGCAGTGGAAGAGATGGTCCGGAAGGCCCTCGAAGGAGCAGGAGCACAGAATGGCCCTCAAGTGATCTTGGCTCCATTTGAAGATCAAACACAGGTGTCTGCTGGCAGAAGGAAGGGGGAGGCGGGTGTGTGTCAGGCAGTAAGTTAAAAAAAGAAAAGAAAAAAAGCCCACTTGCTGAAACTGTAATCGGAGTATGATACTGCTGTTGTCTGCAGGTGGGAGCACAATATTTTTTTCCCTCCGGCAGCCTGTTCTGTGTGGCATAAAGACTTTGGCTTCAGATGCGTTGCGGATAGATGGCATAGCAAGTGTAACCTAAATGGTAGTTGCGTTTTGGATACGGCCTCCCTCAGCCCTTGGAGTTTTGTTCTCAAAACAGTATTTCTTCCAGGATGAATGAAAACATAAAAAACACTGTTTGCAGCAGTTTGATCGGCAGCCCTACATTTAGATGATTAAAATAAGCACAATACAGTAACGTAACTTTCAAAATGCACATTCCAGACTTGCGTTGGCTCCTTTCGAAAGCACTTGCCAATGACATGCTCTGTGAATGAATGGCTCAGAATCAGCACTTGAATTTCCTCTTAGAGTTTTGTGGTAGCTGGCTGTGGTCGTTGGTGACTCACCACTATGAGGAATCAAAATAAAAATACTCTGACCAGACCCATTCGCTCATGAAGCACACTGTCTGGCAGGACTAGGCATCCAAAAAACATTGAATACTTATCTAGTCCACTAACAATTACCTTCTTCAGCTAATCCAAGTTGGAACAAATGATACAAAAAAGAGCAGCTACCAGAGAGTTTGAAAATCTTGGAAGGATGCTCAAGACTAGAGATATAGGTGGTGTTCTTATCCATCCTTCCACTACATGGAAGAGGACCAGAAAAGGAAGTAGAATATCTTAGGTCAGTGCCTGGCTATGTAGTACCTGGTGTTGATGGGAGGGATCTGGTTTCTGGGACCATGGCTGGACCTACCTAGATGATGGACTGTTGACATAAAATGGGGTTGTACCTCCAAGGACGAGTAAAAGCATGTTGGCAAAAACATGACAAGCTTAATTAGGAGGGCTCTAAACTGAATCCTGGTATGCATGTGCAAATGAAAACTCTGAGCTAAGGACCACAGATAAAGATTTGCACATTGTAGAAAGTGGGAATGTCTTTGATGTGGGGCATCTTAAACCACTCAATGAAAAACCAGAAATGGCTCATGAAGTTCATGGCTTTCATTGTCTATAGATTAATATTAAAATTATGGGAAATAAGCTTGAGTTTCAGCTCTTTGTACAGAAAGACAAATATGATTTAATGGTTATAATAGGGACCTGGTTGGATGACACCATATTCCCATAACAGGAATATAATAATTAAGGATACAATTTCTTCCAAAGGAACAGTGGCAATAGAAAGTTAGGAGGATGGTATGTTACTATATGTTAAAAATACCTCTTCTTGTTCAGAAATCCAGATGAATGAAACTTGTCATGTTGTAAACAGTTTCTGGGTGAAAATAAGTGGAAAAACAAACAAAAGCACTACTGTTATTAGAGTCCACTATCACTCATCCAGCCAAGCAGATGGAACTGATGCCTTCCAAACACAAAATTCAGATCTTTCAAAGAGACATACAGTTATAATGGAGGAAGTTTTCACCCCATCAGCTTTTGGGAAACAACCTCTACCAAGTATGGTCCTTCCAGGGAAGTCATGATTTGCCTTGCTAACAGCTTTCTATAGCTAGATGGAGAAAGGCAAAAGAAAATTGGCTATCCTCAACTTGATACTAATCAACAGGAAAGATTTACACACACACACACACACACACACACACACACTGGATTTATTCTCTGCCCATCTCCCCCCAATGGGGAACTCTGGGCGGCTCACAAAGTACAACTTATAACAACATACATATACAATTAATATTATCTCTATCGAACATCTAACATTAACCTCTATACTATGTGGCCAGCTAGGGAGTCACAGCACATCCGGGCTTAATTAAACTTAATTTAATTAAACAAGTAGGAAGAACATTGGAGAAAAGGGCCATGCAATGCTGGAGTTCTTTCTTTTAAAGGAAACTAAAACTGAATGTAGTCAAATGCATATTTTTGACATCCAAAAAATTGAATTTTAATCAACTCAGAGCAATGATCAGTAAGATCCCCATAGCAGGAGAAGATTCTGGGGAAAGGAACTCAATATGGATGGGATCTCCTAAAGAAGGAGATAGAAAACCAAAGAGAGGGGGAAAAAAGAAGATAATAGAATAAGCTAATATGGCTACATAAAAAGCTTACTGATGATCTTGAACAGAAAAAAAGCATAAATAAAAGAAATGGGAAGATGCTCAGGTCACAAAGGAACAGAACAGATAAGTAGCTCTAAACTGTAGAGATGGTGTCAGGAGAACCAATGCTTAGAATTGATCAATTTGCTTGAGATTGACAGAAACATGTGGGGGAATAGCTCTTCACTCCGATTTTAAATTTCCAAGGCCAAATGAACTACATCTTAGCATTCTAAAGGAATAGGCCGATTCTTTGGCTGAACTCTTATGTATTATTTTTGAGAAACTTTGGAGAACTGGTGAAGTAGCAGATGACTGGAAAAGAGCACGTATTATCCCTATTTTTAAAAAGGGGGAAAGAGAAGATCCAACAAACTACAAGCCAAAGAGACAGTGATACCTGGGAAGGGTGTACAATAGATCATAACGAGAGCACCTTAAAATGATATGTTGATAACCAGAAGTCAGCATGAAATTGTTAAGAATAAATTTTGCCTGATTACCCATATCTCATCTTTTGATCAGGTAACATAATTAATAGATTGTAAGAACAATGTAGACATAATTCAAAAATCATATTCAAATAATGTTCATTAATGGTTCCTCATTTCATATATCAAAATATATCAAGTTGGGTGCCACAAAGATTAGTGCTGAGCCCTTTACTCTTCAGTATGTTCATTAATGATTTGGATGAAAAGGTGAAGGTGAAGACTTACCAAGTTTTCAGATGACATAACATTGGGAGGGATACATTAATACTCTAAAAGAGTTCTAAGCACCTCACTTGAACAAGGATTCACAGAAGTTGAAACAGATTCAGAGAAAGGGAACAAGGATGATCAGGGGAATAGAAACTAAATCCTGTGAAGTTGGACTGAAGGACCTGGATATGTTTATCCTTAAGTGAAGATGACTAAGAGCAATATAAAAGCACTCTTCAAATACTTCAAAGAATGTCTCAGAAAAGAAGATAAAAACCTGTTCTCTCATATTCCAGAGGGAAGGACACCAAATAATGAATTTAAATTCAGATAACTCCTCAAAGGATACTTGGTTGTGGCACTAAGAAATGTTGCTGTTAAGACATATAGGTGCATCTAGTATGTGCTGGAGATTCCTAACCCAGCAACTTTAACCATTATGCTGGGTTTAGATCGCCTTCAACCATTTAACTGGGTTTAGATCTACAAGATCCCAAACCCTTCCAATCTTTGGATATGGCCCAAAGATGAAAAACTGTAACTAGAGATAGATTTTTTAGAAGCCCCTTCTTATCATCCTGACAGGTTGATAGAAGTATGCCTTCAGGTATCTTAGCACACACTCTGATGCTAAAGTTAGAACTATCCTGTCATCTGTCAATTAGTTGAAGATTTCTTGGACACCATATGTCAGCCTTCTTCTTTCAGCTTTTCAGCCACTATCGTTTCCCTCAGTGTGGGTTCCTTGCTGGGAGTGATGGTAATTATAAACCAGCATGTCTGGAGGGTGCCTGTTTGAGAAAGTTTGATCTATGGAGTCAAAAACCACTAACAGAAGCAACCAAGAAGATTCCCCTGCCCCCTGATTGCTGTCTTAGCCCCACAGCTAGAGTAGGCCACAGATCTGGGAAGACCAGATCATTCAGAAATGATTGGAACTGCTAGATTGCTACATGCTCAGCTAGTTTTTCTGGGTAAGGAATTGACAGAGAGATCACTTCAGTTAAAAGACTAAAACGTTCAATAGAGCCAGACCTAAATGCAACCTGGAATCAAATCACTGGGGAAAGGTAGGTGTGAGCAGGTGGTGGAACAGTTATTCTGCAGTCTGAGCATCAAGCAATTTACTTATCACGCTGGCAGTGTTCCAAAATTCAATTTGAACGCCAGAACTGTCTGGGGATAAAAATGTATCTACCGTCAGGTTTCCTCTTAGGAGAGATTTTTTATCCATTAGTCTTATCTTTATTCCCACCTCTTCCACCAACACAATCCTGTCTGCTGCACAATTGCAGTTGTCTCCCTTTGGCAAGGAGTGTAAGTGACATCTTGTGGAATCAGAGGCACAAATGGGCCACGAAGTCGATCATGGAGCCCCTTATGACTGGGAAGCTGGACTACCTGACTCTCCAACAGTATACAGCCTTCTCTTTTTGCCCAAAACTTATTTCTACCCCAATTAGCTAAGGTAGATTTAAAAAGTGACACCCAGATGCACCGAAAGCCATAAAAATACAGAAAACCTATGACCTTATACACCAGCCCTCCCAACATACTCGTCACCCTTCCCATAAAAAACACAGACCTCACCCATCAAAAAATACTCCACTCATTATATATTATAGATTTAATCCAACCTTTCCTCCACAAATTCAATGTGGCATACACACCACACCCTGTCTCCATTTTTTTCTTACAGCCACCACCACCTTGTAAGGAAGGTTGGGCAACATGCTTAACCAGGTCAGGTAAAAACCTACCAGCTGTATTCACAGAACTTGTTAAGTTTGGTTAATTTGAATTCCATTTTTGTGCCTTAGTGTGCTATGCAAACCCAGCCTGTTGGTCAGTCTATAGTTCAATCTATTGGGTTCAGTTTATATTCAGTTTATTACAATAGGCTAATTCAATAATTAGGCAATTATCTAAATGCAGCTGATGTGAACTTTCACAGTTGAGGACTGATTTCAACCTGGGCCCTAAATCACTATACCCCAATGATTTTCAGTAGGAAGATAGCAAAAACACCACATGGACTGACTTCATTCTTGAAGGCAAGATCATCAAAACTCACAAACATTAACCATTCCGGTATATGAAAAACCATATTAGTAAGATGGATGTGTGTGACAGAATGATCAGTTGCACTTCAGAGCATGGGAGATAACTTAAGCGAGTATCCAAGCTGGGTGGGAAAACAATTCCAGTAGGAAGAGAGCCTTTCTGAAGAATCAGCTTCAGGTGGTACCCAGAACACTACAATCCCATAATTAATGAAGGGCTGACAGAAAAAAAAAGAAAAGGGAAAGCTGTTAACTCTTCCCTAACATGGATGGATTGAACAGCAGAAGAGAGGGGAGCTCCTGGAAACTCTGAAGTCACTGAAAAAATATTAACTCTTACTTAATAAACACGACAGCAGAGGCGAAAAGAAAGCATCTTAACCCTGCTGTCACTGAAAAGATAAAAGATTTATAACCGAGGCCACAAGGTCACAAAAAATCCCATCTCATTACATCTCATTAAAGGCCACAAAAACCCCATTTCGTTAAGACCATGTAATTGCAGCATCTTATGCAGTTTCCTCCTTCATCTAAAGAAAAAAATCCTCTTATCCTGTGAACGTACTTTCTCCCAGGATCTCACAGAGAGGGCATGCTCCGGACCCCCTCGGCAAAAGAACTCCGACTAGCGGGGTCCAGAAGGCGGGTCTTCTCTGCTGTAGCCCCCGCCCTTTGGAACATCTTGCCCCCGGAGGTGAGACAGGCCCCCTCTCTCCCAGCCTTTCGGAGGGATTTGAAGACCTGGCTCTGCCATCTGGCCTGGGGCGGGGAGGGAGGTTGTCAGAAATGGGGTTGGCTGGCCCCTTAGCGGCCTGGTGTGGCCTCTTTCGGCCTCTTGGATTTTTTAGCCTTTTTATCTTTATCTTTGTAAGTCTGGTTTTTATAACTTTTAATTATGTATTTCTGATTTTAGTTTGTTGTAAGCCGCCCAGAGTCCCCCATTGTGGGGAGATGGGCGGGGGCAAGTCTATGAAAGAAAGAAAGAAAGAAAGAAAGAAAGAAAGAAAGAAAGAAAGAAAGAAAGAAAGAAAGAAAGAACGAACGCAAGCCAGCCAGCCAGCCAGCCAGCCAGCCAGCCAGCCAGCAAGCCAGGGAGGATGCGTTAGCCACATTGACCCATCCTCTCTCCTTGTTACTATCCAAGGAGGTGATTGCGCCTTTCTGATAAAATATGTCTGCAATTGCTGTGACTGGAGGACAGAAGATTTCCATGTAGGGAGATTTGTGGAAGGGAGGGAGATTAAAGATTATTTTCTATTGTGTTCCTGAAAGGATATTAGGATGACTAAAGAAAGGGAACAATTACTTGTAAAATAAGCGAGACTCACCTGTCAGCTCTAGGGAATAAAGCTTAGTCATGGGATAAAAGGATGTTAATTTATGCAGCCAGAATGATCATAAAAAGAAAAAGAAAAAAGAGTGACTTAAATAAAGATAACTTCTCCTGAATGCCAACATTTTAAGCCCAGTAGCATGGAAAGGTAGCTAAGGACACAGGCAGTCTAAACTGGGTTGATTGTCCTCATCTGCAATACAAATGAGTTTTTCCTTATTGGCATTTCCATTTTCTCTCCTGGAGCTTCTGAAGAAATGTCCCCCCCCCCCGCCCCATTTATTGCTCCCTCCTCCCAGCCAATACCAGGGATGTGTGTGTCCAGTCCAACCTAAATTCTCCTTGGAGCCACAACATATTCCTCAAATACACCCTGAAACCGAATAATTTTCACAAACCTAGAAGCCGTAAGGACCAGTCACAACCCCTCGTGTCATGTAGACTACTGCGTACCCAAGACAAGCTGTACATGAGATGATATCCTGGCCCTTGAAAGGACTACAGGGGGAACCTATCTGGAATGGCAAGACAAGTCCCTCTTTAGTGGGCCACTGATTAACTGCAACACACTCTGGGTGACAACATTCTGGGAGAAAGTACATTCACAGGATAAGAGGATTTTTTTCTTTAGACGAAGGAGGAAACTGCATAAGATGTTGAAATTACAATGGTCTTAATGAAATGGGTTTTTTTGTGGCCTTTAATGAGATGTAATGAGATGGGATTTTTTGTGACCTTGTGGCCTCGGTTATAAATCTTTTATCTTTTCGGTGACAGCAGGGTTAAGATGCTTTCTTTTCGCCTTTGCTGTCGTGTTTATTAAGTAAGAGTTAATGTTTTTTCCGTGGCTTCAGAGTTTCAGGGAGCTCCCCTCTCTTCTGCTGTTCAATCCATCCATGTTAGGGAAGAGTTAACAGCTTTCACTTCAGTGCTGCAGCTTTGATTTACACAGCTATTATATCATTGGTGACAGTGGGAATCTTTTTACTTGGACTATGGATATGAGCAAGGAAAAATGCTTTCTCCTTTCTGTGATTCTGAAAAGAAAGAAGATGCTTAGGATTTTCTTTTATGCATTAGTGGGATGACAAAAGCATATATTAGGCATTTCTTTTTAGGACATTTTTTTAAAAAATGCGATTATTTTATATTTATTTATGTATGTATATTTATCTATATATAATAAACCTTCGTTTTTGGAGCCTTTCTGTGTGCGTGTGCATGCGTGCGTGTGCCTTCAAGTCAGTCTTATCTCTTAAATAAGTGGACAAATTCATAGAGTTTTCTTGGCAAGATTTCAGAAGTGGTTTGCCCTTGCCTCCTTCCTAGGGTTGAGGGAGAGTGACTGGCCCAAGGTCACCCCTCTGGCTTCGTGCCTAAGGTGGGACCAAGAACTCATGGTCTCCCAATTTCTAGTCCACAGTCTTTAACCACTACACCAAACTGGCTCTCTTTTGGAGCATATACGTACATGTATATTATTAAAACTTTTTTTAAAGAATTCCAAAATATATTATTACCTTATTTCTTATTGAATTCCCATGGAGAGGCACTAGGTCTATAGATGACACTTTTATAGAGCTGCTTGGCTCATGGGGCTGACCTGATTCATGTTGCAGAAGCAGATAGGCCACCACCCAATTCACCCCAACAAAGCAATTTGGGTGGCCTTGAATTGCTTTGGTCCATGCAGTGGGAGGAGACCCCTCTCAGCTTTCTCCCCCAATACTGGACAAATGTTCTTATGATGGCTGGTCCCCAGTCCATAAGACCTTAGTGTGTGCTAAGGGTCTCCAGCATTGCCTAGCCTGGAAGCACTTTGGCCAAGGTTACAAGAGAAAGTTTATCTCAGCCTTTTCCACAGGGATCCCCAAAAAGATTTGGCCCTTTCAACCCCCTACGGTACCACTCCTCCTTTCATACCATTAGGCCAAGGTTTCTCAACCTTGGCAACTTGAAGATGTGTGGACTTCAAGTCCCAGAGTTCCCCTGCCAGCCTTGCTGACTGGGGAATTCTGGGAGTTGAAGTCCACACATCTTCAAGCTGCCATGGCTGAGAAACACTGCACTAGGCCCTTCTATGGAAGGAGACCAACGGGCTTATCCCACTACTAACTCCCCTCTGCTGCTGGTGGGTTGGGAAGCAGGTGGGGGAGCCCAGCAGCACAAAAAGAGCTTTTCTAGCCTGCTGTCCTCCCTCATCCACTGGCAGCAGTAGAGAGAATGCAAGCCACAGGAAAGGACTTGTCTTTCTTGTCACTGACTCTCTCAGTCACTTGGCATCTGGGAAGCAATGCCAAGTGGTATGAAAGGAGTTTTTCTATGCTGCCTGCTTCTCTCAAGTGGGTGAGCAATCCAGGGAGGATTCCCCAGAGGCCTAGGAGGCCCCTACGCCTACACCAAAGAGTCTCTGGGATGGCCTATCCTGTGCCCACTGTGAGATTCCCAGCAAACCACACTGAAGCTGCCATCTGGGAGACCCCATGGCACCTGCTGAGGGCTCTGGGCTGGCTGCCTGTGGCATGGGTACTGGGATTCCCTACCACAGTCCACACTGATGCTGCGCAGCCTGGCCTTCAAGGAGGTGCTTTGTTCCAGGCTGAACCTAACTGGTACTTCTATTACGTAAATGTTAGGTTTATGTGCTCTTGAAGGACTAATTCAATCTGAAACCCATTGAGTCAGAAAATAAAGAACCAATTTCAACAGCATGGGGATTTTCTCTCCCTTTTCTGTTTCTTTTCATGTTGCTGTTCCCCCATTTGGAAGAGGACTATCACAAATGCAATCCAAGGTAGTGGGTACAGCAAGGGAATAAAGATGCTCCTATCCCAACCTTGTTCCATAAAGTCTATTCTTTACCTGTTTGCTCTTCTCAAGCAAGTCTAATGAATACGTATCAGGTAAATAATTGCCTGATCCCAGATAATTAGGATAATTACTTGTTGCATTCAGCCGATAAGAATAGAAGCAGCTCTGGAGAACCAAGGAATTTGTAGGAGATTGTCTTCCAGGGGGTTCTTTGGAAGATTAGCTTTTCCATGGAAGGAGCTGCTTGTCTGCTAAACATAACAATATCTGTCATGTCTAAACAAAGTGTTCCCCTTCCCCCTTCATTTCAACTCCTTCCATTTTACCCTTTCTCATATCTTTCCTCCCCATGCAACTATCTTCCTTGTACTCCCTCTCCATTCAATGTCTTCTTCTGTTTCTACTGAAAAAAGGGAGAAGAATATGTGTGTGTGTACATATGTGTTTCTGCATGTGAGAATGGTTTGTTTGAGAGAAGACAGTTGACACATCCAGGTCAGGATAAATTAATTGTACAAATGGAGTAATTTATTGTTCAAGCTGTTACTTTTAATTAGTAATTTTTAATTAATCTACCTACCCTGTCTGTCCCGCCCTCCCTCTTATTAATCATCTGGTCTTACCCTTTTTGGAAGTGTGACATTGGGCAGATATATACAAATACAAACATATGTATTACATGGAAACATAATTTTTGGTGGAGATAATCTTCAGGATCACTTTCAGCTAGAGTTGCCAACTCTAGGATGACTAAGTAGGGAAGCCAAACATTGCACAGGATTTTTGTCTGTGTTTCTAATATTTTTCTATCTACACTTCCTTTGGGTAGTGCTGGAGGATAGTCTTATATTCAGGGTTATCTTTCCATAAATTTAGTATTTTCCCAAAGAAGCCAATGGAATTTGATTGTTCCTTGAACAGAACTGCCAATTTCCTATTTTGGTGCACCAAGCATTTGGGGACATGCTGTGTCATAAGGATCAGTTCTCTGGATAATGGAGGGAGGCATACCCACATTATTGTTTAAGAAGCCTGTTGTGCTCAATAGTGTTGTTGCTTATTTGTCAGATTGCTGGCAAGGACAGTGTTCTGAATGGGGATAGCTTTGATTGATCCAAATAATACCTCTTCCCAACCTATCCACCTAGACCAGGGGTTCTCAAACTACGGCCCGCGGGCCAGATACGGCCCACCAGGGTCATTTATCTGGCCCGCCCGCCTGATTGGCCGCCACTGCTGTCTCTCAGAAGTGGAAGCGTCAGGGCTGTGTCAGGAGCTGCAGGCGATGCACGAGGATGGAGACTGCAGAGCCAGACTTCTACATTACAGTATACCGGGTCCGGCGGCTCTCCTCCTTGTACTCCGCAGGAGGGATCCTCTGTGCAGGGTGATCGGTGTGTCATTCTCCAAGCTGCTTGTGTCATTCTTTCTCCCAATTGCCCACCCCGTTCTTGCAATCCCTCAGAAACCATCTGGTCTTCCCCAGGTCTCATGAGTACAGGCGCCCTATTTGGAGAACGGCAGGAGCCCCATTCTCATGATGCTTCGCGTTTGCATTTTATGTTCCTTCCTGTTTTACCCACACAATGGATATCTTTGGGAATGTCTTTAAAATATTCCCACTAACCTGCTGCCATGACTAGGTTTTAGTCAACAGAAGGCACTATCAGTGCCTGAAACTTATTTCCAAGATTAAATTCCAGTTTTACAGGGACAGTCCTGATTTTGGGGAAGGCATCCTCGAACTAATGGGAGGGCTCAAGGTAGAGCAGGCAGAACAGTATGGGAACAAGTAGCCAAAGAAATGATGTCTTTCCATTACTCATCAAGTCTCGGGGTACCTTATGGTGGAAAGAAACATGGGAATGAAGCTATTCCATTATCCATTTTACTGGCTGATTGATTAGTACTAGTCTGCAGAAATCCAGAATAAGAAGCAAAGTTAGTGTTTCCTGTATCTCTTTGCTGACAACTAATGGATTTTTGCAGATCAGGTCTGATAGCCTTATGATGGAGAGAGTGGTCACTTGATTGTTAGTCATTTATTAAATTAATTTGGCCTGGAAATAATCTTTCACAGAGTGTAAAAGCACAACAGGGGACAGGAATGTTTGGAACTACTTAAAGTTGCTTCATTCCAGAGCAGCTCTTCTAAACATCTTTGTGTCCTTTTTTTTCTGGTAATTTTTGCCTGTGCCTTTGGGGAAATTGACTTGTAGATTTGTATACATGTATGCATTTTTTAATATTCGTATATCCAAGTTTTTATTTTTGGAAATCAGGTCAGCCTACTTTGCAAATTATCAGGACCGCAGAAAGCATTGTACTCAGTTTCTGTTTCACTTTTTCTTCTCTTCTGTTCCTTGCATTTATATCCAAACTCCTCTTCCTTTCCCAGACCTGTTCCATCATCTCAAATTCTTTGTTAAGCCATCGCTTAATAACCATTCATTTAGTAGTTATGCTCAGTCCCCAAAGTTACAGCTGTTGCAGCACCCCTGCAGTCACATGATCAAAATTCGGGCACTTGGCAGCCCGTCCACACTTACAACCACAGGGGCACTTCAACTCATACTTCCTCATACTCTGCGGGAGGGATCCTCTGTGCAGGGTGATCGGTGGGGTCCAGGGCGCCCTATTACTTCCTCCATTTGGGCTGTGTGGTTGCCCCTCAAGTAGAATGGCCACTGGCACTGACCAATAATGTGGGGGGCAGGGGGCGGGGGGAGGATAACATTTACTGACACTGACCACCAATGCAGGGTGGGGTTTATGTTGGTTAAAATTGTTCTTTATTTTAATTACTGTATTTTTTTTCCTGGTTTTTTTTTGTACTACAAATAAAATATGTGCAGTGTGCATAAGAATTCATTCATGTTTTTTTCAAACTATTATTGTGAGCCGCCCAGAGTCACCCGTTGGAGGAGATGGGTGGCATACAAGTTTAATAATAGATAGATAGATAGATAGATAGATAGATAGACAGACAGACAGACAGACAGACAGACAGACAGACAGATAGTCCGGCCCCCCAACATTCTGAGGGACTGTGAACTGGCCCCCTGTTTAAAAAGTTTGAGGACCCCTGACCTAGACTGTCAGTTCCAAGGATAGATCTGACTCGGTATCAGATGCAAAGCTGGACTTTAACCTGGGTTAGACAAGCTCACTGGATGGGCCTCCTCACTGGATGATCCAACCCAGGCAGGGCACTGCCTCTGGCAGTCCACCTTCTGGAGTTGGCAACCTGGTATACGCTAGATATTTTGGACTCTATAAGTCCTGGTGATACAGGCCTACAGTAAGGGAATTTTTGTCCAACTCCTTTGAAGGGCTACAAAGTTGCCTTCAAACCCAGCACAGAGTTTGAGTCTGAAAACACAATTTGACAAAGTTAGAAAAAGAGCATAAACTGACGACAGAATTTTTCAGAGGCTTGGAGCATCACCAACTAGGACAGACCTGCTGCTGTTGTTCAAGGGAAGAAAAAGATGGAAGTGTTAAGAATTTCATCCCATTTGTCATAGACAGCTCACCCTCCTCTCTCTCACGCAATGAAATGGACTAGATGTGGATTTCTGAGAGAGAGAAAAGTCATTTCTTCACACAACATGTGGTACCCTTAGACAGCTGCTAGTCCCCAAGACTGATTAGCAGGCCTACTGTATTTTGCTGCACTCTTCTTTAGTAAGTAAGATAGTAGTAGTGACACTCTGAACACTGGGCAACCCACTAATACCGATGTCATTTATGCCATGCTTGTCATGGTGCTCTGTTCAAGCAAGCCTTTTCTTGTCAAAGGGTTGATAGGAGGATAAAACCCCCTATAATAGTGTAAGCTTTTGCCCCTTGTACATTTCACCTGATTTGCACGCTTCCTTTCACAAGGATGAGCTGATTCTGAGTTCTTCTCTCACACAATCCAGAAGACTCCCTATTCAAGGAGTTGCAAGTTTTCCATAGATCGGTTCTACACATCTTATTGTGTAAAAGACTGGGAGAAATGGTGGGAGAAGTGCGGGAAAGCAAGCTTTTAACACAACTATTAGCTGTGCTCTACTATAAGTGAAACCTAGTGGTACAGTTCTACTTGAACAAGCCTTATTTATGAATTCCTGGAAAATAATTATTACTTAGATGCTGAGTTCTTCTAGATTGGGGGATTAAACTCTAAATATCTCTTAGCTCTTTAATCTCAACATCATCTAAGCATCTGCACTTTACTTTTTGAAAGCAGCATGCCCTGAATTCCTAGGCATTCCCTAGGAATATTTTGCCAATCTGCCATCTGCTATGAAAAGTTCCTAAATATTCAGACAGATGGATAGAGATGTACAGGTCATAAGAGGCAGGCAATTGCTAGGGCTGCAAGTCTTTTGAAGGGCAGGTGCAAATGTTGGCGATTGACAGGATAGGAAAATGAGGCAGAAGGGTGCGTGTCCAAATACCGAGGACAATTTCTTGCAATAATTTCCTTCATTGGGAGCAGGATGGGATCCGTTGCTTCAGCTAATCATTTATGGCTTTATCTTTGGACAACCATCAAAGGAAGGATTTTCATGCACTCATGATATATACCAAACCATGGGCAGGAACAGTAAGAAATTGAGAGGACCTCTTTGCTGGCAACACATACAGAAGAGACCTCATCAGCTGAAGAAGAGATGTTGCGAAAATGAAAACTGCAATCAGTGTTGCATCCTGCCCATGATTTGGATGGACTGGGACTAGAATGCCATGGGGGGGCAACTGTAAGCCAAAGAGAAAGACCCAAGCTGTCTTGACAAATTTTTTCTATGATTGATTTCCTGATGGAAACATTGGCAAATTGGGGAACTGAAAAACGTATTTATGTGAATATTCACTTCTTTTCCAACCTAAACAAATTGCTTAGATCCCTTCTTTGCTGTTTCTCTTTGCAACTCCCTCATAAATCACATTAATGAAACCTGTCGTTCAATTAAAAATCCAAATAGCACATGACATAAATTCTAATCACTGCACTGCCAATCAGAAAGATGGCACTGGAGGGAAAGAAGGAAAACTAAGAATAAGGGATTTTCCATCCCTGGTCTAATTTTATAGTTTATAACCCTGAGGGTAGATCTTAACTTTTTATAACTAAATCGATTTTTTAAATAACTAAACATTTATAACATTTAACAATCTTGAGGCCCCAACAAAACTCACATCCATCCACCAACAAACCACCCTGTGCCAGATCTACCAGCCCCCTGGCCCCAGTACCCGGAGGATAAGCCAGACTTCACAGCTTTCCTGAAGGCCAAGAGAGTTGGGGCCATCCATATCCTTGTGGGGAGGCTGTTGGGTAAGGGAGGCACCATGACAGCGAAGGCACACTTCCGAGGCCCCACAGGTAACACTGCTTCCCTGAGGGGACCTGAAGCATGCCTGCCTGTCAGATTGAATGGGGCAGACAGAAATCATCAGGGATAGCCGTCCTGCTAATAACCTGGCCTCATGCCATATAGGGCCTTAAAGGTGTCAACCAGCATGCACCAAGAAGCCTAGTGTGAGCCAGTGCAGCTCTTACAGCAGTGCTGTTACATGGGTGTGTTGAGGAGTGGCCACTACTGCCCATGCTTCTGCATTGTGGACCAGCTGCAACTTCCAAATGCTCTTCAAGGGCTGCCCCATGTAAAGCACATTGCAATAGTCCAGTTGGGAGGTAACTATAGTATGAGTGACCATGAGCATTGCCCCTTGATCTAGGAAAGGAGGGAACTGGTGCACATGATATATTTGTGCAAAGGCCCTCCTGGCCACACCTGTCACTTGCCCTTTGAGCAGGGGTCAAGAATCCAAGAGAACTCCCAGATTGCAAACAGGCTGTGACTGGGGGAGTGTCACCCCAACCAGAGTTAAAGATAGCAACTCACTAGATACAGGTGACCCTAAAGCCCACAGCTGCTCAGTCTTGTCAGGGTTGAGCCAAAGCTGACTCTTCCCCATCCACACCTGTACAGCCTCCAGGTTTTGGGAAAGCACCTTGACAGTATCACTTGAATGACCTGGGACAGAGATTCACAGCTGAATGTCATCAGATGGTACTTAACCCAAGCTGAAGGATGATCTCATCCAACGGTTTCATGTAGATGTTAAATAGGAGCAGGGAAAGAATCAGGGCCTGTGGCATCCCACAAAGCAGAGACCTTGGCCTGAGTCTCTCCCCCCTACCAATGCTGACTGGAACCAACCTTGGAAGAAGGAAAAGAACTACTAAAGAACAGTGCCTTCCACCTCCAAACCTCTCAGCCAGCTCAGAATTGAAGCAGAATTGAAAACCACTGAGAGATCAAGTAGGACCAGAATGGATACACCATCTCCATCCTAGGCCTACCAGAGGTCATCCACAAGCGTGATCAATGCCATTTTGGTGCTATGTCTGGGCCTGAAACCTGACTGTAACAGGCCCAGATAATCTGCTTCCTGCAGAGCCCTTTGAAGCTGTAGGCCTCCTACTTTCTCAGTGACTTTCACCAAGAAGGGAAGGTTGGAGATTGGACAAAAGTTGTCCAGCGCTGCCTGGTCCAGTGATGACCTCTTGAGGAGGGGATGGACCACTGCCTTCTTCCAGGCAGGCAAAACTGACTCCTTGCACAAAGAAGCATTTACCACCTTTAATCAAATACCAGATGTCCAGAAAAAGGAGAACAAGTCCTTGTTTTTGTCTTCATGTCCTCCATCCAGCAGGCATAGCCTTAATATCAAATATTGTCTGGCTTTTTGAGTGTTTTTTTTTTTTTTTAGTTTGGACTAGTTTCACAACAATAATCATTCAAATTTTGTGCATTGTGACTGTGCAAATTGTCTGTGTATTTGTGCATTGTGACCTTATACACTGACACAGGTACGGGCTCAGGCCATGGTCTCCAAAAGCCTCTCCACAAGCCACTCACTAAGGCTCACCCAGCCTGGAGGGCTGATGCTCCCAATGCCCCTCATGGATCCTGGGCTCAGAAAGGGCTTGTGCTGCCTCCTCGGGGCCCTGGCATTAGCGCTTAGGCTCTCCCCAGAGAAGAGGGTCAGCTGTCCAGCAGGGCTGAAGCAGCACCTTAAACTTGCAGCTTTGCTGGAGGTGGTTGGTGGGCCAGAGCCAAGTCTCTACAGGAGCTTGCGAGGTGATGCCAGCCGAGAAGGCCACCCTTACAATTCCCCCACAGTGCGTCCATGGAGTGAGGTGCACTGCACCTTCCTCACCCTCCAGCTGCCTTCCCAGGATGTCGCAGATTGGTTGGACTGTTCTCAGGCATTGTGTCTTCCTGCTGAGAAACTACGCTCTTTGTTGCGAACACCAAGAAAGTTAAACAGCTAGTGTGTCCTCCCCCACATTTGTCCTCCTTTCCAATTGTCCATGTCCTCCTTTACCTGTTCGGATATCTTGTAACCCTAAATTAGAGGCTCAGGAGAATGGTTAGTTTTCTTCTTTCCTAGCCCCATAACTCAGCTTCTGCCTTTGTTCTAAAATGATCAAGAGTCTCAGCTGAGATGGAAGGGCTGGGGGAAATTTGTCTCTGTACCTCTCCTAGAGCATGCATTTCTCACTTGTGAAGATGTAGTAAACTCATATGAGTAAATGTGTATCCTGTGTCTGACAGTCTGGAATATTATAAATGCAAGCTGGCTTCACAACAAACTCTTTGGAGCTATTTATCAACATCAGCGTCCTGGCCTTTATTTCCTTCTAGGTCCCACCAAAAACAGGATATGTGAACTTCAAACCATCTTGTACCTTAAACCAAAATAGCATGGATGGGGAATGCTGAACAAAATAGATCAGTTGCCAAATTGGGGTACATTTCTAAAAACAATTTGTCCTAAATACTTGGCTCAATGTCCATCTTCTAACAGACTCTGAATGTTAACTCCAGTGGTGCCATTCAGGGTGAATACCAAGATTACAAATATGTGGGGCTTGCCCTGTCTCTAGACCTTCTTCTGCACTTGTATCTCCATAGTATGCTTTCCTTGAGATCCACTTCTCTGTATACTATAGGGCACAGATTCTCCCTCCATAGCTGGCATATAACATTTTCCACAATACCTTGGAATGATGTTCTCAAGTACTCCATAATATTGCAGGAGATTTATATTTAAAAATGTGGCCTGCAACCACATACTATCTGGGTAAAACAGCCCGGAGAAGCCCCAACACTGACATCACTACATTCCTGTTTCCCTTGAACTGGCCCACATTAGCCAAATTAGGGAGGAAAGTCTATGCTATTTTAAGACCTGGAAAAGCACCTACTAAACAGACAAATTTCAGGACTCAGCCTCTTGGATAATGTGTATAATTTGTTATAATGGAGAAAATAGTTCCAATATTATACAGATTGGATTACAATTCCCGCAATTTCTAAACACTGATCATAGTATATGGATATCAGAGTCTCACCCACTTCTAGGGTGCCACAACTTTTTCACTCTTGGGTTTGGACTGAGGACAATGAATTTTGTTGTGTATACTGAAGGTTGCCTTTGGGTAGTCAAGCATCAAATGCTTGTCCAGGGTAAGACTCATATTTTCTTACACCCCATATGTGTTTTATTCATCATTTCAGTCCATTCTTCCTATCCCCATCTCTCACTCTTATCCAAACTTAAATCTGGTAAATTTAATGTATTCACTGAAAATCAAGAACAGTGCAGGAAGGGAATGGGAGTCTGCCCAAAGCCCTCAGCCTCAATTGTGCAGGCATGAATTAAGGTAGGACTGACCAGCCATCATTTAGCATCAATCGTATGCTATAATCTATTTTGCACGGCAGAAAGCAATAGAGAGAACCAATTCACAGCAAAGGCTTTAGCAAAAAGTTGTGTTTTGGGGTAGAGATAGATGACTGGTCTCTTATTCCTTAACTCTAGTCTGAGAGTTTCAGTAATAGAGAAATGGTCTCTTGTGCCAATCAGAGAGGATGGCACAGGTGATGGCATATATCCTCTTCTTCAGGGGTCAAATAAGATGCCTCCATAGTACAATAATCAGCTACTTTTTAGGACAGGCATGGGGGAGTGGCCATCTAGATATTACTAGATGTTGGTTGTGGCCATCTAGATATTACTACATGTAGATATTGAGCAATATTGGCTGGGGCTGCTGGGAGGATAGTTCAGTAATACCTGGAGGTCTACAGATGTCTCACATACTACTATTCAAATTCTCTCCAGGACTGACCTACTGAATAGCAGCAAACTATTCCTGGGAACCAGAGGGAGACCCAATTTTGCATTCAATCAAGTCATGCATCTGCTCTCACCAGGTGATGACTGGTCACTGCTCAAGACCAAGGTGGCAGGAGTTGGGCGACGCCTTCGGATCTGTAGACCAAAAGAGATCAATTAACTGCTTGTAATGAGCTTTTTCTAAATATCCAAAAACTGCAGGCAGAAGAGACAGATTGTTATTTGGCGGCAGCTACAAAGACATTTTTTTATTGCAGATGGTACACTAGAGATAAGCATCACTAAGGATGGCCTCCATATGTTTTTGGGCTGCAATTCTCAAAAGACTCAGCAGCACAGCCAAGGGCAAGGTACTGTGACAACTGGGTTATCTCCAACTGGACATGTTGAACCATTATTTCAATATTCCTGCCCATAATGGCAATACCAGTTGGAGATGATGGGAAGTACAATCAAAGACATTTGGGCACCTATATGCCCCCACCCATTATGCTGGTGGCTTTCTTTTCCAATCATTTGACTGACAATGGAGGAGAAAAACCTTGGTAGAGCCATCATCACCACCGAGGACCACAAACAGCATTGACAGAATTAACCGAACTATTTTGAGCAAACCAGGTTGAACAAAACAATCCTTTCTCACAAAGATGACATTTAATCCTTGGGTAACGTGATGTCAGCTCTTTGAGGTAGTCAGACAGGAAACCAAAACCATGAGTACTAATATTACCTTTACAGTAACAGAATTCTGCAAGTCTGAAAGCATTTTCCCCCTCCTTGCCTTTACTTACCTAAGAACTAGGGAGAGTCCCTTCTGAGACACTTTCTCCACCTCCATCCCTCCTTTGGACTCAGATTTCTCTTATCAGACCATTGTCTAGGCTGTGGCTCTTGCTCCTGTCTCCCAAGGTTATTCTCACAGCCCATTACACGTCATAATACATTTACTTTTCAGTACTTCTCCTTAGGTTGCAGCTGCCTCCTGTCTCCAGGCAGTCCAGCCATACTGTCACCCTCATATCCCTTCAGGGAACACCATGGTTGGAGCCCCTCTTCCTTTCACTCAGCTCAGACACTTTGGGGGTGATGAGCCAGGAGGCAAATCAGTTGCTGCCCATTTAGATAACACCTCTGGTTGAACTGAAGGAAAAAGTCCTGGGGATAATGGCTAAGAACTCCCTAGTTAGGCAAACTAGAGGGTGTCGTGCAATGACGAACACAGTACGCCATGGTTTCTTCAAAAAGTAGAAAGGATGTTATGCTTTTGTAATGATCTTTTATTGGAGAATTCTTAGAAGAAAGGCACTGCTAAGAATCTCTTCACCCAGTTTGTAACACATCCCAGTTGTGGAAATATTTGCCTGGTCTGCATGTGGCTAGATGTAATGGTATGTTGGAAAGACCCTGGGAGATTGGGTCCAGAGATGCTGCCAAGGGAATGGTCAGATAAGAGACAGCATAGCCCTCAGCTGCATAGTGGACGGGGCAAGAAGCTCAGAAGGGACCCTCCCTAGTTTCTCAGGATGTAAAGGAGATGGCGGGAGATTGGTACTTTCAGACTTGCAAGATTCTGTTAATGTAGCCTTACAATAAAGTAGGATTAGCTCATCTGGTCGTGTTTCCTGTCTGGTCTACCCAGTAAGGCTGACACTAGAATCCTCTCCAATGTTCTTCGAGAACAGGGAATAACATCTCCTTTGACTCTGGCCTGGGAAATCAGTACGTGTGCTTTGCGCTTTTTTCCCAATTTAAATATTTTCAGCTCCATATTGTAACCATCTGGACTGTTAAATGTGTGACCACTGCTTCTTATCTGTTGTTTTAGAGTCTGGTTGTTTCTAGCTCTTTTGAGTCATGTTGGTTTACTATTGGGTATGTTTGGTATATTGGATATACTGTGCTTTGAAAACAAACAGACAAACAAACAAACAAACGCAGAGCACTTCATTAACAGCATCAATGGCCCTTCTTGGAATATATCCACCCGCCCAACCCCCAGGCCATAATTGGCACAACAGAAATCCTTTTTGATAATGGCCTCACTTCTATTTCCAGGGTGACCTCTTTTATATTTCAACATCCAAGCAGATATTTTGATTTGATCTTTTTTTTAACACACTGTTGCTGAGACAGCATTGATTTTATGCCCAAAATGTGCTACTGGACTGAAGTGTTTACTGGTTTATTACATGGTTGGTTTGTTCACTGTGTATATTTTTAGCCTCTATTGCTTCCTTTTTAGGAAGCTGCAGTACATTCAGTGCAGTCTTACCTGCAACCAGATATAGAAGGAGGATGGCTGAGGAAGGAGGGGGAAGAATGAAGTCTTTGTTACCAAAGCTCCTCGCATTTTTTATGGGACACGTGATCCACATACAGGGATTTGAATAAAAATATGGGGCATACAGGCAATTAATGAATGAAATATTCATAGTTCTAGTCCCTCCCTCTCCTCCTAGTTTCCCACATAGCGACATCTATTTTTCATGCAGCATTCAGCATCTAAATCAGACTGACTACAGACCTTATGCCAAAAATATAGCTCCCCCCTGCCTTCAGTCTTCAGCTAGTCCCAGTCTTTTTGGTGGTGTTGATGGGCTGAGTCGAGGTGAAATAATTCCACCTGGCTTTCGCTGTGGCTGCTATTGGGTGGGAAACACAATACTTCCATGTGCCAATGGAAAGGGGTGCCTAACTGATACATGGGGCCTCTCCCATTTTAAAACTGCATATCTTAAAGGAGACTCTAAGTCAAAGTTTCTCAACCTCAGCAACTTTAAAATGTGTGGACTTCAACTCCCAGAATTCCCCAGCCAGCAAGTTGCTGAGGTTGAGAAACCCTGCGCTAAGTCTTCCCAAACACTAGGCTTCAACTGGTTATGAACCCCTGAGTCTTCCTACACAGAGCAATGACATCTAGTTCTTCCTGAAAAAAGGAATGGTAACTACAGAATAGCCGCTGTGGCTCTATGAACTGTATATCCCCCAACCCCAAGGGTCCCTCCCTCTCTGTCTGCTCCTGGAAAGCCGAACAAGAGAAGTCAGGGTGAAGCTGGGGTTGGTTAAACTCAAACTCCCCTCCCCTCCCCTCTCCTCTGTGGGCACAGCTGGTGCTCCTCACCGTGGGCAGAAAAGAACTGCCTGGCACAGGAAAGGTAGCAGCTGAGTACAATGGCAGCCAAGCCAGTGGAGACTTACTGGGGCAGTTTTTCCATTAAGGAAGCATTTGCAGCTGGCAGGAGGTGCTGATTATCATACCCTTTGGAGGGGGAGAGGCTTGATGGCAAGGCTAGGCAGCCCAAGTTGAAGCAGCCCCTCGTGTGATGGCGTTCCAGCAGATTCTGATTAAGCAGCTGCCTAATTCAACAGCCGCCTTCAGGGGGATTCCCAGTCGCCAGCTGTTATGTTCACTATTAACAGGCAATGGGGGATGCTTCCAGCTAAACTATGCCAGCCGCTAGAGTCCCCTGGCATAGAGTAGAGCAACTGCTCCTATTCGCAATATCCACCCAAAGACTCTTGAACCCTGACCCTGCTCCTGTGTTCAGAGAGCAGGGTCCTTGCGGGACTGTACCACTGCATGCCTTAGTTTGAAAAACGCAGGTATCAATCAAAGATAAAGCAAAGAAGAAGAAAAAAACTACTCCAGAATTCAAGAGCCTGTCATACCCTATGCAAAATTAGGAGAGTCCAGGTGAGCAAATATCTCACGTTTCTGCAATATAGAGATTGGAGGGTCATCCCTACTGTAGAGGGTTGGTGTTATAACAACGCAGAGGATTTTTTTGCCTTTAATCGGCTGCTAGGTATCAAGTTAAGACTGAGATGGGGCATGGCAGGGTGAATAGAAGGAAATGCACACCCAGGGGCTTTTGCATCTCTTGCTCCTGTCCTGGCACCCTGCTCAAAAAGTTTCCCCAAAGGATCAGGGAAAATTTTGGAACAGTGAATGATTGCGCATAGGGAGGTTGCCAGGAGGGAAAGAATTATAAAAAAAATTGAGCACTGGCTTTGCTCTACTAGTTCTGATTTAAGCTAGATTCTACATAAGGGAAAATATATCTTTTTTGGGGGGGGAGGATGGGGAAGAACGAGTAATTCTTCATAGGCAAATACATATCAACTAAGAGGGATTTGGGAAACTAGATTGTCCTGTTTTGCTCAGCTTCTCCAACATGATCCCAACTTCTCTTACATTTATGTCTTAAATGTGTACATTTTGTTTATGCATGCAAGAGTGAGAACAACAATTCCCTTTAAATTGCTGCTTTCCATGATTACATGAGACCAATCAAGATTACTGAGAAGAGGCCCTGAACAACCAAAAGCTCTATCAGTTTATTGTTAGGCCTGTAAGCAGACTGATCAATCAAGCTAAAGATTTGCCAATCCATTACACTGAAAGAAAATGAGCATCCTTGCAGTCATGTGGGCTGTTCATTTCTGGCACTGCAGAATGTATAAAGCTATTTATTAACCAAAAGCAACCCATCACCACTGAAAGGGGGGGAAAATATTCTGATTAGTTTCACACTTTCACAAATCATGGCAAGAGCTGGGGGTAAAAGAATGTAACTTTTAATGTGGATGGAGTACCATTATCTCCCCCACTGGAAAACACAGACAGGAAGTTCATCTGTACATCTTTGTTTTCTTTGTGCATGCATGATATTGCCTAAATCCAAAAGGGGCCACGAACAGTGTTGGATGTACACTGCTGCTTTGTGGAAGCACAGAAGATGTCAGTGATCAGAGGATTTTGATTCCTAGAATTCAGGTTTTTTTTTTATTTTAATTAAGCTTTAAATTATTTAAGTCCCAAATTTCAAGAGCCACTAATGTAGTTGAACTAGATTTTTATCACTAAAAGGATAGGCTTCCACATCCTTGCCTCGACAAGTGTTACACAACTAAGACAGACCAGTTTGATGAAGCTATGGTGGTGAAACTTCTACTGATTATGCAAGAGTCCTTAATTTTCATTAATTGTGGTCACACCAGGTTTTGCACAGCACATCAAGGGCCACATTCCAAAAGTGGAAATGACCACAACCCAGTTTGGGGGACAATGTGAAATATGAAATGGGTATTTTGAGCCCCTCCATGACTTGAAGCACCTGGAGCCCCCACTCCCAAAAAAAAAGAAGGAGAAGGAGAAGGAGAAGGGGAGGGGGAGGAGGAAGGGGGGAGGAAGAGGGGAAGCAGGTGGTGGTGGAGGAGGAAGAAAGAGAGAGGGAGGGAGAGAGGGAGGGAGGGAAGGAAGGAAGGAAGGAAGATGGCCTGAAGATTTTAACACCTATAGCTGATGTTGATGACCCCTTTCTAGTTCCTTGGCCATGTGCCAATGGGGCAGAAAGTCAAGCTGAGCATTTCCTCTTTTGGCTCTTTTCCACCTTCAAAACTTTTCCATTGATTCAGAGGAAGGGTAATAAATCCCATAAATTCTAGAGCTACATAGGCATATTCCTTCTCCTAAGAGCTCTCTGGATCTTAGTCTGCCCCAGAAACCCCTTTTCTGGTACTCTTGCTATTGGAGGAATCTTTCCAAAACTGCACAGGGAGGATGGGACCCCTCTTTAGGTGCAAAGTTGGTTCTACAATAGGAGATGCAACTAAACTTTTTGTAATCATGTACCATGCTTCTTTGCTTGCTTCCTTATTAATTTTTGCTCTGAGCAGAGTGAAGATGCTACTAGGAATGGGATGGGGTTTGGGGTCTGGTTTTCTCCTTTTTAAAATCTTTAATTGATACTGTAAGCTTATCCAAAGTTTAACCAGACTTGTATTTTTCATTTCCCCACCATGAACTGATTGGAAATCAAGTGCCATTACGTGACAGTTTGCCTCCCAATTTCAACAGCATGATCTTGAAGAACCTTAGGGTTCTCCCTCCGCTAAAAAAAAAATCTAGAGCTACCCGAAGCCCTTCCTGCACATTATTTTATTGTCGTGAGATGCTTCCCTGGGGTCCCATAGGATTATAGCTGATATTACACAAAAATATACGTATTTGTGCTACTGCACAACACACATCCTACAGATGTCAGTGTTTCTTGGAACAGAATCAGGATTACTGAGCGCTGATTTTTAAAAAAATAGATGGGGCATGTTTTTACAAGTATTGTAATTCATGTCATTAAACGGTTTTATTAATTACAGGAATGTCTTTGAAAATTCAATCTGGTGCATGAAAGAAGTAGAAAGAAGAACCATGCCATATAAAATGAGGCCAATGAAAAGAGAGAGAATTAAATAAAGAATGGGCTCTGAAAACATCAAGTACAAGTAACCAAATGATCACTGGGGTTATTGCCAGCATTTTGTAAGGACAGCCAGGGAAGGGCAAGATAGGAATTTAATGGGTTAATTGTGACGATAGAAAACGCTCCCACCTCTCAACCACGTGCAATTCAGAGATTGACAGGAATGCCTCCTGCAGTACCAAATGTGCAAGCAGGTTCATATGAGCAGGGAAAGGCAATTAGATACCCTGGAAGGACTGTAAGCTATTTACTGCCTTGCTACGCAGCAATCAGCATTTTCCACCAGCATTTGAAACCTAGGAGCCAGTGAAGGAGTTGCAAAAAGGGAAGTCACCTGCTTGATTAACTAGTGCCAACTGTAACCTGAGCTGCTGCATCTTTCAAAGCCAGCCTGTGTTTTCAGATACTTTTCTAAAAAAAAAAGGGTTGCAATAATGCAGCATGCAATAACCCTAGCTTGGTGGAACCAAATGTCTGGAGGCACAAGTTCATTCTGGACTAGCAGCCATAAGTGAGCCTTGTAGAGTGCGTCAGGAGAAACTTATGCGTGGGTCAGGGAGAAGTGGGTGTAGCAAGCAGAAAAAACTTTAGCCCTCCTCTACTTTTTATTCACCAGTTGTCTCTCTTTCCCCATCCACCTCTCCTGACTTACTTGGTATTCTTAGTTTCATTTTAACATACCTTACTAAAAAATCAGCAGCAGCTGAATTGTAGGCGCAGCACAGTTTAGTGGGGCCATGAACTAAGAGATCTTCAAAGGGATGGCTGTGCTTAGCATGTGGTAGAAAACTAGCAACCTTGTGGCACTTTGAGGTCTAACAGGTTGCTTGTGACACAAGTGGAGGTAATAGTTATTAATGGGCTGTAAGAATTTTTTGTTGTTGTTGTTTAAATGAAAGCAGGTCCAATCTGCCTTCTCTAAGACCAACTGAATTTGCACAAAACTCTCCTTGAAGCCTGACCATCTAAGAGCATGCCCCAAGCTGTGAAGTATGTAGTAGTTTGTAGACATGTGGGGCCAAGCTTGTTCCACCCATAAAGTTATTAGTCAGTTAAATAAGATTGGGAAGGCAGGCAGAGCTTAGCTTCTCAAATTGTCTCCAACCCCATCACCAGCAGCAGCCATAGGAGGCATCTGTACTCTCATCTGTGTAACCGAGTAACATATTGTGTTTATGCCTTTGCGTTTGTATGTGTACGTGTGTACGTATCTATATATATGTGCACTGGGAAGCATAAGGTGGTTTACATACGTTCTGCTCTGGGACATGTGAGCAGTGGGAAGGAATTTGGAAGGGGAGTTTGGAATAAATTGAGGCTCTATGCCATAGAGATGCATTGGGGGATATTTTTTCTCTGCAGACCTTGGGCAGACCTGCTCTATTTTTGAACTTGATTTTTCTTTTTCCATCTTCTTTTGCCACGCCAACTTTGGTCCTGTTCTGTTTGGTTTCCAGGGAATTAGTATACTGATGGATATAGAGAGTCCCAAGCCTCTTTACATAATCTCTTTCCAACATTCTGTTGGGTTGGAAAGAGCAAAATGCATGCACTGGAGAGCAGAACGTCCTTCAGAGAAAATTACAGAATGGAAAGGGAACTTTAGAAGGCAGAGATGCGGACTGGACCCAAGCCAACAAAATAACATTGGCTGGGTTCCCAGATCATCATAAACCATAGGATGGATTCACACAATATACTTAAGCAGGTTAGTAAATTCATCCATTGGGGGAAGAGCAATTACATAATGTATTGACCCATATTTTAACCAAATGACCGGGGTTCCCAAAAAAGGCCGCTAAAAAGAAATAACAAATGAACAAACAAAGGTTTAACAAAACTAACCAGGCCTGGCATAGGGTGCAAATGCAGCTGCTAGCTTTATACCTGATCTTGGGTGAACTCAGCTTTAAGATGGTTTGTCTGATTTGGACTTTTGGACTTGCAGGGATCTAGCTACAACTGTTTGCCAGCTCTGGCAGATAGTTCAGCCCTTTAGTGGGAACCCAGCCAACACAGAAGCCACACTGGCATCAAAATGAAGTAATGTGTGTTATGACATCATCAGATACAAACGAAGCACATTTACAATTGATGTCATTTGCGCAATGACACCACGACCTATGTGACATCACTTGCCCTCCTCCAGCAGTTACCCATTCCAGCCAATTATACAGGTGAAACTCGAAAAATTAGAATATCATGCAAATGTTCATTTATGGCAACTCAAAAGGTGAAACCAATATATGAGATAGACGCATTACATGCAAAGCGAGATATGTCAAGCCTTACTTTGGTATAATTGTGATGATTATGGCGTACAGCTTATGAAAACCTCAAATTCACAATCTCAGAAAATTAGAATAGTGTGAAAAGGTTCAATATTCTAGGCTCAAAGTGTCCCACTCTAATCAGCTAACGAATCCATAACACCTGCAAAGGGTTCCTGAGCCTTTAAATGGTCTCTCAGGCTGGTTCAGTAGGAATCACAAGCATGGGAAAGACTGATGACCTGACAGTTGTGCAGAAAACCATCATTGACATCCTCCATAAGGAGGGAAAGCCCCAAAAGGTAATTGCAAAACAAGTTGGATGTTCCCAAAGTGCTGTATCAAAGCACATCAATAGAAGGTTATGTGGAAGGGAAAAGTGTGGTAGAAAAAGGTGCACAAGCAGCAGGGATGACCGCAGCCTGGAGAGGATTGTCAGGAAAAGGCCATTCAAAAGTGTTGGGGACTTTCACAAGGAGTGGACTGAGGCTGGAGTTAGTGCATCAAGAGCCACCACACACAGACGGATCCTGGACATGGGCTTCAAATGTCGTATTCCTCTTGTCAAGCCACTCCTGAACAACAAACAACGTCAGAAGCGTCTTACCTGGGCTACAGAAAAAAAGAACTTGTCTGTTGTCCAGTGGTCCAAAGTCCTCTTTTCTGATGAGAGCAACTTTTGCATCTCATTTGGGAACCAAGGACCCAGAGTCTGGAGGAAGAATGGAGAGGCACACAATGCACGATGCTTGAAGTCCAGTGTGAAGTTTCCACAGTCTGTGTCGATTTGGGGAGCCATGTCATCTGCTGGTGTTGGTCCACTGTGCTTCATTAAGTCCAGGGTCAACGCAGCCGTCTACCAGGAGATTTTGGAGCACTTCATGCTTCCTTCTGCAGACGAGCTTTATGGGGATGCTGACTTCATTTTCCAGCAGGACGTGGCACCTGCCCACACTGCCAAAAGTACCAAAACCTGGTTCAATGACCATGGGATTACTGTGCTTGATTGGCCAGCAAACTTGCCTGAACCCCATAGAGAATCTATGGGGCATTGCCAAGAGAAAGATGAGGGACATGAGACCGAACAATGCAGCGGAGCTGAAGGCCGCTATTGAAGCATCCTGGTCTTCCATAACACCTCAGCAGTGCCACAGGCTGATAGCAACCATGCCACGCAGCATTGCGGCAGTCATTGCTGCAAAAGGGGCCAAACCAAGTACTGAGTACATATGCATGCTTCTACTTTGCAGAGGTCCGATATTGTTCTATTTCCAATCCTTGTGTTATTGATGTCATGTAATATTCTAATTTTCTGAGATTGTGAATTTGGGGTTTTCATAAGCTGTACACCATAATCATCACAATTATACCAAAGTAAGGCTTGACATATCGCGCTTTGCATGTAATGTGTCTATCTCATATATTGGTTTCACCTTTTGAGTTGCCATACTGACATAAATGAACATTTGCACGATATTCTAATTTTTCGAGTTTCACCTGTAGCTTGCGCAATGGCTTCTGCGCAACATGCAAACCCAGTCATTATAAGCCAGTCTTGCACCTGAAATTTTTAAGGACTGGAACATCATGGATGGACAATACGTGATCATCCAGATGCCCCCAAATGACAGTCCATAGCAGTGTTTCTCAACTTCAGCAACTTTCAGATGGGTGGACTTCAACTCCCAGAATTCCCCAGCCAGCATGGCTGGCTGGGGAATTCTGGGAGTTGAAGTCCACCCATCTGAAAGTTGCTGAGGTTGAGAAACACTGGTTTATAGTATCTCTCAATGCTGGCTAGCTGCAGGGGCCATTGAACATTGCAGTTTTGGAAGATCTCAAGCTGCTTGCTCCTGAGTCCTTTGCAGCAGGATAAAATGCGTAGCCCTGAAACAGCAGCTCAGGTTGCTGAAACTCCTCCAGCTTCTCCCTGCTGGCTCCAGGCTGCACTTGATATGATCAGAGAGTTAAATACACTGAAGTGCTTAATGTCTACGGTGTACACACTTGCTCTTTCTTTCTGTGTAGAGAGCAGCATGCAGTTAAGTGCTGTTAAGCATTAAATGATGAATTAATTATACCCTCCCTCCCCTCTCCCCTCCCTCTCATGCACTGGAGATGAAGTGTGCTATGTTAGAGCTATTAATAATGCTTCTGCATTCGAGGAAGCTAGCAAATGGGGGGAATCTGGTACTCCAGCTAATGCAGGAGATTATAAATAAGTGCAGTCATTCCCTGAGCGTCTAAATGTATGGCATGTAATTAGCCCATATGTTTTGTCAAGAATCAATATTTCAGCTCAAAACTCCAGATTTCCTTTTTTAAAAAGTGAATGAGCAGCTGCAGTCTACTGATGAGCAGAAGGGGTACAAGAACCACAAGTGTTGGGAGAACTTCACCTCTCCATGATTATTAGTGGTGACACCTAGTTAGGTTTCAGTAAAATAGGGCATCACATCCTCACCCCTCTCTATTTCAAAGAAGCCTCCTTGAAGGGCAGTCCCCCTGATAACTAGCACTTTCTTCCTCCCATGATAAGGGAACTTGCCTCTTGCTATGTCTCTCTCAAGATACTCATTTGGAAAGCAGCAGCTGAACTATTAACTTAACCTCAGAACTAGGCTTAATACATCTCTTTTGCTTGAAGACTCCTCCATCAGCAACAGATCAATTGAGGATCCTCTGGCTGAACTGCACAATAATCTAGACTAGACTAAAATGGGGTGTGTTGGTGCCAGCCTCACTATGTAGACCAAATCAAGAAATCAATTCCACACAAAGGCTAAAACTCTGTTTATTAATATTGGCTATAGTAACAGAAGCTTGCAAGTCTGACTACACTTTATTCCCCCGCTCACTACATATACTTGTTTGAATTAGGGAGGTTCTGGCTGAGTCTTTTGCACATGCCTTCTTCCTGTTTTGGGGCTTATGTTTAGCCCCTTATCACTTTGATAATGGATCTGGTCTATCTCTGTCAAGGTCATCTTCCTTACTCTGCGCAGTTGGTACCTTGGGGTTCAAAGCCTTGAAGAAATTCCAACATCCTCTTAGCATGTTCTGCAAACCAGGCCATCACAATAATTCACAGAATGGTTTATTTCTTTGGACACGGCATCTTATGTGAATATAACAATTGTGAGAGTGTCAGCCCTTTGAGGTAGTCCAGACAGGAAATCAAAACCATGAGAACTGATACTACTTTCATTGTAAGGTTACAGTAACAGAATCTTGCAAATCTGAAAGCGCTTCCTCCCTCCCTTGCCTTTACTTTCCGAGAACTAGGGAGGGTCCCTTCTGAGACGCTTTCTTTACCCCATCCCTCCTTTGGACTCAGACTATTGTCCAGGCTGTGGCTCTTTCTCCTGTCTCCCCAGGTTATTTTCACAGCCCATTACATTGGGGTAGACTAGTGGCCACTCCACTCTTCTCAACCTGCTACCCTCTGGGTCCCTTGAACTACAGTTCCCATCAATTGCTTCTGGCAAAGCCAATGGGATAATGGGAGCTACAAGTTCAGAACATATAGAGAGCATCTCCCTGGGGAAGGCAAGGCTTCCTGCCCCTTCCAGGTTTTAGTGGATCCCACACAAGATCTTTATTTATTTATTTAGAACTTTTATATGGCCGCCCAACTCACACACAGTGACTCCAGGCGGCTTACAAAGTAAAATCCCCAATATAGAAACCCATCAACACCCACCTCCCACAGCAGCCAAAAACACAATTATTTTATTTATTTAGAAAATTTATATTTTGCACCAACAATTCCTGTATGCCTTTAAAAACAGCAAGCCACAAAATGATAATGGGTACCAGACACTGTGGATAATGGTGTGAAATCAAAAATTTCAATAGATTTTTAGAAGACATCCTTTTCCACAAGAAATAATATTTTAGAAATGACTTCATTACATTTATGTTGTCAGAAATGCAGTGAAATTAATGCTTTATTTAAATATATTCTTCCATTTCAGTAAGAAACAATTGCATGCATTAACTGGGATTTAATATTTTCAATTCTGGACAAAGAAAATGGACTTACAGTCAAAAGACTTACTATTCAGCATCAGAAAAACAAACATATGGCTCCAACTATTTAGTGATTTGCAGAATTGATTGATACGGATCAGCAATGGATGACTGTAATGAATCATGGCTTCAATTTATTGATGTCTCTAAATACACATCTTGTATGCTTTTGATTCTTTTTTTTTCCAGCTTTTTTCTTGTTCCTTTATTATTTTGTGTATTCTTGTTCTTTTTTGCATTTAGTTAATTAAAAAAACCTCTTTATAATTGTGTAAAACAGTAAAATGCTAATTACAGAATGGAAGGTCTCAGAGATCTGGTGGGTGACTGCGTTTGACCCTTGGCTGGCTTGCAGCACTAATGACATGGTTCAGAATTGTGTTGGAAATATAAACACAAGGGAGACAATCTAGTGTTCTTTTAACAAAACCAATTCTGGTAAAAATGGGATGGCCTTCCCATTGAACACCCTCAAACACTCTCAAGCCCTTGTCCTTGGGCCTGGGGCCATGCTGCTAGTTCACTTAACCCAGGAGCACTGAACCAACTCTTTCCTTTAGTTGCAATACCACTCCTGCTGGTCCTTAGCACTCTTTATCCCATGCACAGCAACCAGCATGGCCGCCAATACCAACTGCAGAGGTAAGAATGCACAGTTCCAAGTCCCCAAAGTGAAGAGGCACCAGTGAACCCCCACACATTTTCTCCTTCAGTGGCAATTCCTACTAAGCTCCAACTGTTGTTCACACAGCAATAATCAGGAGTAAAAAGTAAACATGCCCTCAGGCCAGGCTTAATACTTGGGCACAGCCACCTCTCCTGTAGGACAAGAATACAAAAGTTGAGACTATTTTCTTCTGGGATTGGGGCTCCCATGGTCCTGTGTTTCATCTTACAGGCAGGGGTACAAAGGAGGAAAAGCTGGGACTTGGTGTTCCAACTGAGTTTTTGCATTTTGATGTGTTCCTATGCAGGAGGAGGAGAAATTCACTGGATTTCCATTATGTCCATTAACTTATTCAGCTGCACTCTCCTGAGGATTGTTGTACAATCATTTCTTTTTTGTAAGTGCATATGAATGACAATAATGCCCAAAGTGTGGTGCTGCATGCTAAAGGAAAGTTACATGGGAAGTAAACTAGGGTATGAAAAAAAGAAGAGTGCATGTTGGGAGAAATGCACGGGTGGGCTTAAAATTTGGAAACTGGTCTGCAGCTGGGATGAAGCAAATGCATTATGGGAACCATGTGGACTGGCTTGCCCTCTTCTAGTGAGTCTATCCTCCATAAGCCTTCAAGGTAGATTCCTGGCCTGCTCTGCGATTCTACCTGTCTAGCATGTCCTGTGATTTTGGTTTTGGTCTGGAGGACTGTCTGGTTCTACAGCTCCTGGCTTACTACTGCAAATGACTCCTTGCCCTGACAATAGCTGAGAGCATTGACCTCCACAGCAGTGTTTCAATTGATCCCCCACCCAAGATCAGAGACTAGAACTAGACTTCAACATTCTCTGAATTGGGACCAACGTGAGCAGAATCCTCCAACCACAGCTTATGAAGTTTCTTGCTTGTTATTGCCAGCTTGCTTGTGGGTCCCCAAGGGCAGGATTTCCTAGATCAGTACGTCATCAGGAAAATAATCTTGTTAGTTACACTGAGTATGACAGTCTCTTGAAAATTAAAAACTTAGGGAAGATGGTAAAGAGTTTGATCTTGATTAATCTTATTGGAACTTTTTATGGCACAGAATTCCTTTTAAATCTATTTCAGCAAGTCATCAGGAATAGATCAGGAAGCTAATTCACAGGTAGCACTCCCGTTCAGTAACATTGCACTATATTTTGTTGGCAAGATTGTTAAGTGAATTGGCACATATTACCATCTTTGTTGGCAATGACCAAGTTAGTCCATTTGGCTTGTAAAGAAATTGGGAAAATCACTCAACAGGCTTTTATAATGAACCCTGCTGTTGGTTTATTGTTCATATTTTTAAAGTTGTATAAATCAAATATAAATCAGTGCAGCATAAGAAATTAATTCACTTCCTGTTGTTAACTGCCAAATCTGATAATGCAAAAACCAGAGAATTAAAATTCATGTTTCATTAGAACAGAAGTATTTAAAAGTATGGGAGGTTGCTCTGGTTTAAAAATTGGCACAACACACAAAGGGCTTTGAAACATCCCACAATTAAGAATTTTAAAAAAATTAAAAATTGCAATTTTTAAAAGTTTTATTAATAATTACAGCTCTATGTATTTTGTTGTTGTGCTTTCTGGCCCATAGGCTGTAATAAAGGTTTGATTTTTGAGACACAATTAAGAATAAATTTACTCAAGTCAGAACTCCATTTATTAGTTAGAGTATATTATTCATGCTTTTCCTTAAACATTGCTTTTGCATGTACAAATTGATTCTGGATAGAAATATTGAGTATGGTTTTCTCTTCACATCACATATAGATTCAGATATATTCATTTTTGTCTATGCATTCCCATTTTTCCTTCTTTTTTTCTTCAGTTACTTTTGTTTCTCTCATGGATTTATTGTTATTTTAAATTCTGTGGGTTTTTTTCATTTTGCAAATTAAAATATATTAAAATGAGGTTAGTTCAGCAAGTATTGGCCAAACTGTAGTAGAAAACAAGACAAATACTGAGAAGTAGTATCTATATGCCCAGGGCAATGTATGAAATGAAAGCTTGCTTTTCCCTATGTTTCTAAATGATAGTTCCAGCAAAGCACCCAAACTGTTGACAAAAAGTGATATCTCTCATGGCTTCTATAGACAGAAGGTTCTCACTGCCCCCTTGCCTGCCCTTACAGGAAGCATCCAGAGGCTGCCTTCAAAATCTGTGCCTCTAGGCCACACCATTCACCAGCCAGGTAGACTACTCAGATCTTCACTGGCAGAGTCTTCTTCCCCCAAGCATCTGAACTATTTGGAGCTTCATAGCTTTTGGCTCAATGCAACAACAAACAGCCAGAAAGGAAGGGAAGCTCCTTCAAATCATGGCATAGGGCCTGGTAACCTGAGCAACGGTCTTTCTCCCAATGTTTCTGCCCGCCCAGTATGTTTGGGCAGAGTGGTGCACTCAAGGTCCCTTCTATTAAAAGCTGTCATCTTGTGGGGCCTAGGAAGCAACCCCCACCCTCTGGAACACATCAGCCCAGAGATATGGATGGTGCCCTCTCTCCTGGGGTTCCAAAAAGCCCTTAAAACCTGGCTTTGGTCCCAGGCCTGGGGTTAATGTGTTGGGTGGGTGGGGGGGCTGTTGTCTTTGTTTTAATGGCCCTTTTTAGTCTGGGCTGTCTTGTTCATGTTGTCTATGTTTTTCATTGTTTTAATTTAGTATTATATTTTGTAAGCTGCCCAGAGTCTGCTGGAGTGGGCGGCTAGGTCAAGTCAAGTCAAGTCAAGTCAAGTCTCTTCCATCTCAAGCTGACTTTGCACACGAAGGACTTTGTCACATTTTCAGATGGAAGACTCAACTCATAGTAAGGCTGTATTGGGTCTCCCACGAGAGCAGAAGAGCTCAAACACTACAAGTCAAAACTACCCCAAATACCCTTACAGATGAAAGAAAAAACCCTTTTTGTCAAGTCAAAGATCTACTGGAAACAGAGGGTAAACTTCACAGTCCAACAGGCTACAATCCTATAACCCCCAGGAAGAGACTGCCAGGACATAGGATATTTACACACACACACACACATTATTGGTTGATTTATTAACTTTAAAGTTATTGAGTTGTGTATTCTGATTACTTGTGCATCGCCATGCATCCTCAAGAAATATGGTGGGATAAAATCATAGGGAAAAAAAGTAGATCATAGCAAGCCAGCACCTCCATGAGAGTGTAGCAAGCCATTCAGATGGGTTATCCGGGGGTCTCCATGCTATGAATAAACCACCCTACCTTTTTCTTCTTTAGAGTAGCTCCAACACCCTGAGCCAGAAAAGCATTGGCCTTTTGCAAGTATCACTTTACTAACTGCTTGCTGTGTAGCCCAAGGTCAAGAGATGGGATATGATATTGGATTTCAACCTGGCTTGGAACAGAAATCTGAAAAATCAGGCGACTGGGGTGCAGTGAGAGAGCTGCTTTAGGTCAGCTTTTCTTTCTTGAGCACTTTGCTTGCTTTGCATCAAGAGGTATGATACTTTCCTTTCCCCATTAGAAATAGGATAGGGGAGGAGAGCATAGCCACTCTGCATGCCTCTAGGATTCAGGTGAGGGGAAGAAACAAACTCCTAGCAACTGGCTTACATGAAGGCATTTCTAAGAACAAGAATGGGGGCTGTTTCTGCCACTGTGCAGGGTTAACTCAAGCAGCAGTCCCCAAAGAGTGGGAACATCTCACCAAAGAACCACTGAAGACACCACAGTGTGTAACATTGACATAAGCTAATGTTCATGGGCCTTCATGAAAACTTAGAAAAGGTGCCTACAATTCATATTGAACATATGACATATCCCCAGAATGGGCAAGGCCTGGATGCCTCCTGCTTGAGATGGAACCTCAGGGACCTTGCTCTTTGGGTGACTCTTCCTCTTTAAATGGACTGAACAACCCTTCCAACAGAGTAACCTTCTCCAACTTGGTATCCCCTAAATGTGTTAGGTTTATACCTCCCAGAACTCCTAGCCATTGGTCTTGCTGGTTAGGAATACTGGGGCTGGGGCTTGTTGCCCCAGCTTTCTTGTTTGCCCATTAATTAATTAATTAATTCAACTTGTATGTTGCCAAACTCATTATGACTCTGAGTGGCATACAGATAAATTAAGAACAATCATGAAAAAACAATACATATCAAAATAAACCCAACAGATTATCAACCAAGGATGCCAATCAATATACTGCTATGCTTTCTAGAAAAAACTCACTCAACACATTTGGAGGGTGCTAGATTGGGAAGTCTGAAGTAAAAGGCCAGCTTTTATAAAAGTAGGTGAAGTGGCCATCGTACCATTTATGCACCATAAATAAGTAACATGTTGTGTATACATCAGGCATTTCCCCTGTTTTTATTTTCATAGGCATTTCTTGCCCCCCTCAGAGGGGCATCTAGGGAGTTTCAACCTCTCAGCCCTGTACACTTCCTGGATCAGCAGGGATCTGAATCAGATCTTGAACAAAGCCAAGCTTCAGTCTGGAACAAACACCATGAACAGCAATGACGACAGTGCTTCAAAATGTTGGATGCCATTTGTCATCTGAAGTAATCCTACTTCAGGAATCCTAGGACTCCTCATAGGCCTGGCATTAGCAGTTGAGTAGGAAATCTACTGTTGGGTCATAGTACATGATCAGGAGCCACTGCTGCATCGACCATTGTGTTGAGCTTCTTACTTATGGCATGTAGCTTAGAACTATTATTTTAAGATTTCCCGAAATGAGATTCCATCAAAAAATGCATCAAAAGAGCTGCTCCAAACTGCTTTCCAGTTGCTGCCATTAAGTAAATCTCTTGTTTTCATTGGAAAAGCCTGATACAAACCAATAATCTTGAGGGAAGCCAACAGTTAAGAGCATTCTTGACCAAGAAGGAGGTGAAGATGCCTCAAGTTGAGTTTGAATCCTAGTGACTTTGTAGACATCAACGTGTCATCTTCTTGACAACAGTATGGAAGTGATTTGCCACTGACTTCTTCTGGAATGTTTTCTTGATTTCCAAGTTTAGCCTTTGGTCCTGAAATTCTCTGGTAGTCTCCCAACCAAATACTAACCAGATCCAACCCTACTTAGGATTTTTTGTTTGTTTTTTTGAGATCAGCCACTGTTGGGGGAATACTGCTGCCTGCTAGAAAATCCTTCTCTACCCCAGTTCCATCTCCTTATTCCTTTCTAATGTTAAGCACATCTTCAAAATGCTATGTCAAATAACAGGATGATCACATGAAAGGTATGTGCGCAATCCCTCTCTGATTTAAGATACAGTGGCTCAAGAAATTGGATCATCTCTTTCGCAGGACCATCCCTAAAAGATGGCCACATGAAGATGATGATCTATCACATAAGTCCGTCAAATTTCATTCCTTATATTTCAGTGGTGATGAAACTGTGACTGTTACAGATGCTGCCGAACTACCACTCTCAGCAGCCCCAGCCAGCAAGACCTGATAAGTTATAGGGCCTCCAACTGTGGTCCCAGTGACACTGTTCTCAAGGGCCACTCAATCCAAGCCAAACAAAACCCCAAGGGATCTTGAAGTTGACTCTCCATAGATTGCCTGGTCAATCTTCCCATATTATAAGAAGTATTTGTGTTCAAATCACATATCACTGCAATTATTTTTTCATTTTCATTGAGAGGTATCAATTAGCCTCTCAGAATTGTATGCAAAGCCTTGCACTTTGTTGCCTTCTGCTTTTGATGTCCTACCTGCCTGTTGCACATGCACTTTGTTTTCTGTGCTCAGAATCCAATAAGATGTTTCTAGCAACCCAATATGAAGTTTTCTGGGAACCTCTTAGCAGGGAGGAGTCAACCTCTGCTACCCGCAAAGAACAGATGGCCAGCTCGGCCTTTTACAGAACTATATTAGTTGTGCCAAACACATTGAAATTCTGGACCATTGTAACCCAGATTTGTTCAAAAGTGCATCTGTGTGAGTTGCCTGGCTCTACAGAAGAGGTCTGCTTTGCACGGAGTGCTTTTGCAATTCTGCTACTGCTTACAGATTGAGGACCCCTTTCAGAGATCTCCATGTAATGCAGGGATGTTGAAAGGATTAAATGTATGGCATGTAGGGTGTTAGGAACAGTAATGGAGTCCTTCTTTCCCTCCCCACCTATCCCCCAGTACCCAAGAAAAAAATGGAGAATGTCTGAATATGGCAAAAATTAATTGTGCCTGCAAGATCTAGTATAGCCTGAATGTTGACAAAGACTTCTGGAATTACTATTGGTTTTGAGAATAAACCCGGAATTAGTTAGGAATGATGTGATGACTAGAACAATCACAATGGTTGTGGGAGATATGCTTTTTCAGCAGTAACGTTTCAAAGGAAATAGTGGTCGGTGTCATAGTTAATTCTTTGACAGATAACAGATAACTAATCTGATATCCTATTGGGTAAGGGATGATGACCCATAAGTTGGCATACTGTATCTAAGTCTTGTACTTTCCAAATTCTTAAGACTAGACTTGTTTTGCAATTTCAAATGAAAAGCTAGAATATCCAGATTTCTGGTTCTTTTCACTTGTGAGGATGGAGAATGTGGCACTGTAACAGGCTACCTTATACCAAAGGTTCATAGTACAAATCTATCCGATGTGAAGGTACAGCTAATGCACATGAAATCTATACTTTTAATAATTTTCAGATAAAGACTGTGCTGTTTCCTGACATCTGGCACGATTCTGAGAATTTCTGCAGTACGTGATTCATTCCTTCTCCCTCACACATTCTTAAAATGCAGCTGCGACTGTATCTGAATGAATTAACCTACAGGGTCAGGGACTTTTGTAGATACTTAAGAAAAGCTCTTTGACACCCACATTCATTTGCATGGCTACGCCAGTGACAAGAATAACTGGGAACAGATGTGAAGAAGCATCTTGACATATTCCTCAAGGAAAGGGGGGGTCAGGAGGAAGGAGAGAAAACACAGCCAGAAATGTATGATTCCCCAAAGCTCATGCCACAATCAATCTATCAGCTTTTAAAAGGTGCTTCAAAATATGCTGGTTTGGTGACACAAACTAAAATTGCTACCTGCTGGGCATTTAGACCATTTGTCAATTTCACAGGATTTCTAGGCCATAACTGCACATCAATGGTACTGAGAAGAAGTGGCATTGGGGTGAGCATTGCTGAGGGTGCGATAAAAACCCCATCAATGCAGCATGATTGGTTCCCCTTGGCTGCCAATGCCTGTTCCCACTAAAGCATATAAACAATGAAATGAGTGAAGAGGCAAGACAGTCCTCTCTACTTGTTTTATGTTCTTGACAATGGCAATGTGCAGTGAAAGAAATGACACATCTAGGACACTTGGGGATGGGACTGAGGAAGCCTTCAGAAGCAGCTGTCAGTGTTCTGCCCCCAAAACTATCACTAGAGAAGAGGTCATCTCTCCCTACTCTTCAAAGGCTGGATATAAAAGCAATTGAAAATGCACCATTTCACAGCATTTCAGTTCACATTTTCCACTTGTCCAAAAGAAAAAGAAAAGGCACTCTGTAGTTGTGCTTGGCTCTGGTAACTGCATCCGTGCAGTTCCTGACAATGTTTGGAACTGGTTTACCGCTATCTTCTTCTAGGATGTTCTTATGACTTCTCTGTCCAACCTATTGCTCTGGAATTCCCAAGTGGCTTTCCCCTTCCAAGCTTGACCTTGCTTTACTTCTGAGATCAGCCAACAAGTGCTTCTGTTTGGCTGTTGACTCTCTTTCAGCGTGGTTGAGATTCACATAGGAGGTTTTGCTCGTAAACGCCATGGTGGCATCAGCCACTCACTGTAGCTCTATTTCCATATTCGGTCACACAGAGAAAAATTGATTGGACCTTCTACCTCCTTCTGCTTTTTCCCATTTCAACATCCAAAGGTTAAGTTGAACTGAATCTTCTAATTAACAGCCTAGCTCTCCTACTACAGCAGCCCTATTTCACACCACCTACTCCAGCCCAAGCTCAAATGGAGCCATGTAAATTCTTTGCATGAAACAAGAACACGTATATTTGAAGCCTTCACCAAGATCTCAATGCACCTATAAGCACAGGTGAACCACTTGATCCACTTAAAAGTTTTAGATTTCAACTCCCATCAATCCACATTGGGAGGGAATTGTGGGAACTGTCATTCAAAATAGCTGGAGAGCACCAAATTGTCTATCTCTGATTTGAAGAGTAGCTGGAATCCAAAACACATTCCATCATGTTCATTATTTGGATAGCTAGTTATGGGAAGGATGGAAAGTAAGCAAAGTGCTGGCCCTAAGTAGCTGCATATATTTATCACAGCAGGGTTGTTCTGAACATAAAGGAGGGGAAGCATCCATTCATACAGGCTATTTAGGTAGGTGGCCACCTTGGACAACAAATTCTGGGAGACAGGAAGAGATCCACATGCAAACACATAATCTGTGCCAGCCACCTAAGCTTGCTGGTTGCATTTGGGTGTGTTAGATGGCACAGATTCATTGCTAGTCTTAAAGTAGCACTGTTTTTGTACATGAACGGAACCACCTTAGCCTTTGACTCAGGAAACAAAATATCTCTGCCTTGGCCTCCATGAAGCTGATAAATTAAGTAGGGCCAAGAAGTTGACAGAAGCTCTTCTTGTCCCCAGGATATTATAGTTTGATAAGATTCAGATTTAACTAAGCTGTTGCAAAACAGCTGCTACTTGCCCTTGGGGAACTGGGTCCTTGCAAATGGCTAATGTTTCCTTGTGATCCATATAAGCAAAATGTTTTTCAAAGATTGGCAGAGATTTCTTGCACTTGGCAGCACCAATGTGAGCTAATATACATTACCTCCATACCAAAGATTATGTGTAGAGACATAAGAAGCTGAGTCAGGCAGACAGGTCTGGCCCACCTCACCCAGGACTGTCAGCTTTGATTAGCAGACTCTCCCCAGCTTTGCTTCGATCCTCAGTCCTGTAACTAGAAACTGCTTAGCTAGAAAAGCCAGAGATGTGCTCTGCTATCAAACCGCCATCATTCCCTGTTGGCAGGGATCATAAAAATCCCTGGGAGGAAAACAGGGCTAATGGCAGGCAACTCAATATGCATTTTAGATGAACTTTTCATGCAGCCCTCTGTGTTCAACCAAACATCCATCTCTGCGCTAGTTCTAAAGATGTGCCTGCTTTAAACATTAAGCAAATAAAGCCTTTTGCAGCCTGAAATGCTGATCTGCATGTTATCTAGGTCTGAAGATGAATATACATCCATCCAGGCATATACAGTGGGAGTTTGCATACAATAGAACAATACTTTTGAGTACAGAACGGGGGAAGCAAAGAGCTAAATAGGGCACTGAAGGCTCATCCTCTAAATGCAGAAAAACATGTTTACCTCCTGTGTACATGAATAACCAGATCTAGGATTTTATTGCAGTCTCCACATGCTTTCTCTCTCTCCAATCCTTTGAGAATTGTTAAGGTACAGTGCCTTGTTTTTCTTTTATCTCTCTCACTCACCAATCTTCAGGATGCTGAAAACTGAGAGTTCTGAAAAGCTGCCTCCCTTTTCACTTCCCATTAGCAAAGGGTGAACTGGGAGGCCTAAACTAAATATTGGCAATGGTCTTTCTGTTCCTCTCTACCATCCTTCCCCTTAAGTGGAGGTGCTTAACTTCCCAACGGGAAGAGCTGTACCACAATAGAACAGCCTATCTATGGAATTCGTGGGCTCTCCATTACAGAAAGTTTTTAAGAAGAGGATGTTCATCCACCAATCAAGGATGGTTTAATTCCTTCTCCTGCCCACTGTTGAAGGTTGGACTACATGAGCTTTGTGGTCCCTTCCAATTCTACAATTCTGTGATGGTTCTAAGCAAGAACACTGCTGGTAGATGGAGCAGTGATTACTTGCCAGCCAAGTCACACCATTTCCTTGTCTCCAAAATAGGCGCTTGATATACAACCACCTTCCCTAACCTGCTAACTGTTGGCCATGTGGGGACTATAATTAATACTTGTAATTTCAATACAATTTCAATACAATTTTTACACACCCCAATTAATTAACCCATTGATAAAGCAGGTATTGGCAACAGTGCTCCTAGGGCTGAAGGGGCCCAGGATGAGATGTTCTTTGTTCTCAGTCCCAACACTCCTGGGTATTCAACTGTCTACAGCTTTTTCCTCTCCCTCACTGTTGCCCACTCTTGTTCCCGCTTTTTTCCTCCTTGGCATTCTCTCTGCACCCCTATCCCTTCAACATGCATATAGATCTGGGTGCACCACAGACAGAGCTATGCTTATGGCTGGCATTCCTCATTTCTTCAGAGGACTTACAGGTGAAGGGAAGAGAGAAAGAGGAAGGAGACAGGACAGAACTTTGCTGTTCGTTTTTTTTAATAAAAGAAAAGATGAACTAAAGAATGCTGGATTGTGGCTCCATAGCCTTGCATTGGCATCAAAAAATGTATCCCAATTTAGTCGTAATGCAAATCAGCCTTCTCAACTTAGCCTCTTCAGGCGCCTAATGCCACGCTGCCCACATCAGCCAGAGCAGTGATTCTGGAAGCACTAGTTAGGGAAGAATGACGGACATCTTTCTGGGAGTGGAGAAAAAGGATTGCTATGGCCCTGTCAGCTTTTCCTAGGTAGCCTGGCATGCTGTTTCCTTTCATCAACACACCTAGAGAAAAGTGAGATAGTGAGCCCTACGCACCATATCTTTCGAGTCCAGGGTGGGGAAGTGAAATGCAGTGATGAAAAACCTGCCCCCTTCTTTATGACCGTGGTTCTCCCTCCCTGCTGAACTGCATTTTGGAGCAGCATGGAGCTGTTTGGCAACCAGGACATCATCCTCCTGCCGCTCTCTATGGCTATTTTTAGACCCGTTTCCGACATTGATTGGCAATTATCACAGAGGCCAATCCTCACAACAGGGGCACCAGAACGAGCTGGCTAGAGTTCCCTTTGTGCATGCACAGATGCTGGCCAGAGAGGCAAGAATTAACAGCCACTGTACCTCCCTCCTGGGATGCACCTGAAATTAATGAATTAAGCAGAACTGGGCTGAAAGTCAGCTGGTTGGCACAGCCCCCCAAGTTGGGCCACTACTTCAGAATTACGAAGCAACTGGGAACCAAACACAGATGCTGCAAACGCAGATGTTACAGCCCCCACATTTAAGTGTTTAGACGCATTTAATCAGTGTTTTTAGTATAATCATCACCACATCCACAGCAGACCACATACAAATAAAGGAAAAAAAAAAACCCCTTAAATTCTCAGTTGCTTTCCACTCCAAACAAGTCAGGCTAATTAACTCCCTTTCAGGAGCTTGATTCACATAGCAGGCCAAACCTTAAACTGGATTAACAATACATCACTGCTGTGTTCACGTAAAATGCTGTGCCCAAACAAATAAACCATGCTAAGAATATGGGCTGGATTTCCACAACACACTAAAGAACCTAATGTCCAAGCTCATTTTAGCCTAGCCTGGCAAATTGTGTAAATCTAACCACATTGTAAGCAACCACAGAACCTTTGGCAATTTGCTGATGAAGTCTTCCTGTGCTTTGGCTCCTTACAACTTTAAGTTCTCAAAATCTATGCTGAATGGACAGACAAGTCCCTACCTATAGGAACTGCATCATTATCCTGGCAAAAACACAGGATAGTTATGTTCTGATCTGGATATTAGCACAGGAAGCATCCATTTGGTAAGCTTATTTTTTTTATAAATTTTTATTGCTTTTTAATTAATAACAAAAATGAAGAAACACAAAAATAACAACAATGCATAAAAAGAAAGAAAACATTAAAAGGTAGTATTACAAAAAAGTGACAAAAATACAAGAAAAAAATAAAAATTGTAATATACCATTATACAGTAGTTATCTCTCTATCTCTCTATCTCTCTATCTCTCTATCTCTCGTAAATATTATTCAAATGCATATATATTTCCAATACATTTATATAACTGTCATTTTTTAACCTATTGCATTTTGTCCCATATTTCATTATACTCGTCCATACAAAGTCTACATCTATAGGCACAAGGCCCACATCTATAAGCAAGCTTATTTAACCACATTGCTCAAGTGAAATTCTGTGTTGCAAGAACATACAACAGGGCAAAATGAAAGCAAGAGGAAGAAGAGAACATGCACATCTGTTTCACACTAGGGTAGTGTGAAGAGGAAAAGATGCCTCAGAACAGACATGGGAGAGTGCCTGTTAGCAGTTCCTTAAACCAAGAATGTCTTTTCCTAGGATTATGTTGCAGCTGCAAAGGGCAGCTGCATGATCGTAGGAAAAGACACAGCTGCCTTAAGAAGTTGCAGACTTCTTAAGCATTCACTTTGTGAATGGCCCTATGTCCTCCAATGTACCTTTCCCCTTTCAAATCTGAAGGGCTGCACAGCCCTGCTTCTCACATTACAAGTACAGCACTGACATAGGTTGTTGTAGTTTCAGGATGCACCAATGTGATGGGAGCATATTTCATCTGGGCAAAGGGTTTTCTATTTCAGCACCCAATTCTGTTCAGGGGTACCCCTCTACTCTCAACATCAAATTTAGGGGTGCGTAGGGTAAATAGGATGCACTCAAAAATCTGTTTGGCTGCAAAAGCATCTTCCTATAAAACTGCAACATGGAATACCCATGCCTGAATACTTGGGACTTGGAGGGTGAAATGGGGAGTGAGGAAGTTACTCAGTTCTGCAAGCTGATATGAGTTAAAAGTTCAAAAGTGTGAGTTCAAGCACACATCCAAAAACACAAGTCTCCTCCAGTGGGTATTGACAGCTAAGAAAACAAACCAATGAATCATTGAAGAAATCAGCCCTGAGTTCTCACTCGAGGCACAAATGAGGCGGCTCAAATTATCCTACTTTGGACACATGTGAAGACCCAGCTCTCTGGAGAAGGCTCTAATGCTGGGAAAGGTGAAAGGAAAGAGAAGAGGACAACCAGCAGCAAGGTGGGTGGACTCAGTTATGATGATGATGAGTGCAATGTTGGAAAATCTGAAGGACCAGATTAGGAACAGATTGTCATGGAGAAAATTTATCTATGTGGTCACTAAGAGTTGACACTGACTTGATGGCACATAATCAGTCAATATGTAGATGAGGAACTAATTCAGAAGCAAATACGACAGGATTTCTAGACAGTTGGTGATTCCTGAATTTTTTATAACTTTGATTCCCCTATCTGATGCCCTCCCAAAGTGTTAAAGCTTACTCCTTTAATCTTCCATCTTTGGATGACAATAGACTCCTAGGAATCTGAAGAGCACCAGGATGGAGAAGGATACTTTCTAAAAGTACTATTTTTCTGGTATAAGTGAAAGGGTTTCCATTAGGGATAGAAGGTTGCCTCTGCTAACAGATAGCTTTTGTGAAATATCGATCCAGAAAAACTTTAGTGGATATTGTGGGAACCTGCTGCTCCTGCTTTCTGCCCAAATTCTCAATTTGCTTTTTTTAAAAAACAATATTTCTAGTTCTTCAACAATCTGAGTTTTTCCAGCTCTAGGCACTTAACTTTCTATTATGCGTGGAAAAGAAGACAGATATGCAAACTCCTATGCTTGGTAAACTTAGGTATGTAAGCCATTCCGCACAAACACAAGAAAAGGGGGCGGGGGGGAGAAGGAAATGCAGAATCAGTCCAGATACCAGAGCTTATGAGTATGGGAAGCCCTAGGCCTAAGGGTAGACTGGGAAGTTCAAAATATCCCAGAAGGCGGTACTGGCTAACCACTTCTGTATTACTGCTAAGAAAATTATTTGGACATCTCAATGAAATCATCTGGAATTGAGACTCAAGGAAGACTTTATATTGCAATCATGGGGATCAGACTGTTGACCAATCATGTTATTAAATTATATGGCAAAGCATTGCATGTGTCATGTGCAGCTTTCATCCATGACTGCGCTGCATGTGCCAACAGATCTGAACATTGGCTCCTGGCACTAAGCTCTGGTGACCCTGATTCAGCTTAACACCCCTCTGGCCCTCCCCAGCTGTTCTCTGCTCTTTTAAAAAATAAACAAGCACAGAAGTGCCCATGGAATCCAAGAACCATCAGCAACAGCCACCCGCAGCCTCCTGAGGACAGCAGGTAATGATGAACCCAGCTGTTTGCAGCACATTCCTTGGAGATATTCAGACACCCTTCCTAATTCCATGAGATGCAGAGCAAGCAGCAAAGCAGGAGGGGCCGGGATGTAGCAATCCCAGCTCCTGCTGGAGAAGGCAGTGCTCCCTCGTTTAGCCAGGCTTGAGCCCAGCTGGAGAAGGGCACATGAGCTGGGAGAAGTACTGAAACAGATGTGTCAAAGCTTCCCCTTGGCGCTATAGAAAACAGTCTATGCACAGTTGCAAACAATGTTGGGAAACGAAGCTGGGCCCAGTGGGATTTCATCCTGTGCCTGACTTAATTCCCTCCTCCTTCCTCTCTCTCTCTGCTTGTTTCTGTCAACAATTCTGCTATTCTCTCTCAGAGGGCTGTAGGAGCAGCACACCATTCAGCTCCAGAAAGGATGGCTTTTAAAGAACTAAGCCCTAGCAGGGGAGGAGGCAGGAAGCCTGTTTTTTTATATAGCTACAATACACCAGCTTTGTCTAAAGCCACACAAGTTATTTGGACTGTTGGCTATTTCCACTTTTTTTTAAAAAGTACTTGTATTCTATCTGGGATGCTCACACTTTCTGGAGTGGAAATTCAAAATTCAGGGAAAATCTGGACGGGTTTCCAGAACTCAGTGGTTTAGCGGATCGCTTGACAAGATGAGTTACTGGTAGCTGTGAAGACTTGAGGGGAGGGAGTTAGAGTTATTTTGATCCCAACCTTCCACCAAGGAACTTAGGACTTCATACTTGATTCTCCCCATGCCTATTTTTTCCTGACTACAATTTTGAGAAGTTGATGAGTTACTTAAATTACCCTGTGAGCTCAGCTCTCCCAAGGAATCCAACATTCAAACTCAGGAGGGAGGATATTATTGTCCTCCAAATACTGGATTCAGTCCCAGCCTCACTGGATTGGGAGTGATGGGAGGATAAGGCACTTCTCCACAGGGACCTATTTATTTATTGAATTAAATTGATAGGCCGCCCAACCTCATTATGACTCTGGGCAACTTATAGTGTCTTCACAATATCGTCCTGCCCTCATTACCATTATTTTGGCACAATGATGATTGGATGACTCTAGAAGATCCTATAAATTGCTAGTGGGGAAAGAGAGCAACATTACCAAAAGCTTTCTACATTCATGGATAATTAGCCACAGTAGCCCTCTGGGCTGATGTCACTACCATCTTGTAATCAAGCTGCCTAAAACAAAGGGGAATAAAGCAACTAACAGAAGGATGGAAGGAGGCTAAAAAGATGAGGAAACACTGTAAATGAGGTGTCCTGTTGTCTCCTGGATGTGCTGGACTGCAGTACCCAGTCTTATACCTTTGGCATGTTGGTTGAGCTTGATGGAAGTTGAAATCCAGAATGCTGGGAGGGAGCAGGTCACCGACTCCTACCATAAACTAGCACTGGAGATGATGTTCCATTATTTTGTTTTAAATACCAGCAGTTGAATAATATACAGTACTGTGCAAAGGTTTTAGGCAGGTGTGAAAAAATGCTGTAAAGTAAGAATGCTTTCAAAATATATATTGTAATTGTTTATGTTTATCAATTTACAAAATGCAAAGTGAGCAAACAGAAGGAAAACCCAAATCAAATCAATATTTGGTGTGACCATCCTTTGGCTTCAAACCAGCATCAATTCTTACACTTGCATACTTTGTACACTTGCACAAAGTCAGGGATCTTGTAGGATTAGAGTCAGGTGTATGATTAACCAATTATACCAAGCAGGTGCTAATGATCATCAATTTCATATGTAGGTTGAAACACAGAAACAGAAACAGCTGTGTAGGAGGCTTAAAACTGGGTGAGGAACAGCCAAACTCTGCTACGAAGGTGAGGTTGTGGAAGACAGTTTCATGTCACAGGTCATACACCATGGCAAGACTGAGCACAGCAACAAGACACAAGGTAGTTAGACTGCATCAGCAAGGTCTCTCCCGGGCAAAAATTTCAAAGCAGACTGGGGTTTCAAGATGTGCTGTTCAAGCTCTTTTGAAGAAGCACAAAGAAATGGGCAACGTTGAGGACTGCAGATGCAGTGGTTGGCCAAGGAAACTTAATGTAGCAGTTGAAAGATATATCATGCTTACTTCCCTTTGACATCAGAAGATGTCCAGCAGTGCCATCAGCACAGAACTGGCGGAAACCAGTGGGACCCAGGTACACCCATCTACTGTCTGGAAAAGTCTGCCCAGAAGTGGTCTTCATGGAAGAATTGCGGCCAAAAAGCCATACCTCTGACGTGGAAACAAGGCTAAATGACTCAACTATGCACGAAAACATAGGAACTGGGGTGCAGAAAAATGGCAGCAGGTGCTCTGGACTGATGAGTCAAAATTTGAAATATTTGGCTGTAGCAGGAGGTAGTTTGTTCGCCAAAGGGCTGGAGAGTGGTACAATAATGAGTGTCTGCAGGCAACAGTGAAGCATGGTGGAGGTTCCTTGCAAGTTTGGGGCTGCATTTCTGTAAATGGAGTTGGAGATCTGGTCAGGATCAATGGTATCCTCAATGCTGAGAAATACAGGCAGATACTTATCCATCATGCCATACCATCAGGGAGGTGTGTGATTGCCCCCAAATTTATTCTGCAGCAGGACAACGATGCCAAACATACAGCCAAGGTCATTAAGAACTATCTTCAGCATAAAGAAGAACAAGGAGTCCTGGAAGTGATGGTTTGGCCCCCACAGAGCCCTGATCTCAACATCATCGAGTCTGTCTGAGATTACATGAAGAGACAGAAGGATTTGAGGCAGCCTACATCCACAGGAGATCTGTGGTTAGTTCTCCAAGATGTTTGGAACAACCTGCCTGTGGAGTTCCTTCAAAAACTGTGTGCAAGTGTACCCAGAAGAATTGATAATGTTTTGAAGACAAAGGGTGGTCACACCAAATATTGATTTGATTTGGGTTTTCCTTCTGTTTGCTCACTTTGCATTTTGTAAATTGATAAACATAAGCAATTACAATATATATTTTTGAAAGCATTCTTACTTTACAGCATTTTTTCACACCTGCCTAAATCCTTTGCACAGTACTGTACTTAAAAAAAAAAAATTAATGTATTCAAACAATTTAAAATGCTAGGCACGTATTACTCATATCAGCTTTTTGCATTTATTGGCTAGAGCACTGGAAAGTGCCCAGTAGCTTTATTTCTTACCAAGCAGCTGGGTAGAATTTACATATACATTTCCTTCTTATGTATTTCATAAGGGCTAGAAACTTGCTTTACATTAAAAATCATGATGACTGAAAAGAGCAGAGGCTAAAAAAGTCCGAGGGAGGATAGCAACGTTCTCCTATCCCTGCCTTAGAGCTCAGATTTAGCAGCTAATGGAGAACCAGGAAAAGTTATAAATGCAGCTATTTTTTCCTTTGAGAGATTTATTTCTTTTGGAATATACACAGTCCAAGAAAGATAAACCATGAAGTTTATATTGTGACATCGTTATCAATTTTGACTGTGACATTAGCTTTTTTCCCACTCTCTTTTTGGGAATAGCAATGGATTAATGTCACCACTGCTATTATTAACTTTTGGCATTTATGTGGCTTGTTATAGATTTAAAAAGTTCTCTCTAAAGGGCTGCAGAGATAGTGGGTTTGATTAGATGATTCAGGAATTACCTTCTAACCCCCTACCCCTTCCCACCAAAACTGCCCTTTGAAATCTTCAGTTTTGCTGTAGCCGGTTGATATGTTTATTTATTTATTTACCTTTATTTTATAATAATAACAAAAAAAGAGAAAAACAAAAAAGAACAAAACACAAAGATACATTATAAAAGAAAAGCAATTTCATAAGAAGTGCTTAAAAATAAGAGGAAAAAAATGCACAGAAAAAAAATAAAAAATAAAATATAAAGTACAGTATATCGTTACACCAAGAAACAGTTACAATTCTATATATATATTTATCTAATGTAGATAGTATGCAAATATATATATATATATATATATATATATATATATATAGCCTCTAATACTGTACAATTATATAACTATCATGCTTTTTCCTAACCTACTGTATTTTGTATAAATGAGTCCCATATTTCACTATACTTCTCCATACAAAGTCTATGTCTATGTCTATGTCTATGTCCATACAAAGTCTATGTCTATAGGCAATCCGCTCATTGGTGGCAAATGCAATCAGGTCTTCAATCCATTGAGTAAACGGGGCCATACATTTATCTTTCCAATGTTGCAATATCAGTCTTTTGGCCATCGTAAGGGCACGGAGAATCCATGGTCGATATGTTTACAACCATTCAAAACTGGGTCTGTTACACCCCTTGCCCTTTCGCTCCCAAGAGATCGCATGGCCCTGATATATGATCTTCCTCTGCTGTTTTAGCCTGGGGAAAAGGACTGCCAGATATTTTGCAACAGTTGGGTGTCTTCATTCTGGAAGCCCAATGCCCTGCCTGCCACCAGTGTACTGAATCTAGTTTCCTGGAGATTATAATAAAGGGCCTCTATTTAGGGGTGTCTGACTTTCAGATAAAATGAGCAAGAATTAAGCAACAAAAAAGGTTGATGCTGTATTCTGGGTGTCTGATTTTTTTTCTTTTCTTTTTTGCTGATTTGCATCCATTCACTTCTTTTGCATAAAACAGGGTGGGTCATGGTGGAAAAATAGTAGAGTAAAAGATCACCCTCTTACCAGAGAAAATCTACTCATTTGTCCTTGTCTAATGAACTAGAAAATATCCTCTGCATAGATAGTCACCAGTGATAAATCTTCCTTTTTTGAGTGAGTCCTCAAAAGTAGTGGTTATACATCTCCAAATGTATAATTTGGAGTTATTCATCAGTTAAATACACTGATGAATAGTTCCCATCTGGTTTCTGTCCTAGAAAGTATCTTGTTCATTGTGAGAGGACAGCTTTATACAATCTAATGTGTTCCAGGTATGCTGGGATTCCCGTTCCCATAATTCAAATTCTGAGAATAACAGTCCACAAAGACCTGGCAGTATTCTGTTCTATGCCAAAGAAGGGCAGAGGGAATGTAATCATTAATTCTCTGAGATGTCTAGGAAATGTTTAAGTCAACTATGCTTCTGAGATGAGATTCAAGACCATGATGACACAGTGGTTCTGTTCTTGCCTGGAAGGCCACTTCCAAGAAATGATGCTAGAAGACTAAGGTGAAGCCCATAAAAATGTTTGCTGTTCTAAAAGGGGTTCATCATTAAGCCTGATGTCCTCAATATATTAGCATACTGAACTGTTTTCATCCAATTCGGATACATCAATTCAGTACCTGGGATCAGATGAAAGCCAATTATCGGAAGCTTAACCTGGAGGCACAAAGGATAGATGGTTTGTCTAACCTAGAAAGTAGCATTCAGTCTGTTGCATGCTCACTGAACATTCAGGAGTATTAGATCAAACCATGTGCACTTTTACACAGGGTCTTTGCACTACCTCAGATGCTTGGAGACTGCCAGTGAGAAAGGCCAAATAACTTTGAAACCACCTATTCCAAGCAGACTACCCAATCTATGCTAACAAAAAGAGTATGTTAAGAGTTCCCACCCATGGGGAAATCCAGCAGATGGGGATTCAGAAATCAGTATTCTCTGTGAGAACCTTCTCTTACGGAATAGTCGGATTCCACATTGCTCACTTTACAAGGAGCTTGAAAACACCCAGCTATTCCAAAGAGCTTTCAAGGAAGAATAATACCAACTAGGTTAGAATGTCTATCCCACAAATCAGAAATGGTACTAGACTTGGGGAATGTTTTGACCATGATTATGTATGATTATATCTTGTTGTTTATCTAACTTTGTAAGTTGCCTAAAGTCAATTCAATTGAAGAGATATAGAAATTATGGGAAAGACAGGCAGGCAGGCAGGCAGGCAGGCAGACTTAGGAAGGTGTATTCTGCTCCATGGTGTAGTTTTTGAAGATCTGAACAGAGAGCTACTTGATAAAAGGACTGTAGAATACCAAGGTCAGATGGATCAAGTTGACATCTAAAGTCCTGAGATCATTCTCTGACGTGGTATAGGCTGGATGTAATTTCCAAAAAGGAAGCAGAAGCATTAGGTAGGCACACAAGGGGAGAAGTGGTGATTGCTCAGTGGCAGAACACCTCTCTCTCTTGAAAATTTTAATTACAGCCGCTCAGAGTCATCCTCTGGGGGAGATGGGAGGCATATAAATTTAATATATAAAATAACTACAGTAATAAAAACTAATACAAACTAAGCTCAGAGAAAGGAAGGAAAGTAAAAAGAGAGAGTAAAAAGTACAAAGAAGGAAAAAGTGAAAAAAGAGAAAAAAAGAAAAAGGAAAGAGTGAAATAAAGAAAAAAAATAAATATATAAAGAAGTGACTTCCAATCTTCATCACAAGTATAAAAAAGGTTGGTAGCTCTTCACCCCCTATAAGGTTACAAACAGATATTTCTTCTTCCCATAACTCATCCATTATCTGTAGGCAAATCCACAAGATATCACCTTTTCAATCATGGCAAATCCTTCAGTCAGCAAAATGCCAATAAAAGATTGCCAGAACTTTATAAAAACATGTCTTATTTTAACCTTTATATCAAATAAATCAACTTTATATTCCTTCTTTTTATTTCTGAAAATCTTAATCTTTAATTCATTCAAATATTGTCGTAGGATTTGATCTCTCTTCAATTCTTCTTTGTCCCATAGCATAGGTTTCTTCGAGCTTTAACAAGCCTCTTTTGTAAATCCAATAAAAAGACATTATCCAGGTCATTCTCTTGATTTATCATTTGTATTTCCCCTTTAATTTTTAAAATTTCAGCCAGCTTCTTTTGTATATCCAGTAAAGAGTCCTTATCTGGGTCTTTCTCTTGGCCTTTCACTTGTACTTCCACTTTAAATGCTTTCTCTTGTAATCTACATTTTTTTTAATGCAATATTTTGATTCTACTATTTTTGCATCAGGCAAAATTTGTTTCACATCTGTCATTCTTTCATTAACATCTTTTGCATGTAGTCTATCCATAGAAGCAGACATCATTACTATTATTGCTGATATTATGGCTACTAATTTCTGGCCCCCATTCTTCGAAGATCTCCTTTAGTATTTCAAATGTTACAGTTTTTTGTGTCATTTTATAAATCCCAATACTGATCAAAACCAAAAGCAGGTTTACACTTCTTTTTTCTTTTTGCCTGGAATCTTTAGTCCCCTCTAGTGTCCAATTTAAATGATAGTCTCTAATCTCTGTTATGACTTACAATAGACAAAATAATTTTGGTTCCCAAGAAAAGCTGTTTATTTTATATAGTTAGTTCCAAAATCTTATAGTAAAAGTTCCAATGTTCCAAATTTGTCTAAACCCTTAATCCATTTATAACTTTCTTAATTCAAAATCTTATTTAGCTTCTTGCCATTTATTTCAAATTCTTTAAGTTCCTAAACTTATAGTTAATTTTTCTTTTGTTCAGAAATGAAGATAGACACACTAGGTGGCTTTTCAAATGTTGTTCCGAAGATCTCTAATAGCTTTAAGATGGTTAAATAAACAGTTTCCGAAAGTGATTAGAAAGTGAGGTTAGCAAAGTTAGTGTCCTTTAAAAGGCTCTGCCACAGTTGTGAATTTGATGACCGATCCCTTTGTCTCTCGGTGTTCAGATGCATGGGAGACCACTGTCCTGCAGTCTCCTTGCAAGAAGCAGCCGTCCAAAGCACATGTGGGCAATCTCCCATCCTCTGCTTGGCCAGAGAGGTTCCAAAGGACAGGTCTACTCACCGGTTCTTCAGTCTTTGCCATGGTCATCGTCTCTGCTCTCCCGGAGACATGTTTAGCTTGCCATGCCTCCGCCAGAAGTCTGGCAGCACACTAATCTCAAATCCAGAAGGACTTGGGTTCAATTTCTGAAATCTCTAATGAAAAGGGTCAAGAACCAGGAGATGGGAAACAGCCCCAGCTGAACCCCTTGAAGCTGATGACAATCAAAACAAACAATGCATTTACTTATTCTAAGGCATCCTTCAAAGTTGATTTGCTCAGCATCCCTTTTTCCAATATTTTAAAGTATTGCTGATTTGTGTAATGTCTTAATATATACCCAGGTTGTAGAGAACTCCAATAGCACTTGGAAGGAACTTCTGCAAAGCCACAATTTCCAGGTTATGGTGGTTCAGCTGGGTTGGTGACAAGCAATGACTATTAAAACACTACTGTATGTACTTTCTATTACTTTGCTTAAAGACAAGACCATCCATGCTATTCCACAGAAAGAGACAAATCAAGGAAGCTAGTTCAGTTCCAGGAAATAAAAGGCAAAAAGCAAGATCCAGCATACATTGTGCAATGTGGCCACCAGCTCAATAACAGACCAATCGCAGACAGAATTAGAGGCTTTGCTTGTGCGTTGGGTAACTGGTGTTGAATTATTGGGGGGGGGGGGGGGGGATGAAATTTACAACCCTATTTCTCCCTCTAATTGTAGCCATATTATGCTTTCCATTCATTGCTTGAAGAATTAGAGTCTGAAACAATAAGGTAGCCAGGCTCCCTCTCTTTTCCCAGACTCCAGTAAGTTCAGCACTGTGCATTATTCCTGGCCAGATTGATATTTATTCCTCCCCACCCCCCAGGTCACCTTTGAAGATTCTGCCTTTTGTTACACCTGATGTAAAGCATCTGTCATTGCAGGCCCAAGGTTTCTCAATACAGTCAGTTCACACATTTGCAGCTATGAATCACCAGGCTCTGAGTAATCAAAGTGATGAGAAAACCAGAAGTGTGGGGCAAGGATGCCTAAACCAATCCTCCATTTCCAACAAATGCTTCTCATTATCCTTGATGCCATTCAAAGCTAAACCAGTCCACGTTGGCCAGATCACCACACCTCTGGAAAGGTACATCTCTTAATTCCCACAGGGGGACCTACAATCAGGCAACTGCAGGCTGTGGGGCCAGTGAGGAATCCTGGTGACCCAGAAGCCCAAGATGTTAGCTCAGAGAAAGAGACAGTCTATACTGCGGAGGAGGCCCTCCAGATTTTGTTGAAATAGAGGTCCCAGCATCCAACCCTTTGGGCCACACCCTGGAGAAGCTAAGGATGGAAATTAGAATTTTCCGTATGAAAGAAGCCTTTGCCAGAGGAGGCTTGATTGCTCCAGGTAAGAGAATGACATCTAAACCAGACTTAATCCTAGCACTTTGATTTCCTGTACCACTGAGGAGAGTTTGGTCTCTTTTGTTCTAAAGGTCCGCTGTTGATTAGCTTCTCTTGATAACTCTCCTCAGGGACACTTCTCAGAAAGAAACAGTCCCTGAGCTGACCCTTGCTGGCAGTGACTTCCTGTGCAAGAGAGTTGGTAAAGAGAAAGGATGGGGAAACCTGGCACAGCTGACTCTCTACCTTGTCTGGACAGAACATACGTTCAGTTTCTATGCAGAAAATCCACAGCTGCAAGGCTAGACTGGGATGTTTTTAAAAAAAATGCCAAAAGAAGGCGGTGGTAAATCATTTCCATGCTGTTATGAAGAAAGCAACATGGAGGTGTTTATGAGGTGACAAAGGGTCAAGCTCAACTCAAAGGAAACATTAGCCCTTTTTTTAAAGCCTGGAACATGGAATTAATATATCGGCAGCACCCTGAGCCCTGTTCCAAATGCAGGCTCAAGCTACTTCAGCACCCTGAGCAAGTTGGCTTTGCTGTCTTCCTCCAACCACTGTTGGGTTGAAGTGATGCAGATGTCCAAAGTGGACTGGGGTTCCCAAAAGCGACTTAACCCACAGAGGGGACGAGAGCCCAGAGAAGGCACCTGTCCAATGTGGGGCAGCAAGTTCTATCCACGGAAGTGGATCAATGAGGTAAAAGAAAAGGACTGCGGTTGAAAAAATTAACTTTACTGCTTGTCCCAAGAGCTGGAGGTCAGGGCAGGAGAAGTGGGAAGGCTGCAGATCATAAAGGTGTTAATCCAACACCCCTGGAGAGAGCCAGGCTTATTTTTGTCAATTATTTCCATCTGGCTTCCCACATATTCATTTTGAAGCTAAGTACAAGTAACATAATCAAGCTCATTAGAACCTAATAATAAAATGGCAACCAATCTAAAACAATCAATATATAGTATAATGAAAAGGGAGTGGGAAAGGGATTAAGTAAGACTACTCTGTACCCTTAAAGGGCTTCCAACGGGAGATAAGACTATAAATAAATCAGAAAAAAAGGCAGCCTGGATTTATGACCAGCAGCTTCATCTGCAGGTGAAGCTCCTCATGGCAGGGACACAGGTGGTGGTACTATGGAAAGGAAAGGAGGAGCCGGGGAAAGCATGAGGTCAATTAAATTAAAAAATAGTGGCAGTTCCGGGCCAGAAACAGCGGGGGCTCGGATTCCTGAACACTTGCTGAACTGTGTAGAAGAGAGGAGTTTAGCTACATCCACAGAACATGTAATTCCCCAAATATGCCCCAAATATCAAATGTAAACAGCCTGCTGCATTGGACAGCCCCAACCCCATAACATGGCACAGTGGTCGGTCCATCTCCCTTCCTCCTGCAACCCAGAAGAAACACCTCTGGCTAGCTCGTCCCTGCTTGTAGCGTTGGCAAGGCATCCTCGTACTTCAGAGCAAGGCTACCCCTGATCAGCTCCAATTTCCCACGGCATACCTGTGCCAACAGGGGTCCCAAGCAGTCCACGATCTAGGCCACCTTGGCCATCTTTTCCTTTAACCAAGTCACAAACCTACTGTTAACCTTGGTTAGTCTGAACCTTGGTTCATCTTAAGTATTAACGGAGGGTTTAGTTAATTGATGATTATTGTGTGAATCCAGAAGATGGGTTCATTGAACCAGGTGAAGTGTGCCATGTGAACCAGCTGAAGTATGTCATGTTGCGTGGCTTGTGGATTTGTGTGAATATAAAGAAGGGGAGCCTCAGAACAGGGAGAAAATGCACATCCCTGGATAAAATGCCAGGGAAGACTCTATTGGGGGAAAGCCCTATACCAAAAGAAGGTCCTGTCGCTGGCAGAACTTAAACCTGGCTCTCAGTCGTTGGTGGCTAATCAAGATATCTATGTCACCTCCAGCGTGAAATTCAGTAATGTTCTCAAGGCCCCTTGGTTGGGGAACACAGTGGGAAAGGTACTATTGTAACAGACCCTGTTAAGAGGGCTTTCTGGGCAAACCAGCAGATTTGGAGGCAGTCCATGTTGCTAAAACCAAAACTGACAGTCTTGAAATCCGCCAGTGATCACACACGCTAGGAGCGCAGAAACCTTAAATCTGCTGGTACAATAGTTCTTCAGTGATGAGGTGGTATTTTGCATGCCCTAAGCACGCTTCCCTAGCAATGAACCCCACTGAAATATGTGGGAAATGCGTGCTTAGGGGATTGGGGGTTGCACGACTAGTTCAGGGCGACGTCTCGAGATGAGAAAACCTACCTAGAAAACAGGTCCGAGTCAAGGTTAAGCTCGGGCTGAGGTCTACTTTCCATTCAACTTGCCATGGGGAGGGGAGGGGGGAGAAAGGACACGTCCCCCAAAAAGTAGGCGCTCCCGACATTGCCACCGACCTGCTCTGCTGCCTCCGGGTCGAGATGGGGCTCCAGCAACGGGACGGTAAACTGGATCTTACGGGGACTGTTCGGTTCCATGCCGGCTCCGTCGTCCCGGAATCGATGGCGCCCACAGCCGCGCTCGACAATCTACCTTGGCTCGCTCTTCCCCTCGCCCGCTTTGCTCCGTCCGGTCTGCGGGCGCCCTGCCACTCGCCTTCCCACCCAGGGCGCTCGCACCCTCCCTCCTTCCCCGCGAACGGCGCTGCGATTGGCTGCTCCGGCTGCCCGCCCGCCCGCCCTTCCCTGCGAGACACGCGCGCACACCCAGGCGCTGCACACGCGCGCGCGCGCGGCGTCGTGGGGGAGCCGCGGGCCGAAGCGATTCCCTCACAAAGACGAGCGACGAGCCGCAGCCTCTAGGTCTTCACACCTGCTTTTGCCTCTGGGACCTGTTTACCCGAGAGTAAGCCTCGCTGAAATCAGAGGGACTGACTCTGAATCGCCGCATGCTGGGTGGCGTGGCAATTGTAAATGAAATGTTCTGAGCCTCGCTGTGCTTTTTTTTTTTTTGAACGCAATGTCAGTTATTTACCGGGATCAGAAGACAAAATCTGTCAAGCCCTCCTCTGCTGATTCGTCCCTGAGCCACACTCCATAAGGAAACGTGAGATTCCTCCGCGCAATCGGCCCAAACCTTCTCTTGTCCCACCCCTGATTATGCAAACCAGGGACTTGACTTTGTGCTTTATAGCCTTTTTTCCCCCTTTGTAATATAGCAAGTTGGCACATTGGACTAGCAAAAGTGTAGCCGCTACAAGACTGGCAAAACCACAACATAGAGGTTTTAGACCAGCAACTAACTGATACCTTGCCTCGGGCAATAGTAGCTGAGGACTCAGGGAGCAGCCCCCTTGATCTGGATACCACCCCCTCCCTGCTAATCTTAGGATGGCAGTGAAAACTGTTCTTTTCCCATGAGATTTTCAGGCAAAAGGTGCTATTTAATCTGAGGCAACTGCTGGTGTGGGGTATAGAGATGTGAATGTGTGAATCTAGAATCTATGGAGTAGGTGATATACAAAGGTGCCTATGTCTAAATAAATACCAGAGAAGGAAGGCGGAAGCACTGGAAATATCTTCCACAATCTGACACTTACCAGAACTATACTCCCACCATCCCATAATGGTCATGCAGTCTGGGAATAATGGAAGTTGTAGTTGAATGTGGGGTCCAAGTTGGGGAGGTGCATGCACAAACGCATGTGCAATGTGGGAAAGATGCATAGAGTTCTAAAATGTATTAAAACTCCCAGAATTTGTTTGGTCGTGTTGGAGTTGAAGGAAGACACTAGGCTGAGGAAGGTTACCCACAATTAATATTACTGCACACACAGAGAAACACACTAAGGACAAAGAACAGCTTTGGAAAAATAAAAAAAAATCAGGATGAAACTTAATATTTTTAGACATGCATACAAACCTCATTTTTATCACTTTTATATATGCATCAGGTCCATTGAAAAGTCCTGTATTTGAGATCTACAAACTCTGTTTACACTGAATGCTGCAGTAAGGAGAACATATCAGGAGAAGAACATAATTTCCAGAGAATCACAGGGAAGTTCCAGTCTATACAACTGAACCTGGAAACACGTTACTGCCATTTCAAATGTTACTAGCATTGCCAAAAGATGTGATGTTGCAGCCATCAAGTGATAGGCACACACATACCAAGGAAATGCCATAGTTCAGAGAACGCGGTTTGGAATCTGTTTCTGATCTCTTGTCTGCCAGCCACCAAGGCTGCAGACTGTTAAAGCAATAGCTCAGCAGGTGTACTGCATAGGACTGGAAAGTAATTTCATTAGGACACAAGGTAAGCCACCGAAACGTTAAGCCTTCAAAACCTATGGTAAATATGAAAGGCAATACAGTAGTAATAATGTCAATAAACATATCAATGTCCTTTTCGAAACAATAGGCTTTTTCTTCAGGTAGACTAGGACTGAGATAAGACAGGTTGAGAATGGTTGTGTTATGGCACTATTAATTTGCACCTTGCTGAAGCTAACCAGGTATGGGTCAGGTCAAGGAAGTTGCCCTGAGTTCCAGGATGAAAGGAAGATAGGAAATAAACCAACTAAACAAAAATCTGGGTATACATGTTATTCAGTTTGGCTGAATCTACTTCTGATCAGTTACCTAGGTCACTACAGAAAGTGGGGAGGCATATGACTTGATAAATAAACGCATATTGATCAAATGTATAGGACTGAGATTAATAACTAAAAAATAAAGATGCATCTCTCAAGTTTGACTTCTGGTAATTTCATGGACATAACGATCCCATTTTCTTGACAAATAATACAAATATAGTTTGCTACTAACTTGTTTGGGGATGTTTTTGCAACTTCCCACTCTCGCTTACATCCCTGAAATTTTCTGGTGAACTAATGAAGCCTGACCCTTCTTAGTTTTTTGAGATCAGCCTGAGTTTCTTATCTGCAAAAATAATTCTGGCTGGCTTTAATAGATTATTGAAAGGAATAGCAAAATAAAGTCTGTGGATTCATAGGATGATGTGGATGGTTAAATGACCCCCTTCCTCTAATTTTTACACAGAGAATGCAGGGTGGGCTCAGAGATATATAGCCGTCAAGGATCACTGTCTCCTTTTAAAGGCTCTTATTTGGGTTTGGAAGGGGATCATATTTGCTGAGATGAAAGGCACAGATTGGTGGTGACTCATTTCTTACAGTTTGTTTTCACACATTCAAATGAGTCAATTCATGTGCTGATAGCTGTTATTGACAGTTATTTAAAGATGTGTATATTCCACCTTCTAATCTCTCTAGATTCAATCACCCACCCACCCACCACACACACACATACACACAGACAAACACTGCAGAGTGAAACCATAGAGCAGAGCTGCACAAAATGACCTCTATTTATAAAATAGTTTCTGGATGCACGAACTGAGTATGCATACCGATTTTCCAGGAAAAGCCAATGATCAACAGGAAGTTAAATTTGACTGGCTTCTGCTCCAGGATTTCGTCTGGGAAGAGAAACACACACATGCAGTTCTAGTTGTGACAATATTTTCTCCGTGGAACATCTAAAAGCAAATTTCGCAAATCAAAAACAGAAGCAGCAGCAGAAGAAATGAGGGAAAAGAAAAAAGGGAGAATGGAGACCAATAATTGCCTTATTAGAAAGAGATCCTACTTATTTTCACTTGAAAGAAAATTGCTTTTACTGGATTTTACTCCTAAGTGGATATGCTTAGGGCTACTGTAGGGCAAAGATTTGGAACCTTTGCCCTCACCATGACTAATGGCGAGAGATGTTGGGAATTGTAGTTCAGCAACATCTGGAGAGCTTCCAGATGATTACTGCATCCTTGACTAAACAGGTACAAATTTGCCCAGATTCAACACATTCATGTGGTTTTCTTGGTGACAGAAAACTACATCCCAAATTATATTTATCACCATCATTCCTTAAAAAGCAGTTTAGGCGGGCATTCCAGCACGGAAGGACAGGAGCAGTTTTCAGATACAAAATCAATTGAACAAAGGAGAATTCCAGTGCTGCAGTTTCTCTGAGTTTACTGTTTAATAACTCTATGTAGATTTACTTTCTCATCGACCTTTATAGGACAAGGTTGCATGGGTTCTCAAAATATTCATCTCTTTGATACTGATATGCATCAATTTTTAAGGGTTTTTAAAAATGAACTCCACCTAATACTGCAAAAGTGGGAAAAGAATTACGTATATTACACATTGGCATCTTGCAAGGAAAATCCCAGAGGGCATTGCTAAAACATGAGCAATTTCATTTCATACAGCAGTGACATTAGCAGTGGGTGATCTGGAGCAAGGTGCCCATGCTCCCTACTACAAAAGTGATGTGATTTTAATGTTATGGGAGAAAAATTGATTTTCTACATGTGAAATTGAAAAAAAAAATTCTCCATACAATGGTCTACATGGAATAAATGAAAGAACAGAATGTGCCGAAGTGGTTTGGTGGATTATGAATTCTGGGGGAAAACAGCAAAACATTTTGTTTGTATGCTTTATTAGCACTGGAAGATTATAAGATATATAAATGAATATATTATCCATAATCAAGATTATGTCAGTTTTTTAAGGAAAGAGTTGCCCAGGTAGCTCATAAATATTAAATTATACATTTAAATGTTCTGTGTATTTTTCTTTATTTGGTGGTGGCTAGTCATAAGAAAGTGTAAGAATGTAAAAGTAAAGAATGGGTGCTGAAATCTTGTTCCTAACCATTTATTCACGTTTCTGAGATTTTAACCAAGCATCACTTATGTGTTTCTGATTTATATCTGCACTTGCTTTAGGAACGAAGGGTCAAAAGCTAATTTCCAGAAAATTAAATCCCATGCTCAATGCCTTTTTTTGTTCTGTTCCTCAACAAAATCACAACATTGTGTGTGTGTGTGTGTGTGTGTGTTGCTTTTCAGTGCTGATCGTTTTCTTTACTCTCAGAAACTCCAGCCAACGAGGGAAGATGTTTGGGATGTGGGATAGGTAGTTCAGGAACATCTTGAGGGCCCAAGGTTCTTCATTCTTGCTGTACAAGATCCAAAGTTCAAGTGTTAACTTTTCCCCTAGTTTAAATTTATAGGTCTGATTTCACTTGGCATACTATGTGTAATTTTGGTTGCCAGACCTCTAAAAGAATATTTCAGCAGTAAAAGGGGAGAAGGATAGTAAAGCTAAATGATCAAGAACAACTTCCTAATGAGAAAAAAAAAAACTTACAGTGTTTGGAGCTTTTTAGGTTAGGGGAAAAAAATTTGGGGGGTGGATAAGAAAAGTGTATAAAATTAAGCATGTTATGGGAGAAAGTGGAAAGTAAGAGAACATATTATCCTATTTTGTAATATGATCATTTATTTATTTATTTAAAGAATTGTGGCTGCCCAATTCCCAAAAACATGACTCCACGTGGCATATAACCAAAAAAAACCCAGATCACCATATTGAAAAAAAGACAGAGTCAGTAATGTGTTCATGTCTTCAGTCAAAGCCCACTCTGTTGGAGTATGTGGGATAGGCAGAAATAACGTCGTCCTGAGCCATAAAGGGCTGTATAAGTGATAGCCAGCCCCTTGGATTGCAACTAGGAGCCAATGCAGCTTGCATAGTAGAAGTGTTACATGGGCATCCATGACTACCCACATTGCTGCATTCTGGACCAGTTGCAGCTTCTGGATAGTCTTCAAGGACAGTCCCTGTAAGGCGCATTGTAACAGTCCAACTGAGAGGTGACTGTTCTCAGATCATGAGTGACCATGAGCAGGGCTTCCTGGTCCAAGGATAGGCACAATTGGGTCACTAGATGGAGTTGTGCAAAGGACCTCCTGGCCATGGCTGCCACCTGTTCACTGAGAATCATCCAATGAAGCTGGGTGGTGGGGGAATCAGGGCAAACAAAAGAGAAGCATCTCTTCATACAATACACAATAATTTAACTATGGAATTTTATATCACAAGCCGTAGCAATGATCAATCATGCTGGCTTAAAAGGATGCTGGAAAAAAGAGAACATGACTATCAATAGCTATAAGTCATGGTGGGCATTTTGTATGATTGTCCTCTTGCCCTGCTGGTGGACTGCCACTCATACTGAATTAGAGAAAAACTTTGTTTAAAGAAAAGGTCTTCTTAAGTTGGAGGCCCTGGCTGGGACAAGGAAGTGTTAATGATTTGGATAAGGAAATTGTGGGCAGATTCTCCAGGTACTCGCTGGAGTCAGCTTTTCCTATGACTTACACAATTCATAAGCCATGAGATGAAACAGGAAAAAGGGCTTAGAAAACTAATTTTAGAAAAACCCCTTCTCTCTGCTCAGAAACTACATGCAGCCTCTGCATTTTTAATAAACAGACCTTAAGTTCTTCCAACTCATTCTCCTGCTGGAATACATTTAAATTAATAATCCTAAAACCAACCTTTCTTGTTCCTTGTCCACTATAGATATGAGGACCTGAGGTTTTAACTTTCACACTTTTTGTCCAGTTAGGGCTTATGTGGATTTCTGTAAAATGTTGAACTGGATTTCCTCCTCCAACCTTGAAAATTGTCATGTTCAATTGGATTTATAAGAAGATAATTTGCATAGGAAAAAATTCAGTTAGCTTTGGAGGCCCTAGAGAATTATTTGCAATAACCTTCTCAAAATATGTTCAAGGGGCAGCATAAAATGATGTATGAATTGCCATTAAAACCAGTACAATACATAATGGTTTTGGACAAATTAAGATTGAATTATCTTTTTTTTGTGCACAGGGATGGGGAACCAGATGTTGTTAAAGTGAAAGCCCCACATCACTTACTGTGAGCCAGACTGCATATGGCTGCTGAGCGCCTGCTAATCAACAATATGAAAGAGTAGAAATTGACTGGCAAATATGTCTTGAAATGAACTCCTCTGATTGCATTTTCTCCTGATGATTACATTTAGACAGTTCCTGTCAACACGTTGCACAGAAAAAAAATCTTTTTGTGTCATGTTCTTTGTGGTCATGCCTTATATCAGCCATAATTCTGCCTGAATTGTCTTGCACATTTAGGCAATAGCAGGTCTTTCCACGTTTATAGATTCTCACCTATAGTTTGCAAAAGGTCAATCCCCAACACAGAATTCTGATAAAAACAGCTTTATTTTTGCTTTAACATTTTTTTCCTAGTGAGTAGTAATTCGTTTGCTTGCTTCGCCCCTTGTCAAAGATTTCTATGGCTTGTGGACTGTGTTGCTCGGTAGAATCATTACATTTTCTTTACATCAGTGTTCCCCAACCTGGTATCTTCCAGACATGCTGGAACTACAACTCCTAGAATCCTCCACCAGCACAGCTAATGACTGCTAATTGCAAGTCATATGCAAATGTTTTGTATAACATTTTGTTAATTTACTAAATATAGAAGCAACGGCTAATAACAAGAATATATGGTCCTAGCCTATAATAAATGGAGAGCAAAAATCTGTATGACCATGAGATAGCAGCAGAGGATTAGAGTTTTTTGCCTAACTTTGCTATGTGTGGTCAAATGGATTTTTGCAATGCAGATATGGTTGGCCTGCCTAAACCTGTGTAGCCTGATCCCAACTGAGACCTTACACAGTTAAAATAAAACCAACAGGTTCAGCTGCATGCTGTACAATTAATGTGTGTTTTGTCCCATAATAAGAGACCAAAGTAATACATACAAAAGCATGATTTGTGATCACAAAAAACTAAAAAACAGAAAAACTTTTCCCCAAAATATCAGTTAATTAAAGATTAATTAAACCTGTAGGGAGAATGGGAAAGGGAGAGAGTTCTGAAGAAGTTATGGAAGCTTCACAGTTATACAAAGTAATAATGAATTGGCCATAATTTGATACAGGGAGGAGGCTGAAATGTGGAGGCATCTAAATTATCACCTAGAGGGAAGGAAATGTGTAAAAATTAAAAACCATTTTTAGAGATAAGATTTCTATTCTCAGGTAACAGAAATGCATATTGACTTAAGTAGATGTGCTTGTGGCTTCTACCTAGGTCAATACATTTTAGTGTGTTGTAAGAATATCAAAAAGTGATTGACTCAAGCAATGAAGCCAAAGGGGTGAATTTATCCCAAACAGGCCCAGACATACACTGGGTTAAACTCAAACCACCCAGTCAGCGGGTGCTGTGGACGCTGTGGATGTTGTGTTGAACTTCTAAAACCAATTAGTTAACCCATTTTGTATACTTAATCCTCCAAGAGAAAGGACAGGCAAAAGACTGGATAACCCTTCCTCCCCCCTGCATTACTTAACTCAGTGCCAAAACATGGCGACACAGAATACACTTCTGAAAGACTGGTTGCAGTGACCACACCATACCTATTGCTGCCAGCCTGGGCAATGGGGAAGGGGCTTATGAACTTATGTAGTCTTGCCCCTGGGATAATGGGACATCAGATACTAGGTACTTCTGAAAGAAAGGGGATGACACTCTGGTAACTCCTAAACTGTGCCACAGTTGTGCTTGTGTAGTGCTAAAAAGACTGTTATAGAATTGATGGAGGTAAGGGCTGATCGTGTCGTGCATGTTGTGAGGACATAGTCTGTCTTTCACACCAGGCACAGCAATTGCCCCTTTATTAAGAAGCACAACCACTTGATTTCAGTGGAACTTACTCCTGAATAAATATGCAAAAGACTGCACAAGAAATTTGTCCTAGCTATGTTTGGCTTCTTTATACCTCACACTGACCTGTAGGCTGGTTTTGCCCAACATGCTAGACTAGGCTAAAATGGGATTGAATATTTGTGGGAATGTATTATGGGAAATGTGTGGGAATATATTGTATGGATCTAGTTGCTGCCTTAGCATATTCTAGTTATCAGGCCACCAGGTTAAGCCACAATCTGCTTTACTTAGGGAGGCATAGCCTGTTATGTAAGTCAAGCAGTTACATTTTGTTAACCCAGGTCTAGGATTTAACTTGTGAGAACCCAGCTGTAATATAATTTGTTCATTTGGGGTGAACCAACTATTATGATTTGGCATGATACATGAATCGAGTCATTATAGTTTTCTTGGCAAACCATGATTTAAAAGTATCGGTTTAGGATTATGTGGGAACGTAGCCACCGGTTAGCTTTCTACATCACACCAAACTATAATGTGGTTTGTTTGATCCTGGCTTAGCATGCTGTGTGAACCAAGTCATAGTATTATACTAGCTATAAGGGTGAATGAGCAATTCAAGTGCCATTGAGCACGACAGTATTTCTTCCTAAATGAGAAGGCAAAGATAATATGAGACAGTGGTACATAAACCACCCACGCTTCTTATCTGACTACTGTAATTCAATGCCTTCCCTTCTTTGTTCCCCTTCTCCTACTTGAAAGGACAGTAACATAAAAATCCCTCTAACTGGTTTGAAGTGCTCGTGTTTAAGTGCTGTGAAAACCCAGGACAAATGCACTCGGATCACAGTGGGCCCAAGGTTGCTCAGGAAGGCTCACACAGGTCAACCAGGTTGTGTCTGAATCAGCACGTGTCCCTGGAGGCCCAACCTCAGCTGTTACTAACTCTCCCTCTCCTGCACATCCCTTCCTTTCTCGTTTTGTTATGGGGTGTCTTTCTCAAGCAATAAGCAGACAGCATTCTGACAGTTTTTCTAGTGAGAGTTTTTCTCTGCCCCCTGTTCAACTGTAGACAAGGGTTCACCTTCTGGCTGCATCATGGTCTCTTTGCTTGCAAATCCATTGAACAGCTGTGGTGCTCCTGAGAGCCAGACCTGGACCACACTGTTGATCCAGACCGTGCACCAGGAATAAGCACTACCCTCTATGTGCCACAGACTGAAAGCACATGGCATGTACCATATTTTTCCGTCAATAAGACGCCCCCATGTACAAGACGACCCCCACTTTTCCAACCCAAAATTAAGAAATCAATATTTTAAAGATAGGGCAGAACACATTTTTATTTAGTAATTAGTTAACATTTACCTGATACACTCAGTGGGAGGAGGTCCAAACCGTCTCTCTGCAGCTCTATTTCCATGCTCTTTTGCATAACTGATTACATTCAATCACGAGGGAAACTGCCGATAGCTTGTCTCTGCAAACAGACTTCCTCTAATTGGTTTGTTCAGCATCAGCTGACGTCAGTTACATAAGGCTCATGATTGGAGGAAGTCTGTTTGGGAGACAAGCTATTTCACTCGTGATTGGAGGCTAGCGATAGGAGGAAGCCTGCCTGCAGAGACAAAGTATAGGCAGTTTTGCAACCGCGCGATTTTCGGCTGACTTCCTTGAATAAGACGCCCTTCAATTTTTAGCGTAAGGATTTTAGAAAAAAGTATCATCTTATAGTCGGAAAGATACGGTAGTTGGATTCGCCAAGCTCTCCAGTTTGGGCTTGACTGGAGGATCTTGCCCCAGCCACCTGTCATTTGTTTCACCATCAGGGCTGATCTGAAGAGGCTTTGTTTGAATTGCCCCATTCCTCCAAATATACTGTTCAAATTGATTTGAATCAAACCTTTATATTGCTTCAAAGAGGCTGAAAGGTGATTTGGAGGTCTGACAGACATTGGGAGCTTTCTGGATCTGCAGAGTCTCTAACATATATGGACTGTACCTGTGCAAAGTATTCACCTTGAAGATGTCCTTTGCTCATTTTGCAGGCTTGATCTAACACTTGGAATAACTAGAAGAAATATTTATACGTGTGTTGCGTCTGTGTACAAGCCTCTTCCAGAGCTTCCAATAAAGGCAAGCATTCATGTGCATAAGCCTTTTCGGCTTATTAAAATTGTTGAAAGAGATAGTTTGATGAGATAATGCGAAGCGACATGGAAATTTTGTGTTTAGACATGAGAGGACCACATTGCTTCAAAAATCAGCTTTGAAAAGGCATTTGTTCTAGCTTTCACTGAAGGAAAGCACCCCTTCAAAGATCTGCACAGCCCTAATAAAGTTAAAACTGAGGCAGGGGTAGAGCATCAAGTATTGTGGTGAGATAAGATCTCTGATATTGACATGACTAGCTATTGAGTGAGTTTTATCTCCTCTGCTTTGGTCTAGTGGCTTAGGCACCAGGCTAGAAACAGGGAGACCCTGAGTTCTAGTCTTGCCTTAGGCACGAAGCCAGCTGGGTGATCTTGCGCCAGTCCCTCTCTCTCAGCCCTAGGAAGGAGACAAGGGCAAACTCCTTCCAAAAAATCTTGCCAAGAAAACTCCATAGCTTTGTCCATTAAGTCTCCAGGAGTCAAGACTGACTTGAAGGCACACCCACAAAGTCCTAATAGCCTTTTTGTCTAGTCTGTTTCCAGTCAGCCTCCCACTTCACTCTCCTTTCATTCTCCCCACTCTCCTCTAACATGTAACCCCCACCCCCATCCAACCATGTTTTCTTTCTGCTATTTGCCTGTAAACTTATGCTGGGTAAGCCAGTCCTTTTCTTGGTGTGATTGGTGCTAGAATAAGAGAGAAAATGCTGTCTTAACAATGGTACAGCCGAGAACGTTCCCTATCTCACTCATGGGCTGAAGATAAGATGAGGGCAATATCATGGTGACATGGCAGAAAACAGAGATTGCAAGGACATGTTTATACTATGGGCAGGTACAACTGAGAAAAAGTTTGAAGTAGCTGTCTTGTAAAATCTGCTGCTGACCTAACAGGCTACCAAACAGAGATTATTTTTTCAGTCAAGCTTGTCAATCAATTTTAGGGAAGACACCACTCAAGATGTCTTTGCTATGGTTAGGTGCAAGTGAAGAGATAGTTTACAAGTAGACAGCATGATATCCTTGGGAAGTGGACAATAGTTCCTGTTATTCATTGCCATGTTCTGGAGGGCACCAGTAGCCCACCCTTGATCTGGGTTAACATTGTCTCTTAAAAAGCACCCTTAGGTTGCTTTTACACATCACACCAAGCCAAAAGGCAATTCATTTTGTTTTGGTTTAACATTGCATGAATGTAGCCATTAAGACTGTAGATCTTTGTTTATGGCTTACTAGTGTTATGAAAAAACAGTCCAATAAGGTTTAATCAGTAAACCATGGCTTGGTATGTTGTGTGAATTCCTGTAATCCAGTGTTACCTGTGCTGGACACATGAGTGAAATTCCATCTTAGCCTTTCTTGCTGAATTGCCCTAACTGATGAACATGGCTGTGGATTATGGGCTCATGTCCTAAAGTATTTTGCCAGCAAAATTTAGCTACTGATGTTTCCTTCTCCATACCTGCTTTGATGTGGAGGATGGTTACAAATGGTTACCAGTGGTTTCCTGGTAACAGGGAAAATAGGAAACCCAGTCTGTTGAGTGCTTTTCACTTGCATACTTGGCAAAAGACAGGAAGAGGGGATGGGGGATAGATTGATATCTAACTCACCTGCCGCCCTTGACTATTTTTGCTTGAGAATTGCAGAAATTCCATCCTCTTCACAGATCCTTTGAAGTTACAACACAACCCACACATGTAATAGAAGGTTGGTCTTGAATCTTCCTGAGCTTGGTTCAGCCATCTCCCTCATGTCTTCTCCTAGTAACAAAGAGCAGGTACCAAGCCAGACCTTTCATGTAGCTAACTCACCACTGTTACACTGGCTTGGATTACAACTGACATATAGTCATAAGGGGGTTTCTTTGGTTTGGTTCAGCTTGTGCATGAATATGACCATGTAAATTTTGGTTTATATGGGGGTGCATAGTGTAGTTTTCCTTCAAAAGAGACCACCAAGTTGTAACTTCTTCTCAGGGATTGTATCATCCGAGGGTTGGAGAAATTGCTGGGCTATAATAAAAGTCTGAGGGGAAAGAGTAGCTGAGATAAGAGACTAGATGAGGCAGGAAACAATCAGTAGGATCCAATGGAAAAGAGAGAGTGAAGGAAATGAAGAAAAGAATTATGGAATTAAGCGGAGAAGTTGGGTCTGGTGCTGAAATGCAACCTGCACATTTTCAAGCACATTTCTAAACACATTGGTGGAAAATGTTGCTAAACAATAACCCAGTTGGTTTAGCAGTGACTTGTTTTCAAGCTGCTGTTTCCCAGCTGGGCTGGACTCTTGCATTAGGCTTTAGACTTCAGATTTCCAATACGAAAAACAGTGAACTGTGTGCCAAATAGGTCAGGGCATTTTCTTGTTCTATAGCTTTTAAGGCTATTTTAAGCTGTGATTTTAAATTGGAATGTGGTGTTTTATTATATCAAACTGTTGATGATATACGCTGTCATTTTGTTCTCCTGCATTACAGGCGCAGGAAAAAGAAAAGAAAACTACTGCTACTACTACCATTACAACTACTACTGCCACTGCTGCTGCTATTACTACTACTAGGGTTTTTGGGGAGGAAAGCTCTGCCAGTTGTGGGCTTGAGTCCTACTTCAGGTGGCTGGGGTGAGTTGTCATGGAGGAGGAGGGCAGAGGGCAGACAGTGGGAAATGTGTTGCTCTGAGAGGGGGAGATGCCAGCTTCCCTAAGAGAAATACTGGAATGACCCTTCCTTAAGAGACTGCCCCTCTTGTTAGACAACTCTTGCCCAATCTCCAGCCTCCGCTTTTTCTCCCTTTGAGAAGGTTGTGGAGTGGCATTACAAAGAGCCCTGGTAGAAGCAGATCACCTGTACCTTTTCAGTTAAGGTCCAGGCCCAGACATGGGATGGAAACAACATTGGTTGCTTTTGCGGGTGACCTGCGGTAGAACCTGGATGGAGGGAATACTGTCTTCCTTGTCTTGCTGAGTCTTTCAGTGGCCTTTGCCACCATAATGAATGATATCTTTCTGGATCTCCTGCAAGGATTGGGAGTAGAGTCAACATTTTGTGATGGTTCTATTCCTTTCTCAATGGGCAATTCCAGTTGGCAGTTTTGGAAGAGGAGAGATCAAGTCTTTGGGCATTCAAGTATGATCGTCCATTGGCATGAGGTGAAGGATAATCAGTGTGTGGATGATATTCAGCTGTACATGTCCACCCCTGGCTGAAAGGAAAATGAAGCAGGAATCTTAACCCAATGCCCAGAGGCTGTTAGAATCTGGATGGGGAAAAATAAGCTGAGATTCAACTCAAGCAAGATGAAATGGCTCTTAATCTAGACGTCAGCACAATCCAGGACAGTTCCAACATTGCCTCTAGATGGTTGGGCTTCCCCAGAAAGAGCAGATTCACAAACTGCTTGAGTTCCTGCACTCATGAAGAGCTGGTGGAGGCTGTGGCCCGGAATTGCTTAGCTTTGGGTGGTGCACCAAGACTAGCAATGGTCATTCATGACCTTGTCACTTCTCAGTCAGATTATTGCCTCACACTACATGGGGCAGCTCTTAATTATCATGTGAAAATTTCAGCTACAGGAGAAGGCAGCTCCCTGTTTGCTAATGGGTCAGATCCATCATTGTCACCTTGCATTGCTATTCTGGAAGCTGCATTAGTTGCCTGTTTTATTCTATGTGCAGTTCAAGATGTTGCTTATCATCTATAAAATCTTATGTAGGTTGGGACCTGATTATTCTTGAGACTACCTATGCCAAGTAGAATCTGTCTGCAAGCAGAGAAGACATGTTGAGAATCCCTGCTTATTGGGAAGTTTGTTGGGAGAAGGTGTGGAAACAAGGGTTTTCTGTTGGAGCTTCTGTCCTCTGGAACAGCCTACTCTGGGGGTGAGATTGGGCCCTTCTCTGATGTTTAGGAAGCTTGTTAAGACCTGGCTGTTTCCAAGAGTCTTGGCGGAATGAAGGAATTCTGAGTTTGGAATGTTATCCTAAATGTAAGAGATAGTGCTGTGGGCATTAAATATATGTAATCACAACAATGGTATTCTTTATATTGTTTTTTGCTGTTGACCATTTTTTGACTGTTGTAACCTGCTTAGAGTTGGCCAATTTGAAACCACATAAAAGTCCTAGTGATAAGCTGAGACTGCTACTGATTTTGCAAAGAAAAACATCTAAAAAAGTTAACCCGTAGTGTTAATTTCTTTTGCATTTTTTTAAAAGGACAATAATGTAGGGTTGACATAAGACCCAGACAGCTGGATGGAGCTGAGCAAATGGGCATTGGTGCCTTTTACTAATGCCCATTTTTACCAGGTTTTTTCCAGTGCACTGCAGTGCAGTGCATGATGGGAAAAAGTATTATGAGCAAGTGAATAGGCATTTCCTAGTGTTTCAAGGGGAAGAAAAGGGAGGAGGAAACTGAAGTAGGAATCAGTGGTCAAGACGTAAAAAAGCACAAGGGCCAGGAGAGACAGCAGCAGTAGTGGTGGCAGTTGTCATCAAATAGAGAAGCAAATGAGGTCCAGAGATGTGTGTTTTCTGGTGAGGCAACAGCTGTTGTAAAGAGGTCAATGAAAATGTCCAGACACAGGCAGGGAAAATGTATATGGGGACCAAAGAAGAGGAAAGTGCTGGAGAAGTAGCTGGGGCAGGAGGTGAATGAAGCAAGGAAGGCCTGTGTGGAGGCTGAAGAAGAGGCGAGTGTGGGAAAAGTGGCACAAATAGACAGGCTCAGGAGACAAGGTGGCCGGCGGTCACATTTCCTGAGCATTATGCCAATACACCCAGCAAGCAAGCAAGAGTAGTACCCAGACTGCTAGACTGAGACCAGAGAAACAATCAGGAATGAAGGAGAAGGATGTGTCAAGCCAGGGAAAGGGAGCCTCCTAGACAGCATTAATGGTCAGAAGGTGTTACTTGCACTGAATGTGCCTGAGATGGCTCTCTGATCCTTGCTGTGTGCTAACAAAGGGGACAGAGTTTAGGATGCATGGTGTTGCGCAAGAGGATTTCCACCCCATCTGAGAAATTGCAAGATCACACTCACACTGAAATGAGAAGCACCGAAAGAACATTTACTGATGACACCTTACCCCTCAGTCAGCAAGGAAGGACCTGATACCTTGCCCCAGGGACTGCCCAGGCCGTGCAGTGCAGCCCTTGGGTGAATCCTAATGTGTCATTCATCTGGGTAGGAATTTACAGGTAGGTCATGCTGACTGTATGTGACCCCTGCCATGCTCCTTGCTTACAATTGCTAACTTACAAGGCACAGTTACATGCAGATTTTGTGATGGCCATTCATTTTTTATGCTGGAGATATTAATAATTTACTTCCCATTATCCCACAATCAGAAAGATGGGATTTAAGTTGATTTCAAGGTGAATTTTTAATCCTAAATGTCTCAACCAAGATCATCAACTGATTTTTGTGTGACAGCATCTTCTGGGAAATTCCCTTATACTATGGGGCAGTGTTGTCCAAACTTGGCCACTTTAAGATGAGTGGACTTCAACTCAATGCTGGCTGGGGAATTCTGGGAGTTGAAGTCCACTCATCTTAAAGTGGCCAAATTTGGACAACACTGCTATAGGGGAAAAGCAGCTTCTCCTTTACTTCCAATTCTCCATTATGTATTTCTATAATATGCAAAAATATATTCCACCTCAAAAGTTGACAGGTATTCCATTTTATAAAACCAAACTGTATTTTCATTTATGAGTTCTTAATTTGTCTCAGGTGTTGACTTAATGTTTTTGTTGTGATTTTATTATTGTTCAGTGAATTGCCCTGGGATTTTTAAAAAAGATTTTAAAAAATGCAAATGGGTTTAATTTGCCTAACATGCAAATTAGGCTGCCTGGATTTAGGGTTCTGGAATACTACATTGATATAATTTTGCTTCTTTCTATGAATATACTGTCTCTAGCTTTGATAGATATAGATACAGAAATTCAATGCAAGACATTTGTTACAGTTTTTATTCATATAATTTTTTAAAAAATGCTCAAAATTCTTTTCATTGGCCTTTTTGTTTTTTTAGATTGTAGATAACCAGCTGTGGATAAAATGGCTCTGCTTCCATTTTCTTCTGCTAGCCGTAAAATCTGTTTTGTACAGGGGCCAGCATCTCTTGCTGGTTGCTGTACAAAAGAAGATATTGGACTAGATCAGGGGGTTTCAAAGTTTTTTTCAGGTTTCCAAATTTGTTAGTAAAAAAACAAACAAACCTCTCAGAACCTCTGATCAAGTAGCAAAGCTCTAGGAATAGAAAATTGGCTGCATCAACAGGCAGGCAACAGAGTTAGGTTCACACAACATGCTAAACCCTAAATGGGGTTAACAAAACAGAACCCTGTGCTCCTGTAACATGCCAAGCTCAAACAAATCACGTTATAGCTTCATATTATAGTGACTGACACGGTTTATACAACAGGCCAAGACAAACCTTGGTTCTCACATTGTGTTGAACCAGCATGTGAGCTTAGTTTAGTGTGAAAGAAGAGAGGCTGCTGTGGCCTCCAAAAAGCTTTCTGGCCATTGGAAAGCAGAGATAAAGGCCAATAAAAAGTTAAGACAAAGCAAATTACTTCCTTCTTTGCAGCAAGGACCTATAAAACAATGAAACTTTTGCACCTTGAATACTGCTGACATCATGAGCTTCCAACGTGGCTTCTGAAACATCTAGAGAGAACTGTTTCCTGATGATACGTAAGTGGTTCATGAGAGGAGCTGAAGAAACAGTGGCTCCCACTGAGTTTGTCTCATTTTCTTACTCCCTTGAGAACTGCCTGTTTATGTTTTCCAATATATTGATTTACAGAGGGGAAAACCCGCTGTTAATCTGCAAGAAGGCACAAAGGTCCATAGAAATCTTTCCACAGGGACTAAGAGGAGCTTCTGGTATAATAGTTTGACAAACAGAGCCTTCCTTGCGGGCCCAACCTCTGCCATTTGACAACCGCTTTGCTTTTGCAGCCTTGAGCCTCTTCTGATGGAAGAGCGAGCAGCAGGTAGCCAGCAAGGCAACAGACACTGTGCAACTGGCCAGGAGGGGGAAAATGTCTTCTGTGCCCCTGGACTTTTAAATAGAGCTACCAGATCTGGGCTGCAGAACTCTGACCACGAAATTGCAGGAGAGAGTGAAGACAGAAACCTCTATTGTATAACAGATAGTTTGATGTATTGTGGAGTTGTTATGAATGCCACATTTAGCTTTGGGTGAAAATTTAAACAACGTTGTGCTTTTCAACGTTGACATTTTACAAATCACAGTTAATATTGATATACATGTCTTTTTCTTTATCTTTAAAGGTTTAAGTTATCTAAACTTTAGAGTGTTAATACTCTCTAGTCAATACTACATAAATACCACTGTATCCAAATAGTATTAGGTACTGCTTGTGTTTTACAATAATACAATAAAACAACAACAACAATTTCATGTTGCCATCTAGGCATCTGGATTTGCAGCCCAGAGTTGGTAATCCTACACATTACACCAAGACATCATGTGATTAAACTGGTTTTGACATAATGCATAGACTCAACCGTTGTGATTTCCATAGTGTGGTTTGTGGCTTAGTGTGTTGTCTGAAGTCAGCCAACTGTAGTTTATCTAACCATAGTGAAGCAAATTATGATTTAGCACAGTCCCTATCTCTAAGCACTCTTTCTTTCTCCTTCCCTTGCCAAACTTTTGATGTCTTAATTCCTTAATTCAATCCTATAGAGTTGGTGCGCTCCAGATTCCTTTCATTAAACAATGACATCTCTCAGGACCCCTGCCTTCTCTGTAGCAGCGCCTGCCCCCTGGAATGAGATTCCCCCGGAGATCTGGATGGCCCCCATCCTGCTGTTGTTTAAAAGAGCCGTGAAGACCTGGCTCTTCACCCAGACCTTTGACGAGGGTGATTGAGACCTCTCGCTTCAATCCACCTGTCACGCTTGCCATCTTTTATCTTCTATCTTTTATTGATTTGATTGTAATTTTTTTTATTGTTGTGAGCTGCTCAGAGTCATTGAGAGTTGGGTGGCATACAAATTTAACACACAACAACAACAACAATTATACAATGAGGTCTCTGAATCCTGATTCAGTTGGGGAGATTGAAATCTGCCCGTGGGGGTAGGAGTCACCAGAAAGCAGCATTGCTGACCTGTCACTTATGCATTGTGTCTGCTTTTACCAGCAGTCCGGCAGTGAAGTAGGTGACCCTTTATTTCTTGCCAGGAATGCTGCTTCCCTTTGCCATTTATGACAATGCCAAGCATTGCCTCATGGCAGCTGAAACTGCAATTTCTGGCTGGCTGGCTTGTAATAAACCAGAAGGAACCTATTTTAGATAGATCTGACATCCTGGAACGAGAAGGCAGAATCAAGAACAAGAAGAGACAGGAGACTCTTTTGGAGATAATGGAGTCACCTCTGTTTTCTGGCTGGGTTTCTAGAATTGTTTGGCAGCCTTGCTCAATGCACCATCGTGCTCTGGGAAGCATCTCCTTGTTCAATTTCTGGTCGTGAAGGAGAACAATACTGCACGGGAAAGCAAATTAGGCTGCCTTGCATAGGACTGGCTTCTTGATCAAGGTGTCTCAGTTTTCCCCCCGATTCATTGTTTTAAATTCAGGCAACTTTATACTTGGTATGCAAAGCTTTTTTGGGGGGGGAGCATTTTCTCTGTAGACATGGTGAGGGAGGCGTTAGATGGGCTGAAATGCCAAGAATACAGGGGAAGCATTCAAAGGAGACAATCAACAAGGGGGAAGGATGTTTAAGTCTTCCAACTCCCATCCACCCCTCTCCCAAAAATCCCGTTTTTTCCCCAGAAAAAACATTTAATATTTTATATTTAAATAGTGTTTTATATTTAATTTCAGAACTTGAATGGGGGATATGGATTATTAAAATAAGGCTGAGGGTGGGTGGAGTTTGCAGGATAATGTTGAAAAAGAGAGGAAAAGTGAAGCATAATCTGCACGCTTGCCAGTTTTCTCCGGACGAGGACGAGGCTGCTCCCAGAAAACAGGTCAGCGTTAGGGATGTCTAAATCTTTGCACTGATCCACTTGGTCAGGTGAAATGAGATAGAGGACAAGAGAATTTCTGTACATTTTGTGCTTGTGTTAAAGAAGAAATATTAGCTAGTCACTTTGCACTTTTTCTTTCTATTTCAGCACGTCTTTTACGCTGCAGTGGCAGAACCCTTTGGGGGTTTGCTTAGGTCAGCCAAAGCCATCTTTCCTAGCCCAATACACTGCAAATGCCTCGAAGCTAGTCTGCATGGCAGTCTTCAGAGAGGATAGGAAGCCCAAAGCATTCAGAAGAACAAAGGTTGGAAGAAGTTATCCGGGAATCAGAGATTTCACAGACAAACTCAGGATGAGTAGATTTAACAGAAGTTCCAAGGAAATGCTAAATAATCTCATGCACTTGTGAGCAAATAAAGAAAACAAAGTCATGAAAATCTGATGGGCTCCAATTAAAAGAGCTACTGTGGTGTAATGGAGAGATCCAGTGTCAAATCTTCAGTTGAGCTCAGTTGGTGACTTTGAAGCGATCATTCCATTTCAGCCCAATCTACCTTGTAGGGATGCTGAAGAAGGGAGTGCCAGGTTCCCAGGAAACTGGCTTGAATGTCACACCCTTTACTTTTTCTGTTCTCCCATGAGACTGTATGTTATAGATAATACATTGCGTAAAAGAAAAGAGTGTTTTTTCAGTGCTGACAACTTTGTTTATTCAGGAATCCTAGTAGGCATGGCCAGTGGTCAGAGTGTTTGATATGTACTTCAGCCATATTTGAGCTCCAGTTCCTCACCTTTCCTTCACAAGACCCAAAGTTCAATTGTTAACTCTTCCTGGTTCAAGATGATAGGTTTGATGGTGTGATGCAGTGGTTAGATGATGGACAAAGGAGATCCACAAAGTTTAAATCAACCCATAGCCATGGAATCTCACTGGGTGGCTTTGGATCAGTTACAGTCAGCCCCACTAGGTAGACCGGACCAGGAAATCAACACCACAGGAAGGCTAAAACTCCTTTTATTGAGATTGGCTTAATAACAGAATCTTGCAAGTCTAATTGTGTTGTCCCCCCTCTTCCCTTCCTCCTCCTCCTCCTCCTCCTCCTCCTCCTCCTCCTCCTCCTCCTCCTCCTCCTCCTCCTCCTCCTCCTCCTCCTTACAGTTCAGTGAATTAGGGAGCTGTCTGCCTGAGCCACTTCCAAATGTTATCTTGTAGTTCTGGGTTTAAAAAATGCCTCAGCCCCCTTTGCCTAAGTAATGGTTCTTGCATATCTCCATCAAGGTCATCCTCCTTATTCTCTACAATTACTGTCTCTGAGCTCAATCTACTTCATAGGGATGGTGTGGGGGAAAATGGGAAGAAAGAGTGTCATGTACACTCCTTGAGCTCCTGGAGGGAAGACCTAACCAATATATAAATCATACTTGAAACTTGGCCTCTAAAAGCTGTTTTAAAGAGACATTTCACATTCATTTGGGATCCCTACAGTTGCCTCTTCATCAGGGAGAGTGGACCCTCTTTACCCCATCCTGCATAATTGGGTTGACATTTGTTCATCTCCAGGATAGCTTGGCTGGGTTCCCAGCCACAGTGGTATCCTTTTCATTGCAGGTGTCAAGAAACTCACCAAGACAGCCAAGCACCAAATGGCATGCCACGATCAGTCAGTCATTAACTGGCAGGGAGCTGGCAAGCTCCCCTCCATCCCACAGCTCTGCAGGGAAGGAGGCCTCCATTCAGGACAAGTGCAGAATGTCAGCTGTTTGGCTCAGCAAGGCACCCCTGAGTCTCTCCCTGCCATTACATGGTGGGTTGGCCTTGGGCATGGCAGGGTTCATGTGCAGACTGGGGAAGAGAAAGCAGACAGAGTCAGTGTTTGCCAAATGCTGGATGAATAAAACAGCTGCCATTGCAATGGTAAATATAAGCCAGTGCAAAGGGCAGAGAGTAGTATCTTCTTGGCCTTGGCTCACCACTCAATGCTGTACTCTTCCATTCTGAGAAGCAAGGGGACCCTGGTCTCCCTTTGCCCCAGTCCCCTTGGCAGACAAGAGTCCTTGGAGTGTCCTCTGATAGCTCTGAAAACCCAAAGGATCAACCAGGAGAGGCTCAGGGAAACCCTCTTTCAGGAAAACCAATTGCTTCAACAGCTGCCAACATGGATAAAAAAGAATGAACTCTTGCCTCCTTGTTTTCCAGTCTCTTCTTAAATTCCCTTTTTCTGCTGCAGAGTTGAAGTGATCTCCACCCATCCTTGCGTCGGCAGAAAACTACACTGGTGTGACATTTGCTGTCTCCTATTTTCCTCTATTCCCTCTGCTTCAAGTTATGCTATCCAGTTGACTTCCTTCCAAGGTAATCGTAAGAGATTTTTACACACCTGGAATAGAAGTGTCTGCAAGATGGGATGGGGAGAATGATGAAAGCAGGTTGCCCCATTGTGCTGTAAGAACTGTGTCACTGAGCTGTTCCTTTCCTCATTTTGATGAAAGCTGCAGATCCTGTGGAAGGCTCTGACCTTGAGTATGCTCTTGGACGGGGTTGGATAAGGAACATTAACACCAGGGCACCCAAGGACAACTGAAGCCTGTCTCACTCATCAGCTGGGGGTAAGATGAAGGGGCCACAACAGAAAGAAGCTATTGTGAGGTCATCTCTATACTGTGGGAATGTGCAAATGGGAAATGCCCCAAAGTGTGACACCTGCTGCTGACTCTTCTGGCTGGCAGCAGGCTACTAAATTTTAGGGAAAATATTTTTCTAATTTTATATAGGTAGGATTGTGTGAATACTCTGCACAATCAATAAATCCACCCTGAAATTCTACTGTAAGGCAATCCAAATTCTGTGCAAGGAAAGCACTAATGTAAATATTATGCTAGTATGCATGCTTTTCCTCCATACTGTGTATAGTTTATTCTGGTTGACTTTTATTCTGTGACATCTTTTATTTTGGATACGCTAATTGTGGAGTAAAGGCAACGAGCTATGCAGCAAAGAGTTTGCCCCAAAGACTTCCTGTCTGGAGAGCTGCTTTCAGCCAATACTGACAATATTGGGTTAAAATAACCAATGGAATAATTCTGTATAAGATAATGAGCATCACCAAGACACTTTCCAGGAAATTTACACAGCCTTAAGGGCTATGGGAGGGAGGGAAGGAAGGAAGGAAGGAAGGAAGGAAGGAAGGAAGGAAGGAAGGAAGGAAGGAAGGAAGGAAGGAAGGAAAAAAGATGGACAATGTTTATTGCTATCTGAATTCTATATGCAGTTCTGCATCAAGTAACTTTATGTACTTCTGTGGAATTGTGGTATATATACAATAGAGATGAAAAAAAATGTATCTGGAACTGTGCCTGCCTGAAGAGAGCTAGGAACAAACAAAACTGAACTAAAGTTTTCCAGGGACAGTCCCTGAATTCTACGCCAGATGAGTGAGCCAAATATTACATTGTGTACCTGACTGCAGGACCCATACACACATACATGTACATGTACACCCAGTGTTCCGGGCATTGTGCTGGTCTCCACTGGAGGTGTGTTGACAATGTGCATTTGATATGGATGCAGTAAACTGAAGGAATCTAGACAATCGGTATTAAGGGGTCCAGGGCATTTTTATACTGAATGATTCTGTATACAGAGGGGCATTTGGCCATGCAGTTTGTCCAGCCAGAGTGAATAAAGCAGCATCTTCTGATCTTAAGTTCTGGAAGAGAATTTATATCAGGTTGCATCAACCAAAAATAGTGGAATGTAACAGTTCTATTTCAGTTTGTGTTGGTCAGGCAGCATCTTAAATATGGTGTCCAGGCACTTTAAGACAGATTCTGACAAACCAGAACAGGTTTAGAGAAGGGCAGCAAGAGGATCAAGTGACGAGAAATGAAGGTGTATCAGGAGAGATTGATGGAGCTGGTCATGCTTAGCCTTGGAAAAGATGACTCAGTGAGGATAAGCGTTCTTCAAAAACTGAAATGAGAAGATCAAGGTCTTTCCTGACTGCAGGACCTGGAATACAGTAATGGGTTTGAGTTATAGGAAGGCTAATTCTGGCAAAATCCGAGGGAAAAAAACCTCTTTCTAACCATAAGAGCAATTTGACACTGGATCCAATTACTCAGAGGCTTCCTTCATGGATGTGTTCAAGTGGAGGCTGGAAAAGTTCAGTCTGGATGCCTGCCCCGAGCCAATTGGGCCTAATTCTTCTCTTCCAACTCTTCCCGCTGACTGTCTTTTAAAAGCTCCATGAATGCAGCTTTGCTGCCTGGGCGCAAAACTGCAGCTACTCTGGCTGCAGCCTTTTCTAAAGCAGCTGCTTTTCGCAATCAACAAGACCTATACAGACCGACAATCCTTATCCGCCTGCCTGCTCCAGTGAGATATGGCAGAAGCGTGGCGCCATCTTGTGACCTGTCAGAAGCTTTCGATGATCTTAGGTTAAATTCAGATGCAGGTAACTTGTGTCTTGCAAAACCAATCAACACACCCACCCTGACAGATGGCAACTCTCAGGGGTTCCACAAACCTCTCTGCTTGCAGCTCGCCCAGCCCTGAAAAAGCAAAGAGGAATGAGCTATAGAACTGAGCACAGAATGATGTAGCAGGCTTCATTCCACTTGATGTGGCTGAATTCATTAGTACTTATTTAATTCAATGTTCACTATGCCATCCATTCTCTTTCTTTATCTCCTGCTCGTTTTCTGTTGTTCTTTTGATAGGATTGTGGGGCTAATTTCCATTTTTGAAACCCTCCTTATCTGACCATCAGTGCGACAAAAGAAAATAGTGTTACCACTTAATTAATGTCACCTCGTGAGTGAGAAAAAGAGATTGCGTTTACTGGACATTTACCAGACATAAGTGCCCCGTTGACTGAATTACTGTAAAACATTTTCTGGGTTTGTAGAGTATACTGAACCACAAACAGGGGGCTTGCATAATGTGCTAGGGCTTACAAAAAACCCACAAACCAAGTTTAAAACAAAGCAGACATTGTGTGTTTCCTCTCTCTCTCTCACAATCACACACACACACACACACACACACACAATGTCTCTCATCTCATCTCATCTCATCTCATCTCATCTCATCTCATCTCATCTCATCTCATCTCATCTCATCTCATCTCATCTCATCATCTTTGTCAGCCAGCATACACTTCTACTCTTTTCCTAGGCAATATAAAGAGGTTGGGGAACACATTTTCCTATCTATACAGCTCTGATTGTGGAGGTTATATTTTCTAGAAAACTTCCTTTGGCAAATTCTGTACTTATTTGAGCATCCTCCACTACTGAGCTTCAATAAACTATCTGACTGCTGAGTCATTGTCCTTTCTTTCCCAAGGAACTTTGCTCTCTTCTCCAGAATCATTTTGGATGGTGGAACATCATATCATTCCGAGCAGCGAAACATCTAGTCCATTCTGTAACAGATCAGAGTAACATTTGCAGACCTCTTTTTCTTGCTTCTCTTGCATCCTGCCACAAACTTGCACACAACTGACCTTCACGCAGAGTGAGCTTGCTAGATTGTACTCAGAATAGGGATAAAAGATAGCTGACCCAGCCATTTCGTTTGTGTTTAAGCAAACGGTTGTTTGTTAAAGCAGCACATTTTAGCCAAAATGGCTCCCAGAGCAGCTTGCAAAGATCAGTCCTGAGATAGTCACTGTCTTGGATTTCTGGGGAAGCAATAGCAGACTGAAAAAGGCTCTGTGAGTGGAAATAGGAAATAAAATAAAATGGTGGAAATAGGAGCCGGTGAATGGATTGGCTCCTCAGAACCCCTCTCCAGGTTAAGGATCATCCACAAGCTTGCTTCATACAGAGGTTCCCTGTGAAGAAATCATAGAATAGTGATCTCCAGTGGGTTTGAGACTTCTGGGAGCCAGAGGAAAATCATCCTGCCTAAGCTGTGGTTCAGCACCTTTAAAAGGATACTGGGTTCGCCCACTTCCTTTCTTAATTATCTTAGGAAATTGCTCGCTATTGATCTCTTGGACATTGAGAACCTTCTGAAGGGCAAGTTTCATTACGCTGGGAGAGCTTCCTTCTATCCAGGATGAAAGAAGTTTCATATAAGTTTAAGGATTAAAAAGAAAAAAAAATTTTTTTTGGAAAACAGCAAAAGAGGGACTAGAATGTTGATTTTGGAAAGTTAAGGAGCCAGATGGATTTGAAAAAATTTCCCGTGGGTTGTTTAAAATGTTATAAAAGTATATATGAAGATTTTGAAATTCACTGTAAAAAATCCTCCCGTGGGAAAGTTTTTCTGATTGGAAAATAAACATATGATAAGAGGGGACTTTGAAGGTTGACTAAAGGGAATCAGAGAGAACTAAAGATTACAGTTAAAGAGACCTATTAATACAATGGAGGAATATTATCAGACTATAGAAAAAAATTAAGGCTGTCTGGGAAGTTCAGAAACTTCAGAAATTACTTTCAAGATTGTCTGCTGCTGTAACAATGGATCTAACAGAGGCTACAGAAGAGGAACAGATTTTACTGGACAAAATAGACTGAGGCTGACTTGAATGTGGATTTGAAAATAGATTTTTAAAAAATGCCAGTCTACAAGAGTGATATGAAAAAAATAAATAAGTGGATTTGAAAATGGATTTAAAAATGACAGACTGTAAGAGTGATATGGAAAAAGATGCCACAATGTATTTACAAATGAAACTGGCTGATGTTTTAATAACTAAAGGGAACATGCAAATAATAAATCAGAGAAGTGACTTGGATAGCTTTCTTATCTTGGATTTACAAAAGGGATGTGTTAAACTACTGAAGCTGTTTCTGAGAGGAGACAAGAGAAAATAAGAAATCAACTTGTGGGATATTTTGATGAGATTAAAGATCAAGCTCTTTAAAAGTAAACAGAAGGAATATAAAAGGAATTATCTGACCAGGGTTAAAATATAGATATTGTGGTTTCTGGTAGTTATTAATGGAATTTATTTTTGACTAGGACTAAATGACGAGGCTTTAAAAATGTGTTTATAAATGGGGAGAGATTTCTTTTGCTTTATTCCTCACAGAAAGTGATGTTGGAATACAAAATGGATTTATTTGATTAAGATTAAAATATATATGTTATTATTTTTGGTAGCTCTTAATGGTAGGACTTTTGCTGAATAGGACTGAATGATGAGTTTTCACAATTTGTTTATTGATAAGAGATGAGATATGGGAAGAGGGTATCTTTTTTTTATTGAAATACTAGAGAAGGTGTTAAGTTACAGAAGTTGTTTATACTTGTCTGGAGGAAGGGGGAGTCATTCTTTTTATATATCCCTTTTTCTTAGTTTTTTCCTTTTTCCTTTCCTTTTTCCTCTTTCTTTACACTTTTCTTTCTCTTTTCTTCACTTTTTATATTTTTCTTAGTTTGTATTAGTCTTTTATCTTTGTACTTGTAAACTTTAATAAAATTATTACAAAAAAAGAAAAGAAAAGAAAAAAGAAAAGAAAAGAAAACAGAGGTAGCCACTGTCCTCAGGCGTAAAATCTAAAAGACATGACATACAAAGATAAGAGATGGCACAAGTCATGGAAGAATAGGTGGCTGTGGTGGCACCAGTGACCAGCTGGGATGAAAACATTTTAGATCGTGTGATGGATGGGGCATTCCATCAGAAGGCACAACAGAAGCCACCCTCCCTTGTCCTTCTGCTGTGCATCCTGATGGAATAGCTGCCAGACAGGTGACAATGGAGGGGCATCTCTATGCTGCCTGTGAATTCTTGGAATGATACCCTCAACTCAACTGAAGTACACTTGATTGAGGAAGGAGGGTTTATATCAGGGATTCACAACTCATGGCCAAAGGATTCCATTTGGCTCCCAAAGGCTGGGGACCTCAGAGTTTGTTCCAAAATTGCTGCTGAATTGTAACTGTCAATATGATAGAAGGAGGACATAATATAGCAGTGTTTTTCATCCTTGGCAACTTTAAGATGGGTGGACTTCAACTCCCAGAATTCTCCAGCCAGCATGGCTGGCTGGGGAATTCTGGGAGTTGAAGTCCACCCATCTTAAAGTTGCTAAGGTTGAGAAACACTGTAATATAGTGTAAACATATTGATGGTATTTAATTAATGTGAATGCTTATTATGGTGAATTAATTAACCAGAACTACCATAAGATGGCAGCAGAGAGATACAAAAAACTCTGGCCTTCTGTTGCCATCTAGAAGACCTCTGGAATTTTTCAGCCCAGATACAGTAGCCCTAGTATAGCCCCTAGCAGGCCACTCAAAGTAATGCAGCCTGTGATCTGAAAAAGGCTGTCCATTCCTGCTCTTCACTATGACTAAATGACAACATGTTCCTTGGTATTGTGCAAGCACATTTTTTACAAGCATTCATGGGTTAAAGGAACTTGTGGGCCTTCGATCTCCTGTCTTGGGTGGTTTCAGTGAAAACACCATGCAGGATATATAATATACCCTGTGTAAAAACAGAGTAATTTCCCCTCTCCTGCAAGAAGCGGGATGAGAGTCATGTAAAACCCTGTACATGGAGGTATGATATAATGTAACATTTGTGCCTTTCTGTTGTGAGAGCTTAAGGGAAGGTGGACTGTATACCATTCTGATAGCTATCTTGTATGGGTATTTCAAGCAACCCTAGGCCTGTTTCTGTCCTCCCTTTTCATTACATTGGCTCCTTCCAACCCATTTGCTCTTTTCCAAATGTTTCATTCACTTGCTTTCAGATTTATTCCTTCAACCGTTAAGGCAGCTGATCCTTGGCACAGCAAGCAGTGTTAAAGATGTCGCATCAGGGATGCTCAGATGCACAGCACAGCTTATGATTTCCAGCTGTTTCTGGCACTATTATCCATGTACATTTGACTCCTTTAAGCCCTGCTTTTCTCTTCAGTAGCTCCAGTGTATTCTTCAGACACTCCTGGAGTTCAGCATAAAAATGTAGCAAAGCAAATGCCTTTTTAATAATTTTATCCCCAAGTCCAAGAGAAGCTGTATATATTTTTTCCTTTTTGGCAAGATTTCAAGATTTCAGATAGTCATCCACTGACTCACTGAAGGAGTGCAAAGGGATTGATGTTCAAAAACAGTCCAATTCCACATAAATATGAATATTAAAATAAAAGTGTAATGAAAAAGTTGGCAATTAAAGCCACTATCATCATAAGACACCTTCAATTTGGCCAAAGAGACTCAAGGGACCTTGTCTTGCCAGAACATTTTCTCAATAATTTATCAATCTCTATAAAATATCTAACAGGAATTAGCATTGGAATTCCTCTTAAAATATACATCAGTCTGGAGACTATGTTCATTTTAATTAGGTTAAACTTGCCCCAAAGATTGAAGAGTAATTTTGACCAGTTTTGTATTCACTGTAAATGTGCGATGTATTTCTTTTTTTTCCAAATAATTTTATTAAGAGTTACAAATAGAAAGAATAAAAACAAATACAAACTACAAAAAATATAGCAATACAAAAAGAAAATTACAAAAAATTAAAAAAGTGTAGAAAAGAAAAAAAAGAAAAAAGAATTAACTTCCCCCTTCAACACAGCAAGTAAAAACAATTTTAATAGCTTATCACCATCTCTTAATACAACATATACTCTCTTCACCCTATAACATCTTTTAATTAAAAAACGAAGTCCAAGAGCCCCATCGCTTGTTCTTTATCCATAAAAGTCCAGTAAGAGAAACCAAATATAACTAATTTTCTATTTTAACTTTGATCAAATAACCCAACCCTGTATTCCTTTCCTGAATTAATTTTGTACATCCAGTAAGTAAAGTTTGTCCTTTTTTAATCACTTCTCATAAAGTTCTTCAAGACTGACCTCTTTTGTAAATTAGCCAAGGTGCTTTCCTGGTTTAGTAAGTGAACATCTCCCTTAAGCAGTGAAACATCCATCAGTTTTGTTTTAAAATCCAGTGTGTATTTCTCCATATCCTTCTCATTGCTTGACACAATTAAATCCACATTCAAATTAATTTTAAACTTAGCTGTTGTAGCTTGATCTTCTTCTGTAACTTCATTGACACATGATCTGACTCATATCAAGTAATTTTAAAGACCAATATTAAAAAACGCCAATTAAAGTTGGGTGCTCCATTCCTTCTTTGTTAATGAAACAAATTTATTGTCCTCTAGTTCCCTGTAGTGTCAAACCTTCAAGATCCTATTATCATATTTCCTCTTAAAAGAACCCAAACAATCGCCATTTCCCACAGGAAGAATTCTAATTAATTCAAATTTGTAATTCCAAGTCCATAAGGCTGGCTGGGGAATTCCAGGAATTAAAGTCCACACATCGTAAAGCTGCCAAGGTTGAGAAACACTCCTCTACACCCAACAGAACTGGCAGCAAAAGTTGGGGAGGCTTGGTCATTCCTCCAACCCTCAATTTATTTTTGATGCTGCTCATATATTACATTTTACTGTTTAGGGCAGCCTACTCTGACAATAAACATAACAATAAATAGTAGTCAAAGAACACATACAATCATAAGACAGCAGTAGAAAATAATAATTTAGGCCAGTGTTTCTCAGTCTCAGCGACTTTAAGACTTTAAAAATGGAAGAAAAATCCACCACCTTACTGTAAATCAGTCTGCCAATATCTGATTTAGGGGGGAATGGAACTCCATCAAGATACACTCACATGATCTTCACCACCATGGTTCACCAAATCATCTTTAATGTCAAATGTGTATAGAATGTATAGTTTATAGTAACTATGGTATCTTGGTTGTATTTTAGTGTATGATTGTAATTCTGAGCCAACTGCAACAGAATTTCATTTTATTATGCACTTGGTGTATAGTGTATAGTGGAACGACAATAAAGCTATTCTATTCTATTCTATTCTATTCTATTCTATTCTATTCTATTCTATTCTACTCTACGCTACGCTACGCTACGCTACGCTACGCTACTCTACTCTACTCTACTCTACTCTACTCTATTCTATTCTATTCTATTCTATTCTATTCTATTCTATTCTATTCTATTCTATTCTAGCAACATTATAGCCATCTTGTCTTGGTTATAGACTGAGGTGCCCATTTATTACTGTTTTTGGAAAGCCAAATTCTGTGCTTCTGCTAATCTCAGTCCCACATTCACTTTCAAAAATATGTATCTGGGTACAGTCTTTTGGAGGACAGCACAAGGGGAGCCTTGGGGCTGCTGCATCTACTTGTAGCCTCATAGAAAGCTGTTCTCTGTTTCCTTGAGGCCTAGCATTTCTGAGTAACTGACCTGAGGAAACTGATTCCTTGCCATTGCTGAATTCAGTCTCTAGAAAGCATGAATACTGTTGCTCTCTCTGCTTGGGTGGGAAAGGACCAGTCTTTTGCATACTATAGAATGAACAATAATACACACACCCACACGGCTGGAATGTCGTAAGCTAAAAGAGAAGAGATATATTAAGAAACCTAGGGAGATTATTGAAATCTTTAGAATGGCTGGGAAATAAACAGTGTTTCCCAAGGGAGGATATGAAAGATCCTTCTTTGAAAGTGTGAAACAATAGGCTGCAGAGATAAATATCTTCCAGAGCTGATTGGGTTATTTTGAGTTTTGTTTAAAAACAGAGGAGCAGAGTTGGATGAACTTTTAATAGCCCTAAGCACTCATCATTCTTGATTTGAAAAGATTTCTTTACAAAGAAAGGTGCAATCAAAATCTTCTCCTCCATATTTCTGTCCTGCCTTTCTTTGAGCTCCTGATCACTATATGGTCCCCTGACTATAATCCGCAAATAATAATAATAATAAAAAAATGTGGGATGGGTTGAACTGAAAGAAAGTGATTGGTTCAAACTCACATGGTGAGCTCCCTCCTTGAATGGGTACTTAGATATCCCTCCTGTCAGTTTCAGGCTGGTGTAAAATATTCTCTAAGTGGGCGAGAGGGTATGGGAGTTAGGGAAGTGACAATTCCAGTGGATCCACTGGGAGGCTTCCTTTCGGCCCCCTTCGCAGGTCAAAAACCCAGCCTTGCAAAGAATAAGCTAGGGAATGTGTATATAAGAAGGTTTTAAAAATATCAATTTCCCCCCCCTTTAGGATCAAAGATCCTCCACTGATCTCTGTGTAGCTCAGGAAAAGTTAAAAAAAAAAAATCAATCCTATGGTCCTCGGGATGTCTTCCCAGAGAACATGGGATTGCAGCCTAAGAGGATTATTGAAATGAACCTCAGTTAAGTAGAGAGAATTATAGTTTTGTAAGCTAGTAGCATATTTCATGCTAATGGAAACCTAAGACGATTGTGATGTTTTTGTAAGGAAAATCTATCAGCTGGCTTTATGTTATAAAATGGACACTTAATCTGATCTTAAAGATTTCAGAATTATTTATAGTGCATAAAGCATTTTGTGTATCTGTGGAAAAAGTTTTCAGATTCTCATGCATAATGGGATTTGATTCTGAATGTGTATTGATTTTAATTCCATCCCACTCTTTCTCCAGCAAGCTCAGAACAACATGTTATGATAGAAATCTCATCTATCAGTCATCCAGAAAGTATCCAGACCCAGTTCTGTTTAGCCTTAGCAGAGCTAACTCTATCATGTGCTCTTGGGCACCTTTTCTCATTCCTGCTTAATTCATTTATAGTATATTGAAGGCAAGGAGGGAAGAGTCTGGTTCAATAAATAGGCCAAAATGCTTTCCCACAGCATCAGGACTGAAATATAAGCCTTCTCTGTCAGGAAGGTGAACAGAGCAAACTCAGAATGCTACAGCAAATTCTTCCATTTCACTTTCCATTTCTCCTTCACCTCCTCTGGGACCAGCAATGTTTAAGCAAATGGAATGAGTTGATCAGTCTCTGGGGACAGATCTTTATAGAACCCCCTGAGCTAAATAGAATTCTCCCCATTCAGTTTAAGCTGGATCTGTGTCATTTGGAATATATTCAGCTGAATATATCCATCAGCCAAGAATGACAGTCCGCTAAGATTTTAGCAAACATTATTTCCCTGCTACTTGTTTGGGACTCTGACGATAAATAGTAGCAGCAGTGGGGAAAAGTGGAGGATCCCCCAAGTTGTGGATCAACATTTGAGCCAGGTGCTGGGCTTGAATGAGAAAATAATATAATTTAGTGTTCCCATTTTCCTATATTGATTTTGATTAAACTATAACCCAAATACACTTGAGTTTTTAACTTGCAGTTCCAGTTTAAGATTCAGTTATTTGAAACATAATTTTCCTTTAACTATGGTAGTCCAAAGAGGGACAATAGATGAGTGGGCAATTTATATGTTAGAGGTCCTCTGACAGCATCTTGAGGTCCTTGAGCTCCTGACTCATGTAGTACGTACATTCATCACAGTGTACAGGTTGCCGTTTATCATATAGAGCTTGGATATTTCAGTTTTTTACACATCATGAGCATAGCTTCATTGAACAAAATGCAGACTTCTTCCTTAGTTTCTTGCCTCCTACCACTATCTTTTTAGACCATTTTTGCATGAGGGTTTTCTTAAGTGGCCATTTCTGTCTTGGACAATATGGGATAGGGTGGAAGGGTTGGGTTAGGGATTCTCCTTTCCTTCAGATGTCCTGGGATCCAACTGCCTTGCCACTGGCATTGTGATGGACCAGTTAAAGCTCAAAATTTATGATGTGTAGTGGGTCATCTTCCTCTGCTAAGGGAGAATCATAAGGTATTAGGCAAAATGTAAGCCTGGAAGCTAAAAGGCTCCCATTCTTGGCAGTTACTGCAGATCCCAAAGTTGCAAGATTCACACGCTTGGGCCTTGACTGCAGTGTCAGAGGAAATGTGATGGGGACTCAAGTTATAGGTCACCATTAAATACTTCTTTAACTTAATGCATGTGATGAATTTCAGCAAGCATATATCCCTGGATTTGGGGATTGGCTTCAGCTCCCTGCTGTGAGTACACACAATAACAAATATGCATTTCTGTCTCCACAGCACAGGGGGTGACCTGGAACGTTGACCAAAAAGGGGATGGTAAAATCCATCTTCTCCCTCTTTAATCAGGCTTTGAGTTCAATGGCTTCAACTTTGACTGGCTGAAGATTTGAGGGCAGCTACAGATGGAGCTGTGTAAATTGCATAAAAGTTGTTGGGAAATGTGCACGTCCATCCTGCAAAAGCCTCTGAGTGCCATTTGTTCTGTCCTGTAAATCAGAAAAATTGGAATGAGCTATGCAGTCTATTACCCCTTGCTCCATCCTGGCTGTGTTTTTATGACACGCTACATCATAAAATAATCAAATGTACTTTTGCCTGAATACTTGAGAGGCCTTCTGGAGGGTAAGTTTAACCCTTTGTTTTGTTTTTTGTTTTTTGTTTAAGGACAATCAATACACTCATTTCAACTGACTCTTGCTACACAATAGTTAAAACTGTAATAAAAATTCCAGAAGCAGGACATGGCTTCTGGAAATGTTTCCAATACCTTAACCAACAAGGGCCAAAGGAGGTGTCTGTTTTCCTCTGTTGAAAGATCCTGGGTTTGTGTGTGTTTCTGCTCTTTCCACGGGTTGCCTCTGCATGGACTTATTTCTATGTATGAACCTTCTGAGAGAGCCAGTTTGGTGTAGTGGTTAAGGCATCGGGCTAGAAACTGGGCAACTGAATTCTAGTCCTGCTTTAGGTACAAAGCCAGCTGGGTGACCTTGGGCCAGTCACTCTCTCTTTCAGCCCTAGGAAGGAGGCAAGGGCAAGGCACTTCTGAAAAACCTTGCCAAGAAAAATGCAGGGACTGGTCCGGGCAGTCGTCAGGAGACAAGACTGACTTGAAGGCACCAAACAAACAAACAAACCCCTTCTCCCCAGGGTTTAATTAGGATATGTATATATATGTCTCCTGTGTGTGTGTTTCTGTCCTTCTGTGTGTACGCCTTCTCCCCAGTGTCTAATCTGGACGTGTACATATATTTGTGTGGGTGTTTCTGCTCTCCCCACATGTTGCGTCTGCATCTGTTGCATTTTCTCCCCAAAATTAAGCAGTGGGTGTGTATGTGTATTGTCTTGTGTGTGTTTCTGCTTTCCTTTCTGCTTGTATGTGTGTGTGTGTGTTTGAGGGCTCTGGGAAGCCCAGGGTGAGCTGCATACGGAAAGCCTTCAGCACATGGCACCTGGAATTCCATCCATTCCCTTAATGGCAGCTCCGCCCTGAGCCGCATGACCAGGAGGAAGGAACCAGCTTGGAACGGAAAAGTCAACAACCTGCGAAGCCACTGCCCAACTGCATAGGAATGCATGGGGGAATTTTTCTGGATGGATTTTTCTCAACTGCTGGCTTAATCTTGGTGAACGCCATCTTTCTTTTCCTAGCTTCTCACGCTCCACCAAATTTGAACCTGTTTTCAGAGTGTTCTCCTGATTATGGACAGAGAGGCAGAGACCTGCATCTCTTTGCGTAATCCTTTTTCTGTTAGGTTGGGAAGAATGCAAAGAACAGCTTTCAATTTATCACCACGTTCACAGTTTTGTACCTTCTACATTAGATCAAACATGAACTTGCTGAAATATAACTAGCAAGACATCAGTTCAGATCTCCTTTTAGTCATTAAAGCACTTTGAGTCACTTTCTACTTCTCAGCCTCACGTAAATCTCCAGGGTGCTGTGAGAGCAGTAGTGGCGGAGGTGGTAGGAAAGAGGCAATCTGAGTTGTTTGGAGAAAAAGTAGGTTTATCAGTAACGTGAGTAGTTTATTTCAATGTGTTTTTAAAAATTCCAATTGAATTTCCATGTTCAGAACTCGATTTCAAGCATACAGGTAGACCTCACTTAATGATCATTCGTTTACGACCGTTCGAAATTATGATGGTACTGAAAAAATGGATTCATGACCTGTGCCCAAAGTTATGTCTGTGAACTGGATGGCGCAAACAGCTTGGAGAATGGCACAAGCAGCCTCGGGAAGAAGGCCTTGCATGGCCGGCGTCTGTCTCGCATTCAGTAGGGTCAGGCCGGGTGTGCCTTGTCAGCAGCCGGAGGAAAATGGCGAAGGTCAGCTGGGCGTGGCAGAGCCTGTGGAGCGCAGGGTGGTGGGGCAACTGGGCCTTTGCGCAGTGGTGCTGGGGTGGCTGGCCACGGTGTTGGGCTCGAGGTGGCATTTTTCAATGGCAGCGGTGGGGCTGGGACTAAGTAGAGGCCTGGGGGCGGTGGCAGCTGGCTGAGACTGCTGAAGGCCCTGGCCTCTACTTCAGTCCCAGCCCCGGTGCTGCCACTGCCGAATGCTGCTGTGCAGGGCAGCCGAAAGGGCATAGATTGGGGGTGGGGAGATAGGGAGGTGGGGGGAGTTGCAGTGCCCCTGCAGTGGTAAACGCTGCTAGGCCAGACTGGGGTGGCTGAGGCTTCCTGCAGCACGGCAGCTTTGTGCCATGCTGCTGGGCCAGGCTGTGGTGGCTGTGGCTTTGCACCACGCTGCAGCATGCCCCCAACTCACACTGGGCCTCCTGGGGCCTCCCATAACCCTCCTGTGGCACCCCCACACTTGCTACCTGGGACTTCCTCCACTTAATGACCTGCAATTCTCAGTTAACGACAGCAACTAGGAGTGCCAGGACTGTGGTCGCTAAGCGATGGGGTCATGTGACATCTCTGCATCGCTTAGCAATGGAAATTCTGGTTCCCAGCTGTGATCATTAAGTGAGGACTATCTGTATATTTTTAAGTCTGAGAATCTGAGTAACAATATCTTCCTTCCTTTACCTCTTATAATACATTTTAACCTCATCCCACCATTTTAATCCAAAGACAGCATCCAAGTTCATGATTCTGTTTTAGTATCTTGATAAAAACAAGTGTTCCACTGTTTATTGCTACGATTCTGCACAATGTATAAGATGGCATTCCCACTGTTTTCTTCATTTGCCTCAGGGTATAGCTGGGTCCTGTGCAGTTCCTATGTAAGGATTTTCAATTATTGATGGAAATTCATTTAAGATGCCAACTGTTAAAGTAGAACTCTCTGTTTTCTCCCACCATCCCTCTAAAAATTAAGCCTCTGCTTTTTCCAATTAAATTCAGCAGCAGCAATTCGTTAGCATGTATTATTCCAGCTCTGGAATCCCAAAGCTACCAAGCCAGCAAATTAGAAGGTCCAAATGCCCTTCTGATGCCTATTTCAAACAGTCAGTTTAATGGCTGGATAAGTGCCTCTCTCCTCTGGAAATGGTTAGGAACATTGTCTCATTGCTTTCATGGATTGGCTGTTAGAAGCCTGTGTAGCTCGGTGATAGAACTTTAGTTCTATCATTTATAGGTAGGGCTGGAATAATGTCTTTCTGAAACCTTGCTCTGCTGCTTCTCCTCATTGTTCTAAGTATCTGGTGAAATGGACTGCTGGAAGTATGAATAGCCTTGACAGTTAAGATGGAAGTGCTGCAGTGGGTGAGACCATTTTTTCCCCCTAGTTTGTTTTGAGAATCTAGAAGGCTTTCTTTGGGCTCAGCTGCATGTCCCACTAACTGTACCTCGAAAATTCCTCACTTACCATTTCTTATGGACATGTCCTCATAACTCAGCTTTCATCACATTTCCAAGCCATAGTTGGGGTTAAGTAACTTCTGATGTTAATGTAGTATTTTCCATCTTCTCCCAATTCAGCCCTTGCTCTATCCATGATTGTGACACTTGGTAGTCATGGTGGACATGGTGGACATGGTGAAGACATTGCTGGGGCTGGGATTTGGTCAGCTCCTACCGGCCAACCTTGGCTGTGGTGGATATGCCCCCTTCTCTCCAGTTGAGGGGGCATGGCCATTTTATGTTGGGCAGCAGAAGAGATCAGACACTAGGCATCTGATTATACATTTGCAGACTCTCTAACTACACAATAAGATAAATGGCCAACATTACCAACAGGCAATGTTCAGTATTCATTATTCAGCAATGGCTGAAGGTGTCATCTACCTACCAGTGCCTGTCAACAGTCTTTGGGCAGCTATTTTTTTTAACAAAGCAAGAGAATAAGTGTGAGAAAATAATACAACAAGAAAAGCATGAGTGATAGAGGAGGCAGATAAAGCAGATAACTGAGCAAATGATACAGCCAGTGATGAAGCATAGGATGGGGCTGACAGGATACCCTCCTGTTCAATCTCCTAAGACGCTCTTCTAACAATTGTTGATGGGGGGAGATCAAGGATTAAATGGAACGGCCTCCTGAATAGGGAAATTTCCAGCTGGTTAGCCTCAGAAGAACGCAATACATTAAAAGAAGGCGTTGTGCAGAGTGCCACAGGGAGGCTGAGACTTCGAGAGCATATGGCACCTTAATCCATGGCCTTCGGGCCTTTTTGGTCAGGGCTAACAGTAAATACCTACAAAACTATCCTCCATCTCAAAGGTGGTTTGACTCATTTGATTGTATTAGGACCAAGAGGACATGAGCTAAGATATTCACTGATCATAAAAAGAATCCACCAGTGAGCTGAGCTTGTTTGTGACCGTCTCTATTGTTGTGCATACACTATCATAATAAAGCTCCTTTTTCTTAAAGTTTTGCAAAGTTTCAAGATAGCCTGTTTCTCCATTGGTGGGAACTCTTGCTTCACCCATCTCCAGCCTCCATCGGTAAGAACTCTCCTTTCTTCTGCCATAAAATTCAACCTCCAAATTTTAGGGTGGTAGTTTAGCAGATAATCATGACCATTGCCTTGGGGCACTGAAGAGCAGAAATACTAGTGGTATGGAAGTGCCCCCTGATTCACAACAGCCCTTTAACTTTTCTTTATCTGCCACTTCCCGGATGGGTGAGTGTTACAACTCCCAAAATTTCCATGCAGCATAACTAATACTAAGAACCAGTTCTTAGAGTTGTTAGTTGTTGTTGTTTGTTAGATTTATGTCTTGCCACAGCAAGAACCCTATGAGGTAGGTTGGACTGAGTGAATGAGACTGGCCAAAGTCACCCAGGGAGTTTCCACTGACTATGTCTCCTCAGTCCTAATCTAACCCTTAACCATTACATCACGCTGATCCTCAGCAGATGTCCCAGCAGAGATGTCCCTGCATATTTGGGAGGTACCAGATTGGGGAACACTGATGTAAAGACTTTGGATTTCTCAGCACTATCTGGACATGCTGAGGACTCTGCAAAAAAGAACTAGAATACTTCCCTTGAGAGAAAGGCTATGACAGAACTAGAGAAGCTAGAGAAGCTTCAGAGAACAGCCTATGTATGTATAAAAAATAATGAGCAACTGAAGAACTGGAGGTTTCTCCTTACTGCCGTCACTCGGCAGCTCATTAAGCATTTCCTCATTGGGGTGAGCGACTGCCGGATGTAGGGCACTGTTTGAGGTCTTACATGAAAAGAAACATGCACACACGGATGAGTACTTATATAGATAAAGTTTCCTCTTATAAACAGATCAGCTTCCTCCGTTCTCTGCTGACGCAGATATGGTCGGGGGAGGGCAGAAGTTGGCAAGAATATTTATTAGTCCCATGCTAAGCAGCCAGGATGGATAGGACTTCTTTAGGAAGGGGTGCCAGCTCCATGAGCAGGTCTTTCTGAGACCATCAACAATTGTCCTAGATGGTAAGTGATGGCATCAGGAGACTCAAGGTGTGGCGTGTGGTATCTTAAGTGACACCTACTTTGAGATTTGGGGAAGAAGGTTCTTAGCTTTGATTTTACAATTACACTTAAAGCTGAGATAAAAAGGGAGTGGGGAGCGAGGAAGATAGTGAGAAGGTGGTGCTGGTTGTGTGTAGAATAAGAGGATGAGGGTGCAATTCAGGACAAGGCTCCCAAAGGCACAAAAGGAAGAAACTGAACTCTGATGCAAGGCAAACTTCCCCACACTTGGAATCCAGAAGTGCTGAATTTCAGTTCCCAGAACTCCAACTGTTACGGCTGGGGGTGATCAAGCCGGAGTCCCAACCTAGAGGGCATTAGTTAGAGGGCATTAGTTGGGGAGGGCTATCATCAGCTCTGTAATCCAGATTTTTCCCTTCCTTTTCAGCCACAGCAGGCTATGCCTTGGGTTTTAGAAGGGTCAGCTTTGCAGGCTTAAGAAATACTCGGTGCTGTACCATTTATATCATGGAATGAGAAGCAAAGGTAGAAGCCTAAATTTTACTGTTAATTTCCCCCTTCCCAATTCCTAAGGTGTTGAGAAGTTCCAAGGGGCAACCCTACTGGATTGGTTTTCTCTGGAGAAGAACAAGAGGATTGGACACGTAGGATTGTTTTTGTAATATTTGCTTTGTCTATAAATCCACATGCAGTATGTAAGTAGAAACAATGGGAAATTCTTGCTAGGCAGCACAACCTCAATTCTTAGAATAAATAGCCTGGCCAGATTTCCCTAGATTAAGCCAGGCTTCTGCTGACCATATGGATCACTAGATGTATTAGATTCTCAGACTCCCATAGTTTAAAAAGTAAATTTCTACCCAGAGCTAAGCAACTTGATGACTTACAGCTGCTTTGGTTACAATCCCCATAACTCAACCACTGTCCTTGCTGGTTGTGGGTTTGGGGAGCTGTAGTCAAGACCATCTGAAAAGCACCAGGTTGCTTTATGTTGCTTTGGCCCCATCCTATATTAGCACCCTAGCAAAAGCTTCACCATTCTATAGTGTGTTACTGCCAGCCAGCACACAGATCACTTACTGTCCCAGCTTCCAGTATCCCTTTTTTCCCACCCATTCATGCTCAGCATTCTTACCTCTGTCTTAATCCTGTGGGTGAATTGTTCAGTTAGAACTAGCCACTGGCTGGTTTCACTCAACACATGAATCCCTCACCGTAGGTTAAGAAAATATTGCTGTGTTCATGTAACATGCAACATCTAGTATGGCTTAATGTGAAGTTAATGTGAAGGCATGATTCACAGAGCATGCTGAAGCAAAGGATGAAATCCCACAGCATCTACAACTGCCTTGTCCCATTCTAGCTTAATCTAGAATGTTGTGCAAACCCAGCCACTGTGATTGATATTGGAAATATTGACCTGTTGGTCCAGGCTCTCCTCAGGGGTCATTTTACAATAGATACAGAGAAACACCTTGATGCCTTCAAAAGGTTTGGGGCTTTGAACCCCATTGGCCGCAACCAACTTGGCATGGGATTGTAAGCATCTGCAGTTAAGAAACATTTGGAAGACCCTAACCTTCCTAACCCAGAAATAAACCGGTTGCTTAATCTTGAGGCAGAGCCCTTCTCATCTGTTTATAAGCTCCTAACCCTCTTTTTCTGTAGCTGTGATGTAGGTGTATGAAACTAAAACTGAACTGGGACTGACCCTGATGTAGGAAAAAAACTTCCCTTACATCTCAACTGTGCTGATGCATAAAAATCTAGGTTCAGTTTAACAGAATGTTTTTCAAGAAAAGGCAGTATAGAAATACTATACTGCTTGATAATATCTTAAGAGTGATGGGCAGATGGAGATATATAGTATTATTTTCTTTCTGTTCTCTATTTCTTCTATCATGGGACTTTAGGCCATGTAAAGTAGTTTCTTATTCAGACCTAGACTTTATTTTAGGTTGTTCCTTCATATGTTGTCCTGAGGCAACTTTTGGCCTTCCAGATATTGTTTGAATTTTAACTCCCAACAGCTGTGTCCAGCTTGGCCCATGGTGAGAGATGACAATAGTTTCTCAGGTTGTCCTGTCTTGCTCTGGTTGGTGCCCTAGCTTAACACCATTATCCCCACTAATCAGCTGCTTATCCCCCCAGTAAGGTGGTTATATTTTTGTTTAGATTGTACTGTTTTGATTTTAACGTTAATGCAAGCAGGAAATTCTTTGTACTTAACTTGTAACAGCACAAGGATGGTCAAAAAAAGGAAAAATAACTTTTTATTTTTATTGATCATACTATGCCTCAGATTTCAGCTAAATGTTTGCTCCCACTGCAAATAGCAGATGCAAAGGATGGGCACTTCTGTTTTGGTGAGGGCAAAGGATTAAATCTATCCCCCATCATCTGGGTCCCACAAACACTGCATAAGTACAAACACTCCAGGGTGAAGTCCATGTGACAAAAATGGTGTCCACTTTGGACATTAAAAGAGCAGGGCATCTCACCCAACCCTTGTTGCAGGGTTTATCAAGAGTCTGCAACTTTCAGCTGAAACCACAAACAGGAAGCAAACTTCTCAATGTCTTGAGTGCTGCTTGTGATAAGGACATTGCTTGTCATCCTTTGATACGTTGAATGCAGCTCGTGTTCAGGGCCAGACCTCTAAAGCCAGTTATAAATCTACTTCAAAGCACTTTTATCCAAACAGCCCCATTGGGATCTGAATTGTGTTTTGGATTATAACCCCTGTTACTCCCAGCCACTCGGATTTGTAGCCAAGAAATCTGGATACCCACAAGTTGAGGCAGATTAGTCTAAATCAGCAAAACCCATACTGAGGTTTATAGGAGAGGACAGACTGTGCTATCATACTGGAGGCATCTGTTGTACTTTCCCCATGGAATGGATAAACCTCAGGCTTTGATTTCGATATCATCTGCTCAAATATAATCCCAGGGGAAGCAATGGAATTTGGTGCAACAAGAGTTGCTAAGAAGGCAAATGACAAGAAAGTGACCCCTCTGGATCTTGGTTAGCATCCATGTCACCTGAAAGCAGCCAGTTAGCATAGGGGGCACAATAGAACAGCTGCTCAGCTGCAATATAGATGAATGGCTGTCAATAGACTCTCCACATCACCTTTCATTGGGTGCTACCTACTATTAGTAATAATAGTTACTATTCTTGTTGTTATTATTATTAGCATTATTTACTAATTATTTACTAATTACTATTACAAATAGTAAAGCTGACTCTAAAAAAGATTAGAGTTAATCCAGAAGGACGAATGGTGGACCAACAAAATCTCTTGATACAGTCTGTCACACTAAGTCTACTAAGCAGTGAAAACTCATTATTTAGATTTAGTTTCTCTTGGATGAAAGAGCACTGGGGACTTATATCATCTTGGTTATATTTGCTTTGTTTATTTGCTCTCTGCGTGGCAGTAAATCCTTGTAGAGGTTCACTTCAGATCCCCAGAGAAAGATTAGAGGTGCTATGAAGGAATTTAGATTCTTTCCCCTCCTTGGATGGTACCTATTGTTTCACTGTTTCAGAGGTGATAAACTAGGTTTGCTGCCTGAGGTGTCTCCTTCTCAATCTCTTGCATGGGGCTTTGAAGTCTCAACTTGAGCACGTTGCAGGTTGGATACCAAAGTGATTTTCCATGAACACAGCTCTTTTTCTACTCCTGACAGTTTCAAATATGAATTGGTTCTCTTCCTTCTTTCTTTGGTACACAGATTCCAGATTGAGGATGACCTTACTATTCTGTGCACTTGGTTCAAAGACACAGCCAATTATTGCTTGCTGATTAACTAGTTATTCTGAACTGTTCATTACCCATTTCCCTACCTAAGAAGCAATGATCAGCAACTATGTTATTTTCCACAAAATATTATCTTGAGCATCTCAGGGAGCGCATCTCCATTTTAATCTGGCATGTCCCAGAGTGGTTGGGAGTTGGGAATAATAATAATAAAAAATGATGCCAGTGGTTGAACAGTCTGACCTCCTCATCAGAAAATCATCACATGGAGTGGTAACCGATTCAAATGAAAGGATGGGAAATTCTGCCAAACTGAGTCCATCAGTTCCCTGATGTTTTTTTTATTGGTTCCTAGGTTCCCTCTGATCATGGAGAATCTCATGTTGTGGCTGAGCCAGTCTTCCTGGGAAAGGCATCGGGCTCAGGCTACGCAGATCCGCGTGGTGCACTTTAGGGCTGCAACAGAAGTGGGGCAAGCTTGAAGGTCTTTCCTTGGAGAATGCTTTCTTGTAAGGTAGGACAGCTACATGTGTACTATAGTCTGGAATATTGACCCAGCCACTGGTTTCTTGATATCTCTCTTCTCCCTAATCCCTCTCTATGATCCCTATATTTGTTATAAGATGTATTTGCTTAGTACAATATTCTCTGTGATCTCTGTTGTGGCATAATGCTGCTGTATACCCCAATTTTTGCAAGTTCAGCAGTCCCAGAGTGATCTCTCCTCCCTCTCCCAACAGTGGGACTACCCTGAAGCCCCCTCACTTCCACCCATCCTAAAGGACGCTGCCTCTCCAGAATGGCATTAGGAAGGTGTCCAGAATTTAATGTAGATACCTGCAGTGTGTGATGCTGAATGGGTAGCTTAGCAATGTTTCCGAGCCACTTTTCTCTTCCCCTCCATTTAAAAAAGCTTTTTTTAGAACAGTAACAACATAAGGCAATGAATTAACAAAAATGGCATAAAGAGAGTGCTTTTCTTGTTTATATGGACACCTTGCCCCAAATGATTTGGGGTGGGTGGGTGGGGGTAATGAGAAAGGAGGTAACATAATTGAGTTTGCATTCAGTCTGGTGGTGGTACAAGTGTCACTTCAGAGATGAAGTCTTTCACATTCTGTGTCTTCTTGTTTATATTTTCACAGAATACAAATCAGCTGGGGATGACAGGTGTAGTAACGTGACATATCAGGAGGGCACCAAAGTGGGAAAGGTTGCTAGGGGTTGAATGTGAGGACCTCTCTGAGCTGTAGAGCAGACGAGCTTTTAGTCTTTACTCTTTGCTGCTGGAGATTGTGCAAAAAAGACAACGTTCTAGCCCTGAGCTACGGGCTTTCCCTGTGAATCCAGTCATCCATGTATATCCCTCCCCTGGATCCTTGCCCAATTTAGCCTGTAATTTCTAGCTGGATCGCTATTAGATACAGCTTAGTTAACATGACAAACAGCTGAGGGAGGGCAGGATACTTGTTTGTTTAAAGGAGGCAATTTTTATGAGACCTCTCATTAAAAAGCCTACCCTGGATTCCTCAGAGATGGGCAATTATAGGCCACTATAGACAAGTACAGGCCAGTCTTTAACATTCTGTCAATACACTCAAGGCCAAAAAGACCATTATTTACATTGATTAAGTTATTATTTTGATTTCTGGACCGCCTTTCTGTCTACAAGGCACTTCAGATAGCTAACGGTCTAAAATAAAGTGAAAACAAATAACAGGTAAATAAACATAGTTTAAATTATTAGCTGTACAACTGTGAAGACTTGGCTTTTTGGACAGCAGCAGTGGTGTGTATTGAGGACAAATCCTCTAGTAGTACATCCTATAGTTCGGAAGAGAGGTAGGAGAAGACTCTTTCTGGTGTGCCCAGCAGACAGTGCTCTGAAAAAGTGAGCATTTTTCAGCAGGCTTGTCCTGTTGACCTTAATGCCTAAAAGGTTGATCCCGTATCACATATCCTAACATCCATATCTTCTGTTCTGAGAGTTTAAGGGAAGATGGTCTCTATATACCATTCTGATAGACTCAATATAGGCAGCTTCCTATACTGTAGTGCAGGAACAGATGATATTGTCTTTCTCCCAGTTCTAGCCCACTGCAAATGCAACCCCCGTCCATGTTCGGACGGGGGTTGCATTTGCAGTGCAATCAACAGCTCTGATTGAAAACTGGAGTGTTCCAACCCAAGTCATGTAAGCCTTTCAGAGAAGATAGTCTTCAAATTATAGGTAGTCCTCACTTACTGACTGCAATTGGGACCAGCAACTCTGTTGCTAAGTGAGATGGTCGTAAAGTGAAAAATCACGTGACTGTGCCTGACTTATGATGGCAGTTCGGCAGTTCCAACTGCGGTCGTTAAGCAAATCACCTTGGGTCGTTAAGTGTGATGTCACATGACTGCGACTTGCAATTTTCTGCCGGCTTCTCCATTGACTTTGTTTGCCAGAAGCCGGCTGTGAAGTGACAGGATCACATGACTGTGAGACACTGTGACTGTCATAAATGTGTGCCAGTTGCCAAGCACCTAAATTGGGATAACATGTCCACGGAGATGTTGTGATGGCTGCAACTTTGAGGACTGGTTGTCTCATTATTCAGCGCCGTCGTAACTTCGAATGGTCGCTGAACAAGTGGGTGATAAGCAAGGACCGGTAGTTACATCCACAGTGTGATTGGCTACAGGGCTGGACACATCCTCTCCCCTTCAGTAGCTGTGGTGTTTCGGACAGCCGTTTTGTGCTGGGGGGCTCTGTTCTCTGCTGCTTGAGGTTGAACCAATCAGTTGCCTACCCTTGCTTAGTTACTACCTCGTGGGGCAATGCATGACACACTGTCTTGCTGTTTACTCACAAGGAAAGCTGAATGGCTGACTTCTGTTTTAGTGAGCCCAAGCGCAGAGTGCCTGGGGGGCTCTCAGTTTTGGCAGAGGCAGCCCCTGAATTGTTTTCAGGTACCTGCGCACCTTTGGTTCTCCCCCTCCGTCTCAGGGGTTCCTCCTCGCAGGTGGGTGGGTGCCTGTCCTAGAGTACGAACTAGAGCACGCAGGTGCGCTTTCAGCTGAACGCATCATGCTCAAGAAAGGATGCCCCATTAACTCCATGAATTTTCCACCAAGGTGATTTCCCATCTAGTCTAAAAGCTCTTTGCTCCATCCTTTCAGCCCCGCCCAGGCTATGAAGCTGGCTCCCTTCCTGTCCCGCCCTCTCCCTGCTGTCTGCCATTTCTTCTTTTGGTTTCACGCTGACAAACAAAAAACCCACATCATTAAACAAACGCTTGCCGATTCCGGGGCCAGCTGAGGAGGGGGGAGGGCGATAAATCTTGAGCCATATCAGGGTCTTGCCAGGAGGAAACTATGACGCTTCAACAAAAGGGGAAAATGAAGGGGAAATTAAGGGGATTGATGTGGTTTCAGTTAAAAAAAAATCATTCTGTGCTCCTTGGGCTTGAGTGCTTTCACTTTGCTGCGGCCTAACCTTGGCAGCTGATTGGCTACTCTGCAGAGAAGGAACTACGTCTTCTGCTCCATCAATGCTTCGCGTTGGCTGTAGGGTCTTTCAGGCCTCGGCTTCTTCTCTGAGATGTTACAGTGGCTTAATTAATAAACGTCTACTTAGCATCTCAAATGCTACTAGTTCAAAACCTAACAGGAACTTCTTTTATTATCATGGCTTTTCTTTTCAAGCTTCCTCCTTTTCCATATTATATTCCAATATATATATAAACCATACATACATATATATGGTCCAATATATATATAAACCATACATGGACGAGACAAGAGAACTTGGAAATGATGGAATGCTACTACAACAGCAGACCTAATGAGAGGGGATATATGAAACGTATGAGGGAACTATGGATAGACAGAAGGCCTACATCCACACTAACTGAGAAACAACTAGTTACCCAGTGCTTCAACATAGTGAAGAGGAAGCTGCTCTCACAACTTGAGATAGACCAACTTCACATTACAACCTGGACTCAAGCAGACCTGGAGGAACAAGCAGATGTGCAGCCAACACCTGAAGCTGGAATGTCACTGCCACCCATTCCATTACAGAGCACAGCAGCTGATATGAGGCATAAGATCATGGATAAACTAGCTACAGTCAACCCTTGAGTCCGATTACCAAGGCTCAGTGGAGAAGTACCATCAGATAGTATGCTAGAAGATGCCAACAGAGCCCTCCAGGCAATCCCTACTACCACCATAACTGAAACCAATGAATTGGTATATGCTACAGCCGCTGTAATCCTGGAAATGCTTGGCCACACAATCAAGAAGAACAGCAGTTACATACCCACCCTGGAAAATGAGATTGGAGGCTAAGATCAAGGCAACTCAGAGAGAAGTCAGTCAGCTGATGGAACTACAGAAGCGTGTGGAGATTAAGGATAAGACTCGGCTACTGAAAAAATACATGGGCCTGACTCCATCTGAAGCCCTAGAGACTGCTAAACAAAGGCTCACAGCACTGGCTACCAGGCTAAGGAGATACACTAGAGAAGCAGAGGCCAAGAAGATAAATGCCCTGTTCTCCAAAGAACCATCCAAAGTGTACTCCCAACTGCAGTGCAACCACAGAGTAGCAGCTGAGCCACCAGCAGCGGAAACTGAACAGTACTGGAAGAACATATGGGAGAAAGAGAAGACACATAACACCAGTGCAAAGTGGCTGCAGGACCTGAAAGCAGACCACAGCAATCTCCCAGAACAGGAACCAGACAGCGGTAGTGATAGATGTAGCAGTGCCAAGTGACAGCAACATCAGGAAGAAGGAGCATGAGAAGCTGGAGAAGTACCAGGGCCTGAAGGAGGAAATCAAGAGGATGTGGAAAGTCAAGGCCAAAGTGGTCCCAGTGGTGGTAGGAGCACTCGGGGCCATGACTCCTAAGCTGGGAGAATGGCTCAGACAGATCCCAGGAACAACATCAGAGCTCTCTGTGCAGAAGAGTGCAGTGCTAGGAACAGCTAAGATACTGCGCAGAACCCTCAAACTCCCAGGCCTCTGGTAGAGGACCTGAGATTGAGGAAGACACCCATAGGGGTGAGAGGGGATTTTTTTTTTTTTAATTTATATATATTCCAATAGTGCACTTCCATCAATCATCAATTTTCCAGTTACCTGAGGGAGAAAGCTTTTACCTCAGCTTTCAAATAATATAAATAACTTACGGGCTGTTGGAGGCTGGGGTGAAAGCCTTCTACCTTTGATGCTTTAACCTACTAAATATACATTTAATCTACTCCGGGTGTGTGTTTATCTCTCTCTCTATATATACACATATACACACATACATGTGTGCATGCGTGCGTGTACACACACACACACACACACACACACACAGAGTATATAAAACTATGGGTCCAGCAATGGCTTCTGAAGGGGGGAATCTGCCTTCTTGAGCTCAGGTGGGACCACTCTTCACTCACGGATGAATGTTTTTTCCCTCTGGTTTACTACTACTGTAGCCACAATTTGTAGTGAATTCAAAATCAGAAAACTGCACAATTCATACTGTGCTCTTCATCCCATTTTCACGAAGCGGAATGTGTTGATTTGGACGTCATGATAGTCCAGGGTTAATGATAAACAGGGTATGGCAAGGAGGAGTTGTCCACAATTATTTAAGCCAAAGTTTGTTTATTTTATTAAATCAATCTATATGCAACTCTGAGTGGCTAACAACTCATTAAAACAATAAAAACAACATTAGCGAAATCAAAAACCACTAATAGTCACCAAGGATAAACCCAACAAGACAATAAAAAAAAACCATTCAAAGGGCCATCTAACCTCCCTTCCCACACCCAGTTCTTCAGTGCTTTATGAAAAGCCAGCAGAGTTGGGGCCAATTGGTATGGTGTTCCAAGGGGCCTTGTGACCAAAAAGCCACACTTCCAAGGCCCTATGAGGTGACATTCTTTAATTGAAGGAACCCGAAGCACACACCTCCTGTCAGATCTAGTGGGACAGGTAGAAACAACCTGGGAGAGGTGGTCCCAGAAATAAGCCCGCCCAATGTTGCAAAGGGCTTTATGGGCGACAACCAGCACGGTGTTGTGGGGATGCTCCTAATAACGACATGTTCAGGCCAAGCTGGAATTTCAGTTCCTGTCTCCCAACTTCGTTGAACCTGGGTTATAATTCTCACCCTGCCCTAAGTAATGTGGTGGGTTAACCTGTTTTGTGAAACCTGGTTAAGCAGACCCTGGCTAAGCAAACCAAGGATTGCTGAAATATGTAAACCCAGACAATATTTAGAAACTTTTCTAGTCTTAGGCATGACTATTTGATCATATGTTTAATTGTTTGTTTGTTCCTATTCTTATGGCTCAATATGAGGAAGTTTAGAAATAGTCTGCAAATTCATCCAGTTATTTATTTTGCTTGATTTTGGGATTATACCAGGAGTTTGTAATCCCATCGACCCAAATGACTTCCAGCTGATCTGTGTCTTTTTCAGGTGTCGAGTCATGGCTTGCTGCCAAGTTAAAGTGATGACTGAACTGAAGGTGAAGATACTTGTATATTTATTATTGTTGGCATGATTAGTTTCAGTAACTGCTGAAGATTTGTATTGCTAGATTTGTATTTGTATTGCCAGAAGACAGTGTAGATTGTAGACATTGTCCTGAACATAAGCAGAATGCAGAAGAATACTGAGCATTGAAATAGCAGAACATCCCACTGAAAAACCACAGTGCTCATAAGGATGTAGAGTATGGGTGTAGGCCCGTTATCAGGGAATACTAATACATATTCATTACAGTTGAAGTAAAAATTAGATTTATTAAGAAATATATGAAGATAGAAAAGCCTACATAAATACATCTGGGTGGGGGAGAGAAAGTTCCTTTTTGCCTCTTAAATACAGGGACTCATTTAACTAATAGGCCAGGTGAGAAACAGACACAGGAATAGGAGGGAAGACCTTTCCTCTTAGGAACCTCTTGCCATTGGCCCTAATGGTTAAAATGGCTGAGAGATACAAAGAGGTAATACAGCCTCCAGCAAATTCCCTCTTTAAAACCAATGCAATGGGAGGGGGGAAGAATAAGGACACATCTGCACTTAGTACTTTACCTGTTCCTGTCTTGTATTCATGCCAGCTTGACTCAAATCAGTTTTAAGAAAATCTGCTGAGAACAGGGAGGTATGGAGCCTATTAGAATGGATGAGGAGAGAAAAACATGCCCTGAGGTCTCTTTGAAGGTGAGTGATGGGGAAAATAGAAGACAACACCATTTTATTATTTATTTGATTCATATGACTGTCCATCTTAGAACATGGGCTCTGGGACAGGGTGAGATGGGAGACAGCAGATGGTTTTGCTGGAGGCATCCAAGAAGAATGGCTGAGGCCCTGTGTTTTTGGTTTTATTGCTGCTGTGAGCCACCCAGAGTTTGTATTCGGTTATGGAGTGTATCTTGATATTTTATATGCTTTGTTCCTTCTTTTGGGGGTTTCAAGCAATAAAATCAATAAAAGAGAGAATGCCACGTATTTTCATGTGTAAGTCACAAGAGGGAGCAATCTATTTCTGCTGCCTAGAAATGGTTCTGGAGAGAGGCAACCGAATGGTGTGGATAAGTCCTGAAACAGCAGATCACACGTATCCCTAAATATCTATCTATCTATCTATCCATCCATCCATCCATCCATCCAGATTTGACTTCTCTGACCTCTCCCTCCACACTTGCTCCTGGAACATTCATTGTCTGCAAATCAACCAGGTCAGGATGTTTCTAGAGTAGTTGTGCTGTGTCTTAATGCTTTCCTAATAAATTATCAGAACAATTGTATAGATGTGTGTTCAAAAGTAAGCCATATTGGGTTCAGGGGAACCAGGTCTGCAGTTTCTGTTGAGTTCTAAACATCTGGAGCTCCATAGTTGGGATATTTTTTTAATACTTACCCACTGGGATGGGGAGAGGGAAGAGGAGGAGGAAGAGGGGGAAACTAAATATTTATGGGATATAAATATAAAGCCATACTAGATGAGATGGAAGCTTATCGTTTGAAATTAACATCTCTAAGATTTTGTAAAGGCCAGCTTTCTTTGTTCCTGAAAACTACTTATCTATGCCATGTATTTTCAGGTATAAGTCACAAGTGGAGACTCAAAGTGGGAAAAAAATGCAGATAGGAATTTCCTGTCTAGTCTGTTTGCTGAAGTACACACTGCAAATTCCTGTGTGCAGTCTTTTCATTCTGAATTTATTCTGTTGCTCCCTCTTGTGACTTGCACATGAAAATACATGACTCTCTTTTATTAATTTTACATCTTGAAAAGCCCAAAACAAGGAACAAAGTTTATAAAAATTAAGATACAAACAACAAACAATGAACAACAACCCCAAACCAACCAAAACTGAAAAAGTACAAAAAGAAAAATACAGTAAGCATAGTTATATAAATGATATAACTCTATAATAATAAATTAAAATAATAAATTAAACCTTGACCTAAGAGAACACGTTGGCCGCTCTTTTCATTCTCACATTATATACAAGACCAAGCTAAAGTGATTGCCTTGGAATGAAATTGTCCACATCTTCATGGGAAAATGCAGCAATACTCCCTCATGAATGTGAAGGCAATTTTTCTGGTTTTTTAGGGGAGAGGGGAATCAGAAAATAATCTTGCCCCAAATGCCATTGTCGATAATTACACTCCACAATGTATAATCCACAACGTATAGCTCAAACACACACAACACCTATCAGAGAACCCTTCACAGAGAGGACCATTGAGTAGTGGCTTCAGTTTAATTAACTCTAATAATTTCACACGACATGTACACTCACAATATCCACATTGCATTCACTTCCTCCAAATTCCAAGGCATCCCACAGGACAAACTTTACAGATTTTCAGAGCCCAGACTAAGCTGAATTTAAACTACATATGCATTCAAACTTTGAAAAATGGTAAAACTTTAAGTATTTAATTATTATTTCTCCAATGGATGAACTAGGGATAACATATTTGAATTTTCTCAAAAGAACATTCTGAAGAGGAGGTTGCTTTAGTAAATGGGCAGCATGTAGCCATCTTTCCTTCCTTCCTTCCTTCCTTCCTTCCTTCCTTCCTTCCTTCCTTCCTTCCTTCCTTCCTTCCTTCCTTCTCTAAAAGCATAGGGTAGCTTATATGAGGGTCTCCCCTAATTCTATCACTACAATAAACCAGAGGTACTTTAGGCTGAGAGAGTATGATGACTCAAAGTCACCTCACGTGCCACATGGTCATCTGGAGACGTCTTCCCAGGTGAAGTCCAACACATTCCTATATGCAGATAACACTCAGAATGTTTGAGTGACACATGAAAGCATTTATTTGCCTCTTAACACTCATGCACCCCATGTATTCTTCCTGAATGGCTTCCTTGTCCCCTCTAGTTGTAGCAGCAGAAGAAATTAAGGCCCAGTGTAGGCTCATGGAAGTGTCTGTAGGAGGAGAAGAAGAAGGCTAAATCCTGAACTTGGGAAGTCTGGATCCTAAGTTGGGGATCCAAAGAAAGGGAAGGAGGGAGGAGGACTAGATCCTGTAACTAGTGATGCTGATAGAAAGAATAGTGAGAGAGCAGGCAGACAACAAAGGAGACAGGCTTGGGGAAGAAAGTGCTAACTGGGCACAGGCAGAGGAGGGGAATAAACTGAAGGAGATGGAGAGAAAAGGTCAGGAAGAACAGGGATGTAATGGAGAAAAAGTGGTGAGTAAGGGAACATAGGGCACACATGGGAAAAAAAGGGAATAACGAGAAGACAAGGGGAAGAGTAGAAGGTTGACCTGCAGACATACAAAGAGAGAGAAGATTTGGGGATGTAGGAGGGGGATGTTCTAGCCGCGTTGAACCAACTGATCAGGATATTTTAGCTTTATTTAGATTCCTGCACAGAGAGGGTATTCAGAGTCTCAGAGCTGGACTAGTCAGGGAGTAGGTATCTAAATCAACCTGGCTGAAATTTGGTTTGGGTCATCCTGATGCTTCCATTTCCACCCAGAGTCTCTGATCAGAACCAGCTGTAGATAGTATCCATAGCTGACCTTTTTAACATATTTTGTCCCAGATGAGTGCTCAGAGCAGTGCTGCACTGACTCTAAGCATCATTTTATTTCCTACAATGGTGTATTTTCTCATTCCAAGAACAGGGTGAGCAAGCTATAAACTGTGGCCACAAGCACTTCTCAGCCCCTATTTGTTGCTCTTGCAGTCATTTCCTATGGCTTCTTTGTAAAATAGGATGCCAAACAGGTATCTTAAGCCTCTGATAGGTGTAAAGCATTTTTTCCCCTTAAAACGATCCCTACTCTTCCACCCCTCAGCAAATAGGAAAATACGGGCAACAATTCCTCTCCAGTAACCTCATGGTATCTTCATAATCATAATCATAATCATCATAATATATAATTAATAATATATAATATATCATTCATAATCATCAGAGTCATTGGCTGTTAACATAATTTATAAACAAAAAATATGGTTCTTGGCCTCAGAAAGGTGGTTTGCTTTGCTCCAAGCATTATGTGAAATTAGAAAGGTAGCTAGATCCAGTTTCTGGACATTGTAGCTCCTGCTGCTTCTGCCACCAAGTCAGCCCAACAAGACTGAGCACAGAAGCTAAGCAGGGTCAGGCCTGGTTGCACTTGGATGGGAGATCTCCATGTTATACCAAGGCTGTAGGCTAGATTGGGAAGACAAGGGCCATCCCAGAGGAAGTCAAACTGCACAATTGTTCAAGACAACTGCAAACATGTTCATGAAATCACCAAGTTTATCAAGGTCATATTATCAGCTTTGACCTGAAGGAGACTTTAAACCTTTCACCAAGACTCAGTGAAAAAAATAGCCCCAGTCAGAGAACCTATCTCAAACTTACACCAGTCCTGATCTTACCTGTATGGCTTAATACACTATGGTTACAGTTTAAATAAGTATAGAAGTTATGAGCCTCCCATACAACCTGTTCATCTATAAAGTTCCAGGCTTGTGGTTGCACACTGTGGTCAAGGGACAATTGTTGGCTGCATTTCTAAATAAACCTATTTGTCATCTGTGCCACTGACCACAGCGTTCAGAATGACTTAAGAACCTGCACTTGTGCATGTTTTACAGTGCACAGAAATCCATGTCATTTTGTGTCATATTATAAATATTCTGTTCATAAAGTGTGCCTTTTGCATGCATTTTCCTCTCAAATACTTGTTTTAAAGTTTCCCAAATATTGCATTGAATTTGAAGAACAATAACCATTTTCTTTTTCATAAAAGCAGCTGATCCATACTGTGGCCACTAGAGGGAGCCATTGTATACCTCAAAATGAAACAAGCATGTTCTTTACTAGGGTAAATAGAGTGTTCTAGCAAAGCATTCAAAAGAGGTGTAGAAACTGGCTTTGCAAGGCTTGCTCTGCTGCTTCAAGAGCTACCCCTGATTAACTTTGCATGTGTGTGCATACATAGCCGCTTTGCTTCCCTTGGGATCTGGGCGAAAACGCTATATGTCCATGTATATCTTTGTAATAGTTGAGCTGAACTCAAAGGAAGTTTACTTTTTTATTCAAGAAATATAGGTAAGAAAGACGCCAGGCTGTGAAAAGCAGCCAGGCAACTTTCCTAGAAAAAGTTTGCCCGGACTGAAGAAAAACAACAGGTCCCAGAACATAGGCCAGAGGTGTTTGGGTTCTTCTGGATCATTTGACATTAGCTAGGAACAGTCTGCCCAATTATTATTGCTGCAAGCGGAGCCAAAATGGGCAAACTTCTCAACTGCAAGCACAAAAAGGAGTAGGCGTTGGTTATTTTTGCAGGATTAGAGGTGGGATACATGTGATATAGTGAAATAGGAGGTGGATCCAAAATTATTTCCAAATACCTGTTCGCTTGTTGTCACTGTTCTCTTTGCCCTATTTTTCCCCCCCTGGGAACGATGGTCCAACCTGGTGTGCTTTTGATCTTAAACTAGAAAATAGTGGCACCCAGGACTTTGTGTAACCATTGCCATAAAACTTGCAGCAGCAGAAGCAAAAGAATTAATGAATAGAATCAGAGCCTTGAGAGCTTGGTGTTTAAGCAGAAAGCTGGACACGGGTTTCCCCAGTTCCGCATTCGATATTTGCTTCACTGCATCATGCTAGCCTTTCCATTCAGAACCATGAAAGTCTTGAATTAGCCAAGGTGAGATGGATTATTATCTTCAGATTTCTCAATGAGGCATGCAAAATTGGCACATTCGCTAAATGATCCCTCAGCAGTGAATGTCAAACCATCATGAGAAACTTTTCACAATTTAAAATCAAAACTGTATCCTGAAAAGCAAACGCTTGCTGCCCCCAGGCAGGAATGTTACAGTTCACTTGATCACACTATTCATAACAGGGCTAGGCAGCATGTGGACTTCCAGGTGTCTTTGAATTCCAGTTTCTGTCCACCCTGGGCTGTATCCACCAGCAGCTAAATATACTTGTATAGCCCATCTTTGAAATAGAGGATTCGACTTCAAGGAAAAAAATTCTTGGGTGGGTGAGACTTGTTCATCTGTGATATTCCTGCAGCTAGCAAGGAATGATGAAAATAATAGGGATAAATACAACTGTCCTGATGGATCTTTCAGCTCTTTTTTGATACAACAGTAGTTGGATTTCTCTAGAAGATGCTGTAAAGTTACCAATTACCCCAATATCTCTATACTTGAAGGGTTGACTGGTTGTGCATAGGATCTGTATAAGGCACTGAAGCTCTGCCCCCCTTCTGAAATTTCACTAGGCATTACTTGCAAACTTACACATTTATTTTCAGAAGAAGTAGAAACTTGCTTACAAAAAGAAAAAAAAAAAGGGAATCTGGGAATTGTAAGGTGCTGAATTCTGTACTCTGTGCTGTCTTCTTTGGATGTTCACTGCCTATGGAGAGTTGTAATCCCAGCCTGCTATATGAAGAATTGCACTTCAGGTTCTTACAATAAAGGTCAAGAAAGCCACTCAATATGAGGTCGTGATCCAGCACCCCTTCTGCCTCTGGCTTCTTGAGTGTGCCTTTGTGCAGCTTTTGTGTGGTGGCATGTTTGCTGTGCTTTGTGTTAGCCTGCAGGATCCTGCAACAAATGAACCAGCACTGAGGGTGATCTTAACCTGGGAGCAGAAGGGAAGGGGCGAGAGCTGTTGGTCTGCCTTTCTGTCAAGTAGCTATTGGGAATAGGAGAACTAACTTGACAGTGTCGCTGTGCCAGAAGGCCACTGGGATTTTCCAATAGCCCAAGTGAACAGAGCCGTGCTTTGCTCAGCGAGCGGCAGATTAGTGACAAGAGAAATATGACATCTTTGGAAGATATTGGTGTTCTCTCAAATTTCGCAGGCAATAGTCATAGCAAATCAAAGTTATCATTAGCATAGGTATTCTCCTTTGGTGATTCGTGAATAGACCTAACCCTACAGTTTCCTCTGAGAAGACATAATTTCTGATCTGCATCTACCTGTACTGAGAATGATTACATTCATGGTCTTCTAGGGATGTTGATTGGGAATTTGAGTTGCAGCCCCACACGCTGGAGGGCACTTGGCTGGGGACCTCTGGATAAAATGACCTGGTTCCCCAGGTAGGGTCTCTCAGAAATATTGCAGGCTCATTGGGAAGAGCAGGAAATTCTGTCAAAAGGCAGCAAGGAGTGTCTGTGGCAGTGGTCCTTGAACTGTTTAACCTAATTACTCCTTTTCCCGGTCTCGAATAATGTCATTATTCCCACAAAAAAAGCGGACTCTGTTGTTTTATACAACCATCTCAGCAGTGGCAGTCCCAGACTGGAACCTTGACTCACAAGAAGCACTTGCCAATTGTTCCATTACCCTCAGGATATGCCCAAATTAGCCCCTTGGTAATTACCCCCACGTTAAGAACCATGGGCTCAGAAGAGCTTTTAAGTATTTCATTACTGCATTAAATATTATTGCAGCAAATTAACCATTATTTTGCAGGGCATGCTGAAGAATTCAAGCACAATGTCTGGCAATGGTTGGCTGGAGACAAAGTTCTGCTTATTTCCTATTTCTTCAGTCATATTTTGTGAGCATGATTTCAGTACTGGCTAATGAATTTCATATCCTGAAAATGTTTGCACTGGCTAAGCCCATAGGGTGGCAGAGGTTGCCATTATTATTCAGATTCATTAAAAAAAAAGTTGCTGCCAGATCCAGTTTGGCAGCAAGGTAATAATCCTGACATCCTCTAGGCTCTGTGCACCAAAACGTTTACCAAGGTTTCAGGAGATCAACACGCAAGCTGAACTCACTGCAAAAGTGCAACAGCTCAGATTTAGCAAAATTATCACAGTTGGTCAAAGGATTAGTCTGATAGATACTCTGTGTTGATCTGTTAAAGTTTTCAAATGCTTCTTTATTTTAATCCCAATCTCATTTTTGCTGTTGGGTGCTCTGACGTTGGGCAGTTTAATTTAAATGCCAGTAAGGTTCTTTTCCAAAATGGAAGGGGAATCTGACTGACAAAGTTAGGAGATTAACCAGTGTGATGGAAGAGGATCCATAGAATTTCTACTATTCATAGAAGATGTGTGGTGTTATTTGGCTTCCTTGGACAAAACCCCTTTCTCTTCCTCTTTCCAGCAATGCTGCTCCTGGACAAAGACAGAGTAGAGTCTAGGTAAGAAATAGGAATCAAATAAACTTTGTGCAGGTCTACTGAAAAGAAAATCCTGTTAAGTGAAATGGTGTTTTTCTGCAAATATAAACAGATCGTAGCTTTATCCCAGTTATTGTATCACTAATCCAATATCCCTAAAATACACTGGACTTCAGTTCCATAATTTTGAGTGCTATAACCTATATTTGCTCAGATAATGGGAACATAATTTCAATGCTGCTACTACTACTACTACTACTACTACTACATTAAACTTGTATGCCACCCAACTCTTGACAACTCTGAGGAATGCTGCTATACACTTTTTACCGGTGTGGTGAGTCCCACTGAAGTGAAAAAGTTTACTTACGAGTAGGTACATGGAATCACTGTATAATCATTTATTCTAGTTTTGGAAATTATGCTAGTATTACTAAGAGTTTAGAAACTGAGTTAACTGATGTCATTGTTGTTCATTCGAAACTTTGTTCATTTGACTATACCCAATTGGGATATTAGTCACCCATCAAAAAGGAAACTATCAGTTCCTCAAAGTTGCCCTTAGTTAAGGCTATTAGAACAGGAGTGCCAAAATCCAGATGACTAGAAAGCAGCAAAGAATAATAGCTTTTAGTTCCCTCTGCTGCCATCCAATGCTTCTCTGCCTTTTTGCAGGTCAAATTTGGTAGCTGTACCCTTAGTAGTTATTTTACTTTTCCAGGTATTCAGTGTGTTTGATGAAGATGAGGATGATTGCTTTGACTTCACCCACTAGTCTCTTTTAACTCTACCCATTTTTTTTTCCTGATGTTGCTTGCTTTTTTTAATGTGGCTGTTGGCATGCCCATAAGACTTGAATGTGTCTGCCTGTCCGTCTGCCTTCTTCAGCAAATGTTTTCTTCTGGGCAGATGAGCCGGGGCATCTCTTCACTGTCTTTTCTTTAATGGCAGGATCCCACAAAAGGTGCTCCTGGTCTTCTAAGCCTGGCATCTCAATATAGATCACAACATGGCTTCCAGTGACATGGCAGACAGCACTAAGAAGACCAGCTCCAGGTAAGCCTGAAGCTTGTTTATGGAGGGCTGGGCCTGAGTAAAAGCATAAAAGTCTTTTACCATATACTGTATGAGTAGAGAGCAATGGACAAGGATGCCATCAAGACCTTATGGATCCTTCCTTTGACAAGCCTATCTCACAAGCTATTGTAAGGAAACATTTGAGAGAAATGAATCCCATATAAGACAACCAATGTGGTGAGATGGTTGACGTGTTGGAGTAGGACTGGGGAGATCCTGATTCAAGTCCAGTCTCAGCCATGAAAGCTTACTTGGTGACTTTGGGAAAGTCATTCCCTCCCAGATGAAATAACTTTTGAGGGTTCTCGTTGTGGAGATAAATTGAAGGAAAGAGCACTATGTTCATTGTCATTAAAAAACAGTGATTAATCATTCTCTGAATTCAGCTTCTCACCATCATCTCCCCTTTAGCATTTCAGAAGTGCTAGACCTCTGTCAGGTTGATGCTGAGACCATTCTTGGCAACTTGGGGTTCACAGAAGAATTAACACAGGCTGCCACTTGGATTCCTGCTCGGTTCTTCTCTGTTCCATCCCAAGCTGAGGGCATCAATTTCCAGCTCTTTCTAAGAGCTCAGATCCAACGGATTGAGATGGAGGATCCTTGCCTGATGTTAGTAAGTAAGTGTCTCTTTCATGATTGGAGGTTCTAAAAGTAGGCTCTCAAAGGATGAGAACACCTCTTTCTTGACAATGACAGGCCATTGTTCAATGGCAGAACATCTGCTTTGCATGAAAAGGGTCTTGGGTTTGATCTCTCTCATCTCCAGGTGAAAATGATCAGGTAGCAGGTAACAGCTCAGGAACAGGGTGGGGAATCTATGGTTGATCAGATGTTGGGGAAGTACTATTCCCAATAGCTCCAGTCAGCACAATCTATAGCAAGTGAAGCTGGAAGCTGGGGTTCAGCAATATCTGGAAGATCATGTGGTTCCCACCTTTGAGTAAATAATAGGCATGTTTAGGGCTTAACACTAAAGTTAAGAGGATTAGCACCAGGTGTATCTCTGTGCCTATCTGTCTGCGCCTATATCTATCTATGTGGTATAACTCTTTGTGCTTGATTACAATAGAGGTGAGACCATGGTGGCACTAGTTGTCTCACAGTTGGCAGGAAGGAGGAAGCAAAAGCATCATCTGAAAATGCTGGCAAGTGTACAGTTGTATGGGTGGAGGAAAGTGCCTCAGGATTTGCCATGTTGACCATGCAGTGGTATGGTTTAACTACAAATTGCAGTGATGATATTGCAAATTGTATTTAACAATGTAGAAAGGAGAAGCAATTTGGGAGGATCTGGGGGACACACAAAAGCTTGGGGGGCAGGCCACAGATTGCCCATCCTTGGTCTAGGTGTACATACTGAGACTCCATGGCCTTATAACCTTGGATGGGTGCCTTGGGTGCCTCTAAAGCCTTCCCAAAATTATCACCAAACAATAGTCTTTAATATGAAAGGGAAAATCATTACATGTGTAATTTTAATCATACAAACTGTGATGAATTTTAAGTGTGTTTAAGTGTGAATTAAATCAAATTGAACTTAGTGGACATGTTGGTTATAGGAGAACAGCTTCCTATGATATTCCTCAAAAGATATATACAGTGGTACCTCAAGATACGAACGCCCCACCTTACGAAAATTTCGAGATACGACCAGCTCCGGCCTCAAAAATTTACCTCAACATGCGAACTCTGCCTCAATCTACGAACCGGATCCGCGGCCATTTGCCCTGCTGCCACGCGGTCGCGGCTTCCTGTGGGTGAGATCGCGGTAGCAAGGAGACGTTCGGTGAGGTTTGTGGTGTGTTTTGTGGCGTTTGGAAGGTTTTTGGTGTGCTTGTCAGCAAAAATTGCAGAGCAGGTGTGGCAAGAATAAGGCTTTGAAGAAGAAAGTGACGATCGAACTGAAGAAGGACATTATAGAAAAGCACGATCGTGGGGTTCGTGTGACTGATCTGGCCGCGGAGTACAACATGGTGAAGTTGACCATCTCGACTATTTTGAAGAATAAAGATGCCATCAGAGAAGCTGATGTGGCAAAAGGAGTAACGACCTTAACGAGGAAGAGGACACAAGCACTGGAAGAGGTGGAAAAGCTGTTGTTAGTGTGGCTGAATGTCAGGATTAGTCCAGGAAACTCCAGGAGACAGTACAGACTCAATTCAGCAAGGTTTATTGGCTTCAGTCCCGTTACAGAAATCTTCTCAGAGTGAGAGTAAATTCCAGGGTCACCCGCTCAACCTCCCTTGCATTCCTTAGGGAGGGGCCAGTCTCATCTTCTTAACTCCTCCCCGTTGCTCTGGTGATGAGAGCACATTCTTGATCCCTCTCGTCCTGACTCTCACACTGAATGAGAAACAGCTGGCAGGTGATAGCGTGAGTGAAGCTATCATCTGTGAAAAAGCCAGGAAGCTGCACAGTGATTTACTGCAGAAAAACCCCTCTACCAGTGCAGCAAGTGAGGAATTTAAAGCCAGCAGAGGCTGGTTTGAGAAATTCCGCAGGAGAAGTGGCATCCACAATGTGGCAAGACATGGAGAGGCTTCCAGTTCTGACAATGCTGCTGCAGAAGCCTACAAGGAAGAATTTGAGGACTTCATAAAGGCGGAAGGATACATCCCTCAGCAAGTGTTCAACTGTGACGAGACAGGGCTCTTCTGGAAGAAGATGCCAAACAGAACCTACATCACGCAGGAGGAAAAGGCACTGCCAGGGCACAAGCCCATGAAGGACAGACTGACCCTTTTGCTGTGTGCGAATGCAAGCGGTGACCTGAAGATTAAGCCGCTACTGGTATACCATTCCCAGACCCCTCGTGCATTCAGGGAACACAGTGTGAACAAGGTCAGACTGCCTGTCATGTGGAGGGCCAATGCGAGAGCGTGGGTCACAAGGGAGTTGTTTATGGGATGGCTGCACGAGGTGTTCGCACCCAACGTTAAAAAATATATTTCCGACAACCAGCTGCCTGAAAGGTGCCTTCTTCTGATGGACAATGCACCGGCAAGAGGAGCTTGTTGAGGACCATGAGGAGGAGCTGACCACGGAAGAACTTGCTGAGCTCCAGAGTGAGCAACAGAAAGCGCTTGGTGAGGAGCATTCCACTGAGGAAGAGGAAGTCAGGGAGGAGGTGAGCAGTGACATGATTAAATCCATTATGGAAAAATGGAATGAGTGCCAGGACTTCTTTGAGAAGCACCACCCCGACATAACTGTAACGAACAGAGTGTTGAACATGATGAATGATAGCATGGTCTCTCATTTCCGGAGGGTTATGGAGCACAGGAAAAAACAACTGACTTTAGACAGGTTTTTCCCCAGAACTGAGCCTGCAGCTAAGAGGCAAAAAAGAGAGGAAACCCCTGAAGGAGATCTCCCTGATGTCCCTTTGGAGGGGGACTCTCCCTCCAAACAATAACTGCCTCCCCACCCCATTCTCCCTCTTCATACTGTGCTGTACGTACTTTTTTTCATATTTTTGTGGTTTAAAAATAAAATGCATATGTTTCAAAACTGTTTGTATTTACATTGAACCTTATGGGGAAATTTGCTTCAGGATGCGACCAAATTTGGAGGGCGGATTAGCCGTATTTACATTGAACCTTATGGGGAAATTTGCTTCAGGATGCGACCAAATTCGGAGGGCGGAACGGATTAACCGTATTTACATTGAACCCTATGGGAAAATTTGCTTCAGGATGCGACCAATTCGACTTGCGATCAGAGTCACGGAACGGGTTAAATTCGTATCTTGAGGTACCACTGTAAGCAGTTAGTAGGGAGGCACAAAACCTGACAATCTTTAGTTAATTTTACTTACCTGAAATATTATTTCAGCAGATGGGATCACCAGGTTTTACCTTATGTGGGCTCAGCAGTTAAGCAGGATTAAGCCTGGTTAAAACTTGGATGGGTGATTACCAAGGAATGCATAAGCTGTAGATTAGAATGGGAAGTTGAAAACATTCTGGAAGAAGGCAACCACAGCTTCCATACTGCTGCCAAGAAAACTGCACGGATATATCATTATTTTACCAGAAATCAGACTTTACTCTGGAACAGTAGGATGGCCATGCAAAGGAATGCTAAATATAGGAAAGGACATTAAAGGTGGTTCTAAATTGTGCCAGATGTGATTTACACAATCCTGAAGTTGCACAAGGAGTGAAAAACACAGAGGCTATCTTTTTGGGCACACATAATAGGGAAGCTGCCTTTTTGGTGCATGCACAAACATGTGCCTATTCACTCGTGTGCAAAAACTAGCTAACCTATACAAAATCCAACATTTACAAGGGATCCAAGAATGGAACAGAGATGTAAGTCAGGGGATGCCTCTGTATGTTAATTTGCCCAAACCATCCAAAGTGGACATAGTGTTACTAAATTATTTTTTAAATGAAAGGGCAAACATTCAAACGTTTGTCATCATACCAATGTATTTACTCTCATCTGGGAATGTGCACTGCGGAGTCTTGGCTGCAAAGATGTGAAATATGGAAGATTAAGAAGCAGGCAGTGCCTTTTCAATTGGAATGGTTTTTTCTCTGACACATCTCACTGCTCTTTTTTCAGGTCGGTTCAGACATGTCCAAACTCCGGGTACAACAGCTGATGATTGCTTCTGCCTCTATTCATATATATCTAAGACACCAGTGCAGGAGATCCCACCTGACCACTTGTTCTGGGCCTTTCCAGAAATCCCAGATTCCTGGAATGTTCCTTCCCAGCCAGAATCTTCCTCTCCTCTTCATAGCTTGCAAAAAGCTATGTGCTTGTATACCTCGCCCCGGAAAGAATGGCCTCCAAGAGCATTCAGTGTGGAGTCTTCTGTGAACTGCCTGAAACAGGAAATGTGGGAAGTGATAGAAGAGGCTCACAAAGACCTATTTCCATTTAACATGGAGGACATAGAGGATGACACGCAAGCAGTGCCAATTAGACACTCAGTTTGCCACAGTAGAATAGGCAGAAGGATGGCTTCTTCAGTGTCTGCCTTCATAGAGGCAGCTCCTGTGATTTCTCCCTGCTGCTACTGTGACGCTCCATTGTATTCTTGGAAAAACACAGAAATATCCTTGCCAGGATTAACAGGATGGCTTTCTTTCCCCTTTCGTGGGACAAGAAAGAAGAAGTTGGACAATGTTGGCCATCAAGAGTTATGCCATTTTGGACATCATTCTCCCCCAGAGGCTGCCTCTCCAGATGAAAGCAGTGAAGAATCTGATGAAGAGTAACCCCATGAGTGGAGAAAAGGACCGTATGGACACCTTGATCGGGTTATAATTTAGTGTGTGCACAAAGAACAGGAATCTAACATATCATACATCATCTTAATCATGTACTCTGTGGCCTAATCCCATGTATTTAAGCTTTAGCACCATATTGATGCTCTGAAGATGAATAGTAGTGGCCTACTTTAAATGGATAATGTAGAGATGACTTAACTGATGATGAAGTTGCTTGAGATTATTAATTAATTATTGGCAAGATTAGATTCAGTAGCTTTTGGAGATCTGAATTCAGCAGAAGTCTTTGGTGGAGGATGTGCACCTGAAGATAAGCAAAATATTAGTAATCATGTTGCAGAATGTCCCATTCAAAGAAAAATGCAAATATTCATACTATAGATGTCTTGGCTGCAGAATGTCCCATTCAAAGAAAAATGCAAATATTCATACTATAGATGTCTTGGGCTTAGTCCAGCTATACACGAATGCTGACAGACATTTATTATCTTTAAAGTAAAAGCTGGATTTATTAAAAAATATATGAATGCAAAAAAGCCCCACTTCTATCTGAACTACACCTTGAAGAGACAAACAATGGGCCAGGTGAGAAACAAGTGCAGGAACAACTGTGAAGTTGCTTCCCTTCATCCATCTAGTTAAAATGGCTTATAGGTACAAAAAGATGATGGAATCTCCAATGTAAACACGGGTCCTTACAGGTCATACATTTTGAGTAGTGATGAAGGGATTTTATTAAATGGTCCAATATCCCAACATCAACTATTCTGGAGTGATTCTTGGGTAACATTCTGTCCCAGCCATGCTTTCCATAATTTCTTAAAATGAAAGGATCAGATATTGGATCTTCTACACATAAGGCAAATTCTCTACAGTGGAGTTATGATCCTGTTAGTGATTTAAAAAACAGAGCCTTCTGCATCTCCATCCAGGGATCTAGAAGGCCACTGTCGAAACTAATATTTGTAGACCCCTGGGAAAACTATTCTCAGGGGCTATGTGTTAGGGAAAACCCCTTTCAAAACCCTCTGAAATCACACAGCTATAGTACAATGATAAATTGTCACAAAATGGAGGGTCAATTTCCAACTGATCTTTCTTAGCAGGAAAGAAATGTGTATAAGGCATTGGAAAGGAAAAGTTGTGTCTAAAAAAGAGAGGGAGCCCTCCAAAAACAAAAATTGTCCCCCTACATTTGGGTGAAATCATGGAAATATCACAGTTGGTGGCATTATCCTTTATCTAGGGCTGCTTCAGGCTATTTTCCTAAGCTGGGTGAATTGGTAACAGTATTTCTGTATTAAAGGGAGTTAAGTTGTGTTTTCATTTCAGGATAGCAACCTTTTATCAATATTCCTTAACAGTGAATTGGTGATGAAATCAGGGTTCCCACCATTGCCAGAGCAGCAATTCTGAGGTGCAACCCAAAAGCACCATTTCATTTCACACACCTGTTATATTTGCAATTTGCAAGTCACACATGTCTGTACAGTACAATACTGTAAAATAAAATTAAAAACATCACCAATTTTACACTGAAATCATTGCAATTTTCAGAAAAATAAACCAGAGACTATTACTTCAACTAAAACAATTTATGGTATTTGTGTAATTAGGCCTATAATAAACAATGGGCTTAAGGAATTTTGAGGCCCAATGTAACACCATGTTTGGGTCTGTCTCAGCACATAGACGTGTGGCTGTAAACTGCAATGGTGAAGGAAGAGGAAAATGTGTTTTAGAGGAAGTAGCCTTTTGCCCTATGGGACCAGAACAGTGCCTCTGATCACACAATAAAATCCTGTTTATAAAAGTATAAAATAAAATCCTACTTAGGAGAATAGTCCCACTGGCCAATCTATTTATTGGATTACATGGAAATAATAATAATATAATATTAATATTTATTATTATATTGTTATTAATATTATATTAATGATAATATTATCTTGCTTTAAAAACTAAGCACCACAGAACAGAAATAAAGGAATATAAAATATCAGTTGAATATATACAAAAATACCAAGTAGATATATTAAAACATAGGTAGCTCAAACTCTAAAGGAGTATTGGTCTACTAAACAGGTAACCACATTACAATATAAAGAATAAAGTAGACCCTATAAAACCTACTAACAATATAAAGCCCCAGGACCTGATGGTATTTCTGCAATATACTATTAGACTTTTTAAAAAATCCTGGTTAAACCATTAACTCAAGTAATGGATGAGTTTCAGGGGTGTGAAAAACTTCCTTCATCATAAAACGAGTTTTGTCCAGGTGGAGTTTGAGACTATGGACTTTTCCCCCGGGCATTGGGGTCAGAATTTTTGTTTGGGGGCTCTAGCATGGATGTATACGTCTCCTTCTGAATGGACGACTGCAATGCACTTTACATGAGCATCTGGAAGCTGCAGTTGGTTCAAAATGCAGTGGTGCTGGCAGTTATGTGTACTCCTTGATTAGCACACGTTACACCTCCGCTCCGCAAGCTGCATTGGTTGCCAGTATGCTTCCAGGTTCAGTTCAAGGTGCTGGTTATGACCTATAAAGCCCTATATGGCATGGGTTATTTGAGGGACCACCTCTCCCTGGTTGCATCTACCTGTCCCATCAGGACCAGCAGGAGAGGCAGGTTGTGGGCCCCATCTATGAAGGAGTGACACCTGGCAGGACCCAGAAAGAGAGCCTTTTCTTTTGTGGCACCTACCCTTTGGAACATCATCCCCCTGGAGATCAGAGTAGCCCCCATTGGCCTTTCATAAGGCTTTGAAGACATGGCTCCATCACTGGTCATGGGGGTTGGAATGTATGGCAGAGCCTGTGAGACGGTTATGTTGATGTTGGATTTTGATGTTTGCTTATAGTTTTATCCTGGCTGCTGTTTATGTATTTACTGTTACACTCGTTAGGTTGTATTTTTAAATTGTTGTTAGCTGCCCAGAGTCACAACAATGAGAGGGGCAGTGATACAAATTTAAATAAATAAATAAACAAACAAACAAATAGCTAGCTAGCTTTCTAGGGCTGCAATCTGATGATGAAATCAATTGTACTTCACTAAGAAATTTGCACCATTCTACCATCTTCAGTGTTTGCATCCAGGAGCAATTTTGAACCCACATTCTACGTGCCCATGAATAAGCTATGAAATGCAAGACCCTGTACAAGTTTCTCATGTTTTCCTTGGCTTAAGAAATTCATTTTTATGAAGGTGGGAGAAATATATTTTCAAGGTGTTCTCCATACCATTATTCTGACTGCAGACAACCAGAGTGCAGGTCGACACATTCAGGCGTAGATCTTCCAGTTGGTACAAGTTCAAAGACAGTAAACTCCATCATTTCAGAATTCATTCAAACCTGTCTATCTCCTGGTGTTGGCTCTGCCTTGGCTTACAATATGTTGTTTGTGTTCAGGCTTGAATCAATGATCAAGATGTTCTGTACTCAGATGTCCACATATTTCGCTTGGGAACTGATCCAGACATTATACAGCAAATGTACGAACAAGTGAAGAGCGGCCCAACTCCCAGGCTTTAGGCTAGGGTTGATGGAATGATGGAAGATAAAGGAGCACTGTGCGTGGCCCCAGAATTGACCTTCACTAGTTGTTGAGAACAAAGCAGTGGATAAATAGGCTGTAGGCCTTGTTAACATTCTCTTCCCTTTGAAAATTATGAGAAGTGAAAGTAACAGGGAAAGCAGTAAAAATCTCTCCCGGCTGCCTCACAACCAAGTTAGACGAGGTACCAGCCAGCTCATACTTCCATTAGCAACAGTAGTGTCTACCTTTTGGGCAATAGTACCAACTATTTTAACTGTGTTTACCAATGAAATTGTATGAACCTATGATGTCATGACTTTCTGATTATAACTGTTTAAAACCCAATGCCTTAGAATAAACTTTTGTGTTTGATTTGGAACGAAAAAGGTGTCCATCTTGTGTGTAGGATAAAGCTTTTAAAGAGATTTCCACATCTTGTGTGCTTAATTGGCCTCGCATACCAGGCGACAAACTGTTGTTTTGTTGATTGGAGGTGCTACCTTGTTTATTGCTCTGCTCTCTTTTTGGATTGGGGGGGTTGCTTTTATGCTGTGAGCTGCCTAAAGTCGATTAAAGATAGATAGATAGATAGATAGATAGATAGATAGATAGATAGATAGATAGATAGAATACTTTATTGGCCAAGTATGAGACATACAAGGAATTTGACTTCGGTGCAAAAAACTCTCAGTGTGTTTGCATAACATCAGGAAATAAGGAATAATAAAAAGTAATAACATTATATACTAAAACTATGCAATCAGAAGAGGAGAATTGGAGGAAGAATAATACTACGGCTATTGACTAACATATATTCATTTTTAAAAGGAGAAGCTATTGTCTAGCATATATTCACATTTAACAGAGCATTAGCAGTCATATTTTATCATGCAATGTCAACCAGTTGTCATGCTGCATTAATTAGGGGTTCAGCAGAGCAATGGCATGAGGGAAAAAACTGTTCCGGTGTCTAGATGTTTTAACATACGGTGCTCTGTAGCACCATCCCGAGGGAAGAAGTTGAAACAATTATTATCGAGTCGAGTTAATAAGTTAAATAAATAAAAGCTGTGTGTAAATCGCTAATTAGGTTGCCAACTAAACAAAAGAAATATATAGTATATGCAATATATTCCATAGTACTCAGAGAACATTACATTTCCTTTCATCTTAACATAGCAGGAGAAACATCAAAGTTCAGGAAGTGGAAGAGTCTGGCAGAGATGGTGTTTTTGCAGAAGAGGAAAGAGAGAGAGGCCAGACCTTCCAGGAAGGAGACTGTCTCCAAAAGCAGTATGCCAATAGTTTTAAATAATCATAATGACCAGAACCTCTTTCATGAGAAGTCCAGAAAAAAGGCAGAAAAAGTCCATTATGGTGATAAATCTGATTTTTAAAAAACTCATAAGTAAGTGTGGATATGCATACTTTTTAGTGATAATAGAACATAGAATAACTTGCTGCATTGCCCATGACTCCTCAAATTTTGGAGCAGAAGTTGTGAGCAAGCTGGGAAACCATACCTGGGCTGCACAAGTTGAGATGACCACCAGATGGAGGCAGAGAGATACAGATCATCAGAGTTTAGAGCAGTGTTGTCCAAACTTGGCCACTTTAAGATGAGTGGACTTCAACTCCAAGAATTCCCCAGCCAGCCATGCTTAAAGTGGCCAAGTTTGGACAACACTGGTTTAGAGTCTCTGTAGAGGGTCTCTAAAAACAACATCAGCAAAAGCAGAATACAGATAACTTGTTATAATTTTACAAGTCTGTTTCTGTGGTCAGTCAACTAAGGTATATCTGCACAACTACCCTGAAATAACAGTTAGAACTTTGCTTCCTTTCCAGAACAGTGTAAGAAACTGGGGCCTCCCACAGCCACACCTGTGTCCAAATGTGAACAGCATAGGCTATTTAATGGGCTTATGAGTTCCAGAGGTTGAGAAACAAGGCTATAATTAATAAACTATCAGCACAACCTATTAAACAACATTAAAGTGAATGGCACACAAGGAGATCAAATAAACCTTTGATGCACAATAGCAGCAATTAACAGTTTGCAGAGTAACAGAGAGATCTTGATTGACAATGGTCAATATCCTAGAATGACTCTAGGAAAAGGAGGAAGGAAGTGTGTAAATCAGGCTTAAGAGAAGGAAGGGGGGCTGCAGAAACTGAATTTGTGGGAGAAACTTAAGAGGAAGATATACAAGGAAGAAATCACTTGATTTGAGGATCAGTTAGGAAAGGGGAAAAAAGGAGCCACCTGTTCTTGTCTGTTGGCCAGGATACGATGGAAATTGATTTAGAAAAATGAAAATAAAAAAGAGAGGGGGAGGGAAAGGAGCAAGCAATGCTGGTTTTCTTCTGGGTAAAGTAAAGTGGAGAGAGAAGGACAAGAATGGATTTTTTCGACAGGAATTGTTCTCTTTGATTTGCTGACTATATGAGGGCCATTTTTATCCTTTCCTTGGAAAATTTCAAAACTGAAAACAAAACCAAGCCTCCACTTCAGGATTTGGAAAACCACTGAACTGTCAAAGAGTGAAGAAAAAGTAAAAATGCTTCCTGAACTGAGGGGATGAGGAAATAATAAATGCATATTTTTTTGAATAATGATTCTTGATAGACAGGACCTGTCAATGACTATCCTAACCGAAGGGTTTTTCTGAAGTGAAAATGCAGCAGAACATAACAAACCTGAACCCTGGAACTGCAGCTTATTCAATGTCAGAAGATTTAGTGTGCTTTTTTTGACATTCAACATCATAAAAATAGAAGTGAGGAAAAAAAGAAAAGAAAAGAAAGGAACTGCGCTTGTCTGCTGGCCAGGATGTGATAGAAATTGATTCAGCTCCTTTGGATATTAAAAATGAAAATAAACAAGAGAGGGGGAGGGAAAGGAGCATTGCCCCACCAGACAAGATTGCTGTTCTGCTCTGGATAGAAATAAAATGGAGAAAGAAAGAGAAAAATTTATCTTTTCAGCAGGAATTGTTCTCCTCTGTGGGAAAGGATAGAAGTATATTTACATACGTACAGCGTGTCTGGAGAGTTGTAATGAAATGTGGCCATCCTTTATTGTGTAAAAATGTTATATACATAAATACATATATGAGATGCCTATATGTATATGTGTGTGTTGTTTTCACTTTCTTTTTTTCCTTTTTCTGTTTAATTATAAATAAAGATGAAAAAAGACTATGTATAGATATAGATGTATGTGTGAACACGCACATAAATACAGTATTACCAATCCTTCCATTTTGGACTATACAAGAAAGTTAAATCAGAAGGGGTGGGGGTCCCCCCCCCCTTTTTTTGGTGCCTTCACCAAGAGAAACAGTTATGTCCTCTTTCCAACAGAGGGAACCCTAGGCCAATATTTAAGATTAAAACAGACCAAATTGATTGTGGAGAGAGTAGAAGTAAAATTATCCTCGGATCAGGGACCTTCCTAGGAAACGCTTCAGAAACGGTCATGTTTTAAATTCTAGATGAATTTATCAACACAACAAACTGTCTACTTTCATGATTATAATTAGCCTGCTCTTTTTTTTTTAAAGGATCTTTTTAATGAATAAATCACTGAATTGATCTGTATCAGCTTGGGTGAAAAAAAGGGGGTGACTAAGATGCAATCTTATGCTTATTTAACTGGAAATGAAGTCCACAGAATTCAGCGAGTTACTGCTGAGCAAACACATGCAGGCTTAAATTATAATACCGAGTTCCGCAGAAAGTAATCTTCTGAATGCCACTTCCTCAAATAAGATGCAGTAGTTGTCCTGATGCAGCTAGTCTTTCTTTTTAATCTCACAAATTATTGCTTGTTATCATTTGTGCCCTTCCCTCAAAGAAACTAAAGGTGAAATATAAGAGGCTATTTTGTCCTTACAGAAATTTGGGGTGGTAAGACTGAGCACCAGTCAAAGCTTGGCACTTCTATCTCCTTCATTAGAAACTGCTGGGCTGAAAGAGGTCCAATCACAATGGATGAATAATAAATCAAATTTGTTTATCAATGTAACAATCCAACTAGGTACCTTTTATGCTTTCTGGCAGAGAGAGACTACATGATGGCCTTCAGGTCATTTGGACTCCAATTTCTATAAACCCTGTTATGTTATGATTTAAAATACCTGGAGGCAGGTGATTGCCTATTCCTACTATATGAAACAGCATTATCATTAAAGACACTTACAGAACACTTACAGTGTTTCTCAATCTCAGAGCCTTTAAGATGTGTGGACTTCAACTCCCAGAATTCCCCAGCCAGCCATATTGGCTGGGGAATTCTGGGAGTTGAAGTCCACACATCTTAAAAGCCGAGACACACTGCTCTAGACAGAACAACAGCGCCCCCTTGTGGCTTTGTATGGAATGCCTTTGATAGCAGTCAATCCTGAGAGGAACTTTATGTAACCAAAGTGTGGGGAAAGGGATAATAAATGAGAGATCAGAGGGAAACAAAGTAAAGGGTAATGCTGATAAGAAGATTGAATGGAATTTTCTTCTGAAGCCCTGGTACAAGGCATTTCAAGGAAACTTTGAATTGCTTCATGAAGATGAGTCAGGTGGCCTCTTCACTTTAGCTGAGCAAGTTGCCTTGCCTCCATGTTCTGAATCACACTAGAAGAAAACCACAGCCCCTTTGCATAAGCCAAGTTGCTTTTACTCTAGTAAACTAATAGGATTCACTTGAGGGACATTAAATTTTTAATTTCAATCTATAGTAAATCCCTCAAATCTGGCATATGAACTTCTGGTATATGAAGAATAGGAGTCTGCTCCTATTACTACACAGGCTTTTAGTTGTTCATTGATTGTAATTTGTATAATCAGTTAGACAGGAGCATACATTGTATTTCAACATTTTCCACTCTTTAAGGACTGGACATGAAAGAATTTGTTACTGGCTAGTAACCATAGTTCATAAAGTGATCATCTGGGTAGTCCCCCATATGGACACTCTGCCTTGCAGGAAATTGACAGTGTGTTCTACAGCTGAAGTCTTTGCTAAGAGTCCCACCAACCTCATAGAGTGGTCCTAGCACCATTCTTTTCAGTTCCGGGATGGGCATAGCAGCGCAGATCCATGAAAACAGGTAAAGATCATCTGAGAGGGATAGATGGCTGGTTGGTGTGTATTCACAATTCATCAGAAGCTCTCTTTACAGAGAGAATAATTACAGAGAAATAACCAGTTCTTTATCATCCCACCTCCCAAAGGGTAGTAAAAGTTTACAGCCCCAGAAACTTGAGAAGAGATGGGCTCATTCATTCATTCCCCCACTCACAGTTTACTCACAAGCATCCATGCCAGTGTTCCAGCTCCCTGCTAATTGAGCCACACCCTAGCAATTTCAGGAATGTGTCAAGGTCCAGAGACAGCCTCACCCCACTCAGGCTTACAAAAGGAAACACTGAGATAGAGTGTGTGGGTTTGCAGGGGAAAAGGAGATAGAAAGTGGCAAGCAGGCGAGGAAGCGGGAGGTGATATCTGGAAATTTACAGCTATTACAGGCAGGCAAGAGGACTATCAGTCAATTGCCAGGACCACAAGCTAAAGTAAGTGGTGAATCCTGGTGGGATTCCTGCCTGGAGCTTGGCTTGGGAGCTCAGCTGGAGTGCTCAAAAGCAACACTGCTTAAGAGAAGAGCTTGGAGCTTGGCCTGGAGTTCAACAGCAACCAGAAAAGGAGCAACCACACTGAGGCAGCACCTCATCCCAACTAGTGCAAGAACTTTTGGAGGGAGGTAGACGTTGTATGCCACTTTACAGACTTTGAGAATTTTGTTTGCTTTAAGAACTGAGTATTAAAGACATATTTATGTGGCTATAGCAACCTGCAAGGCCTAGAAGAGTGGAGTTAACCCAGAGCAATAGCCTGTTGTTGGGGAAGGTATATGCCACAATAAAGCATTGTGTAGAGATCTGCTATGCTGGGGTGAAGAGATGCTGCCTAAGGAACAGTCAGATAAGAGACAGCATAGTCTGCAGCTGGATAGTGGGTGGGGAAAGAGTCTCAGAAGGGAGTTTCTTGGACTGTAAAGGTGATGGCAGGAGAATTGTACTTTCAGACTTGCAAGATGCTGTTAATGTAGCTTTACAATAAAGTGGAATTAGCTTATCTGGTCATGTTTCCTGTCTAGTCTACCTGGTAAGGCTGACATCAATCTTGCAAGTCTGAAAGATTAGACTGGAAAAGACAAGTATACTGGACTAGAAAAGAGCATTCTCAAGAGCTAGACAGGGTTGGTGGGGAACAATGCCACCATTTTGGTTTCTGTAAATGAGTTTGGTAATGTGATGGAATGGAATTATGAAGGCCAGGCTCAGGGAGATAAACATTTTCTTAGCTCGCCGGAGGAGCATGGGAGCTACAAGAGGATGAGACTGGTATCTCCCTGAGGAATGGCTGGCTGACTTCAGAGATGGGATTTCAGTCTGGGAAGATTCTTGCTAGAGGTTGTAGCTAATAAACATAGCTGAATTGAATTTGCCTTGTCTCTTGGAGTTCCTTGGGCTAGGCCTGACAGGTAACGGGGAACATTCACTATGGCAGCCATTTGGAGAATAGGCCAATATTCCTGATGGGAGCAGTCAGCCTTCCTTGCAGAACAGGATGACTGAACGTCAGTTAACAACTTTTGGAGAACCACACTCTGCCTAAGGTGATCCGAGCACTTGAGGGTGAAGGGGATCTGTGTCTTGATGTGGGACAGGGAAGAGGATCATCTGATGCTGACAAGAGAACAAAAGCCTTGGAGTCAGAGGCCCTCATGAAAGTTAGGTAAGCCCTATGTGACCCAGATACAAACTAGGCTATCTTCCCTTGTGGATTCCAATCCCCAGCAGAGAGTGCAAGCAGCTTAGATGAAGGAGTTTCCATACGTCTGGCTGCACTTTTGCTCACCCCTTTACTTCTCCGTGGAGGCTATTGCAAAAATCAGAGAACAAAACCAGACCAGGGCAGAAGCTGTTTCGTTTTTGTTTTTAGAAAGCAATATGTCATCTTCTGCACATAAAGCGTTCTGCTTCTGAAGAATGCATCAATCATAACTGCCCATTCGGAGCTGCTCCCCCCCTTTTTTTAAGTGATAGATGCAGCCCCGACTGAAGAAAGAAAGAAAGAAAGAAAGAAAGAAAGAAAGAAAGAAAGAAAGAAAGAAAGAAAGAAAGAAAGAAAGAAAGAAAGAAGAGACCCTCTTGTGTGAGCTGACCCCCTAAAGCCCACGGGACATCCTGTCCGTGAGAGAACATTGTTCAGGCCATTGAAACCCTTAAATCAAATCATGTTAACTTTCTAAAGCTCATTCAGATGCTAATCAGGCGGTTGGGCCTGCTGGGCCATTGGAGACTCACCAACAGCTGATGCCTGGATGCTGGATCGGTGACATTGCCGTTGACTCTAGAGAAGAATTTTGAGGAAAGCTGGGGGCATCCACTGTTCCGTGATGTTCTCCTAGATGAAATAGAGGCCTGATCAAACGAACCCTAGACTGTGGTCTTCAGAAATATTATCATCATACACTATCTCATAATAACAAGAACATGCAGACGGTAGAGCCTTTCCCTAAGAAAAAAAAAACTCTTCTGGCTCATGAACTTCTCTCCTTAGGAAGTTTTTCTCCCCACCTGTAAAGAAAGAGAGGACCCTGGAGAAGGAACGCAGCAGTTAGTAAAACATGAGTTAACGGATGTCAGCCTTTTGAGGTAGGCCAGATCAGGAAACGGACTCAAGAAATACTGGATGTAACCTAGAGTAATAGAATTTTGGAATCTAACAGCATTTTCCTTCCCATAATGAATGAAGTGGACAGATGGGCTCAAAGAGATTATTGGAACACTTGAAAGAGCTATGACTTATTAACAGAAGACAGAGCAGGGTGGCCAACATTTGTGCATGCACTTGCCACGAATCAACTCAAAGGATCAAGGGCACTGAACTCATTCAACCCCAGTGTTTGAGTGATAACCATGGGAGTCTCCTGGAGAGGCGAAAGAAGACAAATGACATATCCATGTGATGATATCATCACACAAATGAAATAAATTGTACATTTTGCATCATTTGCATAATGACTTAGGGATTTTCCCAGCTACGTCTGGTAGTAACAGTACCGTAGTAGAATAGAGCTACAGTAGAAATGGTTGTTTGTAAGAGATTGGTGGATACTACTTCAGGCTGAGGGTTGGTACCTCTGTAAATACTTCTTTGGTACGTCTCTTCTGACATCCAGTGCTCCAGATTTACAGAGCTTCACCTTCCATCACTCCCACCCCCATTAATGGTTTTCATATTCTCATTTCCACTGGTTGTAGCCCTCTAATTTCATGAATCAGGGAGCAGTCAACTTGATGCCTTCAGACTTTTGGATGAAAATGCTCATGATATCAATCATTAAACTGATGAGGATTGTTCCAAAACCTCTGGACAATACCATTTTGCCTACCACATCCCTGTTGGCATCATAGAATCGCTTTCTCTTCCATCCATCCTTCCTCCAACCAGCAATCTTATCCCTTTACCTAGGAATAAACATTCCCAAGGATGTATCCCTTTCAGATGTTTTAAAAATCCATGACTACATTCTTTTTCACATTATTCTGCAACTATCCTCTTCAACTATCCTTTCAAATATGTCTTTGAAGATGAGTTGAATTACATATTCTTCTTTCAAATGTATTTAAATGTACCATAGAGATTGAATTCCCATATGTTAGCTGCAAAATTCAGACAATCACCTGATGGAGGAACAGAGTAAGAGTTTTCTGTACCTCTTTGGTGCTACCTATTGATCATCCAAATGTTTGCAGCTGGATCAGATAGGCCTACATCTCAGTATTTAGACAACTGCAGAGGGGAGGGTAGCAAAGTTCCCAATCTGCATATTTTAAAAAGGTGGTTTTTTAGATTAAGCTCCATAAAAAACTCTCTGATCCTTCTCTGATTTCCAGCCTTCTGCCTGTCCCCTTCTATCTCCCTGCACTCAGTACCCTCTACAAATTTTGCAAACTCTTTAAGAATTCTGGGGTCTCCCTTATCTACCAACTATGAGTAGTCATCCTTGTCCCTGGCTCATCTGATGATGCCTCAACCTAACATGGATTTTTTCCCCATAGAAACTAGAGTTTATATACAGATATATAAACTGTAGATAAGTAGCCCAGCTCTCTTGGTTCTCCTTCTCAAGTGTCACCAGGCAGCAGCCGTGTCATCTGGCTGATGCTCCGGCAGTGGCGATTCCAAAAAGCCAGGCTGAAATTCAAGTTCTCGATCAGCAGCAAGCCAACAAATATTGCTTTAAATTGTAGCAGAGGGTGAAGAGAACGGAAGGAGAACTCCTTTTCTTCCTGAATTGCAGCCAGACGCAATTGCAACTTCCGTTTGGCTTAAAAAATAATGACTTTGTCTGTTTCCACTGCGCTCCCCATCCTTTTTCCTCTGTCTCATGTCCTTTGGGTGAAATACCTATAATCAGCTTCTGTCCTGTTTCCCCTGCTTAGTACAGTATGTTACCCACTCAAGAAAACTTTTCAGCTGAAAAAGGTGGCACAAAAGTGCTCATTGCAACAAACAACATCTTAGTTGCCCAGCACTTCTGTCACTGGGGCGTCCTTGTCATTGTGTTAGGCAGGCTGGGGTTACTGCACTACGTCAGCTTCATTCCCGCAACAGCTAATCCAATTTCCTGCTCGACCCCAACGGCAGGGAATTGCGGGAGCAAATATTGGGATAGGAAATTTTCATCCCACGCCTGTTTTCCTTTGAAGCCAGCCCCTGCACCCTGCACGGGAGAGGGCCTGAGACCGGCCATGGAAATAGAATTAGCCCACATTATGCGGCCATTCTAATTGGATCTCGGCAGCTGCAGCAACTGGGCTCCAATTAGCATGACACTAGGTGGGAGGTGGGGAAAATACAATTAAAGGGGGGAAATCAGGTGTGAGTCACTCAGCGCACAGAGACAGTTACCCTACATTGTGTGCCGGCCCAGCCCGGGCCTGTCTTGGCCAGTGATTGCAACATCGTGTCCTGCCTCCCCCCGCCCCCCCCCCCCCCACCTAGCTTGTCAAGTTGAGTGATTGTAGCAGCAGGGCAAGGAGAAGGCAGGAGGATTTGCAACCTATTCTGCATGACAAAGGGTGGTACCCAGAGGGGTCCGTCCGAGATAGATTGGGGTGCCAGAGCTCACAGCTGTAGGTTGTGTGGCAATCTAACCACCAAAGCAGGAGTGCAAAGGTGGCTTGTGGGAACCCCAGAAAGAAGGACAAAGCTGGGAAATGCCTGCCTACGTAAAAGGAGGTGGTGAGTCGAACTCGATGGAAGTTGCCTCTAATGAATAGAAATTGGACAGTAACAAATGTAGGTTACTGTTTCTCTCCCTCCTTCTAAAAACAAGGAAGCAAACCACAAAGGATTTTAAGATTCTGAAGCATTCTCTCCGTAATAATTAATGAACACAGCCACTTGATGGAATCCAGGCAAATTTGTCTGTCTGTTGTTGAGTGTTTTAAAATTTCCACTCTGATGCCAGCAGGACAATTTGGGAAGAAAGATGTTCCTCTTTTGCTTGTCTTTGCTTTGACATCTTGGAGTAGGTGAGTCTTCCCCTGTCCTTCCCCAGTGAAGAAAAGATCACTGGTTAAAAAGAAAATGGGTTGCCTTTAAAAGGACAAGAGCAAACAGGCTATTGGCAGTCCTTGGCCAGGACACTGACCCGCAGATGCTGACCATGAATACAGTTGGCTAGCCAGCAGCATCTTCAGGGGAGGGTAAAAGAAAAATCAAGATGACAGTTGCAGAAGTGTGGCCGTAGCCCTGCCTCTTTCTACCTGCATGTTGATGGACATACAAAAGGGGCGGGGCTTCAATAATGCTGCTGCGACCACCATCTTGACTTGCTGCTGAGGCTAGCCCAGGTTTCCCCAACCTGCTGCCCTCCAGACCTGTGAGATGCAAATTCTGCGATTTGTATTCTGACACATCTGAGGAGATATCAGGTAGCAGAAGAATAGGCCAGGGAAGGGTTAAAAATGAAACTGAGAACAGCATCGCTAGCCAGCCAAGGGCTTTTCAAAAATGATCCCTCAGCACAGGCAGTAGCAACTTTTCAAACATGCCCCAGTCCGGTGCCCCAAGAAGAGGCTGGCCTGACAGAAAGGCAGTTGCCCAGTCCAGGAACAGATGCAGCTGCTTTAAAGAGCTGCAGACAGGTATTATATTGGTGCTTCTGCATGTTCTGAGGCATATGATATATTCAGAGTGAATCCAAAGCTTTGCACAATCTGACTCAGTGCTGTCTCCTTCAAGTGAAATATAGTCCAGCGATCCAATTCTGAAATCCCAGGGCCTCTACCTGGTGGAAATTCAGCTTCAGGCCGCAGCCTTTACAGCCAAACTGGGCTTTTTTGAAGACAGAGTAGAAGAGGGCACAACAACCGAATCTAAACTTTCTGGTAAGTCTCATTAGACTTATCTCAAACCTTTTCTTGTGAGGATGTTGCACAATATACACAATGTGCGATTTAAGCCATCAAAAAGCATCAGCCTTTTTTAATATAGTGAACGGCCTAGCTCAGATCTTTGGATAACAAAGTCAGTCAGGGGCTGCCACTAGCTGAGACAGACACACGTGCGCATACACACACGCACGCACGTACACGTCAATATGCATGCAAAAATATTATAAGTGTACAATGCATCAATATATGCATGTCAATAATAGCTTGTCCTTTTCAGCAACCCCCTCCCCATAAAAAGCCCAGCTTTTATATTTGTTCATGCCTTTGAGATTATTTTGCAGCTGTCTTTTCTTTTCTTCTTTTCTTTTCTTTACTTCTTTTCTTTTCCAACTGACTGCTTCATTGTTCTGGTGAAGATACATAGAACTTTCCTGATGCCCCACCAATTAATGGGACAACTCACAAATATTTTTGTGAATATGTGCTGTGGTAACAGGCTAGGGAATATTACAGCCTTTCATTTAATTTTATCCCCACCCCCACCCCCATCTTCCTTATTTGCCACCATCATGTATGCTATGCCCCAAATCAACATCCCTTTACAGGCTACGGCTGGGACTCGATGGGGGTGAGACTATCTATAGGTCTGCCCCCTCTACCCTAGGGAAACACATGTCCCCCTACCCTCATTGGTCCCTGCTTCCTTCATTGGTGGATATTTTTTCTCTCCCCGCCTCCCCTGTCACTTCTGTTGTTTCTGAACAAGAGAATAATCACTGCGACTAACTTAACTTTTGTCAAAGGGAAAAGGGTTTTGTCTTCCTCAGAGCACAGCACCCAGAGCTGGTCCTGATTGGTGGGTTTGAATTTCACATGGGTGGAATGGTGTCAAGGTTTCCATCTTGCTGCGCCCAAGGGAATGCAGGGGGGGAGGATAGGAGGGGGGGAAGCACCACGAGGCTAGTTGACGTGTTGTCGGTTGACAGATGGGTCCCTGGACATGCTGAGGAGGTGCCAGAGGAATACAATGTGCAGCACTGCATCCAATCAGGGGGAGCGTGTGCACTCAAAGGGGAACTGCCGGCCACGTCCGATGGGGTTAGCTGGCTCAGAGTCACAAAGTCAGTGCTTTGGGCATGCGTGCCAGTGTGGCTTGGGGAAGGAAGCTGTTCACTCAAGATGCAACTCAAAACTGGCACAAAGATGCACACCCGTATTTGCATCTGGGTGCAGAAAGGGCACCTCACTCAAAGGATATCTGGAAATCTCTTAGGAAAGTGAGATGTAGAAAGAAAGGTCTCTTTCTGATGATCTGGGGGTGCAAAAAAAAAAAAAATCCATCTGGAATATGGGGTTTGCAGAGAAAGTGTAAGGAATGAGAAGATCAGGGATGAACATGTATGCTGGCAATTGTAGACTCCCAGTGTCCTTGTTCGCAGAACTAAACTGTACAAGTATCTGTAGATCATTCTTCTCCAGCCAATCCCCCAGTTGCTTCACCCCATTTGAACAGAAGGATCATGCAGTCTTGGAGTTATTGGGGTTGGTTGAAATTAGGCCATGGTAAGAGGGCAATCCTAGAAAATGTGGAAGGGGTACCATGAGTCCCTGCAGCAGACAGGCTTGAGCAATTCTGATGTCTTTAACATGCTGGTTTTCTCTGGCAGGAGAATTGCCTTTCCCCAGTTCCCTAAAGAGAACGCTTCTAATGTAACATGTGGCCTATTTAAGCACATTCCCCTTGCAGCAAGCACCCATTTAACAGAACAGCAGCTTGCCAGGGATGACCATGGTCTTTTCTGTGACTCACTTGATTTGCACTGGAGTGGGGGGCTTTCAAATTTGCAAGCCCAGGCTTGCTGCATGCACTGCTAGGATTCAGAAGAAACAATCCCCCTCGTGAGCATAAAAGAGCCCGAGATCAGATCACAGGGGAGATGTTTGAAAATGTGGCAAAGGAGCTGGAAAAGCTTGAGTTCTGCTTGAACTGAAAGTTCTGCTTGAGTGAAAGCTCCCCAGAGGGTAGGAAGAGTGGGGGGATGTTCCTCCCTGAACTCTGACAGATGTAAGGACTCTAGACAATAGGATTAGCCTGTGGCACGTGGACTCCTCCAACTCTGCTTTGGAAGGAGGACAATAGGCTGTCATCTCCCTGCTTGGTTCACCAGAGGTCATGCTTATAGGCTGGGCTCACAGGAGGTCAGTGTGCAAGGGGTGGCTCACTCTTTGACCCCAGATGCTTGTTCCTTTCATGCACCACACCCTGTCCAGGATAAAACTAGAACAGAATAAACAGCAAAAAGGCCACAGAGGAATAGCCTGTTCCTGCAGCCATCACCTTTTCAGTGGCTGCTTTCTTTCCTGCCTTGGGGTCCTGTTCTCAGAGTGAAAGCCACCATCTGAACCTGTTGGAAAGCACCATCTGCCTGGGAGCAGGGCAAGCGAGTGCCCCAACTGGCAGATTGATGGGCTGCAATCTGTTCTCTGCACTCCCTCCCCCAGCATCCCAGTCTGGAGACAGAACAGAAGCCCCCATTGGCTAATGAATTAATTAGTATTGCTGGCAATCCCAGATCCTCCAAGGCAAGATGGGGCAAGAGATGGCTGTTTGCATGGTGCTGGCATGTGGCAGAAGAAGGAGCCCCATGCAGTTCGGAGACCAAACCAGTAATTACACTCAGCAGGACCCCAAGCAAATCTGACTGAAGCTGAAAGGGAGGTTCCTAGCAATTACCACCCACCCGCTACCCATTTTCCTGATGCTAGTCAACCATCAAGATTTTCAGCTCAAGCAGTTATGACAAATAGAGGCCTTTGTACCTCAGTCTACCTGTTCCAAAGCATACCACACAACTGTATCTAAGAATCTGGGGATAGAAACAGTAGCTAAGCCCCAGGAATGGAAGGCAGGCAGGCAGGCAGGCAGCCTAAAATGAGGACTTAATCCCTAAATATATCCAGGACTGGAAGCATTGATTGTGTGTGTGTGTGTGTGTGTGTGTGTGTGTGTGTGTGTGTGTTTTGCTTATCTGCCTCCTTGCAACTTCTATACAAGCTCCTCAGTATAAGTTGTGTTTGTCTCCAGATTTGGTTCAGTTTATAGCAAATCAGCCCTGGTATGTAGGGTACAGAATGAAGAGATAAGATATACAAGAAGCAGAGAACTTTATATAAGACTGAATCCTGAAACATCAAAATCTTAGATAAGCCCTGACTTTAAAAATTACAGCTGATCCATGAATATACCTCCTCTTCTCTCCCCCATACATACTTCTTTTACTAGTTTCCCTCTTTTCAGCCCACTTTTTGCCTACCAGCATAACCAACGACACTATGGCAGTATGCCATGTGTTTAGTCCTACTAATATCTACAGGGGAAAGGATGAGGATATCTGTGGTTCAGTCTTCAGCATTGCCCTCAGCAATCCACACTGTGGGCTTAGTTTTATTGTTTTAAAAAGCAAGCACCTAGTCATCATTAAAATATTTAGACTGTGTAGGTAATGTCTGTTTTTTTTTTTTTTTTTTAAGAACAAGATCTGGCTAAACAAGATCTCTAGTGTTTAACAGATGGAACTTCGCTACTCTACTTCTCTGTTTTTTTCATGATCAGCAGGAACAAAGCAAATTGATATTATATGAGCAAATTCACTTGCATGATTTGCTTAATCTATAGCAATTGCAGAATTCATCTTTTCATGATACTGAAATGATACCTGTTAGAAACAATAGGGGTGGGCAACATGGTTCTCAGAGAGATTTTCTTTGATACCCACCTGCTTTTCCTTAAAGGTTCTTTTCATTTTTTTAAAGTAAAGGTAGTCCTTGTTTAGCGACCACAATTGGGACTGGTAACTTGGTCACTAAGTGAAGCGATCACTAAGTGAAACCGCAACTGTGCTTATGGTCTTACTTCAGCTTTCTTTTGCTTTACAGACCTGTGAAGGCCATAAATGTGAGGATTGGTCATAAACTTTAATTTTCATCACCGTTATAACTGTGAATGGTCGCTAAATGAGGACTACCTGTATTGAATGGGAAGTTGACATGCTGCAAAGTAACATATCCAAGCATCATCCTTAAGGCTCCATGGGCATTATTAGAAGTGGGTGGCAACAGACCCTGGTAATTAAAAACTGTGCCCTATTTCCCAGGGAGAAGAGAAAAGGTGGAGTGAGAAGGAGCATCCTTGGGTAAGTAGAAGAGGTGGCAGGAGGAGGGAATCTCACCAGTCTACTTTCTGGTAAATGAGTCTTTGTAAACATCCATAAGTCACAGTTTTTTGCCTGCATGCAAGGCACACAAAATCCCAAATAAATCTATTGAGCTAAAAATATTTCCTACCCCTGGACTGTCCATGGCTTAGATGCATAGTTTACTTGTCAAATGGGTCAAGCTTGTTTGTTGATCTTGTCCTGCCAATACTGGTGTCTCTTTAAGTGTGATCCTTAGCAGATAGGAGTACATCTCGATTTAAGACAGGTGGCCTACCTATCTTAACTGGATGGCCTACTCATATTGGACGACAACTGGTAACATTTTCAGCCATGCTGATTGGAAATACTGGGAGATATTCTACCATATTTGGAGTCATGTTTTGGAACACAACCCGGAAGTTATATTCAAGTATATCCAACTAACCTGTAAACATTGATAGGATGCCACATGACCATTGGATGTTCTGTGGGCAGAAAAGTAGTTAGTTAGTTAGTTAGTTAGTTAGTTAGTTAGTTAATTAATTAAGGATGTCATTTTGAGAATGCAGACCATGGCAAGTGTGAAACAAGTTTCAGGCAGAAAATATTGTGTGTGTCTGTGTGCATGTATATATATGACATCTTAGGGTGGTAAATCAGTGGCCCTTTTGATATTGTTGAATTACAACTCCCAGCAGCCCGTCAGCATGCTGATTGTGAGGGATGCTGGGAAATGCAGTTCAGTAATGTCTGAAGGGGAATGGGTTTTCCAGCCCTGATATACCTACATGGCATGTGCTCTTTTGATATGCTGTAACTGCCCCAAACTGAAATTGGAAGCTGGCATTTTTACATTTGCCATAAATGCCATCTGGTCTGTGTGTGTGTGCACACATGTGTATGCTTAATTCAATCCAAGAAGTAAGTCCAAGGATAAATACAAGTCTCTCTCTCTCTGTCTGTGTGAGTGTGTGCATGCCTGCCTGCCTACAGTCTATCATACGTGTCATTCTAGTGACATGGTAGGAAATTGACACAGAATTGGCACCATTCCTTCCTTGAGTATTTGCAATCTACACTGGTGTGGGGGAGGTACTAATGGTTATCCCTAGGGAGCAGGAATGAATTAGGGAGAGTCTGTGGAAGCCCATGAGAGCTGAGGAAGGAAATGTAGGCCTTAAGGACAGCACCAGAGTAGAGAGAAAAGTAGTGACTGCACGGTCAGTGTGATGGTAGAGCCTCTTCTGCGGATTTGACCTCCAACAAAGAAAACTAATCTGACTGAATTGTTCCTTTTTCCAAAAACCGTCACAGGGCTCTCTGGATAATACACTTGGCATTGTCTCAGCAGGATGTAACTTGGGACAAACGTCACCAGGGTCTTGCCTGGCTTCTTCAACTGATGACTGTCAGTAAGCAGTCTTGGTCTCATTTGCATGAAGGAATGCCAAAGCTGGTCCTTTTGATCACGAGAAGTGTAATGCCTTTTGCTCACTCCTGAATGACTTCAAAGAGGTGCCCATCTGTGCCTCCCCTCGTCTGCAGCTTCCCTGTTTTTAGAAACGGAGCACCATTTCCCAGAGACTCTACTTTTCAAAAAGCTCTTAAGTCTTGTTACTACCAACAATCATTTTGGTGCGTGGGGATGGGGGGGGGGGGGGCGGAGTTGACGCTTGCCATCAAAACTTATCTGAGTCAGGATGAGCGAAACAGACGTGCTTCGAACGCTTCTGTAGCAAATGGTCGTAAGAGTCTCTGTCCACGTGCAGATTCCAGCTCTCCCTTTTCTCTCTCCTACCATTCCCGTAACTTGAAATGGTTCCGCTTCCGAAAAGTTCAAGCCCCAGCGCTAGCGACGTTTGAAACTCCGAGGGCTTTGTCGACCCAGAAACTAGTGCAGACGCCCAGTTTAAAAAAAAAAATAAAAAAAAATAAAAAAATCCCTCGCGGTGGGGCGTGTCGTTCCGGCTCGCTCTTCTTCCTTCTCTCCCCAAAGGGGAGGAGCTCTCGAGCCGGCTCAGCCAAGCAGAAACCGCCAACACTAAAAAGCTTTCAAAAGTGCCGGGATCCCAAGGAGGAATTCGCCAGAAGCAGGAAGGAGCTGCCCCGGGGAAGTGTGGTTCTGAAAAGTCCTTGGAAAGGGAATGCGGGCGTCTAACTCCAAGACAGGGCGGAACTCCTGGATTTGAGAGGAAAACGATCGACGCTGTTTTTTCCAACCCACTCTGGGCAAGCGAGTGAAAAAGGGACAACCTTTCAACAGGAAATCGAAAACAGACCGAAGAGAGGCCAGGGGAACGGGGAGCGGCTAGTCATAGTACCTGGAAGGAGGGAGGGAGGGAGCTGGCCACGGCCTCTGGTGCTGAAAGGTCCGGCCGCCGAGGAAGAATGTTGGAAGGCAACTGAAACCGTCGACGGTCCTCATCTGGTTCTGCTCCAAGAACGGAGTGAGCGGGACGTGATCAAGATTTCCCTACGGTAAGTCGGAGGGAAGACGAGACTGTCCCCCATCAGAGATCGGCTAGAAGGCATTGCAGAAAGTCCCTTCTACCTCTGACTGGAAAGGGGTCGTAGGTTGAACTAAGTTTTAAACTGCTGCCTGCCTAAATTCCTTCTGATAGCGTCCCTTTTACCCACTGAAATAGTGTGTGATTAAAGGCTTTAATGCGTTCCCATGAGCAATCTTGACTGTGAATGCAAAAGCAAGCTAAATGTTAATTAACATTTAATTAATCCACATTATTCAATAATGAGTATCTCCATAGATTATGCTTGAACTATCTCCCAGACAGCAATGTTCATAATTAAAATCAATTAGTACACATTATTTACATGCACACAAACACACTGCCCTTGAACATATATAATGGTATTGTCTAAAGACTAGTGGATACAGAAAAGCATTTCTCTGATCAGAATAAAAGTGTATGAATACATAACAGAGATTCTTATTACTTTTTTATATGTTAACTTTTAAGGTACTTAATTCATCAAGGCAAAAGGGATAACTTTAGGTTTGTTATTCTATTCCAGTCTTTTCCAAATAGAGCATATTTAGATATGTTGGGACTATAACTCCCAGGCTGAGGAGGACTTTTTCAATTCAACTCAGAGAGGGCTGTTGAACAATTCTGGATTTTAATCTGTGAAAGTTGGATTAATCAAGTCATGGCATTTTTTTTGTTAAGACTGGGGAGAGGATAGTGATTAATCTATAAAATTGAAATGCTTGGTTAATGGCTTACCTGGAAGAAAGAGATCTCAGCCACCACAAAAATTGCAACAGCAAGGTTTGTGTGTGAGAGAAAATCCAGCACCTTAAGTTGCGCATGAACTATAGGGGCATTCAGGAGAGAAACAGCATGGAGGAGTAATAGCCTGTGTGTCCCAGGGGTAGTTTAATCCATTCTCTCACTCAAACTTGGGGATGTTTTCTTTGGTATCCCACTAAGTTTTCTGTGACTTCTGGAACTTAATGGTTTTGATATGTGATCAGTATTGGGGAGAAGCCATAATAAAGCACATGCTTTTGTGGCACTAAGATTCTCTGATTGAAAGTATCTTGGGTAACTGAAGGAAAGCATTGCTCTGGACCTTGGAGAGCTACTTTCAGCAAAGATTGGATGGCTGAATCTATGGCTGGACGTGGCATGAGAATTTCAGAGAGTGATGCAATTTAATCATTTTAAATGCAGGAGTGAGTGTTCTTGCTGAACTTAATGGTCTTGGGGGTCATGAAAGGAAGTGGTTTAGACTATTAAGGTAAAGTTGCCTTTGAGATTAGAACAACTCTTGACAACTTCATGGATATATATGTGGAGTTTGCTTGACACTAATACAGAAGTAACTTGCTATTACCTCTTTCCATAATGTTTTTTTTCCCCCCGAACTTCCTAGGCTAATGTAAGTCCAGGGATTTCCTGATAATCTCCTATCTTTTTTTTTTAAGTCAGCCAAAGCTGGCTAGATGTTGTTACTTTCTGCATTTTATTGAAGGGGAAGTGTCCTATTCATTGTACTGCAGATGGCCCCTGGACCACTGGGAAAACCCTTGCCCTGACAGCAACATTAGTTTCATAGTTTCAAGATGTGTCAGCCTTTTGACAGTCTGCAAAGTTGCCCCAGAATGTCTTTGCTGTTTGTTCTGTCATTTTAAAAAAGCACCCCATTTATTCAGAAGCCAGTAGGATTGAGAAACAGATTGGTGGTAATAAAAACATAAAAAGAAGAGAAGAATGATGGTTCCCACTCAGATTCAGTGAAAAGGGAAAACAAGAGATCCGGAGCAAAACTCAAAGTGTAGATGCCCACAGCTCCTTCAAATGAGGAAATAGGATGCCTCTTTCCATGCCCTTTGGCCAAGCCCCATCTGGCTCTGCTTTCCCCAGACTTCCCCAATTGAACTGACAGACAGCTTGTAATTCCCTAGGAATATTAATCAGCTATACCCCAACCCTTCAACCTCATGGCAATAGGAAGAGAATGGAATAGGAAGCTGGGAGGAGGGATTGCTCAGACTGTAAAGGTCTCTCTCCTCCAAACAGCCTTCATCGACAAGGCTAGCATGAAAGAATTATCAAAGTAAAAGAGAAATCCTAGTTTCAGATGCAGATACACCTAAATTAGGTGTATATACTCTTGGAAAACTAGGGTGGGATAGAGATATTTGGAAATAATTTGGTAATGTGTCTTTTGAAAGTGGAACTGGTGTGGATTTGTGTGGGTAAGAAAGAGAGAGAAGGAGAGAAAGCAGCAACATAATTATGTACTTCTGTATTTTATTTTATTTTTTTTTGTCTGCGCTCAGTCATTACTGACCCTGCAGTGACCGCCTGGACGAATCCTTGCAGTTTTCAAGGCAATTGCGCCACCGCATCCCCTCTGTACTTCTGTATACATGGAATTAAACTGGCACAAATTTAAAACTAGTGTGAATTTGCATTTTTCTTAGTTTTTCAAACAGCGTTTAAGACTGACAGCACTTTATTAAGATTTGGATTTTTAAATTCAACCATAAACAGGATTTGTTTATGGGAGGTAAAGATATCCCAAACCACTAAAAAAGCCAGGAAATTTGTAACTTAGAATAGGGAAAGAATAGGAGGAATGAGAAAGGCTTACTGTTTAATTGCAAACACAATTAAGTTAGCAAATGTCGAGCTAAAGATTCAAGTTGGCAGTTTTCTGTAACAATAATTTAAAATCTCTGTATGCTTATAGTGAAGAGATATGGCCCGGCTTAGTGGAAAGAAATACATGCTTTCCATGAAAAAGTTCTTAATTTCATTCTCCGTTTTTTGCAAATAGAGTTGTGAATGAACAGAACTTTGACAAGCTACAATCAATCAGGGGGAATGAGGACTCAATGAATGAAGAGCTCTGAATTTGACATGGTAGTGCTCTGGGTGGAGTTTAAATTCCTTCCACTGAATTAGAACTTGTGTTCTTAAAACATGCCCTTAATAAGGACTGGATCTGGCAAAGCAGCAACCACTGCTAGAGATAATCGGTATGTCAATACTGCTCAGCTGCCTCCCACGACTATTAAGAGAATGGCCAAGGGTTTTTAACTCTAAAAGGTGGGAATCCTGATATGGCCTAATGGCTAATCAACCATAAACTGAACTAAAAGGTGGGAGGAAAAAGAGTTTAACTCTGGTGCATAAACCTACACAAAAACTTTGATTTCTTTGCCCTGCATAGAAGGGCAAAGGGTATATATGAATCCTGTCTTGTCTGCAATAAAGGTTCTAATCTATTTACATTGTGCCTAGTTTTCTGCCAAGTTAAGACTGCTAAAAAAAAAAGGGTTAAGTGCCTGGAGAACTCCCACTTACAAACTTACATGACAAGTGACTCTTGAAACAGAGGGACCTTTGAAAATCAGGTTGTGTGACATAGCCTAAGGATAAGGCTACTATTCCAAGCAACAGAAGAAATATTCTAAAATTGCTCTTAACTTACACTGTAAAGGATCAACAGTGTAGTGCTGGGGCAAAGCAGTAGTTTCTTCAGCATATAACTTACAGATAATAAGCCATTGTGGAGTCAGCTGTGCTGCCTAGAAAGAGGATCAAAACTCTTGCAGCTGGCTAACTGCTAATGCTGCTGCAGTTGTAAGGTATAGGTAAAGACCAGTGCTAGGACCACATTGGATAGATTGGGTTGGTCTGTTGAGCTTCAGTAAGTGCTTTTGCACCTTGTTGATATTGAGGTGCAGAATAAAATAAAATTGCAAAGATTTCTGTGTTGGTTTTGGTTGGGTCATTTTTCTGTATATACATTGTATACAAGTTTTTCTACCCAGTTGCTTTTTGCTGAGCTACAGCAGACACACTGTGGCTTGAACCTCCTTAATAGGTAGGATGATAGTCTATGCTAACTGCTACTCACTATCCAATCTAGAGAAAAATTGGAGAAGGGGATGATTTTTACAACTTATATTTATTTCCCTATGAGAAACAATGGAAGCATGTGCTAAGTATAGAATTTATTAGATTGTCAGTTTTATTTGTTTTTTACTAATTATGTTTTGAGATTTCATTTTGCTTCATTGTGTTATAAACTTTTGTTATAACAATACATTCATTCATTCACTCATCGATTCAGAGCAAGGAACTGCAAACAACTATATGAAATGTAGCTCTTTGGTGTTAATAAAACAGGTTCATTTTCATCATAAATGTAAGAAAAGTCTCCCCGTTCTTAAGTCCCTTAATCCTATATTATTTTGTGGCTCTTTACAAGAGCTCATGGCCCACTGCTACCTATTCAGTTGGGATAAGCTGATATTGTTAGTATTGTACCAGCCTCCCTGATGCATAGCAACCTCCCTGTGTGAGCTCCTGGAATCCATGCCATAGGTTGGCAGTGATGTTCCCTAGGCTAATGGTCCTGAGGAACTTCAACCTGCCTTCTCTGGGGCAGGATCTGAAGCATTTCAGGGGTTCATGGCTGCCATGACAGTCATGGGCCTGACCTAGGTCACTGAGAGCCTGACACATGATAGTGGTCATATGACTGATCTGGTTTTCTTGTCAGAGCAGTGGCAACATGATCTGGAGTTGGAAGAGGCCTGTATTGTTCCCCTGTCATGGCCAGATCACTCTCTGGTAGCCCTGGAGTTCTCTAACACTGCTCCCCATTGCGGGGAAGCTGGATCTATTTGATTGGTCTGCTCCAGGCAACTAATGGACCTTAGTAGGTTCCAGAGGGAGATTGGGGTTGTTCCTGATGGTCTGCTGCATGGCCCAACTGAAGCCCTGGTCACTGTCTGGAATGAGGGGGCAATGGAACTTTGGATTAGATCACACCCATGTGGCCTTTCTCCTCCTATGGATTCTGAAAGTCCCCTTGCTTTACAGAAGAGGCAGATGAAATGGCTGAGGAGATTCCTGGAGTACTGCTGGAGACAATGAGGAATGAACCTGACTAAGCATGAGTTAGAGCTGCTATTAGGGCTTACTTCATGGTGGCAAGGACAGCAAAACATCAGTATTTCTCTGCCATTATGGTGTCCATGGATAGCCCTTTGGCGGCCTTGTTTAAGGTAATCCAGGCCCTCCTAGGAAGGGCTGGCTTGGAGGTTTACTTGCAAGGTCACCATGAGGAATATGCTAGACATCCATCAGATGAAGTTGTTCAGATTTGCTCCAAGTCAGACTCCAGCCTTGAAGCAGCTCCTGTGGAGGTGGCTGAGGCTCATTCTGGCTTGGTAGTCTTAGAAGAGTGATTCTCTTGGTCCTGATGAAATGGACAGGGTTCTTGGTACTACTAGCTTGGCCACCTGTATATTAGATTCATATCTCTCCTGGTTGGCCAAGGCCTCCCAGGAAATAATATATGGCTGGGTTCTGGTAGTGGTGAATTCATACTTGAGAGAGGGTATGGTTCCACCATTCCTTAAAGAGGCAATAGTTCACCCACTCCTCAAGAAGCTATTGCTAGACCCAACTATGCTGGACAATTTTTGTCCAGTCTAACCTTCCCTTTGTAGAGAAGGTTGTGGAGAAAATAGTCATTTGGATGCTCCAGAGATCCCTGGAGGAAGTGGATTATCTTGACCCTTTTCAGTCAGGATTCAGACCTAGGTGTGGGACTGAAACTGCATTGAGTGTGCTAGTAGATGACCTCTGAGGAGCGGAATGGGGATGGTGTGTCCATCCTTATTGTTCTTGACTCTCAGTGGCCTTCAGTACCATTGATCAGGGTATCCTGCTGGATGAGATTTGGGGGCTAGGAGTGAGCAGCACGATGTGGACTGGTTCGCTTCCCTCCTTCATGGCCAGTTCCAGTAGGTGTTGATGTGGGGAGAGATCTAACTCACAGCACCTGCTTTGCAGGATTCCACAAGGCTCAGCACTTTCTTCACTCCTGCTTAACATCTACATGATTCCACTGGGTGAGATCATCCAACAGCATGGGGTGAGGAATCATCCACTGATGATACCCAGCTTTACATCTCCACCCCTGGCTGCCCAAGTGATGCTGTGGAGGGTCCATCTCAGTGTCTGGAGGCTATGGGGGGGTTTAATGGGGAAGAACAGACTTCAGCCTAGCAAGATTGAGTGGTTCAAGGTTCCAGGGCCTCTAGGTTCCAGAGCCTTTCTATTTTTGGTTCTTCATGGGGCTGCACTACCCTAAAAAGAACCAGTATTGGAGTTTGGAGGTCCTCCTGGACTAATGGCTCCTGTTCAAGAAACAGGTGGCAGATGTGGCCAGGAAGGCTTTTGCACAGATTTGTGTTGTGTGCCAATTTTGCCTGTTCCAGGCTCTGCTCACTGTTACTCATGCCTTAGTCACCTCCTGAATGGAGTACTGCAATGTGTTTTACAAGGGGCTGCCCTTGAAGAGCATCCAGAAGCTGCAGCTGATTCAGAATGGAGCACTGCAGGCAATCCCTCCTTGATCAATGCATATTACATATCTGTTCCATGAGCTGCATTGGTTGCCAGTATGTTTCTGGGTTCAAATCAAAGTGCTGGTGGATATTTAAAAAGCCCTTTGTGGTATGGGGCCAGGTTATTTGAGGAACCACTTTGCCCCATTTGTATCTACCAATGCCATCACATCCAGTTGGTGAGGCATGCTATGGGTCCTGTCCATTAGAGAGTGTCATCTGATGGAACCCTGGAAAAAAGCCTTTTCTGTTGTGGTGCTGCTCTTTGGAACATGATCCCCTTGGAGATCAGATTAACCAGAATCCAGATGGCTTTTTGTAAGGTGTTGAAGACACGGGTCATGGGGTTCAAAATGTATGGCAGAGTCTGTGAGATGGTTATGCTGATATTGGATTTTGATATTTGTTTATAGTTTTATCCCAGCTGCTGGTTATGCCAGTTATTTTTATGCTGTTGTTAGGTTGTATTTTTTAATTGCTGTTAGCTGCCCAGAGTCACAACAATGAGATGGGGAGCCATTCAAATAAATAAACATTATACACCATGCCATTTTGTCATTTTTAAAAATCTTCCTCATGTGATCTCAGTCAATCAGGGATCACCTAACTAATTGTGAAAACATCCCTAAGCTATTGGCCAATTATCTAAATGGAATAAGGATAACATCTTCGACTCATGGGAAATTCTAGTTAATCATGCCTCTCTAAGCCAATTAGTCTAATAAATAAGTTATTAGACCAGGATCAGGGAGATCCATGTTCACATTCACACAGCCGTGGAAGCTCATGGGATGATTTTGGGCCAGTCACTGTCATGCAGGATGATTATGGGAACAGAGTTGGAGGAGGGAATCGTATATATCCTGCCATGAGCTACTTGAGGATAGACAGAAGATATACCTAACAAACTCTAAACACGTGTCACTATTTCATATTGAACTGTGAAAAAAAAAAGGCTTTTTCATTTTGGACTTTGAAAGGGGAACCCATTCTTTCACTGCTTGTTAAGAGATTTGCAGGAGGGACCTCACACTTTCGAAGAGCAACTATTCCTCTTCCTTTAGAAACTTTCACAATGAAGAATTAGCTTGAAAGTTTTAAGTGGGTATGATTTGGTCACTTCAGAAGACGTAACATTAGTCTTGACATAGATGTCTTCCTTTTCTCAGCCTTTAGTTCAGTTCTTAACTATGCTAAATTATGCTTCATAATCTGGAAGCTGATGCCTTTCCAGACTTAAAAGCTTTAAAGTAAGAACAAGAATGATGGCCTTGGGCCTCCTGAAAATCTGAACCAAATTACATGCAGAACCTCCTATTCAGAGAAGACATCTGCTGAAATTTTAAGCAAGGTAAAAAAGAGATATGAAGTTTATAGAAATGATTTACAGAAGTGGGAGGATTGAATTAATCATAAGTGTATCATAATCTCATTGTTCCTATTAGCTGCTCAGCATTATCAATGTATCCCCTTAGAAACTCCTCAAGATACTAAAGTTAGCAAGGCAGTTAAGGCTGTCAAATAAATGCTGTTGCATGCTGGCTACCAGACTTGCTAAATATGATATAAATTTGTCATGCAACACACAAAGTTGTTTGTTACAGGTTGTCAACCCACACATATGCAAAACACCCACAGAAGCATATTGGGCACTGAGTCCACAGATCAGGGATTTTGTAAGGTATATGCCACTTACAATTGCTTTTTAAAAAAAGTATTCCTTTAATTTCCATCCTCATGCAATGGAAGTACTAGCTGATTTCCCACCATAACTGTCTGTCACACTTACACAGGATTTTTCTGGGTCCCAACTCCTCAGTACCAGCACCACAATGCTGGCAGAGAAGGGAACAATCTGAGAAGAAGTTTAAGAATGAGACAGAAAAGGAGAATTTATTTCAGAGCTGCTGCTTTTTCCAACAAAACATTGAATCTGAGGATTTTCCTTAGCTCGTAGTGATAAAGGAAAGCAGTGATTTTTTCCTCCAGTTTTCCTTTATGTGGCTCTCTCCAGATGTGCTGAGTAATATCTTGGAATTTGGGGAGTTCTAGCTGGCATATACATGCAGGGCATCAGGTTCCAAAAAGCAGGTTTTCTTGCTTAATAATGTCTTTTTGGTGATACATAACCAAGAACATCATGTTGAGATAGATGACAGTGGTCACTGTTGTATATAAATCGGCAGCGATACTCAAATCCAGGAAATCTAAGATTCTGCTCTGTCCTTCTTCTCATAATGCATTTGAATGGTACCCTCCACCACAGATTTATCGAAAGCCTTTAGTCAAAACAGAATCCAATCCTTATGTGGAAATGATAGGACTGCACCAAATTAAAGTGGATGTGCAGGGAGATCCAGTTAATTCGGCCTGCCATCCCATTAATCACAAGGCAATGAACAGAAATAAAATGAATGCCCTCAAAAAGCAGGATGGGAAAAGAATAAATGAAGCCCTGTCATAAAAAATAAATGCTAAAAAATAAGCCTATATGAAGCTTCAGAGAGGTGCTTCCCTTTGCCAATACTTCATGTAAAGCATCCCTTTGGATTGTTTTGCAAAGCAACATAGCTCAACTAACCTCAAAAGAGTTGTATTGCCAAACTGACATCCTTCTGGGACCTCTAGCCCTTCCATTTGCTGGACACGCATAGAAACCTCCTGTAGAGCTTCCAAGAGGTATTGGAAGTACTGGAGAAAGTTCCCAAAGTGATACGAGGACACCTCAATGTGTCAGACTGCATCATCTCTACCATTTAATGAGGCAAACAGCATGGTCTTGCCTTACTCAGACAGTCAGACCTAGTACAAGATAAATCTGGCAGTGAAGTTATGGTAGGACAAACCTTCCAGGACTCTTTTTCTATAGTTTTTCAAATTTCAGATGAAACACGTTTGGCAATTAGTTAGCTAGATTTTTCACTTATCTTTCCTCCAGGAGTTCAAGAAAGCTTACATGAGGGTCTCCCTTCATTTTATCTCCATAACAATCCTGTGAAATACATTGGGCTGGGAGAGAGTAACTGGGCCAAAGTCACTCGGTAAGCTTCTTTGGGTGAAGGAGGACTTGAAATCTCTTAGTTCTAGAACAACAACTTCACCATTTTACCACATTGCCCCTCTTGGTCTGATGTGAAAGATCTAGATCTTTTAGGATACTGTTTTATAGCCCTGGCGCAAGTTTCTGGAAGTGAATCTAAACTCTGGTCAAACATGATCTGTTGCCATGCTCTGCACAGTCAGCAGAGTTGTATAACTTGTATAATGGCAGACACCCCAAGCACATAGGCTATGTCCAGGTGTTTTACAGCCATCCTGGTAGTCCCAGAGGTTTACTGAATATTTGGATTGCTAGATCAGACATTCTGCAGGCTTACTGTAGAAGACTCTGTTTATCCCATACCTTTAAAGCATCATTTGAAGTAAGCAGCCCCTTAGCCTGATCCAAGGACACTGCTTTCATTAAAGCAGATAAGATAGCAGTCAAATGTATTTGTGCTTTTATCCATTATTTCATCTAAGAAACTGAAATGAATAACCCCTTTATCCCATTTGATCCTCAGTGAAAACCAGGTGAGGCGGCTTAAATAGTCCGTGATCATCCAGTGATTTGAATCTGTTTTTTTTCTCTCCAACAATCCTCCCACTCACTGCGAAGGAGCAGACTATCCTTTTGCCACAGGTTGGGTAGATTTATGCTATCTGGTCCCACATGTATTTTAAGGTAGGGCTCAGTTATTACATTCTGATTACTTTAAAAGGTAAAGACCCACTCGAGCTCTGTTAATTGAATCCATGGAGTTTTCTTGGCAACAATACAGAAGTGCCTTCTTTCAGGATGTTTAACTAATACATAATTAGGATCTGCTTGGTACCAGTTGTATAATAATTCTCTCTCTAATCTATTATACAAGTCCCATCAGGCATATTAAAAGTGGGATTTGCTATATTGGATGTGGCAATGACCAATCGACCGATTAGATGGGTGGCACATTTTCAACAAAGCTGCTTATACCTTAAGCTTTATTAAATGAGTACATCAAGCTGACAAGAAGTTGATTATCATGAAACCTGGGCCGCTTCCTCCCCTCCACCCCCATGTAGTTACTGTAGCAATCATTATTCATCAAAGGTAAATGAGGTTACCAGGAAAGGTGCTCAGGTTTTCAAGGAACATGCATCAAATCATGGGCCAGATCAGCATTTCTAGCCATTTCTTTTATCTCCATAGAGACTGAAATATGATTATAGTTTGAAACTTAGAAGCTGCCCATTGACAGGTTTTAAAAGCTGATCTGCAAAGATTACAGAAAAACTGAAGTGAAGCGTTCACTAAAATGCCCACTTTTCTCCAATTCCAAGTCCTACATATACTAAATAACTGCAACTCCATTTTCTAGATATAAATGCTTAGGTAGCCAAAAGGTGTTGTTCATACTCAAGAGGAAGGCATCAATAGGCTTAAGAGAACCCCAAGATTTGCAAAAAGTAAAAAAAGAAAAAAAATAAGAGTAGAAACAACAACTCAGTGAGGACTAAACAAGTCAGAAGGCATGGATGATTAGTCAAGGTTAGGGGGAAATTGCAATGGGATATTGTGAGAAAAGGTACTGCTTTAATCAGACTCTTAAAAACACTCTGTATGACTGAATTTTGCTGAAGAACCCATCTGTTAATATAAAATGCAAAATCTCAATTTTGCAATTGAAACCTGAAGTTCTTCTTTTTCTGTCAAACAAAAGGATGATATATTTATACCTACTTGTGACCATCCAATTGTTTCTCACTGAGCACTGGTCCAGAAATACTCAGTTCCCTGAAAACTATGGAATTCACATAAATCCTAGTTAATTTATTCAATTGGCTTTAATGTATCTAATACCTTAGTCATGACTAATTTTAGCTAAAACATCTCATTTGGTGTATCTGTTTTGTTAGATTTTCCTATAAATCTCTCTCAAAATGTTTATATATAATTTTCCAAAAGAATATCCCTCTCCTTTCTTGCTTCTACTTTTATTTCAGATAAAATTTCATCATAACTTAGTTATCAATGCAATTCTATCCTATCTCCATTTATTGAAGTGATGTGAAATCCTTGGAAATCCCACATATGCTTTGCCAGCTTCCCTGCCCAATTATTTCTATTCTATAATTTTACTTTAAACATAGTTAAATAGCAATTTAGACGTTAGCTTGGCTGTGGATTTCCCTTTGTAGGAATGAAGGTCAGATTATAGGCAATTAATGAGAATTTCATCTTCTTGCAAGGATTGCTCATGAAAGAGAATATGCTCTACATGCGTAAGGTTGCAGATTCAGTCCCTCAGCCAAAAGTAGGGAAGGCAAAACATCTGCCTCAAACCCAGAGAAATCATTGCCAGGCATTGCTAAAAATACAGTGATAGATGGACTAATGATTTGGCTTTAGTAGAAGACAGTTCCCTATGTTCCCATGGCTAAAGGAAAGACTTGATCACAGAATCGCTTGTGATCCCCAAGCCAAACATGGACATAGTGCTGGTCAGCCCCACTAGGAAGACCAGACCAAAAAAAGAACTCCACAGGAAGACCAGAACTATACTTTATTGAGATTGGCTATAAGAACAGAATGTTGCAATTCTGAATGTGCTGTTCTTCCCCTCCTTCTTACACTCTGGTGAATTAAGAAGGCATTTGCCTGAGTCACTTCTGAGTATTATCTTGTTTCCCAGGATTTAAAAAATGCTTCACCTCCCCATGTTCAGTAGCCCACCAGGCAACAGTCATTGTTCTGCAACTATTGCTGCTAGAAAATGCAAAAAAAGAGAAAGAGTCATTGCATTTTCAAGCAACAACATGTAGCTGCTGGGCTACATTTGGCTTGTGGATTGCTAAGTTATGCAGGCCTTTGGTTATGGCTGAACCTGTTATTCTATGAACTGTAATTTTGGGGAAGGGACCTGTCTTCAAAATAAAGCCCTGCTTAGGTCAAGGGTGAGTTATATAATGTACTAAACGTGGTATAACAAAGACTAATATTTATACTTCCTATTATATTTCTTTAAGATTTTAGACTTGAGTCCCATGGAATTGATATGGGTTGTATGGTTGTTTTTTCAGGGTAAAGGGATGGCCAAACTCTACCCCAAGCCCAAAGAGATGGCTGAACTCATATCTTCTCAATCCTGGATCGATGAAGCCTTGAGTACCCAAAATGAAACGAAGGACAAAGACAGCCGGCAAGCCACCTATGAGATTCTTTCTGGCATTAATGATGAGAATGAGAGTGTTGAGGACGAAGAGGAAGAAGATAATGGGAAGCCCAAGAGAAGGGGGCCAAAAAAGAAGAAGATGACCAAAGCAAGGCTGGAGCGATTCAGGGCTCGCCGAGTGAAAGCTAATGCCCGGGAACGAACACGGATGCATGGACTTAATGATGCTCTGGATAACCTGAGGCGGGTCATGCCCTGCTATTCTAAAACCCAGAAGCTGTCCAAAATTGAGACACTGAGACTAGCCAGGAACTACATTTGGGCTTTGTCAGAGGTTCTGGAAAGTGGGCAGACTCCAGAAGGGAAAGGTTTTGTGGAGATGCTGTGTAAAGGTTTGTCCCAACCAACCAGCAATCTGGTTGCTGGTTGTCTCCAGCTAGGACCACAATCCCTGTTCCTGGAGAAGCATGAGGAGAAAGTCCCTGTTTCTGACTCAGCTGTGTCCAGTCATGGTTTTCTTCCAGGATTGCCCAGTCCACCGTATGGAAGCATGGAGACACACCTTGTACATTTAAAACCTCCCTCTTTCAAAACCCTGGTAGACACTTCCTTTGGCAATCACCACCCAGACTGTACATCTCCAACATATGAGGGTCCCTTGACACCTCCTCTGAGCATCACTGGGAATTTTTCCCTAAAGCAAGATGGATCTCCAGACCTAGAAAAATCATACAGCTTTATGGCCCACTATCCGTCTGTTAGCCTGGGCAGTGCTCACGGGCACACCTCCCATTTCTCAACCACAGTGCCCAAGTATGACCTACCATTAGATGTGACCTATGATTCTTATTCCCACCATGTGGTTGGAGCACAGCTCAGTGCAATATTTGGTGAATAAGCCAAGAAAAAGGATTTGCAGAGAGATTGACATATTGGTAGCATCAGTACAAGAAAAGAAGGAATTTACTTATTCCAACTATGAAGGATTATATTCCCACCTGATTTCATGGGAAGCCCTTTGGGGAAAAAAAGGAATCAAAGCATGTCCCCATTCCTGTGAACTTAAACTTATTTTAGCAGCTCTAATTTATGGGCCTTTAAGTCTATCATCACAATGATTCCTTCATGCTTTGCTACTTCATTTGAAGGCAGGTATAACATTCTTAAAATACTGTGAACTTTAGAATCAAACTGAACACAAACACAAATGTCTCTGCAGCAAACAAGGGCAGTAGATCATGCTGATTGGCTACTGCCTGTGATGTCACCAACTCACCTCCCAACCCAATTAAAGCCATTCCTTTAGAACTGTGACCTTTAAAATAAAGAAGAGGAAAGATTAATATAGAAATATATTTTAGTGCACGTTGCATTTTAGAATAAATAATGGAATGTTTGCCTGATGGATGGGGGGAAGAACAAAATCTAATGACTCACACGAGGCAAGAATTTATTTGTCTACAGGCTAATAGCTAATTCACCCTTCCCAAATCAATATGCACCTTTAAATACAGTTATCCTTCAGTATTTGAACCTGAATTTTGCAGTGCAGTTCTGCAATTAAAAATATGGACAGGTTTACAGGTTATTGAAGAATAGCATACAAAATGCATTGTACACAGCTAATTGCTGGCCAAAAATGCATATATTAGGCAAAAAAAAAAAAAGCCTCCAAAAATATCATTTTTCCTGCTGAGTTCACACACACACACACACACACACTGCAGGAATAGAAAATAGAAAAAGGGGGAGAAATGCAGAAAAAGTCTTTCTTGCATAGGTGAGAATGAAAGGCCCCCAAGAATAGAGACATCTTCAAATGGGCTACAGATCTCAATCGCCTGATAGGTTCATAACAGGAGGAGAAATCCCTTAGATGGTCATGTTCTGTAGACTTTACATGTTAATATTAACGTGTCTGCTAAGCAACTATCAATCAGTGCACATGTAGATCTTACACCCATTGGAAGATTAGCTGATACAAGTTGCAGCTTTTGGACCCTTCTCAAGAGTAGCTTCACATGAACCATGTTCTACTTGTCAAGATAAGCTGTAACCAAGGCATGGGTAACAGCAGATACAACCAGCTTAGGAAAAGTTGCAGCTGGTATGCCAGCATAAATGTGCACCCGCAGTTCACAGCGCGCCCAGTGACAGCTGAAACACTGTCAAGAAATGCTCCCTGGGGGCAAAGCTGCTCTTTCAGGAAGAATGCAACCCCAAACAAAGCAGGTTGCATCTCAATCCTCAAATCTCCTATCCTATTTGCCAGCAGCACTTCTGCCTTTGATCTGGATTTAATTTCAGCTCCAGCCCATTATTAAATTAAAGCAATGTTCTAGATTACCAGTTACTTCCTTAGAGTTTAATGGTAAAGAGCAAAAGTGTCATCAGCGAAAAGTAATATGAGGGTCTGCTCCCACCCCCCACTTCAGAATTCTGAATGACTTTCCCCAGTGGGTCCCTGTAGCTATTGAACAGCACAGGGACAAGATGGTACACTATGAGATCCTACAGGTTGTCCTTTCCTCCTTTTAGGAATGTTATCCTAGCATATTATTCAAAGATCACATATAGTCCTCTGCTTCCTCACCCCTGTATGCATTCTTAGTTTAGATCCAGCAGCTATATATTTCCACATTTGGGGAGACATCCTCACCCCATGGAACCATGAACCTCTAAATTCAATCTCCTGAATCTGAAGAATCAAGCCATGATGAAGATGGGTTGTGATTTCTTCCCAAAGGGCTTTGGTGAAAACTGAGAAGTGTATGAAACATCCAAATCTGAGCACAGCAAAAGAATTGATGGGATATTTACTCTTTATGGCAGTACATTATTTACCTTCTCTTATATGGAAACCGTTTTGGATGTAAGAGATTGGCAGCTAAGGAATCTCATTAGGAGGATGTCTCTTCTCAGTTGTGCAGTAAACAAGCATCATCTCACACACTGAAAGTAAGAAAGAACTGAGACACTTCCAGAAGAAATGCTGTGCTAATTATGCTCCAGTTCCGTTAATGGAAAGGGTGTATGTATGAGTGTGCATGTAATAATGTATCCTTGTTAGCACTCAGGACTTCAGAATAATAGCAATAATTGAACTGCTGATGTTCTCCAAACCAGCTGTATCACCTCACATTATCTAAGTAGATCCTCCCCAAATACTGTAGAACTAAAACTGCTCCAGTTTTTTAAATCAAGCAACATATGTGTCCACTTTTCCCCCCCTTCCTTTTAATCTTTACTGACTATGCTCCAGAGAATGGTTGACTTGCAGCATATCTCACCCTGCCCATGAAAGGCCCATACTTAGGTGGGGACAAATATAGGGTCCATTGTGTAGAAACAGAAGATCTGTCTATCACTGACTGCTGTTCTGAAGATGTTTATCTACCACAAATCATAATAATCTGAAACCTGGCTGTGGACACTCAATACATGTTCAGCCATGTCTTCTCTATAGTATGCATATGTATACATATTCCAGCTACTGCCTGGAATATGAGAAATCCCATTTCCGGAACCCCATCTGGAAATAGGGTAACCATAGGGTTAGTGATCTGAATTATCTCCCATTTTACAATTATACTGTTGCCAGCTTTCCCATACCCATGTCCCAATTAAAATTGCCATTACCTTCAGTCCAGAAGTTTAAAAATATAATTTGATACTATTTATCCAGGGAATTCCATATTATCAGTAACTATGGATTCCATCTTAATTTTAATTGAAATTGAATGGCAACCAGATGAAAGTTTCCATGAAGCTGAATAGCAAGTGGAATCCCTTTTTTAGAAATTAGAATACGGAGCAATACTTCTTGCTATGGGAGCAGAGTGGGGAAACTTACAAAACAGAGCCGAGTCAAAAGTTCTAAGAATACTTTATTTCATTGTGTTCTGGGAAATTTCTAAGGTTCTTCTTAATAACTCCACCAAAAAAAGATAACTTGGAAATTTTTCTTCAAATATCCTTGACAGATTGGGAGTGTCAGTCATCATGTTTATCCCATAATATCTTGTTGGCTAAGGAAGATCTTAGCCAACACATTGAGGAAGATGCAAAACGAGGCCAGGTGGCTAACTCAGTCTCTACTGCTCCTGAAGAATTGCCATTACACCTGGAGCAATTCAGTAAAATTCTGCCCCCATTTCTGTCATCAAATACCGTAGATTCATTTGTGTAGATTCATACTGTAGATTCATTGTGACTTCTCTTGTGTGTTCTTTGTTTTGTGTGCCTTTACACATATTTATTTAAGGGTTACTCCAGAGAATAAACAGGGAACTGCACAAACAAAGCAATTTGTCTTGATCCAAACTGTTCCTCAGTGTTTTAACATTACCCAGATCTTCTCCCATTCCTATTACTAGTTCACTCATTAAGCAATAAGAATACTTGTGGTGATTGCTTCTGGGTTTTTTTTCCATTTGTGTGTTACCAAAGTTATCTATGAATAATGTCTTGTGCTAACTACCTTAGAACTCCAGGTTGCTCCTGGACCTAAAATGCAATTGGAATTTCATCTCCAACATTATATGGAAAATATTGTTCTGCTTTCCTTTTCTACTGAAACACTCAAGAAATTATCTTCTAGCTCTGCAGTGCGCATGTCACCCTTCATATAATGCTGAGGTACAATTCTCCAAAAACTTCATCAGGGTCAACACTGACTAGAGCTGCTGGAAGTTGATTAATGTCTGGAGGATCACAGGTTCTTCATCCGTGTAAATATTTCACTTCATCTGCTGCAGCAGTTCCTCATCAGGAAGATTATCAAAGATTATGGAAAGAAAAGACATTTTCACATACCGATTTCATGCATCCTAGCTTGGAGAACTTTCAAGCTGAGATTGATAAAGAGCTGGATGGGGTGGAAATGGGAGGGAATTATCAGGATCTTCATAACTGTTTTTTAGAATGCTGCCAGCCAAGATAAGCCATGGCTTCCTCCCCATTATTTATTATTTATCCAGATTTTAAGTTATGTCTTTTTCATTTCACATAAAATGTGAATGGGGATTTTCGCTCATGGGACTTCAAAGTCTTTAGTTGGAAGTTTTAGCATTGTGAGGTTAACTGTATATGTAAAGGTGGATTTCTCTTGTGTGTTCTTCGTTCTGTGTGCCTTTGCTCCATAATTATTTATTAGCACATATTTATCTAAATTATTCCCTGCCCTTCCTTTTTTGGGGAGGAGCAGCTCCAGCCCATAGTTTCATCAAGAAAGCTCAGTGTGTCCCTGTGTAGAGGTAGCTTTTTTTGTGACTATTTAGGAGGTGTCCCGACTGGCTGCTGCAATGGCACAAGTCAGTACAAGCAAGGAACATTTCTAAGGCTATGCAATTACAGGAAGCAATCCTATACTTACTCTTTGGTCAGCCTTGTGAAGTGCAGTAAATGCCACACTGCAGCAGAAAGAGAGATTGGTTGACTGAATAATGTTTACATCACCACTGGTATGCAGGTGGAAAGCTACCCTGGTCCAGATGTTCTCCTGGAAGTGTTGCATTCATAATTACAGGAAGAAATGGGGAATGCTGCAGCTGAGTATGAATAGGATGCTCCAAAGCTGTGTGGTCTCTTGACATGTTCTCAGAACCAGTTGACTCTATACCAAAAGGAAGTGAAGTGGAAAGAACTGCTCCCCATTTCCAGCCTTGCCTTCAGAGAACTAGCAGGGCCATGGATGGTTGGAGAAGTAGTAGATCTCTCTCTGCTCTCCTGCAAGGGACATACAGGGTTACTCTGCCTATTTTGTTTTTTAAAAAATCCCAAATGATATTTTCTATTTGTAGGCAACCATTGACACAATCCTCAGGCCAGCTCTTTGTCCCACACAATGATGCTTCCTTGCCCACTTGTCTAAGATCACATGGTCTCAGCCCATAGTTGTGTTAGCTTCTCTCTAGACAGTTAGGATAAAGAAGAGACCAAACATTGTAGAGGGATGAATCCACTTATTCCAAAAGGAATCTTCCAGAATAAGGAGGATGGTCAGAGATGGTTGGGTATAATCCATGGTATGTCTATGGTTTTTGTACTAAATATATATGCATATATATTTTATCCTTTTATATTAAAAAAAAGGCTCTTTAGCGCAAATAAAAACAGTGAATCTTGTTTGAACTAAAAGCCTCATTTCATTATTGAATGAATATCTAGATCTAGATATACCAATGAGAAGGGAGGGAGGGAGGGAGGGAGGGAGGGAGGAATTCAGACATTTATTTTTCCTCTCCCTCAGTGTAAGGAACTGTCAGCCCAACAAGGTAAACCAGACTAAGAAACCAATGCCATATAGGTCAGGACCACTTTTATTGTAACAGCTATAGTAACAAAATTTTGCAAGTCTGATTGTACGTCCCCCTCCCTCCCATTATCTTCATGTGAACAAGGGAGGGGTTTGTCTGAGATGTTTTCTCAAGTTAGTTTCTTGGCCCAGGCTCAAACCCTGCTTATGTGTCCATTGCCTTGGTAGCAGCTCTTCCTCCTGTCCTTCAAGGCCATTCCTTATGTCTTCTACAGGAACCTTACTTAAAATTTAGGATGTAAAGGGCAACACTACATTCAACAAGGAAGAGCTGCAGGTTTGATACCAGCAATATAGAGACATATTGTGGACATGCTGTACAGAAAAGTCCTCTTTCTTGGTCTGTGTAAAGGAATATGTGAGAGAAATCTCCTGAAGCCATCTTTATAACCAACTTCTCCCTGGACTTTTGTCTGTTGCCTGATGAACTGCAAAGTGCAACCTAAGAACTCCTAGGAGGCTGCTGCAGCAGCAGGACCTGAAAGCATCTGCCACGTCCACCCTCCATAGCGGTTCATATACAGTAGGCAGCACAGTTGGCATCTTCTACTGTCTCTGCCCATACTGAGAATGAGGACTACAGATCAGGGCTGTGAACCTTGGACTACCAGTAGGTGACAGCAAAGGAACAGAACATGCTGACTCCTTGCTAGTGTGTTCTGGTGACCAACATCTAGTGGTCATCTGGATGTTTGCAGCCCAGATCAGGTAACCCAACTGAGAACTAGGGAGAGAGATTATGGTTGGAGGAGGGGGACACACGTATAGATGAGAATCCCATCCAAAATGTCTCCAAATGCCCAATTCTTTGCCAAAATGTTCACATGTGCAGTTCTAACCATGACTGACAACCCCACCTGATCAGCCAAACATGCTTTGGCTGGATTCACACAACAGATTTAGATTAGTTATTCAACCAATGTTCTGGATTCACACAATGCACTGACCCAACAGGTAGTGTTACACACATATGCTAAGCCCCCTCCAATCCCTAACCAAGATTAAAACTAAGCAAGCTTAGCATGCTGTGTGAATGCAGCCCTGGGTCTTTAACTGACCTTGTTAAGGATGATTTGCAATCCCAGCCGTACAGTCTCATTTCAGATTGCAGTGCTAAATGCACAAACACCAAGCAAGCAAATAACATACAAGCCCCTTGCACTGCTTCAGACCAGCGGGACATTAATTTCTCAGACTTTGCTGCTAATCTTCTCTGCACTCCCCGAGTTTGCAAGATTTATAGCAATCCTCAAAAAGGGGGTATATCTTTTGGGATGCTACTGCAGAGATTAGAAGAGCAAGGACACTCTCAAAGTCATGGCAGCACTGAATTGCCCACTAGGCTGTGCAGCGAATAACACAGCTGGGCTCAAGTTGGCTCCCATCAGTCCAACTGAAGCAGAATCTGACAGCCTCCTTTCTAAAGGGACTGCCAGCCCATGGTTGAAGTCGGATGCACTGGAAGATCAGAGCAGCTGCTGGCCCAGCCGGGCCTCTGTTTGCAGCTGTGCAGGGCCTTCTTTTTCCCAGAAGAGGAAATGTTCATCAGCTGCTTGTTTGTGGTGGCGTGGCCTCGCACACATGGGCATTCACACCATGTGCAGTTGAAAGCATTGATTTAAAATTCCCTTTGGCAGCCCATTAAGATGGAAACAGATGGCTTTGCCACACGGCTATGGATGGCAAAGCAAGCCATGAGGACTGTGAATGTGGGAAATAACAGACACAGTTTAGAAATACCAGACACATACGGTCCCCCCCCCACCCCTCCAGATATCAAAGTAGCCAAATCATCTGACAAGGATTAGATCAGGCTTGCAAATGTGTTTGCTAGGGCTTCCGAGAAATTGCAAATATGGTTTCTCTTCTCTTTCACCCAAGGTTGAATTTATTTGTTTCTGCTGCATTTCAGAAAGTGATGTCAAATTCTTAGAGATGGCAGAGAATTAGGCAGGCTTCAGATCATGCTAGTATTAAATGCATTGCCCTGGCAGACAGTTCTTTCAGTGTGAAGGTGTGAAGCACATGAAATTTGCCACTGGTTCATCTAGTGATACCTTGGCTGCACTTTTCAGTTGCTATGCCTCAGATTTGGCTGCTAGCAGAAGGGAGGGAGGGAGGAAACTCCTTAACATCATGAATTATATTAAAATTACCAAAGGAGCATGCAGACATATAAAAACAAAGCAAAGCAGTCCCGACCCCCGTAGCCTTTGCATCAACATCAGGAAGGCAGAAGAACATGCAGAAAGGCACTACAGCTAAATTCTATTTTAGTCATTTTAGGTTTCCACATTTCAGCAACTTTAACAATTTTGCATTTCCTGCCTGGGCGTCTCTTTCCAGCAACGGGTTTTAGAGCCGGAATGGTTCTTTACGAAGCCACGTGCTGCTTTCCTCCCAACTCCATACTTCACGCAGGGGCATCCATAACACACCGTAATGACATCAAAATGATGACATGTGCACGATGGCCTCATCATGCAATTGTATACTTGCATTGCAATGTCAGAGGCAAATATGCGTATTGTGGCATTTGCGTGATGGCATCATTGGGCACATCTTGTTACGTGCCCCTGCTTTGCCGCACGGTGGATGCCCCTGCCCCCACCCTGCCACAGATCACCCCATCCAGTATAAGCCAATATCAACAGGGACATGACCATTCTCTGCTGCTGTATGCGCAAGGCCGGAAAGAAAATCCAGGGTTTCCCCAACTGTGAGCTGTCCCTCCCTTGGGGAGGTGCAGACAGAGTCTAGAGGTGTGAAGAACCTTTTAGCTGTACATTGTTACAATAAATCCACCTTTCCCAAAATACTAGTTTCAAGGGAGTAACATGGTGGAGGAGGCACAAACGTTGCTTTTTTAATTTGCATGACTTCATTAAAAATAAAGTTTCACCGTATTGTTTTCATTGTTCATTTGTGTTCATTTTGGCATTTGGCTTTTTAGGGGAGGTGTGCATATCAAGATTACACTAAAGGGAGGTGGGATGGCAAAAAGTTTAGGAACCCCTGGGCTAATCAGAATTTTTGGAACAGCTAAACACTCAAAACAAAGCTATTTGAAAGAGCCAAGATTTGTTCCAAGGTGGAAACAAAACTCATGGACTTCTTTTGAGCGCAGCACACACAGAATAGTAGCTTTGAAGTCAGGATGTTTGGAAGCTAAGCCATTTTTCACTACATCAGAGTAGTAAAAATAAAAATAAAAAAAAATGACTGCTTCTTGGTGTACCCTAAATTCTGGATGTAAGTCCCTCCCCGTCCCCAAGACTTAATGTTATTCCAGTGAGACCTCTGACATTTGCTGTATGCATTCCTTAACCAATTTCAAAATGTGCTAATCTAGGCCAGATACATTTGGGAGTTCCATTCTGCTCATTTCCTTGTTGCACCGCTACACCTGGGCCCTCCGTTGTATTGAGCTTCATTTGAAAGTGGAAATTTATATTCTGGTTGGCATCTTTGATGAGACCAGAGGCTTCTGCCTTTCTAAGCTTTAATAGTTCTAGGACAGGTGGAAATCAAACAGGTTGAGTTTATCCCTTCTCTGTTCCTGGAAAAGCTTTGCCTTCTGGCTAGAAGCAGTTTACAGCCCAGCACCCAAGCCTGCTTGAATGTCTTTTTCCAATATGGCAGAGCAAGAAAGAGAAGGGAACAGTGGAATAATTGCTATCTGCTCCAAGATTGGCAGCTGCCCTGCTCTTTTCCCTGATGCAGCCATATAATCACTAAACCTTTTAAAATCCTGGTTTATGGATTATAATTCTGAGAATGTGTAATCTGATAACTCCATGAGCCAATAGGTTTTTAATGTGCCCAGTGCAGTGAGCCCTGAGGATTTCATCTACTCTAAGCTGCAAGATCTGGCTGTTGATTCTAGAATAAATCAACCCTCTTCTAAGGACTAACAGATCTGGGCTGGAAAAGCATAAATGAACACAAGATGGCAGCAAAGGGTTGGGTTCTGTAGCTCCTTTTCACCACCTAGTGGCTCTCCAGAGTTTTGCAGCCCAGAGTTGGTAGCCTTATTTTAGCTCTCTTTCCCATTTCTCTAGTGTCCAATTTTGATCATAAATTTTTAATACATGGATATTTTAGGAAGAGAGGAATCAGTAGGCCTACTTATTGTTAGCATATAGATGCCAAGAAATCATAGAGGTACAATTGCTCTGTCCCGTCCGTGTACGGGTAGTCCTTGTTTAATGACCACTCCTTCAGTGACTGTTCCAACTTACGACAGCACTGAAGGAGTGGTAGTTACGACTGGTCCTCGAAGTTCCAGCTGTTGCAGCATCCCCACAGTCATGTGATTGTGCTTTCCGACATTCCCTGCTGGCTTCCCACAAGCAAAATCAATGGAAACTGCAGGAAATTGGAAGTCATGGTCATGTGAGGTCCTCACTTAATGACTCACACAGTCCTTGCCTGACAACAGCAACCGGGACTGCTGGAATTGCCATCGCTAAGCAGTGTGGTCACATGACACCACGCTTTATAACTGCATTGCTTAGTGATGGAAATTCCAGTCCCAGTTGAACTGAGGACTACCTGTAATTTTACAAAAGATTCAGGTTGAATTGTTACTTTCTATTTGTAGACACCATCGCTTCTATCTTTTCTTTCCCTAGCTATAACAATCCTTTAAGGATTGGTAGGAGAAACATCAGATTATAGATTATATGTACTCCAGTTTTTGCAATCATCTGACCCTGATGGTTGTCATCAAAATTAATCTTATAATCAGAAGTGAAGGTATAAGATGCACAACCTGTTGCCCTCTGTGCTGGTTAGATATTCTTGGGCACTAGTCCCAACATACCTGGGGGGTGTCGAGTCAGGGAAGATTGTGCAGGAGGACAATTCACTGCTTGGCTAGCTGAGTGAGTATCTTCTCTACTGGCTGTACCAATAGTATGCATTGGGACTGGAGAGGGAGGGGAAGAACAGAAAGGTGTGGGGCAGGTTGGATGAGGGACACATGAGGGTGGAGTCAGTGGAAACTACACCAGTCGGTTATGACTTTTTTTTTTTGTGCCTTCAAGTCAGTGTCGATTCCTGGAGACTGCCTGGATAAGTGCCTGCAGTTTTCTTTGCAGCATTTTCAGAAGTGGCTTGCCCTTGCCTCCTTCCCAGGGCTGAGAGAGAAGGACTGGCCCAAGGCCACCCAGCTGGCTTCGTGCATAAGGCAGGACTAGAACTCTCGGTCTCCCGCCTGGTGCCTTAACCACTACACCAAACTGGTTCTCTGGTTATGATTATGCTCCATATTTATTTATTTAGTTACTCACTAACTGGAGTTTATAAAACGCTACTCCAATCCAGGTTCACATTACACCTGGGAACAAACTGAAACGGGCTCCCAGGGAAGGCTTGGATTCTTCAAAAACTGAAGTCCACTTGAAGTAGAGCAGAGAATCCTTATAGATCCCTAGAAATTACCTCTCATACTCAGCAGTGGCTGGTGGGCAAATCTGGCAATTTATGGAAATATTATCATAATTTCAGTAGATAGAAAAGGAAATCAACAATGAACAGTTTGCTGGTCCTCTTAGCCAGGCAGTCTGATAGCTGCACCAATATATTTGTATGATGTCATTTGATGTCATCTATTTTTACCTCTTTTTAGTAAGCAAACCCCTAATAATTTAATGGGGGGGGGTTTTCACTCTTGCTGAGCCCTCCAAATGTCTAAGGCCACCACTGTTTTCTATGTTTTTCGCAAAGAAAAAATGGAGCATGCCAACATCTGGAAGAGAAGGTGGGGTAAGAAAAGTGCCTCATCCTGACTACATCCTTAAAGCTTCACGTTCAGCTGACTGCTTCTTAAGTGTTCCACTCTGGTTTTTTGTTTCTTTTTTTTTTTTAGGAAAAAAAAACCCGTTTTGGGAATGACAGCCATTTTGCATCCAGGAGCCACATTTTGCATCCAGGAGGTAGGGATGTGGAAACCAGATGACACAAAACGTGGTGCTGATGCAAGGAGGGATTGGCTCAATTTAATTTTTTTCCCCCATTTTGGGGTGTTAGTTGGGTTTCCTTTTTTTTTTTTTTACTCAAAGCCTCTTAAGCCAGCCAGAGCTGTAATACAAATACTTTTGACCCTTTGGGTTTGTTTCTTAAACTAATGCTCCCCAGAATTGGTGATTTGCTCCAAATCTTGATGGCATGGTCCTTGGGGATTCCGAGGCCTGAGAAACAGCACTGAGGAATTTGAAAACACTCGTGAGTGAGAGATTGCCCATTCGTACCCCTAAGTTAGGTTTCTAACCCTTCTTCTCCCACATTGCACGAGTGGGACTCCCAGGGTAAAAAAGGCTTACTTAAGCCACACAGTCTCCCTTTTACTTGCCATTAATGGAAGGATTAATGAAACAGGGAGTAATAAACTGAAGGCAGTATGGAGTGAATTTAAAATAAAGAACTATGTCAAAACAGAAACTTCAAGAAATTTCCTAGGAATCATGATCTCCTAATCAGCAGATTGAACTGGCACCCCCTGGAACAAGTCTTCACCAGTGCAGTGAATTGTACTATATTTTGTTTCAAATCTAGTAAGGGTAAATGTCTGCATCTCTCTTTAAATAAATATTCACATCGATACTACCTACAATGGAAGAATGGATGGTAAAGCTGATGGAGCTAGCTGAGATGGCAAAATTGACAGCTTTGATTAAAGAAAAGACATTGACTAATTTTAATGCTAATCGGAAGCCCCTTTTGGACTTTTTGCAGGAAACAGAAAAAAAATGAAATTATGATATATGGATTTCATGATTAGTAAAATTAATAGACTCTAGAAAAAATGGATGTTAAGCTGTGATCCTAGAGTAAGAGTTTAATGTAAGTTTTACTTATATCTGGTATAAAAGAAGTTGGAGGTCATTCTTTTTTTATATTTGTTTCTTTTTTTTTCTTTATCTTTCTGCACTTCTGTTCTTCTTTCTTTTTATTCTTTCTTTTCTTCTACTCTTTTTCTTGATTATTAGTTCTGGTTAGTTTTTATCTTTCTGTTTTAAAATTTAATAAAGTTGTTATAAAAAAATACATAAATGTTCACAGACATTCTGAATAAATTAGGATCCTCTTTTGTTCTCTCCCCCCCCCCCCCCCCCCATAAGGAGATGCTCCAGCCAACGTTTGCCTATGGGCTGAGAGTGGAGCAGCCCCGCCAGTCCTGGAACATCTGATCCAGGCAGCTGATTTGCTATCAGCTCTAATAACACATGTAATTCCGTGGCGGAAACACCATGGGATTAAAGGTTTTGTGAAGGGAGAACGGCCGGATGAGCAGCAAGGGGCCTCATGAGGGTCTTTACAGCCCTAGCCGTCAGATGGCATCAGTGAAAAGATTAGAAATCAGGCTGGATGGGGATCTTGGAGATTTGGGGCAAGGGGGCCATTTCAGATTTCAGTGGCAGGAGAGATGTCACAACAGGATTGAATTACCTCCTCTATGGAATCTTGTTTTTCTTATTTTCTTGTCCTGAGCCTTTCTTACCCAACTCTTTTCTGCCTCAGCAATAATCAGCCCTTCTTTTTTTCTGAACAGTTTTAAAACTGTTCTTAAGAAGAAAAAAATACTTTGAGCAACTATTCAGTAAAAAAAGTATAAACTTTAAATGTGTGCAGTAAAAAAAAAAGATGGATTCTCAGTAAGGTTTTTTTTTTCTTCAAAAAGTACTTGGTTGATTTCAGACAAGGTGAGGGAAGGTCTATTCATTTATTAGATTTACACCCCACTTTTCCTCTAAAGCTCCAAGTCCCCTTCCACTTTTTTCCCACAACAACAGCCCTGTGGGGTAGATTGAGTTGAGAGATTGTGATTAACTTATGATCACCCAATGAACTTCTGTGACTCAGAGTGGGTTGAACCTGGGTCTCCCTGCTCCTCGTCCAACACCTTAACCACTGAAGCACAGTGGCTCTCTAGGATTGAGATGAATTCCCTGCCCTTTTCAGAGGCCGCTGTGTTCGAAACAGGCTTTCAGCCTTCATGGGACTTTGATCAAGCCTTGTTTGCCATGCACAGGCAGTTCTACATTCATCCCCCCCCCCCAAAAGCTAATTGCTCAAAGTATCTTGAGGTATAATTATTATCTCTCTCACTCATGTAGGTAGGTAGACAGACAGACAGACAGACAGACAGACAGACAGATGGATACTGATAGATTGGTTACAGGTGTGTGGATAGGTGGATGGATAGAAATGAGAGAGAGAGAGAGAGAGAGAGATGATAGATAGATAGATAGATAGATAGATAGATAGATAGATAGATAGATAGATAGATCGATCTCACAGTCTCTCATTCTCTCTCTCTCTCTCTCCTGGATGTGAGATGCATTCTGCAGCTGCCTTATAATAGCAGGAGTTGACAGAAGACAAGCCTAGATCCCAAATGGCGGGCTTTAGGAAAACTTCCTTTGCCTGTCTGACCCAGCTCCAAAGGCAGTGAGGAGGAAGGGATGGCATCCATGAACACAATCTGCAAATGAGCCAGCCATGCAGGCATAGGGCCCTGGGCTTTATTCATGACTTGAAAGGGCTATGCTTTTCTTTTCTACTGAATCTGGCCATTCTGCTCCTTTAAAATCACTTTTCTCAGTCTGGCCAGTATCGAGACCTTCTACATCTGAGATAATGAACTTGTGGCTGATACTCCCAAGGTCCCATTTCCAGAATCCCTCGCTACTGGCCGTGCTGGCTGAGGCTGCTAGGATTTGTACTTCGGTAACATATTGTGGGGCACAAGCAAAGCTGAGGCATCACAGTTTATGCCTGCGTACAAAGCACTGAGTTAAACATCACCTAAAGGTTGACATGCTAAAACTTATATTTGAAAAGGAGGTCTGCTGTTCATTCAGTTCTCAGGTTATTTTCCTGTGGGTGGTTGCAAAAGAACAAGAAGTAGAAAATTGTCCAATCTTTTTCTCATTGCAGATGTCTTTCTGAGAAGGCCTTACTGGGTACTCCTAGAATTGCACCCTGACACTTTCCAGATATGTTGGAATACAATACCCATCACTCCAAGCTGTCATGCTGGCTAGGGATGCTAGGACTTCTGGTCTAACATATTTGGACTGTCTACAAACATGCATGCACACAAGCAACGCGCGCACACACACACATTTTTAAAAAGAGTTACAGCTATGAATATAAATTCTTCCTCAATGATTATCAGATACAAGCTTGTAATCTGGGTAAATCTCAGCTCCACTCAACAAAGCCCCCTAAGCTTCAGATCAGCCGGGATTTCAATCTGTTTTGGGAGAAGTACAGAATGCTGGCTTAGCAGTGACCACAGGCAGATTAATCTGTGATGTTTCTCCCACCTCTCCCCACATCTGCTCAGATGACCTCAAACAAGCCACCCAGAAAAACTAATAGGAATCTTTATCACTGATCAGAGGGTCCAGCTAGCCCAGCGTTTCTCAGTTTTGACAACTTGAAGTTGTGTGGACTTCAACTCCCAGAATTCCCCAGCCAGCATGCTGGCTGGGGAATTCTGGGAGTTGAAGTCTACACATCTTCAAGTTGCTAAGGTTGAGAAACACTGAGCTAGCCACTCCACTCAGGGGTCAACATGGTAGGCAATATCCTGTTTTCTTCCAAGATCCTCCCCAATACTTTTTCTATTACTGCCCCAATTACACTGGGCAGAGCAGGGTTTGCATTCCTGGGAAGTCAAGCTGTAGTGTGTTTCCCTGTGACCTCAGATATGAAGGAAAGGCTCGTGCACACCCTTGTCTGCAGCTCCCCACATTCCCTTTGATTCATGACAGAAAATCCTGTTATTTGTGCATATACATCCCAAAAGGTAAAGTCTCCTTCAGGTGGACTCCTTATAACTTCATGGAAACGCTCATACTGTTCTCTTGGCAACAGTACAGAAGTGATTTGTCTCTGTCTTCTTCCAAGATGTTTTTCAGTTCCCATTGTCTAAAACTTGTATTACATGCAATACATGATTTCCAAAGGGGTAGGGAACCAGTCCAGATTTGTTCTGGAGATGACGGCTCAGTATAGTTCTCTGATATCTCCTTTTCTCATTCCCTTTCCTCCCCCCACCATAGCAGTTGTTTGGGTATATAATACTCCTCTAACAGGATTATATTCCATGCAACTGATGACTTGGAGGGATGGGCAATGTGTAGCACTCCAGATGTTGCCGAACTACCATTCCCAGCATCCTTAGGAAGAATGACCAAGACTGAAGGATGCTGGGAATCATAGGTCAGCAAGATATAGGTGCTCCCTCTCTGCACTTTGGAAAGAGCTGGAATGAGATACAATATCCAGTCCGTGGCTTTAGGCTGCACGGGAGTGACTGTGTTCTCCCCCAATTTTGTGGCTTGCAAAATGTCCACAGATCGTGCCCTACAAACTGGGTGTCGCTTTTAGTGTTTTTATTATTGCTGTTGTTAAAATAAGGGGCAAATTTGGTTCATTACATTCTGCAAGGCAAAGCAATCACCCACTTCTTAACCACCAACCACCACCACACAAAAAAAGTGACACATTTCCAGCCTTCCCCACTGGCACCATCACTGAGTCACCAGACATGTCCTCTGTGGTCCTCAGAGGCCAAAATGAGCACTTTAAAAAAATGTAGTGTGACCCTGACTGAAAAACTATCAATCACCATAGGCATCATGGGCAAATCTCCCGCTGTCCCTATTTACCAGCTGAGCAGTTAGGGCGGATCCGTTCTAAGTGTCTTTCTCTGTCCGTTACTCAATTGCAGGCTCCTCCCACTTTTATTTGATTGATTCCTAGGCAGCATCTCTCCCTCCACCATCTTCCAGGGCCATTCTCACAATCCTCTACAAGAGCTGAAGGTGGACATGAACCAGGATCTCCCCAGTGCCAGTCCAATGCCTTAACTATTATACCACACTTCCCTTCTGTATGGATGCCATTATATTATGCAACTCCCACTTGATGGGTTGCCAGTGACAAGGATGGGGCAAGCCATGGTTTACAATTGCCTGCCCATTGTAAGGGTCACCTGTGCTACTCCTTGGATGCTTACTGATGCCCCTCAACTTCCTTCTGGAAGGGCTGTGTCTAGACCTAGCCCTGCGTTCACCGAACCGCTAATTTTGAAGTGGGGAGATGTTGTTTGCTTTGCTTTTGTGCCAACCTGGCCTCTTTAGTTAATATTCTCCAAATCTAGAACACAGGCTAACTCAGGAACCAGAGTGAACACGTTGGGGGAGGAGCCTTACACCTTCTCTTTACACAGTGTAGCCACACAGACGTCCATGCTTCTGTTTTCCTGCTTGGCACAGTCCCTGCACATTTGAGATCTTCAAGGCAGGCAGACATTCAACAGATAGTGATACTCCCAGAGATGCCAGGATCAGAAAGTCTCACTTTCCCAGTTTCTAGGAACTGGGCAACTTCTGCTTTGCTCATCTCTGAAACAAGAGAACGAGGGGTGGGAGGGAAAGAAGCAAATGCAGCAGGTGGGACAGAAAGACCATTCGCTCTCATTTTCTTGCTTCCTCTCTCCCACCTGCTGCCAGTTTTCTCCCACTTCCTTTCCCCCTTTCTTGTCTTTCTGGTTTTCAGGAGAACTCTGTTGGTTTGACTAAAATGCTGGCTTGAGCCTTCCTTCCTAGGCTGAAGGAGGTGCAGGAGGGCTTCCAGGAACAGGGTGACCTGCCCGCATGCTAATCCCCCCTTCGCTTGCTTGTTGGCACTGTGGAGGCGGCAGAGCGGCCTCTGACTCCGTCAGCGGGTGTCAGTTTTCATGGCAGATGGCCTTTCCCTTGCAGGGAGGATGAATTCCCCCCTCCCTCTCTCCCCCCCCACCCCACAAGGTCTTAGGCTGCCTGGAAGTGTTGGGCTGGCTGAGTTATTGCAAGCCCCAAGGTTAGAGGCAGCAGAAACAGCAACAGCTCCTGGCGAAACCCCCGTTTCCCAGCCTTCTGATGGGGTTATGCAGTAGGGAGCCCCAAAGTGGCATTGGGGGATGTAGGGCTCAGCTGTTGCTCCACATTTTAGGGGGTCTTCAAATTCTCTTAGATCTGATGATGGACAAGCAAATGGAAGGGAGCTAAAACAGGTACATGACTAGAGATCTGATCTTTTGACCCTGAAAACTAAGCTAAGATGGACTAACGGGGTGGCTATTCAGCTTAAAACAATAATACATTTCCTATCCTCCAGGGGTACTTCCCCTCTCATAACAACCCTGTGAGGTAGGCTAAGGCAGGGAAATTTGCCCAAACCTCATGCAATGACTTAAGTTGTTAAGAAAATCTAGATAATTCCTGTTGTATGGGTAGGAAGATCTATGTTCCAACAAATAGGAAAGAATTATACACTTTGCCTGTTCACTTCTCCCTTGAGTTCAAGGCCTAATATTTATCTAAAAGTGACCTAAAAGTGTTGCGACAAAAGTACGTTAAGGAGCATACTCTCCCCTGTCAACATGTCCATGCTTTCAGATGATTAGATGAAACCTTTCTCCATATACCTTCTATAAGAAAAGTGGCAGAAAAGAGCGAGCCATTTGGGGAATGGCACTGACCCTGGACTGCCCTCTGTGCCAACATTTTACTCTTTCACATTTTTGTGCGCTTGCACCTTTTCATTTGTTTAATTCAGTTGATCTCAAAAAACTAAGCAAGGTTGGACCTGCTTAGTCCTGGGATGGGAGACCACCAGGGAATTCTAGTTGTAGACTAGACTGGGGAGCCAGAAAAAATGTCCTGAGAAAGCAAGCACTTCTGCACTGCTGACGAGAAAACTATGTGGGCCTGTCCAGGAAAGTACCCAGAATTGAGTTTGACTCAAAGGAGCCTTTATCATAGTGGGATGTTTTGTTGTTTTTAGTTTTCACCTGGTTGAATCAATTCCGGCTGCATCTTTCTCAATTTTATGGCTAGATTGTATCATTGATGGTTGTTTTACCTTTGTACACCACCATACAGGGATCTACTTTTGAGGATGAAAAGAGCTTCAGAAGTTACTCATTTTCAACACCTTTTGGGGGAGGTACAGCAAACTGAAGATGGCTCTGCGAAAATGGAGCCGATGACCACGGCAAAGTCCAAGGAACCAGTGAGTAGACCAGTTTGAATAAGGAGAGAATGGGAGATCACCCACGTATGCTCCAGAGAGCTGCTCCTCATGAGGAGACTGCAGGATAGCAGTTTTCCACGAGTTTGAGCACTAGGAGACAATGGAATAGCCAACTTGCTCGCAAATGTAGTGGAGCTTTTTAAAGGACACTAAGTTCGCAAACCTCACTTTCTAATCACTTTCAGAAATTGCCTGTTAACCATCTTAAAGCTATTAGAGACCTTTGGAATGACAAGTTCGAAAAGTCTTCATCGGGTGAGTTTATCTTCAACTCTGAACAAAAGAAAAAATTATTATAAGGTTAAGAACTTAAAAGAATTTGAAACAAACAGCATAAAGCTAAATAAGTTTTTGATCTAAGAAAGTTATAAATGGATTAAGGGTCCAGATAAATTTGGAATATTGAGTTTTACTATAAGATTTTGGAATGAAGTATAAAAAAATAAGGAACTGCTCATGGGAAACAGACTTATTTTGGCTATCCTGGCAACTGCAAGTCATAACAAAAGATAACTGATGATTTTAGAAACTGGACACTAGAGGGGACTAAAAATTTTGAGAAGAAGATAAAAAAAATACAAGCCCGATGTCAGTTAATATTGAGTCTTACAAAATAACACAAAATATTAAAACATTGGAAATATTAAAGGAGATCTTTGAAGAATGAAGCCAGAAACCAGTAACTACAATATCAACACTGTCAGTAACGATGTCCACTTCTAAGGATAGATTATGTCTAAAAAAGGTTAATGAAGAAATGACAGATGTGGAACAAATTTTATCTGACATGTTAGAGAAAGTACAGAATGTGGAACTACAAATGACAAGCCAAGAGAATGATTTGGAAAAGGCTACTTTACTGGATAAACAAAAGAAACTGGATGAAGTTTTAAAAATTAAAAGAGAAATGCAAATGATAAACCAAGAGAATGACCTGGAAAATGTTTTCTTATTGGATCTACAAAAGAGGCTCGTTAAAGCCCTGAAGAAATCTTTGCAATGGGATAAAGAAGAACTGAAGACAAATCAAATCCTATGACAATATTTGATTGAATTAAAGATTAAGACTGTTAGAAGTAAATGGAAGGAACATAAAGTTGATTTATTTGATCAAGGTTAAAATAAATCTTTTTTTTTTTTGCAATGTTCTGGCAGCCCTTTATGGACTTTTTGCTGACACCAGGATTGAAAAGTTGATGTTTTATGGATTTGCTTATAGATAAGGGATGGGATATGGGATGAAGAGATACTTGTTTAACTTTATAAAGGGTGAAGAGTTATTACATTTGCTTATACTTGTAATGAAGGTTGGAAGTCACTTCTTTATATACTTCTTTTCTTTTTCTCTATTATATTATATTATATTTTCTTTTCTTTTCTTTTTCTTTTTTTCCTGCACTTTTATTCTTTTTCTCCATTCTCTTTTCTTTCTCTAAATTTAGTTTGTATTAGTTTTTACTACTGTAATTAAAAATCTTAATAAAAATTATATTTAAAAATAAAAAAAAATGTTACTCATTTTTACAGGGAAATAAACGAACACACGCGTGGGCACTCTTGATTCTGGTTTGGCCCTTCTAGACACTGCACTGCACTTTCTGATAATTGCTCAGTGGAAGGGGCAAGGTGTTTGGAAAAATTGCTATCTTTGCTGTTCCTTAAAGCTCTGTTCCTTTATAATTCTTTACTACTCCCTAGAACAGTGTTGTCCAAACCTGGCCACTTTAAGATGAGTGGACTTCAAAAGTGGCCAAGTTTGGACAACACTGCCCTAGAATAATGGACATATTTTTTCTAAACTCTGTGGTCACAGGGATTGGGTGGGGAAAAGAACAAAGTGAATATCAACCTTTTGAGATAGGCCAGGTCAGGAAAATTATTCCTCAAGAATGACTGGACTCCTTCCCATATTGCAGAGCAGACCTGCACAGCTTGGCAGTAGGTAAGCGCCGAAATTAATTCTTTGGGCTGCAGATAGGTTTTTAGCTCCTCACTTTCCAAGTAAAGTTATAATAATGGGATAATGTTTTTTATTTGCAAAATAGTTTAATCATTAATTGTACTATAATTATTATAGTATAATTAATGATTAAACTATTTTGCAAATAAAAAAACCCATATTATAAAAAAGGGAAATTTCAATTATTATACTTATTAGTTAAGAAAAAAACATTACTTTGGTAAGTTTGGATATATTTTTAAGGTTTTCTTACCATTTACATTTCGTTAATGGGACGTATTACACTTCTTGTCAGCAGTCAGTTTATCGTACTCTGGAATCATGTTTGAAATCGATGTTCCCAAAATATCTTCCAAATGTTCATCGGTTAGAGTTTCACTACTTTGGTGAGTAATTTTGCTGCCCTCATTGCCGTCATAACATGTCAGCGCTCGTGATTGGTTATTTCCTGGAAATCACCCCTGCGACTGTTCATCGTGAAAACTTTATTTTAAAAAAAAACTGCATTTTCGGACCTCGCGCTGATGAGCGATGCGGGCCGCATGAAATCCTTTGGCTGGCCGCAAGCGGCCCGTGGCCTGTATGTTGTACAGGCCTGCTGTAGAGTATCAGAAACTTGAATGCGTATGTTTTCCCCTCCTTCCTCCCTCCCTTTTATACCCCAGAGCTGGTCTTTCTCATGTTTCTTCTGTCGTGAGCTTAAAACATATTTTTGTAACGGTTGCTGCACAGTTTCTCCTAAGTCATCTCTGTAATTCTCTACAATGAAAAGTCAAATGGTGACAAAGATGAAGATCCTAGAGAAGACCTGTTTTTACAAAGCCACTCTAGGACCGTTTCTGTTTCTGAAGCCAGATCAACATCTGTTTACACAGGATGATTATATATCAGGGGAAGTTAGTATAGACCTCAATAGTTCTGGAGCTGTTTGGACTGGATTAAGTGTTCACACTTCAACACTTCTCCCAACTGACCTAGTTGGGGAAGCCATGAGAACAGGGCCTATCCCTAATTACTCTACATCTTAAAGCTCTTGTAAAGCAAAAAGTTACTGGAACGGATAGCAGATTCAACATTCAGAATTTCAGAGCTCCCAAGCACATTGCCATCATGCCCCTAACTTGCCTCCCCACTGCAACCCTAAGAACATCTTGTCCGATTACAACTCGGAAGATTGGTTTGGAGAATGAGTTTAACAACAGGATTATGCCTGCACAAATTCTCATTAAACCATCCCCCAAACACTCGTGCAAGATTAACAGAGCTCTAATCTCGTGAGAGCGGCAAGATTTTGAATATAATTCCAAATCTCTCCTCTGTTAGTTTATCTGTTAGAGATTAAGCTGCGAGAGCTCCTAAACTGTGTACTTATAAGTGGGACATGTTTGTCTGCTTGCAAATGACAGCTGTCAAATTAGGAGTTTTGGAGGCAGGAGACAATTTTCTTTACCCCAGTTATGGTTGTCATATGGTGATGGAGGTTTTAACTTTCCTGACTTTTAACTTTATCACTAGACATATCTTGTAACTTCTATTTTTCATAGAATCAAAATAATCAAGTACCCATAACACTACAATTTTTTATGTGGCCCTTCTGATTTCACAGAAGGGTTTGGTCCTCTTTTTAGTCATCATTCAACTACATTTCCAGCATTAAATTGCAAAGAATATTTGGAAGATACTGAAATGGACATCTGTGAAAGTACAGCATCATTAAAGTCAATTGTTATTACTTGCAAGAACTTTGGAGAAAAGAATTGGAATATCACATAATAACAAATCATTGCTTGAGCATCTTAAACATATTAAATATGTTTTTGTGGCCTTAAAATGAGATTAATTCAACAAAAGGATTTTCCTGTTTGCTGAATACCACCAAGAATGTTTTAAAGTGCTTGGCTGTCAGCTTCATTATACTGGAAGTGTAAAATGAACTTGGGAAGAGTAATATGGTTTAAAAAGATGAATGTATGTTGAATTATATACGAAACATTTAGAATTTATCCATATATGATTTACTGAGCATGGGGCATAGCAAGGGAAATTATGCTTTTACAATGGATAGATAGTGCCACTCTGGATGTTAGTCTTGGACAGATTACATGCAGTTGCTCTGCATATAAACTGGTTTTTTATTGATGTAACGGAAAGAATGTCATGAAGTGAACTTGGATAATAGCTGGCACAATAGTTAACCATACTTCACTTTGCTTATTTTATTTAGGGGAGATTTACATGCAAGATTGGGTCCAGCCAACACAATCTTTGAGATCTATTTTCAGCTGAGGCATCAGGATGTTGAATGGGATCCCTATGTATTGACTACAACTTTCATAGATAATATTTTGTTGAGCTATGCCTAGCATAATTGGCAAATAGGCAACGCTGCTTTTCTTAAATGGGATTGTCCAAAGAGACTGTCTTGGCCAATAGATGTGCTGGTCTGACTGTAAGCTCTCAATTGTCAATTATTTCCTGGTTTTCTGTAATGTGAACCCTGAAGTGACAAAATTAGAAATTACTGAAAAACCCAAGAGTGATCAATTAACAAATAACAAAAAAGATAGCATTTTCCAGTAGTATGAAGATATACAAATGCTACATAGATCACTGGATTACATAAATGTGAATCATTTGAAATATCTAAGAGTGGGGTTCTAGAGTTCATATTTTAATCAGGTATGTAGTCTACACATTATTTATAGCAATTTTCCAATGAATTGTTTATTATTTATCTTTTTTCTTTTTCCTCTTATTGATTTTAATTATGCTAATCAAATAGTTCATAGGTTAATTGAGACATGTCATGACATGAAAGTGAGCATGAAATGTCTGTAGCACTCTTAAGTCATTAATGATGTGTTAGAATATATTAGCCATATTTATTTATTTATTAATTAAATTTATCTCTGTCCATCTCCCCCCAATGGGGGACTCTGGGCAGCTCACACAAACCATTAAAACAATAAATATATATAAATACATAAAACATAGAAATTTATACAAAACATTACCAAAAAGAGAAAGTCCAAGAAAATGATGGATTCCAGGGCTGAAGACAACAGGCCTCTAAGGGGCTAGCCCCATTTGATATCTTCCCTCCTCACCCCAGCCAAATGGCAGAGCCAGGTCTTCAAAGCCCTCCAGAAGGCCAGGAGTGAGGGGGCCAATCTCACCTCCGGGGGCAGAATATTCCAAAGAGTGGGGGCTACAGCAGAGAAGGCCTGCCTTCTGGACCCTGCTGATTGGAGTTCTTTTACTGAAGGGGTCTGAAGCATGCCCTCTGTATGTGATCAGGTGGGATGGGTTGACATCATGGGGAAGAGGCAGTCCCTTAGGTAACCTGATCCCATGCCATGTAGGGCTTTAAAGATGATAACCAACACCTTGAATTGTACTCAGAAGCAAACTGGCACCCAGTGCAGCTCACGGAGCAACGGCATTATGTGAGCCCTTCTGGGGGCTCCCAAAATAGCCCGTGTGGCTACATTCTGGACCAGCTGTAGCTTCCAAATACTCTTCAAGGGTAGCCCCATGTAGAGCGCATTGCAGTAGTCTATATGGGAGATAACAAGGGCATGAGTGACTGTTCAAAGGGTTTGAATATGATATTTTAGATTTGCTGCTTATTCAAGACTTGTTAGTTATCCACCTGTATTTTTTTCTTCTTTTTCTTTTCCCTTTTTTACTATATTTTCTATATCCTTTCAAATCTGTATTTCTATCTGCAATACATCAGATCTTTTGAAGACATAAAGAATAAAGTTGCCTAGAGTAGTAATGCCATTTTCAATCAAAATACAAAATAAAAATAACACAGCATTTTCTTGCAACATTTAAATAAATAAATATCTAAGAGGAGTTGAGCAGGAGAAGAAAACTGCTCAAATAAACTGCTCCTTCCTTAGCTTGAAAGAGGATTTTGACATTTAACCTATGTTAATGTTAAAATCATGCAAAGTATACATGGCCCAAAACCAAGTTTACAACTACTTTCCAAACATAGTAACCTAACATATGCAGATTCTCTAATGCCCATGCTCCTATGTGCTGGAGGTGTAAATAACGCGCCCCCAAATACCCTGGAATCAGCTATTTCTGCTCCCAATAAAGGTTGACTTTTAGGTATACTTTTAACTGTAAATGACTATGTTCCTGCTGCAATCAAAATATTTGCTGCTAAGCCAGTAGCACAACTGTATGGAGTGCAGCAAGGCCTTACCTCCAATTTGGCCACTTATGAAAAAGCACAGTGTTGTTTTTCTTTTTCTAAGGTTGTCCTTTAAAGCACCTAGGTGTGTTCCTAATGCACGACTGAGACCAGAGGCCAGCCTTCCAAGAACTGAAGCCAAAGTTTGGCAACTAATGATCACTATCTGTCTAGGGATCAATCTTGACCCAGCGAGAATCCCCCCACCAACAGTAACAACAGAGCTAGAGATCTAAATGGCAGGAATCAATGCTGTCATCTGAGTTTTTACTTCACGCTGACCTAAATAAATGTAAGGAGATGATTAAGCAGAGGATCACAGCTACTGTATAGAGTTTCAGCAAAAATTAAATCAGATCACTAGGCTATTCTATTCCAGAAGAGCAAATCAAAGCTACTCTCTTGTGGACTAATTCTTTTATCTATCCAAGATACTAATGGGCATTTTCAAGAGCCCACTTTGATGCTGTCCCACCCAGCAGTCTTAGAGCACTGATAGACCAACCCCTCATAGACTGTGTTCCTGTGAATTGGAAGAGGTAGAATCAATCAAGCATCTCATCCTAAGCTTATATGGAATCAGACAACACTATTATGATCTTTAGGTGACCAAAGGCTAGTCAGTTTGTATAAATATTGTATCTTTCTTTTGTTGTAAAACAAACACCCAAAAGTGACTTATATGTTCATAAAATTCTGTTATCTAGCAACAAAGGTTCATAGCAAGTCTGTAACTTCTAAATGTGTGGCCTGAAGCAACCAACTAGATATTTTTATTCATATGTACTCTGGTTTGTAATAAAAATTAATTCAGGTGAATTTAAGACTGATAGCTATTCCATGTGATCAAGGCTTAATCTGTATTTAAAACTGAACTCTTTAAAAAAAAAAGTCTTGTTTTGTGTTTTTCTGGTTGGTATTTTTCCTTTGTTTCTGTGTACTAAAACAATATAAATTAAAAAGTGTTCTTCAAGAACACTTATTCCTATAGGGTTTCCTCCCCACCTATTCCAATTGATCAAATAAAGACTGGGACTGGGATTACAATAGGCATTTGCATTTTCTTTTTCCAGGATATCTATGTTATGACATGATAGCATTATTCTACTGTCTGTGTTTTCTTTATCTCTTTTTTTTTTGTTTTGAAATGGCAGAAAAATCAATCCTTTGTCTAACTTATTTTCAAAGTTTGGAAGATAAGTATCATTAATACTGTATCTGGATTATTATTTGCAAGACTCTTCCATCATTTTGGAGAGATATGGGTTTGATACGTGTAGTGATGTGTGAATAACTCTAAGCACTCTGCAGTCCAAGTCAAATTCTTCTGTCCATCGTTAAAGATTACATTCTCACCAAATGTATTAGAGATGCAAAAAAAATAACCTGCAAGGATCCCTTTTGTGACTCCAAAGTTTCCCATGAATGATCCTGGAGAAAATGTTCTGCTCATCCTTCCATTCTAAATGTTGCTCCTATATTCTCACTTTCTTGTCCACAGCCTGGGTTGCTTCTTCCCTCTTACTCTCAACAGTAAGAGTTGTACCTCTCTACAATTGTCGTCTTCTCACCATTCCCAAATTACTTTATGAAGCCCATTGACTGCCAATTTTCCTGGGCTTGGAAATTAAGCAGGGGGGTTCCTGGTGTGGAACAGAAGACTACGAGGAAATCTCAGGACTAAGACAGAAGCAAAAAAGAATATCTAGAAGAAGGTGATGACAAAGCACATCTGCTCTGCTGCCATGAAGGCTACACAGATGTGTCCATGAAGTCACCAAGAGTCAAGTCTGACTTGACGGAAACATCATCTATGTCCATCAGCCTAGCCTACCTCACAGAAGAGTAGTATACCAATTTAAGTTCCTGAAGAAAAAGTGTGATATGAATGTAATAAATACGTCTGCATTCTAACATCCTTTTTTATTACACTCAGCATAGCACTAATAGACTGAAGGACTGACACAGTCTTGGAAAGGAGAGTTTCAACAAAGAGCAAGAGATGAAATAACACATTTTTATTGGTAGACATTAAAAAGAATCATGTGCTATGTGCCCATCTCATTCCCCACCATCCCTCTGCAAATCTTTCCAGTCCAGGTTCACCACATTAACATCTGTAATTGTTTCAGTCACACAACTGAACTGTTAGCTGGTTTCACCCATGCTTGCAAAGCCCTTCAGGGCTGTTGGGGAGGTCTCTGACGATGCAATTGCACTAATATAGAAAAGACCCCGGAAGAAAGAGGTCAAAGCTCTGGAGAGTTGAAGGACATATACCCTCCTTCCCTGCAGGTTGTACTGTTTCCACGGGCCAGCCATGAGACTTGTCAGAGACCCTGTCTCAAGTGCAGTGGCCCTTTCAGGACAACACAAAAGCAGCAGCCTGGTGGCACAGATGGTCCCTTTCAAACAGCAGGCTTCTATCCCTCCCTACCCACGGGCTCCATCCTACATCAAAATCCCTTTTAATTGAATCCACACTTTTATACTTCATTACCTTCCTGACAAATTGGATTAGGATGAAGGCCACTGCTGCTGTCTTGGCCTCCATAGGGAACAGTTGGCGGTTTTCAGTACAGCAGAGAGGCCATGCATGAAGGGTGAAGGAGCACAGAGGGGAGGGAGCAGATCCTGCAAAGCTGCACCGTAAGTTTCCTCCTCTGGTTCTCCCACCCCCTGTACTGACTCTCACCCTTATTATTCATGTACATTTGGCAGAATCCAAGTTTAAGAGCATAAGAAGAACATCCAGACAAAGCCAAAGGCCTGTTTACTCATGGATTGGTGTCACAAAGTGACCAGCTGGATGCCTTTGGGAAGTTCACAAACCTGGACGGGAGGGCAATGCCCCCTTTCCATGGCAATTTCCTAGTAATCAGTACTGAAGGCATGCTGTCTATATTTCAAGAGAGTAAACAGCTATCCATATTCATAGCCATTGATAGCCTGATCTTCTCTGAATATGCTCAGTCCTCTTCTAAAATCCATTCTGATTGGCTGCTAGATAGAACTGGGGGAGGAGCCAGTGAACATGGTGAGTGCAGCAACAAGGGCATGAGAAGGAGCAGTCCGACATCCTGGAAATCAAATGTGGCGTGAGATAGGATGTTGGAATCCAGGTCTGCCACAATGACTTTCTTGGACATGCTACCTGTCCACACTCTGCTTGTTTGATCAGACAAGCAGAGCGGAGTAGTTTTCAATATATGGAGGACATACATTTACAATCTTTTGTAAGGATCACTAATTCACAATCTCAATAAATATTGGCTAGGCTAGGGAAAAATCATCTGGGCTTCCTATCTAACCTAATGCTTTAGATGTTTGAGAATCTGGTTTGATTTTTATTTGGCAGTGATAGTGATGTATTTTATGGGGTTTAGGGGGCTTATATACATTTTTTGTTTTTGTGGACTGTTACAGTGAGATGCCTAGGATTATCAGATTAAGATAGGCAGCCATATAAGTTTTCTAAATGAATAAATAAACTAATCATATCTGAACCTTTCAAACCAGAATGCAGTTCTCCCTCATATTTTATACTTCTCCCAATCCCAAGGATAGCAAGTTAGGAAAGATTGATATACCCATTCCCATGATTTCAAAATGTAAATAAACCATCTTCCTGCACATTTCCTGGTTAACTGTGATGGAATGGAATTATGAAGGACAGGCTCAGGGTTTTCTTAGCTCGCCAGAACAGCGTGGGAATTATGAAGGACAGGCTTAACATTTTCTTAGCTCGCCAGAACAGCGTGGGAGGAACAAGAGGATGAGGCTGGCACCTCCCTGAGGAATTCACACTGTTGCGGCTGGCTGACTTTGGGAGCTGGGGTTTCAGTCTGGGAAGATTCTTGCTAGAGGTTGTAGCTAATAAACATAGCTGGACTGAATTGGCATTGTCTCTTGGAGTTCCTTGGGCTAGGCCTGACATTAACAAATCTAACTACTGATCAGTAAAATATAGCAACCTTCCCAACCTGGTGCACTGATAGTATAACACCCAGAGTCCTCCAGCTAGCATGGTCTCCAAGTATTGAGTTGTGGCTAAAAGCACGACCCTTTGAAGCACATCTTTTCATTTCTGGGTCAGCTTCATTCTTTGGATCATCATGCCAAGTGGTCAGGAAAACCTGGGCCACATATTTTAGACTGTCTGTCTGCACAAAGTATCTTTTGAATCCACTAATGTAACTCTACGTGTACTTGCGAGGGCCTTTCCCACAATCTGTGCTTCGGGAACTTTTGATTGCACCGTGTTCAGAGCATATGATGCTCTAGGGGCAATTTTTGGCCAGCTCACTACACGGGCAGGAGTTCTGATATTTTAAAATGTCCTCCCCTACCCCCACCCCTCATACAAGCAAACATACAAGGAAGCTTCTTTCCAGGAGCTGGTGAAAGAGCTCCCTGTATCCATATGGAATAACTGCCACACGTTCTTCTGTTCAAAAAGAGCACTGTTTCCTCATTAACCTTTGCTCTGAGTTGCTTTGTTCCCTGTCCAGCTTTCAACAAGCTTCCAGCCGGCTTAAGAAACCTGCTGCCTGCTCACCCTCCTTACTCCCCACCCCATGTGTCCCTTGCTCCCGACAATAATAGCAGGGAAAGAAAATGCACATTGTGTGCACGCGGCGCCAAATGGTCTTGTCTGAACAGTGGGAGAGTTCTGCTGCCTCTCCTTTCCCCAGGAGAGTAGCAAGCTAAGCCCTGCTGAGGCTCTGCGGGATAAAAGGTAGGCTCCCGGCGTTGCCTAAGAGGAAAAATCCCATCATTAGGCCCAGGCAGATCCCCAATTTAGTGGGCTTTTCTTCTGGCGGGGAGGGAGCCCAAAAGTATGCCTCTTCTCCAACAGCCCATTTCTATTCAGCCTCAGCAAGAAGGACAACGAGCGGGCTAAGCTAAGGAGAGTGATTGGTGGGTTTTTGGCCAGCATGGCTGAGGGTGGGGCCAGGCAAGTTTTTATCTCCCACCTCTCCTGCTTTATCAGGAAGCCCCCACTCACTCCACAGATTAGGTGGCTGCAGCCCCACCCGCCCAGGATTAGCATGCTCTCTCACTCACTCTCTTGCTATGTCTCTTCCTGGATCTCCCTTGCTCAGTCTTTCTTTCTCACAGTCTCTGTTTCTCACTCATCGTTCTCCCTTACTTCCTCTCTCCAATTCTATTGCTAGTTCTGTTGCTCTCTCTTGTCTGCTCTCTCTTGCTGGTCTATTTCTCTATTGCTTTCTTGTCTTTTTCTCTTCCTAATTCATCGTTCTCTCGCTTTCTTATCTGCTAGTTTGTACTGTCTTGATCTATGACTCACTCTGTTTCTACACCCCATTTCTCACTCTTTCTCCCACTTTCTCTTGTGCTGTCTTGGTCCACCATCCTCTCTTGCTCTACTACCTGGTCTATCACCTTCCATCATCTGGTCTACAATTAGTTCCCTTGCCAGCTCCATCAACTCTGGCTCTCTCCTTAGCTCTCTCATTGGCTTTATCAGCCTCTGACTCACCATCCATGTTATCAGCCTCTCCATCATCTGCTCCATCACCGACTCCATTGCCTCTCCATTCTATGATTGCCTTTGTCTTCCACCCCATCATTTGTTCCATTGCTTCTCTGTTATCCCATCTATCCTCCACTACATCATTAGCTCCACTGCTAATACTCCATCATTTCATACTCCATCATCTTCTCCATTGCCTTTTCTCATTCTACTGCTTGGTCTACCATTCTCACTCAGATTTCTTGCTTTCTTGCTCTCTCATTGATGTTATGTCATGCTCATTTATGTGTCTTTCTCACTGTTCATGCTTTTTCACTCCCTTTTCCTCACTCTCTTGCTGTCAGAAAACACCTGCTGGGGAAACTGTTGACAGGTTTTGGCAGGTGGACTCTCCTATTTCAGCCACCACTGCTTCACTTTGCAAGCTACCTATCAGTCAGTGCATTTATCTATCTGTGTAAGTACTCAGGTGATGCCTGATCAATGCTTTGCATCAGATGCCTTGTGTTTGGTCAGACCTGCTGCCCAGGCCAAATTGTCTATGGAGGGAAGTCATTAGTAATCACAGGGAAGGGTTGTACTTTCAGTATCCAAAAGCAAGTCCCAGCCTTAGCCAGATCATCATGATGGTCATTGCCAAAGTACCAGAAATCATGTGTATAACAAGTATCTGATGGGCTACCATGTATAAGATGGAGCAGAATTGTCTAGAGTTGTTCCAGAAGTTACAAAAAGAACCAATCTGTTTAAATGACAAAGAAATAGATTTCAGTTGGACATCAGGAAAGATTTCCTAATGGTTATAGCTGTTCACCAATGGAGGAGATTGCCTTGGGAGTTGGTAGATTCTCCTTCACTGGGGATATTAATGTTGGGGATGCTGTGGTGCCTTAGTTATGAGGCTTAGGCTGAGATGAAGACTGCACAATGAGGGTGAATCCTGAAAGGATTATTTGCAAGGCATCTTTGAGTCAGGGTCAGGGAAATGTGTGGATGAGCCTCTTTGTCAATGCATGATGGAAAATCCCTTTCTGTGCCAAGGAACCCCAACTCTACAATCAGGACAAAAGAATATTTTGCACAGCTCCAGGTTGTGCACCAGTTACACCCTTTCCTGGATCGGGATGCCCTTTGAATGGTCACTCATGCCCTTATCTCCCAGATAGACTACTGCAATGCGCTCTACATGGGGCTACCCTTGAAGAGTATCTGGAAGCTTCAGCTGGTCCAGAATGCAGCCGCACGAGCTATTTTTGGGGTCCAAAGAAGGATCCATGTAACACCATTGCTCCGTGAGCTGCATTGGATACTGGTTTGCTTCCAGGTCCAATTCAAGGTGTTGGTTATCACCTTTAAAGCCCTACATGGCATGGGGCCAGACTACCTGAGGGACGGCCTTGCCCCCATGATTTAAACCTGTCCCACCTGAGCTTACAGAGAGGGCACGCTCCGGACCCCCTCGGCAAAAGAACTCCAACTAGCGGGGTCCAGAAGGCGGGTCTTCTCTGCTGTAGCCCCCGCCCTTTGGAACATCTTGCCCCCGGAGGTGAGACAGGCCCCCTCTCTCCCAGCCTTTCGGAGGGATTTGAAGACCTGGCTCTGCCATCTGGCCTGGGGCGGGGAGGGAGGTTGTCAGAAATGGGGTTGGCTAGCCCCCCTAGTGTGGCTTCTATCGGCCTCTTGGATTTTTCCTTTTCCTTTTATTCTTTGTAAATGTCCTCTTTAAATTTTAACTGTATATTTATTTATTGTTTTAATATGTTGTAAGCCGCCCAGAGTCCCCCATTGGGGGGAGATGGGCAGGGACAAGTTTAATTAATAAACAAACAAACAAACAAACAAACAAATAAATATGAACTTTGCAATTTTCCCCTTCGCTGTGCCCAAAACAGAAAAGAAGAAAGGGCAACTTTTTCGTGACTACGGGTTGTACTCAAGGCTTTTGAAGGGGTGAGAGACTGATGCATAGTGCCTACAGCCATATCATATTTGTGAGTAAGGGCCAGGATTTCCCCTTTTTCCTGGGCTGAGGGTGGTGGAATTGGGTCATTTTCTGTGTTTAGTTAAATGTGCAATGCCTATTTTAGAGTTTATGGTATAGTCTTATGGAGTTGCCTTAGGAAAAAAAAATCCACCGTATGGTTTTTCTGTGTTTCCAGATTCAGGTGGTGAAAAACTGAGAAACTAATTTTCAACATAAGAAATCAGAGACTCAGGAGGGCTGAGTATAATGGTATAATGAAATCACTTTCTGTCCTGGAAATAATGGATCCTGAGCTAGTCCATTGGGACAAGTAGGAAAATACTGCATTGAAACCTTTAATATCCCCAGGCTGTGTTAAGTATTGTGAGAACTGAGGCTTGGTTACTCCGAGTGAGATGATAGAATCAATATTGTGGCTCCTTGGTGTTGTGTCCTTGATATCAACTGCTCGATCTCCGTGGTTGTAAATCAGCCATTAATGACAGGGACATAGTAAATCATAGAGTGAAATGTCTGGCTCTCCAGGTATCCATAGACTACAATTCCTATCAGCCTTCACCATGGTTGTGCTGCAGGGAGCTGGAATTCAGCAACATCTGGCAGGTGACAGACATGTCCTTCCCTGGCAGAAAACAGGGCTGGAAAGAAAGGAGGCCTAGACCAACTGTTAGACTGGCAAGAATTTTACTGTCTCCCAGTTGTTTGACAGTAGGAACAATCAAATTATAAATGGCTAAGACTGTTCAGTTCAAAAATGATTTGGAAAATGTGCTTTCGATCTACAGATTAAAACAGGCATGACCTTTTTTAGGCTTCCACACATGCCTGGAGAAAGAATAGCTGCTTTAAGATGTTGACTCATCAATATAATACTTAAAGCAGCAACAATTTTTGGGAGGCTCACATGGAAGCCTAAGAAGAATGTGGCTGCTTTAATGAATAGCTGAGTAGTGCTGCGATCATCCTTGTCCAAGGTCTAAAATGCTACTTCCACCAAATCTTTTTCAAAGCATGCCTGGACCTATAAATGATTTCTTCATCCCTCCTCGCCTTAAGGTATACTGCTAAAATGACAAAACATTTGGGTAATTAAGCATGGATATTTGTGGGGAAGTATTGTGAACACCATTCACTTCTGAAAAACAATTCCTGGCTTCAGAATTCTTTTGAAGGATGAATAACTTTGGGTAACCATATTTCAACTTCAAAAAACCTGGCACTCTGAAGAAGAACACAGCACAGTTGGGGGGCGGAGTCAAAACAGGCAAGCAGATGGACTTGGCTTTCTGATCCAAACCCCACCCCTTTTGCACAGGTGTCAATGTAGCACATAAGTGCAAACAGGTGAGGCTTGGACCTCCCCAGACATCATGGAAGTGGCTGTTTATGCATCAGGTAGAACATAAAACTTGTTTGTTTTGTACTTTTACCACACTGAAACTACAAATGGCTTATAAAGTTATACAGTGGGGTTCCCGTGGCATAACTTTCACATAATCAAGTCACTGACACATTTCCATATCAAAGTTTATAATGCTTGCTAGGTCCATATGTAACACAGTATTAACAGAAAAAATGAGTTTTCTTTTTAGATACCTTAATAAAGTCCAGATCAGTCTTCCTTCTTATTTTTTCTCATCTAATTGTTTACATAAAAACTCACAACTCATTTTTAACAGATCCTTATTAACTGATAACCTGAGATAACAAACTTTTCTCCCAAATAGTAGAAATCTTGGTCAAACATTTTTATCAATCTTCATCCTCCTAAAGTATAATTGCATAGATAACATTATACTCTTAAATATCTGGTGTCCCTGTGTAACATCTGTTTTTACAGTATTCTCTCCCTTATCTGAAGGTCTGCTAGCTGTGAAACAAACAGGTATTTGTTACTTTAACACCCTACAATGTACTGATCATCACTAGGTCTGATTTCCACTGAATTGGAATTACCAGATGCCACCTCACAGAATGGAGGATGCTTTCTGTTAAATTTATTGTTAACTTCTTCCCAGAAACTTCTGGTACATTTTATTCGTTCTCTTTGATTTTTTTTTCCAGGAGATTTTCTTATTTAGTCATAATATTCGGCTCCAAGTTAAACTGCATTAAGGAGCCCTTCCTTTGTCTTACTCAAAAACGGAAATGAGCATTTGTGATAACAAAGCCACAAGTCTCTTGTGAGCCAACCCACTAATTATACTATGAAATCACAAGTCCCTGGTACTTACATTTTAAACCAGTGTTTAAACTCTTTCTCTTCCCCTCCCTCTCTCCCAAATCCTCCCAGATCATATTTGTTGGCATCTCTTAACCAGCAGTTTAGCAACACCTTTCTTATGTGCTTCTTGGTTGCTCTGCTCCTTCTTCAGCCCAGGCAGAAATGGGAGGTTTTCCAAAGACTACAGCTGTTCCTAAGCACTTCTGAGTGCCATTCAAGGTGCTGGTCATCACCTATAAAGCCCTGCATGCTATTTGTTGTTGTTGTTGTTGTTGTTCAGTCGTTAAGTCGTGTCCGACTCTTCGTGACCCCATGAACCATATTGTGCCAGGCCTTCCTATCTTTCACTGCCTCCCTGAGTTTGCTCAATTTCATGCTCATTGCTTCAGTGATGCTATCTAGCCATCTCATCCTCTGCTGTCCTCTTCTCCTTTTGCCTTCCATCTTTCCCAGCATCAGGGTCTTTTCCAAAGAGTCCTCTCTTCGCATTAGGTGACCAAAGTATCTGAGCTTGAGCTTCATTATCAATCCTTCCAATGAGCAATCAGAGTTGATTTCCTTTAAGATTGACTGGTTTGACCTCCTAGCAGTCCAGGGGACTCTTAAGAGTCTTCTCCAGCACCACAGTTCAAAGGCATCAATTCTTCGGCGTTCAGCCTTCTTTATGGTCCAGCTCTCACAACCATACATTACTGCTGGAAAAACCATAGCTTTGACTATGCGGATCTTTGTCGGCAAGGTGACGTCTCTGCTTTTTAATATGCTATCTAGGTTTGCCATAGCTTTCCTCCCAAGGAGCAAGCGTCTTTTAATTTCATGGCTGCAGTCTCCATCTGCAGTGATCTTGGAGCCCAAATAAATGAAGTCTGTTACTGCTTCCATTTCTACCCCTTCTATTTGCCAGGGATTGATCCTGGTGCCATGATCTTAGTTTTTTTAATGTTGAGTTTCAAGCCAGCTTTCGCACTCTCCTCTTTCACCCTCATCAAGAGGCTCTTTAGTTCTTCTTCACTTTCTGCCATTAGGGTGGTATCGTCTGCATATCTGAGGTTATTGATGTTTCTCCCTGCAATCTTAATTCCGGCTTGTGATTCTTCCAGCCTGGCATTTCTCATGATGTACTCTGCATATAGGTTAAATAAGCAGGGTGACAGTATACAGCCTTGTTGTACTCCTTTCCCTATTTTGAACCAATCGGTTGTTCCATGACCGGTTCTAACCGTTGCTTCTTGGCCCGCATACAGATTTCTCAGGAGACAGGTAAGGTGGTCTGGTATCCCCATCTCTTTAAGAATTTGCCACAGTTTGTTGTGATCCACACAATCAAAGGCTTTTGCATAGTCAATGAAGCAGAAATAGATGCTTTTCTGGAACTCTCGTGCTTTCTCCATGATCCAGCGAATGTTGGCAATTTAATCTCTAGTTCCTCTGCCTCTTCGAAACCCAGCTTGTACATCCGGTAGTTCTCGGTTCACGTACTGCTGAAGCCTAGCTTGTAGGATTTTGAGCATAACCTTGCTAGCATGTGAAATGAGTGCAATTGTGCAATAGTTTGAGCATTCTTTGGCATTGCCCTTCTTTGGAATTGGAACGTAAACTGACCTTTTCCAATCCCGTGGCCACTGTTGCATTTTCCAAACTTGCTGGCATATTGAGTGCAGCACTTTAACAGCATCGTCTTTTAGTATTTTAAATAACTCAGCTGGAATACTGTCATCTCCACTAGCTTTGTTGTTAGCAATGCTTCCTAAGGCCCACTTGACTTCACTCTCTAGGATGTCTGGCTCAGGGTCAGTGACCACACCAGCATGGACATCAGGGACATTAAGATCTTTCTTGTATAGTTCTTCTGTGTATTCTTGCCACCTCTTCTTAATCTCTTCTGCTTCTGTTAGGTCCCTGCCTTTTTTGTCCTTTATCATGCCCATCTTTGCACTAAACGTTCCTTTGATATCTCCAATTTTCTTGAAGAGATCTCTAGTCTTCCCCATTCTATTCTTTTCTTCAATTTCTTTGCATTGTTCATTTAAGAAGGCCTTCTTATCTCTCCTTGCTATTCTCTGGAAATCTGCATTCGGTTGCTTATATCTTTCCCTTTCACCCTTGCTTTTCGCATTCCTTCTTTCCACAGCTATTTGTAAAGCCTCATCAGACAGCCATTTTGCTTTCTTGCATTTCTTTTTCTTTGGGATGGTTTTAGTTGCTGCCTCTTGTACAATGTTACAGACCTCCGTCCATAGTTCTTCAGGCACTCTGTCTACCAAATCCAATCCTCTAAATCTATTCATCACCTTCACTGTGTACTCACATGGAATATGATCTAAGTCATACCTGAGTGGTCTAGTGGTTTTCCCTACATTCTTCAATTTAAGCCTAAATTTTGCAGTAAGAAGCTCATGATCTGAGCCACAGTCAGCTCCTGGTCTTGTTTTTGCCGTCTGTATAGAGCTTCTCCATCTTTGGCTGCAAAGTATGTAATCAATCTGGTTTCGGTATTGACCATCTGGTGATGTCCATGTGTAGAGTCGTCTCTTGTGTTGTTGGAAAAGAGTGTTTGCTATGACTAGCTTGTTCTCTTGACAGAACTCTATTAGCCTTTGCCCTGCTTCATTTTGTACTCCAAGGCCAAACTTGCCTGTTATTCCAATTACTCCTTGACTTCCTACTTTAGCATTCCAATCCCCTATGATGAAAAGGACATCTTTTTTTGGTGCTAGTTCTAGAAGGTGTTGTAGGTCTTCATAGAACCGGTCAACTTCAGCTTCTTTGGCATCAGTGGTTGGGGCATAGACTTGGATTACCGTGATGTTGAATGGTTTTCCTTGGATACGCACTGAGATCATTCTGTCGTTTTTGAGGTTGTACCCCATTACTGCCTTTCCCACTCTCTTATTGACTATGAGTGCAACTCCATTTCTTCTAAGGGTTTCTTGCCCGCAGTAATAGATATAATGGTCACCTGAATTAAATTCACCCATTCCCATCCATTTCAATTCACTGATTCCCAAGATGTCGATGTTCAATCTTGTCATCTCATGTTTGACCACATCCAGCTTGCCTTGGTTCATGGATCTTACATTCCACGTACCTATACAATATTGTTCTTTACAGCATCGGACCTTCTTTTTGCTTCCAGATACATCCACAGCTGAACGTCCTTTCGGCTTTGGCCCAGCCGCTTCACTCTTTCTGGAGCTACTTGGAATTGCCCTCCGCTCTTCCCCAGTAGCATATTGGACACCTTCCGACCTGAGGGGCTCATCTTCCGGCGTCATATCTTTTAGCCTTTTGACATTGTCCATGGGGTTTTCTTGGCAAGGATACTGGAGTGGGTTGCCATTTCCTTCTCCAGTGGACCACATTTTGTCAGAACTCTCTGTCATGACCTGTCCGTCTTGGGTGGCCCTGCACGGTATAGCTCATGGCTTCACTGAGTTACACAAGCCTCTTCGCCACGACAAGGCAGTGATCCATGAAGGGGCTGCATGCTATAGGACATGTTATTTGCAGAAGTGCTTTCTCTAATAGCTTCTGCCCATCTGGTACGTTTGGGCAGAGTGGGCGAACTCAGGGTCCCTTCAGTTAAATATTGTCAAGTGGCTGGACCAAGGGAGCATCCCTTCTCTGTCACAGCACCTGCTGTCTGGAACAGCATCCTCCTGGAAATGCATGTGGGTCCCATCCGTCAATTGTTTTGTAAGCCTCTGTAGAGAGTCAAGATGATGACTTGAGAGAAATATGGGAGAACTGTTACATAAGCAAAGAGGGGTGAAACGTTCCTTAATTCATGAAAAGCAAGGTAGTTCTTGGAAGAGACTCAGCCAGGCTCCTCCTTGATTCATTGGGGTATAAGAGGGAGGGGAGATAAAGCATTGTCAGACTTGTAAGATTCTGTTAGTATAGCCCAGTGTTTCTCAACCTTGGCCACTTGAAGATGTGTGGACTTCAACTCCCAGAATTCCCTAGCCAGCATGGCTGGCTGGGGAATTCTGGGAATTGAAGTCTACACATCTTAAAGTTCCCAAGGTTGAGAAACACTGGCATAGTCTATCTCAACCAAGTATAGTTCTAGTCTTCCTGTGGAGTCGTTTTCCTGATCTGGTCTACCTTGTGGAGCTGATCACTTCCAAAGACCTGGGTCTGTTCCCAGGCCTAGAGTTAAAGTGTTTGTGGAGCCCCTGGTGATGTTTGGGGGTTGTTATTAGTGTGATTCTGCCTGGGGCATTCATATTTGTCTTTTTATATTATGAGTTCTTCTAAAATTGCCCAGAGGCCTTTTGGAGTCAGGCAGCCTCAAAATCTAAGAAATAAATAAATATATAAATAAAGTTGATGCTGGCACTGCTCATAAGAGCCTGCCTCTGCTTTGGTGCTGGCTCAATTCCAGACATTTTGAGGTTCTTTTTCTTCCCAGCTGGATGAAGCCAAACAACGGTGAAAATGAAATGTATCCAGGAAAATCCAGGTCCTAAATATTTAGAAGGTCAGTGCTTTCATTATTTTGTTTTACGGTAATATATGTAATATAAAGGCAGCCTTAGTTGGCTCTAGAACACTGTTTGCAAGGAGGGGGGCTTAATCCTGCCCTTCTATGACCACTTTCCCCCCAGATTCATATCCCCTGCACGCAACCAAACCCAATGAAGACTTTGAGCCATTGAAGTTTTTCAACCAGCTTCAATGGTTTCTTTTTAAACCCCTGTATGATGGGGATGGAATACCTTTCACAGAAAGGAAAGGAGACGAGTAAGCATCCTTCTCTCCCTTCCAGCATGATATAACCATGTCCCCAAATTGGGACGGACTCTATGGGTCAGAACTCACAGGGCTCGCTGCAGCTCAATTATCCCTCTTCAGAAAAGGTCATGGCTGGGATCTAGCAGGTGCTACAATGACATCACCCATGTCACTGTGTCATCGTGCAAGTGATTCAAATTAGGTAGTCTCTGCCAGTTGTGTCACAATGTCTTGGTGCAAATGATGTATAGTATGTAATTTGCATAATTCCCATCATGATGTAATGACACTTGGATGTGACTGGTCCCCCAGACCCCTCTGCAGAAACCCATTTTCACCCTAACTGGTAATAGTGCTTTGCACCATGGAAATAATCCTAGAGTGTGCTTTCATTTTTATTTTCCAAACCCTTAAGAAAAAAATTAAAAAGTATATGATTATCCTACACAGCTTGAACAGTTGAGGGCAAGCAGTAATCATAACTGCCCTGCCTAGAGCTGCTGTAGATCTGACAGCAACGAAAATCTCTTCCAACATGCACACGTGTGTGCAGACACACACACACACACACACACACACACACAGAGCATTAAAAAGAAAGAAAAAAGAACAATCATTAGCTCAGCACTCCGTAGACCTGCTTGTCAAGTGCAAAAGAGAATGGGAAAATGAGTTTGTTATGGGTTGCACCACTTAACGTAAACATTTTTGGCTTGGTTAACCCTTTTTCTCTGATTTCAGTTTGGCAACTCTAACCCTACATAAAAGGCATTTTGCAAGAAGACCGTCAAATCCCTTAAAAGGAATTAGACTTTTCCCTCTTAACATTAATTGCTCAGTTATTTTCAGGGATTTCATCCACATATCCTCCTTCAGTAATATAGTATATAAACTTACACATGCTTTTCTTGTCCTATTAAGGTGATGAGACAAACAGACAGACAGATAGATAGATAGACGGACAGATAGATGGACAGATAGACAGACTCTACTACCAGATGTGCCCAGAGTCCCATCAGGGTAATTAGAGCCATATCATTTACTGGAAAAGATTATGTAGCATCCCAGAGGTCTCCAGGATTAACATCTAATGCAGCCAGATTTGCTGAAGTCCGTGTCAGAGCAGACGATAACCCTCTTTTGGCCTCCCTTTATGGAAGCTGCATCAGCCTAGATTCATCACAATGAATTCTTGACAAAGCCAGCAGCATATCTGCAACTCTCCAACATTCATGCCCGAGCAGCCGGTGTATTGGCTATTCTTGCATGTTTGTGGGAGAGATTCAATTTCTACCCCTTCTAGTCACTTCAGATCAAAAGAGAATTCCTTCATTCCTCTCAAAAGGGGAGGATGACTTTTCTTCCTAATTTAAAGTCATGTGTCCAGGCAGTCACCAGGAGTCAATCATGACTTGAAGGCACTTTGGGAATGAGTGTGCAGACTCTGACACACACACACCACACACACACACACACACACACTTTGCTGGGCCACTTCAGGTGATGCAAGTAATTTTTTTGCATTGCTTCTGCTACCCCTTGCCACATAGGGAGCTTTATTTATTTCCCCCATATTGAAACCAGCAATAAGGAAAATTGAGGCAGTGGCCAGATTATTAGTAATCTCCAGAAATATGGCCTAATTCATGGATTTGAGCCAAGTGATAAAGTTTTGGAGTCAGTAGATCCAAAGCTACCTCAAGAACATTCTCAGGCTCCCTATGTTGGCCTCTTCCATCAGCAGAAATTCCTTCTGCAGGTTATGGAAATAAACATACTGCCTCCTCATCATTTTTCCTCCTCTCAGTCCAATTTGCGAATATGCACATGCACACCCCATGCATAGGGGAACTCCAGGAATGGATGGATGGATGGAGATAGACAAACAAATAGACAGACAGAAGCTGAATATTCATGGAGAAGTCTATAATATCCCTGAGAAAGCCAGGTTCCCAAAATTTCTCTTTGAACTATAACCTCAATTTCCGTTCCAAGCCACAATGGTTCAAGTTCTCAAAAGTGGAAAATTTGCAGATTAATGAGTTAGCCATCCTCATCATGGAGAAACAAACAAACAAACAAACATAAACCCAGATATATTGGACTACAATTCCCTTCATTCAGGGAATGAACAAAACACAAATACACATGCAGAGAGAGAGAGAAAGAGAGCAAAGTTGGTATACATTTTTTTGTTCATCTGGGAATGATAGAGCACAGTGTAACCCTAGAAGGGAGCTCGGATAGGAAAGTCCACTATTCCAAGGAGTCCTTGGGGTTCTCTGAGCTTGGTTGTTTCCTTGCAAACGTTTCGCTACCCAGCTAGGTAACATCTTCAGTGCTAGAATGGAGTGGAGTTTGCTCTCTGTTTATATACAGTGGCCTGCCCTGCCAGTGTTGGTGGGGGTGGGGGGTTTTGTTTTTATTTTTTCCCCTTCTGATAGTTCCTTGATTAGGGTACTGTTTACTGCTTGATTGTATGTTTGGTGATAATCTTGGTGTTAATCTCTGCTTATCTGGGTGATGACTGCTGGTGAGGAGATGTTCTGGTCTTTGATTTCCTTTTTATTGTCTCTTTTGAATAGTGTGTAGATGTTGTTTATCTTTATGTGTCTGTTGATGGCTGCCTTGTCTGAATACCAAGCTTCCAGGAATTCCCTCGCATTTTTGGATTTAGCTTGGCCTAAGATGCTGACAGTTTCCCAGCTGAAACTATGGTTAAGTCTGCCCAGGTGTTGTGAGATTAAGGAGTTTTCATCGTGTCTTCTGACTGCTAGTTGGTGTTCACGGATGCGCTCTGCTAGTTTTCTGCCTGTTTGTCCTACATAATGGTTGTTACAGTCCTGACACTGTATGTTGTAGGTGGCTCCTGTTTTTTCTTCTTGGGCTACTGGGTCTTTTGGTTTGCTTAAGATGTTTTGGAGGGCTTTCGTTGGTTTCTTTGCTACAGAGATGCCATGTGGTTGTAATAGTCTGTTGGTAGACTTGGGTTTCTAATTTGCTGTTGTTACCTCTGCTGATGAGGATATCCAGGAAGGATAGTGTGTTGTTGTTTTCTTCCTCCCTGGTGAATTTTATTCAGTTCAACCCTGAGCTACCCATGTCCTCTTCTATAAATCCACTTCACTTAGGGCTGCCTGATCTTGGCTACAAAAATCCAGATGAGTTCTAGATGGCAGCAAAGAGTGAGAATTTTCTGTCCTCCCTTTCTGATTCTCCTTGCTACCTTCTAGTTGTTATCACGTTTGTTTGTTTGTTTGTTTGTTTGTTTAGATTTAGAACTGCCCAACTCCCAGATGATTCTGGGTGGCTTACATAGTTAAATTTTTCTTTAGAGAAAATTAAATAAAAAGAGAAAAAATGTGTACACCTGAATAAAAACATAACACATTACTAAAAAAAAAAAAAAAACCACTGGGAACTGCCAAACCACCTAATCCCAGGCCTGGGAGCAAAGCCATTTTTTAAGACTTGTGGAAGGAAGCCTTGTAGGGTGGGAATCGTGCAAATTTCTGGGGGGATGCTGTTCCAGAGGGCAGGTGCTGTGGCAGAAAAGGCACACTTTCAGGGTCTCACTAGATGACCTTGTTTAATTGAGGGGACTCAGGGCATCCCCACTCTGCCCAATCTTACTGAATGTGCAAAAACTACTGGAGACTGGTGGACCCTCCAATAACCAGGCCATATGCCATGAACAACTTTACAGGTGACAACCACCACCTTGAACTGCACCCAGAAGCCAACCAGCAACCAGTGTAGCTCATGGAGCAGTGATGACACATGGGCTGCGTTGCTGCACTTTGGACCAGCTGTGCCTTCTGGGTGGTCTTCAAATATATAGATTTATCCCTTTCTTATCTTGTCCAAGGATATCCTAGAGGGGATAGATCCTTAGCTTCAATTGCCACAGCTAAACATCCACCCTATAATGATGCCCGCTTGTTCACCCACATAGGTAAAACCTCATGGGCTCATCTTTCATTGTAAATATTCTTTGCATTGGAAATTAAGAAATATGTTTTTTTTTTCAAGGCACCAACACAGAAAGCAATTCTCCTATCCACTGCTTTGGTTTCCGGCTCCTACTGGGACTGTGGGGTTTCTAAACTGGATTTTGCATCAGTACACATGGGAAAATTAAACTTCTCCCTCTATTCTCTCAAGGGTCATTCATTCTGGGAAAACTACAGTTTCCTGACCAAAGAGTCCCTGGCAGATTTTTCTGCTCCACATACAGTTCTTTGAATAACTCAGGCCAAGTATTAATCCCAACATCTAAAATGATGTTGTCAGGAGAGTTTCAGACATCACTTATGACATTTGGCTTTGGGAACCATTCCCAGGGCAACATCTTTAAATCTCCCCCATCAACTACTCTCAAGTTCTAGGCACGTTATACTAGTGTCATTGGGTGTAAAAATGCTGTTTAGAAATGCAGTTGGAGGGTAGGTGGGAACAGTTCATCATTCTGAGCCAAAATATGCAGAAAGGGTTTCACCACCCCCTACTTAGAGAAGAATATGACTCTTAGGACTAGCCTTGTCTCATTAGAAGCCCCTTCTGCTGTTTCCGAGCTGTGCCAGGAAGCAACCTACAGGGAGTATTGTCCAACTATCACCCAGATGCTCGGTTGGAAAGTCATTAACTAAACACAACTAAAAAGGAACTCATGGGAGGGGCTGGCTTCAGCACCCTCTTAAATTCCCCAACTTTGCTGCGCTCAGGTGGGGTGTGAAGCTTGGGCAAATCCTTTGAGACGTGAAGCTCCCCCTGTCAGATGCAAGCCTAGGGGAGCCCCATGGCAGCCGCCTCCCTCCCTCCCACAATTGGCAACAGATGTCTGACAATCCGCTCGCCAGCCTCTGCCCCTCCCTCTCTTCCCAGGCCACTGCACAAGCCTTTTCTGCGTTCAGGTTTGGTTTTCTACTCCTGAAAATGATGGCTGAATTAGATTGTCCTAATTTTGCTTCACAGTCCCCCATAAACTCATACACAAATATGCACAGCGTTTCCCCCTTCTGCCCAAACCATGTAATGCCTAACTGCTGAATGAAAACTAAAAGCACACAGCCCAGCCAATCTCCACTTCTTGTCTCTTACTATTGCCAGAATATACGTATAAAGGATCATTGACTTATGCGAGTGACTCAGAACTGTCTACTATGAGGGGCAGCCGTACCCCTTCAGGGCCTTAAAGACAGAGTGCCAGGATTTAAAGCATGGTCTCTGCCATGCTTCCTTTCCAACAGAAAGGTCTATGTCAGGTTGATCTGGGCAGAGGGAGGTAAATACACTTCATTATTAATAAAGCAGTTGATGATATTGTCAATACATTGTTGATGAAATCAATCAACCTGCTGTACATTTTGTAATGAAAAACAATCTGCTGGGAATCCCGAGGGCTATTGATCTGTGGTGGTACGAGGAAATAGAAAAGAAGAAATGTGGTTTGGTATGACTCCTAAGAACCCGACAAATCTGTTCCATAGATGAAATGGGATCCATGAACAGCATCTGTTTATCTAAGCCTGTTCTGTCCATTGTGATTGTTCCTGAACCTCAGAATGGTCTCTATTTTCAGCCTCTGCCTTCTGGTGTCCTTGGGATTAACAGGAGCATCTCCTTTCCAAAATGTTTTGTGGGCCCAGGGTCTCAAAACACAAGGGGCCAGGAAGAAGGATTTGAACATACCTCCATTCATACTCCTACTGAAACTTTCCACACCAATCCTTGCAACCTGCACACTATGCTCAGGGCTTTATAAACCTGAGACATAATTCAATTTTCTGAACATTTCTCATGATATGCTAAACCATTCTAGTTGGTGGATGTGAATCTGGGTGCTGCCGGCTTATCCCCATCCTGTGAGGCTAGTTGATCGTAGCTGGTGGTTTTCCTATTGCTAAATGTACCGTATGGACTAAACCCAGAGTGGTTATTTCCAATTAACACAAATTGAGGTTTGAAAATATGCTCAGTTCCAATTTGTATGGACTGGAAATGGCGCTATTCCACATTCAGATGATATGCTTAAATGTGGGAAAGCCAATGACTGGGGTTAAGGAGCCACGTAGGACTATAACAAGATGGGAGGACCCTCATTTTCTAATAAGACAGGATGATATAGCGCATTGTGCAGTTATATCCTAATCTGTAGCTTAGGCTTCCGGTAGAAATCGCAATGAAGTCATAGGCATCATGACGCCATCACACCAATAGCACAAATTACATAATTTGCATCAGTTACATCACAACACAAATGCCATAGGGTACATAATTTGCGTGATGATGTCACAATGAGTGTGGTCTCATTCGCTTCTCTTATGCTCCTGCCACAGAAGGGCCTATAGACCTGTTGATGAAACCGTCAGTCACTAAGCACTCCCTACTTATAAGCAGCACTCCCTCAAAGCGTGGGGCCTTCCTTATGTTGAGACCCACCTCGGAACAAAGAGAGAGGTATTTGGCAGAGGCCAGATCCTGCACGCAAAGAGCAGCAGAGAAGCCTGGCCAGCAAGCCAGCTAAGCACCATGTCAGTATATGGTCTGTGCCCTATGGTCAGCCTGCAACATACCCATTCATGCTGGCAAATGTGCTTCCAGCCAGAGGTCCATGGCCCTCCCTTTCCACTCCACTCAGGAAGCTCATGCAGGCCACAGCTGTAAGCTGTCTGTAGAATCTCTTGGAATAAACGAGCTATCCTGTTGAGGCCAACAAATGCATGTCTATAAATCAGTCCCTTTCTGTTCATGGGATCGCTCTCTATCTTCCTCCTTCCATGCCCCCCTTACCTCCCTCCTACACACAACTGCGATGTGTGGGTGTCACCTGTGACCCCCTGGCAGATGGCGAAGGGGGGCCCACCTCTCTGCTCTGAAACTGTTGCAGCTGAGCCATCTGTCAAAGCACTCATGTCCCAGCTCTCTGCGGCTCCCGCTTGAAGCTCAGCGTCCACGAGGCTACTGTTCAAGCGGCTGCATGCTCAGGCTATCTATCCACCCTGGAGGCTGCTTTCGCTGCGGCTCCTCTCTTACGCTGAGGAGCTGAGGGGGGGGAGGGGGAGGGGGGAATCGAAGGAGGAGCAGCCACGGCAGAAGTTCTGGAAGCCCTTTGGGTTGGTGGATCCATTGGCCACCCTCAACAAGCTCAAAGCAAGCTGTAGCAGAACCCCAGAACCGGGCCAATATCCTGGGCTAGAAGCATAAATTAGCAAAGGGTAGCAGCTTTAAAGCTAAACAGCAATTAAAGATCATGGGGGGGGGGGGGGTTCTTCAGTTTTTCAGCTATCATTCAATAGGTCATGGACACACGATCAAGGTTGCAATCCCTTTATTCATTTATTTGGGAATGCATCATATTGAA